>OX383921.1:2929738-4392107 GCA_947532125.1 Saturnia pavonia | reverse complement strand
TACAATAAACCATAAATGTTTGTATAAGCAAAGTATGCAGCTAAACTTGAGGAGAGTGTTCGTATCATGATAGTACTATTTGTTTTATATTAAAATACTTCTCTGTATGCGTATCGCAATTTAGTAAATAAAGTGATCATAGGTACAATAAACAGACGCCAGGAACTTATCATAAATGATCTATCCTCTGTTTTCTGGAATCATTTACTGTACAATTGTCTATGTCGATCGTTCACTTTATTTGTAGGCTCAGTGCACAAACCTGTAGTAAAGCAATGATAGCCTGAGCTTGCGGTGAAGGAAAATATTGTGATGTAACCGCTCGATGCGGACAGCACAGGACCGGTCGTTGTGGCGATCTTTGGGGGAGGCCTATGTCCAACAGTGGACGTCTTTCGGCTGACATGATGATGATGAACCGAAGCATGGTACATTTATGTTAAGACTTACCAGTAATCTTGAAACATCCCTTGTAAGTACATGTGGCTATTCCATTACTGCACCAGCAAGTGTTGCAGTCATCCTTCCACCTCGTATCCGGAGCACACTGCCTTATCGGATCTGGTAATAACCACATCAGTATTATCAGTCTATATAAATGAAAACCTTTTCTCCAGTAATTAGTGTGTTATTTGTGCTGAACGTATCCAAGCCTTGTCTTTACTTTTTGCAGCTATTTTGTGAGCATCTATATTATTTACCTTTTGCCTCCATTGTGCAATGGCTGCAGTCCACCAATCATCATCATGTTTTAACAGTAATTTTGACTTGGACTTAGCCAGGTACGCGCAGGGTGAGGGGGCAGCTGCCTCTCTTAAGCAAGGTGTTGGTAAGGGTTCATTCGAAATGCACTCGAAACGAAGAATAAAGAAATAATTTGAAGGAGTATTGCTTTAAAAAATCATTCGAAATTTATTTCGGTTCGTGCTTCGTGCGTTCTTTAATCGCTCGCTGATGTTACCTGCGGGTTTTACAGGCGACGGGCGGTTTAGCAAGGAATGGTTTTGTTGTCATTACTAGTTACTGCTGAGTCTTGGCTGACTTCACTTACACGCAAGCTAAATAGTCCAGTATTACTTGAGACAGGCTCGGTCGCAAAAGTATAAGAGTTTTCCTATTTTTAATAAAACTTTGAAGACTTTGTGAATGGATTTTCGAATATTTATATAAAAGGCAATACTGGAGCGATGGGAAGTGTTTACTAGATATCTACATTGAGCTTGTAACTAAACCAGTGTTCATTATATGCGTTGATTCGATCGAAATATCCAAATGACCAGGAACATTAGATATGTTTTGGAGCACACGTATTTTTAGTTTTGGATCGTTTGTGCACGAATTTCTCCTAAACTATTAATCACAATGTGGTTTAGATTTACATCAACTTAGGGGATAATGCAAGTTTCATCAAAATTGGTTAAGATGCTGACTAATACGTGTAATTGTGATGGCCTGGCTTATTGATACGAGCTACGGGTGTGGTGTAAAAGGGAAAGATCATACAACCTCAGTAAAATTCTAGAGCGTCAAAGAAAAATCAAACTAAAATTACGAAATGAAAGAGTTTTTCTGCTTTAAGTTAATGTTTTGTCTATTTAATTATTTTTTTTATTCCTTGGTGCATAGCAGTGTTGCGTCAACGGGAAAGATCCTTTTGCGATTGCCGGAGAGATAAAACTCTGACTACAACTTAATTTTATATTTCTAATTGTCGGTAATTGCTATAACGGATACTCTTGGTTCAGTCACGAATACGCTGACACTGTCAGTCAAATGCAGGTGTATCGTTCTTGAATAAAGGGTCATGCAAATAAGGATTCCGATAACAACTCCAAAAAGACAGCTTACAAAAATGCCACCAAGCCCTGTGAGAGGGCTTAAATTAGATTGAATCCGCGTCATCCGTTTTGACCAGAAATTAGTCGAATATTCGGCTAACAGTTGAAACTGTTGGGATGTTGCTAAATCCGTATGGTGTTACAATAGGTATGATTTTACCATACTGGTAAGTACAGGTGCTTAATAATCATATTGCCAAATATTATTAAAAAAAATACCTAGCATTAGTTTTCTCTTGCCTGGCCCTCTCTGGCCAAAATCCTGTCTACGCAAATGAATTGGAACGCGAAGAATTCCAACTTGGTTATAGCATGTAAAAATGCTTTACCACCTTTTGAAAAATAATAGATTGTTAATATAATATGCTTAAAATAAAGAATATACCAGGTTCGTCTCCCGTACACTCTGCACGAGTGCAATCTGGCATTCCCTTATCATTACACGTGCAATCGTTGCATTGGCTTTTCCAAGAACTACCCGGTGCACATAGATTACCAGAAAGTAGCTCGGACGCCTTTAGATCTGAAAATAATTTCATTGACAAAATTAGTTTGACAATTATGATATGTATCTATAAAATTTTAATATATGTTGTAAGATTACGCCCAACAGTGAGACATATACAGGACGTTATAAATATCAATAGGCGCAATGAATTTTTATCAATAGCTTCAGTTCTCTCGAACGAACGCACGCACTGCTGCATTGCGCGCAAGTTCTATTGCCTTCAAATCCTGTATGCGTCATTTAAAAAAAGCATGGTCAGTGTGTATCAGTCCACTACTTGACACAGCAGCCACAAGTAATATTAGATCATCACTCCAACATTACATTTACAATAGCAGATCCGTGCGATTATATCGCACATTATAGAATGTAAACAGTTCAACAGCTGTCTTTGTTAGTTGAATATATTATCATTAGGAATGTTTACTTGTTTTTTTCAATTAATAATTTATAACGACAAAATTAATTTTAAACTACTTTTCTATTTTACGTCACAAACTTTAAAAATATATGTGATTCATTAGTTTTGATGAAAATTTAAGGGAGATATGATTTTTTCACAAAATAACACCTTTGTGAAATAATATATAGCGTTCAAATATTATTCTGTGTAGAAATATCTGACAATAACTTGATTCTAAATAGTATAAAAATAATTTATTACCTTCAGCAGTACAAATAACAGCGAAACTAATTAATAAAATTACAAATTTCGACATTTCTAATGTTGTAGTCGAAGCACAAAACAATATCAAATACACGTATAAATGTGTAAGTCAAGTAATTTATATATGTAGTCTTATCAAAGAGATACATAATTAACTTACATAGGCTAACATAAATATATTATCAGGGGTTATTAAAACAAGATATTGTATGTCTATACTAGCTGTGGCCTGCTGTTTCACACGTATAGGGTTGCTTGAAGTTCATGGTTACTGTTCCGCTCCTTAGAGTCGTAACGTGAAGTTATATAGCTTATAACCTTTTTTCAATAAATTGGCTACAAACTATAAAATTATTTTTTCATATCTAACTGATAGTTCTAGTGATTAGCACGTTCGAAAAAATAAACAGACATAAATAAGTAATTATAAAAATATTAAATCAACTTTAAAAAAGTTTTTGGCGGTATCTCAACTGTCATTTAGGGGATTTTGGTTTTTTATTCATAAATTGATTGTATTTGACCCTATATTGTTTCATACAGGTGGAATTTTGCATAATAAAGCTTTGTTATTGTGCACAAGTGAAGTGGATTGAAAATAATAACATGAATCATGAATTCTGAGATGCCACAAAAACTCCCTAGAAAGTTCTAAAATCGTCATAAGACTGGAAACTATATTCACTCGATAATGGCAGTAATGTTCTTCAATAAAGAGGACCGGTTGCCAAGTTAGGAAGAAAAAGAAAGAAGACTAAAAAAATTATAATTGTTATTATATTTTTATATAGGTTTAGATGAAATTACCCAACAAAAGGAAATCAAAAGTAGGTACGAAACATATTAGTGGCCTGAATTATTTTTTGAGGTTGGTGCCAGCATTATTATTTTTGTTAATATTGCGGATTTTCTTTCTTTTTATTATCCGGTTCAAATTGAGATTATCTTAAAAGGGGAAAAGGTTAAATGAAATAAACAAAGTAATAAAGTTTTATCAAAATTAAGCAAAAGTAAACAATTTACAAACTTATCTAATTTTTTTTAAACTTTGTGTGATACTTACTTACTTATTAACCAGGAGTTCACTAAGTTCGATAATGCTTTTAATGGCCTTTTATTACATGATTTTGTAGCCCAAGTTGTTAAAACATCCAAAACCCTTTGCATCTTTGTTCATTAAGCGATCTGCAAAGGAACCTGCACTACCCTGATTATTGCTATTGGACCGTGAGGACGTCCGAGATTAGTACCCAATTTCACCAGATTAGTGAGGCTTGGAGTGACTGTAGGGGAGAGGTTGGAGGCCACTGGGGGTAACCACAAACAAACATCATATTTTCAGTAAACGACGGACCATTCACATTGCTTAGTCGCCCAATCGTAGTCTATGATTTGTAAGCAGGACAAGTATTATTCTAATCTATACATACGATAAAACTCACTGTCAGTTATTTTAATTCATAGCCATGTTATCTGGACAGGTTATAGGGTATATTTTATCAAGTAAAGTGACATACAAAATAAGCAGTGAGGTTAGTAATGAATTCGGAAAAAAAGACTTACTTGAGCGTTTAAATGGCTTACACTGAGTAAACCATAAGAGATATATCAAAATAATAATATACTTAATTGTACCTAGATCTTTAAAAGACCAACAAAAAAGTTAGCGCGATTGTATAATTATGTATTTCTAAGGATCACCGACAATAAGCATTTTTGTCTTCCTTCTTTGGAGCGGGGCCACAGCTAGTAATAATAGGTCTTTACCTATGAAATTACCGTTTTATATGGAAAAAATTAAACACTTTTTTAAATTGAAAGTTTTCAATGGAAGGTCACTGATACCTCTGCTTTAGAACTCCTGGAGTCGGAAATCAATGAACTCTTTAAAGGAGTTTTTAACCACATCATCGATAAAAAAAATCTCAACAAAATATTTTTGTTTCTTTCAATTTCTTAACAAAATATTCAACTCTTTTGCAACAAAATATCCAAGTTCGAAAAAAAAAAATTAAATCCGTGAGAGCAAGGCCAGTTTATAAGTATGATAGACGACGGACAGCTTTCAATCGTAACTCCTGCAATTTTGAGACAGCCTCTTATGCGATTGCTGTCGTGAGGAAGGAGTTGACTATAAGAATTGACAAATCTTTGTTGTTTGACAACGAGCTGGTCCATCTTCATCAGCTATTCTGTCGCGTGTAAAATTGTGTAGTTATAAATACCGAAAAATATATAAAAGGTATATGAAATGAAATTCAATATTGATTTATATATATGTATTCCAAAGGCATTTAATAATAAATAAAGATATAAAATTACAGAGTACCTTAATTTATAGCATATTAATTTTACTAAATATTCTCTAGTACAGATAGCATACATATAGTATGTTGAATAGAAACCCGGTAAGCATTTATCACGATTATTGTAGAGATAACCTCACTTTTTGTCGAAATTATTACGAGCTGGCAGGACCGAATTCACCACGTGCCTACGTGGGCTCCGTTCCTAGCTATTATTTTAACCTACCACATTCAACAATGGTTCCTTATTTTAGAACATATTTAGCATTTTTTTAAGAGTATCTTTCAGGCTACTTAGCGTTCACTTCATAGGTTTTGATTTTAATAAATAATCCCGCCTTTTGCAATTCTATTTTACAATAAACTATAATAGGTGTTCGTCGAAACATTTCAGATGAACAAGGTTCTTAGTTATATGATTTCCGTTAGCCACTCCAAAGTTGTCTGAAGACTAGCGTTCGCCAGGAGCGTCCAGAAGGTTCTATGCCTCTCCACTACTGACCTGCTGGTGCGACGGGCCGCTGCTTCAGCTTACAGCTAAGCCTAACACCAACACGATTTACTCATCCAACTGCACACCGAGCTGACCTACTTAATTTTAACATTTTAATTTGTATTGAACACAGTGAATTTTTATTCGAACACCGTTATGTCCCATTGATTCCCCACGGACTGAGATATTCTAGTATTTTATATCTTTTAATACCTAATAAGCCAACCGCCTTTAATTAAGGGTTATAAGATTAAAATAATATTTCATCTTTTATATAAGCTAGCGGTCTTTGTTTTTAATTTGATATATTAATTTTTTTTTTGTTAGTTAAATCGTTATTTTATGCTGGGGTTTTAACCATAGCAATATAATATATAGATTTCGTTATACTATTAAAGGAAAATAAAAGATAAATATATAATAGAATATTTTTATTATAAATTATTAGTAATATTCAGTCTTTTAGTTCATTTTTAAAACAAGTTCTCATACATTCAAGTTTTGACCCGAAACGGTTGGAGTTACCGCCACAGCCACTATATATGAAGCTTTCGCACTTTCTCTCTGCCGCATTATATCCATAACTGTGAACAGATAAGTTTGTACTTAAAACACATTTTTAAACTAGACTTTTACAGAGCAATCACTAAGGAAAAAAAAATCGTTTCAGTTCCGTTTAATGTAATATTAGATAAGTTCTAGCTGGCCCGGTGGACGTTGTTCTACTCGTACTCTTTCTAGTAGTTAATGGCTTGGCCATAGCGTCACCTATCAGACCCGAATATAGCTATAAACTATTGTCTTAATAAAATAAATATATCATGGGAATATGAGCTCAATCAGTCAAGTCGTTGAGAAGTTACAGGGTCACTAACAGATGCACATAATATTTTTTTCTAAGGCAGACAAAATCGCGTCTTCCGTGGGCTAATCACAGCATATTTGTTATGTGTTCGCCATATATACATTTCATAGTTTCCTGAATTATGTATTAATAATAGTCAACTATCGAGTATGCTGAATAACACAACATATTTCAATAAATGAATAAAAACCTTCAATTCAGTATTTAAAAACTTACGATTTCAATAATTCAACTGTGAAATGTACGGTTGGTAACACGGGGCAAAATAACATATGTAACAAGGACTGGTTTCCTGTACCTACACGTCATACTATTTAATATAATATGTCGGAGAATCGTCGATGAAATTATGGAAACAGTACTAATGACTTAGTATTCGTACTATTGACTATATTACTATTGGTTGAGTACGATAGCAACAGGTGTGGTCTGTGACTGCACAGGCTTTATAAGCAATCTGTGACCGACTTAAGGGCATTCTTACTTCAGCCGTAGAACAGCAATATTCTAGTACGAGTTGTTGGATAGTGAAAACCTGCAGTTATTAAGTCAACTACAAATAAACATAGTTTCCCGTTACGCAAATCTACTGGCAAGTTTCCGCCAAAAACAACAATTGATAGTAATTAGCGATAACTTCTAATTTATGTACCTAATTACCTGCGTATACTTTCTCTGCAGGTTCCCCCATTAATAGGTGGTAAACATTGCGACGGCGTCTCTGAAAATGATATAGAACACATATAATTTGTATTTATTATAAAGCGCGATGACAGAATGTTCGAAATGTTTGTATGCTGAATGTCATCATTTATCAAGGAATTTATTTGGAATAAGCAAAGATTTTTTAAACAACAAAGGCGGTAAATAAACCAGCGGCCTTCCTGATGGTATGTGGTTACCGTAGCCTATGGTCGCTCTCGTAGCACCAAAGGTATCACTAGCGCGTTGCCGACCTTGAACCTCCTTCTCCCAAGAAGCTCAGGAAACCCTACTCATCGCAGGAACACAACGCAAGGTTATTTGCCTGCAATCTTCTGTAGCGTGGAAGTATTTCACCAATCGAGCTGCCTTCCAAGTAGAGAAAAATCCTTTAAAGACATTTCTATGTGCTTTTCCTCTGTTAAAACTATCGTCTGACGGTGAACATCTCGAGAAATACTTTTGTACTACCAATATTTAGTAGAAAAATTACATAACTACCAACTGATGCCATTCATGCTATGCGTTTCAATTATTGGCTTCAGTGCTTTCTAGCGAACGCGGGCACTTCTGCATTGCGATTAAACAGGTTTATGATTTCGAATCCCTGTAATGAGCATGAGCTTTCGATGAAGGGAAACAGTATGAAATTTATGTTAAGACTTACCATAATTACCGACGCATGCCATTTTAGTACACGCGGGCATTCCATTGATGCACCGGCAAGTGTTGCAGTTATCCATCCATACCGTGCCTGTTTCACACTTCCGTATCGGAACTGGGAATAACAACACCTATGATTATGATCAGTGTAAAAAAATGAAAACATTTTCCCATTAGAAATTTTTTAATTGGTATGTTATATATGTGCTGAACTTATCCAATACTTTTTTATGCATCTTGCTACTCTAGATACGTTGCTGTTCTAGGATATTTTGTAAGCATCTATATTATTTACCTTTGATCTCCATTGGGTAAGGGCTGCATTCTACCTATCATAACCATGTGTTAATAGCAATTCGGACAAAAGCGTAGTCAGGTACGCGCAGAGACCTCTAGCAGGATGTTAGTAAGGGCTCGGTCATATCGGTCGGTTTAAATAAAAAAATTAAGGCATTAAAAATCATTCAACAATTATTTCGCTTCGTTTTTACTCTCTCGCTACTAATACCTGCGGGTGTTACGTGCGCGCGGCGGTAGTAGTAGGCGTTTAGTAGGTAATTGTTTTGAAGTAGTTACTAGTCACTACAGAGTCCTGGCTGACTTTACTTCATACGCAACCTAAAAAGTCCAGTATTGTGAGAGACGCTGATCGCAATTTTTTTAATTTTATTTTTTTCTATAGTTCTTTTATACCTCGATGGTAGTAAGCAAGCCTGCGGTATACCTGATGGTAAGATCTCACCGCAGCCTATAGACGCCTACATTGAAAGGTGCATCACTTGCGAGTTGCCAAACTTTAAAAAACAGGTTCAAACCGCTCTTGAAGAACCTCATACTGTAATCCTCTGGAAATGTATTCTGTAAGCGTGATCACCGTCCAGTCAAAATGGCATGCATCTACGCTTGGTATTTCGAGATAAGGGTTGCTTGATAGATAAACAAAAAAGGTTCGCAAATAAGTGCTATGTAGCAAGAAAAGTTGGATTTTTGAAAAAAAAAAGAAGAAGGACAAAAGTACACACATTTTTTTAAATGTATTATTTGTCGGAACTATGGAATTATTCTAGACAAATATCATCATTTCTTTATAATAGATAAAAAGGGATATGTATCGTTGCACAACAAGCGAAATTTCAAAAGGAGACTATTCGGTAGGCAGGATAGTTGGCGGAGAAGGATGACATGTCTTGCAATTGAATAATAATAGGCAAACCATTTCTGATTTAGACCCGGTTGCGGGCATGATGAAGAACATATAATTATTAATAATAATTAAGTAGCTTTATTACTCTATGAAGAAGAACTTTGAAATTTTACTTAAACCTCTTGATGTTGGCCGGATGTTCTTAGACTATAGTAAATATACTAAAGGGGCGTCTATTCATTACGTGAGCTGAAAATGGGGGTGGCCGGAAGGGTCCGACAAATCTTTCCAAATTTCCTTTAAAAAAAGGGAGGTAAATAAAAATCTCACGTTAACTTTTACATTTAGAGAATATATATTATTATAGTTAAGTTTTGTATTAAATATAATAGGTATATACCCGGGATTTCTACAGAAGTGGAAAGAAAGAAAGCACATTTATTAGATGTTGGAACATGGGCATAATTACAAACACGAAGTTTCAATAGACTGGAGAGTTGCTTAAATAATTTAGTATTTTAAAATCAGATTTTTTTAATAAAAATCTTCCACGACGTTCCGAATTTTCGTGCATTATAGAATGTAAACAGTCCAATAGCTAGTTGAATTTATTTTCATTAGGAATGCTATTAGTATTTTCAATCAACTTTTTTAACGACAACATTAATTTTAAACTGTTTATCTAGTTTTCGTCATGAGTTAGTTATAAAATGATATTTGAGTCATTCGTTTTGATGAAGATTTAAGGGAGATATAGTTTTGTGACAAATAAAAACACCTTTTAGAAATAATATATAGCATTCAAGTATTATTCTGTGTAAAAATATCTAACAATTACCTGATTATAAATAATATAAAAATAATTTATTACCTTCAGCACTACAAATAACAGCGATGAAAACAATGAACAAAATCACAAATTTCGACATTTCTAATGTTGCAGTCGAAACACAAAAAATATCAAATTCCCACTGCACAATTATACTGCAGTCAAGTAATTTATATATGTAGCCTTATCAAGGGGTTACGCAATTAACTTACGAGGTATAAATAAAAATATTATCAGGGGTTATTAAAACAAGTTAATGTATATCTATACTAGCTGTGCCCCACTGTTTCACCCGTGTAGCCTATTGTTGTTTTCACTTCCCTTACTTGCCTACAGCTTGACAGTATTGATTTACGTTCATGGTTATTGATGATTCATGATTATTGAGGTTCATGATTATTATATAATTTTGAAGATTTTGAATATTAGTGACCCTGGATGTGTCCTTAACTAATCTTCTGTAAGCTTTTTGTGTCTAATGCCCAAGTCAACAATACCCTTGATGCCAATGTAACTATTGACGAGATATTGGTGAAGTTCCGTGGCCGATTGAAAATTGAAGTTTTCATGCCACAACATTACGGAAAACAAGGCGGAAATAACTAAGGAATTCTTACCTAACAAAAATTAAGCTGTGACTTCATCCACTTTTGGATACCCCAATAGTATTGTATAGTCTAATGAGTGAGCAACGTCCCCAAAAATAATCGAGCTGTAATTTTATACTCAACTATGCACTACGGTGACAGAGTAAACGAGACTTCCAAGAAACCTGAATGAAATAATAGAATTCAATAACAAAACTACAGGAGGCGTTGACTCGGTTGACCAGAAATGCTCTGTGTAGGCATGCAGTCGATGAACACCTCGATGGGCATAGCTGTATTTTTCGCATTGTTAATATTCAGGAGTTAATTCTCATGAAATTTATAATTACAAGTATAATGTAAAGAATCTTACAAGTCTACAATTTTTGAAAGCTGTTGCCGAAGAACTAAATGAAATGAATTAGAGAACTCCTCTTTACAACATAGCCATACCCCGTGAGATTCGTGCACTTATTTCTCGTATTACTAAAATAGACGTGTCTGATCAGCCAAGTATATCGCAAAACTGAAGATATTTTACCAAGGGATCAAAGTAAATATTGTTATACTTACTTGTAATTATAAAAAAATACCAAGACTACTTACTTTCGCACTACCTGTAAGAAACCAATCTGCATTACTCATGCCAGTGTTTAGTTTGATTACATTTGATATGTTTTGAAATTTTATATAGTGCCATTGTTAGTTTTTTTATATTTTCTTTTTTTATTTAAGTTAGTTTCTTTGTAATTTTTTTTCATGATTAGTTTTTTAAGTTTTATTACAGTTATTTGTTTTTAGGTAAAACCTAATACTTAATATTTGGAGACTGGAAATTATAAAATGTAAGTAAACTCAAAAAAAATTGCTAAGTGCGTTTCGGGTCACGCGCAATGTATGGTTACGTAATTGCCCGTCACATTATGCAGACTTAGAGAGGGAAATTAAGTATTTTTCAATGGAATTTGTACTAAAATACTTCTACAAGTACATTTTACAGGTTGATTGACTCGATAACTTGTAAAGCCTACTTATCTCTGATAGTTTTCTTTTTCTTCATTACATATACTAATACCATGAATTTTTCCACATATCCAAAAACGACCAAATGTCTGCCATGGGGGTGAGACACTTGACTCTAACATAAATTAGCAAATTTAAGCTTAGCATTTCACAAACGGATCCCTGAATCGAAAAATGGCTTCAACGACGCCCAACATGATGGGATAGACGAGAAAATAAGAATTCATTCTCACTTTAAGTGTAGGAGAAGTACACTAAAAAATGTTTTTTTTTTCAAAATTTTATTTTACCAAATTTTCGGCGTCATTAATATGTATAATCACACCAAATTACTTTCTGGTAATATGAAGCTCTGAACTAAGCGGCGGACAGACAGACGGACGTTATTAGGTTTCCTTTTGACTTCGGAACCCTAAAAAGATAATATAGCAAAGTTTATAAATTGTTTACAATTTACAATTCGCATCGTCTCTGATACGAATAATTATTATAAACAACTGTTGTGGGTTTTTTGCTTAATTTAGATAATTATTTTCCTTATATTCTTGGTACTATTTTTTAACGGTTTTCTACATTTACAAAAAACTCAGTCTGGGCAGGATAATAAACAAAATCTAATTTGCTTATTTCTATTGAAAATTACGTGAAGATTAATTAGGATTAAATTCATATCATGTCACTATATCTTTGAAATATATTATTACCATATTAAATATATATTGCTAGATCCCTGAAGAACCTTTACTGGTAGATAGGTTCTTAAAGTTCTTAGATTATTCTTAACTAAAAGTGTTTTTCCTTATATTGTTGACGACCAAATGTCCTAAGGACGTTGACTTGTGATGTAGCACGAATCCTTATATTGTTGACGACGATATATCCTAAGGATGTTGAATAAATTTTGATTGGTTTTATTCTAATAAAAATAAAAAATATGTTGTTTCGTTACTTCACATTTAATCTATATTTTTTTCTAAGATATTTCATTTTTACATTCATTTTTTTTTATAAAAAAGAAAATTGACAGGTATTCAAAAATATATATAATTGTTCGCTGCCAGATATTTAAACATACCGCCTCCCAAGTACGAAGTTCTTTAATTTAATACAAATATTATTATATATAAACAAAACTGCTAGACAGCAAACATAACAATATTTACATGAAACTAAAACGATATTAACATATATTCGTCACTCTAACCTAAGAACTTTTCTGAAATAACAAATTCGCACAGTTAAAAAACATTTGTAATGTTTTAATTATACACTTAAATAATAATGTACTACGCACATCTTAAAATATAACACATATTTGTAAAAATTCAATAGATAAAATAAATTATTTCATACAGGCAAAATACATAATTTTGTAATAGGTCTTTTTATGTAATGGTTCTTACATTTTAATCGTACCACCCTAGTGACGTTATCTGGACCTGGGTATTTTTCTACTACTCTACCATATAACCACTTTGCCGGTGGTAGATTATCCTCTTTGACTAAAACGACATCTCCTATCTTAGGTGCTGGTTTAATTTCAGCCCATTTATATCTTTGACAAAGTTGAGTTAAATATTCTTTAGACCAACGTTTCCGAAAATCCTGAAATATTCGCTGTGTCATTTGCCAACGTTTTAAATTATTAATATTAGGACTTTGGTAATTGTTATCAGGAGGAATAACTAACGGTTCACCGATTAAGAAATTCCCAGGAGTTAATGGCACCGGATCATTAGGATTATCACTTACAGGACACTGAGCTATTGGACGAGAATTAAGGCACGCTTCTATTTGCGAAAGTACAGTAGACATTTCTTCAAAAGTCAATGTGTTATTACCTATTACACGCTTTAAATGGTATTTAGTAGATTTTACACCCGCCTCCCATAAACCTCCGAAATTTGGTGCATGTGGTGGGATAAAGTGCCAAGTGGTACCGTTACTAGCTAAAGGCTCGGCTATTTCAAAAGTAATACTTGACTTTTCCTTTGTAAAGAAAACGTGCAATTCTTTGGAAGCACCTACAAAATTTGCCTCGTTATCACTCCAGATATCATTACATCGGCCTCGTCGAGAAACAAACCGTTTAAATGCTGCTAGAAACCCTTGAGTACTAAGGTCACTGACAACTTCTAAATGTATAGCTTTTGTAGCCATACAAACAAACACACAGATATAACCCTTATAAGCACGTTGACCGCGACCTTTTAATGTTCTGATACTAATCGGTCCGGCAAAATCAACACCGGAATTCAGGAAGGGTCGACTAACATTTGTTCTAGAATAAGGTAATTGACCCATTAATTGATTGTTATTTAATGATCTATATCTTGCAAATGTAACACATTTGCGATAAAAAGCTTTAGTAACATTCTTAGCTCCAAGTATTACGTAAGCTTTGTACGTAAATAAGTCAACATAATTTGAGGTCCTCCATATATGGTTTTCTTATGAGCTTCGTCTACCAATAACCATGACATATAGCTTTTATCCGAAAGTATGATTGGATGTTTAGTGTAATCCGGAACATTAGCATTGTTTATTCTCCCTCGTACTCTTAATAAGCCTTCCTTGTCTATATATGGTGTTAAAGAATAAAGTTTACTGTTTTTTCTCATAACTCCATATTTCAGAAAATAGTCTATATCTATACTAAACTCATCTCGTTGAGCTTGTTTGATACAGGAAATAAGACTATCATTGATTTCGTCTACTGAAAGGTACTTAGTTAGCTTAACACGTTGGATTTTAGGTATTTTTAAAAGCAAAAATCTTCTACAGAAAGCTATTACTCTTATCATTTTTGACAATGAGGAAAATCTGATACAAAGGCTTGGATAGTGAATCACTCCTGTAATGTGAACTTCTTTCTTCAGTTCCAAATTCGTTGTAACATCCAATTTATTATAATTAATGACAGGTTCCCTTAGCCATGGTGGATCAGCAAGCCACAACTTATTATTACTCAGTTCATCTGGGTCAATTCCTCTTGACGCTGAATCAGCTGGGTTGTCACAAAACTGCACATGTGACCACTGAGAACTGGGTAGGTTTGTCAAAATTTCAGAAACGCGGTTACTTACAAAAGTTTTCCATTGGTTTGGATGGCGTCGCAACCAAGCAAGCACAATAGTAGAATCAGTCCAGAGATATCCTAAGGATGTTGCCTTGTGATGTAGCACGAATCCTTATATTGTTGACGATGAGATATCCTAAGGATGTAGGCTACTGCTTCTACACCTTTAGCTTTATATTGTTGACAACAATTGCGCAATGTTTTCGTGATACTTTCTAAAATATTTCACAATTACTTGTTTTTATTGCACGATGTTTTGTTTTTATTGCGTCAGTCTAATGACTTTATATTTTAATTGAAAATACATAGTTGCAAATTTTAGCTACACAACAATATATAGATACTTTTTTATAAAACTTAAACGCTTAAACGCAATTTATACACCATATAAATGTCCATACATGTGACATAATGACAGACAGTTGGACAGACAAAAATAACAAAAACTGTCGAAATTTTTTTTTAACTACGATTCTAAACCCCCGTAGTATTTTTCTGAAATATCATTAATGTACAGATTTGGACTCTTTAATGTTTTGTAATAGGTATTTACTTGTTCAGCAAAATGACTGCACACTACCTGATAGAAAGTGCGGTACGTTTCAGAAACATCACATTAGATATATAATAATGTACATATGATTAATTATTATAATGATCACTTATTATTAGGTTCTACATTAGGTGTATTAGGTTCTACAATAAACTTCCTAATTTTCCAATTTGCCGGACAATCAGTACAAGAAGTTGTGGTGGTCGAGGGTTTAGAACGGCGGAATATTAACTCCATGTCCTCAGGTTGGAACCCGACATGTACTAACGAATCTTTCAGAATTTGAAAACATTTACTACTTCAAATTGGTAACACTATCAGCTAACGGTACGATAAGAAAAATAAGGATTTAAGGATGCAGATGTATTCGTCGTCATAATTATTGATCCACCTCAGTCTTACCTGCGATGTCAAAGGACAAAGAGGGAATTTTACATATTGTATTAGTACATTTCTTATCTGATAATAATAGTTTTCCACAAAACCAATATGATTTCAGGCCAGAACTACTAAGACAAAATGCTGTTATTGGTCTCAATACTAAAAATGTAGGTGGCAAGAACAATAGCATCGGGAATTTCTTGGACCTTAGAAAAGCGTTTGACACAATATCGACCACGGTCTTCTATATCTATACATATTATAAATTCAACGTCTCTCTGTCTGTCCATCCGTTTTATGTTTTTTTCACGCGAAAACCACTTATCCGATTTACATGACTTTTATTTTAACTCACAGCTATATTATCTGGCCAGGTTATAGGTCATATTTTGTAAGATAAAGTAACATACGAAATAAGCACTGACGATAATGGTGAATCAATTTGAATAAGACGCATTTGGGGCGCTTAAATTGCTTACACTAAGTAAACCATACGATATATATTAAATTATTTTTCAACATAATTGTAAATCTTAAAAAGACCTATATAAAAGTCATCATTAGTCTATATTTTAAGGATCACCAATAATAAACTTTTTTGTCTTCCGTCTTTTGAGCGGGGGCGGGCGAATCGCTCGTGCGTTCTACCGATGGCTTTTTGTAGTGTACGGGAGCGGAGCTCGACGTACAGGTAAACTTAATAAAATGAAAGCACTCAGCATACGTCGTCACGTGAATGAATTTTTTTTTATTACCTAACAAAACGCCTCTAATGTCTTAAAATAGAGGACTTCCCTAGTATTAATGAGAATTTAACAGTGGTCATTCCACAAGGTAGTGTTAAGGTACTACCCAAAAATATATATATGTTTCTAGCAGTGTGCCGCCGCTCCAAAGATGGAAAACAAAAATGCTTATAGTAGTTGATCCTTAAAATATCGCTACATATGCTATCGCTGACTTTTTTGTAGATTTTGTAAGATCTACATTTATTTGGAACATTAATTTGATATATCTCGTATGGTTTACCCAATGTGGGCCATTTAAGTGCCCAAAAAACATATTTTTCAGAATTGTCAGCATTATCGTTACTGCTTATTTCGTATGTTACTTTATCTAACAAAATATATCCTATAATCTGGCCATATAATATAACTATGAATTAAAAAAACCCATGTATAAGTAGTTTTCGAGTAAAAAGAACATAAACAGATAGACGGCCAAAGAGACGTTGAGTTTTATAAAATGTATATAGAAATAGAAGAAGAATATAATAACCTTACTATCTTGTAAATGTATCCTGTATATTATTTTATTTTCTATTAAAAAAGAAAATATTATGATATTTATGAGACACAACATCGAAGCTTAGAGTTGATTAAACGTAGGCAAAAGAATAATTAATAACCAAATTTTTAATAAAATATACTCATGCATGAAGTATGTAAAAATTAGCGAGTAATTTTACGAACCGTTAGCCTAGTCTAGTCAGACTGTAAACGGTCGATACAATGTGATTGAACATTAATTATTTTTTTTGAGATTATTAACTAACTATTAATCAGCAAAATATAATTAACAATTAACAACAGCTCCGCCTGCGTGGACTACGAAAAAGTTTTTATTTTTTTATGTGGAAATATAATTAGTTTTCGAAAATAAAAGTAGCCTAAGTTATTCCCTATAACATCAGCTATCTGTCAGTGAAAGTCCCGTAAAAATTGGTCTAACTGTTTCGGAGATTACTCGGAAAAAACAAATAGACAAAAATGGGTTTTTTTGTTATCGGTACCGTGTATGCTTTCATATTATGCATTTAGTAAAAACCTGTTATTTTGACATTACAAACAGACACTTCAACTATACTATATCTATATAGATCTCGTTATCTATGAAAGGTAAATAAAAGATAAATATGTAAATGAAAGATTTTTTTATTATCCATTATTAGTAATATACATTGTTTTAGTTTAGCCAGAATGTAATACAAGTTTTCTTACATTCCTGTTCGGTCTCGAAGCGGTTGGAGTTACCGCCGCAGCCACCATATAAAAAGCGTTCGCACTTTCTCGTTTTCGTATTATAGCCATAACTGTGAACAGATAAGTTTTAACTTAAAAACATACTCTTTTTAAACTAAAGAGCCGAGAGATGTAGATCTAAAGATGGTGGTCGTAACTGTCTTTACTGAAGATAACTCCACATTAGACTGTGAAATGTAGTTACGCTTCCCGATGCATTTAACTATAGCTAATAAAAAAAACTATAGGTTCTTTTTTGTGCTCAAGTGAATCGAAATCATATACATCCTTCTCGTAGAATTCAATTGATAGTTCTTCTTCATTATTTAATAGCAGCTGTGCTCATCCACAATTCTGCCATCGTCACATGAATAGAATATTTTTCTAATTAATCTTGTCTTTCAAATTAATTCATCTCTCACTAAATTGCACACATACACGCACTCGGGTAAGAACATAGGTTCTGTAAGGGTTTTTTTTTTTGGCTAGTTAGTATTAGTAGACAAAAATTGACAGATTACTAATTACATATACAGATGTTTCTTCTCTCCTCCCAGGGAAAGAAACAAGTACATATATGTAATTATTTTAGATACAATTGCTGATAGGGAATTATTCAGATTCCAAGTTCGGCCACTTTGGCACCCTTGGATCTTGTTACCTTGCTTTCCCGGCTGAGTGCCTTAAGCGCTCGCACCCAAGCTCGGGTGTAGCTGTAAAAGTCGTTAGGCTCCAGGTCCAGTAAAGCTAACAGAATAGTCAGAAAGAAAAAGAAAAAAAATTGGGAAGTTAAACTACACTGTCCTAGATATTGTTGCTAATTCACTTCACTTATGCACAATAACAAAATTACACCACGTAAAATGCCGTCAGAATTATATCATATAGGGACAAGCAACATACAAACAATCATATGATAATAAGATCCCCTAAATAACTGCGATTGATAATTAGCGATCATTTCTAATTTATATACTTAATTACCTGAGTATACTTGCTCTGCAGTCTCCCACAACAAAAGGTTGTAAACATTGCGCTGGGGGCTCTGTAAATGATATGGAATTTAATAACTACTTTATTTATTTATTTATTTTTTATTCGCGTTGGCCGAATGTTTCGAACAATGTCCCCTGATTCGAACCGTGGCATTTACGGAAGAATTTAAATTTATTGGAATACACAAATATTTTATTGGAGAAAAAACGTGGCAAACAAGCGTATGGCCCTCCTGATGGTTAGTAGTTACCGTAGCCTATGGACACCCGTAGCACGAAAGCTATCACTAGCGCGTTGCCAACCTTGAATCCGCTTTCCCCAGGAAACCCCGAAAATCATACTCATCGCAGGAACGCAACACAAGGCTATTTGTCTGCGATCTTCTGTAGTGTGGAGGTATTTCATTAATCGTGATGTCCTAAGTAAAGAATAATCTCTTAAAGATAATTCTCTGTGCCCTACCACTCTCAAAACGATTGGCTGACGGTGTAATCTTGAGAAATACTTCTGTATTACCACAATGTAGTAGAACAAATTACAGAAATATTGCAATTGAATCATTACTAACTATAGAAATTGAAGCAATGATAGTTCAGTTTTAGTGTGTACGACTTCGCGTCGATTGATGTGAGTTTGAATCCCTGCAATGAGTCTGAGCTTTCGATGAAGGAAAACATTGTAAGCAAACCATAGTATGGTGGTAGAGCTTTTTCTAACGCCTGCATGGCTAGCTACCAACCTCAAGTTGAAAATCAGTTGCCAATCATCAATAGGTGAAAGCCAGTCTTTCACTAGTTTTAGCGTTTTATGGTTCGTCCGAGAAGTTGCCTACTTCAGACCACAGATGAAGCTTCTTCTTTGGAGCTACACCCGTAGAGATGAGCGGAAGTATTGCGTGTGCAGTTCCCGGTCCTCGACGTCAAGGGTGGTGTTAAGAAAACCGTGGGGTTTGTTTAGTGGTATGTTTATGTTACCATGTGAGTCTCACATACCCTTTGCGGCCTGCCCGAGCCGTCTTTGGATGCGTAAATGCATTTTTACCCACGTTAAAAATAGGTTGTTATGTGAATTGACGTAAACAATGCCATACGTTCTCAAACAATAGCTTCGGTGCCCTCAAACGAATGCGGATTGTGACTAAAGAGATTCTAACACTTTCAGAAACTTGGTAACAGTCACCATCATAACCAACGAAGCAATGATAAGCCAGTGGTTGCGTCGATCGATGTCAGTTCGAATCTCTGAAATGAGCCTGAGCTTTCGGCGAAGAAAATCATTGTGGACATTTATGTTAAGACTTACTAATATCACTATAGCATTCCATCAAAGTACACATGGCAACTCCATCTTCGCACCAGCAACTGTTGCAGTCATCTTGCCACCTCGTGCCCGGAGCACAATGTCTTATCGGATCTGGAAATAATCACATCTATCATTATTATCAGTGTATATCAATAGAAAACTTTTCCCCAGTAATTCGTATGTTATTTGTGCTGAATGTATCCAATCTTGTCTATGCTTCTTGCAGCTGTAGATACTTCATGGATATTTTGTAAGCATCTATATTATTTAACTTTGGTCTCCATTGGTTAATGGCTGCACTCCACCTATCACCAACATGTTTTAATAGTAATTCGGACATGGTCGTAGCCTGGCACGCGCATTCAGCTGCACCACTCTAGCAAGGTGTTGGTAAGGGCTCGGTCGAAATGCACCCGAAATGCAGATTAAATAAATAATTGTAAAGAATATCGCATTAAAATTAATTCAAAATTTATTTCGCTTTGTGCGATTTTTATTCGTTCGCTACTTACACCTGAGGGTGTTACAGGCGGCGAGCGATCAAAAGGGGATAGTATTGTAGTCGTTATTGGGCACTACTGATATCTTGTTACTAAGTCAGTGTTCATTATATGCGTTGATACTATTTGAATAGCCAAATGCCCAGGTAAATGAGAAATATACATTAAGCATGCATATTTTTGGGTTTGGATTGAATTTAGTGTATTTTGCTATGACTTGGTGTGATGAGAGTTTAATTTGATAGAAGTTTGGTTCCGATTATAACACTATCTCTCATTGAACGGTAAGGTTACACGTCTCAATTTACTTGGTAATCTAACCAAAAGTCTACGGGTTCTTCTGTTTACGATCCATCCTACTGGGTATAAAGTGTCAATAGGTGTTCCTTTGTGTACTTCAGATCCCTGCTTAGTAGCAACCTCAATACCTTGTGTTAGTGCGTCAATTCATATGAAGGTGAAACGCAAGCTTTGGCAATCTCGTAAGCAGATTGGGATTGATTGTGAGACTATTCTGCCTTTATCCCTTGGCCACAGCGTGGCCCTACGGCGGCGGGAAAGGTCCTTTTGCGATTGCTGGTAAGATAGAACTCTGAATGGAATTTAATTTTCTATTTTATCTCAAATTGTCGATAATCGCTATAACGGACACTGTTAGTTTAGTCACGAACGCGCTGACACTGTCAGTTAGAAGCTGGTGTGTCGTGTTTGAATCAAGGGTCGTGCAAATAAGAATTCCGCTAACAGCTCCCTCAAAGCAACTTACAACAATGTTACCAAATCCTGTAAGAGGATTTATATTAAGACGAATACGTCATCCGCCAACGCGTCATCCGTTTTGACTAGAAGCTAGTGGAACAACCGGCTAACAAATGAAGCTTTTGGGATCAGACCGAACCCGTATGGCGGTACAGCAAGTATGGTATGGTATGATGGTACTGTACTTACCATCAGGTGCTGTAATATCATATTGCTAAATAGTACTTATAATATAAATTAGTTAACATTAATCTTCCCTTGCCTGGCCCTCTTTGAACGAAATCCTGATAACGCAAATAAATTAGGACTAGTTGTTGTACTTCACTTAAGGTGCTTAGTGATGATTTCTAACTTTATAATAGCAAATGAAAATGATTTACCACCTTCTAAGAAGTAATAGATTGTCAATATAATGTAACTAAGAGAAAGAACATACCAGGTTCGTTTCCCGTACACTCTGCACGAGTGCACAATGCCAATCCCTCATTACTACAGTTGCAATCGTTGCATTGGCTTTTCCAAGAGCTACCAATTGCACATTGCTTACCAGAAGGTAGCTCGGACTTCTTCGGAACTGAAAATAATTTTATCCACAAAATATTTTATAAGTTTACTAAACAAGACGAGGAAGGAAGTAGATGTGAAATCATAACTTCAAACCCAAGTCATCCAAATGTTGGACTACACGCATGGCTATAATATTAATAGAGCGGTAGGAAATTTTATTTTTCGTCTATATTTTGTTTTAGTACCCCGAATATAGCAAACAAGTTTACGGTACACCTGATGGTAGGCAGTCACCGTAGCTTATAGACGCTTGCAATACCAGAAGCATCACTTATGCGTTGCCGAACCTTTAAAACCTGTCCAACCCCTCTTAAAGCGCGAGCACCGTCCATTCAAAATGACATACATCTACGCTTAGTATTTCGAGATTAGGGTTGCCAGATAGAAAAATAGAAAAGGGATAAAAAGTAGAATATACATTTCTAAATTTTGAATCAAAATTTAAATTTAAATAGAAAATGTTATCTTATATTACCAAAATGTAGTGTAAAAAATAGAACTATAGATTTCTAGGCCCGATGAATGCATCGACGTCGATTATACAAGTTCTAATGCTGCCATCAAACCCTTTTACGTGAAATTTAAAAACAAAACATTATGAATGTGTATCAGTTTACTTCTGGACATAAGTATCCACAAATAATATTAGACCATCATTCGAATATTAAATTACAATAGCATACCCGAGGTTTTTATTTTTCGATCTGTCTGTACTATTATCTAACGGGCCCTAAGAGAGAGAGAGAGGCCATATGAGCTTCAAAATCGCGAAGCGTTCACATTTATTGATGATTTAATTTTATTGTTAAAACAATTTAAAAAAAATCTTAAATAGAGAACATTAATTATCAGGACGAGTTGTTAGATGTGTTTATTACGTTCATTTATTTAATAATACAGTAATATTCAGAAAACTTAAACGTGCTTGTAACTGTGGATTACATGTGTATGTATATGTACCTGAGTAATGTATGCATTGCAATTATAATATATTATTCTATTATAATTATATACTATAATATAAATAGTCTATTAATATAGACTTTTTAAATGCTAGAAAGTAGAAAAGTACACATGCAGGCGAGGTAATAATAATCAGTTAGATTCATTAAATCGTACAATTTTAAATTAATTATTGCATTGTGATAAATAAATCCTCTGTCTGAACATATGTTAACGATAGAAGCCGTTGTATAAAAACAATTTTTAAATTTTATTTTATTATTTGTTTGGTCTAAGAGCATGTCAATTAACAATGTAAACAGTCCAACAGCGATCACGCTAGTTGAATATATTTATATTAGGAGTGTCTTCTGAAGCTTTAGGGTCCTTAAGGCTAACAGTAATTCCAAGCCCGGTGAAGCTGTAAAAGCCGTAAGGCTCCAGGGCCTCTAAGGCTAACAGTATAATCAGATCGAAAATAACACACATACGTCTGAAGCTAATAAAAAGTGTATAAAAAGCAGGAATGCCAACTTGTTTTTTTTTTTTAATATATTTTTATTTTTAACTATTTTTCTATTTTTCGTCAATAACGGGGGACATAAGTTTGAAAATTATGTCTTTAGTTTTGATATATATTTAAAGGAGATATGGTGTTTTCACAAAAAACACATTTGAGTAATAATATATAGTGTCCTATCTAAAAATATCTGAAAATAACCTCATTCTAAATAACATAAAAATAATTTATTACCTGCAGCACTACAAATAACAGCGATGGAAACAATTAATAAAATCACAAATTTTGACATTTTTAATGTTCTTGTCAATAAACAACAAAATATCGAATACACGTGTATACTGCTGCAGTCAAGTAATTATATAAGTAGTCTTATCAAAGAGATACCCAATTAACTTACAAGGTTAACTTAGACGTATTATCAGGGGTTATTAAAACAAGATAATGTATATTTATACTAGCTAAGCCCCACGGTTTCACCCGTGTAGCCTATCGTTGTTCTTACTTACCGTACTTGCCTACACATTTCCAGGATTGCTTGACGTTCATTGTTACTGCTCCGCTCCTTACAGTCGTAGCGTGAAGTTTTATAAGTTCTAATCCTCTTCAATAACTAGGCTAAAACTACAACATATTTTTTCATATCGGACTGATAGTTCCAGAGACTAGTGCGTTCAAACAAATAAACAGACAAAAATCAATAATCTTAAGCTTTATATTATTAACCAGCTCTGCACCGCGGTTCCACAAGCGTATACTTTTTCGTCTGGTCAGAGGGTGCGTCACAACTCACACGACTCGTTCGCGCCACTACACCTATAGTCATAGACCCAACCCGAGTGTTGAATTATTTTAATTTTACATTAACTGTCAATCTATTCAACGAAATAACATTCTATAAAGAACAAACTTTCGTTCGTAAGGATTAATATGCCATGCCTAATAACAATGCCAATAAATAATTTTCCATTTTTCAATAAAACTTTTTACCAAATACCTTATTGTGTCTTATGTATAATTTTTAATAGATGTACTAAAGAGCAATATCTTTGTGGAACATAATATTTACGTATCACTAACCATTACGCCAGCGCACGCGGATAAAGCAGTTAGGGTGCGATATTTACTCCAACTTACTTATCAAAAATCAATATTCAAGACTAGCTGAGAGGTGTTGCCTAATTCTAGTGTATGCTATTTTTAGTGAATTTGGCTATCATATACAAAAATATTTTTTCGAATACTACTGGTATTTTCAAAGATTAGCGTGTTTAAATAAACAAAAAAACTTCCGCTTTAGTACAATTTATATTATATGTATAGATAGTATATACATATTTTTAATGGATTTTAATGATACTCTGCTTAAATGTTCTCATGATTCCAGAAGCTCTATAGACTATGATAACATTTAGTTAACAAAAATACGTCCAGCAAAGCGGTACCAGGTACCTACTATGTAATTAAATCTTAAGTTTTTAGTGTTTGAATACGCATCACTTGAAAACTACTAAACTAGTTTAAATTTAGTTTTCATATTAATATAGGTCTGAACCCGTGGAACAATCTACGCTAAATGTCATAATGCTTCCCCATAGGTGTTAAGCAATACATGGTTAAATTACAATAAAGGACTTTGAATCCAGACAAGTAGTTCCTGTAGTTCCTGACAATTATAATTTTCTTACATTTACTCATTCAAATTGGTAGCACTATCAGCTAAGGATAAGATAAGGATTTAAGGATGGATACGGATTCGACGTCATAATTATAGACCCACCTCAGTTTTACCTGCGATGTCAAAGAGCCAAGAGAAAAATTTACATATTTAATTAGTACATTTCTTATTTGATAATAATAGTTTTTACCAAAATCAATATGGGTTTAGGCCAGTACTATCAACAGAAAATGCTGTTATTGGTCTCAATACTAAAAATCTTAAAAATATAGGTAGCAAGAACAATATTGACCACTATTTTCTACATCTTGTATATCTATGCATATTATAAAACTCCACGTCTCTCTCTCTGTCCGTCCGTTTATGTTCTCCTTTCACGTGATAGCCACTTATCTGATTTACATATCCTTTATTTTAATTAATAGTTATACTATCTGGCCAGGTTATAGTATATTTTGTAAGATAAAGTAACATACGAAATAAGCAGTGGCGATAATGGTGAATCAATAAGTAAAAGACGCATTTGTGGTGCTTAAGTTGGTTACGGTAAGTTTAACATACGTCATAGATCAAATTATTGTTCTACATAATTGTAGATTATAAAAGACCTACAAAAAAGTCTCACTATGTTTTAAAGATCACTGATAATAAACATTTTTAGTCTTCCGTCTCTTGAGCGGGGGCAGGACGATTCGGTCGTGTGTTAAACCGATGGCTTTTTGTAGTGCGAACACACCCAAGCGGAGCCCCGCGTATAGCTAGAACTTAACAAAATGAAAGCACTCAGCATACGTCGTCACGTGAATGATTTTTTTTGTTATTACCTAAAGAAACGCCTCTTATGTCTTAAAACAGAGGACTTCCCTAGTATTAGTGAAAATTTAACAGTAGGCATTCCACAAGGTGCTACCCAAAAATATATGTTCCTAGCTGTGTGCCCCCGCTCCAAAACATAAATTCGTATAATAGTTGATCCTTAGAAGATAAACATATGCTATCGCTGACTTTTTTATAAGTTTTTAAGATCTACATGTATGTGGAACATTAATTTGATATATATCGTATGGTTTACCCAGTGTAAGTCATTTAAGCGGCCAAAAAGTATATTTTTTCCGAATTGATTCAGCATTATCGTCACTCCTTATTTTGTATGTTAATTTATATAACAAAATATGTCCCATAACCTGGTCAGATAATAGAGATATGGATAAAAACAACATATAAATCGGAGAAGTGGTTTTCGTGTGAAAAGAACATAAACGGATAGACAGACAGAGAGACGTTGAGTTTTATAGAATATACATAGAAATAGAAGAAGAATATATTAACCTTATTGTCTTGTAAAGGTACCCTGTATATTATTTTATTTTCTATTAAAAAAGAAAATATTATGATATTTATGAGACACAACATCGAAGCTTAGAGTTGATTAACCGTAGGCAAAAAAATAATTAATATCCAAATTTATATAAAGTATTCTCGTACATGAAGTATGTATAAATTAGCGAATAATTGTACGACCCGCTAGTCTAGTTTAGTCAGACTGTAAACGGTCGATACAATGTGATTGAACATTAATAATTGATTTTTTTTGAGGTTATTAGCTAACTAATAATCAGAAAAATATAATTAACAAGCTGCGCCCGCGGCTCCGCCTGCGTGGACTACTGAAAAGTTTTTATTTTTTTATGTGGAAATATAATTAGTTTTCGAAAATAAAAGTAGCTTAAGTTATTCCTTATAACATCAGATATCTGTCAGTGAAAGTCCCATCAAAATTGATTTAACCATTTCGGAGATTACCCGGAACCAACAAATAGACAAAAATTCAAATATGTTTTTTTTTTATCGGTACCGTGTATACATATGCATTGAGTAAAAACCTGTTATTTTTACATTACAAACAGACACTTCAATTATATTATATCTATATAGATTTCGTTATACTATGAAAGGTAAATAAAAGATAAATTTATATATGAAAGTTTTTTTTTATTACACATTATTAGTAATATACATTGTTTTAGTTTAGCCAGAATGTAATGCAAGTTTTCTTACATTCCTGTTCGGTCTCGAAACGGTTGGAGTTACCGCCACAGCCACCATATAAAAAGCGTTCGCACTTTCTCGTTTTCGTATTATATCCATAACTGTGAACAGATAATTTTTACATAAAAACATATTCTTTTTAAACTAAAGAGCCGAGAGTTGTAGATCAAAAGATGGTGGTCGTAACTGTCTTTACTGAAGATAACTCCACATTAGACTCTGTGGAATGTAGTTACGCTTCCCGATGCATTTAACTATAGCTAATAAAAAAAACTATAGGTTCTTTTTTGTGCTCTAGTGAACCGAAATCTTATACATCCTTCTAGTAGAATTCAATTGAGTTCTTCTTCTTTATTTAATTGCAGCTGTGCTCATCCACAATTCTACCATCGTCACATGAATAGAATATTTTTCTAATTAATCTTGTCCTTCTAATTAATTCATCTCTCACTAAATTGCATCGTATATCCTTACACACCACTCGGGTAAGTACATAGGTTCTGTAAGGGATCTTTTTTTTGGCTAGTTAGTATTAGTAGACAAAAATTGACAGATTACTAAATACATATACAGATGTTTCTTCCCTCCTCCCAGGGAAAGAAACATGAATAAGTATAATTAGTTTAGATACAATTGCTGATAGAGAATTGTTCAGATTCGAGGTTCGACCACTTTGGCACCCTTGGGTCTTGTTGCCTTGCTTTCCCGGCTGAGTGCCTTAAGCCGTAAGGCTCCAGGGCCGGTAAAGCTAACAGAATAGTCAAAACGAAAAAAAAAATTGTGGGAAGTTAAAATAAACTTTCCTAGATATTGTTGCTAATCCACTTCACTTATGCACAATAACAAAATTACACTACGTATAATGCCGTCAGAATTATATCATATAGGGACAAGCAACATAAGTTTATATATTAATATAAAAGCGACCACATGATAAATAAGATCCCGAGAATAACTCCGATTGATAATTAGCGATCATTTCTAATTTACATACTTAATTACCTGAATATACTTGCTCTGCAGTCTCCCATAACAAAAGGTTGTAAACATTGCGCTGGGGGCTCTGTAAATGATATAGAATCTTATTACTATTTATTTATTTATTTTTAATTCGCGTTGCCCGAATGTTTCGAACAATGTTCCCTGATTGGAACCGTGGCATTTACGGAAGAATTTAAATTTATTGAAATACACAAATATGTTTTTGGAGAAAAAAGGTGGCAAACAAGCTTATGGCCCTCCTGATGGAGGCGTATATGGACGCCCGTAGCACCAAAGCTATCACTAGCGCGTTGTCTTCCTTGAATACTCTTTCCCCAGGAAAAAACACTCATCGCAAGGAACGCAACACAAGGTTATTTGGCTGCGATCTTCTCTAGTGTGGAGGTATTTCATTAATCGGGATGTCCTAAGTAAAGAATTATCTCTTAAAGACAATTCATTGTGCCCTACCACACTTAAAACTATTGTCTGACGGTGTAATCTTGAGAAATACTTCTGTATTACCACAATGTAGTAGAACAAATTACAGAAATATTGCAATTAATTATAATTACTAACTATAGAAATTGAAGCAATGATAGTTCAGTGGTAGTGTGTACGATTTCGCGTCGATTGATGTGAGTTTGAATCCCTGCAATGAGCCTGAGCTTTCGATGAAGGAAAACATCGTGAGCAAACCATAGTACGGTGGTAGAGCTTTTTTCTAACGACCGCCTGGCTAGCTACCACCCTCAAGTTGAAAATCAGTAGCGAATCATCAATAGGTGAATGCCAGTCTTTCACTAGTTTTAGCATTTTATGGTTCGTCCGAGAAGTTGTCTACTTCAGACCACAGATGAAGCTCTTTCTTTGGAGCTACACCCGTAGAGTTAAGCGGAAGTATTGCGTATGCAGTTCCCGGTCCTCAACATCAAGGGTGGTGTTAAGAAAGCCGTGGGGATTGTTTAGTGAGTATTCGTGGTATGTTTATGTTACCATGTGAGTCTCACATACGTTTTCGGCCTGCCCGAGCCGTCTGTGGAAGCGTAAATGCATTTTTACCTACGTTAAAAAAATAAGTTTGTTATGTGAATAGATGCAATCAATGCCGTGCGTTCTCAAACATTAGCTTCGGTGCCCTCAATCGAATGAAGACACTGTTGTATTGTGACTAAACAGATTCTAACACTTTCAGAAACTTGATAATAATCACCATCATAATCAACGAAGCAATGCGTCGATCGACGTGAGTTCGAATCTTTGAAATGAGCCTGAGCTTTCCGCGAAGAAAATCATTGTGGACATTTATGTTGAGACTTACTAATATCACTATAGCATCCCATCAAAGTACACATGGCCACTCCATCTTCGCACCAGCAAGTATTGCAGTCATCTTCCCACCTCGTGCCCGGGGCACAATGCCTTATTGGATCTGGAAATAATCACATCTATCATTATTATAAATTATCGTTATAAATAGGAAACTTTTTCACAGTAATTCGTATGTTATTGGTGCTGAACATATCCAAATCTTGTCTATGCTTCTTGCAGCTGTAGATATTGGTATGTTGCTATTCTTGGATAACTTGCTCATTCCTGCATGTTTAGGCTACCTAAGTCAACAAGGAACCCTTATAGTTTCGGTATGTGCGTCTGTCTGTTCGTCCGCGTCTTAGTGCTAGAAAGTTGTGTAATTTGGTATAGACATAAATACTAATCAAGCCGACAAAGTGGTAATTATATGCATTGATACGATCTGAATAGCAAAATTCCCAGGAAAAAGAGAAATGGACATTAAGCATGCATATTTTTGATTTTGGATTGAATTTAGTTTATTTTGGTATGACTAGGTGTGATGAGGGTTTAAGTTGATAGAAGATTGGTTCCGATTATAACACTTTCTCTCATTGAACGGTAAGGTTACACAACTTAATTTACTTGGTAATCCAACTGAAAGTCTACGGGATCTTCTGTTTACGATCCATCATACTGATTATAAAGTGTCAATAGGTGTTCCTTTATGTACTCCAGATCCTTGATTAGCAGCTACCTCAATACCTTGTGCTAGTCCGTCACTTCATATGAAGTATAAACACTAATTTTGGCCATCTCGTGAGCAGATTGGGATTGATTGCGAGACTATTTTGCCTTTATCCTTTGGCGACAGCGTAACCCTACATCGGCGGGAAAGGGTCTTATGCGATTGCCGGCTAGATAGAACTCTGAATGGAATTTAATTTTATATTTTATCGCAAATTGTCGGTAATCGCGATAGTGGACAATGTTGGTTCAATTACGAACGCGCTGATACTGCCAGTAAGAAGCAGGTGTGTCGTGTTTGAATCAAGGGTCATGCAAATAATAATTAACAACTCACGCTAACAACACCCTCAAAGCAACTTACAACAATGTTACCAAGTCCTGTAAGAGGGCTTACATTAGAACGAATACCCAACGCGTCATCCCTTTTGACCAGAAGTTAGTGGAACATCCGGCTATTAAATGAAGCTTTTGGGATCAAACCTAATCCGTATGGTGGTATAGCAAGTATGGTATGGTATGATGGAACTATACTTACCATTAGGTGCTGTAGTATCATATTGCCAAATAGTATTTATAATATAAATTACTTAGCACTAATCTTCCCTTGCCTGGCTCTCTTTGAACGAAGTCCTGATAACGCAAATGAATTAGGGCTAGTTCTTGTACTTCGCTTATGGTGCTTTCTAACGATTTCTAACTTTATAATAGCAAATGAAAATGCTTTACCACCTTCTAAGAAGTAATAGATTGTCAATATAATGTAACTAAAAGAAGGAACATACCAGGTTCGTTTCCCGTACACTCTGCACGAGTGCACAATGGTAATCCCTCATTACTACAGTTGCAATCGTTGCATTGGCTTTTCCAAGAGCTACCAATTGCACATTGCTTACCAGAAGGTAGCTCGGACTTCTTCGGAACTGAAAACAATTTTATCCATAAAATATATTATAATATTTTAAACAAGACGTCTAAACAAGACGAGGAAGGAAGTAGATGTGTAATCATAAATTCAAACCCAAATCATGAAAATGTTGGACTACACGCATGGCTATAATATTAATAGAGCGGTAGGATATTTTATTTTTACAGTATATTTTGTTTTAATACCCCGAAGTTTACGAGTTTACGGTAATGGTATACGCCTAATGGTAGGCGGTGACCGTAGCTTATAGACGCTTGCAATACCAGAAGCATAACTTATGCGTTGCCGAACTTTTAAAACCTGTCCAACCCCTCTTAAAGCGCGAGCACCGTCCAGTCAAAATGACACACATCTATGCTTAGTATTTCGAGATTAGGGTTGTCAGATAGAAAAATAGAAAAGGAATAAAAGTAGAACATAATTTTCTAAATTTTGAATCAAAATTTAAATTTAAATAGAAAATATTATCTTATTTTACCAAAATGTAGTGTAAAAAATATAACTATAGATTTCTAGGCCCGAAGAATGCATCGACGTCGATTATACAAGTTCTAATGCTGACTTAAAACCTCTGTACGTGTCATTAAAAAAAAGTCATTATAAATGTATATCAGCTTACTTCTGGACATAAGTATCCACAAATAATATTAGACCATCATTCGAATATTAAATTACAATAGCAGACCCGAGGTTTTTATTTTTCGATCTATCTGTAGGGGAGAGGCGTACAAAATGGCATAGGCGGGTAAAATGGCACATCTGCTTTTTTCCGAAACCACAGACATACTAGTTATCACAATGGCCTGTAAAGGGCCGCTTAGTAAGAGATCGTAACCTGTGGCGGATTCAGTCGTGTCCGTTGGGCAGTCACAAGTTTTACTCAGGTTGATTTCGTTTCTCGTACAAGTAAGTATTTTTTTACGTTCATTTGTTTGTATTTAGCATTAATTTATTGTAAATTTACTAAATAATTTCGAGAATGTTTTGAAATCACAAAATTCTAGTTACAATATTAGTTATTGTTTTCTAATGTTGAAGGTTATGAAGTGGACAAAATGGCATACATCTTGTTCGGGTAAAATAACATACTATGTCATTTGACCCATCTTTTTTTTCAGATAATCAAACATCATACCTCACAACTATTCTAGAATAACAGACCGTCAGGGTTGGGATAAAACCTCTATGTAAAGGGGCCAACAGTATTGTTGTTAACTTCAACGCCAAATATAGAAAAAGCAAAAGCTAAATCCACTCCTTTACCTGTCCTAAAGAAACACACAAGAAAGGTTAAAAAAGCTTTGGACTTTAGTTCTGATAGTGAAGATGATTTATCTTCCTTATAAATTTACACTGAAGCCAGGGATGATGATGGAGATTGTCCTTGCATTTATTAGAATGACCTCTACTCCAGGTCCAAGCCTAAAGAGGTCTGGCTAAAGTGCTTGAGCTGTAAAAGAAGGGGTCATGCGTCATGTGCAGATTTTCCGAAAAAGACAAAGTGTTTTACGTTTGAACTCTGCATGTAATTGATTGATTTTCGTTACAAATTTGGTATGCCATTTTGTCCACACCGTGTGTGTCATTTTACCCGCCTAGGGCGGACAAAACGGTTTTTGTTCAAGTTTTTATAAATGTTTAGTAATTCTATTGTTTTTGTATTGAATTGATTGAACTCTATAATTCTAAGTAGGTAATAAACCAAAGAATATATACTTACTTAAAGTGTTCAATATTATTAATAAATAAAGATTTGGTGACAGATTTTATAATTAATATGTCATTTTGTACGCCTCTCCCCTACTGTTATCCAACTGGCCCTAAGAGAGAGAGAGAGAGGCCATATGAGCTTCACGGCCCTTATGCTGGCCCGTGGGAATATTTCCTACATTATACAATTTTATTTATTTATTTTTTAAGATCAAACAAAGACGAATACATAATAGAGCTTTAAAATAACAGATACTAAAATAGCAAGTAGCAAATAGCAGAGAATATTAGCATGGTTCGTGCGCAAGAATGACACGAAAAATTGCGAAGCGTTCACATTTTTTGATGATTTAATTTTATTGTTCAAACAATTATTTTTAAAATTCTTAAATAGAGAACATTAATTATCAGGACGAGTTGTTAAACGTGTTTATTACGTTGATTTATTTAATAATACAGTAATATTCTGAAAACTTAAACATTCCTGTAACTGTGGATTACATGCGTATGTATTTGTGTGTACCTGAGTAATATATGCATTGAAATTATAATATATTATTCTACAATAATTATAATATAATTAGTCTATTAATATAGACTAATACCATTTAGGTAGAAAGTAGAAAAGTGCACATGACACAAGACGAGGTAATAATAATCAGTTCCATTCACTAAATCGTACAATTTTACATTAATGATTGCATTGTGATAAGTAAATCCTCTGTCTGAACATATGTTAACGATAGAAGCCGTTGTAATTTTAAATTATATTTTATTATTTGTTAGGTCTAAGAGCATGTCAATTAACAATGTAAACAGTCCAACAGCGATCACGCTAGTTGAATATATTTATATTAGGAGTGTCTTCTGAAGCTTTAGGGTCCTTAAGGCTAACAGTAATTCCAAGCCCGGTGAAGCTGTAAAAGCCGTAAGGCTCGAGGGCCTCTAAGGCTAACAGTATAATCAGATCGGAAAAAAGCAGGAATGCCAACTTGTTTGTTTTTTTTTTTTCATAAAATTTTTATTTCTAACTATTATTCTATTTTTCGTCAATAACGGGGGACATAAGATTGAAAACGATGTTTTAATCTTTAGTTTTGATATAGATTTAAGGGAGATATGTCACAAATATGTTTTTGTCACAAAAAACACATTTGAGAAATAATATATTCGTCCTATCTAAAAATATCTGAAAATAACCTTATTCTAAATAATATAAAAAATAATTTATTACCTGCAGCACTACAAATAACAGCGATGGAAACAATTAATAAAATCACAAATTTTGACATTTTTAATGTTCTTGTCGATAAACAACAAAATATCGAATACACGTGTATACTGCTGCAGTCAAGTAATTATATAAGTAGTCTTATCAACGAGACACACAATTAACTTACAAGGTTAACTTAGAAATATTATCAGGGGTTATTAAAACAAGATAATGTATATGTATTCTAGCTGTGCCCCACGGTTTCACCCGTGTAGCCTATCGTTGTCTCACATCCCGTACTTGCCGATTCATGGTTACTGCTCCGCTTCTTACAGCTGTAGCGTTAAATTATATAAGTATATAACTATCTTCAGTATATATTCTTCGTACGGATCATTCATTCTTCATTCTTCAATAAACAGGCTAAAAACTACAACATATTTTTTTAAACATATAAACAGACAAAAAATTAACAATCTTGAGCTTTATAATATTAACCAGCCGTCATTATGTTTCCCCATAGGTGTTAAAGCAATACATGATTAAATTACAATAAAAGACTTTGAATCCAGACAAGTAGTTCTTGTGGACCATCAAAAGCATATTCGGGAACATCAGCTAGTATTATTATAAAATACACGAAAGTTTGTTCGTTTGAATCAAATTTGTACTTTACCTGTTAACTTTTCACGGTAATCTCAATTGATGTTAAGTGAGGATGTGGTTGAAGACATCATACGCTAAGCCTTGTAATTTGATTTATAAAATATTCTTATTTAAGAGGAAACGCAGTCGGCAAGATATTTGAAGAATACGTCTAATAGAAGTTTATTGTTGTCGCGCTCTATCCTAATGACCGCCTAGAGCGCGATAGAGACAATTGGAAAACGAAATCATAATTTCGTATTCCCATGCTTCCTCCTTCAAAATTGGATCGATGTTATTTTATTAATAGACGTTCCAAAACATAGGCCACTTTGGCTTAGGATAGTTTAAAATGGCTTTTATTGTTGTTTTTAAATTAGAAGCTTTCCTTAAATGAAAATTAGATTATCTAAATTTAATATTTTAAGATATTTGTTTGTTGTCTTTTACTTTCCCGCTAACTGCCGATAGGCTTGATACCTGCTTACCATCAGGCATGGTACACTTACTTTATATCAGTTTTAGAGTACAACAAAGCTGGTTCCTTAGTTCGATGGTAAATAAAAGTTAAAATGGTAACACATTGATACCTACTAGAAGCATTATCAATAACAGTGAATGCCGGGTCAAATAAAGAATACAAAAAGATAAAACAACGAACAAAAAAATTATATAACAACGTTTATAAATTGTTTTCATTGCGTCATCACTGATACGAATAATTATTATAAATAGCTGCTGTAGTTTTGTTTTGCTTCTAGGTGCGATCCTCCGGCATGGAGCCCTTGAGTCAAGCGGCCGCTCGCGCGATACAGTGACACCGTATTCACTACCTCAATATACAATCGTTACACTGCATTACACACATGCACTACATTTAGGTACATAGGTTCTGTAAGGGACCCTTTTTTTTGAGGCTAATTAGTCTAGACAAAATTGACAGATTACTAAATACATATATACCTGTCTATTCCCCTCTTCCCAGAGGGGAGAGGTAGGTATATATATAGTTAGTTAGATCGAATTACGGATAGAGAATTAGTTAGATCGCGACTTATTTGCAATCGCTGCAACAGTCCGAGACGAGGTTCGGCCACTTTGGCACCCTCGGGATTAGTTCATTGCTTTCGTGGCTAAGTGCCTTAAACGCTCGCCTCCAAGCCCGGGTGAAGCTGTTAAAGCCGTTTGAAGCTTCAGGGTCCTTATGGCTAACAGTATAGTCATAGTTAATTTAGATAAAATTTTAATTGGTTTTCTTATTTACTTAGAATCTCAGTGCGCTGCATAAAATTCAATCTTATTTGCGACAATGTAATGTAATGCGACGTAGGATAGATGAACGAAAAATTCTAGGGCGAAATAATAAAAGTTTAATAGAATGGACAAGGTAAAGTGAAAACGTAATAAGCACCTGACACACGTAACCTATACATTGCGACCTTTCCTATGAGCCTAAGCACGATATGTCTGCTGTAAGTTGGTGAGGAGTTCGTTATTTTGCAGACCTCATGCCACAGCATCAGGTCCTGTTTGCAATGTTCTTCTAATACCACTGAGGTAACAAAATACGAATTTCGACTCGATCAGACCTGTGGAAGATGCTCACATCTATTTATCAACTAGAAATGAGCCGATAACCTTCAAAAGGGTAAACGGATTTTCGTGAATCATAGCTAAAACACAATCGATCCAATCACCTTTCAAACAAAAAAGACTAGATCAAAATCAGTTATGCCGTTTAGGAGCTACGATGCCCCAGACAGATACATGCATAAACCGATACACATATAGACAGATTAAACTTTAACACCCCTGTGACTGCGCCGGGGGTGAAAAATTTTACGGTATGTACATGATGATAGGTCAAGTACAACTTAAAAACTCAACCGTGAAACGACAATTTATGTTCTTTTTTTTTTAAATAAATTATTATTTGACTTAGGTATGTTAATAATGTATGTTAACGTCGGTCAGGGCACGCGTGAATCGTGCTGCCACGCTTCCACTCGCCACTCACAGCTGTCGTTCGCCGTGCTTATGTGCAAAACGCTTATTGTGGGTGATCCTTAGAAGATAGTCATATGCTATCGCTGACTTTTTTGTAGACCTTGTTAAGATTTTATTTAATCCGAATGATCATAAGATGAATGGTACCAACACTCGCATGATAATTGAATTCCCCCATCTTTGGGGAAAGTTTTAACCACTTTCAACACTATTTGTGCGTTTCTGTTCGTGTTGGCAAACATCTCGTTTACGCAAATATTTATTTAGTTTCAACCTTAATTTTGAACAGCATGTTGTATGAAACTATCACTATGAGCGTAATAACTCTATGTTTTGTAATCTAAAACGGCTTATTAACAATATTATATTATTAACAATATTCAATTTTCATAAGTTTTCAAATTGATAATGCATTAATAGGTTTACAGCGTAGTGATATTATAAAATAATTTCAGACGAGAACAAAATCATCTATGACGAAACAGACGACATAAAATATATCGTCCGTGTAACCATTCCGCGCGTTTGAATTAAATATCTGCTATAAGGCCAAAGAAGTTTTACTTTAAATGCGCGTAGACGATACACGCATTTCTATTTATTGTCTTTGATTTCCATGAATATTATATTTGTTAATAAAATGATTAACTATTATTATTAGTACTGAATTATATAACTATACGACAAAAAAAATCTGAGTTACTCTCAAGTCGTCTAACCTCAGGAGTACATCTGTCCTTTACATAGTACATAAGAAATAAAATTAAAAATCTACAGTCTTCGTTTTAATTGCGAGCAAAATATTCAACCAGTGATATCTTTTGACTACAAATATCATCTGTTATTTCGTATAATATGATAACGATGGTTAATTAACCATACGAGCGTAAGTACAAAGGTAAGTTAATTTTTATTAATGTACAAAAATCTTTCATAGGTACATTTTTTTTTTGTATTAAACAACATATTAATATTGAAAACTATTATTTTATTGTATTATTGGCATGAAAAACTAAATATTTATCCTGTTACACTAACATTTATACCTATGTCCTCCGCAAAGTACTGTATTATGTAATTAGTATTTTCTAAGCCTATCTTTCCGTGTACTATGTGAAGTACATTTGGTGTTTTCTTATTGTTATTTTATTTGTTATAGCGATAACGGGCAACGAAATCGCAAAATCTATAAAAGTATCTCAACGGAACTATTCGAGGAATAAATTAAAGGTTATCCGGATTTTGTTCCACCAGAATTCAATCAAAAAGCCACTGAATATCGTAATATTGAATTCAGTAGCTCGGATGAGGAGGATCACACTTTGGTTACTCCGGTAGTTGCATCAGCACTGTCTAACAACTTATATTTAGCATCTTCAAATACAAGGTTTCAACTATCTAGCTGGAGTACGTGAAATAAGTACTTCTCATGGCAATAGTCGTCGTCGCGGTGAAGGCCCTCAATCCATCTACTCGACTAGTTATCGACAAAATAATGCTGGCATTCAAACCATTTGGATAGATGACACATTAGTATTCGAAATAAATAATTTAACGTCAGAAGAATAATAAAGAATGAGAGTGGTACTAATTCTATCGTGAATAAATAGATGACGATATTCTTACTATTATCATAAACTGCACCATTAAGACTTGGAACCATTAAGAGTTGGCTTGGAAACCGAAAAGTTTATGGTGCTAAATTTAAAAGACTAAGTTGTTTGTAATAATAATGGCCAATACATAGTAATCTAACGATAGGAAAAATCTATGATCATGATCGTATTGCAGTATCGAAAAATACTCATACATTGATCTGAAAAATGAAATGAAAAAATTCCTATAATAATAGCTGTGACTATGACATTATATAATCTCTATGGGAAACGATTATTTATCGTTAGTTTAAGACTAGATTTATTTAAAATGCTGCAAAACCAATTGATAAAAAAACACAATATTTCGATAAAAAAATATCTTTTGTATTTTACGCCTCACCAAAACTGTTTTACTGGTGACAATTGTTAAGAATAACTTATATGGCTAAATAATAACTGATTAATCTACAATATTTGTACTTTTTAATAAATTTATTTTTATCTCAATTATTATAATTTTCTATGTTTACTTTTTAGAATGATGTTTAAGATAAAAGTTAAATTTATAGTGATTTTAAGTTTCATTTTAAGTTATGAATATAAAATTAGAATATTTTAATTATGGTCCATAATTTCTCATTATGTCTATAAATAAAACATAAAAATAGACTATGTCACAAATAAATGACATGTTAATTTAATTCCCTTTGCCTTTATGTAGGACATATCGAAAAACTAGTCTTTCCACTGTTGTGGTAACTACAGAGATATGTTTTAGAGCGTCCAGGTTTCATCGTATTCCTTCACCATCAGCCGAAAGTCTTACCAATACAATTTAAATGGGTAAATAAACGTGAATTTCGAAAAAAGTCGTTGGCACTTACAACCACGTCAAACTATGATTGTTTGAAATCAAAAAGGCAAACTTATGTAGTAAGTTTCATATTTAAATTCAGAACGCTGTTCTAATCATTATGCTGTCAAGAAAAAAAAAGTCGTGAACGTTTAACGGAAACTGCTTCGTCATGTGAAATAGTGAATACCGGTTTATTTTCGTTTGGAATGTATTTTATCGATACTAAATTTTCTATAATAATCTTCGATTAGGTAAATAACGATTATTCTCTCGTCTCTAGCGGTTACATTTGTGTCAATATAATACTGTATAGCTAAGATTCCTAAAGTGGGTTCCGTAGAATAGTGACCGGGGTACCGCGAATTAGATACCTACATACGAGTATATAATTAATTCGTATAATTATTTTGGCCGATAAAATAATTCTGGTGATATAAATTCTATTTTGAAATCTTATTTTAAATTGTACTATCCTTTATCTATACATATTATAAACTCAACGTCTCTCTGTCTGTATGTCCGTTTATGTTGTCTTCACGCGAAAAACACTAATGTGATTTACATGTTCTTTATTTTAATTAATATCTATGTTATCTGGCCAGGTTATAGTGTAGATTTTGTTAGATAAAGTAACATACAAAATAAGCAATGATGATAATGGTGAATAAATTCGGAAAAAAGAAGCTTTTGGGGCATTTCAATGGCTTACGTTGAAAAAAATAAAAAAGGTCCCTTACAGAACTTATGTACCTGAGGATAATCTGTTTAACAAACATGACATGTGTTAGTTACATAATTACATTCTATAATGTGCGAAATATTCTCACTAATTAGCTAATTTAAATTAAATGAATACAGATTGACAAAATCTAATCACATAAAAATTGAGTACATTTTTTGACCGAATACTCATACACCTTGGCCACAAGACCACGTGGCGTGAGAACGCCAAAAAAAAAAAACAATAACTAACTCATCGCATAAATTAACCTTGTTCTAAAAAAAAAACATTCCGTAACAGATGCATCCATAAGTGAAGCATAAATTTGTGTCAAAAGGGATCGTAAAAAAATTATGTTCTTCGGTGCTACCTGAATCGGGTTTCAATGAATGAAATTTGGTGTCGAAGCCATGTAGAGGTTTTAAATTTTTAGAATATACTAATTACGCCACGCGGTTCCACTCGCGCTGTGTGTTCTATACTATAACCTTTATCAGAATAATAGATACCTTATAGCACTAAAATAAAAATCAAAAAATACTTTATTCAATTTGAGCCCCATGACGGCACTTATAAACTTGAAACACTAAGAACCGGCAAGAAACCCGATAGGGCTTATCTTTTTCCAATTAAACAAACAATATTTACAATTAATAATCATTTTTCCATCAGGAATAATTTAGCTTGTTCTAGCAAAATGCTACTAATAAATCTATGACTTATGATTGTTTTATTAATTTTAACTCCGCACCAAACGTGACTCAACAAGTCGATTTGCATCAAATTTCAAAATTGGCATCTAGGTTACCTAATTATATGCTGAATAAATTAGTAAGCCGATAGATAGGCTTACTTGTTATATATTTTTGTAAGTAGAAATTACCATCTATACATATTATAAAACTCAACGTCATTCTGTTCGTTTATGTTATTTTCAAAAACCACTTATCCTATTAACATAGTTCTTTTTTAATTCATAGTTATATTATCTGGCCAGGTTATAGGATACATTTCGTTACATCAAGTAACATAAGAAATAAGCAGTGACGATAATGGTGAAACAATTCGGAAAAAAAGAAGCTTTTGGGGCATTTATATGGCTTACGTTGAGTAAACCATATGAGATATACCAAATTAATGTTCTACATAATTGTAGATCTTGAAAGGACCTACAAATCTTGCAAGGATCACCCACGATAAGCATTTTTGAGGCAGCACATTCGCGCGTGCGCTCGACCGACGGCATTCTGTAGTCCACGCGAGCACAGCTAGCACAAATATAAAACTTTAAAATCAACGTATTAACACTTGGTACGGAACTATTCAAAGCAACATTTTAATTCAATGTTTAGGTACGACAAAACTTAGTTGTTTACCTTAGAACAAAATTTGTCTATGACACGCTCGTGAGTTGTGGATTGCCGATAATGTGTTTTACTCCATTGAACACTTAAACACCGTGACCGTGGGGGTAAGCAGTGGTTGGTGACGAGACTGAGTCATTTAAGGTCAAGTTTGAGAGATAAATATTCATTAAATTATCTGTTAGTAATTTCGAAAGTTTACTTTTTTAGGCTCATATGGTTATTTACAAGATAATTTTGTCTGTTTATTTATTTGTCCTGGTAAATCTCTGAAACGGTTTTTTTTTCGAACTGACTATACTATTAGCCTTAAGGGCCCTGGAGCTATTAGAGATTTTGACAGCTTCACCGGTCTTGGTTAAACGAAAATATTAAATCGTTTCAAAAAAAAAGAAACGTTGGCAAGTAGAGAGATTTGCAAAAAGTATTCTTAGGGTACATATGATTACGTTTTACTATAGTAGGTAAGCAGTAATTACAATAAAAAATACATTTTTAATCCAGATAAGACCCATAGATCCCGTGGTAATATTCACGTGAATGAAGTTACATGCATCTACTAGTAGTCTTGGTTTGAGCAATTGGGCTCACTGTAAGAGTCGAACTCACGTCAATCGACGCAATGTCCGCTGTGTAAAAGCCTTTCTCTTTCAGGAAGAGGCTTTAGCCCACTAGTGAGCATTTCACTGGATTGTATTCTTATTAATATTAGTGCCATGAACTCTAATTTTTTTTTTTTAAATACACTATGAACTCAAGAATACGTACCTAAACGCATACTGTATTTTGCATAAGTATCACCCTAATAAGCAGCATATAATATACGAGTTTGATATTACGAGCACATACCATATGGCGTCATTGCATATGATCTTTATGAAAACTGTAGAGAAGGTAAATGTTTTAAACGCAAGCCAATGCCAATATTAGTATAGAACTAAAATAACTTACTAACAACTTAAGATTTTGTTTGTTGTAACAAAGTTTCATCAAAATTTGTTAAATATATTTTAAGTTTAAACATAATATACACAAAACGATATAAATAGGTATATCCATTTACTACTAGCTGTACTTTACGACTCCGGTCGCGTGTACTACAGAAAGAATACGGTCGGTCGAGCACATACGCGAATTCTGCTGCCCCAAAAATGCTTATTGTGGGTGATCTCTAGAAGATAGATATACGCTATCCGTGACTTTTTTGTAGGTTTTTATAAGGTCTATAACTATGTAGAACATTAATTTGATATATCTCTTATATTTTACTCAGCGTAAGCGATTTAAGCGCCACAAAAGTATATTTTTTCCGCTTTGAATCACCATTATCACTGCTTATTTCGCATTATTCTTTATCTAACAAAATATATCCTATAACCTGGCCAGATAATATAGCTATGAATTAAAAAAAGAACCATGTTAATATCATAAGTTTCACGTGAAAAGAACATAAATGGACAGACAGAGTGGTCTGACAACCTGTTACAGGTTGCGGAAAGCCGCTGGATGTAGGCAGTACAGGACCGGTCATTGGGTGATCTTTAAGAGAGGCCTATTCCAGCAGTGGACTTGTACGGCGGAAATGACATGATAATGACAATACTATTAATATTATAAAGCTCAAGAGATTGTTGTTTTTTTGAAGTGAAAACTTCTTTAGCACCGTTGTGATTTGAAACTCGATGAAACGAAAAAGCGACAGTAAAGAGAGACAACCATATACATCCATAGGATTTAGCTTACGAGAGAATGAGATAGAATACATATACATTTTGCGCGGTCAATGCAAGTCGCTGATTTTCATGATTGTGATCGTCGTCGGATTGACTTAGTGGTCGATAGTTCGAATCCCGCTGATCTAGTATGTTTAAATAACATTTTTATTTTCTACTTTTTTGAATGTGCTAATCTAGAGGGCACTACAAGTCAGATTAAAAAAAAAATGATTGCATTTTATACTCTATTTAATTAGGAATATTACATGCTATATAACTTCACGGTGTGACCCTAAGGAGCAGAACAGTAACCATGAATGTACAGCAATCTGGCAAGCTGTAAGCAAGTACGGAAAGTAAGAACAATGATAGGCTATAAGAATGCGTTGAAGACGTGGTGGAGAGGCGCTGTCGTATAAATTTAACACAGGTGAAACCCTAGGGACATTATAAAATGCAATAAACTACAAAATTAATGCAAAATATAAAAGAACTTCCTCTTAACAAATTCGTGGGTCAACCGGTTTCACTCGACCGCTTCTGACACTTTACCATACAAATTGTTATATTTATGTGAGTCGAGAAACTTGCGCAAGTTATCGGCCCGTCCTTGAACTTGCGTCTAATCTCATTTTAGCCGATTCTAAGCAAATTCTAAGTTAAATAATGAGTAATGGTACTGAGTCATTCCTTATTAAAACGTCTGATTGGCAAAGTCAAATAATGACAAAGCATACACGCCACTTTTAACTTATGTAATAACTCATTTTCACTATGCTTAGCGAATAAATGATTTCTTTCTTCTTTCTTTTAAAACCTTGATAATATAGTCATGTATGAGACGGGGCGATATTTACAGGTTTCGTAATAATTTTGCGGTTGCCTAATGCTTTAGTTGTAATTTGCATCGAAAGACGTGGGTTAGAATCCTACAATGAGAATAAACATTCCATGAGGGTAAACTTTAGACTGGATCCAGTTTTGTCATATCATCAACAAACAGGTTGCATTACTAATGACTTTTTATGGGTTCTGAAAAAAACAAGGAACCCTTACAGTTTCCCCCTGTCCATCTGCCTAGCTCAGAGATTCTTAGTACTGAGTCATTTCATATGAAAACGTCTGATTGGCAAAGTCAACAATTTTAGATTTTGCTTTAACTTTGAGGGACTGTTTCCTTTTTCTCTTCTATCCCATTAAGTAGGGTGTCGTTGGAGAGGTTCTTCAAAAATATTGCTGGTGTGCGAAAACCATTTATCGATTCAAAGATTCGTTACGTTGCAAGATTAAGCAAGTGTTAAGCATTAATGGCTCAGCGCTAGCGTGTACGGACACTACGTCGATCAAAGTTTAAATCCTTGCAACGAGCCTGAGTTTTCGGTGAAGGAAAACATTGTAATGAAACTATATCATGGCGGCAGGGCTTTTTCTAATGCCTGTCTGGCTAGCAATCACCCTAAAGTTGAAAGTCTGTCATCTGCACCTATAGATGTGTTCCAGCAGCTGCATTTGAGAGCTCAAGCCTGGTGAAGCTGTAAAAGCCGTCTGAGGCTTCAGGGCCCTCTCGCCAAACAGAGTAGTCGAATCAAAAAAAAAAAACTTGAGGGCTAGTTTCCCCATTAACCTTAGCGTATCATTATCTTGAGCCTCATCCTCACTTAACATCCGGTGAGATTGTGGACATGCAACCACAGTTGTATAAAATAATAATTTTACAATACAATCCTTTGTTTTAGTGTTATTAATTTCTGTTTAAATCTATTAAAATATAAACCAATAAAACAATTATTATTTCTTATCGCATTCTTCATAAATAACCTTTAATTTTAAAAAGAGATCACTTGCTAATGTCCCAAAAGTATATACCATGGTGTTTCAATCCCATTCGTAGATATGATATCCGACACGTACGCAAAGATAGTTTTAATAGCTTCCACTGATTGCAAGATCCCTAACAGTGATGGATATAGCAGAATATTGATAGAAGAACATGTTATTTCGTTGGACACACATTCGGTTTTCTAGATTTAGGTGGCTGTGGTAGATCATCCCTGCAAGGCAGCCGTTCTCTTAAAGTAAATTCCTTTCCACACGTGGAATTGTATACTGCTATAGCCAACTTCCCACCATGGTAAATACACCCTCTAAATGCTTCATCAGTCTCCTTAGAGAAGCACAGTGCACCGGCTGCCAAAGTTCCGAGACTCGTGAAAAATAGACGACGTGGTATTCCTTTCCCTGCTCCAAGGTAGTAACCAGTGGCTCCTCCAAAAACTACTATAGCTTGCCTCAAAAGTAAGTTGTCTGAATCTCTCATAAACTTCTTGAAATGGATCTTCTTCTCCTTCAATGAGTTACGTATCTCATTTTTCATCTCACACAACTCACATTTCATCTCACAGTACGTGGTTTGGCTGGACCTTCTCAAAGAGCAGACGTAAGGAAAAAGGTATTCATGAATTAATTTGGTATTGACTTTGGGACATTTATCTTTATCAGCTAAATAATCTTTATATTCATAATGTGGACTTTTGTATAGGGGTAGATCTGTGTATTTCATTGGTGGAGGCTTCTCTGGTGGCGCTGGAGGCTTTGCTGCCTCGACGGAAGGTATCAAGCACAATTTAGCACCAACCAGAACTACTTTTAGAGCATTTATCCAAAGCCTACCGAGCACATAAAAGTCACCATAGCAGAGTCTTGTTAGGGACTTTTTCATTTCATCTTCTGATGCGAATATTTCCCCTTCATCATCTCCATTTGTGTTTGTCAATGCTTCTATTTCCAATGGCATTTTATTATTTTATATTTCATTGTGGTTTGCAATGTTTACAATTAATTTTGACAATGACAAATCGTACGGGAAGTGACAGTACATTTAAAAAGAGTTTTGGGTTGTAATGTATTTTATTATAAACTAGCTTATCCCTGCGGTTACACCCGCATATAATTTAAAAGAAATCGCTGCTTGATGATTTATAATACTTCAGTTTCAGATAATAAGCAATGATGGCTCAGCTTTGAAGGAATGATTGCTCAGTGGTAGCGTGTATGATTTCGCGACGATTGACGTGAGTTCGAATCCCTGCAATGAGCCTGAGCTTTCGGTTTAGGAAAACATTCTTAGGAAACCATAGCATGGTGGTAGGGCTTTTTCTAATACCCGCCTGCCTAGCTACCATCCTCAAGTTGAAAATCTTTCGCCAAGCACCAACAGGTATACTTCCGGCAGCTGCACTTGTGCAATTTTCTATAAAACTTTTTCACAAAATACCTTATTGTGGCTTATGTATAAGAGATAGGCATATAGTATAGCGGATTTTTTTAGATGTACTAAGGAGCAATAATTTTGTTGATCATTGCATTTACCTACCACCATTACACCAGCGCACGCGGATAAATCAGTTCAGGTGAGCGGCTTGCTCCGACTCTCTCAATAAAAATCAATATTTAAGGCTAACTAAGAGGTATAGTCTAATTCTAATAGCTTATTCTATTCCACGTCAATCTGGAAATCATATACAAAAGCAATTTTTCGAATTCAACTAGTAGTTCCAGAGATTAGCGTGTTTAAACAAATAAACAAAATAACTCTTCCGCTTTATTATATTAGTATAGATATTATAAATATTGACTTTTCGTTTGAACACTTACAAAATCACAAGCATTATACACGCTTTGCTGACTCTTTAAAAACCTCTTCACTCCCCTCTTGAAGAAACCCTCAGTGCAGTTCAATGAGGAAACCTCAGCAAGGGGCTCATTCCACATCCGGAGCATTCGTAGCAGTAAATTCCTCTGAAACCGGAGTGTCTGCCAACGTTTAGGTTTTAAGTTATCATGTCGAATTCAACCAATTATACAAACTTTTTTTTTTTTTCTAACTGACTACACTGTTAGCCTGAGGGGCCCTGGAGCCTTTACGGCTTTTACAGCTTTACCGGGCTTGGGGGCGAGCGCTTAGGGCACTCACCCACGAAAGCTAAGCAACAACATCCGAGGGTGCCAAAGTGGCCGAACCTCGGCTCGGACTGTTGCGCGTATGCAATTAAGTCGCGATCTGACTAAAATTATACAAACGGTAGATAGAACATACAAGGAGATAGTGTGCCTTCATAGGGCCTAAATTAAATAAAATATTCTTGTATTTTGACCCGAACTCTTTCTCTTTACTTGGGGCAGTCTGACTGGTTACTTCCACCCAACATAAGATCGTTGCCAAATAACGGTAACCAGTATTGCTGCTATGAGTAGGGTTTCCAGAGCTCCTCGGGGAAGGGGGTTTTAAGGTACCTCTGATATTACAAACGTCCACAGGTTACGGTAACCGCTTACCATATGTTGGTATTCCATCATAGTTGTATATATAAAAAAAAACTTGACATTCGATTGTGAGTTTGGGATCATCAATGATTCTTACTGATCGTTTTGAGTCGACTAGAATAAAAACACACAAAAAAAAGTAAATCGTTGAACTAACAAAAGCTACTTTGTCTCCAACCCGTGGAATACTAAAAGAAAAACCCGTAGGCGTAGATAATAAAATATCAGACCACTATAAACAGGCAATATTTCTTTTACGGTTCGTCACTTCTCAGCGACTAAAGCTGCGGGGCCGTCGTAAAAACAACCGAAAAGCACTTCCCTAGATAACTAACGTCCATTTTACGTTGTACCACAATAATAAAAAAGCCTCTTATCTCTAGATTAAGACATATGATACTCGCGTGACGTCACAACACACAATTCTTGACACATTTACAGCCGTCGCAATGCAAACGAAGCTTTATTTCGACGAAAATAACGTTTTTTAATTTTAACGAATAACGTTTCAATATATTTATGTTATATTGCAATACGGTTTTTATGAGTGTTTTTATTCACCGTGTTTATATTTTGCTCTAAATGTTCACGTTGAAAATAAACGGTGATAATGTTTCTTTTTTTAATTCTTTACTAGCTTTGCATAGCGGTTTCACCCGCATCGAATTTTTTGATTGTAGGTTGCCAGATTGATTTAAGTATACACACTCACATAATGTACGTAGCGTGATGTTAGATAGCCTAAATAGGCTACCTATCTTGATAAATCTATACATATTATATAACTCAACGACCCTTGTCTGTCTGTTTGTACCTAAAAACACGGATAATTTCAAATTGTTCAATAGAATGAATTAGCGCGTTCCATCTGACTTCAAGTGCTCACTGCAGTATAGACTGCATTATAGCCATAGGGCTATAATTATATAACCAATATCAAAAGAGGAAAAGCGGTCGGCGAGACATTGATTAAATACGTTTTAATAGAAATCAATTGCTGTCGCGCAATTGTTGGACAGAGGTCCAAATGACCTTACGAGTCATGACAGAACAAGAGAGACAACTGCCGCTCAGACGACATATATCTGATACGACAGATATGTATATGAAATAGACGAAATCATAATTTTGTATTCCCATGTTTCCCTGAGTTTCCTTTAATATTATTTTCAAGAATAATATAAGAAGGACTTTTGCTATACCAATTTGGTTTTCTTTATATATTACATATTATAAAACTCAACTTCTCTTTGTCCGATTATGTTCTTTCACTCAAAAACCACTTTTCCGAATTACATATTTCTTATTTCAATTCATAGTTATGCTATCTGGCCAGGTTAAAGGATATATTTTGTAAGATAAAGTAGCATACGAAATAAGCAGCGACGACAATGGTGAATCAATTAGGAAATGAACACTTTTGGGGCGCTTAATTGGCTTACGGTGAGTAAACTATTCAAGATATACCAATTTAATCTTCTACATAATTGTAGATCGTAAATAGACCTACAAAACAGTTCCCGATGTCATATATCTATCTTCTAAGGATCAAACACAATAAGCAGTTTTGTTTTCCGTCTTTTGAGCGGGGGCTACTCGATTCGCACGTGACTTCGCCCGACGGCATTCTGTAGCCCACGGAGCTTTAATATTAAAATAAATATGTACGTTTCAGCGGTATCTTATGACCACTATCTCACCGGATGTTAAGTGACGATGTGGCCCAAGATGGTGGCACGCTAAGTCTAGTAAGGGGACTGGTTCTTAAGTGCAGCTGCCAGAACACACCTATAGGTGCTAAGGGGACAGATTTTCAACTTGAGGGTGGTAGCTAGCCAGGTGCCGATTATAAAATACCCTACTACCAGGCTATCTAAGATTTCATTACGATGTTTCCTTCATCGAAAGCTCAGGCTCATTGCAGAAATTCGAACTCACCTCGATCGTCAAGGTGTCCGTACACATTACCACTGAGACATCATTACTTCAAATTTATTTTTTATTTAGTACAGTTATTATATGTTGTCTTTGAAACTTTATGACATTTTTTATGTCAAAGGACGAGAATATAAGTTTATAATGTTTCTACGTGATGTCATGTAGGAATTTTTAATGATATTAATATGCCCCTTATGAGTCATTTCATACATATTTCGGCATCATGAAATGACTAAGATTATGTACGTATTAAAGTTAGAAGTTTTTCCTTGATATTATTGTACGTTTTTATAGCACGGCAAAGTGATGGTAATAATAATAACAATATATTAGTCTTTATGTATCTCACTGTTAGTCTAAGTCGTCTCCTCAAGGCGACGTATTGGCGATTTAAAAGACCGAGAAATCAACATTTCTATATTTTCCCTCGTACAATGGAACTACCAAAACATTTTTCAATCGTTTAGGTTTCCTCGCGATGTTTTCTTTCACTGTTAGCTAATAGTTTTATCAATTTGAATGTGACATTGTGTATGAAATAAAATATTCTTAAAGGTATTATAATGTTTTACTTGATTTAATCAGCATTAGGCTATTTGCCTCATATTAAATTTGTTGCAATAAATAAATATTTTCCGTAGTATTTGACTTAAGAAACCAATATTTATCGATTTCAGATATTAAAAGTGTAAGATGGCTACATATTTTTAACTTTTTTTTAATTCCATATTTCTATTTTTGAACTCTAAAAAGGCCGTCTGCCATATTAGTCTATATATTATCTTTTCTGTGACGTCATGCGGATTATAAACAACATGTAGCTAACGTTCATTATTGTAAAATCGATACTTTTTATTGAAATGACAGCGTTTTCGCCTGTTTACGAAAAGTAAACTTTTAAAATAAAGTTTTTTTTTAGGTCCAAAAAATATGGTAATATTTTTTTCCTCTAATCGGTCAATAATTAATAATTTGAGACCTACTTAAAAAAAGAGTCAACTAGCCTATTACTTATATACAAAATCTTATCAAAAAACACGTCTTTACACCTCTATCGTCGTCACAAAATCCTCCCGCGCGTCGTCCCTCTTCATATTTCCCACTCCTTTCTTCACATCATCTTGTTCACTCATATCCTTGGCTAGTTCATACCGTTATCCCTTTCACATCGTCATTCACTCTATAATAAACATCAGAACATACCATAGATATATAATATTAAAAGCAAAGGGCACTATAATACATCCAACATAAATGTAGGCAAATACGAAAAAAAATTTATTAGTACATGCCGAGGTTCTAACCTGAGGACATTATTTTAATCGACATTCCGCCGGTCTAAATCACTCGAGCACTATGACCATAAGTGATGGTAAGCCCAGTACAATCCGGTAACAAAGAGCTTAAGCGTCATGCCAGCCTGTAGGCCTCTTGACAGTTGGTTATACACTGACTGATCTTGAAACGGGATAAACCTATTCCGGTTTATTATCACAATGTGCATAGTCTCCTACCACCTCGATTGATGAACACCGGCCTGATCTCGGAACGCGATATGCCTAATGCTACCGTGGTGGATGTTAAACTTGGTGTATAATGGTCGCGATTTCGTCGGAGTAGACAACATTAGAAAAAGTTGTTTAAACACATTATATGTTGAAATAATAACCGTAAATTAATATTTATACATTCGGTTTTTTATTTTTTGTGCCTAACTCTAATTATTGTTCTATAATAATAGTAACATAAGTTATACCTTATAACATCAGCTATCTGTCAGTGAATGTCCCGTTAAAATCGGTCCTACCGTTTCAGAGATTACCCGGAACAACCAGACAGACAGACAAAAATATGAGATTTTTGTTATAGATATCTTCTCTATCTGAACTTTTATATTATGAATTTAGTAAAAACCTATCATTTTGACATTACAAACAGACGCTTCAATTTTATTAATTATGTAGGTTTTATTCAATAAATAAAAAGGTTAAAGGTATTATGGGTAAAGGTAAGTTTACTAAAATTTTAGTTGAAACCTATCTTCAGCACTTATGCACATAGTTTTAAGGTCACTATTTCTACACAAAGTTACAGAGTCACTAAACTTGTCATAATGTGTTATATAATTAAATATCTTATATCTCTTATCTTTGCATATAAATATTGTGCGAAGACGTCACGGTTCCTTATAGGTGTTTCTAATCACGTGACTCCTGGAGAAAAAATCTCAATTTTCACAAGGGAATATTAAATAATTATCTTTAATTTTTAAACATATTGTCAACTCACGAATTGTCCTACGTATGACCCTACCATACAGTCATAGTGTACAAATCATGACCATATCAGAATCCGACAACGCATATGCTGATATCAAGTGTACAACTCAATTATACCGTTGCATTCGTTCCCGGGAATAGCTGTGAAAAAATCGCATCAAATCTCTCTCATAGCAGACATAACCATTTCTCTTTACAAACTTATATATGCTGTTTTAAAAATAATTTCACACTCTTAAGAATAAAATTTAAGGTTGATTTTAGCCTGTGTTATTTCACGAGATAGTCGCAGTAACGTGGTTTTTTGTTCAAACAGTATTCGGTACGTGCCATTTTCTAAATCAGCGAAGTTATTGGCACACGACGTTTTGAGTTTCTATTGGATGTTGATGATTTCGGTACCTTTATAAACAGTATTTATTTTAAATTATATTTTACGAGCTGACGTGTGGGAATATTTCGCATATTTTAGCATGCAAAGAATCTAACAACTGTCATTTTAGTTAAACAGATCGTTAATAGATATCGCTTTACATATGTTTTCATTAGAATCAACAGATGCATACCTAATAGAAAAGTTTGTATTTTTTTTTAACAAAAACAATATTAAATTTAAACTAATTTCTTCAATAGCGGAGATCACAGGCATTAAAATGATGTTTGAATTATTAATTTTGATAAAGAATTAACGGTGATATGACGTTGGCAGGATAAAATGTATTTGAGAACGAATATCTATTAAAATATTAAATAAATTCGAGGTATGTACGAGACATGAGCGCTAGAAAAAAGCCTCGTTTTTCTTTCCCTATATCTAAAATAAAGTTTAGAAGGAGTCCGCACATAGATTAATGATGTGTCTCCGTTGGGCTTCAACTAGATACCGCGCTACCTACAAACAAAAGCTTCTAGAATACATCATCTTAATATCGCGACGTAATGTTTATTATACCTTATTCATCGCATGACATATTCACAGACAGTAAATTGTTACATCGTGCAAATTATGACATAACCTAAAAAAAGCTTATCGACTATTAATTATCATTAAAAAAATTAACGTAAAAAATACTGATAAACGTTATAAAAACATTTTGCATGATAAAATCCTAAATAACTTCCTCTATACAATGATTTTTGTTATTTTCTTATTTGTTTAGTTACTACGTGTATCATTTTCTATGTGACTTAAAACTAGAGTAGACCAAAATAATAAAATGAAGGAATCGAAAATTAATCGTACGAATCGCAAAATTAATCGATCGAATTTACTGCAAGCAACATAAAATATTGACTAGAAGAATTAATCTTGTTGTTTGGTGTCAGGCATTCAATAATTTAAGCGTTCCGGATTGCAATTTCAATTGTTTTTATATTTTATTTTTATTATTTCATTGACACAACCTTCATCTCATTTAAAGCGTAATTTAAATTATGATACAACTCTAAAATAAACATTTGACATGTGCCGAGCAAGTCTTCTTAGCGCTCGTTCTCACTTGTCGGGTGTCGGGCCCGGATTTTAATTGGATGTCGGCGCCTCTGTTCGCACTACGGTTAATAATCGGTTGTCGGCCACGTTCCACGGTCGAAGCTGGTGCCAATTTTTAACACTCTACGCGTGCACGATGGAAGTTGACGAAGTGGTTGTGATGTACCTTCTATCATTTAAGAAAAAAAAACAACTAAAGACAGCTAATGGTTTAAGGATAAAATTTCAAATTTTGTCCCAAAGGGCACCTCTTTCCTGAACTAGTGTGATCAATTCTTCAGGGTTTATATTTATTTTCATTATTACGAAACACCACACATGCGTACAATAAAAACACAACTCTGCTTGCGCGCCGCGATGTTTATGTGCGCGATGGCCACGCAAGGGCGGAACAAGGGTAGCGGGGAGAGGGCTGTCGTTCGCGACATCCGACAAATGTGAACAGCGCCATACTTACTCATAGGCGAGCGAGATCCGACACGTTTTTTTTTCCGGGCGTAGAGGGCTGTCAAAACACCCGACATTTCTTGTCGGCGCCAACACAAAATCGGTTTCCGACAAGTGTGAATAGCTTCATATAAAATGCTCTGCCACTGGAACATCCGATTAAAACCCGGGCCCGATATCCGACAAGTGGGAACGAGCTCTTACGATGAACAAACAATATGACACTTTGAAATGAAGCTTGTTAACGTGACAGTTTTGATAGCCGCTTTTCTATCTCTATTCGACGTTATCTAATTTGAAACGGCGCGGAAACCAATCATTAATTCAGCACTAGATTTTTTAAATGTTGCTAGATGTCTGTTACTATAAAAATATTAAAAAATCCTGCTCCAGAGTCATTATCCATGAATAAAAAAGAAGAATACGTTTATATAGAGCAGACGCGCGATTTCCTATTAAAAATTGTGGAGTAAACATTAAATGAGACAAAATAAAATGAATTTAAAAGAAAAAAAAAATCATAATTCTTGACATTTTTTGCTATTAATCAAAACGGAATGTATTTAAAAAATAACTTGATCCTCTAAAAGTCTTTTATAAAGTTTTGCATCGATGCATCGATGTGCCTCCTTTCAGCGACTGTCAAAGCGACAGCTGATTTATGATTTTCCATTGTGGCAACATCGGCGTTCTTTATGGCGCGAAACTCATTTATTATAGTCAGAGAGCTCATAATGATAATGATTACGATCCTCTCTGTACATCCATTTAAAAGATAATAACCGTAAACATGATTTTAATAATAAAAAAATATCATAATTGATGATAGTTGTTAATCCACAAAAAACCTTTGGTAAATTAATCAAAACTATTATTTTTTATCGTTAAAGGATTGGCGTTGTGACTACAATGTCACCTGATCTTAAGCAACGATTTGGCCCAAGATAGTAGCACGCTAAGCCTAGTGGAAGACTGACTCTCAAGTGCAGCTGCCGGAACACACCTATTCGTGCTTGGCGACCGATTTTCATCTTGAGGGTGGTAGCTAGCCAGGCGGGCATTCGAAAAAGACCTACCACTATGCTATGGTTTCATCACAATGTTTCCTTCACCGAAAGCTCAGGCTCATTTGCAGGGATTGTTGGAACTCACGTCGCTCGAAGTGTTGATCGTACACGCAACCACTGAGCCATTATTGCTTCATTTATTGTACTTCTCACTTGACGAGACGGCTTTCTTTATGCCCAAGCCCGGTAAAGCTGTAAAAGCCGTAAAGGCTCCAGGGCCCCTAAGGCTAACAGTATAGTCAGTTCGAAAAAAAAAAAAAGCTTTCTTTATAAGAATTTAAAAGTAGTGCTATTTTTTTTAAGTTGGTCAGACATGTAATTTTTAAATAAAATGATGGTGGAAAACCAGCGTATGACCTTTCTGATGGTGAGCATAACCGCTTACCATCTACGATAATATAGTCTATAGATATTTGTAGCACTATGGCTAGAAGTATCATTGACACGTTGCCGACCTTGAACCCCTTTTTCCTAAGGAACTCCGGAAACCCTACACACCACAGAAACACAACACAATGTTATTTGGCTTCAAACATCCAAACTTTCAAATTTATAATTACAGTAGGAAAAATATAGAACAGCATTATTAAACAAAAACTTAAAGCGAACTGTTAATTAGTCTAAAAGTATATAAATATATTTTATATAATGTAGCAAAATTAATTTATAATATTTGTTTGGGCCGATATTACCGTTGGATCCTTTATCGCCAATCACGGGGATAAGCGGTCTCACCGCCAATCATTGCGCGCAAGCAACTTTGAATGCGCTGCAGCCAACGCTTAAAAAACAATTATTGTGCCACAACCAATTGTCTCGCGACATATTTACCGCTATGCGGTATGTTGGTAGTACGAACGAGTAACGTTGCTACATTCTTGTGAAAACTGACGTTCTAATTAATGGAACCTTATAAAAAATTATAAAAAACAATTAAGTACATCGGTGTTCCCCGCGCGACTTATGTTTTATAAACTATATATGTGGTGTTAGTGACGTGCTGCAAAAACTTTAAACGGCCGATACATTTATATGTGTATTGTGGAAGGCGCTGCGACGGATATCATTGCTCGAGCTTCATGGTCTGGAACCTTAGACCACCACCAGGTGAGTGAGACAGTTCCTATCCTTGGTATTGGTGAGAGAGGATACAGCGGTGTAAGCCCCAGGGCTACCAGTAGTTTGCTGCCTACCCCGCGTACCATTTGTGTGGCCGTAAGATAGCGGCCGAATTCTTTAGAATTCCCTGGGCGCTGCTACAATATTAGTGAAAGTAAAGATTTTATCTGAAGTAAAAAATAATTTGGATTTCGTTGTAATAAACATTAACCGCTGCTAGTCTAAATACGTTAATGACTGAGCGAGACGCATAAAATGGCGGATAAAACGAGCGGCAAAAAACTTTTAAGTTATAGTTTTTAAAATATTATCCTTTTTTAGTAGCGTTATTGATGATTAATATGCGATTTTTATTGATCTTTGACTTCGCGATCATTATTTTTGAATTTTGACTAATTATACTGTACAATAATAGTAATGGGAAATAATAAAAAATAAACTAGAATTTTTGTATACCTACCTATTGTATTAATAAATCTGTAATCTGTCATGTAACATGTTTTTTTTGTAATTTCCTGTTAAACATGTCTCAGACTATTTGGATAAATCTCAAAAACTGCTTGACTGATTCCTATGAAATTTTGTAAAGGAGATGCTTATATCATTCCACAATTTACAGGCTATAAGAATTGACAATAATATGAGTATAGGTTAAATTATGAGACGAAAATAATTATGCCTACTAAATGCGTACGGAACCGCAGGGCACCGGTAATGATATGTAGAAGTAATCAAAGATTACAAAAAATATTTAGCAAAGTTGTTAAATGCTTAACTAAAGCACAATCAGACGAAGAATTAGTAATAATCACCACACGAAGACCCACCTTTTTGAGCAATCAAGCCCGCGAACAGTAGGGCTTAGTCTCTCGGTCCTAGGTCAATGAGATTAAGCTATATAGAAAGTCTATTAATGACACATCCATATATAAAATCATTCATTTGAATTGAAAGTTTTACTATATAGAGCTTATTTATTGCCAGTAATAAAAAATCCCTATGAAAAAGTTGACTCAATTATTCAGGTAGGACCACACTGAGCGGAACTATACTGCAGTGAAGTGGCACGTCGCAGCATTATTCAGTATACCGCATTTGAACTGCAGCGGTACAACAATTTCTAGCAAATGTGTGTTTGTCGCCAAACACTCGCAAGTGCTGGACGAATGTCTGAATTGTGAGTTTGATGTATACCTAAGTATACATGATACTTGATATATTAGGCTCTCTGATTACACAATACAGGGCTGGTTCAACCTGATTTTCTGCTGATATTCTTAGTACACAATGCAGGGCTGGTTCAACCTGATTGTCTATTACCTCTGCTTGCTGAGGTATTATGGGGTTGCCCTCAAGTGGCCTCCAACTTCCCCTATAACCACCCTGAGCTTTGCTTGACTGATGGAACTGATTACTGTTAGCAAACATTTTGAACTGATTATCTAATCACTACCAGCAGAAAGCATCGTTACTGATTGTCAGTAAACTGATTCGCATAATATTATCTTATAGCAGTATCTCTTGAATATAATTTGTTCACTTACCTATCTATTGCTCGCTCCGACCTGGTTGCCGTTGCAAGTAATAATCCTTTTATCAGACAGGCGCGGCGTCCACAATTCCTCCACCTCTCCGTTTTTTCTTACACCAATCGGAGTCCGTCTCGCCTTTTCCGTCCGCGCTCACGACACTTAGTCCGCCACAGATAACCTAAACTGACACGCGCTAGTGTTGCTAATTATTATTTTAATTTGGTTACTTATTGTTTCGATTTCGCGAAAATGCTAGTCGTTCAGCAACCTCCGGACAAGATGGACGAATTTAACTTACAAAATGTACTTTAATCTCACCTCATGTTAAATGACAATGTGGCCCAGGATGATAAAACGCTAAATATAGTGGAAGTCTGGCTCTTAAGTGCAGCTGCCGGAACACACCTATTGGTGCTTGGCGACAGATTTTCAACTTGAGAGTGGTAGCTAGCCAGGTGGGCAGTAGAAAAAGCCCTACCACCATGCTGTTAAGAGCCCTACCACCATGATATTAAGAGACATCAGGTGAAATTGTTGCCACTAGGCCAAACGTATAACGTTAAAAAATAAACTGCACGACGCGACACGTGCGTAATTAAGTGGCTAGTTGATCAAACGCCGCGTAGTGCGTTCTATCTCATACAGTTGCGCTCAGTGTGGTCCTACCTTTATTCGCGCTTTTAGTAACAAAGGTGCGATCGATGTCTCAGAGGAGAGTTTTTGCCGGGATCTTAAGCTGCCATGTTTTGGTTTTTATTTTAATTCATTAACTTAGGTTCTTTGACCTATATTATGTAATTTATTGGCATTTTGCATGATATAGTTTGGTTATTATGCAAACGTAAAGTGAATTATAAATATAAACTGGAAAAATGCATTTTGAGTTATCAGAGAAACGCCCTATATAGTTCTAACAAGGGAGTCACCATCTTGTTGGACCAAATTTGACTCTCGAAAAAGGAAGACACTGGCAAGAGCTTTTTGTGGCGCTAAATCAAGAAAAAGAAGAAGATATCTCAGAGAAAAAATATAAATAGGAGTTTATGACGGGACTTCGAACTGTCATGTAGGGGTTTTTGTTTTTTATTTATAAATTTGTGCCATTTGACCCTAGTTATATTGTGTAATACAGGTGGCGTTTTGCATAATAAAGATTCGTTATTGTGCACAAGTGAAGTGGATTGGAGATACACACAACAATTCACAAAACAAACAAATTCATTACATATTAATATAATTAAACATACGAGTTTTATTGGGTATTTGACTTTTATACAGTGTGATTGTCTTTGGATGATTGAAAATATATCCGTAGTATCCGACTTGGCCTGTATTTTCTGTAGTGCGTAATATACTTCTTTGTCCTTACATTGTGGGCTTGCTTTGTAATATACAATGTACGCATAAAGCGTTTTGTTCCGTGTCAAACTTATGATGCGTAACATTTATAGCATAGGGTTGCCATAAAAAAATATTAATGAAATATGTATAGATTAAAATAAAAAATAACACTGAACGTGTTGCCAGTTTTTCTCAATATAGGAATGTTGAAGATAACTTAGTTAAGATCAAATTTCAATGAAGAATGATTGTTTATTTCTTTATTAGTTATGCATAAAATATCTCCTAATGTTAAGTGACGATGTGGCCCAAGATGCTAAGCTGTATGGAGAAGCTGCCAGGTAGGTATTAGAGAATGCCCTATCCTATGTTATGGTTTTACCACGATGTTTTCCTTCACCAAAAGCTCTGGCTCTTTGTAGGGATTCGAAATTACGTCGATCAACTAGGTATTCGTGCACGCTACCACCAGAAATAAAGCATATTCACAGAATATTGGTTGCCGTTCAAAATTTGTAGAACCATCGATATTGATTAGTCATTGCCGCCAGTACGGCGCCGCGGCGCGGCGTCGCGATTTGTTAAAAAATTGCTTAAAAAGCTACTAATACTTTGGCTAGAAATATTATGGAACTCGATGCAATGAAGCGAGACACAATTTCTGATTAAACCATAAACATGGTGGTCGCAATCGAGCAAAAACTAAAAACTACGAAGACGCAACATTTTAGTTCCAAATAAAAAAAACCTAAAGATGTCTGGACCGTGAACAATCGACAAACAAAAAAATCATTGTATATGTAGTAAAAGTAGTTTACTACAATACCTCGTTGATGGTTTTACGTGTTATTTATTCTAAGAAATATACAACAATAAACAAAAGGTAATAAAATATTTCCACGTTACTGGCAACCCTGATGTTTGAACGCATAATAAAACGCAAAGACGTGCTCGATGCCAAAGAGTAATAATATGATAGATGGGCTATTTCATTACATTGTTCTAATTTTTTTTATACTAGCTCGGTTAATTGACGTCATTATCCCGGATGATAATAAGCACAGTAGAATACAAATACAACGATGGCCACTGATAGAACTGAAATCTATCGGCAGTCTTCGCTATTTAGCCGGCTTGCATAAATATATCTTCATGTTACGCTTGAAGGTCCCGATGTCATAAGAAGGAGGGAACAAACTGGTCAGGAGATGTTTCCACAGTTACACGATACGGCAAAGATAAATTATACACAACTTTATAGTCTCGTGCCGAGATGGAGGTTACCGTAAAACTGTTACTTCGAAGCCTAGTGAGTGTAGTTCTGTTGTTAATAGGAGAGGAGGGAATTAGATTGAACAGAAGGAACTCTTGAGAACACTCTCCATGATAAAGACGCCTTTATGCCGTTTTTTTCATTAACTCGATTTTTTTTTACCTTAACATCGCTTGATTTCAAATGAGGATATAGCCAAAGATGGTAATCCGCTAGGCTTATAAAAGGGCTTTGGCCCTCAAGAGCAGCCGCCGGAACAAACTGATAACCGCTTGGTGACAAATTTTCAACTTGAAGGCGGTAGTTAGAGAGGCAGGCATTAGTAAATTTCTTACCACCAAAATATTTTTTAGTATATTATAGTAGCTCAGTATAGTAAGCTCAGGCTCACCTACTTCGATTGACACGTTATTTAAACACGCTAAAAGTGAGCCATCAAATCAAATCAATGAAATCAAAATTATTTTATTCAATTTAGGCACTAAGGAGGTAGGTAGGAAGGTACCTATGAATATTAAAACTCTGCTAACGGTTCGGAAAACATCCCAGTCTTTGAGAAGAACCGACAAGAACCTCGATCTGGTTTATAAATATTTTTTTAATTGTTTAGAATTATTATCATTGTTAATGGATGTACAGAGAAAGAATCATTTCCATACATCCATCATGTACGTAATAATCGACCCTATAATAAATACCCTTTGGATAATCAAAGTTGCTTAACATGATTCTTGAACATATTATCCGGCAAATCGGAAATATGCTTAAGAAGTCTATTATAGAATCTAACACAATTACCTATAAAACATTTATTTGTCTTATTAAGTCTAACAGATGGTCTCTTCAATCGGATGTTGGACAGGTAGGGTGAGGGATGTCGAATGATATCTTGATAACTGAGACAACTAAGCCAATCTCACCTGCATGTGGTACATTCCACTAAGTAACTAGGGAGAAAAATGACGATAATGGGTTAGTAAAGCTGTTTTGCCCTACTGGTTTACGTCTACCATGCATATTATGGTGAAACGCCCGTTACAGTGATTCGCTTGTCCGCTTCACGTTTCGGGATATCCCGGTGCGAATCCAGTATCTATTTACGTAGTTCGGCATTATAGCAGAGAATGAAAATGGGCTGTTGAACTCTTGGTATTCACCGTTGTTTATGGATTGTTCTGTGCTTAACATCAGGAATAGTTATGTCAATTTGCCGAGCTGATATAAAATAAATGCAATCTCGTTAATGCATCATATTTGATATTCCAAATTTATTACACCCCAAATTCAGTATTAGTCCATTTTGAGACAGGTATATGATTTAGAGAATTGCTATTGTATTGATTGTTAATTGACCTTTGTTTCAAATCAACCATCTTTAAGAAACGATGGCATGGTGGTAGAGCATTTTCTAATACCCACTAACCTAACCTAACTAGCCACCACGCTCAAGTAGAAAATCTGTAGCTAAGTACCTGTAGGGGTGTTCTGGGAGCTGCACTTGAGAGCCGGTTCCTCCACTAGGTTTAGCGTTTTACCATATTGGACCACATCGTCACTTAACATCGTGTGAGATTATATCCAAGGCCAAAACTATAAAGAATATAAAAATTCTCAATTACTGTTAAACAGTGTTTTGAAACTTCGCAAATACAATATATTTGGTAGCTCGTCAAACTTTCAAAGTACTTAAGTCTGTTACTAAAGAACTAACTTGAGAAGTTTTATCGAATACTCGTGGAACACTGAATATCGCTTTACTAAGACTTTAGTTTTTGCAACCGAATTTTCTTTTATTTGTTTTAACTTAATCAATTTTTTATGCAAGCCCGGAAAATTGTCCCCACTAGGTACATAACAAGGTAAATTGAAAATCTAAGAAACCCCTGACACAAGTAATCTATTCACTGAGATCATTCTTTAAGTCTGGTAAATCTATAAAAGCCTTCTTTGATTTCAGGGCCTTTAAGGCTAACAGTATAGTCAGATCGAATAAAATAATAATTGGTGAACAGTTACGGATCCTTATATTCCAGATGATGCTGCATCAACAGGTCAAGGTAGCCTTTTTCGTCTAATGTAATTGAAGCAACAGAATATCAAACTCCATATATTCATATATCAAATAGAAAAGAACTGGTAATCAAATTAATCAAACGGTTGAATAGATTTTAATGAATCACTAAGAATACTATCGATCAAGTTACATTTCAAACAAAAGAAATTATCAAAATCAGTTTAGCAATTTGGAGGCTTCGATGACACAAAGATATACAAATATATGTATACACAAACGCCATCCTCTATATCGACGGGGTTTCAAACCAGTACCATCTACCAAGAGATGATGCCAATATACAAACCTACTACGAAGAAAGGCTTTAACTTAGAAATCCATAACGTTACTCGCTGAGGATTCATAACGCTGGAATTTCCGCTTACAACTCTCTCGTGATGTGTGCAAAGGTAGCGATACACTTCGATGCAATTGTTCCAACAGCCCGATCATGCAACTGCTATGTTTTTTATTCACCAGGCAACATCACGTATACATAACGCTCGAGACAAACATATCGTACTAAGCTTAGTGGAGTTGGCACTCAAGTACAGGCTGCCGGAATGCCCAGAACACAGCTATAAGTGCTTGGCTACAATTTTTCAGGGTCCGCACCCTGTAATCTGTTTAACACCACAGCAAAATTGCATAAAGGTGTTTTCCTCCAAAGCTTAGGCTTTATTATACGATTCGAACAAACATCGTTCAACACATTATCCTAACTAATACGCCACCAATAATCTGTCGTTCCTTGAAAAAGCAACTAGGTACAAGCTAAAATCACACTAAGATAATTTTTTTGCTAAACCTAGTTTGGTGTTTGGCTACAGATATTTAAAGTAGGTGATGCGGACACTGTACAATGTCTAACCACCACACCATAATTTCATGAAGATGTTTTCCTTCACCGAAAGCTTAGGCTTTATTATACGAATCGAAGACACATTGTTTGACGCGTTATCCTATAACGCAAGCCGTAGAAACGTCGTCGTCGTTAAAAAAAAACAACTTCGTAAATCCGTTTTTATTAAAACACTACCTGTGCCCCTAGCTACGCTCACGTGGACTAAAGAATGCCGTCGTTCGAGCGCACTCCCAAATCGTGCTTCCCCCATTTCCACCCACGGCGAGCGCCAACCGGTTATTTTAAATAAAAAATTACTATTGTGGGTGTTTTTTTAAAATATGCACATATGCTATCGCGGATGTTTTTGTAGGTTTTTAGGATCTACGATTATGTAGTAGATTAATTTAATATATCTCTTGTGGTTTACTCAGCGTAAGCTATTTAAGCGCCCCAAAGGCGTCTTTCTTCCAAATTGATTCAGCATTATCGAACTACTTATTTAAAAAAAAAAAAAATTAAATCGGATAAGTGAGTTTCGCGTGAAAAGAATATGAACGGACTTACATACAGAGAAATGTTGAGTTTTATAATATTTATCTCAAAATTATTGACGGTCACTTCTGTATAACTTTTAATCTACGATGACAAATGCAAAACATGTTTTTGAATGGATTTCGACTGTATCTTTCCATTAGTCATACATACATACATACTGCTACTTCTCATGGTAATTTCTGTTAAAATATTAAGACACGGTAATCGTGACCCTTAAATATCCTTAAGAGTATTTAGGTGTTCGATTTTAAATTTAATCTCATATTATTTAATCGTTATTTTTTTATATAATAGCTCGGCACATTGAACACCGATAGATCGAAATCCATCGGCGGTCGCCTAAGGTAGTTTTAAAAATTGAATGGTCTGCAGCGACCAATGATGGATTATTAATCTCTCGCTGGTCGCCGTTGTTTTTGAATTGTACTGAATTTACAATCAGGCACAGTGCAGTCACTATGACGTGCTACGATAAAAAATACGCCTGAGCTTTCGTTGAATGAAAACATTGAGATGAAATCATAGCATGGTGGTAGGGCGCTTTCTAAAACCATTCAGGATAGCTACGACCCTCTAGTTGAAACTCTGTCGTTAAACAGGTGTCTTTCGGCAACTTAATTTGATAGTTATAGAAGATATAGTGACACGGATTGAGAAAGGGATGCTTAGATGGTTTGGGCATGAAGAGAGGATGAATGAAAGAAGATTGACTAGACAGATTTATAAGATGAGTGTAATTGGGAACGTTGGAAGAGGAAGGCCTAGACGAACGTTCCACGATCAAATCGGGGACGTTTTGAAGAAAGGTCAGATCAAGAGTACTCTAAACCGACGAGCATGCATGAAAAGTTTGATGAATGTTGAGGAAGCGTAATTTGTATGTCAGGATCGTAGCAAGTGGAAAGACGTGATCTCTGCCTACCCCGTTGGGAAAGAGGCGTGGTTTATGTATGTTTATTTGATAGTGAGTTCGTCTAATCTTTGTTTTAATACAACTAAGTAGGCAATGTTATGAAGCAATGATGGTTCAGTGGTAGCATGTACGTACGACTTCGCGTCGATTGACGTGAGTTCGAATTCCTGCAATGAGCCTGAGCTTTCGGTGAAGGAAAACATCGTGAGGAGACCATAGCATGGTGGTAGGGCATTTTCTAATGCCCGCCTGGCTAGCAACCACCCTCATGTTGAAATTCTGTCGCCCAGCACCTATAGATGTGTTCCGGCAGCTGCACTTGAGAGCCAGTCTTCCAATGGTTTACCGTATTATTATCATGGGCCACATCGTCACTTAACATCAGGTGAGATTCTGGCCACCACGCCAAACCTACAACGATAATAAAAAAAAAATACAGCCCGCCTGATAGTAAGCGGCTACCGTAGCCTATGGGCGCTTGTAATAAATACCACAGTATCACTAGCGCGTTGCCGAACTTGAACCCCTTACCTCAAGGTTATTTGTCTGCGATATTCTTTAGGATAGGAGTATTCTACCAGTCGGAATGCCCCAAGTAGAGAGAAATCTCCAAAGAAATTTTCTGTGCCCTATCTATCTTTCTGAGAACTAAGATTAATAAAAACTTTTCTGCCTAACTTTGTATGAGCATGGCGTGATGATTGATAGAAGGATAAAATTTTGGTTATAGCGTAGAACTAACATTGCGTATGATAATTCTATGCTTAATTACATACAACAGGAAAAAAAAACGTTCTTTAATAATTGTAATATTTCAAAGAAACTTAACTAAATAATACAAAACACAATGCTTATGAATAGGCGGACCTTGGCGTCCATCAATCAATACGCGGTGCGCCTGAGCCGGCAATCGTTAACGAGTTTAATTACTTGTAACTCAATTATAACGGATCTCTGCGAAGCAGGGGTCAAGAACAATTTTTATTTATATACTGGTATGAAACTTCTAAAACTTTCATCAAAGTCGCTCTTATTTTAACGCACTAATCTCTGAAATTATAGTCAGATATGAAATAAAAGTTTGCTTGTTAAAGTATACTAGCTGTGACCGCGGCTCCGCTCGCGTCGACTACAGAACACCATCTGTCGAGTACACGCGCGAACCGTGCTGCCCGCACTTAAAAGACGAAAGAAATAAATGCTTATTGTGGGTGATCCTTTACATGATAAATATATGCTGTCCATGATTTTTTTTGTAGGTCTGTTTAAAATCCACAGTTATGCAGAACATTAATGTTCTGTATCTTGTATGGTTTACTCAGCGTAAGCCATTAAATAGCCCCAAATGCATCTTTTACCGACTTGATTTCAACATTATCGTCACTGCTTACTTCGTATGTTACTTTATCTTATAAAAATATATCATATAACCTGGTCAGATAACATAGCTATGATTTAAAATAAAAAACCAGTAAATGGGACAAGTAGTTTTCGCGTGAAAATAACATAAAAGGGACAGATAGACAAAGAGACGTTGAGTTTTAAAATATGTATAGATTATTGAGGAAAGTTATCCTAACTATTATTATAAAAGCGACAATAATTCTGTTTGTTACTCAATCATGGAAATACGGCTGACCGGATTTGGATGAAATTTGGTACACAGATAGTTTATAACCTGGATTGACACACAGGATACTTTTTATCCCGGTAACAACAATTTTTGTAGTTCACGCGAGCGGAACCGCGGGCAGAAGCTATTATAAAGGAGTGGAGCAGTAATCATAAACGTCAAGCAATCTAGCAAGCTGTAGGAAAGTATGAAAGTGAGAACAACTATTTGAAGCAATGATGGCTCAGTGGTAGCGAGTATGACTTCGCGTCGATTGACGTGAGTTCGAATCCCTGTAATGAGCCTGAGCTCTGGGTGAAAGAAAACATTGTGAGGAAAACATAACGCATGGTGGTAGGGTTTTTTCTACTGCCCGCCTGGCTAGCTACCACCCTCAAGTTGAAAATCTGTCGCCAAGCACGAATAGGTATGTTCCGGCAGCTGCACTTGAGAGCCAGTCTTTCATTAGGTTTAGCGTGTTATCATCTTGGGCCATATGTTCACTTAACATCAGGTGAGATTATGGCCACTGTGCCAACCTATCACAAAAAAAAAAAAAACTATGGGCAACGCACCCGGCGTTGGCGGCGCGGTGTATACTTCATCGAATAAATGTAACAGGTGAATCCGTAGGTCATAGCTAGTAGATTTATAGTAAATCTACTATCTAGTAAAGCTAGTAAATCACAACCATGACAACTCTCAATTAATTTAAATAAAAAAAAATTGAACAAAATGTTATTAACCTCTGTTACATATTACTCGTTTTGACCATTGTCTGGCGGCCGTGTAATATATTTAAATATGTTGCATAACCGATTTATCTAATTTATGTATATTCCTCTACAAAACGATATACCAACAATTTGTTATAAAAATTGTTTCTTGATTTCGTTCAGATAATCTATATTAATTAATCTGTACTTGTGTCTATCTTTTTTCTCAAACTTTCTGACTGAATCACTGACATCGCTCAATTGATAAGATATAATAATTGTCAATAATATTTATAGATTTTTTTTTAGTTCTCAACTCTTTTTGATGTGACTTTGTACATGGGAAATATATGCCATTCCATAATTAATAGGCTATACGAATCGTCAATAATACTTTTAAAGATCTTAAAAAACCCCACTTTTTAAACGATTTTGATGAAATTTTGTACCTACACGAAAAAAGTATGACATAATTTATCAATTGATACCTATGCTATATAAATTTTCAATAATATGAGTAACGACAAAAATACCTTAATGAAAATAATACTGAGTAACAATCGCGCGAGGAGTCGCGGGGCACTGCTAGCTTATACTAATAAATCTGTAGTTCTCTCAGTACTGTGTAATATTTTAGAAATAGTAAAAAAATATTTACTACCAATTTTGAAGAACTTTGTACACGGGAATTACATATCATTTTTCAACTGTTAGGCTATTGTCAATAATATTTGTAGAAATAAAATTAAGGGCTAGCTGTGCCCTGCGGTTTCACCCGCGTAAAAATAAATCACTTATTGATGATTTAGCGAAGTTAACCGTACGTCTCCTGCGGAGGGAACGGTGGTTTCGCGGGCGTGGGCGCGAGCACGCATATGTTGCGGGAGCAGATGCGTAAAACTTGTTAGCTTTCTCGATGTCGTCGTCGGGATCGACAAAGAGATTTGGCGGACGGCGTTTATAACGTTTGGCAACGGGGATCGAGTTGTCTGGGACGTAGTTCACGGTGGTTTTTACGAGCGGGTTGGGATGATTCGAAGCGCTATCGAAGTATCTCCTGGTGAGATATTTCACATAGGCTTCTAGCGAGGGAAGCCTCATGTTCCTGTGGAGGTCCATGTTCCTAACGAAGGCTGGAGGGTCGAGTAGGCGACGGAGAAACCGATTTTGGACTCTTTACATGCGGGCAAAGTTATGTTTGGACCTATGTGCGAACGCGGCGCAGCTATATGTCAAGATCGGACGGACGCACATCTTGTACAGTGTAAGCTTATGTCTTAAGGACATTTTGCTTACCGAACTGAGCAAGGGTCGCAAGCGGGAAAGGATCCAGACGGCCCTATTCCGGACTATAGTAACGTGTGCGTTGAAGTTAAGCTTCGAGTCGAGGGTGACACCCAGATATTTAGTCTTGTTGGCCCAAGGGATATTCCTACTGAATAATGAGGGGGGTCCTACCGTGCGTGGTAAACATGTATGCGGTTCGAACATAATCGCGACGCTCTGTACCGGATTAATGGCTATTCGCCACGTTCGAAACCACTCCCCAAGAGTGGTTACGGCACGTTGGACTGCGCAGGCGAGATTTTTTCTGTGTCTGTTTGACGCGTATATGACTGTGTCGTCAGCGTAGAGCCCTACCTCGACCCCGGGGGGCTTCGGGAGGTCGCTGACGTACAGACTGAAAATGCAAGGCGCCAGAATTGAACCTTGTGGGACGCCTGAGCGTATAGGGTGGGTAAATAGTACTCCTTCCACTCGGTAGTGGAAGGTGCGGTCGCGTAGAAAATCGTGAACTAGGTGAACTAACCTATCCAGGACTTCTAATTGATGTAGCTTGTGGACTAGTCCGGCATGCCAGACCTTATCGAAGGCCTTAGCTACGTCCCGGTAAAGCTGTAAAAGCCGTAAAGGCTCCAGGGCCCCTAAGGCTAACAGTATAGTCAGTTCAAAAAAAAAAAAAAAAAAGCCTTAGCTACGTCAAAAAAGACCGCAAGCGTACGAGCGGGGGCGATACTACTTTTGGCAAAGTTGCTCGTGAGGCGGTGCACTTGATGTTACTATGAGTGTCGAGCGCAAAAACCGAACTGTTCGGGAGGGTATAGATTTTTAACATCTATAACGGTATTGAGACGGTTCAGAAGGAGCCACTCGTAAAGTTTCCCTAGTGTGTTTAAAAGGCTGATCGGGCGATAGCTATCGGGAAGCGAAGCTTTTTTGCCGGGCTTATGAATACCTACAACTATAGCTTTCTTCCAGATGGCTGGAAAATAGCAGTGGGCTATGGCTACATTGAAGATGCAGACCAAAAGAGCTATGAGGTGATCGGGAAGAAGTTTAAGTACTTCATTCCTGATACCATCGGGGCCGGGGGGCGATGCGTCACAACTTACACGGCTTGTTCGCGCCATTACATCTATGGTTATAGACCCGAGCCGAGTGTTGAATTATTTTAATTTCACATTATCTCACAAACTATTCTTCCAAATAACATGCTGTAATAGGCAAAGTTTATCTACATAAAATTGTCTCGATGATGAAGTAACTTTCGTTCGGAAAGGATTAATATGCCATGCCTTATAATAATGCTCATAAATCACTTTTCAATAAAACTTTGTTACAGAATACCTAATTGTAGCTTATGTATAAGAAAGAAGCATATGGTATCGCAGTCTTTTTATAGATATACTAAAAAGTAATACTTTTGTAGAACATTGTATTTACGTATCACTAACCATTACGCCAGCGCACGCGGATAAAGCAGTTTGGGTGCGCAATTTATACCGACTTACTTAACAAAAATCATAACTAGTTGTAAATAAATGTAGCCTAATGTTAGATAGCTTATACTATTCTTCGTGAATGTTGCTGAAAAAGATTTTTTCGAATCCGACTGGTAGCTTCAGAGATTACCGTGTTTAAACAATTGAAAAATTCTTCCGCTTTGTTATATTAGTATAGAATTAGAGATGAATGCCTACCACAAGTTTTCTAGTAGTCTTTACTATACTACTTTTATAGTAGTCTTTACTATAATCGTAATATTTTTTTTTTTTTTTTATAATAGCTCGGCACATTGACTGTATACTTACGGCATATATTGACGGCATATTTACTGTACCTGATGGTAAGCACACTACAATCCAAACACAACAACAACCACCAAGAGATCGCAATCCATCGGTGGTCGCCGCTGTCATGCCGGCCTGCAAACAGCAATATCTGCTACAAGATCAAATAAGTTTGAGTTGAAACGCGCTTAAAGGTTACACGCACAATTTTCATCTATATAGTATTCCATTTGTTAATAAAATAATTGTTAAAAATATGTTGTTATAAATTATAAATAACGAAATGAAAACATATTTGGCTATATATTTTACTGTATGCTATTTCCGTTCGAAAAAATATTCCCTGAAGTTTTTTTTTTTTTTTTTGTGATAATTGGAAAGATCATTTAAATAAACTTTATGACAAACTATTTTTATTTTATTCTTTTTTTCGCAATATTTCGAAAGTTATTTCAAAATAAAAATTAATTGTTGAATTCAGTACCGAAAACGCGCCGATCGTTCCCGAATAAATCCGAGCGCGTGTGACGTCACAATATTAATTTCTACTCATTGTAGCACACAGCTGATACAGTGCTTTGACTCTTAATCGATGAAATTCCTTTAACATTATGACGTCACAAGCCTGACGGTCAATCGTGGCGAGTTCGTAGTCATGTGATTATTTTTAAAATATTGTGCAATCTTAATTGCTCAATATTAATAAAAAAAAAATTAAGAGTTTTGCCAATTGACTGTTTAATTTAATTATAAACCCACTTTACATCACTAAATTCATTATTCGCTGCAGAGTGTAGTTTCTGAATTTGCAGTCTCATCCTTGATCCTTAATCCAGTTTGAAAAATTCTGTTAAAATACCAGCCAGAAGCCAGACAGACGGCCATTAAAAAACTATGGATAATGTAAACAAATGGAAAGCACTTACTGTTTCTAGCTTTAAGATGTTTGCACTAGTCGGAGGGTTATCTCTATCATGTTGAGAAGCATGAAGCAAACATTGAGTATAACTTGGAGTTTCCGGCTGAAACTTACATAGTACCTAATGTGTTTTTTCTTTCTTAGTAGGAGGCTGATATTATTTTAAAAATATTTAGTGGTTTTATGAAACCACGATGCAAGTGAAATTTTTTTCGCGCCTTTCACTATATCTCTACTCCACGGCCAGTTGTAATGCGACATGCGATAGATAAACGATTTTTTATGGCGACAGAATAAAAGTTTTACTTTAAAAACTGAAAAGTGTGGCACTGTTCTTCATGGTAAGTACTGGCACTGTACCTAATGGTAAGTACATTACAGTACAGAAACACAGTTAATGCAATGATGGATTAGTCGATTGACATTTTGTACATCAAATTAATCTTATTTAACAATATGGAGTAATATCCAGGTAGTTTAGATCTGACAACCGATTTTTTAGTTTTTGTTTTAAGTTACGGGTATTAAGGGAATAGATTAAAAAAAATTATGAATTAAGTTATACAAGTATGGTGTAAGGAAACTGACATTAATAATTATAAGAAGATAATTAATTAAGAAATAAAAATTTGAAACCAAAAGCTCTTGTTCCTATCCATGAGTAACCAAAAATCTCAACGCAGACTGTAGACACAACTTCAGAGGTTCTGCCGACTGCTGAAATCATAGATTTAGTGTAGTATTTATTAATCGTTAATGAGACGAAACCAAAAACGGAATACACAAGTGTATGTATTATTTTGTTGATTTTCTTTATTATTCGAGTTACATCCACAAATTAAACAAGTTTACTAAGCATTAAAATACACTTTAAAACCTTAGATTCTACAAAAATAAACGGCATTAGTTTTGATAACAATTTACGCAGGCTGATAGCACATACAAAAATCGTCTCGTATCTCCATCTTGTTCTAACACAAGCGTATACTATGTTCTCTCTCTTTCGAGTTGCTGTTCTATATATATTAAATCTATGGCTGCAATACAAACACTTTTTCTGTTTTATAACTTTATGAAAAAAACGGCCTATTACAAATAGCTAGTAATAACGTTTTTACAATTATTTGCTTGCGGCATTTTATTTTTAACTGTCGTGACATTGTGTATTGGTTAGCAACTACAAACTCATCATCGCTCGTTGTGTAACTAAATAGAAATTCAACTCTGTAAGAACTGTAAAAATTCATGGCGATGGGGTACCATAATATAGTTATGTTAAGGCACGTGACATGGTGTCTGATTTTAGGTTATTTTCCGCTGTTGGTTTGTAATTACCTAATAACAAGCAAGTTACAATGGCTGTTTCACATTCCTCTTAGTACATTATTCATTCCATTTCATTTAAATTATTGGAAAGAAGTTTCTTAAAGCGGCTGGAGTTGACTTTAAAAATCGTCACGTGAAGAAAAACTGAAACTGTGCCACTTTATCTCTCTCTCTCTCTCTCTTCAATGTCCGTCTTTTTCTATTATATATGAATGTGTGTATGTGAGATAATTGAGATCCAAGGAGTCGAGCGTCGTGCGCGTTATCAGCTTTTTTTCTTTTATACATAAACTAGCTGAAACCCGCGGTTTCACCCGCGTATAATTTAAAAGAATTCGCTGATTGATGATTTATATTACTTCATATTTAAACTTTATAACATATTAAAGGGCATCAGTAGTGTCAGATTTTCTGAGGACAGCATGGAAGGTATCCTAATCCTACATGTTGAGACGTTTCGAATACATGCAATCAATACGTGATGCATATTAAACTTTATCGCATTTTTCAAAATTTTTTTAACGTTATAGGTTTTTTCGTAGTGGCCAAAATCTCACCTGATGTTAAGTGACGATTTTGCCCAAGATGATACCACGCGAAACCTAGTGGAAGACTTGCTCTCAAGTGCAGCTGCTGGAATACACCTATTGGTGCTTGGCGACAGATTTTCAACTTGAGAGTGGTAGCTAGCCAGGCGGGCATTAGCAAAAGCTCTAACACCATTCTATGGTTTCCTCACAATGTTTTCCTTCACCGAAAGCTCAGGCTCATTGCAGGGATTCGAGCTCACGTCAGTCGACGCGAAGTCGTACACGCTACCACTGAGCCATCATTGCTTCATTTAAACGAAGTACCTTCTTATGACACTTTCTTTTAATTTTCTGTATGTAAATTATTGCTCAATTGCCTGTGAATACAATATGTAGCTCGAGTCACTTCTATTTAGGTTAAGTCTACCAATAATCACTACGATCGATACATATTCCGTTATACAAAAAAAAAACATTATTGCTGGTAAAAGTTAAAAAAATATTATCTACGTATATATAAAAATGGCTATTAGTTTGTATTACAATGAGAAAGTCCAATACCGTTTAACCAATCACCATTTTCATGTATTTTTTCGATAAGTGGCGCTGTGATCGAGTTATTAGATATTGCAAATGATATAACAATTAACAACATCTGCATCTAACTACTGTTACAACAACAATTAACCTCAAATTCAAATCACAATTAATAGTAATATTTTTTTTAGATTATTTTATTACTTAATTTATCTCAAATTTACCTCAATTTTATTAAAATTTAGTCGCTAATAGTTTTCCAAAAAATGAGCTTTTGACATAAAATTTTACACATTTTTACTAATTGTTGAATTTTTAAAAATCTGTCCAGTCGTTGAGACTAACCCAGTGTTTTAACATTTGAATCTTTAGAATTAGTTATAGGTATATAATGACCGAATTTTTTGTGGCATTATTTAGCATAAGACAAAAGTAAAGATAAGGGAAGCATTCGGTTAATTAAGAAATATAATAAATTTGTAAATAATATAGCTTGGGGTGGGGTTATTTGGGTAACTCCTCGTAGAAATAGAAATTATTTAGAGACACAAGTTCCCTGATGTATGATAGGGGTGTCGTAGGGACTATAGCAAAAAAACATCTGCGGGGTCAGCTACCTTATTATAACTTTCAAGCGATCTATATAAACTTGTCAAGTAACAGTATCGACAAGGCAGATCCTCTTAATTACGAGATGGAAAAGTTATGACGTTAAAGGAACCATTCCACAAATTGGTTTTCTGCACATTGCCTTAATTTATATCTTTCTATTAACTAAGGGTCCCTTTTATAACGGTCCCAGGTTCATAAAAAAGTGTTTTTTTATTGCGTAGAATATTAAGTACTTATACTTAAGGCGACTTGCTTAACATGTTTAAATATGATTAAAATAAAACTAAACGCATTTAAAGTCTTTAATCAAAATAAGCGTCTTGCACAAAGAAAAATTTGTTGCTAAATATTTTTAAAGAACTGTCTAAATTAAAAAGACAAAAATGGCTATTCAAATGGCTACTTCCGACCTTGAAGGAGCTTTGGAAACCCTTTTCACTGCAGGAACACAACATAAGATTATTTGGCTGCATTTTTCTATAAGATGGATGACAAATGTCCGAAGAAATTTGTCTATCTCTAGCTCCATTCGTTATTCGGGTATAGCGCGACGATAACACATTTCTGTTAAAACGTATTCATCAAATATCTTGTCGAAAGCGTTTCCTCTCAAAATCACTTGATGTTATAAATCTGGATGTAACGTCTTAAAGAAAGAATATCGGTCACGAAACGATTTCAAATACAATATTATATTAAAAGATAAATTTCGTTTCATCTGCCGCTCAGCCTGTGAGTCAGTGGTAAATATTTACCTTAGTGAACGCCATGCACGCCAAATGTTCCGAACCATAGATATATTCATCTCCCAGAACTGCCATAAAATACGTGAAATGGATTGAAAAAATGTAATGTCACGAATGGAAGTTGCTTCCTATTGGACTATCGACGTGTATTATTGCCCATGTGTGTGAGCGAGACAGTGTTCGGTTAGTGCCTTTAATACCTAACGCCGAATAGAATGGCGAGACAGTACACTCGGTCATGTGCTTTACTTTAGTGATGCGTGGGAATTAGGAACGTATTTAATGATAATCACTTTATTGGCTTCTACAAATATATTCATGTAGTTCATGTACGACGACAAACAGCACACATAGACCTTATCATAGAGTACATTATCTATGTTCGTAACATAAATAATCTAGACAGTCACTCGGATTACTTCTACTTACTAGGCCGAGTGCCCGCCCACTGCCGCACTACGTATTCGCTACTCAGTACTCGCTTCACTTTTCGGTATCTATTTCCCGCTGATATGTGGATAGTTCCTGTAATGCATCGAAAATGAACTGTCTATAGACCCGGTGTAAAGTTACAAAATACGTATAAACATTACAACATTATAACACTCTCTCGGCCTACTGGCATTTTGTTGTCTCGGCATTGTACTTGGTAAGTGTAATCAAGCCATTATACATCAAAACTGAGCTGACTACTGACTCGTTGCAGAAATAGAAAATGCGTATAAACACTCACTCGCCCGTATCACTTTCTCGATCTAGTGTCATTTCACTGTTATTGTACTCAGTACGTGTAATCAAATCATGATAGACCGTTAGAAAGTACAAGTGCGAGAGGCAGCTGAGACATGGGCATAGCCATAAACGGACTGGTGGGACAGCGCCCGGCCAGAGTGTTCTCGAAGGAAGACTAAATAATTTTGTAATTCTAGCCAAAAAAAATACATTGCTTTTCCCTTGCCTGAACCCCCTCACCCTCCGACCTGGGCAAAATCCTGACTACGCTCATATTCTGTCTAGTACCAGGTAATAATAATAATAAAGATTCCTGTTTGTAATGTCAAAATAACACATATTTACTACATGCATATGAAAGTATATACGGTACCTATAACAGAAATTTGAAATTGAAATGAAATGAAATTTGGCACACAGACAGCTTATAACCCGGATTAGAACATAGGAAACTTTTTATCCTGGTAAAACCCCATTTCTGAAATCCACGCAGACGAAGTTGCACGCACAACTAGTAATATATAAATTAAAGGATTTTTATATGGTCCTCTTTCGAGAAAATGTCCACGGAGTTGCAAGTTGCTGGGTTGATAGTGACACTCTTTGCATTTGTTATGTTTCGTGATCAGCCAGTTTATATTCAGCTATCGAAAGTATTGCAGGCTGGTATGACGACAACTGTCGATGGATAGCCAATCTCTTGGTGGTCGCCATTACTTTTTAATTGTACTGTGCTTACCATCAGACACAGCAACATTGTTGAATTTTAAGAATCTTACATCGAAATATTATTAACGAAATATTTTCAACTCGTCGATGGGAACTCACTCAATTAGTAGAAATTACAAACTACAATGCTATATTGCTTCACGATGCATCTTAAAACACGAGCGAAGTCGCGTGGATGCAAGTGTATCAAAAATGAAATAATTTGGCTCTTCTGTGATATTCTTAATATTATGGTAGCATCATAAAATGCATTACGGTGTTCGAATTAGCGCCTTTAACGGGGTTCGAGTCCCGGGCCGGGTAAACAAGTAATTTCATTACCACTGATCCGTCGGGGACGTCTCGGCGACTTAACGACGTGTTACCATTAAACCCTGTGATTAGGGGTCGGGTAGAATATATAATTTTATTATGCATGTACATATATAAATTTAATGATTATTAGAAATTTGAGAGTCAATTTAACGATTACAAAGGTTTTTATTATTTATAGCCATGTGCCCAGTATATCAATATCCACTGTTGGCCAAAGGCCTCTACTTGAGGTTAGACATGAGTCTAATCACTACGCCTACCTTAAAACACTGATAATTTCAAAATTTTCAATGGAATGAACTAGCTAAAGCGGTGTAACGTCCATCTTGGTAAGACATAAAAAGTCTTTAATGACTTATCATTTGATGCACCGTGAAAATGCGAAACCATCTGCCGGCCAGTGTGTTCCCTTCGTCTTACGACATCGGGTCCTTCAAGTGTAACATGAAGGGATATTTACTCAGACATAACTAAGACGACCATCGAAGGGTTGGAGAACTGTCCATGGTCCCGTTCTTCTTAAATTGTACAAGGATGATATCGTCAATTTGCCTTGCACCTATAAAACAAAACTTTCCCAATTAAAATTTAAGGTTTAACCTGTCACTAGCTGCACTGACGACTGAACCCTTAGACCCGTAAGGTCAATGAATTAAAATGTGTTGACATAATGGTACATCCAATCAAAGATGTCCAAACATCTTGACGGGCGCTCTCCCGCTAATACCGGTGATTCGACAAAATTGACTTTTATAATATTTCTTAAACGAAATATTAAGGGGCAAATCATATTTATATACAATACTATTTATTTTTATTTTTTTTCGAACTGGCTATACTTTTGCCTTAAGGGCCCTGGAGCCTTTACGGCTTTTACAGCTTTACCGGGCTTGGGGGCGAGCGCTTAAGGCACTCAGCCGCGAAAGCTTTGCAACAACATCCGAGGGTGCCAAAGTGGCCGAACCTCGGCACGGACTGTTGCGCGTATGCAATTAAGTCGCGATCTGAGCTATTTACATATTTTTTTTCTCTTTGAAGCAACGGTTATCTGAACGTTTTCTTTTATTTTTATACTACTTATGCCCGTGGCTCCGCTTGCGTGGACTACAGAATGCTGTCGGTCGAGCGCAAGTGCGAATTGTGGATGATCATTAGAAGATAATTATATATATGCTATCGCTAGTTTTTTTGTAGGCCATTTTAAGATCTACAATTATTTCCTACATTCATTTAATATGGGTATATATATCTTATTGTTTACACAGCGTAAGCCATTTTATCGCACAACGTCGTCTTTTTTCCGAATTGTTCGAATTGTCCGAGTTGTTTATCTACACTGCTTATTTCGTATATTACTTTGTATGACAAAATATGTCCTATAACCAGGCCAGATAATATATCTATAAATTAGAGGAAAAATTTGGATAAGTGGTTTTTGCGTACAAAAAATATAAACGGACAGACAGACAGGACACGTTGAGTTTTATAATATGTGTAGACGAGGATTCGTTAAATGTTTTTTTCTGGATATCTGATGACGGGAATATAACTGGACAATTTTAGAAGGCTCCTAGTTTTTATATATTTAAATGTTATGATATAAAAATATTTACTCTAGTGCCATTATCCAGAGATAAAACAGATTCAGACCACTAAATACACATACACATGTTCCTTCCCTCCTCCCAGGGGGAAGAATCATGTATATATGTATAGTTAGTTTAGATCGAATGATAGGGAATTAGACAGTTCGCGACTTCATTACATACGCGGCAACAGTCTGAGCCGAGGTTCGGTCACTTGGAAACCTTGGAACTTGTTGCAAAGCTTTCGTGGCTGAGTGCCTTAAGCGTTCGCCCCCAAGCCCGGTGAAGCTGTAAAAGCCGCAATGACTCCAGGGCCGCTAAGACTAACAGTATAGTCAGTTTATAGACTAAACACCGCTCGCAGCATGCTAGCTATTCCTTACAGTTTCACTTATATGTTAAATTTATTCGACGCAACTTTCCACAGCCAACGCACCCGTGTATATCTTTGCTTGACTTTCATGGTTACTGCTTCACTCCTTAAAGTTGTGGCGTGAAGTTATATAGACTCTAACATGAAAAATGCTTTTTTAAATCTGACTATAGAATTTTCTTTGGAGATTTATCTCTACTTGGGGCAGCCCTACTGGAGGAATACCTCCACCTTACAGGAGATTGCAGCCAAATAACCTTGCGTTGTATTCCTGCAACGAGTAGGGTTTTCAGAGTTTTTTTGGTTAAGAGGGTTCAAGTTTGGCATAGCACTTGTGATACCTATGGTAGCGTAGCCTCCGTTAGACGCTTACCATCAAGCGAGCCGTAGGCTTGTTTGCCACATTAATTTTAAAAAACTTGCTATCAGTTTGCTGTTGACAAAAACGTAATTAAAGCGGCGGGACTGGCTGCCCAGGGTGCGCCGTATCAGGTATCGTAACTCGCCTATTACAGGAATGTAAACAGTCCCTAACAAATACAATTACCATAAAAATCTATTTTTGTAACATGCCTATAGAGATTATAACATATTATTATAAAATTATAATAAATTTATTACATAATATTTAACAAACTGTGTATAAATAATAAGTGGGTACCTGACCTTTCCATTTCAATCAAGTTATGCCTCGGCTTATCATCTGCTTAACGTGACCAGTAAGAATGAAACACATAAATATTTAACTCATATTATTCTAATAAAAAGTATTATATTTCAAAGTTAAGTTAAAAAAAAACAACTTTGACAAGATTTATTAAAAGACTAGCTGTGACTACGCTTTCTTCCGCGTATAATTTAAAAGAAATCGCTGATTGATGATTATTTATAATACTTCAGTATATATAATATTATTATCAGGCTGTTAGTGTTATGCGTCAAAACTCACAAGGCTCGTTCGCGCCACTACATCTATAGTCATAGACCCGAGCCGAGTTTTGAATTATTTTAATTTACATTATCTCCCAAACTATTCGTCCAAATAACATGCTATAAAGGGCAAAGCTTATATTCATAAAATTACCATGATGATGAACTAACTAACTTTCGTTCGTAAGGATTAATATGCCATGCCTAATAATAATGCTCATAAAACAATTTTCATTAAAACTTTGTCACAAGATGCCTTATGGTGCTTATGTATAAGAGATAGGCATATGGTATCTTTTTATGATGCACTAAGGAACAATATTTTTGTAGAACATTGTATTTATATATCACTAACCATGACGCCAGCGCACGCGGATAAAGCAGTTAGAGTGCGCTATTAATTCCGACTTACTTAACAAAAATCAATATTTAAGGCTAGCTGAGAGGCGTAACCTAATTTTAGATAGCCTATACTATTCCTCGTGAATCTGGCTATCATATACAGACATATTTTTTTAAATCCGACTGGTACTTTCAGGGATAGCGTGATTAAACAAACAAAAAACTCTTCCGCTTTGTGTAGCTTTGTATAGAATCTGGAAACTATCGTAATGTAATTTTATTACGTAACAAATAATGTGTACTTTTTGTATCCATCATATTATTTTAACCCCCGGCACCAAAATAGGGGCGTTATAAGCTTAACGTGGGAATCTGTGTGTCTGTCCGTGGCGCCGTAGTTCCCAAACGAAAAATTCGAAATTGATCTTTTTTTTTTGTTTGAAAGGTGACAAGGTTCTTAGACGTGATTCATAGTGTTCTTAGATATGATTCAAGGAAATCTGTTCAGTCATTTGAAGATTATCAGCTCTTTTCTAGCTGATAAAGGGATGTGAGCATCTTCCACAGGTCTGATCGAGTCAAAACTTCGTATTCTGTTAATTCAATAATATTAGAAGAACATGGCAACATTGAGCTGATGCTGCAGTATAATCTGCAGGATACCTAACTCTTCACCAACTTACAGCAGATATATCGTGTATGGGTTCATTGGAATGCACTCAATGAATATGTTATGTAGGGGCTTCCAAAATTTTTGTACCTTATTAAGCATGGAAGTGTTTTAAGACAATACGTTCAGTTAAACTTATAAATGGTTTTATTTGTTCACGTAAGAAGTTAGTCAAAACTCGGTATATTTCAATAAAAAGCTAAATTTATTGTTCGATCCAATTGAGAGCTCTTACAAGACTAACTTCGAATACTAAAACCATCATCCATAGTCTATTATGCAGCCCGGATGACCACTCAACTATCTAGACGTAACTCAGCGGTTTTTAACTCACACACGCATCGCTATAATTTCTTGGCTCATATCGGAATGCATAACTAGGTTTAGTTCTTTGGCATAACAAAACACAATAGTTGGGTATTTGAAAAAAAAAAAACGTTTTTTTATGTATTATAAGGCTTCATCATAATTATGATAATAGTGAATTGGAAAACCCTTAAAACATTTTTTTATCAATAATAAACAATTTTAAAATTGTAATATTCAAAAAAGAATCACGAATACGAACGAGCCACGATTGATCGCCAGGTTTGTGACGTCATAATGTTAAAGGAATTTCATCGATTAAGAGTCAAAACACTGTATCAGCCGTGTGCTACAATGAGTAGAAAATAGCATTATGACGTCACACGCGCTCGGGTTTGTTCGGCAGCTGTCGGCGTGTCATCAGTACTGAATTCAAATATTTTTTTTTTTAAATAACTTTTGATATATAGTGGAAAAAAAATATAGTTTTGTTATAAAACTTATATATATGATCTTTCCATTTATCACAAATTTTTTTTCAAATACCCAATTCCAAAAGTTTTATACCATGTGCCAACAACATGATGAAGTTAGTCATCAATGATTATAACATTAATTTATTTTACTATTTAAACAAATAAAAGTCAGTCAGTAAATTACAGATTGGAGCAGTAAATAATATAAAAATGAAAAGTCAGTTCACGTTTGTACGTTAAGGCGATCACATTAAAATAATGTTTATTTATACACTGTAAAATTATTATTATACAATTATTAAAAAAAAAGAACATTGTATTTATCAGACTTTTTGTATTATGAGAAAGAGGCCAGATAAATGAATTCACGTTATTATCATGTATGTAAATATATTTTTAAGTGTAACATGTTAAAAGCGTATCTTTTTACTTTTTTTTTAATTGTAAGTAATTGTTTGATGTCACATTTTAATAGCTTTTTAAATCAGTTGTCCCTTTTTTTAATGTTCATGTTTATTTAATTCACCATTACGATAAAACTTCAATACATTAGTACACTTAAGTAAATTAAGGTTTACTTGCAGATCACAACGCTGTGAATAAATAGTTTGTAATTATCTTCGTCTCGTATTTTTTTGTTGCCTTAATGAAATGTATAATATTTGTATACAAAATTTCCAAAAAATCGGTCTTGCCGTTTTTTGGTTAAATCGGGTAAAAGACAAACAAATATAAACTTAATGTCATTCGTGTTTAATGTCGGTTTCATTAAATATCTATTATAAAATTTGGAGATATAGAATACCACAATACAGAATCAAAAGAAAAAATAAGTCACATCTGAGAACTTATCTCAATGACGTATTCAATACCTTAGTGCCTACATCAAACTTGATATTAACCAAAACGAAATTTGTCACAACCCTGGAACATGTTGTCGTCATACACTGGAATTAACATACACATAAAAATATCGTAACATTAAATATTATAAACATACTTATTGTGACGAACATACGGACAAAGTTTAACATCAAAGTAATCCCAATTTACGGTTACCCCTGTCAAATATTTCCTACAGTGATAATGTTTACGCTTTTTAGAAAAAAAAAAAACTACGCCTTCGACATTTGTGAAGTTAATCCGATTGGATGCAGTAATGTGTGCTGTAGACACATTTGTATTATACTAGTTGTGACTAGCGACTTCTTTTGCATTATTATAATACCAATACAAATCGTTTAATACGTTTTTGTTTATAAAATACCATATCTTATCTATATAATATTATAAAACTCAACGTCTCTCTGTCCGTTTATGTTCTTTTCACGCGAAAATCACTTATACGACTCACATGATTTTTATTTTTAATCATAGATATGTTATCTGACCAGGTTATGGGTTATATTTTGTAAGATAAAGTAACATACGAAATGAACAGTGACGATAACGGTGGATCAATTCGGGAAAATTTGTATTCGGGGCGCTTAAATGGCCTAAGTAAACCATACGAGATATATCAAATTAATGTTCTACATAATTGTAGATCTTAAAAAGTCCTACAAAAAGTCACCGATAGCTTATATCTATCTTCTAAGGATCACCCACAATAAGCATTTTTGTCTTCCGTCTTTTGCGAGTCTTCACGATTCGCACGTGTGCGCTCGACCGAAGGCATTCTATAGTCCACGCAAGCGGAGCCGCGAGCATAGTTAGTATTATATAAAAATCTTGTTTGCCTGATTCTATAACTTCTGAAAGACTTGATTTATTGAGCTCTTATTTATATAATATATTTGTTTTATAGAGACGACGGTTTATATATATCTTAGGATCTGATATGCGCTGTGGTCGAACCATTATCTGCCAGCACGGGCTTGTTTTCCAAATATACCGATAGACATGATCCACTGACCACATTAAAAAAGTCTGTATATATATTTGTATGTCCGATTTACCGAAGAAATGGCTTAACAGGTTCTTGTTAAATTTTGTACACGAGCTTATATAATTAGTCAAATGAGACCAATGACAAGACTTTTCAACAATACATTCCATTCCATAATTGAAAGATATATGAATTGCCAATAATATATTAAGTAACATTAAAATTACTGTTAAACAAGAAACTGTGTTAAGAACCTCAACCGTAAAGTCTCCGATCTTTACGACGATGCTACATGGGGCGTTAGACATGGTTTTAAGACCAACTCATTCAGAGATTCTACTGAGGTCATCGAGCAATACTCTAAGTGGCGGCCAAGTACCGTAAGACGCAGCGTAGGCAGACCCGCCACAATGTGAACAGACGACCTATTGAAGATCACTGGAACCCGCTGAATGGATGCATAGATAAATGGTAAGTCGATTCAGTAGAGTTCAGTTAATAGATGAATATTAATTTTAAAAGTAAGGACCATCCCAGTGAGGACTATAACATGTTACCATTAACATACGAAGAATTATAAGCGACATGCGATTTCTATATGATCTAGTTAACGCAATAACAGATTGCCCACAACTCTTAAGTAAATAATATTTCCGAGTACCTACTAAGCGTACTAGGTACTCCAGTTTGTTCGCAATTTCTTCTGTAAAACATACATATGCCCAAAACTCCGGCATTTATTAATGTACTACGCAGTACAATAAACTTTTCAATGATATTGACTTATTCTACCTTAGTCGAGATAAATTTTCGAAGTTGATCTGTGCAAGGTTAGTTCAAAACTAATACAGGAAACCTAAAACACTCAAATAATAATCACAACACTCACATTCACACCCTCGCACACATACACACACACATAACATTATTTATGCAATAATCATTCTAAATACATTCATACACACAGTATACGAAATGTAATATTATTACTTCTTAATTGGCACTTTAAAATTATATTCTAGTATTTAAAATTCTAATATTTAAAAATGTGCTGTGAAATTGAAGTGATACCAGAACGGGGCACGTATAAGGATGCCATTATGTCGACTAAAATTCTCGTGTGCTACCACACAGTAAATTATTTTATACATATTCCATTACTGTATATAGCAACCTTACCAACCCTACAAGAAATTAAATCGTCATTTATTTTACAGTTAATGAAAATTCTTAAAATATATTATTAGAAGCAGTTACTTTCAATTATCGCTAACGTAAATGGCTTACGACAGATTTATAACAGACGACCTATTTGTAAAGACCTACAACGTAATGGTTAATAATTGTATAAACGGACCAGGATATATTTGACAGACTTTCAAACTAAATGTTCAATTATAAGGAAGCATTGTTTTAAAGGTGTTCATAAATGTAAGTACCTATATATTATTAATGGCGAAGAAATTACCCTGTAAATAGTAGTTTGATCCATCTATAGGTCAGTGGTGAAAAACATTTAGAATTAGCTGCATGTAGATTTGTATGTTTAAAATGAGCGCGAGAAAAAATATTATCGAGAAATCATATTCCCTCCTCTCTCTTTTAATAAAAGAACCACACGCGCTGGTCTCAGGGGCCGCAGCTCTACGATACGTCTCGGCACGAACAAAAAAGTTATCTACATTATATCTTTGCCGTATTATGAAGCTGTGGAACTGTCTCCCTGCCAGTGTGTTCCCTCCTTCAAGCGTAACGTGAAAGGACATTCGAGTAAGCAGGCATGATCGATTGGAATTCGATTGGAAGATGGAATTACGGACGGACTGAAAACTATACAGTAAATCAATAGTAATACATTAACGCATTTTTATTCAATTATATTGTCAATATATACTATTAAATTCATAGAAGTTTCACTTCAACTACATTTTCTTTCAATATGGTAGTTATTTGATTAGCATTTTAATAAAGACGACAATAGTATGTGTATTAAATGTATTATTTATCATAGCATATCTATCCAAGATGAAATAAATCCATAAACAATTGATCTTAAGATGTAGTGTATCATCTCAATACCGTGTATATCTGTCCACATCCGCCGCCTCGCGTCCCGCAAACCATCAGGAGGGTCACGCTTCCATCGGTCGGCCTATAGTAAACAAAAAAAATGCATGTTCTAATGTATAATAAAAACGAATACATCTTTGGCGTACCAAACAAAAAATAACGCTGAATTTTTTATCCCGTGTGCCAATAACATAATGAAAGCGATCAAACATAATAATTTAAATTCATTTTACTGACTTACTTTTCTATTGTGTAAAAATAATTTAAGTTAGTATGAGTAAATGTTAAAATTAAAATTAAATTTACACAATTAAAAATACTAGTCAGTAAAATGAATTCACATATTATCATTGATGATTAACTTCATCATGTCATCCTTCTGTCGCATGTTGCGCGCGCAATTCTTAATTTTACTCCTTTAGTAAATGCGTCATAATAATTAGGCAACAATATTTTCTGTGAACAATTTTCATCCCCTATTTTATGTTAGAAATAATATAAAAATCAAATACAGTAAGAACTATATAGTTTTATTTAAATATTGTAACGTATTACCTGTTCATGACCGCGCTGATTACTTGTTACTGTTAGAACCATTTGAATTAATTTTTATATTTTTTTTTGATTTGACTATACTGTTAGCGTGAAGGGCCCTGGAGCAATTAGAAGCTTTGACAGCTTCACCGGGCTTGAGGGCGAGCGCTGAAGGCACTTAGCCGCGACAGCGAGTCAACAAGCTCAAGGGTGCCAATGTGGCCGAACCTCGGCTTGGGCTGTTGCCGTACATGCAAATAAGTCACGATCTGATTAGTTCCCTATCTGTAAAATTAGATCTAACTATACATACAATACATGTTTCTGCCTTCTGGGAGGAAGGAAGAAATATGAGTAGATGCATTTAGTATATATGGCAATTTTGGTCTAACTCTAACTAGCCAAAAAAGGAAAAAAAAGATCCCTTACAGTATCTATTTACCTGAGTGGTGTGGATGTGTGAAGTGCAGTGTCATATGTGTGAATTTGACAATACCGATATACAAGTACCAGTAAAATACGAAGTTAATACACGACAAGCATTAACCGAACCATTGAAAATACCACGCAAAAATATTTTTTATGACATTTAAATAAAATACCAGTGGACGTTAGATATTATTAGACAATATATAGTTAAAACTTCATGTACACGCTTAAAGAGTACTACGTCAACTTGTTAATAGCATAAGTACATAAAATAACAATGAAATAATAACTAAACCTTTCACTTATACCATACATATATTACAAATAGAGCGTTGAATAATACCTCAGGCCATCGCATGCTAAGACAAACCCCAGAAGTTTAATAGAATGCCTTTAGCTAAACTTATTGTAATTTTATTAGTGACAATAAATAAATTAAAAAACGGTCTCCAAAGGAGTTGATAAAAACAGAGATTCAATCAGATCTGAAATCAAAGACGATCAATTCACGGAAGATGAGGCTGGGTTAGGTTAGGTTGGATTTGTGATAAGAAACAGAGGGATACAACGAGCATCAAATACTTATCATATCGAAAAAGTGTTATGTAAGCTTTTTGATATTGATTGGTGATTTGATTCTTTTGATTTATTATTTTAGAGACATATTAATTAGGTCATTGAATGTGCATTTATTTGGCGATAGTTTAAATCTCACCCAAAGAATTACAACTTAAAAAAATACAGTAATAACAGACGTTATTTTAGTTAGACTTAATATAAGTCTAAATATAAGACTAATATAGTCAGAATAAATTCAATACTTAATCGCTTATTCGCATACACAAATTTATGTTTTTTTTATCGTTTAAGTTTAGCGTAGTGGCCACAATCTCACCTGATGTTAAGTGACGATGTGGCCCAAGATGATAACACGCTAAACCTAGTAGAAGACTGGCTCTCAAGTGCAGCTGCCGGAACACACTAATTGGTGCTTGGCGACAGATTTTCAACTTGAGGGTGGTAGCTAGCCAGGCGGGCTTAGAAAAAGACCAACCACCATGCTATGGTTTCCTCACGATGTTTTCCTTCACCGAAAGCTCAGGCTCATTGCAGAGGTGAAACTCTGGCAATAAATATGCAAGAAGCGAGAATTGTCCTAAAGAAGTATAGGTAGTATGTGTTTTTCATTGCGTGTTCTAAAGCCATGTAAATTCGGGTCAACGGTTCTCGTTAGCTATTGTTCACGATAATATCCTTACGCCACGCGCTTTAGAGGGTTAACTGAACGGTGAATTGTTTTATAAATCATAATACAACATACAACATAGGTAATGAACGTGACAGACGTACCAACCTAATATTCTGTAAATGGTGTTGTGGATAGCTTTATAATTGTCCGTTTTTAAGCCTTATTTAACTTTTGATATTATACTGGCCTTTAACTTAACTGTCTGGAAAAATATAACTACGTTCCAACTACGAAAATTATTGAGAGAAAAAAAAAACAAAAACTACAACTGCGGGCATCAAATCGATTGATTTTTCAAAATATCATTTGTAATATAAAGTTGCAAGAATTAGCCATTCCCTTTCATTTTCAATAATAAAATAATTTTTAAAGTATTGATTCTTATTAGAAACAAAATCCGCTAGTGCAATACCTGTAATCATATTTAAAAAAAACATAACGTTCACACTCAAGTAAGAGATTTAAAAAAATATTTATTATATGTTTTCCCATAAATCGCATATTCCCATATTCCATTCCCATATTCGGATATATATTATTCGGCTCATAGTTTCGGATTTGGTCATACAATCCCATCTCAAATCAAGTTTTTTAGAAATGGACATGGGCATGGAAAACATAAACTTCAAATAATTTTGAATAGAATTTTGACTGTTACCTGTAACATTTTCAAACAGTTATTAATGCAGTCAAAGCTTTCGATACAAACTAGTTTTATTATGAAACGGATATAGTATGTATTATTGAATGAAATCAATTGAAGCCAAAAATGACCGCTATCGTATTTCGCAAAAGCTTAATTGAATGGAAAAAGATTATTGTAGTGGAATGGAGTCGTTAACAATTTTATATTTTTAAAAGTTATTCACAATTTTTTTAAATTATACTTCTTTGGGCATGATTAGTAGAGGGTGAAATGCGACATGATGAAGTTAATCATCATAATTAACTTCATGTTAATTAATTTTACTGACTTTTATGTGTAAATATAATTTAACGCTTTATAAACAAACATTATTTTAATTCCATAATAAATTGTAAAATTGATAAATAGTAGCATTAATAATTGAAAAAACTTGCGACACAGTAACACTATGTAAAATATTTATATTAAGTTCACGTTTCCGATTTCTTGCAACGCTAGACGATATTAATTATTGTTGCAGGCAATGTCAGGCCAGCAAGTCGTTCTTCGAAATTCTCGACTGATCACTGTCGCATCTTACAAGCCTCGCTTGTCTCGAACTTTTGTTATTGTCCACGAGCTCCAGAATCCATCTTTCCTAAGCCATTGCAATGTGTGCATAAAGAATAGTTAGGAATTCGAAACATATCTCAAGCTTTATCAGCGCTGATCATAACCACAGAACGCAGAGCCGGTGAGTTGGCATGAAATTTGTACGTTCCACTTTATTTTCGTAGCACGGCAAACTGTCACCACTGTACTTAATAGTGAGCATAGTGCAATCCAATAATATGGGATCTATAATCTATCGCCAGACGTCATTGTCGTCATTCGTTCGCATCAAGGTTGGTTTCATGTCGCGTGGGATCAACCATTTACTATGAAATTGTTATGAACAAAATTAAGTGAATTATGAGTGAACTTCTTCTCATCGGAGACGTCAACCGACTCCCATTCATGGATAGTAAAACCACTTCTCCATGTGCTACTACCATCCGGACATAGTCGAGCAGGAGCTACTTTGCTGGCATCGTAACCCGCTCGACATGGCATTTGCCCTTCCTGACTCACTATGCGGGCGGCATGGCCAGCGAGTTTTTTCCACGCAAGCATGCCGCAGAAATCGGCAGTAAGCCGCAAGCCTCATTTCAGTTGCGACAGCTGGCGGCGCGGTGCCTTGGCTCATTTTTCGGGGCAAGATCCCTGAGGGTGGAAGTGTTCTTACGAGCTCAAATAACCAAAACCGTCCCGAACACACTCTACCTGGTTCCCATGCAAGAGGTGAAGGAGTTTATTGTCAACCAAGAACATAGGACTGGGGAAGAGTCCCGGCCTCAACCTATTCGTTAAACCCAGAAATTAGTTCATGGTTAACTAGATCAGGGACTCCCAAACTGGGTTCCGTAGAATGATTATCAGGGTTCCGCTAAAAATATTTATTATTAGCTATTAAATAATACCACGGTTACAAATATTATTTTGAAATAGCGCAAAATATGTGATTAGAAGGACTAATTACTTAAATGTAAATAGGTAGGTAGTTAACTAAACTTGACTAGATTTAGAAGAGAAAATGAAGGAGCTAAATCTTCAAAAAAAAAGAAGATAAGACGACTCTTATTTGTTAATTACCTGTTGGGAATTCTGAGGAAGATGATTTTGCCTGATTTGTAAAAAAAAAATTGTTTACGTATTTTTTTAAGTACATAGTTTTCTGGCGCCAGTAAAGTCTAAAACAACACTTTGATTCTAACCATGAAAATCTGGAGAACATAGATATCAGTTTTTTTTTCAAAGACACTAAGAGAAGTATGAAGCCACAATGACAAATTTGCATAAGATTGCAGAAACTGATAATGAAAGTGCTATTGAAGCATCATTCCGCCTAAGTTACAGGATAGCCCGGTCTAGTAAACCACATACAATTGCAGAGAACTTATTTAAACCATACACATTCAAACTTTAAGTTAAGAATAGTGTGTTTCAATTACATTACACATTTCTTAAAAAAAAGTTCATATCTGTGTTGATTTGTAATAATTTGATATGGGGTTCCATAAAATAATAGGTGTTTGGTTGGTGTTTCGTTATCTTTAAAGATTAGGAAACCCTGAACTAGATGAATGATAATTAAAATAATTTAAATTAATTGTTATTAACTAAATACTGTTACAGTTAAACATTGGACGACTGGGATTTTATGTGTTTAATCATATTTTTCATATTATATTGAAATAAAAACGTTACACTGCAGTCTCCATACCTCGCCGTGTTTCATACAGACCGCAACCAAATAATTAATTTTATATATTTTAATTGAACTATGACCACAGCGGCATCGCGGTCATATTGATGTAAACAAAAACATATTGAATAATATCATCATGTTATGCTCATCTGTTAATGTCAAACCACCCTTTCGAGGGAATCGTTTTTACAAAACATTTACGTAAATTGGTAAAGAGTGTTATGGAAAGTTTGAATGAAATTTATACATATAATATAATTAAGCGGAAGAGTTTTTTTTGTTTGTTTGTTTGTGTGTATATACACGCTAATCTCTGAAACCAGTCGCATTACAAAAAATATTTTTGTATATGATAGCCAGATTCACGAGTACATACCTATAGGTGCTTGACGACAGATTTTCACCGAAAGCTCAGGCTCATTGTAGGGATTCGAAGCTACGTCGATCGACGCGGTGTCCGTACACGTTACCACTGAGCTATCATTGTTTTACACTTGTTTATATTATGTTCTGTATATATTTCGTACAATCGAATTAGTAAATCTGATGCAGAACTGCGTGAAGTAGTTCCGAATGGAACTCAAGTAGCCACGCAAGTTGGGGACTGTATTTTTCAAATGCATTGTTCTTTGAGTTAATTTTTATCGTTATAGGTTTGGCGTTTCGGTTACAATCTTACTTGATCTTAAGTGACGATGTGGCCCAAGATGGTCTCAATACCGTCTGTATCATGGTGAGTGTTCTGAAGAGCTGTTCAATCTAATTCTCTCCTCTCCTTTCCACAACAGAACCACACACAAAACACCGTTGTGTTTGGATTTTATTGTGCCTACCATCAGGAATAGTACCATCAATATGCTGAGCTAATATTTAAAAAAAAAAGAAAAAGTGCAGCTGCCGGAACACACCTATAGGTGCTTGGTGACAGATGTTCAACTTGAGTGTGGAAGCTAACCAGACGGGGATTAGAAAAAGCCTTACCACCTTGCTATGGTTTCATTACGATTTTTTCCTTCACCGAGGGACTTGAGTCACTTAGAAAATCTGATCACCAATGTTTGAAAAATTAAGCCAGGAGGTTGGTTTATTTTCATGTCATGGACGAGCATTTGAATATATTTGTCGATGATGTAATCTCCAGCGAACATTTAATAACAGATGGACTGCAGGTTACTTTAACTATCTACTAAGGTAATCTCGTCGTGGTGGTCGATTGCATAATATCAACCTTACCAACAATTTTTTCGGAACTCGCGTATATTTGCTAATTCAAATTGATAGCACTGTCAACTGACGGTGAAAGAAAACATCGTGAGGAAATATGAGCACTTGAGAAATGTTCTTGTGGTACCATTGTATGTGGGAAAAATATACAACTGTTCATTTCACGGTGTTTGAAGTCGCCAATACGTCGTGGGTCGGCGTGGTGATTTCTTACCTTGGGAAGAAGCCTTTGCCCGGCAGTGGAACACTTACATGCTGATATTAGATAAGTAGTTTCCGCTATAAAGCTAATATAGCTTAGGCAATAAATATCTACGATGGACATAAGTAGAAACCTACACTTTATTGGAACACGTAAAAAACAATGTGTGCAGCAGTTCACACGTGTCAGAAGTGAAACCTTCAGAAAAGAAGAAAAAAATATGTTCCTTAAAAAAACTTTTTATTTTAAATATCCTAAATCAGCAGGATTCGAACTATTGACCACTCGTGCGTACTGAGTACGAAGTCTGGTCGTCTCACACCACTAGTCCAATCCGACGACGCGACGATCAAAATCATGAAAATCAGGACTTGCATTAACCGCGCATAATGTAGATGTATTCTATCTCATTCTCTCATAGATTAAATCCTATAGATGTATATGGTTATCTCTTTTTACTGTCGCTTTTTTGTTTCATCGAGTTTCAAATCATAACGGTGCTAAAGAAGTTTTCACTTCAAAAAAAGTATTTTCTGTTTATTGTATTTTTTAAATCCTTTATAGGTTTTAGCGTTTGGCCTCAATCTCATATCTCATGCCGTAACTAACTTGAGGTTGGTAGCTAGCCAGACGGACATAATTAAATACCGTACTTACTATCGTTTCTAAATTAACAAAAATACGGAAGAAGAATTTTTTTTTTAATGTTGTAACACTGAAAATGTAAAAAAAAACGTCTAAAATTCAGAATGACCGTGCGAAACTTTTCATCTCAAATTGCGTAACGTTTAATGAAAGTTTTAAATCGGCCGTGTAATTTTCGTCGCCTTTCATCTGGTAACGCTGTATCGCGCGGTGACTCGCCGAAACTGGCGAGTAATAATTAAATATTTTCATAACACGCCCGCAGTCGGGCGCAGGCTTATAAATCACGGCGGTTGGTTTGTTTCCATTGTTCAGTTCAGGCACGATATTCTGGAACATAAAACGGTTTAACGTATATGATCTTACATTGTTTTAAACCGGCTTGCGAGCCTCTCGACACCTTATTATACACCGACTGATTCCGAAGCGCGACAAAGAGTATCTTATCATCTGGTCACAAACTCGTCGGATACATAATATATATTCCACTCAGATTTTTATAGGTCCGTTCCTTCGGCATGGAGCCCTTGAGCCAGCAGCCGCTCGCGGGATACAGTGACACTACATTCACTAGCTACCAACATACAGTCATTGTACTACACTTCACACATACACATTATTCAGTTACATAGGTTCTGTAAGAGACCTTTGACCAAAATTGGCAGATTACTAACTACATATATGCATGTTTCTTCCTTCCTCCCAGAAGGAATGAACATGTACATATGTATGGTTAGTTAAATCCAAGTACGGACAGGGAATTAGACAGATCGCGATGTTTCCATAAAAGTCAACTTTGGTTCGGCCACTTTGGCACCCTTGAGCTTGTTGTCCTGCTTTCGCGGCTGAGTGCTTTAAGCGCTCGCCCCCAAGCCTGGTGAAGCTGTAAAAGCCGTCTGAGGCTTCAGGGTCCTTTAGTGTAGCAGTATAGTTGGATTATAAAAACTCAGATTTTTTTTTTCTTGTGATGTCCCGAAAAACCAGAACTGGTTTATGCCGAAACAATTATTTATCTCGTTCTAGTCACATCATCATTACACACAAATTATTTAAAAATATATAAATATAATTGAAATAATTATTCAATAAATAATATAATAATGTGTATTTATATATTATTACAGCCATCGATTAAAACAAGCAAAAGAGTCTAAAGGTAGGCAAGCTTTTGAATTTGGCGCGCTTGCGAACAAATTTCAGATTACGGAGTTGAAGTGCTTATAAACAGAATATTATAAGCTATACTATTACAAAGTTTTTAGTATTATTATAGTAGTATTATTAAATCGTAAAGATAATCAAGAAATATTAGTTAATAATTAAAAAAAAAACAATATGATAGTTTAGTTAGTGTAATCCAGTTAAAAATTGGTATATAAAGGTCATTGGGGTCCTCAATTTCAAATACAAAATCCGTTTTTTTGTTGACTACACTGCTGGAGTTTTATATCGATTATTATTTTAACAACAATTTAAACTTATTTTAACTACTTACACACCGTCTCACACAGAATTTTTGGCAGGGTCTTGAACTGCCAAGTTGTGGTTTTTATTTTAATTCATGAACTTAGGTTTATTGATCCTATATTGTGTGTTATAGGTGGCATTTTACGTTGATATAGTTGGTTATTGTGTATACGTGAAGTAGATTATAAACACAAACTGGAAACATACATTTTGAGTTGCCACATAAACTTCCTTATAGATAGTTCTAACAAAGGAGCCACCATCTTGTTTGAACTCATTTTGAAGATTACGCTTGGCTTAAAGGAGTTGTATCCCCAGTGGACATAATAAATAAAAAAGGTCGCACACAGCTAAATGCAGACTTAATATTTGTTGTTCTGACGGGTCCATCTGCCTTTTTCACAAATTTGTGGTATCTTACCTTGAAATTCTACAATGTACAATGGAACCATACTCTGATATAAGGGGTAAATTCATAATAAACGACAAGTTTCCTTGTAAAATAGGCTTCAAAGCTACGCGTGTGTACCCACACTTAAACAAGACAATAGGTTTTATGGCGCATTTTAGTATCCCTTAAAATCTATATTCCATTTACCCCTCCTATACGACATTACCGCCATTATTCCAATAAAGTCATCGTCTATTTGGTGTAGCAATTAAATTGTCTGAAAGACTTTATTAGTACGTATTTTTGCTTTCATAATTCAGTAGTTTTTTACTATAGCAGGATTTTTTCCAAAGGGCAAGGCAGGCAAGGAAAACTTAGAACTCCGACTGAGCGCTTATCTATTTACCTTGCACCTGATGGGCGAGGGATAACTGCCAACTCTACCCGTACATAACTATGCTTATGGTGATGGCAATATATCTGATGGTAAGCTGCATGTTTGATTTCAGTTTCTTCCACCTGCCCTACTAGTGGCATGGCATGATGACAGACTAATTCCTAATATTAACACGCTTATATTACCTTCACTTTAAGCTAACTAACAATTTAATAAATTCTTAAAAGTCAATTTTAACCTACTTCTAATTGTCGTATCGAAACGAAATTTTGTATGTAAATGTAGTTCGGATGACAACACTATAATTTGGTATCTTAGAGCTGATCTGATGATGGAGAGAGGAGGTGGATAGTGGAACACATTAGTGGCTACTAGTAAGCCCCTCGAGTTTGGGCTCATATGATCTGTTTTGACAAGTCCAATAGATTGGGCTTAGTACCGAAGGTCTGGTAATGGAGCCAGGAGGTGGAGAATGGAACTATTCAGAGGTTACTAGTAAACTCTTCGAGTTTAGGCTCATATGCACACTTGACTAACAAAAATTAGCACTCTAAAGCTTAATATTAAAGGGATCCCTGAATCGAGAAATGGTTTTCACAGAAATCGACACTCAACACGATGGGACAGACTAGAAAAACATTACCATTTTACGTGTAGAGGAGGTTACTTCAACAACACATATACAGACAGAACTAGAGATTTATTAATATAGATAGCTAGAAACATGCATTTTAAGTTGACACAAAAACTCCCTGGTCAGTTCTAACAAAGGAACTGCCAAATTGTCAATATTGTTATTACGTTGTTTGAACTTACAAGGTTAGAGAAAAAATTATATGAATCGATATTGGCAGAATTGGATATAAATAAACGTTGCCATAAAAAATGAGTGGTTTTATGAAACCACGATGCAAGTAAACTTAAAAAAAAAGAATTATATTAATATAATAATAAAAATTATTGAATCGTCGTCAACTTCAATTATTCTACAAATTAATTCATCTTCACCTCGAGTCTCACATTTCACTACTCTACGGCCAGCTGTAATGCGACATGCGATAGATGAACGAAAAATTTTAGGGCGATATAATAAAAGTTTCACTTAAATAAGACAAATAAGAAAAAAAATTCGAGCTATTTATTAGGTGAGTTTATAAAAAGCCTTATAACAAAGTGAAAAAAAAAATGGATATTATAATAACTAATTCAGTCCTCCTTTTAGGTTATTACGGAGGACATGTCTTTGCTCTATAGGATGCCTGCTAGAGGCTCCATGTTCGTTTGTCCCTTGCGAGCGTGTGATATTCGACGCAGATCAGACCAATATATTGAGATTTAAAGGGTTGGCACTTGTTAATAATAAAGAGTTTTCTTATTACTCGAAATTTTTTCAAATAATATTATGTTATATTATATTGTCTCTATTTTCTTGATAACTTTTTGATTAGTTTCATCTTCTCTGTGCATTAAACCACGGTCTATCACAGAGTTTGGGCGGGATGTTGAACTGCCATGTTGTGGCTTTTATTCTAATTAATTAAGTTAGATTTTTTGACCCTATATTATGTAATATTGGTGGCATTTTTTGCGTGATATAGTTCGGTTACTATGCGTACGTGAAGTGCATTATAAATATAAACTGGAAACATGCATTTTGGGTTGCTACAAAAACTCCGTTATAGATAGTTCTAACAAGGGAGCCACCATCTGGTGTGAACTCACTTTCAAGTTTAGAAAGACTAAGAAGGCTTAGAATTATTATTAACACTGAAAAGAAAAATAAAAAGACAGAGGATATGGCTTCAGCCTTTATATAAATGACACCTAAACATTGATTATAAAAAAACATCTGACTTGGCTGCATTGTCTAGATACCTTTGCCTTTTCCTTTCACGAAGAAACGGGAAAGAGGTATACGATATCTCATGCAATCTTTTCTTATTTGTGTGTTGTTGCATCATTTAATTTATAATACCTGAAGAGATCACCAAATTTCAAAATTATTTTTTTCTATGTTGTAGTATTCTTCACGCTACAGTCCTAAGGAGCAAAGCAGTAGCCATGAACATCAATTAATCTCGCAAGCTATAGGCACGTACAAGGAAGAACCACAATAGGCTACTTTAGGCTAGGTTACATTGGCGGCCGGCGTGGTAAAGATTTGGTCGAATATATTTATCACGGGTGAAATCGTGGGCACGTCTAGTTTCTAATAAGTATAAGTAAGATAATAATGGAAGGCTTTAGGGGAGTTACAGGCGATGATAGTGGCTATTTAGTTATCATCGCATAAATACAAACAAGGAGATCCCAAGCGGGTTGACTTCAGGCAGGCGGTCTGTCGTACAAAAACTAAGCAGAATCTCAATTCAAAGGTGAAGGAAGAAAGCATGTTATACTAACCCTATTTATATAGAACAAGAGCCAAAGGAAGAATATTATTTTAATAGTAAATTGGTATAATACTTTCATTACAATATCTTTATTTCCGTAAGAATTATGAATGAATTTCAACAATTCACGTAGCGAGTACGTTAGCGATTCAGCTTTAAAATACGTCTCAAAACTAATATTGTTTAATCAAAAATTGGCTAGTGACTGTGTCGAGTAGATAGTCGTGTATTTTACGTAAATAATACGTGTCCGCTAGGATGCCTTTTTACGTCCCCGACACCGCTTTACTTTACCATATGCTGTTTTGTGGCTTATAACTGAATTACTGTTTAGAAGTCCTTTCCAATCGTATTCGTTTTCTATATTTTGATTTGGATTGACAAGTAAAGGCCGACATTGTATTTGTTCTTAAATTTAACTTTAACTGCATATATTATATATTCACAGTAACTATTCCACACTAACGTATTGTATACGCAATCAATATATATATATATAAGACTATGAGTTCTTGTTGAAGCATTACACAATTTGATTCATCTATCACAGAGTTTGGGCGGGATGTTGAACTGCCATGTTGTGGCTTTTATTCTAATTAATTAAGTTAGATTTTTTGACCCTATATTATGTAATATTGGTGGCATTTTTTGCGTGATATAGTTCGGTTACTATGCGTACGTGAAGTGCATTATAAATATAAACTGGAAACATGCATTTTGGGTTGCTACAAAAACTACGTTATAGATAGTTCTAACAAGGGAGCCACCATCTGGTGTGAACTCACTTTCAAGTTTAGAAAGACTAAGAAGGCTTAGAATTATTATTAACACTGAAAAGAAAAATAAAAAGACAGAGGATATGGCTTCGGCCTTTATATAAATGACACCTAAACATTGATTATAAAAAAACATCTGACTTGGCTGCATTGTCTAGATACCTTTGCCTTTTCCTTTCACGAAGAAACGGGAAAGAGGTATACGATATCTCATGCAATCTTTTCTTATTTGTGTGTTGTTGCATCATTTAATTTATAATACCTGAAGAGATCACCAAATTTCAAAATTATTTTTTTCTATGTTGTAGTATTCTTCACGCTACAGTCCTAAGGAGCAAAGCAGTAGCCATGAACATCAATTAATCTCGCAAGCTATAGGCACGTACAAGGAAGAACCACAATAGGCTACTTTAGGCTAGGTTACATTGGCGGCCGGCGTGGTAAAGATTTGGTCGAATATATTTATCACGGGTGAAATCGTGGGCACGTCTAGTTTCTAATAAGTATAAGTAAGATAATAATGGAAGGCTTTAGGGGAGTTACAGGCGATGATAGTGGCTATTTAGTTATCATCGCATAAATACAAACAAGGAGATCCCAAGCGGGTTGACTTCAGGCAGGCGGTCTGTCGTACAAAAACTAAGCAGAATCTCAATTCAAAGGTGAAGGAAGAAAGCATGTTATACTAACCCTATTTATATAGAACAAGAGCCAAAGGAAGAATATTATTTTAATAGTAAATTGGTATAATACTTTCATTACAATATCTTTATTTCCGTAAGAATTATGAATGAATTTCAACAATTCACGTAGCGAGTACGTTAGCGATTCAGCTTTAAAATACGTCTCAAAACTAATATTGTTTAATCAAAAATTGGCTAGTGACTGTGTCGAGTAGATAGTCGTGTATTTTACGTAAATAATACGTGTCCGCTAGGATGCCTTTTTACGTCCCCGACACCGCTTTACTTTACCATATGCTGTTTTGTGGCTTATAACTGAATTACTGTTTAGAAGTCCTTTCCAATCGTATTCGTTTTCTATATTTTGATTTGGATTGACAAGTAAAGGCCGACATTGTATTTGTTCTTAAATTTAACTTTAACTGCATATATTATATATTCACAGTAACTATTCCACACTAACGTATTGTATACGCAATCAATATATATATATATAAGACTATGAGTTCTTGTTGAAGCATTACACAATTTGATTCATCTATAACAGAGAATCGACAATTAAATGTTCATGATTTACTATTCTTATAATAAAACTTAAATCGTCTTCCGCACTTTTAAATTAAATTAGTTATAAAAAAACATTTGTAATTGGACTATCTGTTACTATTCGATTTGAACACTCAAAAAAAATACGTTTTCATATTCACCCCACTGGTGGCTCTCTCTTGTGGCCGAAATGACAGATACATACTCAAATGTCAATGTCAACACAAAGCTTACATATATTAAAAAGAGCTGTCCATTGAAACGGGCATCGTGACCTCACCAAGTAATAAATTATACTAATTGTAAATTATATAACACGGCGAAACGACTTCAAAATGGTGGCGCGTCCACCGCACGAAATGCGTTACAGTTCTCACTCCTTTACCGGGCTTGTCGAGAGGCCCTACAACCGTATTTATGGAACGGTTTGCTTGCCTTTGGTGGGAGAGCGCATTAGTCAAATACACAATTGTACCGAAAGTTATTTTACAGATCTAACATGACGAAACTCCCTGACTCCTAACTCCCCAAATCCGGGCATGAAGAACTGCCCAACCCGCAAACCAAAACAAAGTGACCTGGACTCAGAAAATTAGGATAGCCAACCCCTCCTAAAGTGGGATAGAATTAGGAAGAAGAAAAATATCATTGATATTTAGCTGCAATGCCCAAGTGTATTCCCCGATTGTGTTATAATAATTTTTTGAAGTGAAACTTCTTATGAGACTTCCAAGCGTTAAACGTTAAATGTTAAACGCTTAACGCACATTATCGGTCTCTCCTCTTTGTGTGAGTCAGAGCGAGAAAGTAAATGTCGGAGTGTATGTATATTGCACACTGCTTAAATAAAATAGAGAATGTCTTTTAAAATGAAGTTTCACTTCTATCGTGTGTGAATCGCAACACACCTTTTTTATTTTAATTGCCTCCTACTATGGAAGCAAATGTAAAGACGTGTTCACGTAAAAATAATAAATTTGTGACAGCCCTGCGCGTCTAACAATCGCGTCGCTCGCGTAAAACATGCCATGTTCCTTTAGACTTGTACCTTCATTTTATTCTTATTATCCACGAATAAACTGAATATATTTCGTTATAAAATTTCTTTCCGAACACTTTCGTACGTAAATTATTTTTTATTTTTGCAAATTACAATACGAAATCGTTACTTTTTATACTTTTTTTGCGTTTTATTTCCTCATTATGTATGGAATGAAATTCGAGAAAGTTTTTTTTTAAATGGTTCGATCTGACGCTGCGGTCGCGCGAATTATTATTCTTAAATTATAATTTGGCCTTTTGTGTTTTTGATTTGTGTATTGATGATATTTTTTAAAGAGAATATAAAATCTTTATTATAATAATTACTCTATTGACTTTTTATAATTGGTAGTTATATTTAGTTTACCAGTTATTTATTGTTAAGTTATTTTGTACTTAACTCTTATAAATAAACTTGTACATTGTGTTAATATGTACAAATACTAGAAACGATACTAAGCTATTTTTTAGGGTTATTTAAACTCAAAATGAAAAAATGGAATCCTTTTAGAACCACTTGTTTATCTGTCTGTTTGTCCGTGTGTCAAGTCATTTTTTTCTCGGAAACGGCATAAGGTATACCTACAGTTAAAATTAACATCTATTTTAAGGTCTATGACCTCATACGGCTGTCAAATAATCAAGTTTCTTGCTTAATGTATTAAAGAGATGCCACCAATTATCAAAAACTGTAGAGTACTTTCTGGAGATGTATAGTCTTAAAATTTGGTACGAAGTGAGATCTTTTAGACTTAGTTAAGGAATAAATCCAAAAATATTGAAATCTCAATTTCCTATGGAATTATTACGCAATAAAGTTATGTTACGGTATTATTTTCTCTGAAACTAGAAGTTTTTTTTTTTAAATTAATATTGAATACCTAGTTCAGGCCTAGTACCTAGGCCTCATACTGCTGTAAACCATTAAAAATTTTAGGTTAATTCAATAAAAAAATAAAACCTCTCATAGTAAAAGTCCTACTCCTCGACCTACTATCAAAAACTACCTATATGATATTTCCCGAGGATGTACAGTTTCGCAATTTGGTTTAAACAATTTTTGAAGTGAAACTTCTTATGCTACTTCCGACGCGTTAACCGTTGGACGTTTAACGCACATTATCGATCTCACCTGTTTGTGTGAACCAGAGCGAGAGAGCAATATATTATCGATCTCTCCTCTTTGTGTGAGCCAGAGCGAGAGAGCAATATATTATCGGTCTTTCCTCTTTGGGTGAGCCAGAGCGAGAGACGAAATGTTGGTGTGTATGTATATTGCACACTGTTTAAATAAAATATAAAATATCTTTTAAAATGAAGTTTCACTTCTATCGTGTGTAAATCGTACGCACACCTTTTTATTTCTATTAAAATAAATTAGTAATGCTTCGGTTAACTAATAAATAACACTAAATTCTAACATGACTAATTTCTTATTTCGTTAGATTATACCAAAATAAATGAAATGAAATAAACATTTCTTTGTACTTTTAGCAGATATTATATTATTTATACTAAGAAATAAATAAATGTTAAAATTTAGCTTTATTCATTGATAATAATAGGTCTTTACCTATGAAATTGCCGGTCTGCAGTAGGCCTGACCTACTGGCCATTTCATATCAAAGTAATTTTTGTCATTTGTTTATTGATTAGTGTTACATTTTCATCGCATTTCAATCTTTTTTGTCATCATGGATACGTTAAAAATTCGAGTAATTATGGAATATGAGTACCGTCGTGGCAGTAACGCGGCACAAGCGGCACACAACATCAACGACGTTTACGGAGCTAACACTATAAACCAACGCACCACCTGTTATTGGTTTGCTCGCTTCCGTTCTGGGAATTTCAACCTGAAAAATGAACCTCGCGGTCGTCCGAAGACTTTGGTCGACAATGACGAATTAAAGGCGATTGTGGAAGCTGATGATACACAATCTACGGCTGAATTAGCGGCAGCTTTCGACGTTAGCGTCAAAACAACATTGGTCCATTTGCGTCAAATTGGCAAGATAAAAAAGCTTGACAAATGGGTGCCCCACGAACTCAATGATCGCCAGCGCGAAGTACGCGTCGAGACGTGCCGTGCACTGCTCAACAGACACACAAATGAAGTAATTTTGAACCGCCTTCAATGAAAAATGGATTCTGTTTAATAACCTCAAGCGCTCAGCAAGTTGGTTGGATCCTGGTTCAGCACCTAAACAATGCCCTAATCGAAAACTTACCCCTAGAAAAGTGATGGTCACTGTTTGGTGGTCTAGCGCCGGTGTGATTAATCACAGCTTCTTAACAAACGGGGTGAGCATTACTGCAGATGTGTACTGTGAAGAACTGAACACAATGATGGAGAAGCTGGCACATCTCCAACCAGCATTGGTCAATCACTCGTCTCCGCTGCTCCTGCACGACAACGCGCGACCTCATACTGCACAACAGACGGTCTCCAAGTTGCAAGAACTGGGGTTGGAAGTTGTCCGTCATCTATCCTACTCACCAGACCTTGTACCTACAGACTACTACTTTTTCCAGAATTTGGATAACTCCTTGGCAGGAAAAAAATTCAATACCCGAGAGGCAGTACAAAATGCCTTTGAAGAATTTGTTGCCTCCCTCCCAGCTGATTTCTTTAAGAAGGGCATCAATAAACTGCCACTGCGTTGGCAAAGATGCATTGATTGCATGGGTGATTACTTCGATTAATACAAATAAAAAATACATGAAAAAACATCGTTTAAATTTTTTCATACAAAACGGCAATTTCATAGGTAAAGACCTAATATAATTTACGTCATATATTCGACCAAGTATTTAAAATAGTTATTTTTAAGTAACATTATAATATTTATTTATAAATTTTTATGATTTATTTATTATATTAGGTTTTTTTTATTGTTTGGTGTAAGTGTGACTATAATAATAATATAATTAGTTATGAATAAATAACACTAAATTTTAAAATGCCTTATTTATTTTGTAGCATTATTTTAAATTAAAATGTTAGCTGTGTCCGGGTAGGACCACATTCACGGTTGAAGTTGACCAAACCATCTACGACTTATCTATAATTGTAGATGGCCGTGGGCCTCAGTAACTGCAGTACTCGGCTCTTTTTCTAAGAATATCTTGTTAGGCCACGTCATCTTTAAACATTAGGAGAGATTTTGAACAAACGTTAAGTAACTTATGAAAATAAAGTATACAAAGAATTAGAAAAAAAAAACAGACGCAAGTAAACTATTCATAGAAACAATTCCAATAAGCCCAAACACGATTTCTCTGATGTAACTTGGTGAGGAGTTAGGTATCCTGCAGATTCCAGATGCTGCTGAGGCATCAGGTCATAGTTGTGTTCTTCTAATGCCATTGAAGGAACAGGATACTAAATTTAGATTTGATCAATCCCGTGGAATTGATCAATCCATTTATCAACTAGAAAAGAGCTGATAGCCTTCAAACTGTTGAACAGATTGTCTTGAATCAAAACATTCCCGACCAAGTCAACATTCGAACAAAAAAACTAGCCTTTTGGGAGCTACGATGACGACGCTGATATCCCCTTTGTTTGCGTCGGTTAGCAAATTAATTTGATAACCATTTTATTTCATCTGATCTCATGTGATCGAAGACTTTAAGCTAAGTATAACTGCCAAAAACAACGAGGATTTTTAAATTGATCTTCTATCTAGCCAGGTGAGGACTACTATACAACCAACAAATTTACTATGGTACCGTCATATCATGAAGTTGATTTTTCAGGATCTCAAAGATAATTAGAACCTACGTCGATCGACGCTGCTTCAAACCGCTTCACTACTAAGCCATCGCTTCAATGTATGCTACATACAAAAATTGATTTGCATTTAATAACACAGTAGTTTATCAGCCAAGTTTGGAACGTAAAAGGGCGACACATCGGCCAGTGTGTATTTACACGAACCATTTCGAGCTACTTCCGACCCTTCTATGTGTCAAAACTACTTGTTCTACATACATACTTGAAATTGTATATATTTAAAAACCTCTCTTGAACACCTAGAATCCCAAATTTCACGAATAAACCTAGTTCTTGACTTATTAGGGTCTGAAAAGTTATATTATTATAACTGACTCACTGAGTCATCAAAAACCTAGACCACCTCTAGGTGACTCAGAAACTTGAAATCATTAAGCCTATACAAAGCTAAGAAATTAAATTAATTATTAACAATGAAAAATTACAAGTTACAAATCCGTTATCAAAGAATGTTACCATTTTTTTTAACATGAATTGAAGAAGTAACATTCCTACAGCTATAATCAAAGGAACTACTATGGAACTTGGCACCGTTAGATAGTAACTCTTTTATCACTGACAACGACCACCACGAAAGTCGTTTCTCTTTTAAACTTGGACCCTTTATCACTTTAATGTTTTTGTTGTAATTAGAACAAACGTCGAACGACGCGTCTTCAAACCGCGTCACCACTGAGCCATCGCTTCATAGTATGTTACATACAAAAAATAAATTTAATTAAAACAAGAATTCACCTAAGCTTAGCTAAGACATTGTAATGTAATCATGGCCTCCGGTGATCTTAACTCCGTAGTTTTCTGTCTCTTTCGCTCTTATTATATAGAGATATTATTAAGGAGTTGACTGTGTGTTCCTAGGCAGGGTTCCAGGTTCATTTGCATAGGTCAAGTGAGCACGGGGGCGCTTAGTCTTAATAGTGCTCATAGATTAATCAGTTTGCAGACGAATTTAATTAGTTGTAATACATTTTTAAAACCTATTTATTTCTTGGAAAGTAATTTATTTAAAATATCAAACACTAATTATGTTTTTGATACAGAGATGAACTCTGAAAATTTGTTTTCATACTATAGTTATTTTTGTTAAACGAATAGCAAAAATAATAATTTTGTATGACTGGACCCGCGGATAGACGCTAGTGGAATCTTATACATATACTAAATCTAAAGTGTCTGTTTGTAATGTCAAAATACCAGCTTCTTACTAAATGCATATGAAAGAGTACAAGTATATAACAAAAAACCTATTTTAATAAATGTTGTCTGTCTGTGTGTTTGTTTCGGGTAATATTTTTTATTGTTATACGTTTGGCGTAGTGGTCACAATATCACCTGATGTTAAGTGACAATGTGGCCCAAGATGATAACACACTAAACCTAGTGGAAGACTGGCTTTCAAGTGCAGCTGCCGGAATACACATATTAGTGCTTGGCGACAGATTTTCAACATGAGGTTGGTAGCTAGCCAGGCGGGCATTAGAAAAAGCCCTACCACCATGCTATGGTTTCCTCACGACGTTTTCCTTCACCGAAAGCTCAGGCTCATTGCAGGGATTCGAACTCAAGTCAGTCGACGCGAAGTCGTACACTCTACCAGTGAGCCATCATTGCTTCCAATTCAAATTGTTCCGTTATTGATTCGCATCTTGATGCTTGATGACACGTTGTTTATTGATTCCTGATAATATTGGTAGAACTTGTGTAAGATTTCACTGTGGATGCAATATCTCTACACCTATTTTTACCACACAGTAACAATGTTCGCGCTACTGTGTTCCGTTCCGCAAGATGTTGCAACTTAGTCCTTAGAGTAGCAACTAATTTTGACTGGCCTCAGAACTGCTGTTCAAAAGGTTGGCTAAACTGCATGCCTGTTTATTATTTTCTATAATAAAAAAATACGACGCTTTTTAATCAAGCACTGTATGAAGTCTACAATCTGTATATTTATTTATTCTATAAATCAATTTAGATAAGATATTAATCTTTGAAGTCAACGACAAATTAATTCGAAAACCCTTACAATTATCGTCATGTTGAAATTATGTTGGTTCCTACCGAAAACTAAGAAATTGGTTTATCTAATAAATATGGTTTATTCCAGCGGTTCCCTTGAATTTTAATATGATCAATTTATTTGTTACTGTGTAATAGTTTTTAATTAGTAAATAACCTGCCTTTTGAGATTTGTGTACCCAAAAATATTATTGTAGAATATTTTACTTTACCGAGGTTCCAAATACATATATTAGACGACAACAATTTTTCAGACCTCATAGTAAGCCCTGCCATTAAGCCGAGAGGTTTTGGATTCGATTCCCGTACGTGACTGCCTTTTGTGTGATAAGTATAACTGTCAATGAGTTAAGTGGATGTTACACATGTTATATGTCTACACATGTTAAGTATATCAGCTTTTTACGTTACCATAATTCAAGTTTTGCTTAATTTGGAATTAAATGGCCGTCTGAAATTATGTGCCCATATTTATTTCACGCGTACTCGCGCGATATAAACAACAGTGGTCTGTCTCTTTTCATCCCGTGGCCGACCGAAACGTGTCGAAGTGAAACGGCACGAGACGGTTCACGTTACGCCACCGTGGCACATGATTTATGTTTTGTTTTACAATAATTCCAGTCTTTTATATTATTTTGACGACTTTGTTGTAGATATTAAAGTCTGAAGTCGCGACGTAACAAATTAATTAATGTATCGCTTAAAGATTCTAAGAATAAAAAAGAAATGGTATAATAATTGTTAATTCAGAGTGGTTCTAAACGGAAGATGTTATCACATTTAACTAGCAATTATAGTACAATAATAATACAGTATCAAAAAAATAGGGCTGCCATCACTAGCATTGTTGACGCCGGACAATACTTTGGAAATGCTCGGAAACTTGATGAAATAAGGTTTGTCCTCTGCCTTCTTAAAAATTGTTTTTAAACATAATAAAATAATCATCCTTATTTACTTTTTTTTTTTTTCATTTAAAAAGCTTGTTTTCGATTTCTTACAGCGAAAGAAATGAAATACCTTGCTAATTATTAATGCATTATACACTGCTTTTTCTGAGGTAATCTAGTAAGAAAAATAATTAGTAAAGCTATATTTTGACAACAAATTACAAAAAAAAAAACTTATGTAGGTTAAGTAATATTACATACAATGTAAATCTTAACGTAATCAACAAAAAGGTCATTTAATTAAGTTAGCCTACATTTTTAAAATAAAACTTGTATTATTTGTTTATATGATCAATTATTTCGATTGTCCGTGGACGCAAAATTGTCCGGTTTCACCCGGACACTATTTAAAAACACCGTTCGGTCGCTTTTCAAACTAGGATAAATCCGGGGAATCGCGGACGGACTGCTGCTACATTACCAAGCTTTAGAAAAACACAACATCACATAAGTAGAATTAAATCTTTAAAAAATATTATTTATTTCCCTTTTTCAATTTTGTCAAACCTCGCTATTGAAGACCATTACTGCCATTATCGAGTGTATATGGTTTCCAGTGTTATGAGGATTTCAATATCCTAACAATATGGTGGCTCCCTTGTTAGAACTTTCTAAGGAGTTTTTGTGGCATCTCAGAATTTATGATCCATGTTATTATTTCCAATTTACTTCACTTGTGCACAATAACCAAACATTATTATGCAAAACGCTACCTGTATTATACAATATAGGGTCAAATAACACAAATTTATGAATAAAAAATAAAAACCACTACATGACAGTTTGAGATCACGCCAAAAACTCCAACGGTCGATGTTATTATTTCCAATCCACTTCACTTGTGTGCAATAACCAAGCTACGTACTGCAAAATGTCACCTGTAATACACAATATAGGGTCAAACAATACAAAATTTATGAATAAAAACCAACAAACTTCATGACAGTTTTAGATCCCGCCAAAACTCCTTCGAAATAATGAATCGTAATAAAATATTTAAAACTATTTTAAAGACAAAGGAAATAAATACATTCAGCCACTCGTGTATATGGCTTGATAAAAATAATAGTGTAAAGGACAGGACTGACATCGCAAGTTGACCTCTTGCATGCTTGACAAGTCAAAGACCAACCAGCTTTGGACCTGCGTGTTTTATTAAGATACGTATCTTTCTCGTTATGAAAATGACCTACGGCCATACGGCCAAAACTCGTTCGTTTACAGATTACAAATACTTCCCACGAAACTTTAATATTTATTTTTAGAAATTTTATTCTTCACAGATCTTCATTTCCAAGGATCACTGAATAAGATACGGAAAATAGACATTTAAACATTATTCACTTAACCAAGTATTATCTTTTTAAGATTTTTATCAACACGCCAATCCATTCGCCCTTTTCGCGCAAAAGGAGTTTGCCTATCTTAACGAATTCCACAGATTAAAAATAGAAATACTTAAAGCACGCTCAACCTCCTTTATGAATAATGCATGTCTGGCCAAATAAAGGAGAGGGAATAGAGGCAACTATTTCCTTCATAAAAGCTAGATTCTCATTTAACATACGAGCATTCTAACTTTAAAACATTTCAAACTATTCAGCATTATCCTTCTCATTTTAAAAGTGTGTGGAATGCCCGCGCTTTTGTAAAGTATTTTTTTTAATTTACGCTTTTTATGATTCTCACTCAATGGGCACTGATTCATTTGAGGTTGTATTGAAATAAAAAACTCCTTTGATCGCAAAGTGTGAGCTTACCTTTATTCTCTATTGTACGGACACTTTATTTTTCTCGCTTGTGAGTCGGATATTATTATTATTTAGTCGTCGTGAATGTATCCGCACGGCGGAACCCGTTTTCGAGTCGGCGTTTGGGCCGTGACCTTTAGTGATGTGCTGAACGGACATCCTTAATATCTATTTCGGTATATGAAGTAAGAGAATAAGGCACGTAATTTTGTTATCCCATCTAATTTATATTAACTTAGAGTAATTAAATACAGTTCAACAATGAAATTTTCTCACCAAAAAATCAATATAATATTCTACTTAATACAACAACATCCCGAAAGCTACCGAAGACATATTTTATTGATCGTTTCGCTTGAGACGAAATGGTACTAGAGAAAATCTTTTTATACCATATAATCTACTAGCTGGGCCCCACGGTTTTACCCATGTTAAATTAATTCTACAAACTCTCCACGGCACCGCCGCCAACGCACCCGTGTAGCAATAATTGTTGTTCCACTTCCCGTACTTGCTACAGCTTGCCAGATTGCTTGACGTTCGTAGTTACGGTTTCGCTCCTTTGAGTCCTAGCGTGAAGTTATATAGCTAAATGAACATTTTATATATCCAGCAAAGAAACTTAATGAATATCTATCTTAATAAATCTGTAGTTCTGTATGTACTGTTTTTTTTTAATTTCATGATAATAATCCTATTTTTATTCTTAACCGTTTTTAATGAAATTTTGTACACTAGAAGTGTAAGTCATTTCTTGTATGATAGAATACAAGAATTGGCAATATTAAGTTTAGAAACCCTAAAAAAAAGGATTACAAAAAATAAAAATTGTAATTTTGATAAAATTTTGTACATGGGATGTATATTATCAATCCATAATCGATAAATACGCCATGAGAATTGTCAATAATGCTTTTAGAAATCTTGAAAAAGAAGTTATATTTTTATTATTTTCCAACCGTACTTGATGGGAATTGTGCACGGAAAGTACATGACATTTCTCAATGGATATGCTACATTAACTTTTAATAAAATGAGTAAAAATAGAATTATGGGATGAAAATGATTACTGTGTAAAAAAATGCGTGTAGAGCCGTGAGGCCCCGCTAGTCTAATGTAAAAGTAAAATATTTAGGCATTTTTACAATTCTTCCAGAGTTTAAATTCAGTCCTCCAGTTTTGGAGGAGGAAACGGATGAATACGAAATGGTTTCATCTATTTTCATAGGTATAATCTGCACGAGTAGCGGTTGTCTCTCTCGCGCGCTATTTGGTCATTCAGGGACAGCGCCATAGAAATATATTTCTTTTAATTCAAATTTCAAATTTTAATCTTTCAAATTTAATTCAGTTTAGGATATGTTACGTTGGACTTTTGTGCATAAGAAATGGTTCACTTTCTAGGCTTATCTTATTATAATTTTTCTTATTAAATATATATATTTTTTTTCTTATTAAATAGCAATACGTGTTTATATACAATTCTGCTCAGACAACTCAGCTCAGACAACAGTCTAGCAAGATTATAGATCTTTTGAGTTTTGTGACAACGCAAAATGCATGTTTCTTGTTATTTTTTATAATTCACTTCACTCATGCACAATAACCAAACTATATTACAAATTATATGGTCAAATATCATAAATCTATGAATTACTACTACAACACCGTAAATGTGATAGAAGTGAAACTTCTTAACTCTTTTCTTACTCTCTACGTTATATCTTTCTTCTCTCTCGTGTATCGAAATGTGCCTAAACGTGACTCGTCCTTAAAGTTTCACTGTCAATTATCGTCCAATTATCAAATCACTGCCTAAGATATTTCAATTCAAGAAATAAAAATCACTTAATCACAGGTTAATATCCCACCAAAAACACCTTCGAATACATCGTTACTTAAAATCATGTGAAATTCTAGTCAATAAACTAAAAAAACTGTCGATAAATAAATCCATCAAGGCAAACACTAAAACACGCGTCACTTTCGTGTTTCATCTTTACACCTTCCATGATGCACCGAGAGTATAGCTGTCCTTATCGCGTTCACACCTCTCGCTTGCACGCATTATGTATTCCAACAACAGCACAGTGTTACTCGAGACAGTCTTATTTTATTCAATTTGCATCTTGCATGGTTTGCATACTTGTAGGGAGGGAGGGATTTTTATCTTTTAGTCAGTTACCACCCTTAAATGGATGGTCTCTTATCATGCGGCAGTTGTGTGTGGCAGCTGGAAACGCACAATCCACACGAGGCCGATGAGAAATTAATGAAATGTTAATATTATTTTGTGCATTTTCAAATGATAGGCCTCGTGGCCGAGAGTTTGCTGGTTGGATCCCCGCACAGGACTGACTTTTCTACGATCAGAATAATTGTCAGTTGTGTGTATGGGTGTTAAATATATATATGTATAACATATTAGCTGTTTAGATATTATTATACTACAAGCTTTCCTTAGCTTAGAATTAAATGATCATATGTAAAACTATGTTAAAAGAATCTAAGACACTTCTATTAAGTATTCAATTGAGGTTCTAATTAGGCACTAACGAACATCACATTTTAACTTGAAAAACCAATCTACTGATGACAATTAAGCAGACACTACAATGAAGCTATATTATATACTAGCTGTGCCCGCGGCTCCGCTCGCGTGGACTACAGAATGCTGTCGGTCTTGCTGGAATTATGCTGCCCAAAAATGCTTATTGTGGGTGCTCATTAGAAGATTGACATATGTTATCGCTGACTTTTTGTAGCTCTTTTAAGATCTAGAATTATGTAAAACATTAATTTGATAAATCTCGTATGGTTATTTAGGTACTCAGCGTAAGCCATTTTTCAAAAGTGTCTTAATTCCATATTAATTCTCTATAATCCTCACTGCTTATTTAGTATGTCACTTTATCTAACGAAATATACCCTATAACCTGGCCAGATAACACTGCTATGAATTAAAAAAGAAAAATGTAAATCGGATAAGTAGTTTTCGCATGAAAAGAACATAAACGGACAGAAAGGCGTTGAGTTTTTATAATATGTATAGAATATGTTTGTATATATCTTCATATATGTAATCGTTGGTGTATCTGTTACTGATTATATAATTTCTCAAGGACTTGACCGATTGAACGCATATTCACTTTATTTTTGTTGATACTATGGTTTACAGCTATGCTAGGATCCGATAGATGTAAATATAATATACATTATATTTTTATAGACCAAAATATCTCATAATTATAACATAATCACACAATACTTGATTGACACAAAAGTAAGCTGTTTCTATTTTGAAACATGCGCTTTTCTATTCAAGCTTAAGGATGTGCACTTGGAACAAGCTCTTTACTGTTTTCAATCATGACGTAGCATTATACAACAGCCTATTATTTTGGAACGGGTTACTGGAAGTGACATCACTTTACCGTGTTACGATAAAATATGTCTATCAAACTTTATATGGACTTTCTGCTTATTCATGAACGGCGAACTTTTTATTAGAAATTAATAAGAATTACTAGCAAGCATTCCTCGTGCGGAACCACGGCATCGATTAGTATATATTGGTATTACACCTGAAGTACTTTCTCACCATCATAGACACAAGTTTAAAAGGCTAGTATATCTAAAACTTCAAGTTGTAATACAATATTTTCCTGTCTCAAAACCCCACGTCTTCAATTTAGACATTTAAACAAAAAGTAACGGTCTTTTAACAGAAATTAACGGAAATTAACGTTAAAGTCCGATCAGTTTCACTAACAACATAATAAAGGGTTAAGATAAAAAAGTAGAATTTAAATAAAGAACACCGCGTTAAAAATTTAAATAAAGAACACTGTGGGACGCGGCGCAGTGTCGACGTTTATTACCCGGTCTTCGCGGGCTTTTCGGACGATGTCGGGAATCTTCGTTTTAAGGCGTGTTACACATTGTCATTACTATTTTTATTTTATTTTAATTTATGCTACATTAGTGTTTGTTTATCTCTGTGCATTCATTGTCTGTCTGTCACTATAACATAAACATAAACATATTTTTTTTTATTGATTTTTATATAATACTACCTATGCCCATGGCTCCGCTCACGTGAATTACAGAATCGAAAATAAAATTAGCTTAAGTTACTCCTTATAACATCATCTATTAGCCAGTGAAAGTCCCGTCAAAATCGGTCCAACCGTTTCGTAGATTAATGGGAACAAATAAACAGACAGACAAAAAAAAACTTTTTTTTTTTGTTATAAGTGCCGTATATACTTTCATATGCATTAAAAATTACTGTAAATAAAAATATTGAAAGTAATTACAAAAAATTACTTAATTACTAAAGCTCAGGCTCATTGCAGGAATTCGAACCCACGTCAATCAACGTGAAGTAGTACATGATACCACTGAGCCATCATTGCTTCAATTGTTTACAATAGTAAACAATATAAGGACCGATATCGCATCTGTATGATTTTAAATAAAAATCCACCAACTGACAGATTAAGATCCCGCCAAAAATTTTTTGTTTCTTTTTTTTCTTTGTTAGCAACTGTGTTCATCCACGATTCTGCCAACGTAAAGTGAATAGAACAATTTTTAAATTATTCTCGTAATCTCCACACATACCTTAAACAAGATGGTGGCTGCCTTGTTAAAATTTGTCTGCGGAATTTTTGTGGGAACATAAAAAGCATCTTCCTAGTCATTATTTTAATTCACCTCACGCAAAATGTCATCAATATCAAATCATACGGAGTAAAAAATCAATTGTAACACATAGTACATGTACTATGTGTATCTTACTTATTTTGTACTAATATTAGCTTTCGACATTAATTATACAAAATTTTTACTAGTTTATAAATTAGTTTTAATATTTATAAAATTTTAGTTTCTGACCTGTCGTAACCTGACCTGATGTAAAATGTATTTTATGAACACTATGTATTATTGCACGTTAGCATAATAATTAGAGTAAGACAAAATAAAAGAGAAGGGAAGCTTTCGTAGCATAAGAAAAAGAGAAGGGAAACTTTCGGTAAATTAAGTAAATTTGATAATTGTAAATAATATAGACTGGGGCTGTTGGGGTAACTCCTCACAGAAGGATGGGCGTTCTAGCTTGTAGTTATCATTATTTTAGAATGCACAAAATCTGTGATTCCGTTAGAGGTGCCGCAGGAACTTCAAAATATATATAATACGGAGTCAAATATCGCATTTGTATGAATTAAAATACAACCAATACCTACATGACAGATTAAGATTCCGCCAAAAATTCCTTGATTCGAGTCTGACAGCTCAACAGTAGGGCTACTTTTTAAATCGTACATATTTTCTCATGCAAAGGTCGATACACTTTTAATCCTTATTTTGTACGCCTGACGTATTCTTTAAGTACGAACGAGTTAAATCTTTACGCGTCAACGTTTCGAAAGTCGGTTGATTTGTGCTTCTGAATGTTGACAGGCCAATGAATATGTACTATATTTATTTACTTACTAAATACTTATTTTTGTATGTTAATATCACACTAGTTTTTCACTGTGACTTGGTTTGCACTTTTATAGTATAATCATACACTACTAGATGTGCCTCAAAGTTTCATCCGTAATAAAATCATTGGATAAATTCTTCCAGAAATTAGTGCGTTCGAACAAACAAACTCTTAAACTATATAAAATTAGTATACGATTACGATTACTGTGATTCTGAGTTGATTTAATAATATCAAATTAGTTAATATCCCCCTAGTGAGCAAAGTCCGCTTCTCAAAAAAAATGCACGTATATATCTCACGTCAGTATCTTGTCATACTTTGATATAATAAAGCCAAAAATTTTTTAGTTCTTTGTTTTACTTAACCCGTTGTTTAAATTGTATTATAAAATATATTTGGAAGTTACTAATTGAGTTGCACTAGATGACGCTTCTATAAAACTTACTGAAACGCGATATGGTTGCGCGCGCAAACGTATATAGGTTAAGTTTATTTAGCCCGGGTAAAAGCCGTTTGAGGCTTCAGGACCTTTAAGGCTAACAGTATAGTCAGTTTGAAAAAAAAAGCATCCCAAGAATACACTTACGCGTGTTTCTTTCTTCCTCCCAGGAGGCAAGAGACATGCATACATGTATAGTTAGTTAGCTCGAATTCGGATAGGAATTAGCTAGATCGCGATAGTTGCATATACGGCAACAGTCCAAACCAAGGTCGGCCACTTTGGCACCCTTGCGCTTTTTGCCGATATTTTTCGGCTGAGTGGCTTAAGCGCTCGCCCACAAGCCCGGTGAAACTGTCAAGGCCTCCCGGCCAACAGTATATTCGGTTCGAAAAAAAAAAAGAGTATTCCAAGCCCGGGTAAAGCTGTAAAAGCTGTTTGCGGCTTCAGAACCCTAATGGCTAACAGTATAGTCAGTTCGAAAGCATTCAAAAGTGTTGGTTTAGTTTTGCAAATACAAGTGACCGCGTTTTATTTAATCCTAGTAGTTCTCCCGGGGACCGGACCAGAGTGTAAACACCCATGTTGCTACTAACCCTCGTATTTATTATAGTTAAAAAAAAGTAATTACTTAAGTAAATTTTATAGTTAGGAAACTTAATAGAGCTGTTAATATTTTTTTAAATATCGGATTTTCGATACATGAATATGTAAAAATAAAAATGAATAAACTAAAAGAGAAGAAACATAATATATAATCAACTACGTCATACGATCATTAATAATTACATTTAAAATGCGAGACAAACAGATCGCATTATATTTTCTATATGATATCGGTTTTAGGGTCCCAAAGTCAACAAGGAACCCTTATACTTTCGCTGTGTCATTCTGTCTGTCCTCGGCTTAGTTCAGAGATTCTTAGTACTAGAACCATAGAACTAGAACGCTGTAATTTGGTATGGGTATTATAATGATTGTTTTATCAATCATTTTTATCTTGTAATTATATATATTTATTTTAACTTAGTTGTTTCCTCATTATTAATTTATTGTGTTTTCGGTTGCTTTCCGAAGGCATCTTATCTTTAGTTCATTTATTATTTAAATATTGTAAAACAAACTTCTTTTACGTTCATATATATATAAAATAAGAAGGCCGTATACAAAGAGAAAGTATTTAAGTATTTTGGCTGAAAGAATCTTTTAAATTTAAAATATAGAACAAGACTAGAAAATAATTTAAATGTGACAGGATTAATGATGACTTACCGAGACGTCTGTGACTAAACACATACAGTCTTTTGTCTAATAATTTATAAGTATATTTATATTTCTTATTCAACTTTATTATTTTTAGTCACACTACCTATCTGGAGACTATACAAAAAGTTATTTTGCTACTGCCAGAAATCCCGCGCATCGTAATCGGTATTCGAAGAAGTTGATACTTATACACCTAAAATTGTCAAGAGCCAACAATTATTATGAAACTAATGGAAAACCTGGCGAACGCATTCATTCATGCTGGTTTGGCGATGCAGCTATAGTAATGAAACGGAATGGATATCTGATGCTTGTTTGTCAAATTCTTATATACACAAGCATATCAAAACGGATTTTACAAGCAGCCCTGGTCCGGATAGATACATAAACGTGGACTATTATTCTAGTGAAGGTTTTACTGAATTTATTAGACTATAAATGAGGTACTCTGTTTTTTATATTTCACCTTAATGTCAAATGCCTTCGGAATACACACACACACACACACACATATATATATATATATCTCTATTTTGCATTTCATTTCATATACATTTTTATATTATTTAATAGTCCACGCGACAGTATACATATTAATCACACCGACAAAGTGGTAAAATCTTGAAAAAAAATTTGTTAGTTTATCTCCCCTACACGTAATTTGGGAATTAATTTATTTTTCTCGTCTATTCCATCGTGTGGCATTTCGATGTATAGGTCGTTCAAAAATGTTGCGGGTGTGTGAAAACCGTCTTTCGATACAGGGATTACTTTACGAAATATTAAGATTTCCATCTAAATGATTGTTTTTGGATATGTGAAAAAAATCAAGGTAGTAGTATATAGAATGAAGTTAAAAGGAAAACTATCAGAGGTAAGTAGGCTTTACAAGTTAACAAGTAATAGTCAATCAAATTATAAAATGTACTTTGGAGAAGTAATGTCGTACAAATTCAATTGATAATTACTTAAAGCCATTTCTCTAAGTCTGCACATTGTGACGGGCAACTACGGAACCCTACACTACCCGTGGTCCGACACGCACTTCGCAATTTTTTTATATTTAAACTCACGCCCTTTTCGTGTTTTATGAATAAGTATGAAAAGTTGGTAACCTTAATAAGTCTCATTGAGAAACCTTTTTTTTTTTTCAAAAATAATATTATTTATTGCTACGTTGCAAGTCATAAGAATAAGCGATGTAATTACAGGCTACTTTGGGAACACTGTAGCTAGTATACATTTATATACTAATACTAACTATGTCCACGGCTGCGCTCGCGTGGACTACAGAATGCCTTCGGTCGAGCGCACGTGCGAATCGTGCAGCCCCCGCTCAAAAGACAGAAAACAAAAATGCTTATTGTGGGTGATCCTTAGAAGATAGATATAAGCTATTACAGACTTTTTTGTAGGTCTTTTTAAGATCTACAATTATGTAGAACATTATTTTGATATATCTCTTATGGTTTACTCAGCGTAAGCTATTTAAGCGCCCCAAATACGACTTAGCCCGAATTGATTCACCATTATCGCCACTGTTTATTTCGTATGTTACTTTATCTTAAAAAACATAACCCATAACCTGATCAAACAACATAGCTATGAAATAAAATATAAAGCATGTAAATTGGATAAGTGATTTTCGCGTGAAAAGAACATAAACGGACAGAGAGACGTTGAGTTGTTATATTAATTTGGTATATCTCTTATAGTTTAATCAGCGTAAGCCATTTAAACACCCGAATTGATTCATAATTACCAGTATTTTTTTCACGGAACCCAAATTATTTTTCTACAATAAAAGTAACCTAAGTTACTCCTTATAATATCAGCTATCTGCCAGTGAAAGTCGCGTTAAAATCGGTCTAACCGTTTCGAAGATTAGCCGAAACAAACAGACAGACAGACTAATATTTTAAAATTTATGTTTTGTTTTAAATGCCATATATACTTTCAATTAGTAAAAAGCTGTCATTTTGATATTACAAACAGACTATATGTATATACATATATATATATATATATAATACAGCTCAAGTTTTTTTTTTAATTCTTGTTTGAAAGCGCTAGTCTCTGGAACTACCACTTAAATTAGAAAAAAACTTTTTGCCATTTCCTAGCCTACATATTAAGGAAGGCTGTAGGCTATATATCTTCACGCTGAAGGGCAGAGCAATAACTATGAATATCAAGCAATCTCGTATTTACGAGAAGGAACAACGAACTACGCACGTGTTAGATTATAAATTTTAATATATATATATATATATATATATATATATATATATATATATATATATATATATATATATATATATATATATATATATGGGTTACTTCTAAGATATTGTATATAAATAATCAACTTAATTGATAATATGTAAATAAATTCAATATCTCAAATTACACTACCAGCAATTCGGAAGGTATTTTCCCTTAGAGAAGAACTGACAAGAATCTCGAGGTCGAGGTCATTTGATTTATATAAATAAATACATACCTAAAAAATATATACCTTATTTATTTTTATAAACATACTAGCTGTGCCCTACTAGCGGCTTTGCTTGTGTGGACGTCAAAAATTATTGTTACCGGAATGAAAGGTATCCTATGTTACTAGTAATACCTCCAAGAATATGTGTACAAAGTTTCATGATGATCGGTTAAGTAGTTTTCGCGTGAGAGCGTAACAAATAAACTTACATTCATATTTGTAATAGTAGTAGGGATGTGCCATTCTGTCACAAACCCACATATAAAATATATTACATACTAATACACGCAACCAGCGCGGCTTTGGCGATTGGATTTGAAACCTACAGTAGTTCATAACTTATACCAATCGCAAAGATCAGAAGGGGGTAACACATTCACGGCTGTCTGAGCGAAATGAATCATCAACTCGGACGTTGCTTTCAAATCTGTCTTTCATCAAATTAATGGCTATAATAAATCGGAGTATTTATTAAATATCACGCTATCGCACTCACATGGTAAGCAGGTGATAAGTTAGCGATGATGGCTCAGTGGTGGTGTGTTCGGGCAGCATGTCGATCGAATCTTACAATGAGTCTGAGCTTTCTTTGTAAGAAAACATCGTGATAAAATCACAGCAGGGTGCTAGTATATTTTTTTATATATGCCTGGCTAGCTACCACCCTCAAGTTGAACATCTACTGCCAAGCAGTTGCTTGGTTGTTACTTCAGGCTGTACTTGATGGTCAGTTTCTCTAGGCTTTACGTGTTAAGGGAGCATTCAAGTATTCCGTAAGCAAACTTTCAATGATTTTAGAACCCTCCCGTATAAGCAAAAATAAGAAAACAGTTTCTTTATTTTATAAATTTTCATCTCGCGAAACATTTATGAGAAAAAATTTAATCCTTCATCCTAAGCCTGTTTACGTAATACTTGAACGCCTCTTATCATCTTAGCCCACACATTGTCACTTAACATCAGATGAGATTGTGGTCAAACTCTATAAAACTGTTTAAAACTCTATAAAACTGTTTAAAACTCTATAAAACTCCACAATACTAGTTTATTTAAAAAAAAATCCAGTTTTAATTCTAAACACAACATTGTAAGACCTTTAGGGATCTTTTATTCACTTCACTACTCTTTTGATTTTGGTACGATTCGGTAACGATTTGTTAAAACACTATTGGATTTTACACATTGATTTAAATAATACAGACGTATATAATTTTGTGAATTATCGCAAATTTCATCGTACTTTTTCTTGGCATCCAATCCTCTTGTTTGAAGTACCTATTATCAAGGGTTGGAATTGTGTATTATTTTGCGGTTTCTACTTACATCAAGGCATTTCTGATCACGCCTGAGTAAAATCGTGGAAATCCAACTAAACGGAAATTAAACTTTTAAATTCCAACCTGAAAGGCAATGGTAAAAAATAAAACATAAATATTCCACAGCTACAAAAAATGAACTTTTTATTTAATGGCACGCGTGTGTATCCACATTTCTGCCAATGTCACATGAATAGAATATTTATCTAATTATTCTTTTGACCTTCAATCATAGCTTTAATAATATTGCGTCTCTCTTGCTTATACAAACTAGGCAGTTTTTGTGGTAAGTTAAAATCAATTTTCCTAGTTATCATTTAAAATCCACTTCACTTGTGCACAATAAACAACTACATCCATCACCTAAAATGCCGTCAAAATCATATACTTAATATAAGATTAAATAACATAAGTTTATGAATTAAAACTCTTGGCAGAAAGTTACGACAACTTATGTTGTGTTGTGAAAAAAAAACGAACTAAATAATGACATTTCCCATAAAACGACACAAAGACACTTGTCAAAACATAACAATGAAAAAAATATATGATAAAAACTGTCAAGAACGACTCATAAAACACACTGGCATGCATTAACACATGCAAATGGGTTTTTTGTTATGTCAGAGTGTATATTTGACAAACAGTATCGGCGCCGCACGTCTTTTTTTTGGATGCCGACAGCGAGAACGGCCGCGGCTGTACGACCACAGCTTGACCGTTTGCTTAGGACAAAGGTATTCGTGACGAATACTACAAACATTACAAAGAAAATATTCGTATTACGGTAGTATTTTGTACCTGCAAATATTTCCCAGCCTTGTAAAGACATTTTAAACTTTAGTTGCAACTTGTGAGATTACCTCACGGCTTTTTAACACTAAAATCCTATAGTCTTTATTTCTACTTATTTATATATAATGCAATACTAATAACAATAACCGATCAAACAATATATTAGTAACAAAAAGAAAATAATACATTATTTTAGTTAAAAAATTATAGTAAAATTTGTTTCATTTGTTTCAACTTATAGACCTAAATTAATTTATTCTGTCATACCTTTTCTTCAAAGTTTTTTTTGTTTATACGTTATTAATACATACATACATAAATCACGCCTCTATCCCAATGGGATAGGCAGAGACCACGTTCTTCCACTTGCTACGATTCTGACATACATTTTTCGCTTCTTCAACATTCATCAAACTTTTCATGCATGCTCGTCGGTTTAGAGTACCTAACCTAACCTTTCTTCAGAACGTCCCCGATTTGATCGTGGAACGTTCTTCTAGTTCTTTCTCTTCCAACGTTCCGATTCACACCCATCTGTTTAGTGATTCTTCTTTTATTCATCCTCTCTATATACCCAAACCACCTAAGCATCCCTTTCTCAATTCGTGTCACTATATCTTCTTTTACACCACAACGTTCTCTTACCACTTCTTGTCCTGTAACTCAATTTCACTGCTAATATACGTTATTAATAATCTATGAAAAATCATACAATTAATAAAGATACAATACATAATTCAAGTGAATGTAGATATTGGGGTTGAACAAAACTGACTTATGTAAGCCTAAGTAACTGGAACAATAATCAAAAAATCATTGTGACCATAATAGAGAAAACTTCGGTTCTATTCTATACGTTCTCGGTTATATTCATATTCGGCTCTATTTCATTCTCGGTTCTATTCATAGCGTGATGACAGATTGATTTTTAATATTAATTCCGTAATTGAGAACACACTTGTTAAATTAATATTCCACAAACATACAGTGTAAACTACATTGACTTAATGGTTAAAAATACCAGAAATGACACTTTGTCTTTATTGTTTATTAACACTGTAATGATTGATTTTCAACCATTTTCATTATTCATTATATAATAATATTTACCTTTAATTATTTTTTTCACATAGATTTTATATTTCAGAATTGAATAATTTTCTGCATTTTAAGTTGTAGTTTATATCCGTAAGTTTGATGATATATATAATTAATTTTTTAATGTCGTTACGACCTTTCCTCTCAGACTCCTGATCAATCTTGTATAGATAATTTCTATTGTTTTCGATACTCTTAAAATAAAGTACTAATTTCATAAATTAAAAAATTCCTACATCCATTCAAATCAATCTTTGTATGCGGCCTAAGTATTACATAGAAAAACTATTTATACAGCTTCGGAAAGCGCATGCCTTAAATTAATCTATTATAACACAGCTAGTCAATCAAACTTCATATCTACGATAAACTAAATTTCTGAATATTAATATTAAGTAAGTAATTATTAACGCTTCACAATGTAAGCGACAAAATAGCAAAAAATAATCATAGCGTTTCATTATAGATGGCAACACGTAAAGATGAAGAATACAAAAGAAATTTGACACACAAACTTATTAATAATAAAAAACCTAACAGATGCCTTCGGAATTTCTCCGGAAAATATATATAATAAATGAGAATAATATATAATGGTAATATTAATATATGTATATTTATACATATAATAAAGTCAAAGTAACAGGTTTTTACTAAATGCACATGAAAGTATACACGGAATTATAACAAAAAATCCATTTTTATTTTTTTTTCTCTTCGTCTGTTTGTTCCGGGTAATCTCTGAAATCGTTGAACCGATTTTGACGGTGAAGAAAAACATCGTGAGGAAACCATAGCATGGTTGTAGGGCTTTTTCTGATGCCCGCCTGGTTAGCTACCACCCTCAAGTTGAAAATCTGTCGCCAAGCACCAATAGGTGTGTTCTGGCAGATGCACTTGAGAGCCTGTCGCCCACTAGGCTCAGCGTTTTACCATCTTTAGGTAACATTTTTTTAAAGGTAAAAATGTAATTACGTGCCTGTTTTATTAATAAACGAACTATGAAAAATTATATGCGTTCGTTCGGTACGCTGTCTTTCGTACATATTTTTTAATAGCTCTTTTAGTAATTTTATACTTCAATGGATCAAGATTAGAATCTGACCACACAGTAGTTTCTCGAACGATTAAGTTAGCGATGCTATCAGTGAATCACATTCGAGTTATGACTTACAATAAGCTGACAATTTCCTTCCTTCTTCCTAAATAGGATATCTTTAGCATCGTGGGATAGACAATTCTACAGTCCTGAGCTTGAATTTTGTGTAGTGGATTTGGGGTAAATAACATAAACGGCGACTACATCTCAAACCTGTGATTCGCTGATGACATAGTCTTACTGGTGGAGTCGTTAGTGGAGCTGGACAGCCTAATTTCAGCCTCGCGACGTATTGGTCTTGGCATGACATTGGATAAAACCAAAGTCATGATCAATGGCCACATTGATCCAGGAAAGGTCGTCGTGTATGCCCACCTTCTTGAAATTGTTTCTGAGTACACTTACCTCGAGCAATTTGTGTGGTTAGGTAAAAACAATTTTGAGAAGCAGGCCAAGAGGAGCTAGCTGGGCTGGGCAGCGTTTGGGAAACTACGTAGAGTCTTTTCGTCATCCATACCGCAATGTTTGAAAACTAAAGTATTCAATCAGTGCATCGTACCCGTAATGACCTGCGGAGCTGAGACGTGGACACTCACAGTAGGGCTGGTCCACCAGTTTAAAGTCGCTCAGCGTGCTATGGAAAGAGCTATGCTCGGAGTTTCTCTGAAGGATAGGATTCGTAACGAATACATCCGACAGAGAACCAAAGTTATCGACATAGCTCAAAGAATTAGCAAGCTGAAGTAGCAGTGGGCTGGCGATATCTCGCGAAGAACCGACAACCGCTGGAGTAAACGGGTTCTTGAGTGTAGACCGCGACTCGGCAAACGTAGTGTAGGACGCGACGCCCTTCGGCCAGATGGGATGACGGTCTTCGAAAGACTGCAGGCACATGCTGGATGCGGACAGCTGAAGACAGGGCGCTATGGCGCTCATTAGGGGAGGCCTATGTCCAGTAGTGGATTACTATAGGTTGATGATGTAGAGTGTGTATCTTATTTTAGCTATCATTAATTAATTATCGTCGGTTCAAATCTATAATACTTAATAATCAACCTCAAAATATTGTTTGTTTGAATATGCTAATCTCTGGATCTACCATTCAGATTTAATTTTTTTTTTAAATATAATATATAGCTTATTTACCTGGAAAGGTTACATCTACTATGTAACATCACGCTGCAACCCTTAGAAGCGGAGCAGTGTCCATAAATGTCAACCGAACTTGCATTCTGAAGGCAAGTAGAGGGTGTAGGCAAGGTAGGTAGGGTATAGAGAAATTTCTTTGGAGATTTCTCTCTACTTGGGGCAATCCGACTGGTGGAATACCTCCACCCTATAGAAGATCACAGCCAAATAACTTTGTGTAGTGTACCTGCGGTGAGTAGAGTTTCCAGAGCTCCTTGGAATAGAGGGGTTCAAGGTCGGCAACACGCTTGTGATACCCATGGTAGCCTCTTACCATCAAGCGGGCCGTATGCTTGTATGAAACAGGTATGTACAACCTAAATTTAACGCGAATAAATCCGCGGGGCACACCTAGTGGCTAATAATTATTGTGAATTTGTTTTTTCCTTGAAGAATTCCACAGTATAGGAAGGAAGGACAAAATAGATTTAAATTCATACGTATTTTTTTAAGTCTCTGTTATTTTTACAACCAGGATGCGAAAATCCTTTGTTTTTGAATTAGTATGCAATGTTTACAGTGTTGCGTCACTCTACTATTTTAAATATACAGTAGGATTTCATAATTCAATTTAATATACACCGATGATATGCGATAATTGCGTTATAAATGGACAGATTATATATGTTTTATATAAAAAAACTATTTTTCGACTTTTTTCGCTATAATTTAAAAGTTATATCAAATTTAAAACCAGTACCAGTAGTTTTTCAACCCAGTACCGAAAACGCGCCGTTCGTTCCCGAACAAATCCGAGCGCGTGTGACGTCACAATGTTAATTTCTACTCATTTTAGCAAACAGCTGATACAGTGTTTTGACTCTTAATCGATAAAATTCCTTTAACATTATGATGCGACAAAACCTGGCGACCAATCGTGGCGCGTTCGTATTAATTTCTTTTTTCAAAAACCCAATTGTTTTTTTTTTTAATTCTATTTTTATTACAGTAGTAGGTACAGCAAAATTACGACACTGTGCCTGATTGTAAGCACAGTACAATCCGAAAACAACAGATAGCACTGAGTGATAGGCAATTCATCGCCGATCGTCGTTGTCATGCCAGCCCGCGAGCCTCTCGGCAGCTCCCGAAACGCTATATACCGAAAGAGAGACTGTGACGTATTTATTACGATGTACAAGGAGGTTACGATTCAGTCAGAACAACTAGTTATCTATACTATATCTATACTAATATAATAAAGCGGAAGTTTGTTTGTTTAAGTACGCTAATCACTGGAACTACCGAAAATTCTTATTGTATATGATAGCCACGGGGAATAGTATAGACTAACTATCATTAAGCTACACTTCTCGGCTAGTCTTTAATATGTATTTTTATTAAGTAAGTCAAAAGCAACATTGTTCCCAAATTGCTTTATCCGCGTGCACTGGCCTAATGGTTAGTGATAAGTAACTACAATATTCTACAAAAACATTGTAGAATTGGTACGCCTAAAAAAAGTCTGTGATATCATGTGCCTATCTCTTACTCATAAGCCACAATAAGGTATTTTGTGACAAAGTTTTATTGAAATTTTAAAAGTGATTTACGAGCATTATTATTGAGCATGGTATATTAATCCTTACGAATGAAAATTACTTCATCAACAAGACAATATTGTGGAGATGAATTTTGCCTTTATAGCATGTTATTTGGACGAATAGTTTTTAGAGATAATGCAAAATTAAAATAATTCAACACTCGATTCGGCTCTATAACTGAACAGCAGCGGCACGAATGAGACGTGTGAGTGTGCCGCATAACTCTGACCGTCTCATAAAAATATTGTCTAAATTATTATAAATGATCAATCAGCACTTTTTTATGCTAGTATATAAATAAACAGCCTGGATATATATATTTTGACTGTTAAAATGTTCCAACTAATCATGATTTAAATTAAAATATCGAGAATTTAAAACTAGGAAATATCAGTGTTTTTTTGCATATTCACATTAATAATTGTAGTATCAAAAATTACTATTTTTATAATTTGTAAATAAAATCTTTAACATCAGTCAAATTTTCATATCTGTCGGGCACGTGCAACACATCATACTTACCTATAGAAGGTATCACTTCAAAAAATTAAAGTCATACAAATAATTTAGATTGCATATATCTAATATTTCACTTACTGTATATAAAGAGCTCGCCTCTAATTCTTCTGGATGATTAGCACGTAATAAAATTTGGCGTCTATGTGGCGCTTGCGCATGCGAAATACAACGTCAGAATATTAATGTGACATTTTATTATCATAGTTTTTTATTTACATTTTTATAGTACACTTTTATAACCGGGCATGGTGTAGCATGAATTTACTATATACAAAAATATACTATAAATGTTCGACCGTGTCCCGGCCGGAACCCAAGCCGGTGTAACATGAATCACCTTTAGAGAGAGGTCTTTAAGTAATTTTCAAATAGAATTGATACGACATTACTTCTCGAATAAAATTTTATAAGTTGGTCGACTATTAATCGTTAACTTGTAAAATCTACTTAGCTGTGATAGTTTTCCTTTTAATTTTGTTATAATTATATACTACTGCCGTAAATTTTCTCACATATAAATAAACGAAACGATACCTGAATCGAAAATTGTTTTTTATAGACCTGGAATACTTTTCAACGACCTTTCTTTCCCCCACAGACCAGACCCCTCATCATGAGAGAGGCGAAAAAAAAAACCAAACCCACTATACGGGTAGGTACAAAAAATATATTTTTCAAGATGTATTTTGACGTCGTGATTAATATATCCCATACCAAATTACAGCTCTCTATTGCTAAGAATCTCTAAGCTAAGCCGCGAACAGACAGACGAACATGACGAAACTATTAGGGTTCCTTATTGACTTCGGAACCCTATAGAGTAGGTAATAATTTTAAATTATTTATTTTTAACTTTAAAATCAGTGTCCAGTTGTGGGATATGCAGGATAACTAACTCCTCACGTAGTTACAGTAGAGGTGCCGTGTTTGAGTTCATTGGAATGGTTTTAATTAATAAAAGGCTATTTGTGTCGGAGTGTTTTAAATAAAAAATTAATACAACTATGGTGGCAAACAAGCATACGGCCCGTCTGATGGTAAGCGGCTACTATAACCTCTGTACGCTTGTAATATAGTAGGTACCTCTAGTGCGCCGCCAAACTTAAACCCCCCTACTGCAAGGAGCTCTGGCAACCCTACTCATTGCAGGAACACGGCACAAGGTTCAAATTGGGCTGCGATCTTCTGTAGGTTGAAGGTATTCCACAAATTTTCAATTTAGCTTGTATCAATTTTTTTTTTAATATAAATTTGTAATATACTTGTATAATATATAATGTACTTGAAGTCATCGTTGACTTTTTTTATGATAGCTCAGCTAGAAATCGAAATCCATCGGCAGTCGCCGCTGTCATGCCGGCCTGCATAAATATCTCTTCACGCTACGGTTGAAGGACCCGATGTCATAAGAAGGAGGGAACACATAGGCCGGGAGATGTTCCACGGTTTAACGGCACGACAAAGATAAGACATAGAGAACTTTTTAGTTCGTGCCGAGATAGAAGTTACCGTAAAACTATAGATTTCTAGGTATTAGAAACTGCTAATACATCATGAGCTGGTCAAGCCCGTGAGTCGTGAGTAAGCCCTTTTCTTGCTAAAAGTCACATTGGAACATTCACAGGCTGGTAATTTAAAAAAGCTTAAATATGTATATAATAAATAAACATAACTGAAATACGAATCGATTTGATTCCAGCCTACCCGCGGGCCGCGTGTCGACCAGGAACTTTTGTATTTGTCCAATAAAATGTCTGTTTGCGATCATAACAAAAACTGATTGATATTCAACAAATCGACAAACGCGAATTCGAACTCATTTATTATTTTATTAAAACTAACAACCCGCCGCGACTACGATCGAATTAATTGCAATTTAATCTTTAATAAAAACTTGTATGGTGATGTACGCCCGTAAGAAGCAATATTTCTTTGTGTTAAAAAAAATAACTCAATAAATCTTATTCCGCGTGTCAACGACATTATGAAGTTAGCCGTCAATGATAATAATGTTCTTGGCACGTTGTATAAAAAACCTTGTGTGTGTGGTGATGATGTACGCCTGTAAGAAGCTATATTTCTTTGTGTTAAAAAAATAACTCCAAAAATCTTATCCCACGTGCTAACAACATTATGAAATTAGCCATCTAGAATTAAAAAAAAAGAAAAAGATAATAATGTTCTTTTGACACGTTGTATATAATTTTAATCAAATTAAAATAATACTTATTTGAAGACCGTTAATTATTTTTACACAATGAATAAATAAAAAAGTAAATAGAATTTACATTATTATCATTTAAGGCCAACTTCATCGTGTTGAACTACAGTCACATGATACGCGCGCAATTTTAACTATAGCTCTCTATAATAGACTAGTTGTGATAAATTATTGTGAGTGGCTAGATTATTTATCACCTATAACAAAAAAACCAAACCAAACATATTAAAGCAGATTGTGATGCATTTTGCTCCTTTAATGCAGGATAATTTTCTTTTAATGCACGATGATGCTCATATTCACGCTGCGACGGTAGTATCGGAATACCTTAGTGAGGTCAGAATCTAAGTTTTGGTGTGGCCAGCACGCTTGCCAAACCTAAATCTGATAGAATATGTTTGGGATAATCTGGAAAAATAAATTAAACAATGAAATCCAGCATCAGCTAACCTAAGGAACTCAAAACTGTATTAGTTGAAGAATGGAATCTAATGCCACAAAATTTCATTGACAATTTCATAAAAAATATGTCCAGACGGATGCAGTCAGTTTTGACATCAAACAATATTAAATTTTCATTATGTTAGGTCAAAATTCCTTACAATTAATTAAAATACTGAGCTTACTATCTCTTTTTTTTTCGTTTAGTCAAATTTTTGTGTGTTCAAAAATGTTAATTTAATCAATAGATTCTATTCAACGAATTTTAAAAGCTTATATTGTAAAAATAAATCTGTTTCACTTTAATTTACCTCTTTTTTATTGTGTTCCTCTAAATATGTCCATGAGTCTGTAAGTAATTTAAGTAAAGAAAGAGACGTGATCTTAACCCGGGCTAAGTTAAGTGGCCCGAGTGAGTTCGCATGAAGATCACTTAATTTAGACTAACTACCTCCTACCTACATCATCCAAATAGATAATAAGCCTTCAAGACTTTTATTATGTGGCTTTAATGATGACGCGTTAAGGTAAGCGTAAATATGGACAAAACTTAAAATTATTTTTTACCTGTATAACTTAGTATATCCGCAACTACTGGAACTCGATTAATTGTCACATTTGTGAGAATATATCGTTTGAAGCCATGATTTCTTAGTTGTAGCCTGAGATTTGTCTGAAGGAAACATCATGATAAAAGCATAGCATTTGGTAGGATATTTTATAAAATGAGTACCTGGTTAGCTACCATACTCAAGTTTAAAAACTGTCTTCAAGTACTTATAGGAGCGTTTCTTGAGAACCAGTTTCTCTAGGCATAGCGTGTCACTATCTTGGACATCTCTTAACATCAAGGAAGACTGTAGTCAAAAGATAATTCTATAAAGTTTTAAAACTAGCAGATTCGCTCGCTTGATATTAGTTTTTCTATCCACACTAATATAAATGCGAAAGTAACTCTGTCTGTTTGCTACCTTGCCACGAATAAACATCTGAACCGATCACAATGTAATGTGGCATAGAAGTGATCTGAGACATAGAGAAAGGCATAGAATAGAAATCACGAATACGCGAGGAAAAGTTAGTGATTAAATAGAACTAATATACGACCACCAAGCCGTGGTGGTCGAGTGGTTTAGACCGGCAGAATATTGATTCAATGTTCGCAATTTGAAATAATTTTTCGAAATAGGTAAAATTACTAATTCTTATTGGTAACAATATCGGCTGACCGTGAAGGAAACATCTTGGGAAAACCTGAACGCTTGAGAAATCTTCTTGTAGTACCACAGTATATGGGAAAAAATATAACTAAAACTATTGATTTCCCGGTGTTTGAAATCACCAATACGTCGTGTGCTGCCTTGGTGATTAAGTCCATGCCTTTGCCTTTGGGAAGAGGTCTTTGCCTGGTAGTGGGAAACTATCAAACTCGTATTATTTATTTATTTTATTAATATACGACTATAAATCGATCATTAATCACTGCATCAACTGTTTCTTACGTCAAAATTTTGTTTTTTCCTATACCTTTTGAAGAACTAATAGCAGGTCATTTTATATTTAATTTTCAGTCCTACCAAATAGGGTAAATTAGAAAGCTTCTGACATACTAATATAGTAATCAACAATGTAGCGATGAGTTCTAGGCTAGATTTAGACTGTTACTACGGTCTACTATATCGTCAGTTAGCATCAACTGTAACTGCAGTTCTATCTCAGCAGGAACTAACAAGTTATCTGTCTTATCTTTGCCGCACCTTGAAACTGTTCTACTACCTCCCGGTCAGTCTGTTCACTCTGTCTTTCTTACGAGAAAAAATATTTATACAGGCAGGCATGAAGCGACGACCGCCGCTGAGTTTTCGATATCTCGGTGATTGCCGTTGTATTTGGATTGTATTACGCTTACCATTCGGGATACTGCTGTTAATTTGCCGTGTTACTATAAAAAATATGTGCAGCAGTACACACGTATCACAAATGAAACCTTCAGAAAAAATAAAATAATGATGTTCAAAAATTATTTTTAAATATTCTAAATCTGCGGGATTCGAACTTGTGCGTACTCCGTATGAAGTCTGGTCGTCTCACACCACTAGACCAATTTAACGATGATCACAATAAAATAAAATGAATATTCCAGATCTGTGCTCTCTGGACAGTAAAAAATCAATATTGTTATAAATTAATATTTAATTATAAAACAGTTGAGAGTGAAATAAAACTTAGTTACAGTCAAATGGTAGCAGACAATCTTTCCGTTAATTTACGATGAGAGGAGTTAAATATCTTGAAATTATAATTGTAGGTGTCGACTCGCCGGCAACGGATCGGTTCCAGTTTTTATTTCGATGTTAACATTTATTTTTGAATTATGTTTATTGCAGCAGATGCAGTTAAATAATCATAATAATATTTTTACCATATATGTTTTAAGTATTTTCAATTCCAAAATAAGCGATACATAAATATGAGAGCCCAATTTCACACGTGGTCATTTAATTACAAACTATGCAATGTTTGTATTATAGTAACTAAATAACTGATATGTTATGTACTAGCTGTGCCCGTGGCTTCGCTCGCGTGGACTACAGAATACTGGTGGTGGAGCGCATGAATGAATTGTACTGCTTCAAAAATGCTTATTGTGGGTGATCCTTAGAAGATAGACATATGCTAGTCTGTCTTTTTAAGATCTACAATTACATAGTACATTAATTTGAAATATCTCTTATGGTTTACACAACGTAACCCATTTAGTATTTTTTTCGGATTGTTTCTCCAATACCGTCACTGTTTATTTCGTATGTTATTTTATATTAAATAATACATCCTATAACCTGGACAGATAACATAGCTATGTATTAAAAAAAGAACCGTGTAAATCGGATAAGTGGTTTTCACGTGAAAAGAACAAAAACGGATAGACAGACATAGATATACATATCCCCAGAAATACAATTTACAATAATGCCCATCACACAAATGTCAGTCATATGCGGGTATCAAACCCGCGATCTCTCGACTAAATAGGATGGCTTACTTCCACTGCGCAACCAATCCTACCAATAAGTGTTAATGTATTTTTTTTCTAGTAGCATGTCATGTAGGTCGACACAGTACAATCTAACCAACGGTCGACGCTGTTATGTCGGTTATAAGCTTATCGGCTGCTGGATATGCACTACCTGTATTTTTTTTTCGAGTCCATAAGGACCCTGAAGCCTCAGACGGCTTTTACAGCTTCACCGGGCTTGGGGACGAGCGCTTAAGGCACTCAGCCACGAAAGTGAGACAACAAGCTCACAAGGATGCCAAAGTGGCCAAACACTCGGCTTGGACTGTTGCTGTAGTTGCAAATAAGTCGCGAACTGGCTAATTTCCTATCCGTAATTCGATCCAACTAACTACATGTTTCTTTCCTCTGGGTGACGGGAAGAAACATGCGTATATGTATTTAGTAATCTGTCAATTTTAGTCTAAACTAACTAGCCAAAAAAAGAAATAAGGTCCCTTACAGAACCTAACAGAATGTACTTGAGATATGTGCTTGTATGTAGGGATGCAGTGTAATAACTGTATGTTGATAGCTAGTGAATGCAGTGCGGCATGCTGAGCGACTGCTTGGCTCAAGGGCTCCTTGTTGAAGGAACGGATCTAGACTTGAGTTGCCACAGGAGAGGGTGGACGTGGCTGGTGTGCGGGAGCGAAGTTAATCGCCCGTCCCCTGTGGAGGGAACGGTGAATCTCGGGCGTGAAACTATACAGATATACATGTTTCTGCCCCCTGGGAGGAGGGAAGGAACATGTGTATGTTGTATTTAGTGGTCTGAATTTTTTTATCTAATCTAACTAGGCAAAAAAAGAAAAAAAAAGGTCCCTTACAGAACCTATGTACCTGTGTGTTGTGCATGTGTGTATAATGTAGTGTCATGTATGGCTGTGAAACCTAGTGAATGTGAGTCACTGTATCGCGCGAGCGGCTGCTTGATTCAAGGGCTCCATGCCGATAGATCGGACCTAGGCTTGAGTTGCCGCAGAGGAGGGCGGTCGTGGCGGGTGTGCGGGAGCGAAGTTAACCGTACGTCCCCTGCGGAGGGAACGGTGGTTTCGCGGGCGTGGGCGTGGGCTTCCAAAACTGACAAACTAGCAGAAAGTCACTGCGAAGTTTCATGTAAGGGTAATGAGGTCGTGTTCCAGTCGGCTATAGATCCTTACCACCTACCTGTATGGCTGCTTATACGGTGGCCGTGAACAAAATTATCCTTAAAAATATAATAATCATAAACTTAGATTGTAATCTTTTCATCGCTCACTACTTGATGAGTCCCATTCAGCTTTTTTCCAACTTTATTCTCAGTAGCGAGCTATTTCGAATTCATTATAAAAATATATTTTGATGATGAAATTGTGATATATTGAAAAAAAGAATTATTATTTATAAACAACTAGCAACTGCCACTAGAAGAGCTCATATATCGGTGTCGTAGAGGGAGAACTAGATAACTAATAAAGTCACATTTGCGAGAAAACACTGATTTACCGTTTTTGGTCAACAAAAACGCCAGTAAGTTTTTGTGTACAACGAAATTTACCGTCGGGGTTTCAATTATTACTAGCAGAGGCGTTCGCACGCGCGAATTGTGTTGTCCGAAAAATGCTGATCGTGGGTGATACTTACAAGATAGACATATGCTATCGTTGGCTTTTCAGCAGGTCTTTTTAAGGTCTACATTTCTGTAGAACATGAACTTGTTATATCTCGTATGGTATACTCAGCGTAAGCCATTTAAGCGATCCTTTTTCCAAATGATCCTTTATTTCGGATTGATTCACCATTATCGTCACTGCATATTTAGTATGTCAATTTACATAGCAAAATATATCCTATAACTTGGCCAGATAACATATTTATGAACTAAAGAGAAAACCATGTAAATCGGATTAATGGTTTTCGCGTGAAAAGAACATAAACGACCAGACAGACAGAGAGAAGTTGAGTTATATAGTATTTATAGAAATAGAGGGTTTATCTTTTGAGTCTGTTACGAGATCTTGACTCTTTTCATTTAAATGACAAAATCTAAGAAGTGATAATTTTTTTCGTATGTGTCATTTTAAGAATATTTTTAGAGGAATTAAGATATCAGAGCGTATGTAAGACTAAAAGACGTACCGTACCGCAGAATTTATGTCAAAGAAATAAAAGGGTTATCTAATTCTTCCTCTACGGCAGCGATATGAGGTAGTTTTAAACTTGATTTAAACCATATTTTGTGATTTGAACAGCCTCAAGATGTCTTGCAGCACTTTGTCTCATGAAACATGTTTCCAGACAATAAATGTGAGTCTGCCGAGTTAAGATTTAAGAGTTAAGATTTCTATCTTGTTAAGGAAGTTCGACTGGTCAAATACATCCAGCCTACAGAAGATCGCAGCCAAACAACCTTGTGTTGTGTTCTTACGCTGAGTAGGGCTTCAGAGCTACTTAATAATAAGAATAATTAGTTTTTTTTTTAATATTTACTTGACGTTGGCAGAATTGTCAATGAACACAATTATCGTTAAAAATACATAATAAATTAGCATTGTCACGAGGCAGTCAATCCTAAATGTTGTATCGCGGGTCCCGATCAGGTCAGGTGACCGAGGACCTGCTTTTATCTACATACTAGAGGTAATTTAATGATAGTTTTACTAATGATTTACACGGTGCTTTGTGTATTTCTCTTTTACGGTGACGTCGTTCGATATGATCAATGATTAAATTTAATTTGTACAAAAAATATTTTGACCATTCGTTTACAAAATGAATCGGATGCAGATGTTTCAAAAATTCTTAACGTTTTTAAGATCGTAAATTCTCTCACAGAAACGCCCAATGTGCTTTCTGTCGAAATGAATTATTATATTTTATGTGTTTTTTTTTGTATATCGTTTAAACTGAGCAATTTTAGTTATTTATGAAGGCTCCTAGTTCTTGTAATAATTAATTTATGGAAGAAATCAAAACATAGGAGCAAGACAAAACATAGGACAGTGGTAGACTGTTTGGTATAAAAATATTAGAATACAAAAGAATATGTTTTATGAGCATAACACCATCCACATTTTCTTTTAAGAACTGTGTGATTCAAGCAATGACGAGTAATTAGTGAGAGTCAATAATTTTGGGTAGAATTCATGAAGCATGATTTGTTAAAGGGCGAACTATGTAGATTTCACCCGCTGGTTTCAGTGTTAAGTGTACACCATCCAGACGGTCACCTCCACCCCGACGGTCACCACCACCCCGATGGTCACCGCCATCCCGACGATCACCACCACCCAGACATTGCTGTAACGGAGTTTCGTAGCATTGTCGTCCAGTTACCCCCTAGTTGCTCCTATAGAAGTTTTACTTCAAAAACTTTTTTTTTCTACATAAAACAGCAATTTCATAGATGATCTAATATTTTTATGCATTTTGTTATGATTTATTAAAACTGTATTTTCATGTGATGTTTTCTTTATGTTAAAAAATTTAGGTGGGGGGGGGGGTAAAATAAGTTTTCCTATTAAGTCACTTGAGTAACAAGATTGAGAACGTTAGGAAGCGCTTATTTACTTTCTTACTAAACAGACTTAGAAAGCATAAATTTATTGGGGCGGTAGCCAAAACCGCAACCATAGTTATTTAGTTATCAAATTTGACAACTAGATTTATCAAGGGACCCGTACAATTATTACAACAAAACATCGTCACGACAGAGACCCATAAACGGTAAAAAAAATATACATTTTTGTCTAAATTTCAATCTACAATGGCGGAAACGGTAAATGGACCAAAATATTATCTCCTTATGAACTCCGAATCCGTTGAGTTATCGCTATTTGACGTGCATTGCGCGTGGTGTAACTCAGAGGTTGAAGCGTTTTTCATGAGAAACCATAGAGTACATTAATATTGAGGGTTTTTTAAAATGTACACAATTGTATTAAAATCAAAATTTATGAATCTACACATATACATAATTTTTATTGTTAACAATTATTATCATTTTTAGTGAATGTATAAAGAGAGAATCACTTCCAGCCATCATCGTCATTCACGAAATGATCCACCCTATAATGTCCTTTAGATAATAAAAGCAGCTAAACATGATTCTTCAACTTATTATACGGCTAATAGGCAAAGTGCTTAGAAAGTATATTGTAGAATCTTTATTAACTTACTAAGTCTAACAGATGGAATTACTATTTAATTTTTTCTTCTAGTATTAAAATTGTGCCTTACATTTAAAAGTTCAAAATTATCAAAACCGAAGATGTCCTTATGAAATTTATGAATAAAAGTATAATGACAAAATAGACTAGAAACCTTTGTGTTTCATACCCCCCAGAGTTATAATACAATCAAAACCGAGCGATCTGAAATACGACTCAAAATGTCATAGCATGCCACATGATATTTCTTTTAATAGTATCACGAAAATACCTTAATCATACTTACTCCATAGGATAAAAATGGAAGAACACACTATTCACGTGTTCTCAATCATAGTCGCGGTTAAGAGAGATGCACTTCGCTTGCATTCCGACAGCTGCACTTGAGAGCCAGTTTTCTACTAAATTTAGCGTGTTATCATCTTAGGTTACATAGTCACTTAACATCATATATATATGTGTATATATACTCGATTTTTTTGTTACCAGATATTTGGAGAATAATTATTTCTTTTATATAAATCGTAACAATAATAATATTTCCAATAATCACGGTCGCTCTTGACTTACGGCAAGCGACAAAAACGCAGAGCTTCGTGCGTGGGCGCAACTCATTACAATACCACGCTATTGTGTTTTTATGATTATGTAAACATCGTCTTGCGATACGTCATACGTGCTTTTAAACATATACAAAGCTGTTAGCTTCTGAGGACTTTATTCCCGGTGGTCAATGTTACTTAGTTTTTACTTATATATTTTTTTATCGAAGCACGGCAATGTGACTACACTGTACCTGATGGTGAGCACAGTGCAATCCAATAACAACGGCGACTACCGTGGGATCTACAATCCATCGACAGTCGTCCCTGTCATTTCAGCCTGCTCAATAGTCTCTTCACGTTATGTTTGAAGAACTCCATGTTGTAGGAAGGAGGGAATACACTGGCCGGGAGATAGTTCTAAATTTTCACAGTACGGCAAAGATAAGACGTAGCAAATTTCTTTGTTCGTGCCGAGATGGAGGTTACCTTAAAGCTGTGGCTTCGGAGCCCAGCGCGTGTGGTTCTGTTATGAAAAGGGAGATTAGAAGGTAGAGGTTTTTTTTTCTATCGTTGTAGTTTTGGCGTAGTGGCCACAATCTCACCTGATGTTAAGGGACGATGTGGCCCAAGATGGTAACACGCTAAACCTAGTGGAAGACTGGCTCTCAAGTGCAGCTGCCGGAACACACATATTGGTGCTTGGCGACAGATTTTCATGCCACAGAGGTTGAACAGCTCTTCAGAACACTCGCAGAACGCGCTCAGCGAGGTAATGTCCCTGTGTAGCTGAAACGGCTCGATGAACTTAGTAATGGCTGCATCATTTACAACGCGTACAGACTAGCTCTGCAACCTGTCCAGGGCTTCGAAGAAGTATTTTGCGGATATTTCTAAAAGGTGTGAATAGTGTTCCGCACTTGTACCTTGTTAAGCATATACAGCTGTTCAGACATGAAAAACCGACGAACCTTGTACAGGATTCCGAGTCTCCGAGATGTGGCGGACATGACACTCCGGATGTAATCCCTGGAGTTAAGGTCGTTGCGAATATCCATAGACAGAATATAGAGGCTGTCACGCTTTGCTAGCGAGATGTTCTGAAAAGTGAGAAAGGCGATTTTTGTTAAAAATAGGGTATAATGATTTGTATGTTTTTTGAAGTCCCTACGACACCCCTAACACACATCAGGAAACTTGTGTCTCTAAATAATTTTTATTTCTATGCCCATCCTGCGAGGTGTTACTCAAATAACCCCAAACTATATTATTTACAAATTTATTCTAATTCTTAATTAACCGAATGCTTCTCATCTGTTTTCTTTTGTCTTATACTAACACTGTTAATTAAATCATGCCACAAAAAAAAATGCGCTGGGTTAATCTCAACGACTGGTCAGATATTTTAAAATTCAATAAATAATAAAAGTAAGTGAAAAGCTAATTTTTTGGAAAACTATTTACCACTAAACTTTAATAAAATTGAGGTAAATTTGAGGTAAATTGGTATAATTACCAATTGTTATTAGGATACCACCTAATAGGTCAGCTCCATTATGGACAGCGTCAGACAGCATGACGTAAACTTCATTCGAATAAACGCGAATGAATTTGAATTAAGTGATAATTGTTATAATAATAAAGGTAATTTGTCTTTGCATCATTATTAACCACATAATATCTGTAAAGTAGAGACACATTTGAAATATATTTTTTGTAAGAATATTGTTATATCTCGTAAGATTTTTACACAATATTATAATAACAGATTTTGGTTGTTTTAATGAAGGATTATCGTCAACATTGGGCTATTTTAGTTTTGCATGGAACAAAAGCTTAAGTTTCTTTAACCAAAACATTCTTAAGTTGAAGACCTTTTTTTGCAACAATATATTTTTTAAGTTTTCATTTTAGTACGTAAGTAAATTAAATAATAAAACATAATACTAAACTTTTGGGGTAAATAGAAACCGTTTTTGAAGTGCAAAATTTCTTTAGTAACATTGTGATTTGAAACTCGATGAGACGAAAAAGCGACAGTAAAAAGAGACAATCATATAAATATGTAGGATTTAGCATACGAGAGAATGAGATAGAATATATTTACATTATGCACGATTAATGCAAGTTCTGATTTTCATGATTGTTATCGTAATCGGAATGGCCAAGTGGTGTGAGACGACCAGACTTCATACGCAGTACGCACGAGTGGTTGATAGTTCGAATCCTGCTGATTTAGTATATTTAAGAGTTTTTAAAGAATAATATTTCATTTCTAACAAGTGTGAACTGCTGCAAATCACGGGTAAAATTTAAATCACGTAACGTAAATATTCACTGCGTAGAAACGCGTGCGGTTAGTTTTAATATGAAATTAAAAATAATAATTAGTTTATTTCTTGTATAGGATACCCTTATTGTTTTTTATCGTTATTATTGGCTAATAAATAATAACTCATTTTCTGTGAAAATATCCACCATGTGTCCATTACGGTTCAAGAGATACAGAATTTTAAAAGTATGACGGATAATGTTGGCTTAGCAATACGGCTCCTTCTTAGGGAAAGGAAACTTTAAAAGTACTAAACAAATTTAATACCACTCTCATATATCAGTGCTCTCAGGTTAATAATTCAATTGTTTAAATTTAATTTAGTACGATAAATGTTGTTGCGGAGGTTACTGAAATAAATTGTGCCTTGTAGCTTTCATGGTATTGGTACGGGTTCTGAAAGGTAATATTTCGAAAGAAAACATTATAATTAGTATATGAACATATGTAAAAATCAACTGGAAACCAGTCCGGGACTGCACGATCTCCATCAATCCTTATCACCAGGAATTACTTCTGACTCGATTGCCGATATAGGAGTTAGGAGTTATATTGGTAACAGAATTATACTGTTAAAACAATTTTAACATGTTACTCTGATTTTGTTGTTATTTATATGCCAATTTATCCTATTATTATTATCAATTTATCTTATTATTATCTACTAGATGTTCTTCACGTCTACCGTTGTACTCACTTTCCCGGACTTGCCTCCAGCTTGCCAGAATGCTACCAGTACCCCGATTCTAATGATCATAGCGTGAACTTATATAGCCTTTATCCTTCCTCAATAAATCTAAAGATTATAAAATAGCAAAATACTTTTAAAATCTGACTGGTAATTTCAGAGATTAACGCGGTCAAACAAGGTAACAAATTTTCGAGCTTTATAATTAGTGTACATTATTTATGTTCATGTTTAATCTGAATTTTTAATATTTATGCACGGTATAAAAAATATGAGGAGTGACAATGAAAGTGCAACGTAACGCAACTTAGCACTTATTACACCTTAGCACTATTCAAATAAGGTTGAGATTTATTCAACTATTTTTGGTTTTGCTCCGAAAGCCACCAGACGCCAATCGACCGTTGTAATGCGCGGAAATGCCATGCGAGGGCTAATTAATTTTTTACATTTGTTCTATATCTAAAGAGGTGTCTTTATTTACTCACTCTTGCCAATTGTATATATCCTAAATACTAAAATAGTTCTTGAGGAGTAAGCTCCAGTCGCACGTTGGAGCTGACACACACACTCTTTTAAGCTTGATTGTAGTCCGAACATGTCATGATCATATTTATATAAAAGAAATATAAATTATATCAATAGTTTTGTTAAAATTTCCTATTTTATGAAATGTTCTTATTTTATGAAATTATAAATTTGTGATTCAGTACTAATGATAATTCTCATAATGGTGGTAGGGCTTTTTCTAATGCCTGCCTGCCTAGTTAGCTACCACCTTCAACTTGAAAATCTGTCGCTAAGCTCCAATAGGCTTGGCGAGTTACCATCTTGGGCCACATCTTCACTTAAGATCAGGTGAGATTGCCACAAATGTAAAGCTACAACGATAAAAAAAATAGTTATTATTGTTAAAAAAATATATGCTTGTAAGAATTAAACGTGTTTGTAGTAAACTTTGAACTACTTTGACCTTTTAGTAAATTCTAACATGACTTATTTATTTTTAGTATAGTCATAATATCTCTTACAAGGTACCTTTTAGTGCAAACGCACGTAAAGTCAATATATGCAATACATTATTTTTTCAGTACTGATGTTCTAAATGATCTCAAATTAAATTCATAAAATAATTACCAGCTCCAAGCCTATTCGTGAACATTGCTTATATATCAAAAACAAGGGAACCGCCCTAAAATATATGTTTTAAGTTTTATTGAATCTTATAAGAAAGTGCTTTAAGTTCATTTTTACTTAATACATTACATTTACAATTTCGTTTTGAATTCAAACAAACATAAATCGATTTTTATCTTTCGAGTGTTGTCGAAACGAATTTCGGTAATCTTCGTATAGTTAACGAGGTGATTTATCATCAATTTCACCCGTTAATGGATCTCAAGAAATGGCTGCTAAAATTTTTCATTATGGTTTGTTAATTTCGCGGCACTTTTGAATACCTCTGAGGTTACTTTGCGGGTACTAAACTGTGTACACCAATGCTAGACCAAATATCAAACTAGATCCTAATCCTTTTAACTAAATAGGTATTTGTAAGTAATTAATAATTGTATTTTTTAACGTTGTAGGCTTGGCGTAGTGGCCACAAAATCACCTGATTTTTAGTGACGATGTGACCCAAGATGATAACACACTAAACCTAGTGGAAGACTGGCTCTCAAGTGCAGCACCAGAACACACCTATAGGTGCTTGGTTCAACTTGAGAGTGGTTTGATTTGATTGATTGATTAGAAAATGCCCTACCACCGTGCTATGGTTCCGTCACGATATTTTCCTTCACCGACAGCTCAGGCTTATTGCAGGGATTCGAACTCACGTCGAACTTAGCGTCGATTGGCTAAGTCGTAAACGCTACCACTGAGCCATCATTGCTTCAAAATCAATATAAGATTACGTTTACGATTACCTTACTAATATTAGATTTTTAAGCGTCTAAACGTAATGAGACGAATACGAATTAATTCTAATAATTTTAAAAGATAATGTGACGTATCTAGTAGGTTCTGACACCAATTTATAACTTTAATACTTTTTGTGTCTAATGTTCCGCAGCATTCTTTACCGCCATTGAAATTATATTAGTAAAATTATATATGTTTTACAACAATAATAGACGTACCCGCGGCTACGCTCGTGTGAGCAAAACACAATATTTTACAAGGATAAAAAGTATCCCGGGTTATGCTTATAACCCGCTATCTATCTAGCTATCTATCTGTGTGCCAAATTTCATCCAGATCCGTTCAGCCGATTTGCGTGACTGCGTAACAAACAAACTCACTTTCACAATTATATTATAGGTTAAGAATATGGGAATATTTTAAAGATTACCGACAGATTTCGCAGTATTACATTCTTGTGCGATACAGTGACTCTAATATTCCCTAGTAGATACAACATACGTCACACTGCACTTAGTATCTGCACACTCTCACAGCAGTTACATATGTTCTATAAGGATTGGTAAAGACTTCTATACATATTATAAAACTATGTCTGTCTGTCTCGTTTATGTTCTTTTCACGCGAAAACCACTTATCCGATTTACATGTTATTTTTTAATTCATAGCTATGTGACCAGGTTATCTATACATATTATAAAACTCAATGTCTCTCTGTCCTTTTATGTTCTTTTCACGCGAAAACCACTTATCCGATTTACATGTTTTTTTTTTATTCATAGATATGTTATGTGGCTAGGGCATAGGATATATTTTGTAAGATAAAATGACATACAAAATAAGCTGTGGCGATAATTCTTAGTCAATACGGCAAAAAAAAAAAAAAAACAATTTGAAAACCTACAAAAAAGCATATAGCATAAATCTATTCTCTAAGGATCACCCACAATAGGGTGATACAATCATTTTTGTTTTCCGTCTTTTGAGCGAGGGCAGCACAATTTGCGCGTGCGCTCGACCGAAGGTATTCTGTAGTCTACGAGAGCGGAGCCGCGGGCACAGCTAATATTAAAATAAATGTCAGATGAACCAAATACATATGCGTACATAAGCATATTATATGCTTTTTTATTTCCAATAATTAGGCGGGGTCGAGACCGCCATGCACACTGTGATAATCTCGTCACAGTGACTCTGTTAATTTCTTACTTTGCGGGATCAACCAGTGTATATACATACAACCCGGTCACAATATCTGTGCACCTGACATCGTGACGTCATATCGGCGGTCTGGGTACGGTGTGAAGTTTTTTCGTTCGTTTCGTGCGAACCGGAGAGTGTGCGGAGAGGTGACAGGGGAAGCGGGAGAGGCGCCGCATTCCAGCGAGGTGCACAGATATTCTGACCGGGTGGTACAGCTGCACGATGCTTCATACCGATGCATTGCAGATATCTCGGTCATAGTTTTTTTTTAGATTTAACTGTGATTTTCATCATGCGCAGTTCAATCACTTTGCCGAGATACTAACATTTTTTTAATATTATCTACCATACTTTACACATTTTAGCATATGGTTTACTAATGAATAACAGAATATCGAACCCGGGAGCGGCTCACGCTTACTTATACGGTGGCATTGTTATGAATATGCGTTTGTCGTCTGAACGTAGACTGTATGTAAATTAGACTCTGTTATGATATTTTAGTGATAAGCGGTAGCGATTTTAAGACTTTTATTATTTATAATTACTGTTACTTGAACAGATATTTATGGATGAGTAAAATCTTAAGTTCGCTTCGCCGAAACCGACTTGCTATAAATGTTAACAGTATATTTGTAGCTATACATACATACTTATACATACATGTTTCTTATTCTTATATATAAAATGCATGTCTGTATGTATGTTCCCTATGGAATCCAAAACGGCTGCATCGATTTGATGAAATTTTTATATAAACTGCATATTAGCCCAGCGGGTAATCCTGTAGAGTTTCAGCAACAGCTGGGTTTGCTTGTTACCTATATAATTATTTACTATTTATTTATTAGCACATTTTTTGACAATTTGAAATATCAGAATACAATTTTAAGGTGCCAATTAAGAATTAGTAATATTACATTTCGTATACCGTGTGTATGAATTTACCGTGTGTTAGAATGATGTTTGCATAAATAATGTTGTGTGTGTGCGTAAGGGAGTGAATGTGAGTGTTGTGATTTTTACTTGAGTGTTTTAGGTTTCGTGTATTATTTTTGAACAAACCTTGCACAGACCAACTTCAAAAATTGATTTCGACTAAGGTAGAATAAGTCAATATCATTGAAAAGGTTATTGTACTGCGTAGTACATCTATAAATGACGGAGTTTTACAGAAGAAATTGTGAACAAACTGGAGTTCCTAGTACACTTAGTAGGGTACTTGGAAATTTAATTTACATAAGTGTTCTGGGCAATCTGTTATTGAGTTAACTAGATCATATAAAAATCGCATATCGCTTATAATTCTTCCAACCTGTTATTGTGTGTAATGAAAGCTCATGACCATATTGACGACGCACAATCTAAGCAGCTTCTCACAGAAGAATAATAAAGCAACTTAAGAGGTAGGATTTTACTGAATTGCTTTGTGACTCTCAATATAAATCCTAACATTTTGATGGCTTTTGATGAATAAAATCGTAATGATAATTGTACAGTAACTTCGAGTCCATCATAATCCCCAATTAAAACTTTGGATTGATAAGTGATTTAAAGAATAACTGTATATGACGGAGTTTAAGTGTAAAATTTATAGAATTGCATTTCTTTATATTAAGATCCAGTTCATTTATTTGGCAATAGTTACATAGTCGATTCAGATCCTCCTGCAGGAGGAGAAATAACCAAAATATTCATCTTCGTCTTATAAAGTTTGCTTTTGTCTGTTTTATGTCGATAAGTACCTAAGTTTTGAAGTTTTAAGTTGATTGTATGAGCAGCAAGTGGTAGGCACTTTGAATCAAAGTGGTGGCAAGTTGCATATCATTCGTGTATTGGAAAGTAACGGGTATTTACTTGTGTATCACAGCTATAACAATCATTTTTACGTATTTGCCCAGTCAAAAATGGTATTAAGTCAATTCTGTTTTCCACTGATTCATTGTGTTCTATTTAAGTCGAATTTCTTCATATTAGAAGCACAAAATTTAAAGCTTTGTGAAGCTTATGAAGCCTGCTTTAACCTACCAATTCGGAATCAAGATAAAAAATGTGCACCTCATTACACCTGTGAAACTATGCTTGAAAGCTTTAAATTATGGGCTGCAGAATGTCCCATAAATTTCATATGCTAAATGATCACTTGGACCAATAAAATTTAAAGATACCTAATATGAGTGACTGCTCAGAGTAGCATAGAGAGCGTTTTCTCCAAGATGTGATGAATTTTGAACTACGTTTCAGGGACAATAAAATATAAATATGAATATATGAATATTCTTGAATAAAAGTGAATCAGGTGTTCACCAAAAATTTGTTTAATAAAAATTTCCATTAATTTATGAGAAAATATTTAGTATTTTTTTATTAAAATTTGAAATATCGCTATTGTTTCTACAAAAGCAAACTTAGATTAAAAATATTTTATTTATTAGTTACGAAAAGAAACCAAAATTTGACATTAAAAGACGTCAGATCCATAATTCGTGTCGACCGATGTAATTGTTGCTCGGAGTACCGATAGATGTGGAAACCAGACTAATTTTAAAGACTTTAATTTATAAATTAAGTAAATTAATATTTTTTTTGACTACGATATCCAGAAAACACTAATATTTTATAAATAACAGTGGTTCAAGTTTTGTTTTCAGTTCCCACTTCTATCGGCAGTTCTCAATGCCTGCCTATTTTTAAGCGATGATGGCGCAGTGGTAGCTTGTACGACTTCGCGTCGATTGACATGAGTTCGAATCCCTACAATGAGCCTGAGCTTTCGGTGAAGGAAAACATCGTGAGAAAACCATAGCATTGTGGTAGGGCATTTTCTAATGCCCGCCTGGCTAGCTACCACCCTCAAGTTGAAAATCTGCCGCCAAGCACCAATTGGTGTGTTCCGGCAGCTGAACTTGAGAGCCAGTCTTCTACTAGGTTTAGCGTGTTATCATCTTGGGCCACATCGTCACTTAACATCAGGTGAGATTGTGGCCACTACGCCACACCTATAACGCAAAAAAAAAAATATCACGCTTATATTAGCTCCACTTGTAACTAAACAATGTAATAAATAATAATAAACAATGTAATAAAATCTTAGAAGTCAATTTTAACCTAATTCTAATTGTCGTATCGAAATAAAACTTTGTATGTATATGTAGTTCGGATGACAACACTATAATTTGTAGCTGATCTGATGATGGAGCCAGGAAATGGACAGTGGAACACTCCAGTGGCTACTACTAATAAACTCCTCGAGTTTAGGTTCATAATATTATTTGTTTGACAAGTCAAATATATTGGGCTTGGTAACGAGATGTAATTATTATTCCGTTTACTTAATTATTTGTTTATATTTTTTACAATAATATTTACATAAAATACAATATTAAAATAAAAAATACAAAAAAAACAGTTGATCACCAGCAGAGAGGCGAAGACCCAAGCTACTGGTAGCTAGGTAGCTAGTCTGTGCAAGTACTCGCCGTTAGCAAGATGAGAAGAACCGGAAACGACATGTCTGAATGACTCTCTCTCTCTTATTATTATAAGACTAAAAACTTTTATATTTTTTAGTGCGTAATTAAAGCGTGTTTTTAGTTTTTTAAACTTATTTTAATTTCATACCTTTTGTCTTTTGTTTTGTATTACTAAACAAATCGCAATTAGACATTATTGTTTTCACGTTTGCTCTTATCGCTGCCGCTTCCCGCTACGCTCCGCTGATATGATACTACCTTATCTAGTACATCCTAATTATTACAAAACAATTGGTAATTACGTAAGTGTGTTGCATCAAATTGTTTTTTAATTACTTTGCACTCTCTCTCGGGCCACACGGCGTGCTGTGCGATGTTGCAGGAAACGAAAAAAGGCTTAATTATATAATAATTGCTTTCGTAGATTATTAAGTGATAATAAAACAAATTTTACTGTCAACAGATTATTGTAGGTGGATCATTATGTGTATGATAGTGATGTCTGGAAATGACTAACTCTCTGTACTTCAACTAAAATAATATACCTATTAATTAACTTTCAACATTATTTAAGATAAACCCGATCAAGTTTGTTGCCGTCTTCTCTCGATGAATGGGATGTTTTGCAGAACTGGTGAGAGGTCTTAATTTAATAAAGTATTTTTAATTATGATTTTTAAATAAAAAAAACATCACATATCACAGGAAGTATGAAAGTACAAATTTCTGTCTACTTGGGGCTGTCCGACTGGTGGAATACTTCCACCTTACAGAAGATCACAGCCAAATAACCTTCTGATGTGCTCCTACGGTGAGTAGGGTTTCCAGAGCTCCTTGTGGTAGGGGGTTCAAAGTCAGCAACGCGCTAGTGGTACATTTGGTATTACAAGCGACCGTAGGCTACGGTAGCCGTTTACCATCAGGTGATTCGTAAGCTTGTTGGCCGCTACTGTAGTATAAAAAAAGGTGAGTAGTAACAGTTTACCGTGGTATGGGCATTGGGCATGTCATGAGGAGGAATGAAAGTCATATAACTAGAAGGGTGTTAAGTATGAAGGTGGACTGATATACGTTTAGAGGAAGTTCGAATAAGGTATGAATGGATTATGGGAGAAATGAAATGATGTTTAAAAGGTGTGGCCATTGAGATGAGAGAGGAGACATGTTGTGCTGTCTCTAGAAAAGAGTCTTAGTACGCATATTTTACAAAAATAAATTCTTAATATTTAATATTGTGATATTGTGGTTAAACGGTAAACCTATAAAATATATCAAATTTCTTTTGTAAAAGGAGCCATTTCCTGGAGTATTTCAATAATACATTCCTTTGTTAGTGTAGATCCTGATTAGCAACGAAATTCGTTGCTTGGTTGGTTAAAATACAAAGATATCATATTTTTGAACAAAGAATTGGTTTGTTTTATCGCTCAAGTAACAGATTAAAAAACATTGGAAGATACTAAAATAAAATTCTCTTAAATTGAGCTTATGATTTGTGAATCAATTTGTGAATCAAAAGTTGTGTGCAACTTTTCTCTATTTCTTATTGTTTCGGATTTGGGTATACATTCCTATATCAAACATCCATTCCGTTTATGATTTGAATTGTTATGTAATGTCAGGATTAGGCGAGTTTTTGACATGAACTTGTCAGTCATGTAGTGGTTTTTATTTTTTATTCATAGGCTAACTGTTTCCGCAGAATCGTTCTGCCCCGTATCTATTTTAAATACAAAAATGCTTATTTTGAGTGATATTTAGAAGATAGATCAATGCTCTCGCTGATTTTTTTTAATAGTTTGTATCTATAAATGTCATACATTAATTTGATATTTCTCTTACGGTTTACTCAGCTAAGCCATTTAAGCGCCCCAAAGGCGTCTTTTTCGATAATTCACCATTATTGTCACTACTTATTTCGTATGTTACTATATGTAGCAAAATGTATCCTATAACCTGGCCAGATAGCAGAGCTATGAATTTAAAGAAATAGTGTAGATTGGATAAGTGGTTAAAAGAAAGGACAAACAGACATAAAGACGTTGAGTTTAAATATGTATAAATTTTGAGTTACTGATACTGTGTAATACAGGTGGCATTTTGCATAATAAAGCTTGGTTATTGTGCACAAGTGAAGTGAATTGGAAATAATAAACAATGAATTCTGGGATGTCACAAAAAGATCTAACCATTTTGTTAGAATATTAAGTCAACGCAAGACACTTTATAAAAGGTAATAATAACCCACCTAATAATGGTAGTAATGGTGTTCAATAGCGAGGACCTAGTTACTAAGTTAGGAAAAAGAAGGAGGCGAAAATATTTTATAATCCTGTACCTATGTATCGCAATATTCATAAATGTAAAATGGTATAAAAAAAATTTAAAAAGAAAATGTAAAAAAGATGCTATATATAAAACTGATTATAATTCATTGCAAAAACACTGGAACAAAAGATCAGCAGAATTTTTTTATACGAGAACGTATAAGCTGAATGTTATATGGAGTTCGCCGTAATGCGCGAAATGAATGCGTTCGCCATAAAATAAACTCGTAAAATAAAGGAGTGGGAGAGAATAAAAAACCCGCCAATGAATTCCACATTGGCGTGTCAGTAAGGTTTACGATTTTTGAAGGTTGGCACAATGGTTGAAACTGACTGCATTGCTTGTATTGTCCCAGCGGAATTGGTTTTTTGATGCTGGCCATCAATTCGCAGTTCGATTTTTGAAACGCCCGTGTTGACTGTATTAAATTTAATGCCAATAAAATGGATTTTTTTTTGATCGAATGCAAATAGGTCTTTTTATCTTTTTTTTTTAATTGACTTATTTAACCCCAATAAATCCCCAAACGTGGCTAATCGAAAGAGGGACGCTGTAACGGGTCCTGTACCTACCACCCCTATTTATTACTGGATATAAACCGACTGATCGTGAAACGTAACACACCTAAGCGTGATATTATTAGCGTTATATCCAGATAGACACAATTCTCGTGTCTTACCACCCAGTCATTTTGTCTGCTTAGGTATTTAGTAAGAGAGAGACGATTAAAAGCTTCTAGTTGGATATAAGTTACACGATGATTAATGACGCGTCCAAGCCAATCACTGTTACACCTAATTGCCATTCCATCACTCTACAATTTTTATATTTTGACTAGGTGTGGCTCGCGGTTTCATTGAAGTTTAATTTTTACGGTTCTTGTCAGGTGTCTTCAGTAAAATTTTCGCTGGAGCAACATCTTGCGACATTGTAGCGTGCTACAGTAATTAAAAATGTCGCATGTTGTAGCAAGAATCGTACGGCAAAAAAGCACCTTGCGGTATGTGGCACGATGTGTACTGGTATCGATGTTTCTTCCTTCCTCCCAGAAGGCAGATCAGATCGCGACTTATTTTATAGTTGATCGTGTGTTTCTTCGGGGATGGAATATTAAAAAACTCCTTTCCAAACCAAAAATTATCGATGTGCCAGTAAGTATAATGCATCCGAACACCATAATTTCAGTTCCAATAATATTCGAATGCGATATAGATCGGTAAGATTAAACAACAAATAATAAAATACAGATGACTCATTTAGTTAAAATTTTAATGAAATTTTTGAAGTTATATTCCATATGGCGTGTTTAGTAGAGGGTAAAACTGAGCTGCGTGCGCATCATGTGACGGAAGTGCAACATGATGACGTCAGACATCAATACTGTTATTACGCTTGATTCAAAATTACAGTGTGATCTGTAAATTAAAACTTTGGCGGGAAGATAAGGTTCTGCTGCATTCGCAGTACGTAAGATTCGCCAGTTAACAGATATTGCCACTACTAGGTTAGTCTACTTTGCTTACTTCCATAGCTTAATGTCTTACGGTATTTTGCTGTGCAGTTCAGCAGCTGAGGTAGACACCATATTTATGTTACAAAAGCGGGCAATTCAAACAATATACAACACGAGATCTCGCGAATCACTAAAGAACAAGTTCCAGCAATTTAATAACTTAACTTTGCCCTCCCAATGTATTCTTGATAATTCAATGTAAAAACTTTGACAAGCTTGATTTTGTCAAAGACCAGCTCAGTTTTAGTACTAGAAATAGACATAAATTAGTCTTACTGTGTCTTAGACTTAGTAAAACTAACAAAAGTTTATTAGTTAATAATGTTAGGTACTAAAATAAAATCCCGACACTCATTACTGATATGGATCCGGACAATGAGTTCAAAGACCATATCAAACCGATTTTACTGTCAAAAGGTTAATAAGGTGGATCACTGTGTGAATGATAGTGATGTCTAGAAGTGACTCTTTCTCTTTGCGTCCACTAAATAAAATTTCTGCCTTCCGGGAGGAAGGAAGAAACATGCATATATATATATATATATATATATATATATATATATATATATATGTATTTAGTTATCTGACAATTTTGGCCTATACTAACTAGCTAAAAAAGGACCCTTACGGAACCTATGTACCAAAATTGTGTGTATGTGTGAAGTGCAGTGTAATGATTTTATGTTGATAGCTAGTGAATGTAGTCTCACTGTATCGCGCGAGCGGCTGCTTGGCTCAAGGGCTATACCGGAGGAACGGATCTAGGCTTGAGATGCCGTAGGAAATGGTAATCTTGGCCGGTACGATTTTAAATAAAATGCAATTGGTATAGTAGAGTTATATATATAGTAGAGAAAGGCGTGAAGAGTGGAGAGAAAGAGACAGGCAGACATGACGAATAAATGACAGAAAGTGATAAATAAATGATAATTGTAGGTTGAGCATAATAAAAACATTTCCGTTACAGACTTTAGATATAAAGTGCTATTATTATTACAGCTTTTAACTGGTGTGTTAAGTGAACAAGCTGGTTTTCTTGAGCTGTGGCTGCGTACAGGAAGTCAAAAGGTTAATATGCAAAGCGAAATGCATGAACTATCCACTAGAAATAATACGGTGCGTATGAGATGAACTGGCCGATGCGGTTTTTGAATAAGCATATTTGTGTGTATTAAGTGTTAGCGATATAGTATATCTAGATATATATATATAGATAGCGTAAGTAATAAAAAACTACAAAGCGGGTATGAATGTAGTAAATACTTGTATATTATTGCTAATATCTAAAGGAATATGGTGTAATGCTTATATTTTCAATTATATATCAGATTAAATCGCAGCACCATGAAATTAACTGCATATAAACTCTACAATACTCCATTATTCGCTCGCCCGGCAGATAATATTATTAGTATGAAAGGGATAAAAAATTGATTTTACTATGTATCATTTAAATAAAAAAACATTGTTATTCCGTATTAAATCGTGTAGATAGCTGCTCTTTCTCTTTCTCTCTCTCTCTCTAACACACAAACTAAATATTTCACGTCATAAATATAATTATTTACTGATTTTAAGATATTTGCATGTGGTCTTTCAACCTCCTATCGATCTTTAATAAATTGCTATCAGAAATTTTCAACAGTGTGAACTTTTTTAATATTATATCGGTATTTTGTCGGATATATTATTACCGTCAGTAATATTAAATTAAATATATTTCAACTGGCCAATCCTTATCAGGTCGACACTGACATTACTTATTCATGGCGTGCGGCTCCTAAAATTCGGACAGATCCCATGCAAATGGTTTATAGTTTCCTCTATACGTTGGGAATGACGTTACTATCGTCACGACCCATCTATCGGGGACGGTCAGGGACATAAAATCGAACCCTCTTAGACTGATTGATTTAACGTACGATCCTAGAAGTAGTAATTTTTAATGAAGTTAGGGTTAGAGTTAGTTAGGGTTTGCGCACACACATTCTCAAACACACTCAAACACGTACAAAATTATTATTTAAAAATCATTCTAAATATATTCACACGAGCGCACGCGCGAATCGTACTGAAACAAACGAAAATGGAAAACAAAAATGTATGTAGATATGTAGAATGTAGAATATTAATTTAATATATATCTTAAGGTTTACTCAGCGTAAGCCATTTAAGCGCCCCAAATACGTCTTTTTTTTCGAATTGATTCTCCATTATCGCCACATCTTATAATTTTTTTATAATTAACGTATGTTAATTTATCTAACAAAATATATTCTATAACCTGGCCAGATAACATAGCTATGAATTGAAATTGAACATGTAAATCGGATAAGTAGTTTTCTCGTGAAAAGAACATAAACGGACAGACTGACAGAGGGAGTTTGAGTTTTATAGGTTACGAACTCAAATGTTTTAGACCGTGTCCCATCGAACAAAAGCAACACCTACAACAAGGGATGATACAAATGTATCATCTATCTAATATAATAATCTATCTAAACTATAATGTAATGAAGCTGAAGAGTTTTTGGTACGAAGTTCCTTATGGGGCGTTGCGGAGGGGTCCTAGTCGGCAAAAAACGTCTGCAACGTTAAAAAAAAAACCTAAGATTTTTATGTATAGTCTATGTATGATGGCTATACAGTGTCTAATGTATAGTCTACGTTATGACTGTTATTGTTATTGCAGTTTGCTATTATTTAATTATATATTTTTATAAATCATTGTAAATAAAATAAAGGTGATAAGATAATTAGGTAAAGTAACTTTTTTTATTTTTATCGATAAAAAAATCAAAATAAAAAATGTATATCCGATTAATGATTTTCTTTATACTTCGAATAGAACTTAAAATTACTATTTTATAATAAAGAACTTCGTTCCTATCTGTTGTCCCACGACACCACACGGTTTTTTTGTTTGTTTGAATAAACACGCTAATCTCTGGAACTACCAGTTGGATTAGAAAAATTATTTTGTGTATGATTGCCAGATTCACGTGAAATAGTGTAGACTATCTAAAATTAGGCTAGAACTCTCAGCTGGCCTTAAATATTGATTTTTGTTAAGTAGGTCGGACGAAACCACGCACACGAACTGCTTTATCCGCGTGCGCTGGCGTAATGGTTAGTGATACGTAAACACAATGTTCTACAAAAATATTGCTTCTTAGTACGTCTAAAAAAAAGTCCCCAATACTATATGCATATCTCTTATAAATAAGCAACAATAAGGTATTTTGTGTTCTTTTTGAATTGTGGGAATTTGAACAGTGATTTATGAGCATTATTATTAGGCATGGCATATTAATCCTTACGAACGAAAGTTACTTCATCATCAAGACAATTTTATGAAGATAAACTTTGCCCTTTATAGCATGTTATTTGGACGAATAGTTTGGGAGATAATGTAAAATTAAAATAAGACACTCGGCCTATGACTATAGTAGTGGTGCGAATGAGCTGTGTGAGTTTTAACGCATATAACTCTAGCCATCCGATAAAAACATTGTCTATACTGAAATAGTATAAATCATCAGTTAGCCATTTCTTTTAAATTATACGCGGGTGATACCACGAGCACAGCTATTACTATAATATAATAAAACTCTGGAACTACCAGTCGGATTCGAAAAATTATTTATGTATATGATAGTCAGATTCATGAGGAATAATATAGTATATATAACTTCACACTAAGACTATAAGGAGCGGAGTAGTAACTATGAACGTCAAGCAATCTGGCATGATATAGGCAAGTATGAGAAGAGGAACGACGATAGGGCTCTACACAGGTGCGTTGACGTCGGCACCGTGGAGAGTTTGTCGAATAAATTTAAGATGGACAAAACTGTGAGGCACAGCTAGTTTTAAAATAATATTAGTCCGTAAATATCCCACCGCTGGACAAAGATCTTTTCTCGATGCAAACCCTGAGTTTAGTTTGCGGATAATTTTCGTTGTTACACCAGTCTGAAAATGCAACTAGATTTTTCGTCAATACTTCGCTGCCCGGCATGAATGATTAAGCTATTGACTTCTCTTATTCAATAAGGTCAGCGTCTAGTTTGTCATCTTTTAAAAACAAATTAAGAAATTATTTACTGCAATCTCAGGCGTGTTTCGAAAACTGTAATCTGGACATTTCCGCTATTTAACTCCTTTTTCTTTTGTTTAAATTTATCCTGTTTATCTATCTTGTACGTATTTATTATATTATAAAATATATGTACTTATAAATATATACAACTGATATTCTATTATTATTTAATTATGTACACGATACTTTTAATACATATCTTACTTCTTGTAAACCCACTTGGCCGCAACTGAAAATCAGCGCTGGTGTCACTTAGAACGGTGGCATCCAGCTTATGCTGAGTTGTGTGCCCTTTGTAGTAGTACTACGGCACATGGGTTTATATGATAACATTGTCTTTTTTATTTTTTCTTATTTAGTTTTTAATTTTATGTTATGTTAATTTTGTCTTCAATACTGTGTGGCCGTATGTTATCTACAATAAATGTATTTTCTTTCTTTCTTTCTTTCTCTTAACCATATGTTTGATGGGTTTGGTTTGGTAGGTAACACCATGGCTTATGGTGGTCGCGAACAACTCAGGAACAATAGTGTTCTAACCATTAAGCAATCTCTCTTTTTCTAATCGAAAAAAAAAGCTGATATATAATTGAAATTTTATTTATTTTTGATTATGATTTTTTATACAACTATGGTGCATAAAAAGCAAAAAAGCATACGGCTCGCGTGATGGTAAGCGGTTACCGTAGCATATGGACGCTTGTAATGCCATAGGTATCACTAACTCGTTGCCGACCTTGAACACCCCTACCCCAAAGAGCTCTGGAAACCCTACACACCGCAGAAACACAACACAAGGTTATTAGGCTGATACCTTCTTTAGGGTGGAGGTATTTCATCAGTCGGACTGCCCCAAGTAGAGAGAAATATTATTTTTAAATAAATAAAAAATCTGTTTAATATTGCCATATTAAATAATAATAAATCAAAAAGAATATGCTTTTGCCGCTACTTGCCCTTACGATTCAGTCCCCTTTTTATGTCTCCCACACTTTTCATCCAGTTTGGCTGCCATCAATCATTATCACTATCTCTGGCTACACGTACCTCCGTGCATACATTATAATTATATTAGAATATAGATTAGCATACTCTATGTGGGTTTATTGCGAGAATTACTTTCTTGATACTATAATTACCAGCACTTGATAAAATAAAATGAATTTTCCGCTTCTTCAGGTTTTTTTTAAATATCACGATGGTGGCAAATAAGTATTCGGCCAGCCTGATGGTAAGCAGTTAGCACTCTAAAATTCTACATCAACCAGATTGCAATAATAAAACTGGATAGATAACTGTAAAAATATTTTTATTTGACAATATTCATTCAATTATAGTTTCTAAGCTAGGATCATAATATTAAAAGTTACAATTATTTTTTATAACTGTTCTGTAAATTACTAATATCCATTATAGACGTTCCATATATAACGCAGTTTATAAACTCGCTTTTCAAATATTGAAAGGATTTCAATAAAATTTCATACAAATATCCATAGTCATATTAATACCAGTTAAAAATGCTTGCTTGTATTAGATAGTGGTATTTAAATTATTATTGACTAAGGTTTAAATTTGATTGTAGTGAAGATTGCGGGGATCACAGTCGTTATAATAAAAAACATTTTCCTGCACTACTTTCACTTATATAATTGTACAAAAGAGTAAGTGCGATAGTTAATTTTCGTATTTTACGGTGTATTTCGTAATTTCAAGTTTCCGAACCGGTAGTAGTGTTCTGACATTACTTCGTGTTTTGCTCTTCTTAGGGCTTAAAATGAGTTAAGTATTTTTGAATGTATCAATGTTTATATTTAAAGTAGGTATTCTTTTTAATGTGAAATCGAAATAAATTGAATTCAAGAATAAAGGTTTTTTTCTTAAGCTCCTATATCCAATTTTAACTAGACTTACATTCGTTGGTAAAGCATTTTTCAATAAGTAATCTAGGTTACATACGATTTTCCATAGGAGGTATGATAAAAACACAATTTAGGAAAAAACCGCTATTATTTCAATTAGATAATTTAATAAGTCGCAGTTACTAGTTAGTGTAAAATAAAATTCATATTATAAAACAAAACTTAACTGATTTTCCATCGAATATACAATATTATAATTTAGGTAGTATTTATACCCAAAAAATAATAGAAACTTCAAGTATCAAGATTGTTATGACGATGTACTCAATAACATACTGAATCAATAATTGCCTTGGACTGCCTCCGGGTACAGAATATGACTAATAAATATACAATGCGTACTCAATATGTTTCATTTAACACCCACAATGTACGGAACGGTCCATTAAAGTATTATCTTTCCTATTTGATGCATGTTTTCGTTACCCGATACAACAAAATATTGGGAGTTTTTGTACACTAATTATTATTGGGAGTTTTTGTAACCTAACTATTATAAATTATAACGATAACCTATTTGTTTTTTTTTTAATTCTTTTATTTAGTGTCATCTGTCCCGGTGTCTGTCTGTAATCAAATCTTGCAAGTTAAATTTAACCCACTTCCTCTTATCATACAAAGTGGAAATTTTACACATTTATTTAGTTCCAGTGACAATGGACTTTTATGGTAAAGGCGACCTGATTCCACACCCAGGATTGGATCCTGAACAAAAGAACTCCTTAACGGTCAGAAACGAAATTGTATTAACACTTTTTTTTTCTTGCTTTCAATTGCGTCATAAGTTGACTGCTGCACCCAGGGTTGGCTTTCGATAAGGGAACTCCTCAACGGTTAGCAGCACAGACACGAGATTTTGTATGCTAATTTAATAATGATAGCCCAATTTAACGATAAAAGCTAGTTTTGATAAATCATTTTTCAAATCTTTCAGGTCAGGTCTTTCAAGTCTAAGATAGTGACACGCTAATCCCAGTAGGGGAACTGGCTCTCAAGAGCAGCTGCCGGAACACACCGATTGGTGCTTGGCGACAGATTTTCAACATGAGGGTGGTAGCTAGCCAGGCGGGCATTAGAAAATACTCTACCACCATGCTATAGTTTCATCACGATGTTTTCCTTCACCGAAAGCTCAAGCTCAGTGCAGGGATTCGAACTCACGTGGATCGACGCCAAGTATGTACAAGCAACCACTGAGCCATAATTGATCACAATAACATCGTTGCTCATTTAGTCATGGATTTAAATGGAGCCTTTTAAAAAAAATATTCATGATTTACCAAATACTAGCTGTGCCCGCGGCTCCGCTCGCGTGGATTACAGAATCGAAAATAAAAGTTATAAGTTACTCCTTATAACATCAGCGATCTGCCAATGAAAGTCCCGTCACAATCAGTCCAACCGTTTCGGAGATTAGCTGGAACAAAGAGACAGACAGACAAACAAAAAAAATATAGATACCGTATGCATTTACTGAAAAGGTGTTATTTTACCACTCGAAACAGAGACTTCAATTTTATTATTATATGTATAGATAAATTGATGATACCTATTTTCAAAGTTCTTTCAACTAGATTGTGAATTGTTATTTAATTAATTGTGAATTTAATCAATGAATTAATTAAGAATGATATTATACATGAATTTTAGTCACGTAAAAATACATTTATTAGTGACGTAGTGATAAGGCTGTAAAAGTCAATTGTAGAGTTTTTTTCTGTATTTTTTTAGTGAATTTTATTATAATGAAAGGTATTAATTCATCTTGGATGTTGCTTATACCCGGAACTGGATTGAATATGCTTTTAATATTTCACGGGAACTATGCGTTTTATTTGGCTTAAGAGGAAACGCGGTCGCCAAGACATTTGAAGAATACGTTTAACAAAAATTTATCGCAGTCGCGCTGTGCCCTAAAGGCCGAATAGAGTGCGAAAGAGACTGCAGCTTTTGAGACTGATTTTAGCTATTTAGACGATATCATAATTTCAATTCCCCTGTTTCCTCCTACAAAATTGATCTGATTTCAATTTTTTTTTATTAATATTGTAAGAAGTCTCTTTGTTTTCCTTTTTTTATGTCGGTCTATTTTTATTGGTGGATGACGGATAATGGCGGGTCACTGGGCAAATTTATTAATTTTAGTTCTCTCTTAATTTATTTATGGAAACAAAAAACTATGCGAACATGGCAGTATTAAATATAAATCGTATTGTATTAAAATCTTTGCCACTAGTGCCACTATCGAGATTGAGATTATATAATTTTGTGTATACTATATAAATGTAGTTTGAAAGAAATACTTACCTGTTTTAATTATTATTCAAGAGCTTTTAACAAACAACGGTTTTTATATATCTTCTAAACATATTATAAAACTCAACGTCACTCTGTCTGTCTGTCCGTTTATGTTCTTTTCACGCCAAAACCACTGATGCCATTTACATCGTGTTTTCTTTAATCATAGATACGATATCTGGTATGGTTATATGATATATTTTGTTAAATTAAGTAAAATACGAAATAAGCTGTGACGATAATGGTGAATTAATTCAGAAAAAAGACGCTTTTGTGGCGATTAAATAGCTTACGCTGAGTAAACCTTAAGATATAAGTATATGTTAGTGTACTATATATAGTACACACATAATTACAATTATAGATTTTAAAAAGACCTATAAAAAGGTCAGCGAAAGCATATGTCAATCTTCTAAGGGTCACCCACAATAAGCATTTTTGAGGCATCACATTTCGCGCGTGCGCTCGACTGACAGCATTGTGTAGTCCCTAGGTATATATAATTGAGATTAACGCGTTCAAACATACAAACTCTCCAGATTGAATAATATTAAAAGTAGTAATTAATATACATAAGAATACAATATTTGACAGAGACGGTCTACTTATACTTTCCAATTAAGTCGATTAACATTGACCCCCACATTATCTCTATTCATTGCTATGAGCACGAGACTGTGTAAACATTATCATCCCGTTAATCATCCATCAACGTGTTTCTAAACGAAGTAAGTACCTGACGGGAAGGAATTCCTGATAAAGCTTATCACGTCAAACAACATTATACTAATGTCTTTGTATAGCCGAAGACGTTACTCCCGGGTGTATGTTCACGCTGTATCTATAACGAGATAAGCTTTTACATTAAGTGCTTAACACTGACATTTCTATTTGAACTTCTCTTCTATATATATACTAGCTGTGCCCTCGGCTCCGCTCGCGTATGGACTAAAGAATGCAGTCGGTCGAGCGCACGCGCGAATCGTGCTACCCCCGCTCAAAAGACGGAATACTACAATGCTTATTGTGGGTGATCTTTAGAAGACAGATTTATACTTTCCTATAATTTTTTGTAGCTGTTTATTCCGAATTGATTCACCATTATCATCACTGCTTATATCGTAGGTTATTTTATCATACAAAATATATCCTATAACCTGGCCTGATAACATAGCTATGAATTTAAAAAAAAATGTGTGGTTTTATGAAACCACGATACATGTGCTACTTTCAAAATAAAAATAATAACACACATTAACATATACAATGTTCCGAATTTACGATTATAATCCTTGAGTGCACGGCATAAAATTCAATTTTATTTGCCACAATGTAATGTAATGCGTCATGCTATGATCCAAATTTACGATTATCATCCTTGAATACAAGGCATAAAATTCAATTTTATTTTCCACAATGTAATCTAATGCGACATGCGATAGATGAACGAAAAATTTGGGGCGATAAAATAAAAGTTTCACTTTAATTAAAAGAACATGTAAATCGGATAAGTGGTTTTCGTGTGAAAGGCGAAGAGAGAGAAGAGAAGAGAAAGACGTTAAGTTTTGTAATATGTATTTAACTCTAATTTAGTTTTGTAATGTAATTTAACTCCATGGCTCCATGGTTTCACCAGTGTTAAATATAGTCAATAAACTCTTCACCGCAGATACCAATGCACCCGTGTACTTATCGTTGTTGCTTACCGTATACTTGTACCTTCGCACCTTAGAGATGTAGCGTAATGTTAGGTAGCCTACTTCATAATATCAGAATAGATAACTGGAGACATGGATTTTGAGTTGCCATAAAAACTCTCTAGACAGTTCTAACAACCTACAGTACATCATAGTTCCTACAGTAGACCGCAGCCAAATGACCTAGTGTCGTGTTCCTGCGGTGAGTAGGGTTTCCAGAGCTCCTTAGGGAATGGTGGGTTTAAAGAGAGGTAGGGCACAGAGAAATTTCTTTGGAGATTTCTCTCTACTTGGGGCAGCCCGACTGGTGGAATACCTCCACCCAAAAGAAGATCGTAGCCAAATGACCTTGTGTTGTGTTTCTGCGGTGAGTAGGGTTTCCGGAGCTTCTTGGGGTAGGGGGGTTCAAGGTCGGCAACGCGCTTGTGATACCTATGGTATTGCAGGCGTTCATAGGCTACGGTATCCGCTTGCCACTAGGCAGCCGTATGTCTGTTTGCCACCTATGTAGTTTAAAAAAAAAGTTAAACCACCATCTTGTAGACTTGACTTTTAAGACTAGAAAAGACTACAAAATTTGTTTTATTTGTTAATTACGGTTCACCAACATAACATAGAATTACACATAATTAAAAAAAACTATTAATATAATTAAATTAAAATGCCGTTATATTTGTAAGTGAACACGGCATGCACTAATAACATACTTAAGTATTAAATTTAACTATATACATATAAAATAACAGAACTTAAACATAAATAAGAGAAATTGAAACTAAAATAATTAATTTAACTATGATATAAGAAATAAATAACAATAAGAAATAAGTCAAATAAGAAACCGGCAAATTTAAGATAATATAATTAGAAAGTAAAATAAATAAAAGTATTAATGTTGGCAACTGCTTCTGCGAATCCAAAATAAGATGAAGAAGACATCTCATATAACTATCTCACTTAGTGTTAAATAATTCATATTAGTGCGAGTAGTGCCGGTATTTTCTCCATTATTTTGCTTATGACATAATTTCTTTTTCAAACTCCTTGTCTATATATGCCAGTCTTGGGTCGAAAAACTTACAAACTATGTCGCGTATTCAACAAATTTGCGGGTAAAAATTCTCCAGGCATACATTTATTGAAACGAGCTTCATCCACGAACACTAAATTAAAACGCTACTCCTCGGTATAATATTGAGTCATTTAGATCCATCCTTATAATAGTGCTGATGTGGTAATTTTTAGTGGATTTTAGGCTCGTTAGTGGAATGTCTGAACTGTGAAGAATAAAAAATCTTTATTGGACTAAAGACATTATATTAAAATAATTAGTATATTACGGAATAGAAAGATACAACCGTATTTCAACTCCAGTTTCCAATTAGAAATTGCTCGTACAATCTTTGATTACGTCATAATATTATTTTACACTAGGAAATAGCCCGCAAATTCTGTAAAAAAATATATGTGTAAAACTAATTATATATTAGTCTTAGAAAATTATAATATTACTAAGAATATTTTACTTTAATTTATTATTTTATTTTAGGAGTTTACTCCTTCAGAATATATTTCACTATCTAGCACGCGGTACGTAAATTAGATGGGCAGAAAAATCTTGAGTTATTATAACTAACAGTGAAGCCGTTATGTTGCCCCTCCGCGTGACATATTCGCGCGCCTTATACTGAACGCATATATACTTAACATACTTGTACATATATGGACCAAATTGTAACATAGTACTAATGTAATTTTGTCAATTGTATATAAATCGAAACAATCGTACAAAACTAAACTCCAGTCGCGCGTCGGAGCTGACACGCACAATTTTTCTGAAGTACTACATTTTATTGGTAGATTAGCTGTGGACTACAGAATGTTGTTGTTGTACAGTTGTGCTGCCCCAAAAAAGCTTATTGTGGGTGTTCCTTAGAAGATAGATATGCTATTGCTGACTTTTTTGTAGGTCTTTTTAAGATCTATAATTTGATTTATATCTGTTATGGTTTACACAGCTAAGCTGCTTATTTCGTATGTTACTTTATCTAACAAAATATGTCCTATAACCCGGCCAGATAATATTGCTATGAATAAAAAAGAAGAACCCTGTAAATCAGATAAGTAGTTTTCGCGTGAGAAGAACATAAATGAACAGACAGATGAGAGACGTCTAATTTATATAATATGTATAGATAGTGATATGGACACAATGGAAGAAGTAACGGGAGCCATTTCATCCTTTTTAAAATAGAGTTAAAAAAAATTTACTTGTATTCATAAGTTTATATGTATTGTGGTATTTAAGTTGTACCTAGTTACTTAGAGCAAGGCATGAGATGCCAAACAATGACCTCAGAGATGGGCCAGCGCCGTCAAGGTGGATATAACAAACAGTACGGCGATGGAGCACTACGACAAAGTCAACACGCACCTTGAGCACTCACTCCATTTTTACAGACCTTCAAATATATTAGACCTGATATAAATAATTAAAAGATTGTAAATATTAAAGTTATTGATTTTATGACATTTGATATTTTCCAGTTTAATTGTGATATTGATCTATGCCAATATTATAAAGATCTAGAGATTGATTTTTTTTAGGTTATTTGATAGAATGCGTTACTCTCTGAAAATAACAGTCAGGTTTAAAAATATGTTTTTGAAGATGAGAAAACTTTATAAGTAGGTTTGAAGTGATGAAGTATGTTACACCAAGCCGGGCGTTAGCCGGGACACGCTCAAAGATCTTTTGTATGAAGTAATACATTCTACACGGGGCCGGGGCCGTGCCTCGGCAGGGCACGGTAGCACGGATCCAGCCCGATGTAGCATGAATTACTTCATACAAAAGTATCCTATATATGTTTGACCGTTTCCCAACCGGCACCCTTAAGTCCTTAAGCATCCTTAAGTCCGCATATTGTGACGTGGCCCGACAAGGACTTGGAAATTTATTAAAACTTCAGATTTCGCTTATTTCGTCCATTCTTAACTCTACATCCGTACTCAATATTAGACGAAGAGCATAAATAGGTAAATGTGTTTGCTTAGCTAGTACTTACTCTTATTCCCACTACGACGGTGGTCCAACGACGATTCTGTTGATATATCCTCACCACTGCTATAGTAAATTTTAGATAAGCGATAAATTTCATAAGCTCTTCACTTATCGGTGAGTACTGTATAGTTATGTATTATATACAAACTACACAGCACATTTTTTGAAATTTTTAAAATATTAGAATATAATTTTAGAGTGTCAATTAAGAAGTAGTAATATTGCATTTCGCATACCGTGTGTATGAATGTATTTAGAATGATGTTTGCATGTTTGCAAGTCAATATCATTGAAAAGGTTATTGTACTGCGTAGTAAAACTATAAATTACGGAGTTTTGGGCATATGTATGTTTTACAGAAGAAATTGCGAACAAACTGGAGTTCCTAGTACGCTTAGTAGGTACTCGGAAATTTAATTTACTTAAGAGTTCTGGGCAATCTGTTCTTGATGAGTGAGTGTTCTTCTTAGTTTTTCCAGTACTGCTATATCCAGCCACCCTCATACTTAAAACTCATCTGGTTGTATGAATTTTTCCTCCTCATTTTATGACACGACCATACCACCCTAATCAATTACTCTTCAATTTCTCTCTCTATGGTGTTTCTTTCATACTTCCTCTGTTATGGACATTCCTAATCTTCATTCTAGTTACACAGCACATACATATTAACATTTACATCTCTGCCGCATGTAATCTTCTTTCATCCGTCTCTATCGTTGTCCAGCATTCACGTCCATACATCACATGTTATAATAGTTTATAAACTTCCATAGAAGCTATTAAATGGCGTGGAGCCTACTTGCCATAAATTTGGTTTTTCAAAGTAACGCTGTTGGTGTAAGAGGTTTTGACAGCTTCACGGATCTTTGTGGCTAGCGCACTCAGCCGAAAAGGTAACAGGCGCAAAGGTGCCCAAATGGCCGAAACTCGACTTCGGCTGTTATCATCTATACAGTTTCGAGATATAGCTAACTATCGACATATACAGATCGTTATTCACATTTCCCTTACTTGTCTACAGCTTGTCAGATTGCTTGACGTTTATGGGTACTACTCCACTCCTTAAGGTAACAACGTGAAGTTTTATAGCCTGTAACCTTCCTCAATAAATATGCTATAATTTTACCCTTGAGTTTTTTTTAATAATACGCATATATGTATATAAGACTATAATCATTTGTTTGGATATATATGAAATAAACTATAACGTGTTGCTCTGTAAATAAAGATTTATTTTATTAATTATAATATCTATTACTAAACTAAATACAGACAATGTTATTTAAAATACCTGTAAATAAAGTAACGACATTAAAAGTTTATATTTCACAATTCCTTTCTTTAGTATTATAATTTATTTTACAATTTGACATGAATCATATTTATATGTATGTCATAACGTTCTTTCTAATAATAGCTAAAATATATACAACCTACATACCAAACATATTAAACCTACAACATATAAATACAATTAAAGAAATATATTTTCTTTACATGTATATAAATTTATATGCCAATTGTTTCCTAAGTCTAACTTCTTAAAAAAGATCCCTCACAGAACTTACGTATTTTCTATGTGAGTTTACAAGTGTGAAGTGTAGTATGATATATGTTGAACTAATGAATGATAGAGTCAATGTAACATTTTTTTTCGAACTGACTGTATTGTTAGCCTTAAGGGCCCTGAAGCCTTTACGGCTTTTACAGCTTTACCGGGCTTGGGGGCACTGTATCACACGAGAAACGGGACTTGAGGGGTCCATGCCGAAGGATCTGACCTACTTTCATTAGATCTCTCACCGATAACATTATTTCCGAAACCGGATCAAATAAATAGCCTAGATATAATTATTAAAGTCTCCAGTGTTATTAAGTCAGTGATTTTGTTTTAACTGAAGCAAGGCTCTAATAACATCAATAACGAAGTACCGGTATGGCTTCACGGCGATAGGCCGGTAAACGCCTGTCAAAACACGCATGCAATGTAATATGATAGCTGGTATACATCGTGTTCTTATTACAGACGCCTTCATAGATACAGCTTAACGGTAAACTCCATTTCGGCACGAACTAAAACGTTTGTTATGTCACATCTTTGCCGTATTTTGACGCTCTGGAACTGTCTCTCGGCTAGTGTTAAGCAAGTTTTACTGTCAAAGGTTGGATGGATAGGGTGGATCATTACGTGAATGATATTTATGTATGGAAATGAGTCCCTATATGCGCATCAACTAAATATAATTATTAATTGTAAACAACTGTTATTATTATTATTGGTTAGTGTGAAAATCGATATCTTTCATTCTACTTAATAATGCAAAGTCATACTAATTTTATAATATAGCTATAAGACATTTCATTTAAAAAATCATTTATTCATTTTTTCTCCTTTTTATTTATTTCCATTTTTCTTTGACATACTGTTTCTGTGACTTTGGATAAGCGAAATTCGCATTATTATCGAATAAGAGTTCCGTCGTAGCACCAATACAGCTCAGACGGCACGCAATATCTACGATACGTATGGACTAGGTACCGCAAAACAACGCACGATACGTTTTTGTTTTAATCGCTTCCTAAGCATTTAATTTTAACTTTAATCATACCCTAAACACAAAGTGAGACAAAAGAAGCTACTTGTGATTTTATGGTGGACCTGCAGCGGCTTTGTTCATTACAACATCTTGAGACCTAGTACAATAAATTACGGCAGAAGTGTACTGTGAAGAATCGCTAATGATGATGTACCAGCTCATTGTCAAACAACAAAGATTTGTCAATTCTTCCAGTCAACTCCCTCATCACGACAGTAATCGCATAAGAGACTGTCTCAAAATGACAGGTGATCCGACTGAAAGCTGTCCGTCACCCACCATACTTACCAGGTCTTACTCTAATTCCATTTTTTTCCCGAGTTTGCATTTGTTGCAGGAGACGTTTTTTAAAACGATGAGGTGGTTAAAAACGCCTTTATAGAGTTCATCGATTCCCGTATCCAGGAGTTATAAAGCAGAGGCATCAGTGACCTTCCATTAAAATGATAATGCATCGACAATAATGGTCAATACTACGACTAATGAAATATATACTTAATTTTTTTTTTAATATTTTTGATTTTTTCTCTATAAAACGGCAATTTCATAGGTAAACCTACGAGTATTATTATACAACTTAACGTCTCTCTGTCTATTTGTCCATTTATGTTCTTTTCACAACAAATCACTTATCTGATTTACATGTTTATTTTATATTTTAATTCATAGCTATGTTATCTGGCCAGGTTATAAGATATACTTAGTCAAATAAAGTAACGTAGGAAATAAGTAGTGACGATAATGGTGCATCAATTATGAAACAAATACGCATTTGGAGCGATTAAATGGCTTACGCTGAGTAAACCATACGAAATATATAAAATTAGTGTTCCACATAATTGTAGATCTTAAAAAGACCTACAAAAAAGTCATGGATAGCATATATTTATTTTCTAAGGTTCACCCAAAATAAGCATTTTTGTCTTCCGTTTTTTAAGCGGAGGCAGCATAATTCGTGCGTGCGCTTTACCGACGGCATTCTGTAGTCCACGTGAGCGGAGCCGCGGGCACAATTAGTATCTATATATTATATTAGATTTTTCTTATGGAGTAGTACGGAATAGTACTTGATGGTAAGCAGGTATATTCTTAAAACAACAGCGATCATGACCTTTTCGGCCTGTAAACTTCACTACAGCAACAACCAAACAAAATTGACTTATATATGAATTGTTACTGTTGATATGCATGCCAATTTTGACTGACTAAATTAACTAAATTTAGCACATTAATCTCCTGAATTTCCGATTTCAAAAGTATGATAAAAAAAGATAGGAATCTAAATAAATAAAACACTCTGTATAAGACATGTTTGGGTGTACCGCGCATCCTGTCGGTTAGGGGTAAGACGCCACACTAAGTTAAAATGGCAAAGGCTTATTTTTTATATATTTTTGTTAAAAGATGGAAATCTTTGACTAATACATTTTTTATTATAAAAACAGCTTGATGTCAAGCTAGTGGTAGGACTATAGGTCGTCAGTTCGAGCAAGGGGAACCTCCAAAAATAAAAGTATTTGTTTGTACCTGATTCTAGAACCTTTAACCCTTAAACTTGTAACTTCCAGGGTTGTCATCAAGAAACACTGCACAAGTGGTGTGTGATTTTTTACAAAGTTCGCAATATTGCGACTTGTAAGGCTTGAACGTTTAAGAACACACTGAGACCGAACAGAGCTAAGACCTTCTTTTTTTACAACGAAGTATTTTTATTGGCATAAAACTACAAGATTCTTTAAATCACCCAAGGACAAAAACCGGATATCTTACAAGCAATTTGGTCTGAAATGAAAAACAACCAAATTTAGCAAACTAGCGTAAACACGTCAATTTTTAATTGAAAATGTGGTCATAGATGGTAATAAGATGAAAAAAGCGCGCTCTCATATACGGTCACCGATACCTACCGATGCTTGAAAATAATTTAAATAAAAAATACTATAATAAAAGATTTCAACGACGAATAATAGCTGGAGTTTTTAAGTACAAAATCAATTTTTAAACTGCGCTCGTTTTTATGCTATCTCTCTTTCATAAAATGCACGTGAATAAGATAAAATACACCGGCCACAATCCGGGAGTAGACAGCTTTTGAAAACTTGTTTTGAATACGTTATTTTTTGAAAATAAAACCCGTGAATCAATATTTATTCATTACTAGCTGTACACGCGGCTACGCTCGCGTCGACTAAAGAATGCTGTTGCTGAAACAAAAATGTTTATTGTGGGTGATCTTTAGAAAGTAGAAATACGCTATCGCTGATTTTTTGTAGGTATTTTTTAAGTACACAATTACATACAACATGAATTTGATATAGTTTACTCAGCGTAAGCCATTTAAGTTAGTCAAATGAGACATTTTTCCTTATTGAGTCACCATTATCGTCACTGCTTACTACGAAGTGTTACTTTATGTTACAAGATATATCCTATAATCTAGCCAGATAATAAAACTATGAATTAAAGTAAAAAACACGTAGGTAAACCGGATAAGTGGTTTTTGCGTAAAAAGAACATAAACGGACAGACAGACAGAGAGACGTTCAGTTTTATAATATGTATAGATTACATCCTTATTACAGATATTTTAATTGAAATAAAAATATTACACAAAAACGCGACATTATGATAATTTGACTGCGTGTAACGTCAATTATACCTAATATTAAATGTATTATGAGCAAAGTTTACATTACTAGAACTTTAGTTAATATTTATGAAATTTCTTCAGCACCTATATAATTTTAGTCACATGTTACAAGATTACCCCATAAGAATAACACTTAACCGTGTATAAAATTATTGTACGATGACGTCACGTTTTCTGATTGGCGTTTCCAGTCACGTGACTTCCAGAAAAAAATCTCAATTTTCACAAGGGAAAATTAAATATATCACTAATATGTGATTTTTTTCTGATTTATATTTTTTTGGACTTTTTATATGTAGCTCGCGAATTTACAAAATAATTTAAATATTTGCGCTTGTTAATTGATTAAGAAAAAGTTTCTCTCAATACAATCTTACCTTGAACATCGCGTGTGTATGCAGTTATGGCTTCTTAACTCTCTGAGCTAAATATCTTTTCTGAAACGTCTACACCAAACTACGGCTTGGTAAAAAAATGAGAACAAAAAAGCATTATGAAGTTAACAAGACATTTCTGAGTTGACTGCTGTCGAGTTGTTTTATCTTGTTAACACTGACAAAATTTTTGTTTAAAATATGGACAATGACGTCACATAAAAAATCTGTTGAAGTCTCAGTGGTTATGCTTTCGAATCCTGATAAAGAGTCTGAGATTTTGGTAAAGGAACACGTCGTGATGAAACCACAGTATCATCGGTGGTAGGGCAATATTTCATAATTTATATAATTTATTTGGAGATTTCTCTCTACTTGAGGCAGTCCGACTGGTGGATTACCTCCACCCTACAGAAGATCATAGCCAAATAACCATGTGTTGGTTTTTTCTATACAACTAAGGTGGCAAACAATCATACGGCCCGCCTGATGGCAAGCCGCTACCGTATCCTATGAACGCTTGTAATATCATAAATATCACTAGCACGTCGCCGACCTTGAATCCCCTATCCCAAGGAGCTCTGGAAATCGTACTCACCGCAGGAACGCAACAAATACCCTTGGTATTTAGCTACGTTGTTCTGTAGGGTGGAGGTATTCCACCAGTCGGGCTGCCGCAAGTAGAGAGAAATCTCCAAAGAAATTTTTCTGTGCCATGTAGGGTTTCTAATGTTCCTTGAGGTAGGAGGGTGCCTTAGGTAACGCTAGTAGCTTACCATCAGGTAGGCCGTACGCTTATTTGCCACCTTAGTTTTATTAAAAACAAGCTATACCAGCGGCTCAGCTCGCGAGGACTACAGATTGCTGTTGGTCGAGATTACGCGCGAATTGTGCCGCCTCAAAAATGGCTATTGTGGGTGATCCTTAGAAAATAGACATATGCTATGCCTTTTTGTTGGTTTTTTTAATGTCTTCAATTATATAGTAAATTAATTTGAAATATCACTTATGGTTTATTCAGTGTAAGCTATTTAATCGCCACAAAAACGATTTTTTTCTGAATTGATTCACCATTATCATCACTGCTTATTTCGTATGTTAGTTTATATAATAAAATATATCCTATAACCTGATCAGATAACATATCTATGAATTAAAGGAAAAGCCATGTAAATCGGATTAGTGGTTTTTGTTTGAAAAGAACATAAAAGGACAGACAGACAGGGAGACATTGAGATTTATGATATGTATAGGTAATAATCTGGAAAGCTTGGTAACTACGTGAAATGAGAACACGAATTTATTCATCCTAAAGAAAATCGATTCTGAGACCTGCTAGGGTTTACTCAGACTTACTATAAAATAACCAATAAATATATATTACTAGCAACCCGCCCCGGCTTCGCATAGGTTGCAGAGTCGACATATAACGCTATTGGTTTACGCGACACAATCCAGTAAGCTCACAGTCGGTATGTTTTTTCCGACATTTTCAACAATCATAGTCATATTTTAGCTAATTTAAACAAAATCCTTAATTAATTATACACCTAAACATTCCTCATGAATCACTTCGTACATTTTTTGTATTTTGGACACAATTTCACACTCGGCCATTTAATTCCATACTAAGCATAGCTTGTATTATGGTAATTAAACAGCTGATATACTATCTATATATATATATAACACCCAGACACACAACTGACAATTATGCTCATCACACAAAAGTCAGTCATGGGCGGGGATCGAACCCGCGACCTCTCGGCTCAATAGTAGGGCTTACTACAACTGCGCCACGAGGCCTGTCAGTCACATTAAAAACCGTATGAAAATCGCTTCGGTATTTTTGAGCTTATCGCGGTCAGACAGACGGATATTCGTAAATAATTTATCCGAAATTTCTTAGCTACTTCGGTCTGCAATAGATTAGTAGTAGTTTCGTCTTTATACAACATAAAAAGTTTGAATAGTAAATTAACGTGGAAATGAATGTCTTAAACAAAATATGGTAATAATAATTAAAAACAGTAAAACAATAGAAATACTTAAAAAAAAAATTAAGTACCAAATTTTATAAATATTAGTATGGATTTCCGCAAAGTGACGCATCCGTCAAAAAAGTATTCATTCAACTTATATCCTCTGCCTAAACTTCATTAAAAAAAAAAAACAATGACACACAAATACATACCGATACTCCTTTTTTAATAAAACGCGTTCGACAAATCTCTCTGAGACGTACAAAGAACCAATTATCGAAATCGAAAACTAAAAAGTAATTAGCTTTTAATTTTAATAACAAAAAGAACAAACATTTAAATAAAAAAGTAAAACTCCTTTTAATAATACAGAACTAACACGCGACAATTTCGCACTCGAGCAAAAACTTGTAAGTCTTATATGCAGTTTTGTATTCAAAGCTTCTTCGAATTGCACCCTTAAGAACTGGAAGTAAAAGGTCAGTGTAATTAAAAAGTTAACTCTGCGAATGAATGTGTTTTTATATGGTAGGTACTTAATTCAGAAAAGCGAAAGAAATTTGTCCCAGGCCATTTTTGCTTATTTGTATTTTTGTTTACTTTTTAATTTTGCATTTCGACCAAAAAGTTTTTGACATTGTTTCGAAAAGATCGCCTCGAATTTGGCGCCAATTAATTTACAAAAAAATACAGAGTAATTTCCTGTTTAAAAGTTAAGAGTTTTTGGCTGGATCTCAGACTGTTATGTAGTAGTTTACGTTTTTTATTAATAAATTTGTGTTTTTCGACCTTATATTGTATAAATCAGGTGGCATTGGTGTTTTTGGCGGGATCTTGAGTTGCCATGTTGTGTTTTTTTTTTAATTCGTTAAGTTAGGTTCTTTGACCCTATATTATGTAATATTGGTGGCATTTTGCGGGATATAGTTTGGTTATTGTGCATTCGTGAAGTGGATTTTAAATATTAACTCCAAACGTGTATTTTGAGATGTCACAAAAACTCCCAAGAAAGCTTTAACTATAGAGCCACCATCTTGTTGGACTAACTTTGTATATAAAAAATACTACGAAGATAAACACATTGGCAAGTATTTTTTGCGGCGCCAAAATAAGAAGAAGAAGAACAAGTGGCATTTTGCATAATAAAGCTTGGTTATTATAATATTTAACTTTAATTATAACTTCATGACGCACTTCCCTTTCATGATACGGTAACAACTGACCAACATTAATAACAAAATTTGTTAACTGCTTGTCGGGCCCTTTTACGGGAATTTGTACGAAATTACTTCTCCAAATACATTTTATAAGTTGGTCAACTATTACTCGTTAACTTGTAAAGCCTACTTGTGTGTGATAGTTTTACTTTTGACGTCGTTATATATACTACTACCGTGTATTTTCCTACATATCCAAAAACAACAGTTTAGCTGGCTTACGACGACACTTGACTCTACAAAAATTAGCAATTAAAAGCTTAATATTTCACATACGGATTTTTGAATCGAAAAATGGTTTCCACATACTCGCAATATTTTTGAATGACGTATCCAATGACATTCTACACTATGGGATAGTCAAGAAAAAACATCTCACTATAAGAAAGGGATGAAGAAGTACCCAAAAAAAAATTTTTTAAGACTTATTTACCAATTAATGGCGTGATTGTCATATATACCCATACCGAATTACATTTATCTAGTACTAAGAATTTTTGAGCTAAGCCGCGGGTAGACAGACGGTCATGGCGATACTATAATTTACACATTTTACACCCCACATCCTTTGCCAGAGCATTGAATGATATAATAATTAAAAAATTAATTAATAATCTTTCGCTTAGAACCTGTATTCTGTACATGTTTTGATTTAATAAATTATACTCTGTTGGTGTAAATTACTCTATGAGAGATTCCTGTGCGGCCATTTCAAAAATTTGCCGCCAACTCACCGCCGACAGCCAGTTTAGAACCGATCGTAATCATTAAGTGATAAATTATGGAAAAAATCCAATTGATTATTTACCATCAGTCGATATAAATCGTTTAAGTTTAATTGGTAATTATTTAGTTAACTTGTTGATATTATCTGAACAGAAATTTATTTTTATTCGTTGACATTTTTAAAATTCCAAATTCTTGTTTTTTTTTTGTGAAGAACCGCATATGTTACGGTGCGGTTAATGCTCATGTGTTGATGTGATTAATTAAAGCCACTAAGGTGTAGGTAGTTTGATTCCTGTTACAGCCGAATGTGCTTGTATAGGAGCTGTTATCTAAATTGTGTTTATATTTATACGATGTCCTTTGACTGTCTTAGTGATTCCTAAATAAAATATCTTCTTCTTTAATTTAAGAGCTCAGCCATTATCCATGGACCATTTGCAACTGTTCCCTGCCTTTCTTTTGACCACCAAACATCGTGAGGAAACCATAGCATGATGGTAGGGCATTGAAGCAATGATGGCTCAGTGGTATCGTGTACGACTTCGCGTCGACTGACGTGAGTTAGAATCCCTACAATGAGCCTGAGCTTTCGGTGAAGGAAAAACATCATGAGGAAACCATAGCATGGTGGTAGGGATTTTTCTAATGGCCGCCTGACTATCTACCACCCTCAAGTTGAAAATCTGTCGCCAAGCACCAATAGTTGTGTTCCGGCAACTGAACTTGAGAGCCAGTACTTTACTAGGTTTAGCGTGTTGTCATCTTGGGCCACATCGTCACAACAACAGGTGATAATGTGGAACTACGCCAAATCTATAACAATAAAAAAAGAAAAATATACCTTATGACCTCATATGAGGAGGTCAAATATACATACGCATGTTTATTTCCTCTCAGAGGCGTACATAAGTATAGTTAGTGACATCGAATTACGAATACAGATTGCGATGTTTGCATATAAGGCCAGAGCCCAAGCCGAAGTTCGGCCACTTTGGCACCCTTGCGCTTGTTGCCCTGATTTCGCGCCTACGTGCCTTCAGCGCTCGTCCTCAAACCCGGTGAAGCTGTAAAAGCCTTCTGATTATTTCAGGACCTTAAGGATAAAAATATTTAGAACGAAAAAAAAAGTTTCTTGAGGAGTAAACTCCAAAAAAATACAACATTGTTCAATATTGGTGCGAAACTAAAAGGAAGCCATAAGACATATGAACGTTTTGATTCTTGATTTCTCTTGAGATAATTTTTATTTGGCCATCTCTGTAAACCGAAACCAACAAGCACTGGTATATTTTAAAGCTATATAAGTAATTTATATAAAATAAGACAAGCAAAGTTTGTTAAGATTCGAGTGGCAGACAAGACAAGCTCCTTCAGAATGTACGAAACCCTCAAATTGAGATCCGCATAATTGAAGTGGCTACAATGGTTCTCGTCTAAATAATTTATTCCCTCTCCTCGGTACTTTGGATTTAAACACTTCAAACGATAATTAAGAGGTATTATTATTATTTATTTATTTATTTGTTTCGTAACAAACATATTTTTTTATATTGCTAAAGTGGCAAGCAAACATACGGTCCGTCTGTTTGTAAGCGGTAAGCGGAAAGGTATCACTAGCGCGTTACCAACTTTGAACTCCCCTTCCCCAAGGAGCTCTGGAAACTCTACTCAACGCAGGAATACAAATAACCTTTCTATTTGGCTGTGATCTTCTGTAGGGTGGAGGTATTCCACCAGTCGTGCTGCCCCAAGTAGAGAGAAATTTCTTAAAGAAATTTTTTCTGTGCCCTACCACTCTTTGAACTCACCCTTCCCCAAAGAGCTCTGGAAAACCTACTCCGGCAGGAACACAACATAAGGATATTTGGCTACGATTTTCTTTAGGGTAGAGGTATTCCAACAGTCGTGGTGCCCTAAGTAGAGAGAAATCTCCAAAGAAATTCCTCTGTGTCCTTCCTCTCTTTAACATGTACCTACGTAGTTACTAACTATCGCTCGACCGCTTCTATTTCTACTTCTATTTCTTTTTATGTAATGGTTCATCCGCAAATCTGCCAACTTCAAGTATAATGACTATTTTTCAAATTTTTAAACATAGCTCTACAAGATGGCAGTACCCTTGTTGAAATTATCCAGGGAGTTTATAGCAGCTTAAAATGCATCTTCCAAGTTATTATACAATAATTAAACTACATCACGTAAAATGCCGCCAGAATTATATAAAATAGGGCCAGATAAAAAGGATCCAGCCGAACACCCTGCCCACATCGTTGTTCTTCAGAAAAAATAATGTCGATATTCGACTTCTATGCCATGTTTTATTAGAATCTATCCAGCCGTTAAAGCGTAATTAAAGGATAAACATTCACACAAAACGTGATTTTCGCATTTATAACATACTTAGCATACGCTTGCGACTTCTTTCGCGTTAATTATAATAAATTATCAGTTTTAACAAGAATAAAAAATAACAATATCCCTAGGAAAAATATGGCCCAACATTTTGAAATAAATGTATGTTTTCCTTAATAAATAATACTAAAGCAGATTAGGCTTTCCAATGGAAACCAAGTCTATTAGCTACTATGTGGTTAATATTAATTGAATATATATATATATATATATATTTGTCATTATAGATTTTGGCGTAGTAGCCACAATCTCACCTGATGTTAAGTGACGATATGGCCTAAGATGATAACACGCTAAACCTAGTGGAAGACTGGCTCTCAACTGCAACTGCCGGAACACACCTATTGGTGCTTGGCGGCAGATTTAAAATTAATGGTGGTAGCTAGCCAAGCGGGCATTAGAAAAAGCCCTACCACCATGCTTTGGTTTCCTCACGATATTTGCCTTCATCGAAAGCTCAGGCTCATTGCAGGGATCCGAACTCACGTCAATCAGCGCGAATTCGTACACACTACCACCACTGAGCCATGATTGCTTCAATTATGCCCATTATATGGGTAAGATGCCTCGGTGCTTTTATCGTTTTGAGGATAGTCGCCGTTAGTTATTAAACAATCAAAGTAGTTCATCAATACATGTTATTTTAATCTGTATGAATGGCATATTGCATGTACATTAATAATAATAGAACTCTAATATGAATGAATAATAAAATACTTATATAAGTAATATAAGTTACTTGTTGCAATTTTTTACAATTAGTTTTTTGAATTTTTTGTGATAAATGGAAAGATCATATATAAGTTTTATAACAAAAACAATTTTTTATTCGCAATATTTCAAAAGTAATTTAAAAAAAAAAAAAAATTCAAAAAAAAGTACCGAAAACGCGTCGATCTTTCCCGAACAAACCCGAGCGTGTGTGACGTCACTATGTTAATGACTACTCATTGTAGCACACAGGCGATACTGTTTTGACTCTTAATCGATGAAATTCCTTTATCATTATGACGTCACAAACCTGGCGATCAATCGTGCCGCGTTCGTAGTCATGTGATTCTTTTTAACATATTACAATTTTTTATTATGAATAAAAAACGTTTTAAGAGTTTTTCCAATTGACTATTATCATAATTATGATGAAGCTTTAAAATGCATAAAAAAACCAATAATCTTCTTTTATTTTTTCAAATACACAATTGTATGTTTTTGACGAGCTTTATTTGTTTCAGTAGTCACTGTACACAGTGTCTTCAATTATCATGTAACCATTATTTGAACATAATAGGCATACGTACAAGGTATAACTGATGTTGTCTTTTTATACTGTGCAAAACATTCTATTATCAGTGGAATTTCATATCTACGAAATATTTCGTTGGTTCCAAAAACTTTTTTGATATTGCAAGTAATGTAGCTATTAAGTGTCCATTCAGCACTTGAACAAACTCTAGTATCTCTTTTAGGCATTTTAAAAACTAACAATTGATACAATCTTTAGCTAAAACAATGTGGGATATATGCCACCTAAGGGCATCTATACTCACAAAAATCTAGGCGTCTATCCTTTCCGTATGTACAGGTGCCTCATTTTAAAATCAAAATATAATAAACAAAATTGTAAAAACTTTATGTATGTGTGATATTGAAACTATACACTTGCAATTAACAACAAAATATAACCAACTTACATTACAAAATTAAAAGTAGGCAAGATCATCGAATTTTCTTAATAATCACAAACACACTTCAGACAGTGAGGTAAGCGCTCGCACATTTACAGGACGTGATACTTTCTTTGTAGGTATTAGCTAGAATCTTATTATGTTTACAAGGTTCAGTATAAATAATGGGGCATCTATCCTCCTAGGGCAACTATCCCATATTTACCCTTTATGTTTTATAGCTGTGTCGACGGCTCCGTTCACGTGAATTACAGAATGTTGTCGGTCAAACTTACACGCGAATTGTGCTGCCCGAAAACTATTTTGTAAGTGCTCCTTATAAGTTAGACATATGTTATTGCTGACTTTTTTATAGGGATTTTTAAGATCTACAATAATGTACTACATTACTTTGATATATCTGTTATGGTTTACTTAGCGTAAGTCATTTAATCACTCCAAAATAGTGTTTTTTCCGAATTGATTCACCGTTATAGTCACTATTTCGTATGTAATTTTATGTAACATATTGTATCCTGAAACCTGGCCCGACAACATATCTAAGAATTATAGGAAAAACGTGTAAATCGGATAAGAAGTTTTCGCGTGAAAAGAACATAAACGGAAAGACAGACAGAGAGACGTTGAATTTTATAATATGTATAGATATACATAGATAATAGAACTGCAAAGTGTCTCTTCTTTGCAAGCGACCACCGAGAGATCCCCAATTTATCTACGGTCATCGCTCTCATTTCAGCCTGCAAGACTCTATAGCTGAATATACATTGATTAATCTCGAAATGCGACAATCGGAAAGAAAACTGTGACGGGTTTAACAACATTTGCATTTTGGTAACGACTCACTTTGGTACAGCACTCTACCACCTTGATTTGCTTGAATACTAGATATACATTGACTATTCCCAGAAGGCGACACGTCTAAAGCCGGCCCCATACATGCTACGGTCTACTGGAAAGTTCTGCTTACGTAAGTATGCCTGTGCAAGGAGACCGGGAGCGTGTATAGGAATAGATCTGTGCACTTATTTAAGCGCGAGCTGGCGACCGGTGAAAAAACTTTTTTTTTTTTTTAATTGAAAACTTCTTTAGCACCGTTATGATTTGAAACACTATGAACCGAAATAGCGACAGTAAAAAGAGACAACCACATACATCATATGTATAGGATTTAGCCTACGAGAGAATGAGATAGAATACATTTACATTATGCACGGTTAATGCAAGTCCTGCTTTTCATGATTGTGATCGTCGTCGGATTGGCCTAGTGGTGTGAGACGACCAGACTTCATACGCAGTACGCACGAGTGGTCGATAGTTCAATTCCCCCGATTTAGGATATTTAAAAATATTTTTTTATTTTTAAATATCCGAATAGTAAAGAACATTTTTATTTCTGAAGGTTTTAACTTCTGACACGTGTGAAATGCTGAATACATTTTTTTTTTAGAGTTACCTCATTTGGGGAACCTGTCTGTGCCTCCATATACACTTCGACGTGTGGTCGACCTGCGCAGGCACACCTGCACGGGTAATTTCTCCGATAAACCGTAGCATGTGTGGCCTGCGTAAGCGTGCCATTATGGTGGATGTTACATTTTGAAGCAATGATGACTCAGTGAACATTGTGTCCATTGATGTGAGTTCGGATCCCAGCAATGAGCCAGCGCTTTCGGTGAAAGAAAACATCGTAATGAAACCATAGCATGGTGATAGGGCTTTTTCTAATGTCCGCCTGGCTAGCTACCATACTCAAGTTGAAAATCTGTCGCCAAACACCAATAGGTGTGTACTGGCAGCTGCACGCGAGAGCTAGTCCTCCACTGGGCTTAGCATGTTACCATGATAGGCCACATCGTAACCCATAAGGGTAGAAAAAAGTTAAATCTGGATTGTAGTGGACTATTGCACATAAAGGAATAAAGTATTATTTATTTCGATTTTGAAAAACATAGAACATATAACAGCTGCCAGAGAAGACCGCATAACATAAATGCTTCTCAAATTAACTACGTGTTTGCCGGAAACGCTGTCAGACAGCGCGGCACATCTGGGCTCCGACTATTTATTCTCAATGCAAATAGCACGGAATCTAATCTTGTACAGGAATAACACACGCCCAACGCCTTTTTACTTTGCCGGTTAATTCTTTGTTTACATTTACGCACCTTAAATGTATATTGGGGTGGCGGATGCGTTAGTTCTTCACACTTCACCGATCAAATCCCGGACATTATTGAAATATTGTTGCCAAAAAGAACAGAACAGATACGTGCTACTTTGCAATAAAGGGTGTAAGTGGTGTCAAATAAAGTTTTAAGACTTGAGACACCCAAGTCAACCTTACCTGTACTTGGTACATCCTGTTGAGTACCGAACGAGAAAATGACGACATCTGAGTGGTAGTACTCAAAAGCCTGGCATAGTGATTCGCTTGTGCGCGTCGCGTTTTGGAATGAGCCCGTATATACCCAGTTTCTATTTACGCAGGCTGATGACAGCGATAACTAACTGGAATCGTTGACCTCGCGATGATCGCCACTGTTTTTTTTTATCATATCCGGCAATTTTTATAATTTAATTTATTTACTGCAACCAAACTCACATAATTTATTAGTGTGAAATTTAGGGAAACTACGCGAGGTTGCCTAAGCATTAAGGAATTGGCTCGTAGCTCCAGTCTTTTTTACAAGGTTTTATTTTTTTATAATAGCACGGGAATGTTTATAATTTAGTTTAATTACTGCATCCGAACTCACACAATTTACATATTTATGATATTAGTGTGGAATTTAGGGAAACTACGCGAGGTTATCTAAGCATTAAGGAATTGTCTCGTAGCTCCAGTATTTTTTTACATGGTTTTATTTTTTTATCATAGCACGGCAATGTAAAGACATTGTACCTGATGGTGATCACAGTGCAATCCAATAACCGTGAGATCTATAATCCATCGACAGTCGCTGCTGGCACGCCGGCCTGCTCTAATTTCTCTTCACGTTATGTTTGAAGGACTCCATGTTGTAGGAATACTGTGCGCATCATCAGGCACGTGCTATAGTTCAGACCCCACGCTAATCGATGTGGATTTGAATCAAACGTTGGGATTGTCTTATATGAGAAGGTAAACAACGATGCAAATAGTCAGGCATTTAAATAATACCCAATGAGCCTCCACCTTCAAACTGTCATTTAGGTTTCAGTCAGGTATCATTATTCAATTATTTACGGCCCATTTCCTGATAAACGATTACCGTAGTTTGTGGGCGCTTGTAACACACAGAGGTATCTCTAGTGCGTTACCACCTTGAACTCCCAGCTTCAAAGAGCTCTGGAAGTTTTTTTTATCGGTATAGATATAACGTTGTGGCCACAATCTCACCTGATCTTAAGTGACGATGTGGCCCAAAATAGTAACACGCTAAGCCTAGTGGAAAGGCTGGCTCTCAAGTGCAGCTGTCAGATCAGACTTATAGATGCTTGGCGACAGGTTTTCATCTTAAAGGTAGTAGTTATCTAGGCAGGCATTGGAAATACCCACCACCATGATATGGTTTCCTCGGTTTTCCTACATCGAATGTTCAGGCTCATTGCAGGGATTCGAACTCACGTCTATCAACGAGATGTCCGTACACGCTACCACTGAGCCATCAATGCTTCAAAAACTACTGTTTACTCATCGCAGAAACACAACACAAGGTTATATTTGACTGCGTACTTCTGTAGGTTGAATCTATTTTACCGGTTGGACTGCTTCAAGTAGAGATAAATTTTCAAAGAGATTCCCATTACATTTTGTAACATTTCATTGTAATTTATTTAATAAGATTTTAATATTATTGCAAATATAAAAGAAAGTGAACAAAAATATATTCACCATACTCTGCATGGTGGTAGAACATTTTCTAATGCCGCCTGGCTAGCTACCCACAAGCTGAAAATCTGTCGCACTTATAGCAAGAACTTATAGTGTTGTTCCGGCAGCTGCATTTGAAAGCCAGTACTCTCACTAGACTTAGTATGACTTGGGCAACATCGTCACTTAAAATTAGGTATGACTGTGGTCAAATACTAAAATTATAAAGAAATCAAAAAGAGGGAGCTTTAAGTAATTTTCAATGGGATTTGTACGAAATTACTTCTCCAAGTACATTTTATAAGTTGATTGACTATTACTCGTTAACTTCTAAAGCTAGCTGTGATAGTTTTCCTTTTAACATTATTATATATAGTATTGCCGTGATTTTTTTCTCATTTCCAAAATCAACAATTCAGGTGGCACATGACTATAACCAAAATTTGTACTTTAAAGCTTAATATTTCGCAAACGAATCTCTGAATCTAAAAATAGTTTTCACACACCCACAATATTTTTAAGCGACCTATCCAACGACACCCCACACGATGGGATAGACGAGAAAAAAATACTTCATTACCACTTTACGTGTAAGGGACAGGTAACCTAAATTTTTATTTGTTTTTCAAGATTTTATTTTACCACTTTGTTGGCGTAGTTAATATGACCCATACTAAATTACAACTATCTGAGCTAAGACACGAACAGACAGACGGACATTGCGAAATTATGAGAGATCCTTATTGACTGCGGAACCCTAAAAAATCAAAAATTTATTTTTATTCACCGTCCGACAAAACAAACTAGTTTCGAAAAGTCTAGACATATTTTCTTTTTATTTGATACAAAAAAATACTCTAGTTCCTAACAACAAAGCCTTCTTATTGTCGGTCGACTCGATCGGGGAATGCGTTGGGATGACGTTAAAAAAAGTAAAGAAGAAAAAACGACAGTTGGTCTGTTTTGAATTCGGACACCTTAACAAGGTGCTTTGGTTACACCTTCGTTTTTGAAGTTCCAGTCGTGCATGTTAGACGATTTAAAAATAAAAGTAATATGTGGATTTTAAATATAAATATTCTGAGACGGCGCGGTCACTTCGGGTGTTAGCAAGCGTGAAGCGAAAAGGTTTTCAAGACATAGAAAAGTGACGCTCCATTATTCCTACATAGTGTAATAATATAAAAGAGAGAGTATTTATCAAAACCAAAAACATAACAAATTTTAGGTGCTTTATTAAAACAACTGACAAGTGCTAATCTGTCATCTGTCACGTGTCACGTTAGTTAAACAGATTGTTGTAGATAGTGCCTCGAATATGTTTTCACTAATTTCAATAAATGTCATTCATAATGATAAAGATTTTGAATCATTTTTGAAGTGAAACTTCTTATGCGACCTTCAAGCGTTAAACGTTAAACGTTTAACCGGTCTCTCCTCTTTGTGTGAGCTAAAGCGAAAGAGTAAATGTCGGTGTGTATGTATATTGCACACTGTTTAAATAAATTAGAAAATGTCTTTTAAAATGAAGTTTCACTTCTTTCACCACACACACCTTTTTTAATTAGCTTTAAACAGTTCGTCAATAGCAAGGAACATAAGCTATAAAAATGATGATTTTATCATTAGTTTTCATGAAGAATTGATTCATGTCTTTGATAGAACTATCTAGGGAGTTTTTGTGGCATCTCAGAATGCATGTCTCCAGTTATATTTATAATCCACTTCATGTATTCACAATAACCAAACTATATCACGGAGAAAGCCACCAATATTACATAACATTGTCACATAACCTAAGTTAGAATTTAAATAAAAAAAACCGTGGGATGTCGTGGGACACCAGATAGGAATGAAGTTCCTTATTATAAAATATTAATTTCAAGTTCTATTTGAGGTATAAAGAAAATAATTATTCGGTAATACATTTTTTATTATGATTTTTTATCGATAGAAATCAAAAAAACTACTTTACAAAAATATCTTAATACCTTTATCTTATTTACAATGAATTATTAAAATATATAATAATAATATACAAAAAACACCTATTCACATGAATAATAATAGTGTATTTATCGAATGATTTAATAAAAAAATAGCAAACTGCAATACTAATAACAGTCATCACGTAGACTATACATTAGACACTGTATAGCCATCATACATAGACTATACTAGACTATACTTTTTTAACGTTACAGACGTTTTTTGCCGGCTAGGCCCCCTCCACAACGCCCCATAAGGAACTTCGTTTCAAAAACAAAAACACGAAAGCTCAAGATCTAAGTACAAAAACTAAAAAAAAAAATACTTTATATGTATGACTTATGAGACTATTAATATCAATTTCTAGAACATTTATGTACACTTAAAATTGTCAATTATTTACGTGGGATAGATTTTTACATGATTATGTGATTATTATGAATCAGTACATAACGTTATAATTTAATTTAATAGTTTCAACATTTTTTCTTTATAAACTCTGTTCTCAATGTTATAAAAAAAGGTGTGTGTGCGATTCACACACGATAGAAGTGAAACTTTATTTTAAAAGACATTTTCTATTTTATTTAAACAGTGTGCAATATACATACACACCGACATTTACTCTCTCGCTCTGGCTCACACAAAGAGGAGAGACCGATAATGTGCGTTAAACGTTTAACGTTTTACGCTTGGAAGTCGCATAAGAAGATTCACTTCAATATTCTTTTGTTTTTAGGTCTAACTTAATACCAAGCAAGCCAAGCACCAATAAGTGTGTTCCAGCAGCTGCACTTGAGAGCCAGTCCTCCACTAGGTTTAGCGTATTATCATCTTGGGCCACATCGTCAGTTAACATCAGGTGAGGTTGTGGCCACTACGCCAAACCAAAAACGGTATCAAAAAAAAAAGATGTGTGTGGATTCACACACGATAGAAGTGAAACTTCATTTTAAAAGGAATTTTCTATTTTATTTAAACAGTGTGCTATATATATACACACCGACATTTACTTTCTCGCTCTAGCTCACACAAAGAGGAGAGACCGATAACGTGCGTTAAACGTTAAACGTTTAACATTTAACGTTTAAGGTTAATCGCTTGGAAATCGCACAAGAAGTTTCACTTCAAAAAAAATCATAATTTAAAAATGTCGATATATTTCAAAAAAAAAATTTTAACAATAAATGAGTTCTTTATCTGACGAGATTTTAACATGGCGAGAAATCGATGTATTTTATGATAAATATTATTATTACGAAATTATTGTACATATAGTCAAAAGTGTCAAAACATAAAAAAACTAGCTGTGACCGCAGCTCCGCCAGAGTTTAACACCCTGTAATTATTTACGTATCGTAATTTTTTTTAAAAATTATGTTTATAATTTTTATATCCTTTTAATTTAAGCATTATTATTAAGCATATTATACCTAGTATAATATGGAGTATATGTATGTACCTAAAATCGTTTATTATATATATTTTTTTTAATTTCTAATTTTTTTACTGTCTATTTTTATTGTATAGTATAATTATTAAAATAATTTTAATGAAACTGGCCTAGGCGTTTTTGATTTAATTCCAAGCATACATACAAAAACAATTTAGTGACATACTCGTCCTAAATGCCCTTTTAAAATAGGTGGGTATATACATAACTACAGATATATAAATATAATTGTACACTGATTACGTATTTTGATATACTTATAATTGTTTATTGTACAAGTATAATACCTTCATATCACGCCATTTGTAACTAGACTACTACACTAGTTAATTTAAAGACATGCTTTAAATATATTCGAGTAATAAATTATAAAGATATGTATGAAAAAAAATCCACTAACTTCGCTGAGAGTTGTCTGTCGTTTTTTCATATGAGGCCACTATGAAATTCTGTTCGCCGGGTAGCCCTGCAGGATCTTTTAGCTTTTTATAACGCTGCTTGGATGTTTGACACGCCAGCGGTGGGATAAAAGACACGTTATAGAATTTCAAATGTTTTGCTTCACGATCGGTCGATACAATGTTTTATCGACTTTTGTTCGCTATTTGATTTTTAGATGCGATAGGCAGTGTTATTATTTTATTTATATACTACCTGTGACACGCGGTTTCACTCGCGTATAATTTAAAAGAAATTGCTGATTGATGATTTATAATACTTCAGTTTAAAAAATATTTTTATCGGGCGGCCAGAGTTATGCGTATTATGGTTTCATTGCATTGGAGCTCATTGCAGTGAACTCACATCGATCGACGCGGTGTCAGTAGACGCTTATACTGAGCCATCATTACTTCAAATTGAATTGCCTTTATTCAATCATAGCTTATCGCTGTTCTAACTTCTCCTTCTCAGCTTTCTAGATTGCTTACGTTTATAATTACTGTTTCGTTCTTTAAGGTCGTCACGTGAAATTATGTCTATATATAATAGCGACCGGCCCCGGCTTCGCACGGGTGCAATGTAGATAATATAATATGGGGCAGTGTGAGATAAATATATACCTACCATCGAGGACTTTTTTATCGTTCTTAATAAGATATAAAATTCCGTAGAACATTAATTTGATCTTTCTCATTAGGATTAGCCAGCGTTTGCGATTTAAGCTCAGAAAAATATGTTTGTTACGACATCACATTACAAATCTTTGAATTTTTCGGCCTTTCTTTACTATGATATGTATGTATTATAACATATAAACCTTCCTCTTGAATCACTCTATCTATCGCTAAAAACTACATTAAAATCCGTTGAATAGTTTAAAAGATCTAAGCGAACAGACAGCGGAAGCGACTTCATTTTATACTATGTAAAGGTATAACTACGCGAAATACCACTTATCATGAGATCTCCGAAACTATAGGTCCGTTTGACTTGAAATTTAGTATTGTTACACCTTTCGCGATATAGACGCTGACTAAGAACGTCAACCTCTAAGGGTGTAAAATAGGGGTTGAAACTTTGTATGGTGTGGGTGAAAAAACATTGTCTTTTGACTTGAAATTTTATACTTAGTATCTTTAATAAAAACAATGAATCACATTTTACTGCCACAGAAGTGGAATATATCATTTATAGCTATTATTCCTCATAGGTGTATTTTCCTGGAAACACCATATCTTCATTAATTCTTCTCCAAAATTACTGATTCAAACATAACTGTATAGCTTAAATTCCCCACTATTGACAAAAATAGTTTTCGTTAAATTAATTGTTCAAAAATCCTATTGTATTACATTCCTATCTCTATATATCATTTCTCAAAGGTGTTTAAAAAAAGATGGTAAATTTAATGAAAATATATTGAAGCAAACCGCATGACTCAAATTTTTAACAAATAAAATAACCTTGACCGACATCACAGAAGATGATTGTTGTATAAATCTAAGGGATACTTAAATTTTGCGAATTTGGATCTACATGAATTAAAATATGCTCAACATAAATTACAACAAATTGATAAAATTCTTCAAGAACATTTAAAACAACACCTGGTGGCAGCTAAAGGAAACTATCTACCAGCGAAGGTTCTTCAGGGTTCCAACAGCATACAGCTAACATGTAAGAGGCGCCATCTATCGATAATATGTTTAACTAACATGACATCTGTTAAACTGCTTACATTCTATAATGTGCGAAATATAAACCTTCCTTAATAAAATGAAAAAAAAATAAACTATATAAGTATTTTATATAGAAATTTATTGTGTCGTTTTATGAAACCAAGATGCAAGTGAAACTTTAAAAATACAAATTATTGAAGTCATGTTACATACATTTTTAATAACACACATCAACATATACAATGTTCCGAATTTACGATTATAACCCTTGATTGCTCGCCATAAATTTCAATTTTGTTTGCGACAATGTAATGTAATGTGACATGCGATAGATGAACTAAAAAATTCTGGGGCGTAAGAATAAAAGTTTCACTTTAATTATTGAAGACATGTGACATACATTCTTTAATAACACACATTAACATATACACTGTTCCGAATTTACGATTATAATCCTTGACTGCACGGCATAAAATTTTATTTTATTTCAAACAATGTAGTGTAATGCGACATGCAATAGATGAACGAAAATTATATTAAAAAAATTCTGGACGAAAGAATAAATATTTTTTCAAATCAGTCTGGTAATTTCTAAAATTAGCGTTTAAAAACAAAAACATTCTCTTGAGTTTTATAATATTCATATAGATTTTATACGGTCAACTTAGTTCGAAAGATATTCACTTTCTCAACGGCCCCTGTATTTTACTTATCAGATCTGTCCACTGTCAGAAAACCGGCCTAAAACATCACCGTAATGCGTATCTAGTTCAATCGTGAATAATAAGTTAACTATGTCGTCTGACAACTAATATATTACGTTAGACAAAAAGTCTACACTAATAAGCGGTACGACCGATGCCTCCGAATTACTTTACACAGATAAAAAATATATTATACAAACAAATATTTTATTTAGTTTCGTTCGGTTGCAGACGAGCGAATTTCATGCGACAATTTGACTCCGGCAGTGTATTTACATCGAATGAATACAGAAAGTATTGAGTGATTTCTCTAAAAGTAGTTTATTGGAAAAGATACGTTGTCAGATAATCGAAAACGCCCACATAAACTAGTTTAAAATGTCCTAAAAATTAATTAGTATGGCATATCTATGATGTTGATGGCTTCAGAATTGGGTCCAGAGAGAAATGAAAAATATATCATTTACCAGGATAAAGAGTATTCTATGTGTTAATCCAGGTTATAAATTATCTGTCAACGAAATTTTATCCAAATCCATTTAGCCGTTTTTTTGTGAGATTGAGTAACAAACATCCAAACATAAAAACTCACATTTATTATACCAATAAGTAGGATATTAGGCCACTGTGCCCACTGTACAACTATCTACAAGCACAAGTATCTACATTACAAATATTTTATTTTCAAGAAAGGTCGCAACGAATTTCACTTAACTAAGATCCCAAATTAGACTATGCGAAAGATTTTGAAGAGTTAATAGCTAGGGTTGAGTGTTCCTACACCACGTTGTGAAAAAACATTTTTTAATAGCCAGCCGCATGGATAATTACTAACCTCAAGTTGAAAATCTATCGCCGAGCACCTGTCGATGTATTCCGGCAGCTGCTGAGCAGGTCTCTTTAGGCTTAGCGTGGTACCATCTTAAACCACATGGTGACTTTAAATCGGATAAGAGTGTGTACAAACGCTAAACCTATAAAGAATTAAATTAAAATTTTGTGTAAGCATGTGTGTAATACAATATACATTATAGACTTAAAACATGAATTATAGAAAGAAAAATATAGCTAGGTAAAAATAGTAAAAAAAAAACTGTGCGTGTCATCTCCGATGTGCGACTGGAGCTTACTCTTTGGAATAAATATTAATTAGTAATATTAATAAAAAAATAAAAATTATACAAATAGTCTTAACAAATGATGATATATTTTTTTGATACTTGATATTACTCTTCATCTAACTTACGTACCGCAGGCTAGTAAACTCGAAAAAGATCGCGTTTAAAAGTCTCCCGTTTGCAACATGCAGCGCAAGTCCCGGCGTCCTTATCTAGTATCGCACTATACCCACGTCAGTGCGGTACGTTTGACATGCCACTGACTATTATGTACGTTCAATGTACGACTACTTATATACCTACCTATCTACTGTTTCAAATGGGATTGTTCTCCTTATTTTTTCATTTTCCTAACTTGGCTATCCTCGCTATTGAAGATTATTACTGTCATAATCAACTGTGTAATTATTTCGTTTTACAGAGTGTCGTGTGATAATTTCATTGCTCTAACAAAACGGTGTCATCTTGGAATGCATTTCTTATCCACTTCACATGTGCAAAATAACCAAATTATTATGTAAAGTGTAAGCATATAAGAATATGCTACCAAAATAATTGGTCAAATGATGCAAATTTATATAAATAAAATGATTGAGGTTTGCCGTTGTGCGCGCATCACGCAAAAATTACTGGATACAAAATGTTTTTGAAGTGAAAACGTCTTTAGCCGCGTTGAGTACTTTTTGGTAGAGAAAATGTTATTATTTCGCGTCACCGACATACTAATGTTAATTGTATATACCTGACCGTTTGCTGTGCGCGTTGGACGCTTTTTGGATGGGTGAAATCTTGTGAGTTCGCGTCACCGACATGCGTAATAGCAGTATATCTGTAGCTATACAGGTGACGTATTTTGCAGTATTAGTGCTCTGTATATCTTTACAAGTAAAATTGAATGGATTTAGTAAAAAAATATATGTGTGTATACATATACCTGTACATTGTTCAAATAGTTTTTAAGTTTGATAAATATACTAATATTTATAAGTTGAAAAATAAATAAAAAAAAAGGTTTATTTTATTATTTTAAATATTCGTATTTATATTGGCGTTTGAAAATAAATCTAAGTATGTAATAAGTTTTCACTTCTATCGACAGTCCCTATGACTGCCATTTGTTTTTTGTTGTTGTACTCTTTAGATACTTGGTACTTATAGAAAAAATATCACGATTACTTCATTAAATAAAAAGTTATTAAAGTTTAAAAAAACTATGATTTTTATAAGCACTTAAAAAAGGAAATAATTCAATAACTATTTTGATATGGTGAGCAAGTGTGCATTAAATTTGTTTACCTATAAGAGGTCGACTAAGATATCGTAATAAAAAATCACAAGTTAAATCTTTGAAAAACTTCATTACTTAGTATTCTAGAGGTATGTAATCAATACCAATAGAATAAAGCGGAAAAGTTTTTTGTTTGATTGTTTGTTTGTTTGTTAATCTCTGAAACTACAAGACAACTTCGAAAAATTAGTTTTGTTATGATACCCAAATTTATGAGGAAAATAGTACTTATAGGCTATATAGCATTAATGTAAACCTCTCAACTAGCCTTGAATATTGATATTTGTTAAGTAAGTCGGAAGAAATGACTCACCCTAACTGTTTAGTTTATAATAACTAGTGATGATTTTTTGAAATTATATTTAAATACGAATTACATAGTGATGAAATATGAATAATATTTTTCGATCTTACCGACAGAATAATAAAAAAATATGAACTGGTTAGTTGATTATTGAAAACACGAATAAAACGACATTTTCTGAAAATGAATCCTAGCATCCGAGCCAAGCTAAAAGTTACTCGTTAACTGGGTATGCACTGACTGATCCCGAAACGAGACACGCAAAAGCTAGTCACTATGACGGGCTTTTCACCACAAACATTAAAGCGTGTTTTTAGGTTTTTAAGCTATTTAAACTTATTATAGCTACACTTTCTGGGATCTGTCATCTAATTTGCAGAAATTAATAATAGATAATATTACGATCGTTCTCTTTATATATAGGCTCAGTGGTGTAATCCCAACGTTGTAATGACGTCTCATGGCGAAGAAAAACAACCTGATTGAAGATGTTTATATAAACTTTATATAAACAATCAAATTTAATTTAAAAAAAAATAAATAAAAACACACATACACAAGATTAACACTAATAAAAGTAACCAAATAAGATTATTTTTAAAGCCATTTTAAAAGATTAATTACTCTGCTGTACCAAGACAATAGATAAAAGATACAAGGGCTAATTCCGTCATGGACACATTTTAATATGCAATCGTAAAAAAACTTTAATCGCAGTGTAAGGCGGATTTTTTTATTATTATTAAAACAACATTTCTTGATACTAAAATTGTTAAATTGTACAGTATATATTTATTGTATTTATATATATAAGACGCATAAAGTGGTCCGACAACCTGGTAAAGGTTGCGGGAAGCCGCTTGAGACGTGCAGTACCTGACCAGTCGTTGTTGCGATCTTTGGGGAGGCCTATGTCCAGCAGTGGACGTCTTTCGGCTGATATGATAATATATGTTTTTCTTTTGTATCATGTAGTAACAAAATTTCATGTTTTTTTTCTTTAAAAACACGTAGGTTGTTATATTATGGAACATTGACTCTTTATATATAGAAATCTTGTGTGCGTCTGTTAATAATTGTTTAACTTCTGAACAACTTGTCCGAATGAACTCATATTTTTTTATCGAGAAAATGGTTAGGATCCTATCCGATAGATGCCGCTGTAGTCGAGCCATTATCCACTGGAAGGGCAGAACAGCGTTTGCCAGGATAACTAGTTACTGTTTTGAATTATTTACTCACCACATAAATTATATTCTATATATATATGTACATATATATACATATGTATGATACGTGAAATTTTAACAAAAATACAATATGAAATTTCGTTATTTCTGGAAAAATACAGGTCAATGCATTTACGGTGGAAGGTACGTCATTTACACATTATTACTTGAAAATATAATTTGAACAATTGACAGATATATTAAACAAACCTTTTTGTTGCAGAAATACTTAACAGCTGTTAATCTGTTTCAGGCGGGAGTAGCAAAGAAATTTCGTATAAATTATTATAAACAATATAATGCATAAAAACAATCTTTCAATCATGACTGAATGCCTAGACGGATTCTAATAAAATTTCACATACAAATCGACTCTATAATGGAATAGGACACTATTTTTTATCAATTATTTCTGACCGGCCTGTAACAGCAATTTTTTCTCATATAACTATAGAAAAAAACATTTTTTAACAATACTTTTCAAACATGTCAAATCTGAACGAGCACAACGCCTTTGTTGTCTGTCCCTAAAACACACTCTGTTTGGGAGTACCATGAAAACTGTCAAACACGTCAATGCGCGGCGAGATTATTTTTAGTGTGTTTATTTTTACGCGTTTCTCAGCTTGTCAGACTGTGACACGTGGGTTATAAACATACAGAATTATCTATTTTTATTTCATTGTACAAATAAATGTCCGCACGCAAAAAAATGATATTTTTTTATATCTTCTATATATATTAGAAAACCACTTATCCGATTCACATGGTTATTTTTTAATTCATAGCTATATTATCTGGCCAAATTATAGGATATATTTTGTTAGATAAGGTAACGTACGTAATAAGGTAATGGTGAATTGATTCGTGAAAAGCAGCATTTGGGGCGCTTAAATGGATTGCGCTGAGTAAGCCATAAGAGACATATCGAATGAATGTACTACATAGTTGCAGATCTTAAAAAGGCCTTCAAATAAGTCACAAATAGTTTATGTCTATCTTCTAAGGATCAGCCACAATAAGTTTTTTTTTTTTGAGGCAACACAATTCGCGCGTGCGCTCGACCAACAGCATTTTGTAGTACACGAGGACGTTTCATATAAAACCATTTTTTTTTGGGACACTTTTTTAGCTCGCACTTTTTACGCATTATAACAAAACACTATGAAGTTATTTGCTAAACCAGGCTAACAAATCTCTTGTTTTATTGTGGTGAAAGTAGTCACATTCGACGTTATTTTTTAAAATGATTTTCATCAGTGCCATTTAGATATAAATTGAAAATGTTTTTTACTAATGTTCGTTTATTTTTTTTTAATAACCTTATACAAGAACGTTTAGTAGAGAGTTTAATTTTGATAAAATTAATGTTTATTTAATTAGTGTTAACTATTTTTAAACAATAAGAAGATGAATGATAATGATTTCATATTATCATTATGACTAACTTTATTATTGTTAACACATTTTTTTAAATATATTTTATAGTAATTTTTTGGTTATTTTCACCAGAAAAGTATAACCTCTTATGTGCGTACATTAGTTTAATTTTTTTTTACAATCCTATTATTATTGTATTTCAATAAATTATTTTTTTGTAAATTTAAAATATTTTGATCACGTCAAAGAAGTATAAATGTCTTACGTCCGTGTACATAAGTACACACAAATTTTTACAATCCCATTATAATTATATTTTAATAAATTAATTTCGTGTAAATAAAACACCATTTTGATCACGTCAAAGAAGTATAAACTTCTTACGTGCGTCCCATAAGTACAGCAAATTTTCTAAAATCCTATTATTATTGTATTTCAATAAATTAATTTCGTGTAAATTAAAAATCATTATGTTCACGTCAAAGAAGTGTAATTTCTAACGAGCGTACACAAATACACGCACCTACATTTTTTATTATTATTTAAAAAGAAAAATTAAATCATTAAATAATATTACATCAAATTATTTCCTTTGTGTACCAATTTTGCGCTTTCATTTCTCCCAAACATCTAGGTATAGTTTATACATCGGCTTTCTAAAAGCATGGCTTATTCTTATTTCATTTTTGTTATATATCCCATAGATATAACTTGTACAAATGATACAGGCCAAACTAAAAAAAACCTTGAAGAAGTACATATATAATGAAATAATATAAATATTAAGTTATCAGAGCCTGTGTAAGGATCTATATACCGTACTACCGCTAAAACTATTTCTGTCAAGCTGTCTGTGTCAAGCTAAATGGTGTACTTTTTTTATCGTTGTAGGTTTGGCGTAGTGGCCACAATCTCACCTGATGTTAAGTGACCATGTGGCCCAAGTTAATAACACGCTAAACCTAGTGGAAGACTGGCTCTCAAGTGCTGCTGCCGGAACACACTTATTGGTGCTTGGCGACAGATTTTCAACTTGAGGGTGGTAGCTAGCCTGGCAGGCTTTAGAAAAAGCCTACCACCATGTTATTGTTTCCTCACGATGTTTTCCTTCACCGAAAGCTCAGGCTCATTGCAAGGATTCAAACTCACGTCAATCGACGCGAAGCCGTACACGCTACCACTTAGACATCATTGCTTCATCATTGTTCTAACCTAATATTCAGAGATAACAAACAACCTATAGGTGTTTGATTCTCAATAGGACTTCTGTCCTATTTGGAGTTGGTGGTATATAATTTTGAGTTACATTGTACCTGAGGTTGACTGCACGTGAGTTAGCTAAATCGATTACATAAACCATTATAAAGATTTAATTTGTTATAAGTGACGACACCGTGTTGTAAAGTTGACCACACGTCGATAATAATAGGATTGTAAAAACATCAAATTAAAAGCCGCTAAACGAGAATCTCAAAGGGGACTAATTGTTATGAAAAGTTTGTGGGCGAGCAAAAATTCTGTAATTTTAATTGAAAGCACACGAGATTAAACTCGTTGCGTGTATTGATTAACTTCATGATTAACATTATATAATATTTAATTTAGTTTTATAAATACACAATTTCACGCACAACCGTTTAGTTTCAAACTTGAGACAACAGTGCACTTGAGAGCCAGTTTTCCACTAGGTTTAGCGTGTTATCATCTTGGGCCACATCATCACTTAACATCAAATTAGATCGTGGTCACTGCGCCAAAGCTAAAAAGATAAAAAAAAAACTAAACTAAGCGAGGCGCATATTGGTGCTATACCCCGGAATCTGGAATTTAAATTTATATTTCACTAGCTGTACCCGCGACTCCGCTCGCGTGGACTACTAAAAAGGTTTTTTATTTTTTGTGCGAAACCCTAATAATTTTTCTTAAATAAAAGTAGCCTAAGTTATTTCTTATAACATCAGCTATCTGCCAGTGAAAGTCCCGTCAAAATCGGCCCAATTATATCGGAGATTACCGAGAACAAAAAGACAGACAAGAATGTTAAAAATGGTTTTTTTATTATAGGGACCGTGTATACTTTCATATGCCTTTGGTAAAAATGTATTATTTTGGCATTACAAACAGACACTTCAATTTTATTAGTATAGTAGTAGACCACGCGAGCGAAGAAACGGCCACGGCTAGTAAAAAATAAAGCTGTGATTGCACATTACACTCCATAAAAAACATTTTTTTTTTCAATAAAAACGCGACGTCATAGTTGAACAAACACGCTCGTATGTTTTTAAAAATTTTGAAAAGATGTAGCCGCATTTCACGATGCAATCTAAACGCGTTCCCTCATTATGTGCCTCAAAAGGCAACATTGCTGTCTCTTGTATCAGCTTTTTGTCGCATAACCGCTAAACGCTGAACCCGATAAACATCTCCGTTGGCGTTCGCTCTGAATGGCTACAAATGTTCATACTTAGTTATTTTTTATTTTAATTCTATTTAAATGTGATATAATTTAATTGCTCATTCTTTCTCTATAAATTTACTTTGTAATATTTACCTATATATTGTTCTGAATTTTCTCAGTATTGTCCAGTACTGTAGCGAAATATGTAAATTCAAACTGATCCGCTCTAACATTTCGCATATTATAAAATCTAAGGATAAGGCAAGAAAGGTTTACAAAACAATGAAAGGGTTATTAAAAAATGTGGTTAGTACGAAGAAAGAAGAGCGAAAGGAAACAGAAGGCTTTCTGATAATTTCCAAGCGAATATTAAAGTGTTTTGGAAATCGATTAGATTAGCTCGAGGAAAAACAGCTAACTTGGAGCTATCTAAAATCAGAAGCAAAGTTGGGAGTATTATAAAAGACGAAGAATGTGTGTTGAAAAGATGGAAGGAATATTTTGAAAGTCTGTTTGAATGACAAGAGGAACCAGCACAAATGCAGGCACCTCATGTCGATGTGAACGTAAGTGAATCTGAAAGCGATATCAGTTTGGAAGAGATTACGAAAGCATTGAAAATTATGAAATTAGGTTTACCTAGCTTTAGCTACGGGATATGATAGGGTGTCTGTCTTATGGTAGGGCTAGAGTATCCCTTAAGGCTTAATCGGCGTAAGCCACTTAATCGTCCAAAAAGCGTCTTTTTCCGATATGATTCACTATTATCGTCACTGCTTATTTCGTATGTTACTTTATGTAACAAAATATATCCTACAACCTGGCCAGATAACATAGCTATGAATTAAAAAAGAAAGAACCACGAAAATCACATAGTGGCTTTCGCGTGAAAAGAATATAAACGGACAGACAGACAAGACGCTGTGTTTTACAATATGAAGATATAGATGAAAATTGTCTTTATCGTTTTAAAATTATACAATAATATTATTTGTGTTAAAATTAAATTTAGTGCCCACATTGATCAACCAATGATGCAATGATGGCTCAGTGGTAGTGTGTACGACTTCACGTCGATTGACGTAAGTTCGAATCCCTGCAATGAGCCTGAGCTTTCGGTGGAGGAAAACATCTTGAGGAAACCATAGCATAGTGGTAGGGCTTTTTCTAATGCCAGCCTGGCTAGCTACCACCCTCAAGTTGAAAATCTGTCGCCAAGCACCAAGAGGTGTGTTCCGGCAGCTGCACTTGAGAGCCAGTCTTACACTAGGTTTAAGGTGTTGTCATCTTGGGCCACATCGTCACTTAACATCAGGTGAGATTGTGGCCACTACGCCAAACCTATAACGATAAAAAAATAACTCACTAGGGTCTTCAATATCCCTAAACGTAATGAAAAAAAAAAACATTACTTGATTGAACGGTTAAAGCCGGTAGAATACCAATCTGATGTGAAAACGTGGGGCATAGTTTATTAAATATACATGGACATAAAAAGATAATCGAAGCTATGAAGCATGGAAATCGCAACTTACCGCGCTTATTCGAGATATGAGATAAAAATATCTTGATAATTAGTTAAACTCGCATTCAGCGTGTCGTTCAAACACAAAGTCAATGGAAATACCGACGTGGGAATGGGCATATGTGATTCGTACAACTCTACACCGAGCCACCGCTGCGCCGCGCCGCTAACACAAGAGTGTTAGGCTATCGTTCTCACTTACCGACAACAGCTTGCCAGCCTTTTCATGATTACTGCTCCGCTTCTTATGGTCATAGCGTGAAGTTTGTAGGGGTTTTGTATGAGTGCATAAGCTAAACGTTATAAATATTGTTACGCAGCTGTAATCAGCAGTTACTCACCGACCCCGACAATAAATTCGCGGAAACTTTCGCTTCATACCCATTCGTATTTACAAACCAAGCGTGCTCGCGCCCACATCTGCGGAACCACCTCACCCACTACAGGGAGTGGGCGGTGAACTTCGCTCCCGCACACCCGCCAAGACCTCCCTATTCTGCGGCAACTGAATCCTATCTCCGATTCATTGGCATAGAACCCTTAAGCCAAGCAGCCGCTTGCGCGATACAGTGACACTGCATTCACTAGCTACCAACATACAGTCATTACACTGCATCCCTATACACACGAAGGCAAGCACTCCCAGAAGGCTGGAACATGTACATACGTATAGTTAGTTAGGTCGAATTTCTATGGATAGGGATTTAGTGAGAACGCGTCTTTTTCGCATGATCGCGAACAGCCCAAAAGGTTCGACCACTTTGGCACCCTTGGAGCTTGTTGCCTAACTTTCGCGGCTGAGGGCCTTCAGCGCTCGGCTTCAGGTCCCAAGCCCAGTGAAACTCAGGACTCTTATAGCTAACAGTGTAGTTAGATTGCAAAAAAAGCGATCAGCAGTCGTTCGCCAACCGCTACCTAGAACGGTCGTTAAATAAAAACACTCAACAGAGTCTCACGTTTCCTTTACATCGCGCCAAGCGCTACCTACAATTTTAAAACCTATAACCGTATTCTATAAATGTGTTGTACAATGCAAAAATATTTTTTCTAATCTAGTCGCTAATTCCTGTGATTAGCGCGTATAAACAAACAACAAACTAAAAATAATCTCTTGAACTTTGTATCACCTATAATATCAGTACAGATTTTAATTGGAAACAAATATTGTTTGTCACCTAAAAATAAAAATAAACACCTGACTGACCTTACAAGTTTTTCCTTTAATACTCGAAACCAGAAGCTCGATCACTCTTGACAAGATTCAATATAAAAATCAAATCGTAGCTCAAATAAATTAATAGTAATATTCGTCACCATTTGTAAAATAATTTATAATTATAAATTAATATACTTATAATTTATAATTTAATTTATTAACACTTAATAAACTTGTACCGACTTCGAAAATTATTTTTGTTGACAATCAAAATGACTTTTGAATTAAGGAGTCGCTTATTAATGTCAAGGACACAAAACCACCCCCAAATATCATCAGTTTGTTTTAAGTGGATTGTTTTTAAACTTATTAAATGTAAAATTACATACTTATTAACATACTTATTACTACTTACTACCACTTACTTATTTACATACTTATTAAATGTAGAATTACATTTTGAGATATAAATGTATGAAAGAACGTCAATCGTTCGGGTCTCGATAAGTTAAGGTTATGATTACAAAATTACAAATTATATATTGAACGACAATCGTTCGGGTCTCGATAAATCAAGGTTATGATTACTTTAATCACGTTGTTACCTGTACCTGCGATTTAAGCTAGCATCACTTATATTAAAAAAATATAAAGTCATAAATAAAAAAAATTTAATTTGAAACATTCCAATACCTGTGGGAAATAATGTTGAATTTGTAAACTCTGCCGCACAATTCAAATTTGCGACTTTTAATGCCGGAATAATGCATTAGGTTAAATTTTAAAACTGTTTTCTTAGTTTTTCAAGTGAGTTTTTGTGCGTATTTTTAGTCATTAACCCTTAGGGTCAATTTATACTAGCGCAGAGTCGAAGCGCATCGAAGCGTCTATCCAAAACTGAACATAACAAATTCAACCTTAACTCCACAGCGTAACGCTCACATTACTTCTGAGATTTGAAAAAGACGCGCGCATTCTTCGGAATTCGCGAGTCTGCGCGTGACCAACGCTGATTGGTGCGCGCGCATTCTCGCGTATCCGTGCGCCCACTAGCGAACCTACGCGTCATCAGTCGGAAATTGGCCTGCGTCGGTGTTGAATGTGTTGATCACGATGGACTCACCACAAATACGTCTTTTCTTCCACAAGTTGTGAACACTATAATTCCGCTTTCTTTTTCTTCTTTCTTCGTTTTCTTCTTCTTCAACTTCTGATATAAGTAATATCATAGGAAGATCAATGTCAATCATTTTACACACGTTTCAGCTACGAGAGTCAACTGGCAAGTGATTCAATAGCACTGCTGTTGATGCCTATTACTACACGTAAAAGAGTGCGCGCGTATTCTGGCGAATACGCGCGTATTCGTGCGGCTTCGCTTTAGTTATAAAGAATTTGACGCTTCGATGCGCTTCGACTCTGCGCAAGTATAAATTGACCCTTAGAGTTACGTCGGCCTAGTTGTTTTCACAGATTTTATTTCAAACTAACGCTGCGCCGCGGCTTCGCACGCGTTTGTTATGCAGTAATTATTTTCATCCCTAAATTTTATTTATACTCATATTGTTCATAGTTCATATAGCCCTCCCTATCAATTGAGAAAATGACACATACTTCCCGTGTACAAAACTTCATTAAAATCGATTTTTTTTTAACGATTCCTAAATGTATTGATTACGTTTCTCATAGCCTATTAATTATAGAAAAACGTATGCTTCCGGTCTACGAACAATGACAAAAATCGGTTAAGAATTGATGTTTTTTTTATCGTTATAAGTTTAGCGTTGTCGCCACAATTTCACTTGACCTTAAGTGAAGATGTGGCCTAAGATGGTAGCACGCTAAACCTAATTGGAAATTCAGCTGCCGTAACACACCTATTAATGTTTGGCATTAGCAAATGCCCTACAACTATGCTATGGTTTCTTCATGTTTTCCTTCACCGAAAGCTCAGGCTCATTGCAGGGATTCGAACTCACGTCAATCGACTCGAAGTCGTACTACCACTGAGTCTTCAATGCTTGAACATTATCATACACATTTTTATATCATTAACATTCATTAGTGCCTCCTTATGTCCTAAACTAATTAATGAAGTTGGTGGTTGAAATCTCGTAAACGCGTCATAAGATATCAGAGTTCAAAGGTATCGAAAATCTTTTTTTTTTATAAATACCACGTTTCCTTGTTTTAAATTACTTTTGAAGATAGAGCAAAAGATGTATAGTTTAAAAGTTTCTACAAATTTGATATCGGAGAATAATTTTAGATAGTGAAGGTTGGAAGCCTCTTAGCAGTGTAAGTGCATGCGGTTAGTACTAACCCTCAGTTCTGAGCAATTTATTCCATAGTACTCTTTATAAATATTTTTGTTATTTATTTAACTGTACTATTTATTACTCTAAGTAAGCAGACAGCGAAGTGATCAAATGTCCCGAACAAAAAAGTCGTCCTAAAACTAAAACATGAATAATAATTGGATCAAAGTTTTGTACATATCATTCTTATAAAATAAAAATCAACTTTCTCAAATGATTCACATTAAAAATGCGCGCGCATCGCAAACATACAATTAGACCTATTAATATAAATCGTTATCAAAACGTGTGATTTTACCCTTTCCAATAAAAATAACTCAAAAGAAATGGAAACCAGTTTCACTGTCCAAAAAAATATATTTTACAATTATTTTAGTCGAAGAGTCCGACTTAAACAGTCTACGTCATGTTAGGGGTATTTAAATATATTCTATATTTAATTATCATTATATTATCTAATTAATATATTATAATCGCGTCGATTGACGTGAGTTCGATCCCTGCAATGAGCCTAAGCTTTCGGTGAAAGAAAACATCGTGATGAAACTATAGCATGGTGGTAGGGCATTTTCTAATGCCCGTCTGGCTAGCTACCACCCTCAAGTTGAAAATCTCTCGCCAAGCACCAATTGGTGTGTTCCGTCAGCTGCACTTGAGAGCCAGTCTTCCACTAGGTTTAGCGTATTATCATCTTGGGCCACATCGTCACTTAACATCAGATGAGATTGTGGTCACAACGGCCAAACCTATAACGATAAAAAAATGTTGATGTTTTATTCACACATATAATAGTTTCATTGTTAATCTATTATTGGAATGTTAAAAGTTGCTGTTTTGGTTTTAATACAATATTATTATTATCGATAGTTTAAGATAGAAATAGTGTGTTAATTAATAAATCATAGTTTTTACAATTCCCAAATATTTAAAATGTATGTACGAGATTCTAATATCTGCTTGCCGCTTGGTTTTCATGCATATCGCCACGACGCGACGTAAGTAAATAACTGTGATCGATGCAGTGGCATTCGACCAGGCATTCGTCAAGCGATCGCCAAAGAGGAGGCACGTTTTGTAGCGTAGGCAACGATGCAAATTAAATACATAACGTAACAGTGTTGTTCGAATTGTGATAATATAAATAGAAATTATTCCAAAGTTTTTAAATTTTGGCTTTCGCCAACAGTCATATGTTCATTTTTTTTTGAAGTGAAACTTCTTATGTGACTTCCAAGCGTTAAACGTTTAACGCACATTATCGGTATCTCCTCTTTGTGTGAGCCAGAGCGAGAGAGCAAATGTCGGTGTGCATGCATATTGCACACTGTTTAAATAAAATATAAAATATCTTTTAAAATGAAGTTTCACTTCTATCGTGTGTGAATCGCACACACACCTTTTTTTAAATTTTGGCTTTCGGCTACAGTCATTTGTTTTTTTTTTTTTAAATAAAAGCCATTACCATATTTTGTTACTATGTTCATTGTGTATTTTACTTAATTAACTCACAAGTTTTCCAACATCTACGTAATAATCACAGCATCCTAGCTCCCGGTCTACCGTTTAGTTGAGATAACGTACGCAAAGCAACTCGGGCGCACCGCCGGCAAGCCTATAATTTGCCTGTCAAACACTTTTTAGGAGACGTCATTCATGCCACGCATGCGCGAGAACGTTTCATTATCTAACGTTCCCGGCCGTAGCAGTTAATTTCCTTGTTTTTTTTTTCTCTCCCCCATTGACACAGACAAGGGAGAAAAGCTTCTTCACACAGACCTGGGTTTTACAAAACAAACATTACACCAGAACTTTCCTTTTCATTTCTCATTTTATTTTTTGTATGCATATTACATAGAAATGTTTAATCTATATTAATAAATCTTTAGTTCTGTAGGTACTTCATTTTGCCTGATTACCATCCTATATAAAGAACACTGATCGCGGAATGTCATTAAAAAAAATGGTCTGTTTGTATGTCCGGATATAACTCCAAAATGGCTTGTACATTTTTTTTTAAATTGTCTACAGGGTAATTTATGTCATTGCTCAATTGATAGTAGATATATAAGGATTGCAAATAAAATATTCAGAACTCTTAAAAAATGCTCAACCGATTCTGATAACATTCTGTAGACGGGTAGCATATATCATTCCATAATTAATAAGCTATAAGAATTTGTCTCTCGTGAGCGTGTCTCTTGAAAGTGTCCAAACATAATATGAGCTTCCGTTCGGGGAAAATTCGCAATGAAACAAGATCATGGGTATATTTAATTCTCGCCTTGCTGCTATCACCCTCAAGTTGAAAACCAACAGGTATTTAAATATTTATGGTGTTTTTACAGACTGAACATTCTGAACTCTCGGGTCTATACGCGATGTTCGTAAACTTCTTTTGTTAAAAATTCTTAATTATCGAATTAGTTGATTTATTCGTTTGTATTTAAAGATTTTATCATCACGCTGTGTTTCAATGGGATAGGTTGCAGACACAGTAATTTGTCTATATAATGTCACATAGTTTTTTTTTGAGTTGGAGGTATTTTACGGACTTATATAATGTAACTTATGTTACATGTAAATTTAATTACAATTTAAAAAAGCTTTTGTAGTCGTATAAAATACGACGAGGATATGTTATGCTTTGTTGAAGGGTTGTGATGGCCAGCATCCGAGTCCTTAATCAGATCAGCTTAATATTACTTTATTGCATTGTCATCGAAGTTACATTAGTATTCCAAATTTCAGTTCAAATGTTTAAGTGAAAGTAGTTAAAAATTTAGTGGTATGATTTGACCCATACTTACATATCAACATAGGGAGTTGAATAAAAGCTTGTATGTAACAGTAAAATACAGCTTTACCTAAGCTAAGCAAATATAGACAAAACTAGCTTAGAGCTTAGTATAATTATATAGGTTCGAGTATAACGTGATCGAGACTGGTAGCGTGACGTCACTCAGGAACAGTATTTATTTGTAATTGACTTAACAACTGCAGGTCTTCACTATTCAAGAACTCGTACTAGAATGTTACTATTCCACGGCTGAAGTAAGAATACCCTTAAGTCGGTCGTAGATTGTTTATAAAGCGCGTGCGGTCATAGAGCACACCTGTTGCTATTGCGCTCAGCTAATAGTGCTAAAGTCAATGGTACGGATACTAAGTCATTAGTACTGTGTCCATAATTTCATCGACGATTCTCCGATATATTATTTATTAAATAGTATGTTATTTGATATGACGTGTAGGTACAGGAAGCCAGTCCTCGTAACAGTAGTTAGCCATGTGTCTATTGAATTAGTAAGAGTAAGAGAGAATTAGTAAAAGACACGAGACAAGGATAGATGATGTCTTTCCTTTGTTCGAATGTTAGAAGAAAATCCCACTACCAATTTGGAACAGCACTTAGCTGAACTAACTAATGATAACTAGGTAACCTATGCGAATATTTCATATATTATAGAACTAGCTACGTCCCGCGGTTTCACCCGCGTATAATTTAAAATAAATCGCCGATTGATGGTTTTAGTATAGACAATATTTTTATCGGGCGGCCAAGGTCACAACTCAGACGATTCGTTTGCGCTACTATAGACATAGATAGACCCGAGCCTAGTGTTCAATTAGTTTAATTTTACATTATCTCCTAAACTATGCGTCCAAATAACATGCTATAAAGGGCAAAGTTTATATACATAAAATTGTCTTCATGAAGAATTAACTTACGTACGTGAAGGCCTCTGTCGTTTTCTTACACCAAAGAGGTATAAATTTTTACGTGCGTACAGTACACATTTTTTTTTTCGTAATGACCATGCATATCTCAAGCTTTATATATTGCATATAGTTCGATACATTTCGATACGATTTCAGTAAAAAACCCAGCATCGTGTGTAACAGCCAACTAGCAATCTTATAACCTAATGTCCTATTTACAAGTAGAAAAAAAAAAGTACTGTTGTCAAAATAATTCACAGGCACATTATTATCTTATCTAGCCATTTATCAGAAACAGAAATACACTGCTAACAAGTTGTGAAAGTAAACAAACATACTGACAAGTGGTTTATACCTACGAAGCAAAAAATATACAAGGTAGTCCCATATTTAGACGTCACGGGATCAGAGATATTGAAACGTATAGAGCTAACATTAATAGAGTCATCTTACAAAAAAGTCATTACATTTCATTTGAATATTTTTATTGTAGAAAGTAATTTATAATGTAATACGTACGAAAAAACTAATTCCGCCTACAATAATTTTAATTGACCGAGATTTGCTATTTAATTTTATTTTGTGCCTCACGGTTACTTACATCTGTGTTGCATTTATTCAACCAATTCTCCATAGCACCGCCGGTGGTAACGCACCCATCTAGCCTTGTCGTGCTTGTCAGATTGTTTAATGTTCACGGTTACTGCTCCGCTCCCTAGGGTCGAAGCATTAAGTTATAAAGCCTCACTAAATCCCTACTAATATTATAAATGCGAAAGTAACTCTAACTGTCTGTCTGTCGGTTACGCTTTCACGCCTAAGCCACTGAACCGATTTTCATGAAATTTGGTACAGGGATAGACTAGATCTTGAAAAAAGTCAAGACTACCTTTTATCTGAAAAAAAGGCTTGAAGGGGTTGAAATAGGGGATGGAAATTTGTCATTGTCGAAGATAAAAGTATGAAACTTTGCATTTAGGCACTTGCTAAGTTGACAGTTTGTATGTGTATTATTTGCGAAATAAGTATGTTGTCCAAAGTAATTATTCCACGCGGACGAAATCGCGGGCAAAAGCTAGTAGACTATAAAACTGAAAAATAAATTTTATATCTGACAAACACAAGCGAAATCCTTTGAGCTATTATAATATTATTATTTTGAATCATAAGTACCTATTATTTATTTTCTCTGCGTGATCGAATCAGAAATGAGGAGATCCGCAGAAGAACTAACGTCACTGATATAGCTCTCACATTTGCTAGACTTAAGTGTCAGTGGGCGAGGCACATCGTTCGTAGAACGGATGGCTGATGGAGAAGTAGAGTTCTTGAGTGACGGCCACGTACCGGAAGATGCGGCGTGGGCAGACCCGCTACAAGGTAGTCCGAGGGCCTGGTAAAGGTTGCAGGAAACACAAGACCGGTCATTATGGCGATCTTTGGGGAGGCCTATGTCCAGTAGTGGACATCTTCTGGCTGAATGGATTGCTGGATACATAAGATGACTTTTCATCCTGACACATTTAATAAAACGTACGGACAGTTGATAATTGGCAACTGGACGTAGATTACGACACCGTCTTCTACTTTTGATCTATAGTTGTACATATTGGCTTAATGTCTTTGTATGGGGTGCACATGTTAATACATTTGAAACACGTTGAAGTACAAAGTGGCATCTAAACATATATCATGGGTTCAAATTCTACAATGACTGTAAGCTAATATATTTATTTCAGATTTACGTTCAGTATTGTTTGTAAAATTATCCTATATTGGTCTTTCAGCAAGACCGGCGGAGTTTTTTTTTAATATTTATAATAATAAATAATTTCAACCTGTAAGTGCCCCACTGCTGGGCAAAGTCCTTTTCTTAAGAGATGGTATGGACTTAATCACCACACCGCACCGGCCCATGAAGTATTGGTGATTTCCATAGTGATTTCAAACGTCGAGATATGAACAGTTTTATATTTTTCCCACATACAGTGGTACATTAAGAACACTTCTTAGGCTTTCAAGTTTCCTCACGATGTTTTCCTTCACCATGAGCCGGCAGTGTTACCACTTCGAATTAGTAAACCACTAGACCACCACGACTTCTAAATTAAATTAATCTTTTATTTAATGTTTTCTAAACATATTAATGACGATTCTTATATCAATCAATAGACGAATGACGTATATTTACTTCTCTTTTACAAAATTTCATCAAAGTTAGATGAATATGAACAAAAAAGATAATAAATTTCGACTTCTAATAGTATTATAGACAATTCTTACAATCTATCAATTGAAGTTTCATTCCAATAAACTTCCCGTGTACAAAGCTTTATAAAGATCGATCAAGCCGATTTTGAGTTAATTCCAGTAATACAGACAGACGGACAAATGTTTATTTAATATCATATTCGTAAATAGTGTCCTTAATATTATAAATATCTACTCTTCTCATCTCAATCATTGCGAGATAGGGATAATACTTAGAATTGAAAGTACATCACTGGTTCTTCAGTAACGATGTTCCCTGCGTAAAAAAACTTAACAAGATATATGGGAAAAAAGCAAAGCCATTTTTGTCATGTTAATGGTTAAGTTATAGATGTTATGAACCTATATAGATAGTGAATGGACTCCTGTACAGTCGGGCGCATAATTATTAAATATTTTTTCAACACATATGGTCCATAAATGCATTTACGAAGCGCGTGTGATTCATACAAAAATACTGGCGATTTCCGTTATCAAATCAGTGTATCCGGTCTGAATTATAATATTATTAAAGCGGAAGTGCTTTGGGACGCCATCTGTGTATAGTTTGGATAAACAGAAATAGAAATATAAGGCAATGTTTAATGATTTTGGAAGCGCTTTAATATCATTACATTTGTCTCACTTTAATACGAAAGAAAAAATAAGATGAAAGATGTAGTTCTAATTTTCACCACGCGCACGTGACGCCATTTGCAAATGCGCGCCATTTTCATATTAGAAACGACAAAGATTGTTGCGACTTTCCAACTGATATTTATATACAAAATAATAACATGAGTTCAAGCGAGGAATCCGATATTAATATGGAATCTACTGAATTGAATGAGGCGCAGATTGCAGGTAAAATTTCCAAGAGTAGCTATCTAGCAAGAGTAGTACCTATCTGTATAATTTCTTAAAAAGTATTCTTCTTTACCTATTGTACTGTTTTCTCGCAAATGTGTTGTAAAACATTGTTTGACACGCGTGCGGATTGCTGATTGATGCGTATCTTATTGGAAAAGTCGTACTCGATGTTTTGTGACGCATAACATCGAGTATGACTATTTTCACCACAATAAAACAAGAGGTTTATGTTATAACGTTCACGCCAACGTCAAAATCTACTCACGTATTTTTTCAAAACGCGCGTACAGGAATATAACTTCGAAAAAATAAATAAAAATACTTGTACCTTAGCCGGATAAAAAAATGCTTCTCAACTTGCATTGTACACTGCAATCTGTTAATGTTTTTAACTTCGACTGTACCGAATGTAAAAAAATCAAAAACCATGTGCCGAATGTCATCTGTCGGCGCCCACAACGCCATTCAACCACTCAAACTGTCTGTCTGTGCATTCACACCGCCGCTATCCACAATACGGGTTTCGAATTCACTCCTTTTTTATATACATCATAGCCGTGTGCTATGGTTTTATCCTTGTTAAATTTATTTAACCAAATTTTCACTGAGCTGTCTCCAAAGTAAAGGTGTAACCTACAGTTCTAGAAATCAGCGCTTATAAATATACAATCTCTTAAACTTCATAATATTAGTATATATATACCGGGCTCGATGATATTACTTCAACTAATACTATACTATGATTATCTACTTATTTAATCCCACTGGTAGACAATAGTCTCTCCCAAGACAGTACTGATAGAACATTGATGCAACGATGGCTCAGTGGTAGCGTGTACGACTTCGCGTCGGTTGTCGTGAGTTCGAATCCCTGCAATGAGCCTGAGCTTTCGGTGAAGGCAAACATCGTGAGGAAACCATAGCATGATGGTAGGGCTCTTTCTAATGCTCGCCTGGCTAGCTACCACCCTCAAGTTAAAAATCTGTCGCCAAGCATCAATAGGTGTGTTCCAGCAGCTGCACTTGAGACCAAGTCTTCCACTAGGTTTAGCGTATTATCATCTTGGGCCACATTGTCACTTAACATCAAGTGAGATTGTGGCCACTACACCAAAACTATAACGATAAAAAAAATATACAAGCCGAGTTTAGGCCATTTTGGCACCCTTGGAACTTGTTGCCTTGCTTTCGTGGCTGAGTGCTTTATGCGTTCGCCCCCAAGACGGTGTAAAAGCCAGTAAGGCTACAGGGCCCCTAAGGCTAAAAGTATAGTCAGTTCGAAAAAAAAAGGTTTGTCACCATGTGCATTGTGGTCTGACCCCAGTCGGATACAGGTTCATACAACCCATCTTGGTACTTTAAATATATAAGCTACAAAGGTTTTTACAGATAATCAATGTTATTATCTCCAGTATTCTCAACAGCGTTCATAGAAAAGAGAGGTAGGGAACAGAGAAATTTCTTTGGAGATTTCTCTTTACTTGGGGTAGCCCGACCGGTGGAATACCTCCACCCTACAGAAGATTGCAGCCTAATGACCTAGTGTTGTGTTCCTGCGGTGAGTAGGGTTTCCAGAGCTCCTTGGGGTAAGGGAGTTCAAAGTCAGCAACGCGCTTGTTATACCTATGGTATTGCAGGCGTTCATAGGCAATGGTAGCCGCTTATCAGCAGGCGGGCCGTATACCTGTCTGCCACCTTTGTAGTATAAAAAAAGTAAATAATATATCGACGTACAATCAACTACTCCATATTTATCTCTCACGCGGGAATCGAACCAGTGAAACGACGTACAATGGACAATGTAACGAACGAGGCGTCGTCAGGTAACACGTCACAGTGGCCTCCACTATACGCCAATCAGTCGACCGGTTTACGTGTCGGTTTGATCCTCACTGGAATCTGTTACATTGGGACATTTGTAAAGACGCGTCCATATAAGCGATATAAGTGATGTATTATTAATTCCTGATTTAAATAAATAGTCTCTACACCTATTTCACACGACGTTTGAGAATAATCACATCTAGGGTCTAATATGAGCTATGACAAATGTCAAATACTGTTTCGTTTTTTTTTTAAATTAAATATTTTACTCTTCACGGGTGATACTTAGACATTAAACTATAAAACCTGGAATTATTAATAATTATGTAAAGTCGTGATATATTAACGAGCTTTAAATAGAAGTCTCTCAAGAGTTACTCTCCTTAGAATTGTAGCGTGAATTTGTCTCAACTATAAACTTTCCTTAAAATACAGACTATACAATCCAAAAAGAAATTTTCAAATCAAACTGGTAGTTAACACCACAGAATATTTAGCAAACAAGCAAATAAAAATAAACCCTTATTAGTATCTAATATAATTAAAAATAATACATAATTTTTTGCCCGTTTTAAAAACGCAGTACCTATATTAAAAAGACATTTTTATTTTTTAAGGCTACTACGTGTGAAATCTTGCAATCGTTTTTAGATGAGATTATTATAGAGACACGTGACATTTTAGTTTAAAATCGATTGTAAGATTTGTTATCGAACAGACAAACAAGTAGACAGTTACAAATGGCATTGTCATCCTGTTCTGAGCTATGTTTAAAATTATTAGTCCCTGACTCATTGGGAAGGTAGTTTAAAATTCATAGCAAACTTTATACTGAACAGTCAGACGAGAAAGCTACAACAAAACATTAAAAACTAATATATAATATATAACTAATATATAAGATAAAACACAAAAAATACTTGGGCTTATATAAAGTTGGTCAGGTGTTAAAAATTAAACATGTCAGTAATTAAAAAAAAAAACATACAATCTATATTTAGCAGTGGCAATCGCGAGTTGATATATTGGTCTATTGATATTCTTATCAAAACAATACAAGTCTGAAAAAATGATTCTTTATTTATATAAATACTTGATGCGCTGTGTTTTTGCAGTATGTTTTTTATTTAAATTAAAAAATCATTTAATATTACTTTTAAACATGTAGTAATGAATAAATATTAATGTACAGGTATTATATTAGGTCTTTACCTATGAAATGGCCGTTTTGTATGAAAAAATTTAAACGATGTTTTTTCATGTATTTTTTATTTGTATTAATCGAAGTAATCACCCATGCAATCAATGCATCTTTGCCAGCGCAGTAGCAGTTTATTGATGCCCTTCTTAAAGAAATCAGCTGGACATTTGGCACATATTCATTTGGACATTTGGGACATATTGGCAACAAATTCTTCAAAGGCATTTTGATATTTTTTTTTTATTTAGATATGCCCGATCATGTTTCTTGCCGAACCAGTAGTAGTAGTGTTTTGACGTTCACAGTGCCTTCTTAGGGCCTACATTATTTTTCAACAAATAAAGTGTTAAAACAAATTTCCAAAAGTATCTCTTCCTAGATTCCTTTGTTTTGATTTTCAATTAATTGCTATAAAAAGCTTCTAAAATTTACTAAAATAGACCAGTTTTACCGCCGTTATTATAAATCTAGTAATTAAATTTAAGGAATATAAAAAAGGTGAGTGTGCGATTCACACACGATAGAAGTGAAACTTCATTTTAAAAGATATTTTATATTTTATTTAAACAGTGTACAATATACATACACACCGACATTTGCTCTCTCACTCTGGCTCACACAAAGAAGAGAGACCGATAATATATTGCTCTCTCGCTCTGGCTCACACAAAGAGGAGAGACCGATAATGTTAATGTGCGTTTAACCGTAAACGTTTAACGTGTTGGAAGTCGCATAAGAATTTTCACTTCAATAAAAGGAAAAGCTTTGAGTATGACTGTACAAGCATACCCAAAGCTACCATTTACAGTTGTCTCTCTCGCACTTTATTTGGTCATTCGGGCACAGCGAGATAGCAATAGATTTCTGTTAAAACGTATTATTGAAATGTCTTGATGACCATATTTCCTCTTAAGATATACTTTTAGAATAACTTTATCATAACACAACGACCGATCCCGCGCTGTTCGCATCCAGTGGCTTCTTGAAACATTCAACATATTCATAAAACCACACAATATTTTTTATTAGAAGCAAATAACAAAAAAAAAACAGATATTAGTAAATACAATAAAATACACATTAATATGAAAGATAAATAAGTACTTAATATGAATATTCACAGCTAGGTTTCTAGATGCAAAAAATGAAACGTTTACTTGCGACAGATGACTTGTGAAGGTAAGATTGTATTTACATTTTACAATAACATTTTTCGAAAAACGATATCTTTTTTGAAATATATTTTCACTGGTCTAAGTTCAGAAACCATAATTATAATATATTCTCAATTTATTCCAATGGATTTGCAACCATATTATTATCTACTTCATCTAAATAACGTTCCAAATCTTATATATTATTGACTTTAAAACTATTCACTAACAATTAGAGAGGTACTATATTCATGCAATAAATGACGTATACGGTATAACTTTTGAAAATAAACAATGTACAATAGCAATCAATTGTAGATAAAAACACATGTTAGAATTACTTAAATAAGGACAGCGGTTACTATGACTTGACTAAGAATTCTAACCGTAGACAATACTTACTCGCCTGAGTTTCTTTAACTATAAAATCAAATCGGTGACTTTAGTCATGACTTTTTCTTTTTTTAACTTTAAATACGAGGGTAAGGACTATGTCGACGACTTTGCTTCTTGTGCGGATTTCCTCATTTCTAATTCGATTAACGCAGTTTGATCAAACAGAGAAACAGTTACGAGAAACTCCGAGCATGGCCCTCTCCATTATCCTTTTGCGGCTACATAGCTACATGCAATGTATAGTTCACAAAAACAACACTTTTATAACCGCATACAGAGGGGAAACGGTTCAAGCAGTATCTATTCAGTCGAACGAACATTCGACCAGCAAATATAAAATGAACAAGGTAGCTAACATTTTCTCTACGCCTCAGCACGATGTGTGTGCCAGAGAGCCAGTGAAGCGTGCCGGTTTATTGCACACCCAGAGTTTCAACTATACAGAGGGGCTATTAAAGGTTTTAGGACATGACAACTGTGTCCGACTGGAGTGCGATATTGGCGACCACACCAGGTCACACTATTGTGGCACGGTTGGACGTGTCGCGTTCCGAGATTAGCTGGTGAATATCCGATAGTGGTAGTACCACCATATGCACGGTGATAAATCCATCACAGTTTGAAGCAATGATGGCTCAGTGGTAGTGTGGCAATTATCGCGAGTTCGAAACCCTGCAATGAGCCTTAGCTTTCGGTGAAGGAAAACGTTGTAAAGAAACCATAGTATAGTGGTAGCGTATTTTGTAATGCCCGTCGGGCTAGATACCACCCTCAAGTTGAAAATCTGTCGCCAAGCACCAATAAGTGTGTTCCTCTTGTAGGATCAGGTGAGATTGTGGCCACTGCACCAAACCTGTAACGATAAAAATTGGATTTCACTGTACTTACCATCAGGTAAAGTGCCGATTCTTTGCTGTGCTACTCCAAAAAAAAAAAACATTCATTCTGTCTAACCTACAAGACTTTCTTATTATTTAATGACAACTATGTTAATCTACGATTCTACCAACATCACGTGAATAGAATATTTTTATAATAGTTACTCTTTGTAACTTTCAAACATGCCTATGTTTAACAATATGGCGGCTTCCTGGTCAAAACTATTCAGGGTTTTTTTTCAACTTCATATACAATAATGGTCTCACTTATTTATGTAACACTAGCTGTTCGTGAACTACAGAATACCGTAGGTCGGGCGCACTCGCGAATCGCGCTGCCCCCGCTCAAAAGACAAAAGACAAACATGCTTATTAGGAGTGATCCTTAGAAGATATACATATATGCAATTACAGACTTTTATATAGGTCTTTTTAAGCGTCATTTTCCCGAATTGATTCACCATTATCGTTACTGCATATTTAGTATGTTACTTTCTCTTACTAAATATCTATAACCTGGCCAGATAACATAGCTATGAATTAAAATAAAAAAAACATGTGTAAATCGGATAAGTGGTTTTCTCGCGAAAAGAACTTCAATGGAGAGACAGATAGAGAGACGTTAAGTTTTATAATATGTAGATATAATATATAGATAATATTTAGACAGATTTAGTTAGAAGATTGAACCAAATAACATAAGTACTTCAATCAAAATAAAACCCATCACATTACATATTTAAGTCCCGCCAAAAATTGTCTTCAAGCCTTTATTTATTATACATAGAAATGTTTTCAATTTATTTTTTTTACCTAACCTAAACGTAATAAATAAAGTATAATTGAAATAACAAGATAAAATCCTTAAGCTGGTTTGATTTATTATTAATACAGGGCTTGTCCCATATTTTATCATCATTCCACTTCCAATAAATCATCACATTTAACCGGATTTCGGTAAATAAACAGGCAAGTGTTCGATAAAATCTCTCAATAAGGTAATGAAGGGGTTGGTTATTATTTCTTTTTTAAGTTTTCGCATGAAATATCTCTTTTTTTTTACCGAACGCACTATCTCAGATCTTCTGTTCTTCGAGTATGGTGTGTATGATTTTAGAAAAAGTTTTATTTTGTGTCATTAATTTTGTTTAATTTAATATTCTAAATATGGTATATATTAATAAATGTGTATGTACATTGAATAAATTTTTCAAATTTTCTGATATACATCTCTGATAACTAGAGATGCGCCGAATATAAGTTTTACCTAGTAACCGAATAACGAGTATTACTCGGTATTGTGTTTACCGAACCGAATACTCTGTCGAGTAGTTAGGTTTAGTTTACGCATATATTGGGTGCGAAAACAGATGTAAACTTACTCGCTAAGTTCGGCTGGCTAGCGAGCGCTACCTCGTCTAAATTTTTTGAAGCCATTCAAATAAGTGACGATGTTGATTTCAAACAGCAGTGAATAGGTAACTAGGTCCATGACTTTACAAAACGCGTCAATGATTATGGAAGTTTTATGCGAGTTTTTGGGATTGCAACGAGGAACTAGCATTTGCTATTGCGCCACATCAGCGTGAAGCGTGAAGTGCTATTGCTATAGAGTTGTAAATGTCTTACCACGGGCATATTTACTAAAGTGTGTAATGATTGTATTTTCAATCATTTTTCATCTTTTAACTACTATATATATATATATATAAATTGTCATTCATCTTTCAAATCATTTTACATTTCATTATATTATGTTAATACCCATTAGGCTTATTATTATATTATATCTTATTTATTTAAATATTTATGTCTATTTTAAATATGATTTCGTTAAGGATACTTCGATAGGCTTATTACATACTTCAGCGTCTATGCTACATTTTTATTATCTTGGGAACCTTAAAGTTACCCAGGAGCTTATTTATATCGACACCTACCCTACGTCGATATATTTTATTGTAGCATCTTGGATGTGAAGATTTGAATGCCTGAAGTGGAATAATAACTACTAGTATGTATTTATTTGATTTTAATTATTGGGGTTATAGAGCGGTTGACTACTCGTTAAATAAGCCTTAGGTCAAAAGTATTTATTTATTGTTATAGAGCGGGTAATTACTCTTTAAATAAGCCAAGAATTCGAGCGGAAGACAACTCGTTAAATAAGCCTAGGTCATGTTAATGAGCAACTTTTGGAGTAGGCGTCATTGAATGTGAACCCTATCCCCTACTGAATGAGTGGTGATATTATGAGAAGTTGTATGTTGTGATGTATGCTAAGGATGTATGAATTTGTGAAGTGTGCTCATCTATGTTTATTTATTTATCTAGTAAACTTAAAATTTTTCTAAGTTGAAAAATTTTTCCGGGGAAAAGGGGAAATGTAATGATTGTATTATCAATCATTTTTTATCTCTTAATTATATATATTTATTTCACTTTGTTTGATTTCTCATTTATTCATTTATTGTGTTTATGTTCCTTTCCGAAGGCATCTCATCTATAGGTAATTTATTATTATAAATATTGTATTACAAACTTATTTTACGATTTATATATCGAATAAGTAGGTCGTATATATTGTATTTTGGCTGAAGAACTTTTTAAATTTAAAATATAGAAGGACACGAAAATAATTGAAACATGACATATGAATTCTGTTTTACGCGACTTGCCGATCGGACGTCTATGAAAACACGTATATTATTTTACAAGATTTTTACAAGTTTATTTATATCTTCTTATTCTACATTATTATTTGGATTCATACTTACACAGCAAGAACCCCTCATATTGTAATCGATATTCTAAAGAATTGAAACTATTTATTCGAAATTGTGAAGAGTCAACAAATTTTACAAAACGAATTAAAAACCTGGCGGATACATTCAATCATGCTGGCTTGAGGAAGCAGAAATAATAATGGAACTGAATGGAGTTTATTGAAACATAAGCGTCTCACGACGCAATTTCATTAACAGATCTTGGACGGATATATTAAAAACCTGGACATTTTTTTATTGGTGAAAGTGTTACTATAATTAATAGATTTAATAAGGTACTCTATTTTTATATATCTGATAATGTAAATGCCTTCGGATTCCACATATTAATCTATTTTCCATTTTCATTTCCATAACTTCTTTTAATATATTTATTTTCTGTTACATTATATGTATTTAATTGTCCACGTGACAAGTGTTTTTAGACAGAATAGAGTGCTTGGTTTTCCTCCATCATAACTTGCCATTACTAAAGCACCAATATTAATATAAATGAAATTGATATTTTTTAAGTTGATTGTTTGTATATTCAATTAATACTAATAATGACTGATTATTTAATTAAATATGATTGTTTTATTTACATGATATCTGAAAGTGACTAATCTACACTAATATTGTAAAACGGTAATATATATTAAATGTGAAACGAGACACGTCTTTTGATTTATATTAATATATACTTAAAGATATTTATTTGATTTTATCAACAAATGTGCTATTCTCTCACAAACCCATTATAAAATATATAATATACGCGCGCAACTCTCAATTTTACACTCTATTAAGCGCGTCAAAATAAGTATAATTTCAAAGATATCCCGTTTTTTTTTTAAATGATGGTGTTCCAAACATCCTCAATTATATGATCCGGCGCCACAAAATTTACAACTCGGATTAATCAGATACTAAGAGGTCGGGCTCAATGGACAATAAAGTTGAATTTTTACATTTTACACAATTCTATCGGTTATTGTTTCGCTGATTTTTGATAACGTTACAATATTAAATAACTGGTTTTTATTAAAGCTTTACATTGTAAGCCTGTGATCATGTTATAATGAGGTTTACGTTTTTGTACGTCGATAGTGAGTTTTAATAAAAATGACCAAGTAAGTGTAGTTTATTTTTAAATTCGCTATCTATGTAATAAAGTTGAAGAGTTTTCTTTTTGTTTGATTTAAACAATAATTTCAAGTTGTATTCAAACAAATATTTTTGTATATCATAGCCAGATTCATGAGGAATAGTATAGGCTATAAATCTTCACGCTACGACCCTAAGGAGCGGAGTAGTGACTATGAAAATCAAGCAATCTGGATAGCTGTAGGTAATTACAAAAAGTGGAACAACGATAAGAGTTTGTCGAATAAATAGGTGAAGCCGTTGGGCACAGCTAGTACGTTATAAAAAGCATGAAAATATTACGGATATGATATTACAGATCTAGGTATGGATATCTTACGAGAAGTTAATTGGTTTCGGATACGAATACTGATATGAAATTATTTCGGATATCCGAGAGTTTCGGAAATTTCCGTTATTGATATTACATTTTTCAAAGAATTGTATATAGAAAAGTAAAATAGGCGTTATTTGAACATTTGTAGATGGAAAATACCGTTAACATTAGTTTTGAAACAAAGGACACCGATGACGAATATGCCCTTAATAATTTTTTATCTGTCTGTTTGTATGTCCGAATTTAATTCAAAAACGGCTAGACCAATTTTTATGAAATTTGGCATAGAAGTTGATTATGTCTTCGAATAGGACATATGATTTGTTTATGCCTAGCGAAGCGCGCTTATAACAGGACCTTTTCATATTATGTAAAAATACATGTATTTTTTGTAGTAGGCGATCATTACATATATAATGAACTAGCTGCGCCCACGACTTCGCTCGTGTGGACTACTAAAAAAATGTTTAATTATTTTTGTTAAAATAAAAGTTATGCCTTATAACATCAGCTATCTGTCATTAAAAGTCCCATCAAAATCAGTCCAACCGTTTCGGAGATTACTCACAACAAAAAGGCAGGCAAAAATTTTAAAAGTGGGTTTTTTGTTATTGGTAGCCTGTATACTTTCATATGCATTTAGTAAAAACCTATTATTTTGAAATTAAAAACAGACATTTAAATTTTATTATATGTATAGATAAACCTATAACATCTTTGTTTTGTATTGTATCTACTAATATAAGTACATACATATTTTTCCCTTCAATTTCCAAAGATAAAAGAATGAGAATGCTTAATGCAGCCGAAGCCGCTGACGCAGACTGGTAAAAGCGAATTTATGAATTTACTCATAACTAATATAATCGTTAAGGCGCCAAAAGTTCATTGTTGTAAAAGATAATAAACTGAATAGCACAGGATGTGTCGCTGCCAAGTGTTCGACTCATTGATTCACAAATAATTTATTGTATTGTCAGCTGTAGCCACCGGCGCCGCCGGCTTTTATAATCACGCCTGTCGCAAAGGTGACACAGCAGAGAGTTTCGATAATCAACTTGTGGCCACAATCTCACCTGATCTTAAATGAGGATGTGGCCCAAAATGATAACACACTTAATCTAGTGGAAGAATAACTCTCAAATGCAGGCTGCCGGAACACACCTATTAGTGCTTGGCGACAGCCCGCCATAACCGCCCTCCTCTACGGCAACTCAAGCCTAGGTCCGATCCATCGGCATGGAGCCCTTGAGCCAAGCAACCGCTCGCGCGATACAGTGATTCTACATTCACTAGCTATCACAGACACACTGTATCATACACACATGCACGCCACACAGGGACATGGGTTCTGTAAAGAACCTTTTTTTCTTTTTTGCCAAGTTAGACAAAAATTTTCAGATTACTAAATACACATCATACACATGTTCCTGCCCTCATCCCATGGGGAAGAAACAAGTATATATGTATAGTTAGTTTAGATCGAATGATAGGGAACTAGCCAGATCGCGACTTATTTGCATACGCGCAACAGTGCGAGCCGAGGTTCGGCCACTTTGGCACCCTCGGATGTTGTTGCTTAGCTTTCGTGGCTGAGTGCCTTAAGCGCTCGCCCCCAAGCCCGGTGAAGCTGTAAAAGCCGTAAAGGCTCCAGGGCCCCTAAGGCTAACAATATAGTCAGTTCGAAAAAAAAAAACATTGTAGACAAAAAAAGTATAAAACGATTATATATAATTAGTTTAAGCTCAACCAATTATATATTAAATGTATATGAAAAAAGAGAGTAGTAAAAAAAATGTCAAAGGAAATAATTAAGATCGATTACTTTAAATATTAATAGTGAAGTACAATTTTATTATGGTGCGTGTTCTGAAAAGTTGTTCAATCTAATTACCTCCACAACAGAATCACACGCGCCACAGCTCTGGGGTTCAGAGTCACAGTTTTACGGTAACCTCCAATCTCGGCACGAACTAAAAAGTTTTCTATGTCTTATCTTTGTCGTACCGTGAAACTTTTTAACCATTTCCCGGCCAATGTGTTCCCTCTTTCTTATGACATCGGGTCCTTCAAGTGTAACGTAAAGAGATATTTATGCAGGCCGGCATGACAGCGGCGACCGCCGATGGACTTCGATTTCTCGATGGTCACCGTTGTATCTGGATGAAAAAAATTAATTTATCTCCCGCGCGGCGTTCCCGCTCTTTTCAACGGTGGATTCGCGTCTGGCGGCTTTAGCAGCGAACGAAAAAGAGTTAAATATTTCTCAACCTTATTTAAATAGTACTAAAGTAAAAATTTGTTTGCTTGATGTTCCGTTATGATGTACTTACAATTTCACTCCTCATAGTTTTACATACCGTGTGCCTTATATCGTTTCTTAAAAGGTAAACTCCAAAAATTAAATATGGTAATAAGTCTAAATATTACTACAAATATTAAAGCAATGCCAATTATAGAATAAAAACAAGACGACAATTTAGAAATTGGCAATCCATGATCGATCTAGCAATTAACAAAATAATTACTTACCCAGAGACTGCATTACACGCATTTTTATTATAAAACAAGTCTAAATGTGAATAATGATTTTTCAAAGCCAGTTTTTTTACCTTAAAACGCGGTATCATATTTAAATGCGCATTCAAGATTTCGTATCTATATTGCTGATTGTTGAGGACTTCCTTCGTCAAAAGCCAACAACCCTGGGTACATCAGTCAGGTTATGATGCAATTTAAATCAAGATACGAAATTAAATATGTTAACAAAATGTCGTGTCTAATCTGTTGATCTTTAAAGATTTCTTTCGTCTGGAACCAAACCTGGGTGTGGAATCAGATTACACTTAATATAAAAATCCATTGTCATCGGAACTGAATCAACGTGTAAAAATTCAATCGCGTTGGATAAGAGGAAGTGGTTCAAATCTAATTTGCAAGATTTATTACAGACAGACACCGGGACAGGAAAACTTAATAAAAGCTTGTAAAAAAACATCGTTTTCGAAAGACGATAAAAGAGAACCAACCCCTTTCTCGATTTAGCGTAATATTTGAGGATATCGTTATATTACACGACGTAATTTTGGTCAATGTCTAACCTGTGAGATAATAAAAAATATACCTACTTACGTAAAGTACGTGTCGGAGAGAGATTCTGATGTCTCTCCGACATCAGAAGTGGGATCACTACTATACTGTGGTTTATTTCTTCTGATGTTGGAGAGACACCAAGATCCCTCTTCGACAATCCAACTTCTGATATCGAAGAGCGATCCTGGTATTTCTTCGACACCAGAAGTGGAGTTACTACTATCATGTGGTTTATTTCTTGTCTTATAATCTTTGCAGTATTATTAAATCCTATAACTGTGATAAAGTAATATGAATAAAGTATAAAATTATTTAAATTTATCAGTAAATAATTTACAACTCGCATTTTGTTTCGATACGCCACGACACGACACAACGCCGTATCAATGACAATGTAACTAATATCGAATACGTGTACTTTGTAATTTATTGCCCGAAGGAAGAATGACATTTTATCGTGGTTGTCAAATAAAAATACAAGGAAAATATTAGACCGGTTCAGTACATTTTATTTTTCGTAGCACGACTAAATGACGACGCTTCGCTACACTCGGTGTAATCATAGTTCAATTCAAAAATAATGGCTTCCACGGAAAAATACTTTATCCTAAAAAGGTACTTATAAACGCCAAAACACTACAACTGGTTCGGACAATCATCCAGTCGATAAGAGCTGGCAAGAAACTTGTTGGTGTTTATCAATTATTTATTAAATAAATAATGTTTTTAGAGTTAATAATTATATTGTTTTAGTGGATGCACAGAGAGAGAGAGTCACTTCGAGACATCACTATCATTCACTTAATGATCCATCCTATAAAAATCTTTTGACAGTAAAATCTGCTTGACATGGTCCTTGAGTTTAATGTCTGGCAAATCAGTAATGTAATGAAATATATAAAAAAATAACATAATATATATTTATTGTTAAATATACGTATTTATTATAAAACTTAAAGCTTACTAAATCTCGATTATTTATAATTAAAACACATAAAATTAATGATTCTGTAAAGCATTTATAAATTACAGTAAGAAATGTCTAAAAAGTTATATTTGTAATATCATATTTATTATTTGTCAAAAGTGTTTTTCTTGGCTAAGCCATATTTCCTTTTATTCTCAATTTAATGATTCAAAAATTACTTTAAAGCTTATTTTCATGTGACAAGTAGTTTACAATTAATGTTTTCGTAAAAAATTATTAAGAAACTTATTCACTAGAAATGCTATCTGTTGATGGTAATGAAAATATATTCAAAGCGCCATCTATTGACAATATTTTTAACTGAAATGTCAGCTGTTATATTGTTGATCTATACATATTATAAAATTCAACGTGTCTCTGTCTGTCTATCCGTTTATGTTCTTTTCGCGCGAATACCACTTATACAATTTACATGGTTTTTCCTTTAATTCACAGACTTTTTTATTTGGCCAGCTTATAGGATATATTTAGTTACATGAAGTAACATGCGAAATAAGCAGCGACGATAATGGTGAAGCCGGAAAAAAGACTCTTTTGGGGCGATCAAATAGCTTATGCTGAGTAAATCATAAGATTTATATCAAATTAATATCCTACATAATTGTAGATCTTAAATAGACCTACAAAAAGGCAGTGATATCATATTTCTATCTTCCAAGTATCACCCACAATAAACATTTTTGTCTTTAAAATAACTGGCAGGCATTCGTCGTATGTGGTAGCGTGGGCAGCACATTCGCGAGTGTGCTCAACCAACTGTATTCTGTAGTCCAAATGAACGAAGCCGCGAGCACATCTAGTATTTTATGTGAGAAATAATCAGATTTTTATTTTCAACAACGCAATCTAGGGATCTCCAAAAAAATCAATGTTACCACATCGAAAATGGGACACTTTATTAAATGTCAATTATTACTTACTGGTCCTCGACTTTGCCTCTTGAATGACAATACATGTTTTCGTACATCTGCTGTTTTTTTTCTCACACTAAAATATCACAAAGGATTTATCCAAGGATTCCTTGAGGCGTTAAATTTTGAAGTTCGTACGGTCCTTTTAATTACAATAGATGTAACGTTCATTGTTCATTTAACAAATTTATTATTTACAGTTATAAATATTCTACTTTATACATAAAATAATGATTTATTATTATTTATCGAACGCAAAAGTTAAGTTTGTATTACTATATTGTTCATTTTGAATGGTGGTTTAGAAAAAAAAAGTTTTACGCTCAAGGCATTCTTAATTTGAAAAGTTTCCGTGTAACAGGATACGTCAGTGATTTTTATATACCTATTATTCCTTTTTTTTCTTTTTTGCACAAAGTTAATAAATGTCTCTGAGTCTTTAATATATTTGCAATGTTATACTTTTAAAACACAGTAGCTATGTCCGTGAGTCTGGACGCGTTTATGAAGCATAAATTATTTTCGTCTCTTAATTTAATTTTTATTCATATTATTTACAATTAATATAACTTATCAAATTAGGAATTACACAAACTTCCTGTGTACAAAACGTTATAAAAATCGTCAAAATATTTTTCAGTTAAATTCGGACAATTCGGTTAATTCTGTACAAACAGACAGACAGATAAAAGAGAAACTGACCTTTATAACAGATGTTTATAAGAAAATTTGGGACAAAATTATATGTATAGATTTATTAATATAGGTGAATGAGAATGTTTAACTTACTATTTTAATGTGTTTTTCTAAATATTTCTATATCTATATTATAAGCACTATTAATTATGTCTATAGACGGTGTACACCTAACCGGAGTATTAAATTTTACGTACAGTTTTTTTTTTTTTTTTCGATCTGACTATACTGTTAGCCTTAGGGGCCCTGGAGCCTTTACGGCCACGTACAGAGGCAAGTTCTACGTTTTTGGTAGGATCTTAATATAGCATGTGTTTGTTTTTATTTTCGCCCATAAACTTTTATTATTCAACCCTATATATGGTAACATTGTTGCGATTTAAAGTGACGTCATTTAGTGATTACAAGTGAAGTTTTTGCATTCAGTCACAAAAGTATCAGGAATTGTTTATCGTTTCAAATTCATTTTTTTTTCTTTGCTGTTAGATTGGCACAACTGTTATTCATTTTTCATTGAGTTGCATCTGTCATTTAGATTTAATACAGTGCTCTTTTTAGTTAGATAATATTTAGTGTGTATTGAGAATTTCATAATGGCCAAAAACTTTGAACAGAGTTTGTCTTAAATTTTACATCGCCAATGAAATTTCGTTCTCGGAGATAATGAAAATGTTACAGAAGGAATCGACTTTATCAAAAACACTTGCTTATGAGTGGTACAAAGCGTTCAAAAGCGGTCGAGATATGCTGGAAGATTTGCCTCGCCCTGGCAGGCCATCAACGTCTTCAACTGAAGTTAACATTGCAAAAGTGAAGGAAATAGTGACTGAAAATCCTCAATAAAGTTTGAGAAAGTTAGCCGCTGAACTTTCTGTCTCACGATTCGATTTGTATCATTTTTAAATATTCACTTGGGGATAAAACATGTTGCCGCTCGGCTAGTCCCAAAAGACCTGAATTTTCTCCAAAAACTCAATCGCATAAGAGTCGCTGAGGACATGCTAGAACGTGTCAATTCCACCCAACATTTACTTCTTCCCTCTCTGTACATCCAATTAAATAATATAATTATTCACTGTAAACATTTACAGGCAGACGGCCCATCTGATGGTAAATGGTTACCGTCGCCTATGAACAACTGCAACACCAGACACCAGGGGCAATACACCCATGTTGCTGACTTTGGAGACTGTATTTCAATCCCTTTTTGTAGAGCCTCATGTCATAGCCCCGGGGGAAAAGCGAGCTGGGCACCCCATTCTACAACCCTAGCGTACGTGACAGGAAGGTTCTAGAGACCCTTACTGTGGTCGCGTTTCGGCTAGGTTTTAGAGTGTGAGGATGAGCAGCCAGCCAACGGTGGAAGGTGAGAGTTTGGAACCGTGATGAGGGCACTATATCGAAAAGTTCCTCAGAGCATTCTCCATTGTATATGCGGTAAATGACACAAATATACCCGAAGTCTCTGCGTAGTTGTAAGTTGTCTGGACCGCATGTTAGCTCAGGATCGTCGAAAATGCAAACAGCGCGCCTTTATACGGAGTCAAGAGGAGAAAGCTGGTAGGCAAGAGCACAAAAAAATCCGATCCAGTATCTTGCCGACTCTTTTCGGTGACCGACATGTTTTCCTAACTGGTAGTAGTGTTTGACATATATAAGTGCCTTCTTAGGGCCTAGACTGAATAAAATATTTGTGATTTTTAGATATTGGATAATATTGTAATACTTATATATCCAACTAACAAAACAAACGAGGATAACGCACGGTCCACTCGACCACACGCGGAAATACAATAAATTATATCTAAAACAGACCAAAATTACTCTTAACAAATGATAAAACAGGTTCGATTCCGGTTTTAAAACTATGTGTATTCGGGCCCTTATCTCAGCTTAAGTGTGAACTGGACTGTATTCGACAATTATTTCCTAACATTAACATTTTAAATCGAATGGATCCATTATTTATATTGATTTGAGAGAGTATACCGTGTAATGTGTGTAAAGAATTTGTTCGGATGTGTCAAGCGTTGATTCATCGTTTTTTTAATTCAAATAATTATTGAATTAATATTTGATAGTAACGAAGTATTTCACATATTTTTTATTTTGGCAATCAATTCTTTCTATTGAAGAATAGTATTACAATTATCCATACATATTTTAAAATCACGAAGTATCTCTATCTGTCTGTCCGTATATATTCTTTTCGCGCGAGAACTACTAATCCAATTTATATGATTTTTCCTTTTATTCATAGATATGTTATCTGGCCAGGTTATAGGATATATATTATTACATGAGGTAACATACGAAATAAGCAGTGACGATAATGGTGAATCATTTCGGTAAAGAGACGTTTTTGGGGCGATTAAATGGCTTACGCTGAGTATACCATAAGAGAAATATCAAAGTAATGTAGTACTTAATTGTAGATCTTAAAAAGACCTACAAAAAGTCAGCGGTAGCATATATCTGTCTTCTAAGGATTTTTGAGGTAGCACAACTCGCGCGTGCACTCGACCATAGCCATTCTGTAGTCCACGCGAACAGAGCCACAGGTACAGCTAGTATATATTATTTCTCAAAGATATTTTTCTTGCAACGCTATATCTTCGTTAATATTAGGTTCTTACATATGTAATTGGTGTTTTGTTGAACTGGCCACTTTGATCTCAAATATCTGGCGTTTGGTAAGGAATTCCAATTGTTCCAATGGTTATTTGTGTTTCGAATTTAGTAATTCATTTGTTTTCGCACCATTTCATGTTTCTCTGACATCGTTCTTTTCACAAACTGGAAAACTTAAAATATCGCTTTATTTACGAATATGAGTTCCACCGTGGCATCAGCGCTGCAGAAATATCTCGAAGGATTAATGATGGGGAAGCTACTGTAAAAGAATGCACGGTAAGTTCTTGGTTCCAACGTTTTCGTTCTAGAAATTTTGACCTACGAAACAAGCCCCGTGGACGGCCGGAGACCTTAGTTGATAATGGAGAATTAAAGGTGATCGTGGAAGCAGCTTCTGTGCGAGTTATAAAACAGTTTTAATTCACTTGAAATTAATTGGAAAAGTTAAAAAAATCTAGAAATGGGTACTGCGTGAATTGACTGCAGTACACCAACAAACACGCTTTGAGTGCTGCGTTACATTACTCAAACGTCACAATAACGAAGGAATTGTACATCGTATTGATACTTGTGACAAAAAATCATCTCATCACAGTGGTTGCACTCAGGAGAACCGGCCAAATCCTGTCCCAAGCGAAAGTTGACTCAGAAAAAGGGTACTGATGAGTGTTTGTGATACACTACAGCTTCCTAAGATCAGGTCAGACGATAACGGCAGATCTGTATTGTCAACAATTGCAACCCATGATGGAAAAACTAACCGTTATACAACCGAGACTGGTCAATCTCTCTAGCCCACTTCTGCTTCAGGACAACGCTAAACCCCATACTTCACGAATTACAGTCTCCGACATCCACCGTACTCCCCGGACCTTGCTCCATCAGATTACCATTTATTTCGGAATTTGGACAATTTCTTGCAAGGAAAAAACATCTATTCCGATGAGGCTCTCTGAACCGCCTTCAAATATTTTATTTATTCTCGCTCCCACAATTTTGTCAGCAATGGAATCAATGAACTACTTGCTTTTAAAATGACGAAAGTGCATAGATAGTAATGGTACATACTTCGATTGATTAAATGTATAATTTAATAATATTTTTTTCGTTTTACTTTATTCATATAAAACGCTAATTTCGTATGTAAGGCTTGCTTCATCAAATTTAATTAATCAAACATCAATTTTAAAGTGTATGTTCCGCTATTGTTCGCATCTGTTGACGATATTTCTAATGAACATTTTATATTCAAATCACATATAAGAGGCGCTATCTATTAACAATCTGTTTCAACTAAGGCAACTATTAGATAAATTATTGGCATTCTATAATATACAAAATATCCCCACAGGTCAGCTAGTTACTAAGAAAAACGAATCAAAAACTTACAAAACTCACACTATATAGATTTCATTATTGCGGCGAAAAGTTAGTCCCTTAACATAATAAAAGAAAAACAAACTTCGCATTTATAATATTAGACAAGATTACGTAGGAAAATTCTTGAAGAAAATTCGTAATTTCATAAAAAGCGTTCTCGGTTGTTACGGGATAAGCTTTTACTTTATTAAAATATAAATTTTCATGAAAAATTACGTTTAATAAAGTAACAATAGTTGTAAACAACTTTCGTGTCTACCAAGAAAAAAATAATCGAGTTTTTTTTTTCTTTATAAAAAAATAATCTTTATAATCCTTATTCTGTCACATGTATATTATCTAACTTTACTTAGGAATTAATGTTTAGTAAGAAAAAAAAATTGTACGTGTAACCTTTACACGCATATTTCTTTCAATCCGGTGGATTTTTTTTTTAAGTTATTTTAAACACTTTATATGTTCAAAATAATGTGAATAAATATTTATTCATTATGCAATAAGCAATTATGGCTTAGTGGTAGCGTGTATAAGCCTGAGCTTTCGGTGAAGGAAAACATCGTGATGAAACCCTATAGCATGGTGGTAGAGTATTTTCTAATGCCCTGCCTGGCTAGCTACCATCCTCAAGTCTGTCGCCAAGCACCAATAAGTGTGTCTCGGCAACTGCACTTGAGAGCCAGTCATCCACTAGGTTTAGCGTGTTATCATCTTGGGCCACATCGTCATTTAAGATCAGCTGAGACTGTGCCCACAACGCTAAAACCTATAACGATAAAGTAAAAACACCTTAATTACACATTTTTATTGTATATTTCTTATGTTCAAGAGACCGCGCGTGACGTCATCATTAAATAACGAAAACTAAGGTTAATTGTATTATGTGCAACGTTGAGTTTAGTAGAATAGGCTAGTTGAGTCTTTTTTTAAGTACATAGGTCTTAAATTATTAATTATTGTACGATTAGAGGACAAAAAATTAGCAAATTTTTTACTAACTAGAAAACCGCAAAACTTTATTTTAAAAGTAATACTTTTAGTAAACAGGCGAAAACGCTGTCAGCCATATTAGTCTATATATTATCTTTGCTGTGACGTCATACGGGTCGTAAACAAACATTTGACATTTAGCAAACGCTGTCATTTTAATCAAAAGTATCGAGCTTTTTACAATGATGAACGTTTGCTAAATGTGAAATGTTTTGTTTACAACCCGTATGACGTCACAGCAAAGATAATAATATAGACTAATACTAATGGCTGACAGCGTTTTCCCAGTAAAACTTAAACATAAAACAAAACATTTTTTAAATTGAAAATACGTAGCCATGTTACACTTTTAATATCAGAAATCGATAAATATCGGTTTCTTAAGTCAAATACTACAGAAAATATTCATTTATTACGATACATTTGATATTTTTTTGACGCAAGTAGCCTATTATAGTTAAAACTTATAAAATTTCGTCAATACCTATATAACTTTAAAATTTAAGTCCGTTTTTCCACACTTAGTAGTTATAATTTTAGAGTCACTTCTCACAAGAAAACCTAATAAGAATCCCCGATACGTGATGCTAGATAGCTTATATATAATCTTCCTCATTAATCTACACATATAATAAAAATGGAATTTTTGTTTGTAATGTCAAAATAACAGGTTTTTACTAAATGCATATGAAACTACAAGAAAAAACTCATTTTTTTTTAATTTTTATCCGTCTGTTTGTTTGTTCTGGGTAATCTTCGAAACGATTGGACCGATTTTGACGGGACTTACACTGGCAGATAGCTCATTGTATAAGGAATAACTAAGGTTTTTTTAGAAAAATAGTTTGATTTTCGCACAAAAAATAAAATATCATTTTTAGTAGCACACGTATATATATATGTATACACGTATATATATATATATAATATACAAGAACGTTTTTTCAATCTGACTATTAGCTCCAGAGATGAGCGCTTTATAACAATCAAATAAAAACAATATTTTCAGTGTAAGTAACATCAAAGTTGCTGTTGTCACGTATTGAATTGGATCCCGCTAAACCAGTGATTCGATAGAAATTTTACGAAACACTCGCTTAATAATAAAATAATGTTTTTGTGTTAGTTTATCATCTCGGTAAATCTGGGACAGCCGTGGAGCTGTTTTCTTTAAATCTAGGTTAATCTTGGATTCTGCAAATTGTTTCCGACTTCGACGCCTTCTATACAACTTTTGGTAGCAAATTATTTATAACTAGCCGTGATTTCGTTCGCATTAATTTAAAAACCAAAATGTTTCGGACTACATGCAATGTAGAGTTCTGTAGTTGCCCGTCACAATATGCAGACTTAGAGACATCTCTCTTAAGCCATCGCTTAAGTAATTATCAATGGTATTTGTACGAAAGTACAAATTCAAGTACATTTTATAAGTTGATTGATTATTACTCGTTAAATTGTAAAGTTACCTCTGAATATATATTTTTTCGAACTTATTGGTCATGACTGAATTTGTGGGCGAACGGAGAAGGTACTCATTCTAGGAAAATGGGTAACAAGCGCTAGGGTGCCAAAATGGCCGAACCTCAGCTTGAACCGTTACCGTATATGCGAACATCGCATTTACCTATCTCATTTCAACCTAACTAACTACACTACATATATACATGTTTCTGCATTCTGGGAGGTAGGAAGAAACATGCGTATATGTATTTAGTAATTTGTCAAGTTTGGTTTAAGTCTAACTAGCAAATAAAAGAAAAAAGGTTAAATAAAGAACGTATGTACTCCAGTAGAGTGCAGGTATGAAATGCAGTGTAATGAGTGTGTGTTGGTAGCTAGTGAATGCAGTGTCACTGTATCACGTGAGCGGCTGCTGACTTAAGGGCTCCATGCCGGAGGAACGAACCTAGGCTTGAGATGCCGCAGGAGAAGGTGGTCTTGGCGGTTTCTTGAGAATTCAGAAAGCCATACCAATCTAACCAGCTCGTGGTGCATCCTGCAGAGAAACAAACGAGAAAATAGAGTTTTGGGGTAGGCAGGGTTATATAGCCCGACCGGGTTTGATCACCCTACATATGGTGAGAAGCCCGTCACAGTAATTCGCTTACGAACGTCGTATTTCCGGATCAGCATATTAAGTTTTGTATTTACTCAGGTCGGCATGACAGCTGCGACTGACTATGGGTTGTTGATCTATCGCCATTTTTTTGGATTGTACTATGCTTACCACCAGCACAGTTTTGTTAATTTACCGTACCGCTATAAAAAAACTGATTATAATATTTCTTATATATTTAATTTTAAAAAAATAAAGTCAGGAAAATGAATTCACATCATTATCGTTTATAGCTCTAACTTCATCGTACTCCTGTCACATGATTCGCACGCAACACTCCGTTTTACCATCTAATGAAGACGCTAAAAGAAGTAAAACTCTAAAAAAAGGTGTGTGTGCGATTCACACACGATAGAAGTGAAACTTCATTTTAAAAGACAATTTCTATTTTATTTAAACAGTGTGCAATATACATACACACCGACATTTGCTCTCTCGTTCTGGCTCACACAAAGAGGAGAGACCGATAATGTGGCTTGGCTGTGACTTGGAAGTCGCATAAGAAGTTTCACTTCAATAATACTATATAGTAAATGTAGGCGGACCAGCTGGCAGAAGCTAGTTTATTATTATACATTAATTATTTGTTAAACACCGAAGCTTAAGTTGTCATCCACAAAAATCCCCTTCATACAAAGCCGAGCGGACGTTTCGACGATATTTCGAGGAGCCGTTCCTAATTACCCACACGCCAAACAGGTGAAGTGGGTATAATTTGAAATTACCTCAAAAGGTGAAACGTACTATAGACTCTCGATAGAATCACTCACACAACTCGCTCGGAATATTATATCAACTTTATAGGTGGAAATGTGCAATGTTAGTCCATAGACACGTATTATCCTATTTTATTCCCGGATAATAGCAAATATCTTTATTCCATACAATATCTATTTCTACAATTGCTATGTTCCTATGCTTAGAATATAAAAATAAACATATAGCTATACAGACGTAGCTAACACCCTAATATTATTCTTGAAAAAAATATGATTTCGTTTACATTTTACATAGCTTTAATCAGTTCTAGCTGCAGTTGTCTCTCTCGCACTCCATTCGGTAGCGTCGCAAGAATCGACTTCTGTTGAAGCGTATTCCTCAGTTGTATAACCGACCGCGTTTCCTCTTAAACGCCACGTTTTCATATAGGTACTTTATTGAACAAGCTTATATTACCTATCCATTCCACTACTATCCATTTAAAACTATCATACATAAAAAATCAAGTATAGTCCAAAAACAGTAGCGACCATCTAGAGATCATCGCTTCCAGTCAGTCGTCGTCGTTATGCCAGCCTGTGTAAATATAAGCAAGATATACACCAGTGGATCTCGAATCGCGACGTGCATAAGCGAATCGCCATGCTTTTCGCCATACGCATGCTGGTCGTAACTCAAACGGGCTGTACAATCACCATTACCTCATTCTTTACTCGACAGGGGCACCACGTGCAGACGAGGTTGGTTTGGGTGTTTCAATTCTCATAATGTTATTCGACACCACTTAAGCGATCACTGAGATTATTAAGTATAAGTGTGTTTTGCAACAGATTGTATTTCTTTTCATCCGCAAGCGTTTTTCGAAGTTGTATAATTCACTTTCTTCGGATATTTTCTGAAGTACGTCATTTTGATTATATGTTCTTGTATAGCCACCGTCATTTTTGTATTATTCTCACCATCAAGTGAAGTGTAGTTACTTTGTCGAATTAGTATACTAAACATATCTAAAAATATATTTAAATATGTATATTATAATAATAATAAAAAAATTTAACTCGAAAACATGTAGTAAGTGCCAAAGTCAAATACAGCCTCGCAGGCGTAGGCAGATTGAAGACACGGTCGTCATAGCAACCAGCACCCTACCCTCAAACCGAAGCCCAGATTACAAATACGACTAATATTTTCCCACAGTATCTCTCGTTTTGAATTATGTTTTAAAATTGAACTATAACAAGTTTTCGCGTGAAAAACCGTTAAACGGTTACTATTTCATGTAATTCTACAATATCCGTACCATTTTTTTTTAAGTAAAGATTTCTTTAGCGCCCTTGTCTTAGACGATCAAACGTAAAAGCGACTGTAAAAATAGACAACCATATACATCTATAGGATTTAGCCTACGAGAGAATGAGATAGAATACATTTACATTATGCACGGTTAATGCAAGTTCTGATTTTCATAACTGTGATCGTCGTCGGATTGGCCTAGTGGTGTGAGACGACCAGAATTCATATGCAGTACGCACGAGTTGTCGGTCGTTTGAATCCCGCTGATTTAAGATAATAAAAAAAAAAACTTTTTTTTGAAGCAATGATGGCGCAGTGGTAGCGTATACGACTTCGCGTCGATTGACGTGAGTTCGAATCCCTACAATGAGCCTGAGCTTTCGGTGAAGGAAAGCATCGTGAGAAACCATAGCATTGTGGTAGGGCATTTTCTAATGCCCGCCTGGCTAGCTACCACCCTCAAGTTGAAAATATGCCGCCAAGCACCAATAGGTGTGTTCCGGCAGCTGCACTTGAGAGCCAGTCTTCCACTAGGTTTAGCGTGTTACCATCTTGGGCCACATCGTCACTTAACATCAGGTAAGATTGTGGCCCCTACGCCAAAAACCTAAAACGATAAAAAAAAAACTGTATGTGACAAGTGTTCTGACACGTGTGAACTGCTGCACAATTATTTTTTTAATGATACGAATGAGCGAATGGGCATGCAGTGTACCTGATATTAAGTGGTCACTAAAGCCTATAATAGCTATATGTAACCGACCTCAAACATATTGTGATCCTGAGGCCAGTCATAATATGTTGCTACTCTTCGGGACTGAAGAACACAGCATACTGTTACTTTGCTGCAGAAATGGGTGTAGTATTCTTTGGAGAAGGAGGGTTCAAGGTCGGCAACGTACTAGTGATACAATATCTGAAGCTACAGGTGTCCATAGGCTACGCTAACCGCATACAAACGGACAGTACGCTTGTTTGTCATCTTAGTTTTATAAATAAAGGTATCCAAATTTTGAAAACATCAGTTTTATTTTTGTAGTAGCTCGGCACATTTATGTACTGTCACTTATGGTAAGCACAGTAGGTACAATCCAAATACGACGCCGACCACCGAGGGAACGAAATCCATCGGCGGCAACTAATGTCTTACAAGTTTAATATTCCACTGCTGGTTCCATAAAAGTTTTTATATATATCCGTAATTATAAAAAAATAAAAATATACATAACTATATTTCAGCCCTGAGAAAGCATTTATGAATAACAAAACTACCCTCGGTTGGAAAAACATACCTTCGCTATAAGTAACTAAATAAAAAGATAATATTCAATAATATCCTCCTTATAGTACGAATTTTGTTTTTAATTTTTGTTTTTTTTTACTATCTTACAACTTGTACATTTTTGTAGTACAGTTTACGAAAAAACTATCACACCTCTAGATTTGAAATTTAGCACAGTAATTTACATTCATATCTAAATGTATAATCTATCATTATTACATAATTTTGCAAACAAATATTAAAAAATAAAGATAAAGCATTGTCTATGTAATATTAATTAATCAATTAGAATGTTATTATACTACCAACGCTATCTGTCGGAAATTATAAAACTAATAAGGCACGTGTAAAACATGCTTTATCAACTACACCAAAACTAGACTACTAACGCCATCTGTTAGAAGACTACAGAGTTAATATTGATGTGAATAAAATTTTTGCTTACAAAATCATTGGACATTTTTATGATTACGTAAATGATAGCAACTTTTAGTATTAATGGTTCGACAATTAATTCTAAACTTTTATTGGGAATAAACAAAACATTCAAAGACCTCAATATTTGGGTCAGCAAGAAAAATTAGCTAAAACTATTTTAACGACATAATACGTTTATGTCGGTCGTAAAAAAAACAGCAATAGCTGGTCTGCAAATAAATCAAGGATTATCAGAAAAGAAATAGATTTGTTCAGCTAAGCACATAGCTAAGCTATCGGCGCAACACCATTAAAAATATACTTATTTACTTAAAATATTATGACTCTTAAAATTAGTTGCAATTATTTTAATTATGTTTTTATAAAAAGTTGTTAGTTTGATTATTTAAGTTTTTGTAAAACTCACAAGAAAGCTCCCTCACTCTCGATCTTGTTATTAATGCGAGTGATTTACTACAATTCATTCCTATTAGTCAAATCGCGACGTTTTCGCATTATCGGCAACAGCCCAAGTAGAGGTTCGGTCACTTTGGCACCCTAGGAGCTTATTGCCTAGCTTTCGCGGCTGAGTGCTTTCAGCACTCGCCCCCGAGCCTGGTGAAACTGTTAAAGGCGTCTTTTTTTTCCGAACTGACTACACTGTTAGCCTGAGGGGCTCTGGAGCCTTTACGGCTTTTACAGCTTTACCGGGCTTGGAGGCGAGCGCTTAGGGCACTCAGCCACGAAAGCTAAGCAACAACATCCGAGGGTGCCAAAGTGGCCGGACCTCGGCTCGGACTGTTGCGCGTATGCAATTAAGTCGCGATCTGACTAAACATTAAAGGCGTCTGAGGCTCAGGGCTTTTATAGCTAAAAGGGTAGCTAGTTCGAAAAAAAAAAAACAATTCATTCCGGCGCGAGAAACCGAACACTGCGGAACTCTCTATAGTTACCCACATAAATTCAATAAACAAATTATTGGAAGAAGTTAAGGTTTGAAGCCGTATCATGCATCACTATACGCTCTGAATGTGTCCCCTGCTCCGTCATTTATTTTTTCAAAATAAATTAGTTTTAATACAAAATCATCAGGTTAGGTTGAACTTGTCACAGTGTAGACTTTTTGTTGAAACGTGTGCGCGCACCGTAAAACTCACTCTCACCATTTTTTCGGACTGAGCCTGAAGAAATTGAACTTCAAATAGTACTTTGCTACTTCCATCTGGAACTGCTTAACCGTTGTTTCGTCTTTCTGCAACAAACTATGTTTATAATTAATTAATAGCGTGAACCTGGAAATATTAAATCTGAAACTAATAATGGATAAAAAATGAAATATTAGCAAGTGCAAAAAACGTGTTTTAATAGTGTTTCGATAGTATCTCAATAGACATTTGGTCACCATTTGGTATTCTCCTATTTGTTTACCATTCTATCGGAAAACCAACGACTCATTTGGTATTCTGCTCTGCAATCGCGTCTCAGTGATATTTCGATAGTAGGTAAAATGGTATTCTCTGAAATATTTGACATCTTTATCAATCGTACGTCTATGGTGTTTTGACTATTAAGTAACCATTGAATAACAACCGCTTTTCTAGTACGATCGATTATACGTTTCATAAAAATAATATAAAATTATCATCAATCCAAATCCAAATATAAAACCATCATCATCGAATCTATAAAATGTCGATCATTTGAAGTATTTACAATCGAGATGGCTACAGTCGAAATGGCAACAGTCGAAATGGCGATAGTCGATATGGCAACAGTCGATATGGCGACAGTCGAAATGACGATAGTCGAAATGTCGACAGTCGGGATGGTGAAAGATTTAACAAAAAAAATAGCACTAACGAGTATTATCAACTAATGGTAGTATCGATTAGCAACACCTAATCCATGGTAGATTTTGCCATCCCACTGACACACTATCACAACACTATAAAGATTCTATCGAGACAGTAATAAAATCTTAGCAGAATACCAAATTTGTTACGATTTCGATGTAATATCAGTAGAGTGTCGATTTAATGACAATAGTATATTCTTAAATGTGAAATAGCAGACTTGGACCCTCGATCGTTTGTTAAACTAAAATAAATAAATGACAAATTGTTAAACAAATGTTAATTACAATTAAACATAATTAAAAAATACGTTGCAGATGAGACGGGAAACTTTGACAATTGATCACATGTGTTCCGACCCTCCTCAAATTTGAACTCCTGCAAAGAAAAACATACTCAGTGTAAGTATATGTCAGCGCTACTATCTCAGAATAATTACAAAAGTAGCAAAAGGATCTTTCATACAATATTTAGAAAGTTTTAACAGAGTTAAACTAATTCAACATTTCTGTACTGAGTTCGAAACAAGAATAAATCCAGTATTAATGATACCTCGGAAGGAAGCTAATACTTTCTTATTTATACCATTAATAAAAAACTCTAAAACAATGATGATTATTTACACACACAACAGCGCAATCATAGAATTAAATTTTATAGTCCAGTTATGCTTAGCTCATAGTTAGTTAGCTTTAATTGAAAAGTCTCTTGTAAACTGACAGCATCATCGAATCTATAAAACTTCGATCATTTGAAGTGATGACAGTCGAGATGGCGACAATCGATATGACGATAGTCAAGATGGTAACAGTCAAACTGGCCATAGTCTAAATGACCATAGTCGAAGTAGTGGCGACATTCGAGATGGCGACTGTCAAGATATAATAGGGGAATAATACTTATTTATATATAAATAAAAATGAAATGCTGTTCGTTGGTAAGTGCATCACTTGAGAACGGCTCGACTGTTTTGATTATTTTTTTAACGTTAGTAATAGTCCGAATAAGGTTTTAAGGCAAGACAAATTTCAAAAGATACTCGGATTTTTTTTGTAAAATCTGAAATTACATTTTATTGTGAGTTTTTCATGGACTTAAGACCTTAATACCTTAACCTTAACTGATAACTCTCTAATTGAATGGTAAATATCCAATATTTCTTCCTTATGATCCTGGCTATTTTTTAGACAATATAGCTGTTTGGTGGCATTGTTATCGTTATTTACAACGAGTACTATGCTGAGGTGAGGCCGTATTGTAGCAACTGGCATTTGACTTTTGATACTTAGTAAATAGTTGGAAATATGTTTTTAAATTGCGTATGGTTTCAAATGTGTTTGTTACAAATAAATATTTCTTTCTTCTTTCTCTCTTTTTATATTGGAAAGAGCAGGATAACATCTGCCGGACCAGCCAATGTACATATAATAAAACACGTTATTTGAATTGATCAACTGATCAATCACACTGATGGACAATTTTATAAAGCTGTGTATAAAGAAATTATGTAAAACTTATTAAAAATGAATCTTACAAAATTATAATATGTCTAAGAATATTTTACGATAATTTATTGTGTAATTTTTATATTGCCATTTTTTTTTTCTGAAGTCCTACACTTTAACGATAGATGGCGATATGGGAACCGCACTAGAAGTAGGAACGGGTGTGGTCATAATTACTATAGAAAGAGATGCTATCTCGTGCTAATGCAAATTAAATTTTAACATGTAAATTAGACTAGTTTGTTTTATGAGTCTTCAATTACGCTAAAATCTACTGAACAAGCTGAAATTAAACTTACAGTACGAACTGTGAGTCTGCTCAAGTGGACCGTTCGACGGAACGTAGCTTGGTAGGGTCTATGGATTTTTATACTATATCAGTATATTATCATGGTATGCCTCTTCTGGAGTAGGCATAAACGAGAGGAAAGGTATTTCGTGCGTATTGCATTTTTTATACCACTTAGTCAGTTGTAACTAACTAACTAACAAACAATGTAATCAAATCTTAGAAGTCAATTTTAACCTACTTCTAATTGTCGTATAGAAATGAAACTTTCTATGTATATGCAGTTCGGATGACAACACTAAAATTTGGTATCTTTGAGCTGATTTGATGATGGAGCCAGGAGGTAGATAGTGGAACATATCAGAGGCCCCTGGAGTTTGGGTTCATATGATTTGTTTTGACAAGTCCAATAGATTGGGCTCGGTAACGAGATGTTATTATAAGACTAAAAAGTTTTATAATTTTTGGTGCACAGTTAAAGCATGTCTTTAGTTTTTTAAACTATTTAAACTTATTATTTATTTAACTATGACGGTCAGTGATCTTTACATTAATACATTGGTACACAAAACCTACAGCTTTCAGTACACTGACCTTTAAAAGCCACCACAGCGCGCACTTATTATATGGTAGCCAGTAATTAAAACTACAAATAATAATTAAAATAAAATAAAAGTCACATCAACAATAACTTAACTAAAAGATAATTAAAATTAGTTTTTAATTGCCTATTTGTTGTGGAAGGTTATAGGCTACAAAACTTCACGCTACTATCCTAAAGAGTGGAGCAGTAACTATGAACATCAAGCAATCTGGCAATCTGTAAACAAGCATGGGAAGTAAGAACTACTTCTTCTTCTTTATTTGGCGCCCCAAAAAGCACTTGCCAGTGTCAATGTGTTTAAGTCTTCGTAGTATTTTTTAAACATCCAAAGTTGGTCTAACAAGATGGTAGCTCCCTTGTTAGAACTATATAGGGAGATTTTGTGACATCTCAAAATGTATTTATAACTTCACGAGTACAAAATAAACAAACTTTATCACGCAAAATGCTACCAATATTACATAATATAGGGTCAAAAAACCCAAATTAATGAATTATACTAAAAACCACAACATGGTAGTTCAAGATCCAGCCAAAAACTCCTGTGAGAACTATGATAGGCAACACTGGTGAATCCGTGGAGCACAGCTAGTTACTTCATAAATTCAAGAATTAGAACTGCATCTGTTGTTTCATAAAAGAACTAAGCGCTAATTACTCATTAGTATTGCGGATGTTTTGTGGTTATTTTGTATTATACAAGCATAATCGTAATTTTATCGGCACTATGTTGTTTGACTAGCCGATAGTATCGAGTTTTGTAATAATAAAACTATCGATTAATCGATTACCTTTCGACAGTATCTTAGTACCGTATCGAATATCTGGCCGAAAGAGCCATGCTCGGTGTGCTGAAAAAAAAAAATGTGTGTAGCAGTTCACACGTGTCAGAAGTGAGAACTTCAGAAAAAATAATATGTTCTTTAAAAACTCTTTTCAAATATTCTAAATCAGCGGCATTCGAACTATCGACCATTCGTGCGTACTGAGTATGAAGTCTGGTCGTCTCACACCACTAGGCCAATCCGACGACGATCACAATCATGAAAATCAGGACTTGCATTAATCGCGCATAATTTAAATTTATTCTATCTCATTCTGTCATAGGCTAAGTCCTATAGATGTATATGGTTGTCTCTTTTTATTTTCGCTTTTTCGTTTCATCGAGTTTCAAAGTGCTAAAGAAGTTTTTCCTTCAAAAAAGTAAATCGTGTGATTTCTTGAGACTTATATCTTTTATACAACTAAAGTGGCAATCAAACATACGGCTCTCTTGACGGTAAGTAGTTACCGTAGCCTATGGCCACTTTTAATACTATAGGTATCACTAGCGCGTTGCCGACCTTGAACCCCCTCCCCAAGTAGCTCTGGAAATTTTACTCACCATAACCCTACACACCACAAGATTATTTGGCTGCGATATTCTACATGATGGAGGTATTACTCCAGTCAGCCGTCCCAAGTAAAGAGAAATCTCCAAAAAAAATTTCTCTGTAAACCACCTACCTCTCTTTCTCTCTGCCTGACAAACTGTATACCTTTTTTTTTAAATATAGTAAAAGTCATGAATAACAATCATTTCATCAATTGTTCGAAAGTCCAAATTACTATTAATAAACGATAAACAATCTATATAGATTTTTAATACACACTAATCGACATAACATAGATATTTTTAATAACTCTTACCCGCTACTTCGCTTCCGTTGTCTTCGATAAGAAACGACTCGCACTCCACCGATTGCAAGCTGGTTGTACTACTACAGAACCAACGGAGGTAACTCACCAAAGTTTCATCGCAATCGGATAATGCGTAAATAATCATTTTTCACGCGTTTTGTACACTAAATTATTGATAATTCTTATAACCTATACTTGGAAAAATATACTTCTTGTGTACAAAATATCATCAAAATGTTTTTTTTTTTTACAATTTCTAAATGTATTATTGACAATTCTTTTAGCCTATCGATCATGGTATAATGTTCTTTCAGCCTACGATATTTCATAAAAAATCGGCCAAGTCTTTTTTTGAGTTAAATCTGGTCATACAAACAGACAGACAGTGCACATACAAAAAAAAATTATGACATATTTGTGATCAGTAATATCAGTAATATATATCAAACGGGAAAAAAATTGTAAAAAAACATCATATAATTTAAAATATGGATTATTTCGATACATATTAATGATTGACAAATTAACAAATAATAGAAAACTACATTATTCAATCACAGTAATCTACTGTTATTTTACAGAAATACAAAAATCCTCGACAGAGTTATTTCGAACCTTCATTATCTTAATTAGATACTGTCGACGATATAAATCATTTTCGCATCACAGATTCGAACCCGGACCGACGGCAGCCAAACGCAGCATCATCTGGCAACCGTAAATAAATCCCTAACAACCAAAATCAATATCTATGAGACGGCAAGCGAGAGAGAAAAGGGCATGTTCCACATTGCTCTTAGTCTCGACATAGCCAAAGCTTTTGATATAGTCTGGCACCGTGGGCTTGTCTCCAAACTTCCGATGAACGGAATCCCCGACAACTTGTGCATGTGGATCTCTGGCTTCCTACATAAACGCAGAATTCGTATCCTTGTCAATGAATGTAATTCACAGCTCATGTGAGTAAATGCAGGAGTTCCGCAAGGCTCTCTACTGCGAAGTGGGCGCACTTTATTTCGTCTCAATATCAAATGTTACCTTTTGGTCATATTCATTGCTATGTAGATGGCAGCACTGTCCAAGGATGGTATTTTTTATCGTTATAGCTTTGGCATAGCGGCGACAATCTCACCTGATGTTAAGTGACGATGGGACCCAAGATGATATCACGCTAAACCTAGTAGAAGACTGGCTCTGAAGTGCAGCTGCCGGAATACACCTATTTGTGCTTGGCGACAGTTTTTCAACTTGAGTGTGGTAGCTAGCCAGGCGGGCATTAGAAAAAGCCCTATCACCATGCAAACCCTCACAGCAAGCAACAGTCGGAGAGAAAAAGAAAATAGGCGGGAGGATCTTATCATTAAACTTAAACAATCCTTGCATCGCATATCTACATGGGGAGCAAGAACTTGGTTGAGTTCAATGTCAAGAAGACTCAGTCAGGTATGCGTATTTTCTTCTTTCGTTCCGTTTTCCCTCCTCTCCACTCTTCAGAACGTTAGCACACTATCAATGCGTGACTATGTCAATATCCTAGGTATGAAATTCGTAGCGTCCTTAACTCCAAGAATTACATCCGGTGTATCATCTCCGCCACATCTCGGAGACTCGAAATCTTTAACAGGGCGCTACGGTTTTTCGACTGAACAGCTGTGTCTGCTTTACAAGACACAAGTTCGGCCTTGTATGGAATACTGTTCGCACCTTTGAGACGAATACGTAAAATAGCTCCTAAAAAGCCTTGAACAGGTTGAGGAGACGAGCTGTCTGCATCGTAAATGATGCAGACGTTACTAAGCTTATCGAGGCGCTTCAGCTACTCAGGAAAATTTCCTCACTGAGCGTGTTCTACCGTCTGTATCATGGCGAATGTTCTGAAGAGTTATGCAACCAAATTCCCTCTTTTCCCTTTCATAATAGAAACACACACGCTGGGCTCCGAAGCCACAGCTTTATGGTAACCTCTATATCGGCACGAACAAATAAATTTGCTACGTCTTATCTTTGCCATACTGTGAAGCTGTGGAATTGTCTCTCGGACAATATAGTCACTCGTTCCTGGAACATAGAGTAGAAACATAACGTGATGAGACTTTGAGCAAGCCGGCGTGACGGTGATTACTATCGATGAATTATAGATTCCACGATAATCACACTGTGTGATAATTGCACTGTGCTTACCATCAGGTACAGTATTGTAACTTTACCATGCTACAATAAAAAATATGTAAATACGAAATTAACGGTCACTTAATCTAAAGATTTGATTAACATTTCAGACGAAAATAAATTTTGCAAGTGTCGCTGTATTTTTCACTTACTTTCCATCAGCCACATTGGTGCTTGTCTTCCAAACAACATAATAATACAAATAAATAACCATTTTCTTAACTATCGAAAAAAATATATTATCGACTTTGCAGAGAGGTGGGGCACAAAGAAATTTCTTTGGAGAATTCTCTCTACTTGAGGCAGCCCGACTGGTGGAATACCTCCACCCTACAGAAGATTGCAGCTAAATAACATTGTGTTGTGTTTCTGCGGTGAGTAGGGTTTCCAGAGCTCCTTGGGGTAGGGGAGTTGAAGGTCGGCAACGCGCTATTGATACCTATGTTATTATAAGCTACGATAGGATAAAGATACAAGATATGATATACATAGGCTACGATAGCCGCTTATCTCAGGCGAGCCGTATGCTTGTTAGCTAAGTTTGTAGTATCTAACAATATCAAATATAAAAATAGTCTATCATATTAATTGTATTGTTATAAGTAAGTAAGTGGGATCAACACAATACGCTTTCCTCTTCCATTCTCCTCTATCAGCTGTAATCTAAGTAACCACAACTTTTATATGCATATAATTCCTCACACAATCCATCCATACCTTCTTCGTTCTTCCTCTAGTCCTATTTCTTTCCACCTCCGTACTTAAAATTTTTCAGGTTATAATACTTTCATACTTCCTCTGACTCATTCTTTAACTTATTCACTACACAAACATATTAACATTTTAATTTCTGCCACAAGTAATTATTTTTCATCAGTCACGTTTTTATATTTATTACTTAGCAACCCGCCCCGGCTTCGCAAGGGTGTAGTTTACTAGTGAAGAAGATAAGAAGTGCGTCTAAGTATGTTTATTTTATAAAATATCTCTATCTCCAGTAGTTTAAGCTGTGCGTTGTATATCAGTTAGTTCAGTCAAGACCAACACTTTGAATTGTAACAAAACAATGTCAAATTGAACTTCACCTTTTTTACTAAGATTTTCCTACAACAACACCATTCAAATTCATTTATACAAATCTTATCCTGATAATTACGAAAATAACAAAAAAAAAAGTTTAATCAGCCGTTCTGAACCGATGATCTTTTATTCATGCAATAATAGATTATTATTTATTTTATAAAATATATTATATTTATATTTTATAAAAAAATACAGACAGACCCAAGCGGAACAGTCCGTTGCTACCAGAATGGCGCCCCCGTGTCATTTACCTGTCCTCATTAGGCCTACTTTACTATACATATACACTTTATTTTACATTACATATAGGTGTCACACATCACAGGAATGGATTTTATCTTTGAAGGTAGAGGGGAGAACGATTTGAGGGAAAATATGTAGCGATAACTGAATTACTTTTTACTAACTGAAGTAATATATAGTAGAAGTAACAGATACCATTGATCAATGAGGATTATCATACCAGTTCACAAAGCCTCGGGGAAAACCATAATTAGTAAAATAAACCGGGCATTATGTCGATTTTTTCACCAAAACTTGATTCCGGGATTAGACAACTTTATAGAAAATGACACCCACAAATTAATATTTATTCACTACATATATAATATTAATTTAGAATTATTTTTATTTAAATAAAAAACTGTGTCAAAAACGGGGCATTATGGCCGTATGAGCACGTATATATTATGTCATGTCAATAAATAAAACTAAGGTTAAAGGTATTTATTTTATGGAAAGTTGATTTTACTACAATTTCAGTCATATATAATTATTTTAAAGCCACTATTTCCAAATGTAGTACTTGACACAAGATAACCTAAAACACTCATTTAGGTATATATTTATTGAACGATGACGTTACGCTTTCTGATTTGTGTCTCCATTCGCGTAACTCCGACGGAAAATTTTAATTTTCCAAACAATTGACTTTAATTTTTAACATACTGTCGACTCGCTGAATAAAATTTTTACTCCAATCGGGAGTCGAACTGGAACCTATGAATCGATCAAACTATAAAAAAAATACAACCGCCAACACTAAAGTGAAAATAACAATGTTTCTAAATTGACAAATTATTTTCAACTACCATCAAATTGATAGGGCGATAATAAAAATAAAACTAATGGATTCATCATTGCTTTCAAACATTAGAAGAGCCCTTATAATGTGCTATTAATTTCAAAACTAAATTGTTATATATAACAGATAAATTTAAACTCTATTTTATTCATTTTAAGGTGCATTTCTATACACAATTTTCTTTGTTAAAAGAAATATACTAAGGGTCACGGATGTTATTCACAATAGGGATATATTTAATATGTTGTATAAACATGAAGCTAGTATCGATAATGGTACAATGGTATTGGTCCTGAGTGCCATCTCGAACGATTTAGGTTTGAGGTTAAGCTTTCGTTAATGGAAAAACTGTGTGGTAGATAATATTACCAACTCATTTTCTCTACAAGCACTCGTTAAGTTACGAAATGTGGACAAAAGAAAATAAAGAAACGAAACTTAAAAACTACGCGATGAAAAAGGAGATACAGTAGAATTATGTTCTAGCCAACACTCCTTTACTACTAAGGCCCGGCATCCACTGGCGGCACGGCACGTCAAGAGATTTTTCAAGTATATAGTCAATAATAATAGACAAGTAATGAATACGTAGGGCGCACAAAAAATACTATGACCAGTCAAAAATCACTTTATTGTTTCTCAAAATATTATCCCTTAGCTTCAATGCACTTTTTCATAGGAATAAACCAATTTTAAAAACATTTATTCAACTCTTCGTTGGTGACTTCGAAAACATGCTTTTTATACTCTTCAACAGCCTATTCGGTGTTGAAAATCGTTGACACATCGTAAATAATTCCTGATTTTTTTAAACATGAAAAGTTGCATGGTGCCACGTTGATACTGTATGCAGGATGACCTATAATATCTACGTTTTTCCGTTCAAAAATTCGTTTGTCTGCCTGGCCGTGTGAGAGCTGGCTTTGTTATGTTGCAAGATGATACGATGTTTTTGGTTATTTTTACGCACTTAGTCAATAATTTCCGGAAAACAAATAATTGTGTACCAATCGATATACACTGTACCACGATCTTCTAAAGCAACAGCAGCCACGTGTCTAGTTTTATTAGAAAAATTAGCAACCATCCGCTTAGTGGCAGACCGCACACTTGCCACTTTGGTTGGTTTCGGTTGATGGCAAACAGTTGATGGCTGCTTTGTGTTATGATCATGGCAGTAAATCCATATTTTTTCACCTATGCCTACATCCCACACCAAATTTGACGTCCCTTCGTTGAATCTGGTAAGCATGGCACTGCACCAAATGACGCGGTCCGTTTTGTGAGCCTCAGTTAATCTGTGAGGGATCCATCAGGAACACAGTTTTTTCACACCCAAATGTGTTTGTAGGATTGATTGTGTCTAACTCATGGCTATGCCTAAGGATTCCCGAATCTCATGGTAGGTCACATGCCCGTCTGTTTCGATCAACGGCGTACAGCATTGATGTTTTCATTGTTAATAGCGGTAGACGGACGACCATCACGAAATTCTTCACTGACCACTTTAGAATTCCACAAATCAGTTATAAACAGTTGATTTGCATGACTTTTCATTGCCAAAGGCAATTTGAAAGCGAGCGACACTCTGCTGAGGTAACAAACTACACTTAAAGCCATAATAAATCATACTATGAAAATTTTCACATACATACATCCTCTCGTGCATACATCCACTATTATTTTTATTCAGCATAATGTGTGTGTATAAAATTGGCTTTTCTTTTCGAAATAAAATATTTACTAAATAATTTAAAAGAAAAAACAATAAGTACAAGGTTTTGTATAAATATGGATAGAAGCATGAATCGGTAACGTGTATGGACACCGGGTCGATATACGTGAGTCAAAATCCCTGCAATGAGCCTGCTGAGCTTTCGGTGAAGGAAAACGTTGTGATGAAACTATAGCATGGTGGTAGGATATATTCTAAGCCCACCTTGCACCTATAGGTGTGTTCCGGCAGCAGCACTTGAGAGCCAGTAACTAGGCTTAGCGTTTCACCAACTTGGGCCACAGTATCACATAACATTAAGTGAGATTGTGGCCATATAGAACATAAAGAAATACAAAGAATTAAAAAATAAAGTAATTTGTTTCCAACAGAAATAAAATTTTATATATATTTATAAAACCCTATACTAACTGCATTATTACAATTATTAATTCAAGTGAATATATTAAAAAGAAAATCAACAAAGGCAACTGGGGGCGTTGAAGTAATACGTAACAAACGTATGTACAAACTTTCAAGGACTTTAGTTTCCCCTCCCCCCCTATGTAAGCAATAATAAGAACACTGTGAACTAAATTGTTTAAAAATAAATGGAGTTACATTTATCTTTTTCAAGCAGTCCTTGGTAGGTAGGTAGGTAGGTAACCTACGTCGAGAATTCCTCCAATTGAACATCGGTACATTTATGAAAACTCTATAAGTACTTATAGTGTAGAGTTAAGCCGTTATTCGGAATACTCATTTATCTCTAGGAAGATTTATGAAAAGAAACTCAGTATACAATAATAATAACATATTAATTTAAATTATAAATATTAACTAGTTTGAAACTTTTTCATAATAATTATATATCTTTTTATCTTACGTGTCATCTATATTATTGCCAACGTTCCCTTTGTCATTAAAGTAAGAAAAAAATGTAAGCAAAACCAGCTTACGTAATGCTTGAATGTCCATACAGCTTATATTAAATATTTGGGACTGATTATGCTCAAGAAAAAAAAGTCCCCAAATAAAGAAATACTAAAATTACTATTTCTGAAAAATAATACCAATTATTCACCTTACATAAGCGAAGTCACGTAATTAAATAGGTAAATTACGTCTTCATTACTATCTCACACGGCTTGTAATCATGATATTAACAATGCCCTTTAATCTACATTAAATTTATGTAGACACTAAAGAGACTAAAATGACATTTGACAATGTCTCATGTCTCGAAAGCTTTTATCGACGCACGGGTGTACCTTTGAAGGAAAATTATATAGAATTAAGCTACAATTTAGTATATATTTAATCAATTATATTAGGCTTTGTTAAAAGGAAAAAGGATTTGTTATAATACGCAGCGAGACGGCACGGAACAATGTTTGTCTGACTAAGGTCTTCAGAATCCCACAGCGCAAGCGGGAATGTTTTCAAGCCAGCCGTTGCCTGCTTATAAATTGCGTGTAGTCAAAGAGAATACACCTGTCAATAGTCAAGTGTCAAGTCAAGTCAATAGTGTATACTAAGTCATTGGTATGGACCCCATAATCACATCGACACGATTCTCCGACATCTACTAAACTGTATCTTATTTAATACTAACTGTGCCCGTGGCTCCGCTCGTGTGGACTACAAAATGTCGTCGGTTGAGCACACAGCCCACCATTTATTTTAAAGACAAAAATACATTTTGTAGGTGATCCTTAGAACATAGACATATGTATTGTATTTTGTATTTATTATAGACGCAATCGAATAAAAAAATTAAAAAAGAATTCCTTAAAACAAAACCATGGGAATATAAAATTGGTCCAAGCCCGGTAAAGCTGTAAAAGCCGTAAAGGCTCCAGGGCCCCTAAGGCTAACAGTATAGTTCGAAAAAAAAAATTGGATGGATCAGTTTCATACATATATTTTGTTGAATAGAACACACCCCCACACCAGTCGTTATATTTGTCCCGAATTTGAATATATTATTCAACTGCATTCTACGTAAATTCCCTTATCTCTTGTGGATATAAAATATCAATTTACTTCAATATTAACTCTTTATCCAGTCGATCGTTCTTCACCTTCAGTGACTCCTGTTTTGAGTATACAATGTATACATTGATTTTTGATAATCGTCATAATCTTTTTAAATTGAGCTTTCGTCATAGTTTACTAAGTGGCACCGCAAACATTGCTCTTACTGCTTTTAAGATCAACAATTATGTAGTACATTAATTTGTTTAAGTTTACACAGTTTACTCAGCCTAAGTAATTTAAGCGCCCCAAAAGCGTATTTTTTCTAATTGATTCACAATAATCGTCCCTGCTTATTTGGTGAGTTACTTTATGTAACAAAATATATCCTATAACCTGGCCAGATAACATAGCTATGGAGTTAAAATAAAACACATTTAAAACGGATAAGCGGTTCTCGCGTGAAGAGAACATAAACGGACAGACATTTGTCTGTATAGAGAGACGTTGAATTTTATAATATTTATATTGAAGATATAGATTATAATAAGTATAGATATTGATATAGATATACTTGACGTAGAGGAAGCCGGCACTTGTAACATTACGTGACTTTTAATAGGAGCTCGGCAAAGTGACATTTTGCCTGATGTTGTAAGCACAGTAGAGTCAAAACCCTTGCCTGCCAGTAAGCCTCATGGTACTGGATATAAACTGGGTGACCCCTAAACGGGACAAAGCAAAAAAGTGTCACTGTAACGGGTTTACGACCACAGTCGGGAACAGATTCCTAAATTCCCTTCCACCCCGCTTGATAATCTCGGAACGCTATACCCTTAAGCGTGACACTATTGCGAGTGATACATCTGATGTATGGTGATCGCCTTCCAGTCAGACATAACCCGGGAGTAGACAACTTTGAAAAAGTCGTTTTAAACACTTTATTATTCAAAACTAATTACACACAGTTTATTCTTTTTATTTAACGTGGAGGAACCCGTCATGGGTTCACATCCACTCGGGGGAGCGAGTGGTTATGTCAGACTCCTATTCACTAAGCCTCCACGGTGTACCATCCGCCGCCTTAATGAGACGACGCGGGACCGCTTCTAGCATTCTACCACGTCGCCCCGGCAGCCGGCCCAGCAAAAATCGGAGCCCCGGCCTACAGGAGACAGTTCGGTACACCCCTAACTGTCTCCATCCATCCACCGAACCTGTACAATTGGAGGACGGGCCCCGCGACCCGTCCTCCTCGGTTCGATTAAGACGGCGGGAGAAGGCGAGCAAATCGCCTCCACTCGTCTTTGTGGGAGACGGCCGCTTTGAGGGTCCTCCTCGCGAGCCATCCCCGCTGTCTCCTTCTGCGACATCACGTCCTCGTAGAAGGAGACCATTGCATTGACCATGACCCCACACTGTCGAGCATGGTTTCCATCACACTCGACAGCGAGTGGTCCTCTCCACCACCGCGGCTAGAGCGCGGCGCTGTCCGTCCCATGCAGCACACTCAGAGAGAGTGCGCTGTCCCAGTTTATTCTTGACACAAGATAACCTAACCAGAATGAAACTCAACTGTGTATAAAAATAATGTCCGATGAAGTCACGTGCTCTGATTGGCGGTACCAATCACGTGACTTTCAGACAAAAATCTCAATTATCCCAAGAGTTTTTTTTTTGACAATAAATCAATATAATTAAATTTATTTTTTTAACATATTGTCAACTTGAGAATTGGCTAGTCTTACCTACGACTTTTATCATTATAGATTCTAACGAATTCTAGTAAGCAATTAAAAAAAAGTGGTTATATATATTTTTAGCACCGCTCTCCATTCTTGGAGAATGTTGGTAAGGACAAGCATCTCGTTGCTGTTAATGCGTTGAACACACTAACAGCCGACGTCGCCTACTTAGCACTTCGTTTGGGAATGCATTTCAATCGACTCGCGCGCACCCCGCCCGCACCTATCAGCGCGACGGATGTAGCAAGGAGACAACATTAACGGGCAGTGACCCCCCAAAAAATATTACTATTTTGCCAACGAATGCAATGTTTTATCTAAAGTATGTACTGAAAAAGTGGTCAATGATTAACAGAAAGTTGTCTTAACTTTAAATAATACAAGCTCGACCATGTATCGAATACTGTTTGCACCTTTGGGACAGATCCGCAAAATGTCTTATCGATGCTCTGTACCCACTGTTCATGATACAGACGTTTATAAATACATCGAGTCGCTTCACCTACACTTGAACATTGCCTCGCTGAGTGTATTCTACCGTCTGCATCATGGTGAGTGTTCTGAAGAGCTGTTCAGAACAATCTAATTTCACACTTGCTGGGCTTCGAAGCCACAATTTTACGGTAACCTTCATCTCGGTAAAAACCAAAGTTCTTCATGTCTTATCTTTTGCGTACCGCGAAACTGTGGTACTGTTTCCTGTCCATTATTTTCCCTCTTTCTTAAGACATCAGGTCCTTAAAGCATAACGTGAAGATATATTTATGCAAGCCGGCACGACATTGACTACTGCAGTGGATTGCTAATCTCTCGGTAGTCATTTTGCCAAGCTACTATATATAAAAAAGATGATCGGTGCTATTATGTGAACACACAATCACGAATTTATTACTCGCCAGATGTATCCCCGACTCCGCTGACGTGGACGACAGAAGAAATCGTAATTTCTTAAAGCATTAATAACTTTTTATTGAATGAGGATAACGTAATTTTTTTATAAGGACTAGGTATCTAAGGTGTAAAATAATTTAAAAAATGACCAAAATCTATCTAGTAGTTTTTGCGTTATGCGTACACAACGGTATATCTCAGTCATTTTATTTTTTACTAGCTGTCTCCGCGGCTCCGCTCATGTGAACTGCAAAAATTGTTGTGACGGGAATAAAAAGTATCAGATTATAAACTATCTGTGTTCCAAGTTTCATCTAAATCCGTTCAGCCGTTTCTCCGTGATTGAGTAACAAACAATCAAACCCACTTTCGCCTCTATAATGTAGTTTTCGCGTGAAAACGTAACATTCAAACTTTGCATATAAATTCACATTTATAATATTAGTAGGGATAATAGTTAGAATTCTATATTAATTTGAATAAAGTATTTTTGATTCTGATTTTATATTACGATGAGGATACAATAAACCTATACAATTTAAGAATTAAGCAAAAAATATTTATTATGTTATATTTATTAGCCTTTTCAACTCCGGCCCTGGCCTATGCTGCATCTAATTCGAGTTAATGGTGTCTGAGTATATACTTAGAAGTTAACTTTGAGGTTATATCACCACACCGTACATCTTACAGGGTAAGCACGGAGGCGCAAGTAACATATATTGTTTAATACCAATATTTTTTAGTGAAATTAGTATATTTGTATTTGTCGATCCCCAATTATAATTGAATTTGGTTCGAGAGACAGTTTGCATTGGCATTTTATATTATTTTATTTTCATCTGCAGTATAAAAAATACGTTTGTATGTAATCGACAGTAAGTCGCTAAAATAGTAAATACTCTAAACAATTATCGTTCTCAACATCTCATTATACCAATTATATTTCATTTATTACGGCGCATTACTTCATATATATGTATATATGTGCAAACCACTTATCCGATTTACATGTTTTTTATTTTAATTCATAGCTTTGTTATCCTAATATATTTTATAAGATATAGTAACATATGAAATAAGCAGTGACGATAATAGTGAATCAATACGGAAAACAGACGCATTTGAGGCGCTTAAATGGATTAAACTGAACCATATGAGATATATCAAATTAATATCCTACATAATTGAAGCAATGATGGCTCAAAGGTATCGTGTACGACTTCGCGTCTATTGACGTGGAAACCATAGCATGGTGGTAGGGCTTTTTCTACTGCCCGCCTGGCTAGCAACCACCCTCAAGTTGAAAATGTGTCGCCAAGCACCAATAGGTGTGTTCCGGCAGCTGCACTTGAGAGCCAGTCTTCTAGTAGGTTTAATGTGTTATCATCTTGGGCCACATCGTCACTTAACATCAAGTGAGGTTGTTAACACTACGTCAAAGCTATAATGATAAAAAAAAATCTTAAAAAGAGCTACAAAATGTCAGCAATAGCATACATGTAACTTGTAAAGTTCACCCACAATTAAGCATTCGATAGATAGCATTATGTAGTCCACGCGAGCGGACCCGCGGACATAGCTAGTTATCTATATAAATAAAAATTAAATACTACTTGTTTTGTAAGCGCATCATTTAGAACGGTTCGACTAATTTGTCTACTTCTTTTTTCTATATTACTATTAGTACGAATAAGGTTATTAGGGATAGAAAAATTTCAAAAAATGCCCTGTTTATTTTATTTTTTTGTAAATTGTTGGAAAACTGAAGGTGTTTCTTCAATTGGTTGTTTTTAACTTAAGATTTACACTGACAGTTTGAACGATGGATATGCGTGTTACTATATATATTTTTTTGTTTTGAGAAATATATGACGGATTTAATAGCGCTATGGTCGAGTTATTGACTTCTGGAAAGGGTAGTATGTGTAACACGTCATGGAAACACCATATGTTCATTCTCCATCAAACATCATTTTAAGGCCTTTATTTCCCACTATTACTGAAACATACACAAATATACGTTAAAAATATTTACTAAAAAACTTTTTCATTAGGAAATCCATTGATTGATGCTAATGCAAAAATATATTCAAAGCGCCATCTAATAACAATCAGTGTAACTAATATGACAGAGACTGTTAGTTAAACCGTTTACAGGCCGAAACACAAAACCGCGATGTGACGTCGTATCGTAGAATTACGAACTCACAGACGCATCGCAAGAACCTGCGAATTAATTCGCGTCACATATTCCTGTGATGTTACGTCATAATTGTCTTCTGTTTTTTTTTCATATTTCTTTTTATCAATAGCCAGACTTGATCCATAGCACTACCTAGGAAAAAATGTTCGTTTAGTTCGGTTGACGATCAGTGAAGGAATAGTCACCCGAACCGTGGTAGTGAGACGCATTTTCGCACGAAATCACATTGCAGTAATTTACGTTGAAGTTTTTTTCGTTACGAATTCTCATCGACACCGGTTCGTAGTTTTGTTTTTCGACCCTACGTTCTATAACGTGCTAAATATTCGTACGGATCAGCCAGTTAAGAATTATCTTCTATACATATATTATAAACACAACGCCTCTCTGTCTGTCTGTCTGTCCGTTTATGTTCTTTTCACGCGAAAACCAACTTATCCAATTTTAATGTTTTATTTTTATTCATAGCTATGTTTTCTCGCCAGGTTGTATGATATATTTTATAAGATAAAGTAATATAAGCGATAATGGTGAAACAATGCGCAAAAAAGTCGCATTTGGGGCGCTTAAATGGCTTACGCTGAGTAAACCATAGGAGATATATAAAATTAATGTTCTAAATAATTGTAGATCTTAAAATGACCTACAAAAAAGTCAGCGATAACATATATCTATCTTCTTAAGAACACCCACAATAATCATTTCTGTCTTCTGTCTTTTGAGCGGGGGCGGCACGATTTGCGCATGAGCTTGACATACGGCATTCTGTAGTCTACATGAGCGGAGCCTTGGGCACAGCTATTTCATAAATAATTTAATTATGTACCAAAATCCAGTACACTCGGTAACGCTTAATACAAAAATTATGATCTCCAAGCATACCTACCGTTCTTAAGAGAGATCTGTGCACAAACGGAGATTCGAACCAGAGATAAGCAGTCAATATGCTCGCAAAATGAAAACTAATGCGACATGATTTTGTGATTCTTGAAGCGAGATTATGTAGAATAGACAGTGAGTAGAGTAGTGACCATGATTTATGAAAATGTAAAATAAATAATAACAATTACGATTATGATAAGCAATTTCTCTTATGCTCCTATTACACCTGGGTTAATGTTAATGTTAACACCTGTGTCGAAATACGGCATTATTATTGCATTAAAAATAACGCGTTAAACGAGTGGCTACATCTGGGTCCAAAGGTAATGCTTAATTAGTTAGTGCGTTAACCGCGTTCAATAACTTTTCATATTTATTTATGTAGATACGGTAGTATCACATTAAGGATTTATTTTTTCTTTTAAATTCTCCTTACGTTACTCGAAATGATAAAGCCTGTACGATACGCCGCTATTTATCACTTTGTGCTGAGCGATTTTTATGACATTGTAATTGGGGATCCCATAAGCATGGTACCATTTGAAATAGTTCTAACAATTCCATTACTATTTCATTTGACCACTCAATTGTCACTACTTACGTAAACAATGTTTCTTGCCAAAAAAACATACTTCTTTATGCGGCGCGTGCGACGCACAGAATGAGATAGCGTTAATGTAGCAAACGCAATTTAATGCTATATACAACGCACTAAAACCCTTTGATGTGTGGAAAAAACCGCCACCCGAGTTATCGCTTACCGTCTAAAGTCACTAACAATGCTACATACCAATGAATGCGTTAAATGTTGCCCACATCTGCGTAATGTCCTAATTAAGCGTTATGGCACAGATGTAGCAGGAGCATTAAGCAAATGTTAGCATTAAGTGTCTTATATGCAACCAAGGTCGCAAATAAGCGTACCGTGCCTGATGGTAAGGGGCTACTGTAGCCTATAAACGCTTGTAACATCACAGGTATCGCCAGCGCATTGCCGACCTTGAAACCCCTTTCCCCAGAGAGCTCTGTAATCCCTACTTACCGTAGAAACACAATGGATTTCGTACTCTCGGTGGCCGCCGTTGTGTTTGGATTGTACTGTGCTTACCATCAGAGACAGTACAGTCAATGTGCCGAACTACTACAAACAAAACAATACAAGATTATTGGACTGCAATCTTCTGTAGTCCAGCCCGACTACATTTGAGAGAAATCTCCAAAGACATTAATCTGTGTACTACGTGTCTATTATGTATCAGTGTTATTAGTGCAATTGCTAAACACTTAATAAGCTTTTTTCTTTAAGGGAAGATTGGAACGATTGCCTTACATCTAAAATTCAAATAAAAAATACTTTTTTTTTTAAATTAGGCCTTAAAAAGACAAAATACTACCATCAGTTAGAAAAACATCCCAGTAATCGAGAAGAGCCAGCAAGAAACTAAATCAAATTTATTAATATATTTTCATAATATATCAATCTCCGCAAATAATGTTAGGATTTTGCTAAAACTGCATGTACATTTCACTTGTTCTTTTATCAAATATTTATTTAAAATAAAATACATGGTCGCCCTACCTTCTCGCAATTCAATGCGCTCGCGCATCTCGAGGAGCGTTCTAAATTCAAAAATTCAAATCAGTCTTCGTTCGCCGTACGTACGTACGAGCCAGTCTCATTTACATACTTGTTTTGTATGTAAAAACGTTTTTTATTTATTTATTTTTTATTTGTTGAATAAAACAGGCATTCTGCGTCCCTAACGATGCGGTTTTACCATTTTCGCGTATCGCTTCTTACCTTATGAGGTTGCTTCGGCGGACTGAAAATGTAGACTTCAATCAATGGGAACGTGTGAGGACTACAAGTTCACACAAGTCTTAACGATGCATATTACAAGCGTTAAATATTTTTTTAATACTTTTTTCTTTATTATTGGAGATCTTTTAAGTTATACTACTTTTGTCGCGTTTAGTAAAGGGTACAATTGAAAGTTGCGCGCGCATCTTGGACCGAAGTGTGATATGATGAAGTTAGTTAATATTATGAATTCATTTTTCTACAGAAGATCGCAGCTAACTAACCTTGTGTTGTGTTTCCTGCGGTGAGTAGGGTTTCCCCAACTCCTTGCGGTAGAGGAGTTCAAGGTCGGCAACGCGCTAGTGACACCCATGGTATTACAAGCGTCCATAGGCTACGGTAGCCACTTACAATCAGGCGGACCGTATGCTTGTTTGCCACCTTAGTGGTATATTTTATTTCTTGTTAGAAAAGAATCTGTGTTTATTTATATACAGTTTAATGATTTTTACACACTTAAAAAAGTACTTGAAACAAATTTGCATTATTATCATTGATGACCATAGATAATTATAATGTTGTTTTAATTATCTATGTTGATGACCTAACTTCCGTGTTGTTGTGTTGTTGGCACGCGGGATATATTTTTTTGAGTTATTATTGTATTGTTACCTGAAGACATATAACTTCTTACGTGCGTACTAAAGTACAAACAACTATTTTTCTTACTCCATAGTTAAGACGAAACGATATCGACATTTAGTCCATATAAATGTATGCCATTCTTTTATCCCTGGATAACGGTACTAGAGCAATTTTTATATATATATTTTTATACCATACAATCTGTATCTACCACTACTATATTTCTATATTCAGATTTTCCCATAAATTAATTATTATACAATAATCGGTGGTGATCGAGAGGCTTAGACCGGCGGAATATAGTTTCGATGTACGCAGGTTCGAACCCCCAATTTTTTTATTGGAATTCGCGTTTTTTCACCAATTTAAATTTGCAACATTAACAGTGAAGAAACCTTAACGATTATGAAATATTCTTGTATTACCACTGTATGTGGGAAAATATAGAACTGTTGATTTCTCGGTGCTTGAAGTCGCCAATATGTCGATTTGCATGGTGATTAAGCCCGTACGTTCCCTTGGGAAGAGGCCATTTTATTTTTTTTTATTTTTTTATTATTTTAGGAGTTTTTTACAATTGCCCAGTTATACTGCCATTATCTGATATCCAGCAAACAAATACAAAAGGTAAATCTTTTTGTTAGGAAAAGAACAAGTTATTTTAATTTCATGTATTTTACATAGATGCAATCAGTTTGAGCTATGCTCGGAGTTTCACTGCGTGATCGAAATGAGGAGATCCGAAGGAAAACCAAAGTCACCGTCATAGCCCTAATAATATTAGACTTAAGTGACAGTGGCAACGCTTGGCCGATGAGGCCAAAAGTTCTCGAGTGGCGGCCACGTACCGGAAGACGCAGTGTGGGCAGACCCTTTTTTTTTTTTTTTTAACGTGGAGGAACCCTTCATGGGTACACACCCGCCCGGGGGGACGGGTGGTTATGTGAGACTCCTACTCACTAAACCTCCACGGTGTACCATCAGCCGCCAAAATGGGGCGAAACGGGATCGCAGTAGCACTAACCGCGTCGCCCCGGCGGCCGGCCCCAATCGGGCCTCCGGCGCTAAAGAGAGACAGTCTGGTACAACCCCAACTGTCTCCCAGACGGCTGAACCAGTGCAATGGGAAGACGGGCCCCCCGACCCAATCTCCCTTTGGTTCAGCAAGGTAGAGGAGAAGGCAGATGGAACGCCTACCTATCTCTACCTATTCGTCTGCGCCTGACCTCTCACAGGTCACCGGTGCGGATGGTAGTTCTCGAGTCTTGGCTGAGGTGGGCGGCCTACAGGCAGCGCCCCCCATGTAGTGCTCGTTCGGCCTTCCGGCGTCGGCACACAAGGCGCAGTGAAGCTTTGCAGCTACACACTCCAACGCCTTGTGTCCGGTTTGCCCGCATCTAAAACACAGCTGACCTCTGTCTACTGTAGACGAGCAGAGCGGGCGAGTATGGCCCACACCCATACACTTGTAACAGCGCATGGGCCCACTCTCAACAAGACGCACACGCGCCGCACTCCACCCGATTAATAGACGTCCCGCCTCAATCAGCACTCTGGCAGCGGCGACTGGGACTGAAAGGAGAACAGCTCCCATGCCTCTCCCATACGTGCGTATGGAACCAGCCCTGATAAGGGCTGGCTCACAGCCACCTTTTCTCGCTGCAGCCATCACCACCTCCTCGACTGATATCGAGTCGTCCAGGCCGACTACACGCAATTTTGCCTTCATAGTGGGTCTTGCCACAGTGGCTACACCCGCCAATGCCGCCTGCAGCTGTTCGGCCAGCTGATCCGCCTGTTCAGAGCTACGGGATCCTCGGACCTCGACGATCCTAGATCCCGTAGCTGTGGGTCGAGTTGAAATATCCTCGATCCCAAGGTCCGCCACCGCAATACGATCCCGCGCCTTCAAGAGAGCCGCACTATAGCTCAGCCCCCCCGCCAGGGCCTCTGGCTGCAGTGTAATAAGCACTGCAGCTGAGCGCGGTGTCGAGGGGAGCTTCGCTTTGGGCCTAGACCCAGGCGCTCTTCTCGTAGAAGCGGGAGCCACTGCCGCGGGAGCCCTCGGTGTTGTTGAGGGCTTTTTCTTCTTCCTGCGACGACGGGACACAGTTGTCCAGCCATCAGCGCTCGGCTCTGCTAAGGCTGAAGCAGAAACATCAGCCGCGTCGCACTCCATCTCTAGGGTCTGCCTGGGACGGCTGACCAACGTCGAACCCTCCGCACAAGGTGCAGGGGCTGGTGCCGTAGCCTTAGGCACTGCGGTCTTGCGGGCTGAAGCCTTGGGACCCACAGGCCCGGAAACAGCGGCGCCAGAAACAACTTTCTTGTTGGCAGACAGTGGGGGGCGAACCACCTTGGAGGGAAGAAGTCGGTCATCCAAGGCCTCAATACGGGCGGTGATAACCTCCCCCAATGAGACCCGGAGAGACCGCTCCATACTCTCCATGTGGACCCCCAACGCGTCCACCAACGCCTGCGGCAAGGAATTCAGTCCCTGACTTGGACACTCCGGCAGCTCTTGCGGAAACGGAAGCGCAGGCGGAACCTCCCCTCGACTACGCAACGAGGCGAGCTCCGCCTTGAGGTCTTCGACCTCCTGACGAAGCTTCCTCGTTTCGCGCCGGAGGATGAGGGTCTCACTGGCTACCGTACGCGTGAGAGCGGTGGCTGTCACTTCCTGGAGTGTCCAGGCCGCCTCCTTCAACGTCTTAACAAACGTACCCTTGAGATTGCCAGATTTCTTGGCAACCTCAAGGATCTCGTCGGTCTTTGTTTTGGCGAGGGCTCTCAGACTCGCAGGGTCGAGAAACTCGATACCCTCGAGTACCCCCACATCCGCAACAATAGGCGCCTCCTCAGGGCAGGTTGGCTTAACAACAGGACGGTCCTTAGACCCCCCTGGTTCTCCGACAGCTGCCGCGCGTGTAACTCCACCTGTTGAGCCCGGTTCACGGGCTTTGCCTCTCCTGGCAGTGGTAACCTTGCTGGGAATGGTTTCCACCCCATTTGTACCAGCATCGTCCATAGCATGCGACCGTTTGACGGCCACAGCAGCAGGCCCTAGGCTAATAGTCTCGCCAGACCAATGCTTGACTGAAAAGCGATCCAACGAGGGATCCCTCTCCAGCCTAACAATGGGCAAATCAGTCATCCGTGTTTGGGAAGCCAAAGTCGTCGTTTTGTTATCGTCAATCAAAATCCGTTCAGAAGCCAGAGTCGTCGTGTTTTTGTCATCGCGCAAAATTTTGCCCCCCCCAGAAGACGCGGGGCAGCCCGAGCTATGCTCGGGGAGGGATTCTCCCTTTCGGGTACCCTCCTGGGGTAGTTTATTCTTTAATTTTGCAGAGTCCATCATGCTATCATAGTCGTCGGTTTGCGGTACGCCTGCCGGGACCGGTATGAAAACAACCGATCCCGCCAGCCGCTGTCCGGAACTGGGCCCTTGGGGCTCAAACTGAGCCCTCATCGGCCCCAGCCCGGTACTGGGTGCGCCGCGCACATGCCACACCCAGGAGTTTTAAGGCTCTCCAGCCGGCGCTCCTCCATAGTTCCCTCTGATAAGCAGAGGGATACATGGAGGAGCGCGTCAGGTATCAGCCGCCGACCAGAGTGGTCGACGTTGCCCGGGGTGCACCACGAGGAGGTTCCTGACATCGCACCCCAGTGTGGGCAGACCCGCCACAAGGTGGTCCGACCACCTGGTATAAGTTGCGGGAAGCCGCTGCATGCGAGCAACACAGGACCGGTCGTTGAGCGATTTTTTGGGGAGGGGGGCAGGGTACGTTTTTCGGCTGATAAGATGAAGATGATGATGAATCAGTCTGATTCTATCTCGCGCTCTATTGGTCAATCAGGCAGAATACGACAGTAATCGATTTCTATTAAGACGTAGTCTTCAAATGTCTTGCCGATCGCGTTGACTCTTTAGTCGTGAATGCTAGAATTGCCTTCGTCTTAGTTGGATTCATGGACTGCGATGGTCCTCTTAGCGGCCCTCTCCGACACAAACGAGCGGATGGTAGGAGGAGGCGATTTGCTCACCTTCTGAATCGGGGGGCGCTTTGGTCCCCGATTTGGTCGGGAGGCGGACAGTTACGGTGTACCGAACTGTATCCCATTACTGCCGGGGGCTCGGAAATTTGCTTGGCCTGCCGCCGGGGCGACGCGGTAGTATGCTACCAGCGGTCCCGCGTCGCCTCGTTAAGGCGGCGGATGGTACACCGTGGAGGTTTAGTGAGTAGGAGTCTCACATAACTACTGTTCCCCGGGGCGGGTGTGCACTCATGAAAGGTTCCTCCACGCTAAAAAAACGAACTCTATAGAATCGTTTGTTTGCAACTTCATACCTCATTCGTAAGTCCGTAAAAGAATTCAAAAATGAAAATAAAAAAATGCTTTGTTCAGTTTAAGCCTTAAGAAGGCACTTATGAACGTCAATACAATGTGCTTCTTCCTTCTTACGACATACGGTCCTTTAAGAATAACAGGAAGAGATATTTATGTAGGCATGACAGCGGTGATCGCCGATGGATTTCAATCTCTTGGTGGTCGCCGTTGTGTTTGGATTGTAATGTGCTTACCATCAGGGATATTGAAGTCAATATACCGAGCTAATATAAAAAAAAAAAAAAACAATAATAATCTAATCACAGCTAGTAAACTATAAATTCATCAACTTTTAACAAACATATCCGAATGTCTTAATTTTAAAAACTTACTAACAACAAATATCGATATCAGTGTTTTTTTTTTTTTTGTAAATAAGTAGCAAAGTGGGTCAGTAGTAGCGTTTTCGGTTAGGAGATGAGGAAATTTGATTCAACAGCTCTGTATGGCCCACAACTAAATAAATTATCGCTTTTCGGAGATCACTGCCGCTCTTAATTCTCAAAAAGATTGTTGATCATATTAATAACTTTATCATTTCCTTATTGACGACATCAAAAATAACAAACATAATTATTATTATCCTGTCCAGACTGAGATTATTTGTGAAAGAGGAAAAAACATTAAAACACGAGTACAATAATAATAAGGAAAATAAAAAATATTTTATCTCAATGAAGCAAAAAAAAAACAATTCATTATAAATAAATTTCGTATCAGTGATGACGCAATGTGGAGAACTATTTGTAAATATTTGCGATATTATTTTTTTATTATTCATGTGCTGCTTATTAGACATTGTGTCTGGTATTCACTGTGATTGAAAATGCTTCTAGTAAATATAAATGTCTTTACTTAGCTATCTTTAACCTTGCTTTAACATTTATATAATGTCGCACATTATAGAATGTAAACAAACACCTGTCATGTTAGTTCAACAGATTGGTAATAGATGGCACCTCCTACACGTCAGTTCAATATATTTTCATTAGGAATACCATCTTTTAATATTTTATTTTTAATATCTTTGAGAAATCATATATAGAAATAGGAAATTTTATAATTTAATTATATAACGAAAATATTAATGTTAAATATAATTCGTCAATAGCGGAGAACAAAAGCTTTAAATTGATGAATTGAATAATTAATTTTGATGAAGAACTAAAGGAGATATGGCGTTACCAGGAAAAAAGTTTCATCACAATCCATACAGACATACATACAAATCCATACAAAAAACTTTATATGTTAATGTCGATATAATATTTTAATAACCCATGATAACATTATGTTAACCTTTTAAATTAATTAAGTGTCTTTTCGATAAGAATACTTGTATAAATGACTTGACTGCTGTTTATGTGTATCCAATGTTCCAATCAATATCCAATGTTTCTTTAAAACAACTAAAAATGTCCAAATTTGTAATTTTATTAATTGTTTTCGTCGCTATTTCTGTTATTTGTTGTACTGAAGGTAATATTTTTTTTTATAATATTAAAAAAACGATATTGTCAGATCTTTTTGAACTGTACAATATAGTTTAACTCTATATATTATTTCACAAAGGTGTTTTTGTCGTGGCAACACCAAATCTCTTCTTCTTTTTCTTCCTAACTTGGCACCCGGTCCTCTTTATCGAAGACCATTACTGTCATTATCGAGTGAATAGTTTCCAGTGTCATGACAAAAAGACGTTCCGGTTTCCTCACGAACTTTTCCTTCACCGACAGCCGATAGCGTTACTAATTAAATTTAAAGTTGTATAATAATCAACCGCGCATTCGAATTAATTCTTCGTTAAATGCCTAGTCTCAACCCAGCGGAAATCCAGTCGATATTCCAGTACCCTTCGGCGACGGACAATTAACAGAAAAATACACCAAGGGCCGCCTAAAGAGGCCATATCGAAATGTTTACAACCTATTGAAATTGGACCCTGCAATGAATTTATACCCAGGTAATAACATCAATTAGAGGTGATCACTAACTATTAAATGAAATCAACTATAGGTCCTTACTTATGAAATTTCCAACAAAAATAAACCAAAAAGTTATACCAAATAACCAAATAAGTAAAGATTTTACCAAAAATATAACAATTATTTTTTGAATGACAAGTAAGTATCACAGGTACACCAGGCGTGGTATTTTAATTTTGTAGATGTGGTAATTTTGTGGACTGTGTTTTAAAATTGGTTGGATTGATTGGTTGGACACAAAATAACTGCCAAATATGGCACACTATGATCAAGATGAAGGCTCACTTACCTATCGTCATCGATATTGCTGGCGTTGATATTCTACGATTGCTCCCAGGCTCCAAAGGCACTCTCCTCCGAACGCCAAATTCAAAATATGCACAGAACCTAGTATTATTTACCGAAAGTACCGTAATATCCGAAATTAATACTGAGTTGTTAGCCGTTGGCCGCCGCACCGGTATCCGAGCAAGTACGCAAGTGATCTTATCCTACCACTTAAGAAAAAACATACCAATTTCTGAGCCCTAACAAAAAGTATTCCTTAATTAGTCGAAATGCTGACCTAATTGTCGATGAACTTTTGCCATTTTAATGGAAGTCCATGGATACCTCTGCTATAGAAATCCTGTGGACTTGAATCGGTGACTTTTAAAGGCGTTTTTTACCACCTCATCTGTTTTGAAATTTTTTGTTAGTAATAAATAATTGGAATCCTAAAGAGCAAGGTCTGGTGAGTTTGGTGGGTGACGGGGAGTTTCCAGTCTTAACTGCTGTAGATTTGAGACTCTCCATTGTGAGGCGATTGGACTAGAACAATTGACAATCTCTGTTGTTTGACAGCGAGCTTATCCATCATCATTTGCAATATTCTTCATAGTAACTTCAGCAGTAATTACTATGCCAGATCTCAAGAAGCTTTAAAGAATAATATCGACACAAATCCACCATCTCTATGGTGTCACTATGTGTCTATGATGGTGTCTATGGAGTCACAAGGTTCTTTTGACTTAATTTGCGTTTAGGACATGGTTTGGTTGTCTCTCCTGTATCCAATCACTGCTTCCTCGGTGCTCAATCAGTTCGGCATACGTTTTCAATTATAATACAAGATCCACTTTTCATAAGAAATGATACTCCGATTCAGAATCCCCTCATTTGTGTGCATATTCAACAAGTTAAGACAAACTTCGAGCGATTTTGTTGTTGTGAGTTCATACGGTACGGTAACCACTTTCCTAGCTTTTAGTTTAACGTAAAAGAATCAGTATCAGTGGAGATTTGGTTGAATCAATTTAACACGTGTGAAACCGTGGGGCACAGCTAGTATTTATATTATTAGATTAGAGTGAACTGAACTAAAGCAAAATATATGTTTTCCTATACGTACAGTGCCGCTGAAACAATGTACCTAGTTAAAACGATATGTTCCAAATAAAAATTTCTCTGTTCACAGTTACGGATATAACTCTAAGAAGAAACAGTGTGAACTTTTCATATATGGCGGCTGTCTAGGTAACTGGAACCGCTTTACCACCGAAAGTAAATGTAAAATAGCCTGCAATGGTGAAAAAAAGAAAACAAATTTTACTATCCGTTTCATTGATTCATCCTAAAATACATCCACTGCGCTCCAGAAAGCCATAACAATGAATGGCCCTGTGATGCTCACATCTAACTATTAATGTATTAAAGAAGAAAGATTATAAATAATCCTTCTTTTACGTGAATATACTTTTTATATTCCATGGGAATTGAATTACGTATCAAATTGAGATTAAAAATGGGCTCTCCTACATGTGTGTACAAAAATGTGGGCCCTTTGAGGATCTCGTACAAGAAATTTCTGATATCGTAAACTAAAAACGTATTTACGTGTGTATTTTATTGTAACTAAAGCCATCCTACCCCTGAACCAATCATATATATTATATTTCTCCTGGTCACTACGGCTTTAATTGTAACATTAAGATTAATATGTATATTAATAAGTTATTTAATAAAGTTAAGATAATATCATGTTACTTATTTCCATGATAGTCTAGTATTAAACTCTTAAGTTATGAATTAAAACAAAGTATAGAATCTAGTAAAATTAGAATTAAACACATGACAATAAATATTAAAACAATTTATGAAAATCAAGTTAATGTGATTTTTTTTTTATTAATCTGAGACCTTACAGCAGGGATGGCGATTTTTAAATCGATTCGAAACGACATTTTATGAATCGATTCCCAAAAAAGTCGAGGTTAAAAAAAATATATATTTTTCTATCAACACAGGTCAATTGATCTATACAAATAAATAAAAATTTGAAGTGTCTTTTTGTAATGGCAAAATAACACCTTTTCAGTAAATGCATATACGATATACAAAGTATATACGATAACTATACAAAAAAAAACTTTTGCCTGTGTTGTCTGTTTGATTGTTGTGTCTCCAAAACGGCTGGACTGACTTTTTTTTGAAGGGACTTTCATTGCCAGAAAGCTGATGTTATAAGGAGAATAAGTAACTATATTACAAAAAAAAATAGAGTTGCGCGCAAAAAAAAACTGATTTTAGTGAATCAATTCGGGCGCTTAAAACTGGCTTATACTGAGTAAGTAATAAGACATATACTAAATAAATATACAACATAATTGTTAATCTTAACACCTACAAAAAATTCAAAAAGAGTATATGTCTATCTTGTAAGGGTCACCCACAATAAGCTTTTTTATCTTTAGAATATACGCTTCGTGCGTATGCTCGTTCGACGGCGTCCTGTAGTCCACACGAGCGCAGCCATGGGCTTAGCTAGTTATAAAAAAAACTAAAAGCATGCATTTCAATTATTAATATAGTTTACACATATAAATATAACTTCAGATTTTATAAACAACACTGTATAACTGTAGATGAGTGCACAGCTGATGCGTTCTCCTTCTCTATTACCCTTTCTCTTTCTCGTCACACACAAGTATACACTATGCTGGTCGACAGTACGTCATGGTACCAACCTCATGAAAAATGAGTTGGCACCATCTCACAGCCATCTCTCCAGCACCGCGCGCGCTCATTGGTCAAATCAAATATCGCGCGCTTCCCCGGTTTCCTGTAAAACATTTCCGTCTCATTTCCAAAATGACTCCCACAAAAAATATCCATCCAGTAACCGAGAGCAATAATCTAAAATTAGTTGCTCTTATTCATTTTTCATTTTGTTACCGACGACATCAAAAATCTAGAATAAAACACTTTACTATCGTGTTCAGACTGAAATCTTTACATAATATTATAAAACGCAACGTCACTCTGTTTGTCTCTCTGTGAAAAGAACATTCACGCGAAAGTCACTAATCTGATTTACATGGTCCCCCTTTAATTCATAGATATGTTATTTGGCTAGGTAATAAGATATATTTTGATATATATTTTTTATTGTTACCGATTTGGCGTAGTGGCTACAATCTGACCTGAAGTTAAGTGACGATGTGGCCCAAAAAGATAACACACTAAACCTAGAAGACTGGCTCTCAAGTGCAGCTGCCGGAACACACCTATTGATGCCAGGCGACAGATTTGCAACTTGAGGGTGGTAGCTAGCCAGGCCTAGCCAGGCGGGTATTACAAACAGCCCTACCACCATCCTATGCTTTCTTCACGATATTTTCCTTCACCGAAAGCTCAGGCTCATTGCAGGGATTCGAACTCACGTCAATCGACGCGCAGTTGTACACGATACCACTGAGCCATCATTGCTTCAAAATCAAAATCATCATTGTTACATGAACTAACATACAAAATAAGCAGTGACCACTGTGATCACTCACAATAAGCATTTTTGAGGCAGAACAATTCGTGCGTGCGGAGCTGCGGGTACAGCTAGATATTTTATAAACGAGGAAAAACCGGTAAAATACCAGTGTGATAAATAAAATAATTAATTATTTGTGAAAAGTACAAACCAATAACAATTCTTGTGTTATTCATATCAGTGATGACGCAAAAGTAAGCAACGTTTAAACTTACCAACATTATCTTTAATTTATTTATTTGTGCGCGGTTTATTAACACAGTTATTAACCGGGAATTCACTGCGATTGACAATGCTTCTAGTAGGCATCAATGTGTTAGGGCATTATCTCTGGAACCTCTTCGTGTTGTGCCCTGAGCAACGTCAGTCCTTATGACTGGTGGTTAATACCAGACCAACGGCGTCCCTTCCCTGTAAAACTCTGCTTATCAGAGGAGACAGGGGATGGAGCAAGAGTGGGCTCGCTTCGGTTCACCCACTTCGGACGGGACTCATCTGTGATGGCGGAGGAAGAAAACCTGCATAAAAAATTAACAGGAGACAACCTTTTTAAAAAATAACTATCGGCGGTGGAGACAACCACCTTAACAATCACAGAAGAAGACAACCTCGTTAATAAATTAATAGACGGAGGTGGAGAAAACCACCATTATAAAAAATCAAGGTCGGACGGTGTAAGAAGACCACCTTAAAAAATTATCGAGGAAGACAATCTCGTTAGAAAATTACCAGGGGATCGAGGATGAGCACGTCGTAAAAAAATCACTGCCGTATTTTACGGAACGAGAGATCAACGACGGCAGAGGAGGAAACTTCTATAGTGGGGCAGTGGGTGCATTCATTCACCTCCTTCCCCTGCTATTTGACCGAAGGCAGAGGAGAAAACATCGTTAAAAACTCATAGCCGGAATAGTGGGGGAGGGGGTGCGCTCATTCGTCTCCTTCCCCCCACTATATGCCAAACCACTAATGGCAGAGGCAGAGCACCAATGGATTTCGATCTCTTGGTGGTCGTCGTTGTGTTTGGATTGTATTGTGCTTACCATCAGGTACAGTACAGTCAATGTGCAGAGGTATTATAAAAAAAAAAAAAAAACCTCTATAGAAAACCCAACGCCGGATGGGTGGGGGAGGGGGTGTGTTCATTCCTCTTCCCCCTGCCAGGCCGAACCAAAGAGAGCTGAGTTGAGAGGCCCGTCTTCTCATATCACTGGTTCGGCGGTTCGTCGGAAACGGGCTGTCTCCGTGAGAGAGCGGCCCTTCCGGGCCTTGCCACCGGAGTGCCGCGGTGTATGCCCAGCCCATCTCGTGAAACCCCATTAGTGCGGCAGACGGTACACCGTGGAGTTTTAATGAGTAGAGTGCCTCACATAACAACTCGCTCCCCGAGCGAGTGTATAACCATGACGGATTCCTTCACGTTAAATAAAAGCATCAATGTGTTTAATCTTGCTTAACTTTAATCGCTTATAGAAAAAAGTTCCGTAAAGTATATTTTAAGTTAAACCCATTCAAACATACATACAAATCCATAAAAACAATTATATATATATATATATATATATATAATGTTTAATAACATTGTTAACCTTGTATGTTAATTGAGTATCTCTTCGATAAAAAAGGTATATAAATGGCAACTGGAATATACATCTGAAACAGTAAATATGTCGAAATTAGTAATTTTATTACTTATTTATATCTCTGTTATTTGTAGTGCTAAAGGTAATAAATTGTTTTTATATTATTTACAATAAGATTATATATATTCAGTTATTTTTCAAGCGATGATGGTTAAAGGTAGTATTTACGACTTCGCGTCAAGTAACGTGAGTTCGAATCCCTGCAATGAGCCTGAGCTTTCGGTGAAGGAAAATATCGTAAAGAAAGCATAGGATGGTGGTAGGGCTGTTTGTAATACCCGCCTGGCTAGCTACCACCTTCAAGTTGCAAATCTGTCGCCAGGCATTAATAGGTGTGTTCCGGCAGCTGCTCTTGAGAGCCAGTCTTCCACTAGGTTTAGCGTGTTATCATCCTGGGCCACATCATTACTTAACTTCAGGTGAGATTGTGGCCACTACACCAAAACCTATTATGATAAAAAAACTATATATATATAGGTAATTTCGCAAAGTTTTCTGTTTGACAACGCCACACACCTTTCATTCTTTAACAAAATTTTCAAACTATCAAATCTACTATAAAAAGAAAACATTATTTTAAATCTTATACTCCCCGCTTTCGTTCGCATCTGTTGACGATATTCCTAATGAAAATAGTATGTTCAACAAACTTGTAAATAGCGCCATCTCTTAGCAATCAGTTTAACAAACATCACATCAAAATGGCGGGATCTCAAACTGTCATGTAGTGGTTTTTATTTTTATTCATAAATTTGTGTTATTTGACCCTTGTTTATGCGAATTGTTTCGATTTGTTCATTTTCTTGATTATATGCTGAATGAAATCGGACGCACCGACATCTTCTGTCCTGTGTCCTTCCTAATGGGGTATTGGCTAACGGCGTTGTAGCGTCATACAGCGTCACTGTTGGGGGGACACTGCCGCCACCCTCTTACCAACGTCATCGACAAACGGTTTATGTCCGTGTGATGTACATTACGTTGCATTAGATCATAAGACGTTGACCGATCTCTGAGTTATATATATCGAAGGCTGCACCAGTCCAGGAGGCAAGCAACTTAATATTAAACCGCCACTCCATTTGGTATGTGAGAGATTAATAGTAGGGAAGAGTTCACAATTAAACCCTTATATACACAACCCTAAATTGTGTATTATGCATTTTGAATAATCAATTTCGGTTATTGTGCACAAGTAAAATGAATTGGAAATAATAACATGGATCATGAAATCGAGATGCCACAAAAACTCTCTAGAAAGTTCTAACAGGGAGCTTCCATCTTGTTAGGATCCTGAAATAGTAATAACACTGGAAACTATATACACTCGATAATGGCAGTAATGTTATTCAATAAAGAGGACCGGTTACCAAGTTAGGAAGAAAAAGAAGAACAAGAAGACACCTGTTAGATAGATTGTTTAAATTCTATAATGTGCGATATATTCGGACGGGTAAACTAGTATAGTGGACAGAGACACGTAGATCTTATTGTTTTTGGATGACAGATAGAAGTTTTTAAGGCTTTAGAACTTGTATTACAACCGCGATACAGTGCGTTAATTTGAGGGCACCAAGCTATTGATGATGCATATTGATGAATGCACGGCATTGATAGCGTCAGTTAATACCATAAACCACACTGTATACGCCCCACTGTTGTCCATAATCTTACGTAGGTATGTAATCGACGTCGATGAATACAGTACGCTTAGAAACTTATAGCTATCTTTTTCTCGCTACATTCTGACAATCTGGTAGATCTACATTTGATTGATGTTCCATTGCTCGAACCATTCGGCCACAGTGAATTAACAGAAAATTAATATTATTCTTTACAGAGCCCTCATCACAATGTTTACAAACTATTGAAGAAGGAGTCTGCGATGCGTATTTTCGCAGGTAATTAGATGTGATCACTAACTATTAATTGAAATGTTTAGTTGAAATTATAAGAAACCAGACCACAATTGATGTTCCTTTTCGATCCATTTTAATAAGCACAAAACATTCTTAAGATAAGGTATCTCCAATTAGTTTTTTTTTTTTTGGATCCGTTGAAGGGTAGGCGACGAGATTCCAATTTTTAAATTTGCATTATCTATTCGATATGGTATAAATAAGCATCAGCAAGCCGAGATCGGAAATTATCGTAATAAAGTTCATTTTGTTAACTGTTAGTTAATAAGTAATGTTGAACCAATATGGTACAAGGTTTCATAGCTAAATTTCAAAGTTTCGGATATTTATTATGATAGAGAAATTTAAAGTAAACCAATATAATATAAATACATATATATATATATATATAAGTACAGAATTATGAGTATATCAGAGAAAGTCTTAAAATAGCACCGATTACAGAGAAGTTGAGGCATTATGTTATGTGAGCTTCATCTGTCCGCACTTAGACTGTTTATAGGTCCATTGTGCGTAGAAATTCCGGCCGGCTATTCCAGCCAGTCCAGCTCCGACCAGAAGCGCAGAAGCCTCCTGGAGTATTCACAGGTTTCTTGAAGCGACCTTAGGTTTTTGAGGATTTCTGCCCGTTGAGTAGCAGCTCCAACGCATTCCAGGGTTACCTGGGTGACGGTTTCTTTTCCCTCCATGCATGCTATGCACATATCACTGTCAGTTATATTAAAAACATTTAGGTGTTTGTTAAGTGTTACTGGCCGTTGTCCATCGATCTTTATGTAATTCTATTGTTCTTCGACGCATCTAAGTGCGAATTTGACTGAATGGCAGAGGTAGTATGGACAGAGGTCCTATTTGCAAGTTGAGGTATTATATAGGCTAGCATGGCATGTGAAGAGGATGGATGAAATTCATTTAACTAGAAGAATGTCAGGTATGAAGGTAGACGAATATATAAGTAGAAGAAGGCTAAAGAAAGGTATTGATGGATTTTGTAAATAATGCATATAACTAAAAGGTGGGAATATTAAGATGACAGTTGATGTAGTAGAGTAGAGATAGGGATAGATAGAGTAGAGAAAACATGTTATACTGGCCCTACACAAGTGGGATAAGGTTAAAAAACAGAAGATTCAAACAAACATAAATTCGCATTTATAATCTATATAAATATTTTAAATAAAAATTTATTTAAACACGCTAACATCTGGAACTACCAGTCGGATTCGAAAAAATAATTTAAATAATTTTATGTATGATAATTTAGTATAGGCTATCTAGCATTAGGCTTCACCTCTCGGCTACTCTTAAATATTGATTTTTGTTAAGTACGTCGGAAGAAACAGTTCATCCGAGCTGCTTTATCCGCGTGCGCTGGCGTAATGGTCAGTGATACGTAAATACAATGTTTCACAAAAATATTGCTCTTTAGTACATCTAAAAAAGTCTACGATACCATATGTCTATCTCTTATACATAAGCCACAATAAGGTATTTTGTGCCAAAGTTTTATTGATAATTGAAAAGTGATATGAGCATTGTTATTAAGCATGGAATATTAATCCTTACGAACAAAAGTTACTTCATTATCAAGACAATTTTATGTAGATAAACTTTGACCTTTATAGCATGCAATTTGGACGAATAGTTTAGGAGATAATGTAATATTAAAATAATTCAACACTCTGCTGGGCGTATGAATATAGGTGTAGTTGCGTGAATGGGGCGTGGGAGTTGTGACGCATATCCCTAGCCATCTAATAAAAATATTGTCTATACTGAAGTATTATAAATCATCAATCGGCGATTTCTTTTAAATTATACGCGGATGAAAAACAGCTAGTATTCTTATAAAGCTCATGAGATTGTTTATTTGTTTGTTTGAATGTGCTAACATCTGGAACTACCAGTCAGATTTGAAAAAAAAAATTTTGCCATTTACATCATATTGAAGAAAGTTATATAACTTCAAGCTATAAACGTATGGAGTGGAGCAGTTGCCACAAATGTCAAGTAAAGCAAGCTGAAAGCAAGTACGGTAAGCAGCTTATGTTAAGTGAGATTAGGACCAAAGATTAACTCTATGAATAATTTAAAAATGAAGTGAGAACAACAGTTATAGGTTACACGGTAAGGTTGCGGCTGCGCCGTGGAGAGGTGGTCGAGTCAATTTAATGCGTGTAAAACCGTGCGGCATAGCTAGTATTATTATATATTATTAGTTTAGATTAAACAAAATTAAAATATACGTATACATTTATAGCAGCTATAAAGATATATTTGAAACGATATTCTAAATGAAATTTTCTCTGTTCACAGATACGCTTATAACTCTAAGACGAAAAAGTGCGAACTATTCATATATGGCGGCTGTGGTGGTAACTCCAACCGTTTCGACACCGAAGAAGAATGTAAGATAACTTGCAATGGTCAGTGAATTAAAACAAATGTTACTAACTAATAAATTATAAAAAAATATTATAAATAATGTTATCATTTATTTCAACTTCGTTTACGTACCTACATCATATACTTTCTGTCTTGGGACCTGAACTACGTATCTTATTATCATTAAAAATGAGTGGTCTTTTTGGAGTTGGATACACGCTTCGGTCTACAGGAGAAGTTTATCTGTACATGTGTGCCTGTGCAAGTTGACCGTACGCCGTAGCATGTATGGGGCGGTGCATACGCACGTTTTCCATGTAGGTCACTTAAAATTTCGATTCAAAAACACCGATCGCCTGCGCACCTGAACTACGTATCTTATTGTCATTAAAAATGGGCTGTCTTTTTGAAGTTTCATACACGCTTCGGTCTACAGGAGAAGTTTATCTGTACATGTGTGCCTGTGCAAGTTGACCGTACACCGTAGCACGTATGGGGCGGTGCATACGCACATGTTTTCCATGTAGGTCACTTAAAATTTCGATTCAAAAACACCGATCGCCTGCGCACCTGAACTACGTATCTTATTGTCATTAAAATGGGCTGTCTTTTTGAAGTTTCATACACGCTTCGGTCTACAGAAGTTTATTTGTACAGGTGTGCCTGCGCAAGTTGATCGTACACCGTAGCATGTATGGGACGGTACATATGCACAGGATTTCCGTGTGCGGTCACTAAAATTTTTCGACTTTGCACCGATCGCCTGCACAGGTTAAAAAACCATATATATAGCTCTAACAAGATGTCGGCCCCTTGATAAAACTTTCCAGGGAGTGTTTGTGAAATCCAAAAATGCATGCTACCAGTTATAACCTATTTGTAATTCAGTTCACATGTGCATAATAACCAATATATCACATAAAATGCCGTCAATACTACATAATATAGAGTCACATAACATAAGTTTATGAATTTAAAGTAAAAACCATTACATGGTACTTTGAGATTCCGCCAAAAAGTCCCACGTGATATTTGAAACGAATCGGTGATGTATTTTATACTTTGCGGCTTTTTTATTTGGCATTCTATAGATTGCCTAGGCAATGCACGAAATATGAATCATTTCATTCTATAACATATCAATAGTAAACTTCTAAGATTAACACACAATGATGCATCACTTACATTAAAAACTAAACCGCATGCTCCTTGCAGCAAGCACGTCCGACGACCTGGTAAAGGTTGCGGAAGGCCACTGGATGCGGGCAGCACAGGACCGGTCGTTGTGGCGATCTTTGGGGGAGGCCTATGTCCAGCAGTGGACGTCTTTCGGCTGAAATGATGATGATGCTCGACGCAGCAGCCTGATACGACACACCGACAGAAAAAATGGGCATATATGCTGTACTATGTGCGAAGCCGGGGCGGGTTGCTAGTATGTATTACAATAAATCTTATGATCCCAGATGTACGCATTGTGAATGATGCAAACTTCACTAAATATTCAGAACCGCTTCAGCTGCGAAGAGACATTGCCTTGCTGAGCGTGTTTCATCCTCTATATCATGGTGACTGTTCTGAAGAATTGTTTGACCTTATTCCATCACCCTTCCACTACAGAACCACGTGGTCTGGATTTCGGAACCACAGCTCAGGAAACACTGATGGCTCAGTGGTAGCGTGTACGACTTGAAAAAGTCCTACCACCATACTATGGTTTTCTCACGATGTTTTCCTTCACCGAAAGCTCAGGCTAATTGCAGGGATTAGAACTCTCGTCAATCGACGCGATGTCCGTACACGCTACCACCGAGGAATCATTGCTTCAAATAGTACACATTACATTACACATGTTGACAGTACATTTACACAGTACATTTGTTGAACTTATTAATTTTTCATGTTGTTACTGAATACATCAAAAATAAATTCATAATTTGTATTATAGTTATATTCTATTATGATATATTTCTAATATGACATTTTATAATTTTTGTAGATCTTGCCATCTGTCTCTTTTTCCCCATAGTAGGGGTAAAAAGGGACAGCAAGGAAGAAAAAAATCCGGTATTTAATTTTAAATTTACAAAGGTTTTATATAATAATAACAATATTTGTTTCAATAAAATTCAAAAGTTTAATTTAATTCTAAAAACAAAAAACTCAAAAGTACTGCAATTATTAACAAAAAAATATATTTTTCATAATTCTACGTTTCATAATTTTAAACAGTGTTTATTACAAAACATATATTTTTCATATCACAACCCAAACATTCTTATTAATAATTTCATTTTCTTTGTTGAGCTTATAATTAATCCATTTTCTTGAGCTAGAACTAGTGTTGGTACAAATAAGTGTGAAGAATGGTTGTCTTAAACCAACAAAACTGGTGATTCTTTACTAAGCCTAACGTGCTTAATCAAATGCTGCAAAAATATGAGAATTTCTTCATTAGTAATCCAATCGCCAAAATTTCCAGCACCATCCCGAATGAAATGGTTTAGAAACTTTTTGCGAGAGAAGATGAACGCAAGTGTCATCGACGAACCTGTAATTGAAATGGCTACCAATAGGGTTTCATTAGTTCAACGTTCACCTAGTGTTACCTAACCAACATGTCGCTTTTCTTTAGCAGCAAGTATTTTTAATGGTTTGGTGGCAGTTGCTGGCAGCTGGTTCGATAGGCCAGTTTCATCTGCATTCTATATGAAAGAAGCTGTAAATTTAAATCGGTTCATAACTTCTGCTAATTTCGTATAAAATTCATGCACATTAGATTAGTTGAACTACGAGCTCTGCTGAGACTTCTTGCTTCAGGTTTTCTAATTGAGAGAGAGACAGAGAAACTCACATCCAATCTCTACCGGCCATTTTGTAGGTATGCTATGTTTCCGGAACACTTATTACATATTTAATGGCACAGTCATAAGCCATGCGACAACTTATGCCGTGGTAAATTTGTGCAAGTTTAAGGAAGTATTCTGTGAGATTGGTTTCTTGTTCTTTATTAAATATCTGCCTTGGAGTATAATAGCCAAATCTCAAGTTGACAGGATAATACTTCATTCGTTTAATAAATCTTGACAATTAAGTTTTACTTAATTCAAAGTCACGACTGATCACAATGATTTATTTTCATTGATAACTAAATCTGCATGAACTCTACAGATTTAGTGCCACTATCAGATTTTCTTTTATAGTTGCGCATACCGAAACAAACAAAGTTTTTTATGACCAACATATTAATGATGTGGTAAGAAGGTTCAATGTGCACCTTTTTACACCAACCACGTGTAAGTGTTCTTACAGGTTACACAAAAATTACCATTCAAACTAACTAAAGACTAATAATGAATCGTTAAAAACAAATAAATCACGTATACTAATAAACTATATTTAGGCACGGTAAACGAATTAGCATTGCTCGAAACTAAAAAGAATAATAATTAAAAAAAATCTTTAAAATTTGGAGACGAGGTGGTGTATCTCCTTCTAGCGGCGTTGCTCGACTGCCAGCGATACCTCATTACGCCTCCTGCGTCCTCTTCTCTCCACTCGTATAATTAGAAAGAAGGAAGTGTCACTAGTTTTTAGATACTCATGTGGGCCTTTTTACCCGTGGACGTTTAAGCTCCGTCCTACCTTACAAAGAAAATAAGGATAATATTTTATCTAAATGAAGTAAAAACCCAGAGCAGTTCTTTATAATAATTATTCGTATCAATGATGATGCAAAAGTAAACAGTTTGTAACCTTATACATACATAGATAAGCGTTTTTTATACGAGTGCTTCTTATTAACCCCGGTATTCACTGCGATTGCGATGCTTCTAGTAGGCATCAATGTGATACCGCTTTAACCTTGCTTAAACTTTCTTCATCATCATTTCAGCCGAATAACGTCCACAGTTGGACCTATGGCCTCGTCCAAAGATCGCCAGAACGACCGCTTCTGTGCTATCCAGCGACTTTCCGCAAACTTTACCAAGTCATCGGACCACCTTATAGCGGGTCTGCCCACGCCCATAAGATCGCATAAGAGTCGCTGAGGACATCCTAGAATGAGTCAATTTAGACCCAACATTCATGAAACGCATTGTTATTGGTGACGAGACATGGGTTTGCAAGTTACAAACACATCCAACAGTTTTATGATTTTATTAGTGTAGATATAATATTGTATTAATAAATCATGATAACATTAAGTTAACCTATACTTTGGTATCTCTTTGATAAGAATACTTATATAAATAGCTTGACTACAGTGTACGTCTATCATATATTTTTTTGGATTTCAAGCAAAAAACTAGTTATGTCGAAATTTGCTATTTCATTAATTGTTTTCGTCGCTGTTTCTGTTATTTGTGGTGCTAAAGGTAATAAATTATTTAAATATTATTTAGAATAAGGTTAATAACAGATCTTTTTTAAATAATGCAATATAATTTAACGAGTACATTACAATGTTTCACGGATTTTTGTGTCAAAACCATAATATCTTCCTTAATACTTCATGAAAACTAAAGATCACATCATTTTAAATCTTTTGTGTCCCGCTATAGTTCGCGTCTGTTGACGGTCTTCCTAATGTAGAGGGCGCCATCTATCACCAATATGTTTTTCTAACATGACAGTTGATAGTTTGTATTTTATAACATGCGAAATATTCGCACGACTATAGTAATAGTTGAACATTTTTGAACCTTCTGTCCAACAGTGGACTACTGATAGAGAATACACGGCGTTGATTACGACTGTTGATAATTATAACTGTGTATATCGCACTGTTGGACAAAAATATACGTTACCGACGTCGTTGAATACCGTACACCTAGAAATGTATAAGTATTCTTTTTCCTCTATGTTATATGTATATGTATATTCCAATGTACACTTTGGTAACAGAAGAAGATATTCTCTTAAGACTGGTAACTGTCATACACCAAGTGTAAAGCCCACCATAATGGCACATTTATGCGTTTCGCATTCCGGAATCAGACGGTCTATACCCAGTAAGTAAACAATGGTCGCTTTTAAAGCAATTAAGGCTCGTCGATGGGCGTGAGTGCGAATCCCTTCCCTGAGATTTCCGTGAAAGAAAACATCGCGATGAAACCATAGCATGGTGGTAGAGCTTTTTCAAATACCAGCCTCGTTAGCTGCCACCCTCAAGTTGAAAATCTGTCGCCAAGCACCAATAGGTGTGTTCAAACAAATCAAAAATAAGGTATTTGAGTGCTTACGACAAATATTTTGTATTCGTAATAGTATTTGTAATAATTCTAGTTGGCTCCAGATATTAAAACTCGCACACGCTATATGAAATATATAGTGTGTGACGCGGGATAAAAGACGATTTCAGACGAGGGTGATGCCAACCCTCACTTCGCTCAAGCAGGCAATTTCATTTTCGTCTGAAATCGTCTTATCTTACTTTTACAGAGCTTACACCGCAATGTTTACAACCTATTGAAAGTGGACCCTGCTTTGCATATATGCCCAGGTAATTTCATCAATTATAAATTATAACTAGCTATCAACTGAAATTATCGAGAAGGAACTATTAAATCCTATGAAACTAGCGTTTCATATAAAAAAATCAAACAGTTTAAATCAGACGACGTATTGAACATTATTGACGTTGCAGTTGATGCTTCCATAATTACCCCTGGGGACGGGAATCGATGAACTCTTTAAAGATGTTTTCACCGCCTCAACGGATTTGAAATTCTTGTCCTGTGAACAAATTTCCTTTGGCGTATATTTTTCAGATCGTCACACATACACGTCATGCAGCAAATGTTATGTGATTTGTGGATTGTATTTTTCAATTTTAAATAGCTTTTTTAATAATCAAATACAAGCCAAAATAAATGATTTTACAATATTTTATCAATATGTCAATCTTTAAAAATTCAAAAATTGCATTAGTATTTTAAACAATATTTTTCTATAAAATGGCCAGTAACAATGCTAAGCTACACTCCGTGAACAACTTGTAAAAAGTAATCCCAATTACGAAAAAGATGAACATCAGTTGAAGCGATGTCTGGAGAGTATGGTGGGTGACGGAGAGTTTCCAGTCGTAACTCCTGTAATTTTGAGACGGTCCGATGTTCGATGTGTGGACGAGCCTTATCGTGAAGAAGGAGTAGGCTTGAATTATTTACAAGTCTCAGTTATTTGATAGCGGCTTGTCCATCATCATTTGCAGTTCTTTACAGTACAATTATGCAGTAATTATTGTGTCAGGTCCACCATCGTTTAGCTTCCTCCCCTGTATTTGAACCAGTGCGACGGACGATTTTGAATATCATACAAAATCCACTTCTCATGACAAGTAACAATCCGATTCAGAATCCCTCATTTGTGCGCATAAAGCAAGCTTCGACTCCTTTTAAGCGACTTTAAAAATGAGGAGGTTCTCAATTTGAATGTTTTTTATGAATGTTCAACTTTTTTGTTTATAAAACGATTTAGATGGTTCTTTTTTCGTTGGAAAAGGTATACTTCAAGGGTGGACTCATTTTAATTTCATTGGCATTGAATCTTCGATTTTGAAAATATTCCAGAGGACTCCTGTTAAAAGCGTCTTCTGAACTTTGACGTTTTTATCTTTAACGTAAAAGAATCATTATCGTTGGAGAGTTGGTGGAATCAATTTAACACGTGTGAAACCGTGGGACACAACTACTATATATATATTGGTAGATTAGATTAAACTGAACTAAAGCATAATATATTTTTTGTCCTAGAAAATGTGTGCATTGTAGCTGTAAAAATATACTTTAAGCAATATGTTCTAATGAAAAAATTATCTGTTCACAGTTACGGATATAACTCTACGACGAAAAAGTGCGAACGTTTCATATATGGCGGCTGTAAGGGTAACTCAAACCGTTTCAGCACCAAACTTGAATGTAAGATGACTTGCAATGGTCAATGAAACTAATGTTATTAAGTAATAAAAAAATATTTTTTTATTATTAATAATCTTTTCATTTATTTCAACTTCGTTTACGTACTATGGATATTCCATGGGCTGTTTTATTTGAAGTTACGTCGGTAACACACGCTATGATCTAGCAAAACGTATACCTGGACAGGTCGACCGCAAGTCGTTGCGCGTATGGGACGGTACATACGAAATGGGGAATCGTACGATGTCACCTTAAAAAATTGATTTTTCAACTCTGCATCTTTCGCCTGCGCAAGTTACGCTCCTGTCTACCTGCGTAAACACACCTGCACAGGTAGAGCTTTCTGGCATTATAATACTTGACTGCGCTAATTTGCGCCCAGAGGTTAACAATGAATGATAATAATGTTAATTTATTGTACTAATTTTTAACTGTGTATAAATAAAGATTATTTTGAATATTGAATGAAATAAATAAAATTCATTAAAATTATGTAATTCACATTATTATCTTTATACCTTTTTTTTAATTTCTTTCGATCTGAGATATTGTTTGGTATAAAGGCCTATATATATATATATAACTTGTGACTGTGACAATAGCATTTTGCACTATAAAATTTAAGCCGTAGTATTTTATTGTTATTAATTTTTACTTTAATATTATCATTTTTTTAATTAAATGGACATAATATTTCAAATGTATGTGCTGTATTCATTTGCACCAAATATAATCTTATCATGTATGAAAAAAATGAGGAGAGAAAAAATATTTTTGTAGACCAGAGAAATTAAAAAAATAAAAGTGGCAGATATAAGTTTAGTTAGTTTAATCCACTTGAAAACTTGTAAAGGTCAATTATGGTAGTGAAGCTGTAAAAGTCGTCTGAGGCTAACAATGTAGACAGATTGAAAAAAAAAATTCACAGCTAAATGCATGTCTAATATTGGTTGTCCCGACGGCTCCATCGGCCTGTTCCTTTTTGTGACTTTTATTACTAGTTGTGCCCGCAGCTCCACTCGAGTGGACTACTAAAATAATTTTATATTTTTTTCTGCGGATCACTAAATCTTAAAAAAATAATTAAAGTAGCCTAAGTTATTTCTTATAAGATGAAAGTCTCGTCAAAGTCGGTCCAACCGTTTTGGAGACAAACCAACAAACAGGCAGACAAACAAAAATTTTAAAAATAGGTTTTTTGTTATAGGAATCGTGTATACTTTCATTTACATTAAGTAAAAAGTTGTTATTTTGACATTACAAACAGACACTTCAATTTTATTACATGTATAGATCATCTAGCGAATCGACGGGTCAATAAGCTAGTGATAAATAACTAAAAAAAATACAAGATAAAATATGCTCGGTGCTTAAAATATTCTGCAATTATTTTCACGTTTCTGCGTTATTCACTTACTTTATTTATTTTAAAAAATATGTCACCTGTCTTGAAGGTGGAAAATACATTTTGTATTAAGGGGACAGACAACCTTTAGGCTTATTGTAAGCCGTCTATAAATCACTTAATAATCCAGCGGCTGCCAAAGTTGCACACGACTTCCCTTAGATTATATTTATAAGCTAACTGCACCCGCGGCTCCGCTCGCTTGGATTACTGAGTCTAAAGTAAAAAGGAGCCTAAGTTATTCCATATAACATCAGCTATGTACCAGTGAAAGTTCCGTCAAAATTGGTCCAACCGTTTCGAAGATTAGCCGGAACGAACATGACAGACATAAATTTTAAAAATTGTTTTTTTGTTATAAGTACCGTATATGCTATGCATCAATTGCAATTGCAACTATCAAGTGCGTGTCGGCCCATGAGCAATGTAGGGTTCCGTAGTTGCCTGTCACTATATGCAGACTTAAGGATGCTTTGTGACATAGGGTCGGAGCCGGGCCGGTGTAACTATGAATTACTTCGTACATAAATATACTATAGATGTTTGACCGTGTCTCAGCCGGCGTCCGGCCCGGCTCCGGCCCGATGTAGCATGACTTACTTCATACAAAAGAATACTACAGATGTTTGACCGTGTCCCGGCCGGCGCTCGGCTTGGTGTAACATAAATTATACTTTATAGAGGGGTCTTTAAGTTGTTGTTAATGGAGTTTATGGGAAATTACTTCTGCAAATACATTTTATATAAGTTGACTAGCTGTGGCCAGCGGTTTCATCCGCGTATAATTTAAAAGAAATCGCTGATCAATGATTTATAATACTTCAGTATAGACAGTATTTTTATCGGGCGGCCAGGGTTATGCGTTCGCGCCACTATATCTATAGTCATATTCCCGAGCCGAGTGTTGGATTATTTTAATTTTCCATTATGTCTCAAACTATGATTCCAAATAACATACTATAAAAATGCTATGCAAAGTTTATTGTCATAAAATTATCTTGATGATGAAGTAACTTTCGTTCGTAAGGATTAATATGCCATGCCTAATGATAATGCTCATAAATCGCATTTCAATTTCAATTTAAAAAAATATATCAAAATAACTTATTATGGCTTATATATATGAGATAATCATATAAAAGCAGCCTTTTTTTAAATGTACTAAAAATAAATATTATTGTTAAACATTGTATTTACGTATCACTAACCATTACGTCAGCGCACGCGGATAAAGCAGTTAGGGTGATAAAGCAGTTCTTCAGACTTACTTAAAGAAACTTACTTAACAAAAATCTGTAATTATCTAAGGCTAGCTAGAAGGCGTACTCTAATGCTATATAGTCTATACTATTCCTCATGAACCTGGCTATAATAATTATAGTATAGATTGACTATTACATGTTAACTCGTAAAGACTTAGTTCTGACAGTTTTCCTTTTAAATTAATTATATATACTACTGTATCATAGTGGACATTTGGAAGTTTTTATAATGAAAAACCTCTTAATCTTCACAATACTGTTTAATCTTGAATTTAGATTATTTCAAATTGAATAGATAACTATTAATTATAGAATATACTCGACGCGACGCAACCGTGTACTTATTGTTAGTGGCGAAAAGTCAAATGTGCGGGTGAGAGTAAAAACACTCGGATGCGACGTGCCGGCCATCCACCCGCCTAATCACAGAAAAATGAACAGGTGCATGACGTAGACAACTACTCGTACTACCAGTATTTTTTTAACATATCCAAAAAACAACCATTTAGCTGGCAAGAGGAAACATTTTAACAAAAATTAGCACTTTCAATCTTAACATTTCGAAAACGGTTCCTTGAATCGAAAAATTGTTTTGACATACGCACAATATTTTTGAACAACCTATCCAATGACACCCCACATAATGTACTAGACGACAAAAGAAAAACATTCCCACTTTACGTGTAGGGGAGGTACCCTAAACAATGTTTGTTTAGTTGTTGTTGTAGGGTGTTGAAGCCTCAAACGGCTTTTAAAGTTTCACCGGGTCCAAACGCTTGTGGCATTCAGCCGCAAAAGCAAGGCAACAAGCTCCAAGAGTTGGGCTGTTGCCGATCATGTGAAAAAGTCGCGATCTGACTAAAGTCGCATCTGACTAACGCGGATAGCCTAATCTGAGTATCTATGTACAGATCTTTTTCTCCTTCTCTCTACGTTATATCTTTCTTGTCTCTCGTGTGCCCGCGAAACCACCGTTCCCTCCGCAGGGGACGTACGGTTAACTTCGCTCCCGCACACCCGCCACGACCGCCCTCCTCTGCGGCAACTCAAGCCTAGGTCCGATCCATCGGCATGGAGCCCTTGAGACAAGCAGCCGCTCGCACGATACAAGTGACTCTACAATCACTAGCTTTCACAGCCATACATGACACTGCATTATACACACATGCACAACACACATAGGTACATAGGTTCTGTAAGGGACCTTTTTTTTCTTTTTTTGCCTAGTTAGAGTAGACAAAAATTTCAGACCACTAAATACACATACACATGTTCCTTCCCTCCTCCCAGGGGGCAGAAACATGTATATATGTATAATTAGTTTAGATCGAATTACGGATAGGGAATTAGTCAGATCGCGACTTAATTGCATACGCGCAACAGTCCGAGCCGAGGTCCGGCCACTTTGGCACCCTCGGATGTTGTTGCTTAGCTTTCGTGGCTGAGTGCCCTAAGCGCTCGCCCCCAAGCCCGGTAAAGCTGTAAAAGCCGTAAAGGCTCCAAGGCCCCTCAGGCTAACAGTGTAGTCAGTTCGAAAAAAAAAAAAAAAAAGTCTCTCATGTATCGAAACGTGCCTAAACGTGACGCGTCCTTGAAATTTCACTCTCAACTCTCATCAATTGTCGAATCGCCGCCTAAGAAGTTTCACTTAAATTATAAAACATAAAAATACTTTGAGAATCACATATAAAACTTTTCCAGTGATATTGAAATTCATTTCGGTCGTGACTGATTCTGATTCTGATTCTGAATCCAATGATTTAAACAAGACCGGAGACCATGCGAATGTATAAACCATTAAACCGGAGTCTCCGATACCATAAATGGTACAGTTTGAGTCCTACGCCGCAAGTTTGTGATGTCTTTATATAATAATTCGCCGGTTTAAAATATTCCATAATCTATCGTTCAAAGATTTTTGAAGTTATACTATTTAATAGTTGGTAAAATTGAAAGATTCGCGTGCATCATGTGATGGAAGATGGCATGATGAAGTTAGAAAGTCAGATAATAATGTGAATTTATTGTACCGACTTTTATTATCATTTTAATTTTAAAACTGGGATTTCTTTAGGGTCTGGAGGTATTCCACTAGTCGGACTGTCCCATGTAAAGAGAAATCTATTAAATAATTTCTCTGTGCCCTACCTCTCTTCGATTGGATCTGTAATTAATGGTGTATATAAATAAATATAAGTAGGTAATTATAATAAAATCAACTTAATCACTAGCAAATGGAAATATCTTAGTTAAGTTGTTTTCCTCATAATGTATTAAGTAAAATATATATGTACTAATTTTACAGGCTCATTGTAGTTTTGATTGTCTTTTGCGTTAAATTTTATTGGATACTAGCTGTGCCCGCGAGTCCGTTCGCGTGGACGACAAAAGAACGAGTAGTGCTTATAAAAATTTTAGGTTATTTAAACTTTAATATGTTTTTAGTGAATGAACATATTGTGTTTTTCTTTTATAAGGAGTTTTGGTTTAATCTAAGGAGTAAAACAGAAAAATTTGATCAAAATCTAGTTTTTGCGTGATGCGCGTAGGACGGTAAGCCTCAATCACTTTATTTATATAGTTTTTTTGGGTGTAATTGTTACTTGGTCTTTCAAAGAAATCCTAAATTATAAAATAATTAATAAAACGAATAAATTGAATCAGAAGTAAAAACAAACTCATGTAGTGGTTTTCACAGTATCTAAAAAAATATTATGAAAAACAAATTGTTAAAAATCACTTGTTAACTTTCCAAAATAGATCCTTATTGCATTAAAATAAATTTTAAAAAGCGAACCTGCGGTAAATGTTTGTGTATAATAAATATTGAAATCGCATAAATAGTAGCGATCTCGTTTAGCTGGACGCTGTTATTTAAAACGAAAGACATGACTGGAACATGTTATTTATTAATACTAGTCACAGTTCGTAACTTGGCTCAGAATTCAATTACCGTAGAAGAAAATAATATTATTTTTTTTGTTATCGTTATAGGTTTAGCGTTGTGGCCACAATCTCACTTGAGGTTAAGTGACGATGCGGACGAAGACTAGCTCTCAAGTGCAGCTGCCGGAACATACCTATTGGTGCTTGGCGACAGATTTTAAACTTAGGAGTGGTAGCTAGCCAGGCTGGCATTAGAAAAAGCCCTACCATCATGCTATGGTTTCTATCACGATGTTTTTCTTCACCGAAAGCTCAGGCTCTTGCAGGGATTCGAACTCACTTCAATCGATAGTCATACTCGCTACCACTGAGCCATCATTGCTTCCATAACTCGCCTAATTTTGTATAACTTCTTTATCTATATTGTTATCTACAATGTTATTTGCCATCCATTACAATTGTTTTACCAAATATATATTACAGACACACCTATGTCATAAATCTTGAAATTCTTGATTTAATTCAGACGTAACATACAACTGTAATTCTACTTCTAAACATTTTAATCCAGCCCGTGTAACACGTGCCATTTTGGATTATACTCGAAGACGAATAATTACCTAAAATCTCCACTCGAAAATTTCCCGTTTAATTATCAAAATATGTAACTCAGCCGTTAAGTGATGTGGTTGACGTGCTTATTAAATTAGCAGTGCATCGATAAGAATATTTATTTTATTTTTCATTTAATCAAACTATTTAGACAAAATTATTTTTAATCCCAAACTTGTCAATTGGAATCATAACGTTAGAATATTTTTTGTGCATTGGTGTAAAATTAATGCCCGAGATCGAAGAACCGAAATCGGATGTTTCCAGAATGTTGCGTAGTCCTTGTAACTAATAAAGGCCGATTTTTCAATCCTTGGATAAACAGAAAGATAGTGCTTAATCAACAGATTAAAAAAAATAAGTTTTTTCTCAATAGAGAGTCTTTATTTGGCTAATTACTAGACTACCTGTGGAACAACTTTGTCTGTCCCTTCGACGGCCAGATAACGATTATTCTAAAAACACTTTTCATTTAACGACAGATTATGAAAAATAAACATTTTAGGTTTAGCGTGTTATCATCTCGGGTCGCATCGTCACTTAACATCAGGTGAGCTTGCAGCCACTACGCCAAACCTATAACGATAAAAAAAAATAACGAAAAAGAACTACTCGTGCAGGCACTGCTCGTATAAGTAAAATGTAAAAATTTAAATTATCGACATGGAAAAATAAACTTTATCGGCTTAGTGTCAACACTACGGATCGATGAGCGAGCCCGTCTGCTACTAGGGCTACCAGACGTTGCGCACGTATGGAACAGGCGCGGAATACGGTTAATACCAGATATTAAAATATCAGACTACCTTTACGTGAAATGTCCTAATCCTGACTTTACTTGCACGTGAATGCTTAATTGGCTCTTGAAAATAATCCCTTTCTCCTTAGCTAACGGGATACATTTTATGCATTGCTCCTATCTAAATTATTACAAGCTTACGATTTAGAATTTTTGCTAGGTGATAAATAAAACATGACTATTGTAATTCGCACGCATAGATGTATCGTGTTCCGTGATCAGTCGACATATAATTATTAATCAAACTGGGTGATAGGGATCTGTATTCGAATGTATACCGAAAATGCCGCCAAAATTGCATAATATAGGGCTAAATAACACAACTTTACGAGTTGAACCTAGATATGCATGTGCCTCTGCTCGCGTGGACTACAGAATGCCATTGTATTGAGTAACCGTCGCACGCCGGTTATTTTAAAAATAAAATGCTTATTATACTATATGTGCGGAACCCTAATTTAGTCCTTATCAGCTATCTGCTAAAGTGTGGTCAAAATAGGTCGACAAAAATTTTCAAAATTTATCGTTTTGTGATAAAGTAACGTAAGTATATATTTTCGTATGCATTTAGTAAAAAGATGTTATACATTACAAACAGACACTCCAATCTTATTTATTTGTATATATATAGATAAAGCGAATACAAAAAAAAAACAGGCTCATTTTTCGTCGGCGCCATGCCAGTAAGTATACCTGTTTATTAAATTAAGTTAACATCTTTGTAGTCTACAACTTATATAAAACTTAATATTATTTTTATCGTTTTTATAAGTTAAGCGTTATGGTCACAATCACAAGATACCAACTGGTAGCACGCTAAGCCTAGTATATCAGCTTTTGGATTGGCGTTTCATTACGAAGTTTTGTTATACCGAAAGCTCAGGCTCATTGCAGGGATTCGAAATCACACTGACTGAGTCGATGTCCGTACACGCTATCATAGAGCCATCATTGCGTCAAAATATTAGAGTTGTGAAATTATTAATTTCTATATCTATATACTCTATACATACATATTATAAAACTTAACGTCTCTCTTTCTGTCTGTCCGTTTATGCTCTTTTCGCGCGAAAACCACTTATCTGCTTTAAATCGTTCATTTTTAATTCATAGCTATATTATCTGGCCAAGTTATAGGATATATTTTGTTAGATAAAGTAACATACGAAATAAGCAGTGACGATAATGGTGAATCAATTCGGAAAAAATACGCTTTTGTAGCACTTAAATGGCTTACGCTGAGTAAACCATAAGTGATGTATCAAATTAATATACTACATAATTGTAGATCTTAAAGAGACCTACAAAAAAAATCTATAGCATATCTCTATCTTCTAAGAAACACCCACAATAAGTATTTTTGGGCCAGCATAATTCGCACATCTAGTATTTAAATAAACTTATCAATCAATTTTATTTCTCCTGTACCCAAAGAATTTTCACTTAAAAGATTAGAAATTCATACGCATACATTTATTTGTAATTTTTTTTTGAAGTAATTTAAGTTATACCAACGCTTTAGTAAATTACACTTAAAAAATCTCCAACATCTTTATTGATAGTCTATCCGGGAGTACACAACTTGTGGAAAATTGTTCTAAACAGTTTATATATTTAAAAAAATACCCGAGAATTAATATTTATTCATTATTACATTTTTTATTAACATTAAAATATCTTTTTATATAAATAACAAACATGATGCAAAAAATCAGCGTGACGACATTATTTAATAAATATAGCTAAGGTCTACAGAATGCCATCGATCGAACGCATGCGCGAATCGTGCTGCCCACGCTCAAAAGAGGGAAGACTAATGCTTATTGTGGGTGATCCTTACATGATAGACATATGCAGTTGCTGAAGTTTTTGTAGGTTTTTTAAATTATAAAATTATCTAGAACATTAATTTGTTATATCTCTTATGGTTTACTCAGCGTAAGCCATTTAAGCGCCCAAAATACGTATTTTATCCGAATTGATTCACCATTATTGTCACAACTTATTTTGTATGTTACTTTATCTTACAAAATATATCCAATAACATGGCCAGATAACATAGCTATGAATTGAAATAAAAAACATGTCAACGATAAAAAACATATATTGCATATCTTTGTATGAATTCATACAGATTTCAAAACGTTCCATGTTTAATGCACGTTCAATAATTCTAGCGCGTACCTAAATGTGGAGTTAGACCCCGACTCAGTCTAGACTGATTTAGTATTCCGTTAAAATCGATTTAAATAATTCTCTGGATGTGTCGTCTATACATATTATAAAACTCTCAACGTCTCTCTTTATTCTTCTTTAAAAAGCCCCCATAAAGTACCGTCCACCCTGCCCCCACTTCCAAGCCCGGTAAAGCTGTAAAAGCCGTAAAGGCTCCAGGGCCCCTCAGGCTAACAGTGTAGTCAGTTCAAAAAAAAAAAAAAAAAAAAACTGCCCCCACTACGCTACACTACAAGGCAAGGGCCGCAGTTCGAAAAAAAAAAAGCCAGGGGCCTTACGTCTAACGCTCGAACGACATTTATGACATGACGTCTTTAAATTTGCTTCCATAGTGGGAGGAGGCAATTAAACAAAACTGATGATAACAAAATCGGTGTATAGAATTTATCGATGCAGCTACATAATATATACCATCTACATACAAAATTAAATGGCATAACTCAATAGTTAAAGAATCAAAAATTTCATTACATAGAGTTGTAACTATGACGCATCGCGCGCGGGGGAGGGTTAACGCGCTACTATTATAGGCTCGTTTCGCCTCGTCACATAATTTCCAATTTGTATAATTTTTGACTCGGAGAAGCTACCGTGACGCTCGTTTTGATTTCAATCGACAGCTCTCGTCAAGCTTTATCGCTTGCGTATACAAAACGTTAGTGTGAAGTAGTTAATGTGAACATTAGCTGACGGTGTTAGGCGTCGGACACATTGTAATTTTTGCATATGGAAGATAGCATTGAAGCAATGATGGCTCAGTGGTAGCGTGTACGACTTCGCGTCGATTGACGTGAGTTCGAATCCATGCAATGAGCCTGAGCTTTAGGTGAAGAAAAATATCGAGAGGAAACCATACCGTGGTGGTAGGGCTTTTTCTAATGCCCGCCTGGCTAGCTACCACTCTCAAGTTAAAAATCTGTCGCCAAGCACCAATAGGTGTGTAGGTACCGGCAGCTGCACTTGAGAGCCTGTATTCCAATAGGTTAGCGTGTTATCATCTTGGGCCACATCGTCACATAACATCAGGTGAGATTGTGGCCACTACGTCAAACCTATAAAAATAAAAATAAATACAAAAAAAAATGACTATTCTACTATTTATGTTTGATATGCGTGTAGTAAGTTTTAATCACTTAGTTTGAATTCAGATACCTTTGTAATATAAATAGATCCAATTAAGTAACTTAATAATTATTTTATACTATAATATTAAGCCTTTAACTTTGTTCAAGCCTAAAGTGTATATTATGAATCATCTAATACATATTATAAAACTCAACGTCTCTCTGTCTGCCTGTCCTTTTATGTTATTTTCACGCGAAAACCACTTATCTTATTTACCTTTCCTTTAATTCATAGATATATTATATGGCCAGGTTATAAGGTATACTTTGTTACATGACGTAACATACGAAATAAGCAGTTACGATAACGGTGAATCAATTCGGAAAAAACATTCTTTTGGGACGCTTAAACGCTGAGTAAACCATAAGTGATATATCAAATTAATGTAGTAGGTACATACGTGTATAACTTAAAAAGACCTATAAAAAGTCAGCGATAGCAAAATAATATGTCTATTTACTAAGAAACACTCACAATAAGCATTTTCGATGAAATGCCGACAATGAAATCGCGGCGGACAATAATATACCTTTTTCGTCCAAACGTCACGTTCTAATTAAACCGGTGATCAGATATGTGCCGGGTGTAGTGTGGCCGATCATTTCGCTCGATATTCACTTATCAACGTCTTTTAGTTTTCTTATTATTGTACTGACAAACATTGCCTGCTCAACCCTATTACCTGTTTCTCCTCTATTCTGTACCTCGTTCTCCACGCGAGCGGAGACTCTATCACAGCTAGTAATTATAAAACTCATTATATTGCTTATTTGTTTGAACGCGATAATCTTTGGAACTACCAGACAGGTTTGAAAAATTCTTCTAGCATATTTATTAAGGAATAATGGGTAATGGGTTATATGTACTATAAAATTATGGTAAGACACTCAGTAGTTACCATGAATGTCAAGCAATCTGGAAAGCGGTAGGTAAGTACGGGAAGCAAGAACAACGATAGGCTAGACGGATGGAGAGTTGGAATAACCGCGGGGGACAGCTACTGCTAAAATAAAATTGAAACGAATATTCGCTAATAGATCTATAGTTTACTAGCTATGCCCGCGGCTCCGCTCGCATGGACTACAGAATGCTGTCGGTTGAGCGCACGCACGAATTGTGCTGCCCCAAAAATTCTTATTGTGGGGTGATCCTTACAAGATATATAGGTATGAGCTATTGCTGACTTTTATATAGGTCTTTTTAAGATCTACAATTGTATTACATTAATTTAATATATCACGTATGGTTTACTCAGCTTAAGTCATTTAAGCATTCCAAATTCGTCTTTTTCCGAATTGATTCACCATTATTGTCAATGCTTATTTCGTATGTTACTTTATCTAACAAAATATATCTTATAACTGGGCCAGATTATAGAGCTATGAATTAAAAACAAGAACCATGTAAATCGGATAAGTGGTTTTCGTGTGAAAGGAACATAAACGAGACAGACAGAGAGACGTTGAGTTTTATAATATGTTGTCTCAGTGATAGCCTGTAAGGACATCGAGTCGATCAACGTGATTTCGAATCCCTGTAATGAGCCTGAGCTCTTTAAAGATGAATGAATCATATTTGACGGTATCCCGGCCCGGTATAACATGTATCATTCTTAAGTCTACATATTCTGAAGGGGAACTACGGAACCTTCGTGTGGCACACGCACTTGGTAAATTTAATTCAACTATATTGTCAATATATACTGTTATATTATATCGTGGGACGTTCTGAAAAAACATCAGGTCAAGAGTACACTGAACGGACGAGCATGCATGAAAAGATTGATGAATGTTGAAGAAGCGAAAGATGTATGGTAAAATCGTAACAAGTAGAAGGACATGATCTCTGCCTACCCCGTTGGGAATGAGGTGTGGTTTATGTATGTACGTATGTATATATACTATTAAATTCGAAGAAGTTTTACTTCAATTGGGTGTAAAGATTACACGTACAATTTTAAGGCAATATAGTAGTTTCTTTATTAGAATTTTAATAAAGACAACAATATAATATGTATTAAATATATTATTTATCATTAGATTCTAGCCCAGTTGCAATGACATGCATAAACTATTGATCTTAAGATATAGAGTATCATCTCAATACCATGTATAGCGATACACACCCACCGTCCCGCGTCCCGCAAACCATCAGGAGGGTCGCGCTTAGAGCGGTCGACCTATAAAAAATTCACTCATACATAATATCTTGAGATAAGTATGCACTTAAATTACAGTTAAATATAGACATTATTACTGAATTTATATTTCACTAATGACAGTACTGACTTATTTATTGTCCATAGTTCAATAATTAACACGGATCTGTGCTGAATACAATAGATATATACATAATTATTAGTGTTTATATCAAACAGAAATCACTGACCGCGACCGCCATGTTTGTAGGTTTGAATAACGTACTACTGGAATGGTTAAAGATGGATAGTCGCACTTTAACTTTTATTATTTTTGTTACAACTTAAGTAAAAATTAAAAAAAAAACAGTATTTCTGAAATATCTGGAAACGTTTATCTACTCGTAATATCGAGTATGTATTCATAGGTACGAAAAGGTATTGCAATTCATGCACACATTCAAAGCTTATAGGTCCGATTACAAAATCAAATAAACGATGGTCTAAAAATAGAACTCTTTCCCTTCTTTTAAACGAGGTCGTTTAGTTCAAGGCTATTCTAGTAATTTCAACTGTATTTTTATTTTGGTGTATATTATAAGTGAGCCATGACACGACAGCCGTAGGTATCACTAGAACGCTGCCAACCTTGAACGATCTTCTATAGGGTGGAGCTGTTCTACCAGTCGGACTGCCAAAAGTAGAGAGAAATCTTCAAAAAATTTCTCAGTGCTCTACCTCTCTTTGAAACCTCCTCTCCAAGGAACTTTGGACCCCAACTCTACATCTCCGGTAATTCTGTATCAAAATCAATGATCCACACATCGTTTTAAAACTTATTTTCCCTGTTATTGAGGTAATATTTTCGTAAAATAAATTGATTTAAATATCCTATTGAATTGCATTCTCATCGCTATACATTATTTCTCAAAAGTGTTTAAAAACGATGATAAAAAGGAGGTATTCCTGCAGAAAATATATTCAACTATCATGTAGAAGATGCATTCTATTAACAATCTGTTTAACTAACCTATTAGATTGTAAACATTTTATAATCCGCGAAAGATTCGTATGGGTCAACTGGTAATTCTTAATTTCTAACATCCTAGAAGCAATGAGGACTCCGTGATAGTGTGAACGGATACCACGTCGATCAACCTGAGTTCGAATCCTTGCAATGAGCTGAGCTTTCGATGAAGGTAAACAACGTGATGATACCATAGAATGGTGGTAGGGTATTTTCTAACACCCGACTGGCTAGCTACCAAGTTATAAATCTGTCGCCAAGCACCTATAGGTGTATTCCGGCATCTACACTTGAGAGCCAGTCACCCCACTAGGCTAAGCGTGTCATCATCTTGTGCCACATCTTCACTTAACATCAGGTGAGATTGTGGCCATAACGCTAAACATATAAAACAATTTAAATATAAGATAAGATATCCAGTAGTTATACAATCTAAAATGAAATATCTCATTGCGAATGCTTTAAGCTTCGTCATCTCGCTTTGGACTGCTGAGTCATTCGCTAACATAGATATAGATATGCCTTACTTACAAATAAGGAATTTTCCTAGGTATCTCGAAGGAGATCTTAATATTTCACGTACTTTTTTACTAATGCTCCATACCTAATTAACTAATCCTTGATCAATTCTCGAGTCGACAATATGTTTAAAAATTAAAGTTAATTATTTAATCATACCGGTTTATTAATGGAAAACCTAAAAATAAAAATTACAATCAAACTAGGGAGTGTTGAAATTTTTGTCTGTGAATCACGTGATTTGGAAACGCCAATCAAAAAACGTGACGTCATCGTACAGTATTTATTTAGTATTATTGTTATTATGTGACTCTAAAATTATAACTAAGTGTAGAAACAGCGATATTAAAATTAAATAGGTACTGAAAAAAATAATAATTAGTTCAACTGAAATTATAGTAAAATCAACTTTGCACATAACAATACCTTTAACCTTAGTTTTATTTATCGAATGATGACGTCACTCGTGCTCACATGAACATAATGCCGCATTTTTGGGGAATTATTATTTATTTAAATTTGAAAAATGTGTATTTAACGTGTGATAATGATTAAATATTAATTCACGGGTATTATTATTAACATGTATTACAAAGTGTTTAAAATAACTTTTCAAAAAGTTATTTACTCGGATTGTTGACCTTTGTCAGAACCGAAAAAAAATTTTAACGCTTGTAAACTTGTTGTCCCAAACACACTTGTTAGTCATCTTTGATTTGAATGATAAATAAAGTACGTAAGTAACATTAGATACTTTAATACGATTTATAAAATAGGATTACGGTAAAAAAAAGGTGTGTGTGCGATTCACACACGATAGAAGTGAAACTTCATTTTAAAAGAAATTTTATATTTTATTTAAACAGTGTGTAATATACATACACACCGACATTTGCTCGCTCGCTCTGGCTCACACAAAGAGGAGAGAACGATAATATATTGCTCTCTCGCTCTGGCTCACACAAAGAGGAGAGACCGATAATGTGCGTTAAACGTTTAACGTTTAAAGTTTGGAAGTCGCATAAGAAGTTTCACTTCAATAAATAAATAATACATGCAACACTAATAATTTACTAAATAGCTTATGTAGGAATTTCGCAAAACTTGGCAAGTAAAATTATTATGAAGCAAACTTAGAGTGTTTTACAATGGTAGGGTAACCAAACGTGTCTGACTGGATTCCGGCCACCATATACCAGTGAAACACCAACCAAAGTGGCCCGCTTATGCGTGTCGTTTCGAGCAGGTAATCGAGCGGGATGGTGGGGATATTTTTGTACCGAGTCACATTGTCAAGTTTAGTTTTCCCTTGCCTGCCAGTCCCTCTGCCCCCTCTCCTGCCCCCTACCCTGCCCCCTCCCCCCTCCCCATGCCCCCTCCCACCTCACGCCAATGCAAGTTTAGTTATCGTATGCTCATTATAACATGACACAACAATAATTAAAAATAGTTATCTCTAAAAAGTTTAATATCTACTCGCTCCTCTCTACCTATCTGGAAATGAAGATTTAGGATGAAGATAAAAGTAATTACAACTAGTAATTAACTAATAAAAATCGTGTAGTTCCATTTCTAAGTAACAATAGTGCGGTGTGTAACTGTCATTGTTCCTTCGATATCGGAGTATCGATATGTCGATGTAACTGTAATCACTATTTAGGGTGGGGTTGCCAGATATTCCGCAAAATCCGGGACGTTCCGTTTTTAAATACTGAGAAAGTGCATCCCGTAAAAGGTAAGAGTGGGACACATATAAAACATATGATTTTTTTTTGTGGTGATATTCAACATACTATTGTTAGAACAACAACAAAAAGATCGGTCATATACCAGTCAGATTCACATACTGAGAGTTCCGTTCCACCACACAATATATTTATTTGATTAAAATATAAAAGAGATTTTTTTATACCATCTAGGGTTAAACAAGCTTACGTCTTGCCTGATAGGAAGTTGCTACCGTAGCCTATGTACGCTTGTAAAACCACAGGTATAACTAGCGCATTGCCGTCCTTGAACCGCCTTTCCAGAGGAACTTTGAAAACCGTACTCACCATTAGAACCCAACAGAAGGTTATTTGGCTCAGATCTTGATCTTGAGAGGTGTTTCATCAGTTACACTACCTTTAAGTAGAAAGAAATCTCCAAAGAAATTTAGCATGAGCCCGACTTACACCTAGTTAGTTTTTATTATTTGTCATTTTACAGTGGGACTTGCACTATATTCATACAAAGATTATCGCTTGTATGTTTTAATTTTTACAATAGGGTAAAACGATTAAAATAAAACATAGTTTTTTGTAAATTGTTAATTGTAAAACATACAATTTAGGTGGCAAACAAGGCCTGCTTTTAAGCGGCTACCGTAACCGATGGACGATTGTAATACCACAGGTATTACTAGCGCGTTTCCGACCTTAAACCACCTACCCAAGAAACTCTGGAAACCTTATTCACCGCAGAAATACAACATAAGGTTATTTGTCTGCAATATTCTGTATGGTGGACGTATTCCACCAGTCGGATTGCTCCAAGTAGAGAGAAATATTTATAAAGATTTTTTTTCAGGATTCTTTCATGAATTCTTTCACCCCCTCTGAGTATTAAACTTTTTTGTATTCATTTCTATTATTTTTGTAGATATTTATATCGATTATACCGCCATTATAAAATATATATATACCAACCTACTGCAAAAACTTCAACCGTTTCAAAAGATAGACTCTTAAAGGTAGTACAAATAGATTATGCTCAGGAATCGGGTTTCTTTTCTTGGAGCAAAACTGTATAAAAAAGGTTCGCTGTTTTCGTAGCAGTTCTCTTAATAAGCCCTAGACTGTTTTTATTTACTTTCTCGAATTTCAAGAAAAAATATTTCCTAAATTGGCAACACTGTTGAGTCACTCAACGGGCTATTGTTCAGTACAAGCGTTGTTATTTGTAAACGTGAAATAGATTTCGATCAGTCTAATCTTTGTCTTTATATGAATTATAGGACTGTGTATCTTTCTGTATGTTGTCTGTAATATTTGTGTAGTCGCGGAATTGTTAAAATCACTGTAAAAACTATCCAATAACCGCAAATGTATACCGTCGAATTCTTGTGAACATTCATTCTATTTTATTTTTATTCATAAAATCTTTAATAAGCATAAATGAATGCCTTAGTAACTTAGCGGTCAAGGATTAAGCCTACGGAGATCGTGAATTCGATTCTTATTACTTACTAGTTGTGCCCGCGGCTCCGCTCGCGTGGACTACAGAATGCTGTCGGTCGAGCACATGCGGGAATTGTCTGCCTCAAAAATGATTATTGTGGGTGACCTTTAAAAGATAGACATATGCTATCGCTGGCTTTTTTGTATGTCTCTTTAAGATCTATAATTATGTAGTACATTAATTTGATAAATCTCTTTTGGTCTACTCTGCGGTTGTCATTTAATCGTACCAAAAGCGTCTTTTATTCCGAATTTATTTACCATTATCTTCACTGCTTATTTAGTATATTACTTTATGTAACAAAATATATCCTATAACCTGAACAGTTAACATTTCTATGAATTAAAGGAAAAACCATGTAAATCGGATAAGTAGTTTTCGCGTGAAAATACCATAAATGGACAGAGACAGAGAGTCGTTGAGTTTTATAATATGTATAGATTAGTGACTTTAAAATTTGTTATTTGTTAGATCTTTCTGGATATGATTTCCCGTAGCACGGTAAAGTGATGGCATAGCAGTGGCGAATAGTCCACATAACCCGATTCCCATCGGCTTCCCTTTAAGAATTGGCATATAACGTAAGTACTTAGTGACATATGTAGGTTAATTAAAGTTAATTAGGTATTTTTGATTGTTATGCATGCTATGTACATGTGTTCGCAATTTATTTGATATTTGATAGCATCAAGTCAAAGATGCTTCTATGCTATTTATTTCCACTTATAATTCGAAGTTATAAGCCGTAAAAATACGGCTTCTCGCGTAGCATCCTATCTCTTTTATTTCCTTAGAAAGCGAACAAATTCTGTCTCGCTCTACGGGTGACCAATAAGGAGCCACCAATTTAATCTGACCCAGTAGCGAATACGAATTTACAATATAATGGCAACTATGACAGGTCAGATAATTTTGACGTTCATAACTCGCTGGCCTCCGGTTTTCAAAAGTGATATTAGTGCTAGAATATACGTATTTTAAAAGAGAAAGCGATTAAGAGCTACCGTATAAAACCTCCAAATTAAAAATTATATTTATAGTATTGTTTTAACAGGTACAGACCTACTATTTTTTAACGTTTGAGATTTTATTTTGACACTTTTGTTTACGTGAAGCACACAAGCTTCCTTGATTTTAAATTTTTGTGTTTGTTTTTTTTTTAAGTTTTGTGTTTGTTTTATTATTTTGTTCGCAAAAAAGAACAGACGTATTGCTTTAGAATACTACAAATAATAGTCCTGTCCTGCCCTTTTATTTACTATTTATCACATTTGTTTTCATGTGTGTTAGCGATTGTGTTGGAATCTCTTTGCTTATCTTTTAATTTAAATAAACAATAAAATGGTAATGGTTTTTAATTTGGTGTGGATTAAGTGTGTATTTTATTTTGAAAATACCCGTGCTTTCATATATGGTGAAGGTGGGTCTTTAATCGCCATAGAAACATCTGTGACGGTGGTGAAGAGCTGATATTCTGTTAGGTATGAGGTTCCTTTTTCAGATTTCCACCATTTACTTCTGTGACATAGTTCAACCCATAACCAACAGTGACCACCGAGTGATCGAGAATTCATTGTCGGTCGTTGCTGTCATGCTAGCCTGCAAGTCTCTTGACAACTAGATACACTATGATTGTGATCGACAAATAAAAAGATTCACTGTGACGGTTATATCACCATATGCAAGTAATTCACTAACCAGTTGGATACAGATTCCTACCGCCCCACTTGATTTCTAGATATATCGATCCCGGCACGCGATACGACTAGCGTGCCACTATCGCGGGTATTACACGTAGGGTTGCTAGCCTTTTATATATCAAATATAGTATGTTGCAGGAAAAAAGAAAACAAAAAATATTATGTTTCGAATAAATATTTTATTATTTTTATTATTATTAATATTATTTTAAAGGAATCTTTTTCACTGCTCGATAGACAAATAATGATGATAATGAGAAATAATCAAAGTGGCAACGATATAGCAAGTCTCGGTGAGATAGAGATAAAACTCAGATTAATGAAAAGTTCTTCTTCTTGTTCTGGCGCCGCGAAAAGCACTTGCCAGTGTCAATGTGTTTGTATTCGTAGTATTTTTAAATACAGAGTTGGTCCAACAAGATGGCGGCTCTCTTCTTAGAACTTTTTAAGGAGTTTTTGTGACATCTCAAAATGCATGTTTCCAAGTTAATATTTATAATCCACTTCACGAATGCACAATAACCAAACTATATCACGCAAAATGCCACCAACATTAAATAATATAGGGTCAAAGAACATAAGTTAATGAAATAAAAACCACAACATGGCAGCTCAAGTTTTCGCCAAAAACTCCCACATTCAAGTTACACGTTAAACATGATATATCAATATTGTCTATTGCTAGGTACCGACACACCTTCAGTATACATACGTTTCTCTAGACGTCTATAACCAGACTGTTTAATGTATAACATTATTGCATAACATTATTATAATTATAACAATACATTACTAAATACAATAAACGATTCGTGACACATGACACCAGCACATCCGTAACGCGCACATTACAGATAAGCATGTGTGTGTCCCAACACTACGTATTAAAACGTGTTAAAATATTAGTGAAGAGAGTTATTTAGTTAAAATATAAAACCAATAGACAACGGCCCGTTCTATTAAAAGCCAGCCTTATTGTGTATCGCTCAATCTTTTATCAACGAATTTGAGTTTGCTTTTAAGAATTTCGTTTTTTTTCTTTGTAACTTAGATTCTATCTTCTTCGCTTACAGTAATTATAAAGCCCCGTGGATATTTTTTATTTTTTTTTTAATTTTCATTGTTGTTTGCTTTTATACATTTTAGAAAAAGTACATTAAAAAAAACTATGTACTTATGTACGCCCGTAAGAAGTTATCATTCGTGTCGTAATGAAACAAAAATAACCTCAAGTTATATAAGTTATAAGTTATAAGTCAATAATCTCAAACTGTCATGTAGTGGTTTTTGTTTTTGAAGTGAAACTTCTTATGCGACTTCCAACACGTTAAATGTTTAACGCACATTATCGTTCTCTCCTCTCTGTGTGAGCCAGAGCGAGAGAGCAATATATTATCGGTCTTTCCTCTTTGTGTGAGCCAGAGCGAGAGAGCAAATGTTGGTGTGTATGTATATTGCACACTATTTAAATAAAATATAAAATATCCTTTAAAATGAAGTTTCACTTCTATCGTGTGTGAATCGCACACACACTTTTTTTCATAAATTTGTGATGTTTGATCCTACATTGTGTAATACAGGTGGCGTTTTGCATAATAATGTTTGGTTATTGTGCACAAATTAAGTGGATTGGAAATAATAACATGGATCATGACTTCTGAGCTGACACAAAAACTCCCTAGAAAGTTCTAACAAGGGAGCCACCATCTTGTTAGGATATTGAAATCGTCATAACACTGGAAACCATATACACTCGATAAAGGCAGTAATGGTCTTCAATAAAGAGTACTGGTTGCCAAGTTAGGAAGTAAAAGGAGAAATTAGACAACAATGATAATAATATGAATTCATTTTGCTGACTTTTTTATTCTATAAAACAAACATTATTTTCAACTCCCGATAAAAAAGAGGGGTAATGGTTATGTTTATAAGTTTAACATGTATATCGGTGTATCGGTGTGTCGTCTATCTGTGGCATCGTAGCTCCCAAACTATTGAATCGTTTTTTTTTTATAAGGGTGACTTAATCGAAACTGTTCTTAGCTACGCATCCAGAAAATCTGTTCAGCCGATTGAAGATTATCAGTTCTTTTTAGTTGATGAATGGATGTGAGCATTTTTCACATGTCTGATAGAGTCGAAATTTGGTATTCTGTTACTTAAATGATATTAGAAGAACATGGCAATCTTTACCTGATGCTGAACTATCATTTGGAATCTTCTCAACTCCTCACCAACTTACAGTAGAAATATCGTATTTAGGCTCACTGGAATGGTTTAATGAATAAGGTTATTTGTATAGAGGATTTTAATCCTCTGCTACTGATGTACCCTTGTTTTCACAGTTCTACTGACGTGGTAGTACAGTAGACACCACTTTGACATCTTATATATTTTTAATCTTCAGGCAATTTTCGTAAAGTGCCATAGAGCATTGGAGGCACATTGCTTTAAAAAAATCACAGCTACAATATTTTATTACCCTTTTTATTTTTGTTTTGGACAAACAAAGCATCGTTTTTTTCCACTTGATGGAACAGATGGGTGTAACTTGTGGTGGAGGGGGAAGATCTATGCCCAAGACTCTGTTGATTGTCATCCGTAGTTCTCTTGGCAATCGTTCGTTGTATACGCGAGCTTTCATGTTATCTAGTACCAATTCCCTTGCCATATTCAATATGAATGTTCCTCTTCTCATTTTATCATTACAGTCAGCATACATTGATACAACACAAATGTGTTTATGCCTACCATATCGAGTATTAGGAAGTATCGAGTCCAACTAGGAAGTCGCGCCTAAAAAGTTTTACTTCAAAAAAAAAAACGCCGTAAGACATGTTTTTTGTTTTCGCGGTGTCTGTCACATTACCACCTCACTTGCAGAGGGTTAAGATTTAAAAAAATATATTTTAATAATTATTATTTAAACACTAATAAATTATTTTTACCAAATAAAAAATAATATAATAAATTTACATGAAGAGAAGTAGAGTGATTCCTTTCTACTTGCATCAGCTTGATAGGTGAAATACCTCCCCCCACACCTTAAAGAAGATCACAGCCAAATAACCTTGTGTTGTGTTCCTGTGGTGATTATGGTTTCCTGAGCTCCTTGGGGTAGGGGAGTTCAAGGTCGGCAACGCCCTAGTTGATATCTATGGTATTTATAAGCGTCCATAGGCTACGGTAGCCACTTACCATCAGCCAGGCTGTATGCTTGTTTTCACCACCTTAATAGAATTAAAAAAAAAACTTTAGTATCATTTATGGGTAACTTTTTCCTGTCGTACTTCCGTCACATGACAAGCGCGACATAAGAAGTACAACTGCAAACGAATAACTTAACTAACATTTACTGTAAATATTTAAAAGCGCTTACAAATATTTCTAAGATTATATTAATTGTAATTTATGTTAAATATTTATCAAAACATATAATTATTATTTATCAAGGTAACTCGACGACGGACAAAGGTATCTCTCTGTTACAACGTCGCGTCGTTAACTTTTAAATAATACAGTCTTGTAACTCGTAGTGACAGCGGAAAAAATTACACCGGCTCGCAATATGCTTGGGTTTGTTTCCATTATATTTTTCAAGAAAAACGTAACCATATTTTTAATGTCGTCTTTACATCACACTTATAACGGTGTCTCAAAGTACACGTATATAATAATTATGATAGAAAACAAAGGCTTTTATTCAAAAAGTGTGACTTTTTATTGATTCGTAAATCACGCGAATGTTCTCCACAATTTTACTGGCACAAACGCACTATTTTATATGAACCATGATGAACAATAAATAACCTAGCTAAATTTCCAAGAAACAGCGTTCAGTTTCCTCCTCCAAGACGTAAGTGGCTTGTTGGCGTAAAACATTGACTTAAAACTGCAATCGCATTCAACCACTATATTTATATAATTAATTCTGATCACAAAAAAATAAAAGCACGACTGTGTCATCTATACTTTACTATCGTCTATTTTAGGGCATACGGAAAAACGGACAATGATCTTTACGCCAACCACAGGGGTAACCAATATTTTTTGGTGTGGTTCTATAAAATTCATAATCTATCGTATTAGTCTTGAAAAAAAAACTTTACATTGTTTATTTCCTGTGTCTAAAGTCTAAAGAATATCTTAATAATTGAAAAGAAGTAATAAAACGTTTCTAGTGTGTCTCTAATTTATATTTATTTCAATTAATCACAGTTAATAATTCACAGTCTTCTCTGATGACGAACACTATTCTCTATTTATGTAGGTAGCTTCCTTTCTCAACATGTTTGAGCAGATTTGTTATCTTTGAATGACCGCGTCGCTCACCCTACCCCTTTTTTTAGTACTACAATGGTTGCAAACAGGCATACGGCCCGCCTGATGGTAAGCGGCTACCGTAGCCTATGAACGCCTGCAATATTATAGGAATCACAAGCGAGTTTCCGACCTTGAACCCCCTACCCCAAGGAGCTCTGGAAACCCTACTCACCGCAGCCTTCGGTGCCTTTATAAGCGTTAGCGATAGAGAAATGTATAGAGAGCAATAGGAATCCTTTTCTATCGACGCAAACATAATACGAGGTGTCATTGTCGGTTTTTCCGTCTGCCTTAGAAACAGACTTTATATCGTCTATCGTGTATACATACATATTGTGTATGTCTAGTCGTTCTAGAGTAGATGAGTAATTGTCGTAACTTCGAAACAATGGAAACGCGCACAAACCGGTCATCACAAACTAATCGCCATAAGGCCTATTAGCGTGAATTATTCGTCACATTAGCATAAATTATGTGCCTGTCCGTGAATACCTGATGTCTTAATCTTATATCTTAAATAAAAAACAGATAGGCATTTATAATGAATAATGATACGTGCCCGGCTGGATGGCGGCCACTAAATACACAGGAAAAAGTCTGATAAGAAATGCGAAAATAATAACATATTAAGCTTAGAATGTCTCTCAATTATAAGCGCTAGACTTAGATCCCAACAAAAACATACTGTAAAAATCGTGCCAAGTTTCGATTGAGATGTTTTGTCTACTAAAAGTAGTGAAATCTCATAAACAATGATGAGCAATGATCAATGATGATTTTGAAGCAATGATGGCTCAGTGGTAACGTGTACGTGTGCTATGCAAAAATTCTCATATGATGTATTTATTTTTAACTTAATCGCCATCTCTTATGGCGCAAAAAGTTTTACTTCAATCGCGTGTGACGGTTACACGCTTTTAAATTTTTATAGAAGTTTGTTTTTTCTTAATTTATGACAGAACGTATCTGTAGTAGCAATCTTCTTGCAAGTTTATGACCTAAATGTATACTTTCCAAGCGAATTATGAGTTCCCAGAGATGAGTAGTTTTTCGATGTGACTATACTGTTAGCCATAAGGGCCCTGAACCTCAGACGACAACAACAACAGACAACAAGCTCCAAGGGTGCCAAAGTGGCCGAGCCTCGGCTTGGACTGTTGCCGTAGTTGCAAATAAATCGCGAACTGAGTAATTCCTTATCCGAAAGTCGATCTAAATTAACTATACATATATAAATGTTTCTTTCCTCTGGGAGGAGAGCAGGACCATGCGTATATGTATTTAGTAATCTTTAATAGTTGAAATTATTTATTGCACGCCTTTATTAACAGCCAGAAAATTTCTAGAAAAGCTCATCTGGCTGTACATGGAGCAGTGTTCGTTCCAACACTCATGTACGGAAGTGAAAGCTGGGTGTGGCAGGAAAAACATGAAAGTAGAATAAATGCAGTAGAAATGTGAGCGCTAAGAAGTATGACAGGAGTGAAATTGAGTGACAGGATAAGAAATGGTGTAATAAGAGAACGTTGTGGTGTGAAAGAAGATGTAGTGACACGGATTGAGAAAGGGATGCTTAGATGGCTTGGACATGTAGAGAGGATGAATGAAAGAAGATTGACTAGACAGATTTATAAGATGAGTGTTATTGGGAACGTTGGAAGAGGAAGGCCTAGACGAACGTTCCACGATCAAATCGGGGACGTTTTGAAGAAAGGTCAGGTCCAGAGTACTCTAAACCGACGAGCATGCATGAAAAGATTGATGAATGTCGAGGAAGCGAAAGTTGTAAGTCAGGACCGTAGCAAGTGGAAGGACGTGGTCTCTGCCTACCCCGTTGGGAAAGAGGCGTGATTTATGTATGTATGTATGAATATTTGAAATCGGCTACATATGCATTGTGTTTATGCTTTAAATGTTGATCGCTATATCACTGGAGCGCGACATCTACGCTTCGCAGATAGACGAATCAGCGACAGATAAAAAATTCTTAAGAAATATACAAACATTGTTAAAAGACGCACGCATTATGATTTCTTATTTCATAGCCTTATTCTATACATATTATAAAACTCAACGTCTCTGTCTGTCCGTTACACGTTTCACGCGATAACCAGTTATCTGATTAACATGGTTTAAAAAATTTAGCGAAGTTAACCGTACGTCCCCTGCGGAGGGAACGGTGGTTTCGCGGGCGTGGGCGCGAGCACGCATATGTTGCGGGAGCGGACGCGTAGAAATTGTTAGCTTTCTCGATGTCGTCATCGGGATCGACAAAGAGATTTCGCGGACGGCGTTTATAACGTTTGACAACGGGGATCGAGTTGTTTGGGACGTAGTTCGCGGTGGATTTTATGAGCGGGTTGGGATGATTCGAAGCGCTATCGAAGTATCTCCTGGTGAGATATTTCACATAGGCTTCTATCGAGGGAAGCCTCATGTCCCTGTGCAGGTCCATGTTCCTAACGAAGGCTGGAGGGTCAAGCAGGCGACGGAGAAACCGATTTTGGACTCTTTGCATGCGGGCAAAGTTATGTTTGGACATATGTGCGAACGCGGCGCAGCTATATGTCAAGATCGGACGGACGCACATCTTGTACAGTGTGAGCTTATGTCTTAAGGACATTTTGCTTACCGAACTGAGCAATGGTCGCAAGCGGGAAAGGATCCAGATGGCCCTATTCCTGACTATAGTGACGTGTGCGTTGAAGTTAAGCTTCGAGTCGAGGGTGACACCGAGATATTTATTCTTGGTGGCCCAAGGGATATTCGTACCGAATAATGAGAGGGGTCTTACCGTGCGTGGTAGTTTGCATGTATGCGGTCGAACATAATCGCGGCGCTCTTTACCGGATTAATAGCTATTCGCCACTCCCCGAGAGTGGTTACGGCACGTTGGACTGCGCAGGCGAGATTTTTTCTGTGTCTGTTTGACGCGTATATGACTGTGTCGTCAGCGTAGAGCCCTACCTCGACCCCGGGAGGCTTCGGGAGGTCGCTGACGTACAGATTGAAAAGGCAAGGCGCCAGAATGGAACCTTGCGGGACGCCTGAGCGTATAGGGTGGGCGGTAGATAGTACTCCTTCCACTCGGTAGTGGAAGGTGCGGTCGCGTAGAAAATCGTGAACTAGATGAACTAACCTATCCGGGACTTCTAATTGATGTAGCTTGTGGACTAGTCCGGCATGCCAGATCTTATCGAAGGCTTTAGCTACGTCGAAAAAGACCGCAAGCGTACGGGCGGGGGCGATACTACTTTTGGCAAAGTTGCTCGTGATGTGCTCCGTGAGGCGGTGCACTTGATGTGTACACGAGTGTCGGGCGCGAAAACCAAACTGTTCGGGAGGGTATAGATTTTTAATATCTATAACGGTTTTGAGACGGTTCAGAAGGAGTCGCTCGTAAAGTTTCCCTAGTGTGTTTAAAAAGCTGATCGGGCGATAGCTATCGGGAAGCGAAGCTTTTTTGCCGGGCTTGTGAATACCTACAACTATAGCTTTTTTCCAGACGGCTGGAAAATAGCAGTGGGCTATGGCTACATTGAAGATGCAGACCAAAAGAGCTATGAGGTGATCGGGAAGAAGTTTAAGTACTTCATTCCTGATACCGTCGGGGCCAGGGGACTTTCTAGGCTTAAGGCCTTTAATAACAGAACAAATCTCGTCATGCGTGACCGGGGTTAACGTTTCTGCAGGGGGAATCGTCGTTAGTTCCTGAACGGCCGTCTCGATGGTTTCGATGTGGGCAGTATCTACGTTGTCGCAGTTTGGAGAGCACTGGCTCTCCAAGCTTGCGGCAAGGCATTCTGCCTTATCGTCGCTATCGAACGCGGGTGGGAGATCGGGGCCCCTTTCGAGGGGCGGCATTAGGGCGGTAGCATCTAACTTCAGAGAGCGGGCGAGGTTCCAGTAAGCCAGATGGGACGGCTTGAGACCCTCTAAGAGGTTATCCCACCGGTGACCTCTGAACTCGCCGATGCGAGTTCTGACCTCTCTCTGAAGTCGTCGTAACCTACGGGTGTTATCCCACGTTGGATAAGAATCGTGTGTCGCGGCGTTCTTTTCCGTGATTAACGCTCGTAAGCCGGGGGGGAGTATAAAGCGGCGATCGTTCGCCGCTTGCACCTCTCTCGAGGCCTCCCTTACACCGGTTTGGAGGTAATCGACCAGGGAATCGATCGCTAAGTCGGCGTCTGCTGTTGACTCTAATACGTCGGGGAGTAGTTACAATAATGATTAATCAATTCGGAAAAAGACGCTTTTGGGGTGCTTAAATGACTTACACTGAGTAAACCATGAGAGCTATATTAATGTTCTACATAATTGTAGATCTTAAAAAGACCTACAAAAACTCAGCAATTGCATATATCTATCTTCTAAGGATCACCTACAATAAGAATTTTTCTCTTCAGTCTTTGAGGGCGTTAGCACGATTCGCGCGTACGATCGACCGACGACATTCTGTAGTCCAAGCGAGCAGAGCCACGGGCACAGCTAGTAGGCTTATAAACCCAAGAAAAAAAGAATGATTAAGGAATCAAAATGCGTGCATCTTCTGAGAATGTGCGTTTAATTTATAGATTATTAACTTCTATCGGTGAAGGCGTTACGCTCCAGTGATGTCGCGATTACGGTTTTCAGCTTGAATACATTGAGCCAATGACTGTGCTATTATTTTAAACATTCGCTTATTTTTAATTAAGTGAAGATGTTTAATTTTTCCCTTACTTATTCGGAAGTAGATCCTTTAGAATATCCTGAAAGATAAAAATATTAACAATCTAGAAAATTCAAGTAGAAGTTTGCACTACAATCTTGCTACTGCAAAGCTAGCACAGAAAAGGGATCCTAATGTTGTCATGATTTACTTAAAGTTCGGGCTCAAACAAATGAAAATTTGAAGCGATGAAGGCTCAACAAAATTATTCTGAGCCTGGACGCCAGTTAAGCAATAAATTGGTATAATAGATTACACGTATACTTCAAATAAACAACTAATTCGACTTAGCTTATCAATAAAACTTTACGAAAGAAAAGAGCCAACACAAAAGGTCGGAAGTGTTAAAAGATGGACCGCATTATGCGGTTGAATGAAACGACTGATTGCGTGTTATGATCGTTACACCTTCATGGATGGGCATATGCAATATGAACCGATTATTTATCATGTTATTGTTTAGATATTTGTCGTATTGGATCTGTGAAATATCGAAATACTGTCAGCTGGTTCGAACCTCGGCATATAACATGTTATAAGTTCAAGGGCCATGTCAAGCCGGTTTAACTGTCAAAAGGTTATTGAGGGGTGAATCATTACGTGAATGATAGTGATGTCTGCAGTGTTATTAATAATTCTTATTACTTTATCCTTATTAATTATGGAATGACATTTATCCTTCCCGTCTATAAAATTTCTCCATCATCGGTTTATAGTTAATAAAAATTTAATTATGTTTTGTCATTTTTTTAAAGTATTATTGACAATTCTTACAGCCTATCAATTGAGGAAAGGCATAAGCTTTCTGTGTAAGAAATTTCATAAAAATTGGACTAGCTGGTCGGATTTAAATCCGGACATACAAAGTCGACTAGGTTTGTTACTTTTGTTATATTCTTGGTCAGTGTACTTTGTAACAGATGTCTATCAGGAAATTAGTAACAACAATTACATCCGGAGTGGATCTGAAATTTTAATGGGTACCAGCAAATATTGGATTACAGGGTAACGAAAAGGCGGATAAACTTGCTAAATTAGGTACTGTAAGTGGCAAAATTATTAATATATTACCAGATTATTCAGAATTATTACCAAAATTTAAAGAAATTTGTTTTAGGCATTGGAAAACATATTTTGACGAAAGATCATGTGAGAAAGGAATCTGGTATAAGACTTTACAGTTTGAGCCTCCTCGTATACCCCGGTGTGCGACGACAAAGTAAGGTAGGAAGTTAATATCTATTGCACATTGGTTGAGATCCGGACATAATCCATGAAACAAATATAAATATATGATAAAATTAAGACAATCACCGCTTTGCGACGTATGTCAAAACGTCGATGACGTCTATCATGTTCTGATGGAGTGTGTCCGGTTCGAGTCAATTACGCAATTAATGATTGCCTTTTATTTGAATAGACTAGACGTTGGCATGTATAATAAAATGTTGGGCGATACGTCCACTGATGAGCGGCTAGTCTGTTCAAATCAATTGCTCATTGTTATTAAATGTATAATAAACATTATTTATGTTACGATGTTTGGACGTGTACTAGGGTTAAGCTACGATGAGGCTGGCATATGAGAATTGCATAAAAGCCTCTAAAAATATAAGAATAAAAAAATTACATGTAAAGACTGAATGAACTACAGTTTTAGTAATAAAGATTATTTTTTATATAAATAAAATAAAAAGTTGCGTGAAATTATAAGAATATACATGAAACCATCCCAAAATACGTACGTACCTCCTACAGTTAAGGTGAGCAGATGTACCCATTGCGCGTCGTTTAACTTCATGCTCATACAAAACTAACATAGAGTAATCGAAAATTGGATAGTGTGTCAATTTTAAACAATTAGAATATATTTCGATTACCTTGTAACGCTTTTATAAAATACATTATTGCCTATACATCATAACACAATTTGTATTTCTTTAAATAGTTTGCAAAATATTAATCATCTTGCCTCGTCTCTCGGTCAGTTGTTATTAATCACAAAATATAAACTGATAAACAATTCAATAAATTTAAATAATATATCTTTGATTAACCTGAAAATCTTCTCCTACAATTACGTCCTTGAAAGTCTATATAAATAAAATGATTGAGATTTGCCGTGAGAGTTTTGTCATCACGCAAAAACTACTGGATAGATTTAGTTTTTTTTTTTGGTGTAAACCATAGATCAGGGATGCACAGACTTATTGGAATTAAGGGCCACTCGGACAGGTTAAGAGCGAAATGCGGGCCGCTACAAATAAAAGGGTCTGTGCACCACTGCCATAGATACTTGGTGTCTTTACAAAAAAAAAATATCACGATATCTTCATAAACATTAACTCTGTAGTCCTCGCGAGCGGAGCCGCGGGCACGGCTAGTTTAATGTATGTTCGCAAAAAAACTACGTAAGAACTTATAAGCGAACGGATTAATTTTATCACTAGAAATAAACACAAATTAGTCAACAAAACATAAATTTCTTAGGTAATCATGTTAGGTTCTGCAATAAGGTTCTAAGCACATTACCGATTGTCTGGACAATTAAATTCAAGGACCATGTAGGATCATAGGGTGGTTCATTAGGTATATGGTCGTGATGTCTGGAAATATCTCCCTCTCTATAAAACCATTAAAAAAATAATGAATAAGTGTACTAGTAATTTAATAAAAGATTATAAGCCCGATCGAGTTTCTTACCGGCTCTTCTTCACGACTGGAATGTCGGACCAGCCGCCTTACTCTTGACGCGTTTGCTGGTACCATTTGGCACTCTTGAAATCAACACTAGTGCACGATCGTGCTGTGGCTTGAATCGGAACTAACTTCGATCGATTTTTATCTAGTATTTTATTTAAAAATATTAGAATAAAAAGAATCCAAGGAAAAATTTATAATTCTTTACAGAGACTTTTGTGTGTACTGTGACCGGATACAGATAACGACGTTGATATAATTGATCGTATCTTGATTTTCGAATCGGTTTGGTTCAAGAGTACGATTGTAGGATCGAGTTCGAATCAAAAGTGAAATCGAATCAGAAACAAAATCAAATTCGAATCAATTACAAGAGTAACCCCCTTGTAGTAGTATTTTAACGTTCAGAAGTAATTTTCTCAAGGCGTAATTAACTGAATAAAGTATTTTTTATTTTGATTAATTTGGGTGTTTTTGCAATTATCACTAACCAAAAGTCTGCCAATTTTTTTTTATGATTTTTCACAATCGAACCATGACTAACCATCTACACTATGTTCAGAACTTACCAACAAAAGTTCCATATATCGATTCCCATTGTGTTTATAATCGAACTTTCTTATCTTTTGTCTGTCTGTTCGCTTGATTTATGCTTTGTCTGCGTTCATAATGGCGGCCTTTAGTGCATTTATAGTGTAATTAGTCAAAGGTGAAATGTTGAAATACTGAAAATCACTTATTGAACACCAGTTCAACGACTTTAACTTAATTCAAGTATGTTTTTTCTAATAATTGTATATTAGACTAGCTTTTTTATCGTTATTGATTTGGCGTAGTGGCTACAATCTCATGTGGTGTTAAGTGATGATGTGGACCAAGATGATAACACGCTAAACCTAGTGGAAGACTGGCTCTCAAGTGCAGCTGCCGGAACATACCTATTGGTGCTTGGCGACAGATTTTCAACTTGAGGGTGGTTAGCTAGCCAGGCGGACATTAGAAAATGCCCTACCATCATGCTCTGGTTTCCTGACAATATTTTCCTTCACCGAAAGCTCAGGCTCATTGCAGAGATTCGAACTGATTCGAACCACTGAGCCATCATTGCTTCTAAAGCTGTGGCCCGCGGTTTCACCCGCGTATGATTCATTATTTGTAATAATATATTATAGTCAATATTTTTATCGGGCGGCCATGGTTATGCTTCACAACTCACACGGCTCGTTCGCGCCACTACACCTATAGTCATAGACCCAAAATTTCGTCCAAATAACATGCTATAAAGGGCAAAGTTTATCTACATAAAATTGTTTTGATGATGAAGTAACTTTCTTCGTAAGAATTAATTTGCCATGACTAATAATAATACTCATAAATCACTTTTCAATGTTTTTTTGTCTTGAAATACCTTATTGTGGCTTATGGGTAAAAATATGCATATGGTATCGCAGACTTTTTTTATGTACTAAGAAGAAACATTTGTAGAACATGAACCATTACGCGCACGCAGATAAAGCAGTTAGGGTGCATTATGTCTTCAGACTTACTTAACAAATGTCAATATTTAATGCTAGCTGAGAGGTTTAGCCCAAAGCTATATACTATTCCTTGTGAAATTGGCTAACATATACAAAAATAATTTTTCGAATCCGCCTGGTAGTTTAAGAGTTTGATAATCAAACAAACAAATAATTAAAGAAAAAACTCTTCCGTGTTAAATGCAAGATCGCGTGAGGAATAGATATTTTCAAGATAACTCAATATGATGTATGCAAATACGTCATCCTTTCGGCTTTTACCACGGATATTGTTTTACAGTAGCATTTCAGAATGGCAACACTGTGGCTGATGGTAGCACAATATAATCTAATTACAATGGTGACCACCTAGAGATATCGGCAATCCATCGCTGGTTGTCATTTTCAAGCCGGCCTGCATACCTCACGGCGACTTGATATCCAATGACTGATTCCGAAACGCGATCAACCAGAAAATTCATAGTGACTAGTCTATTACCATGTGCATGGTGGTCGTGCGTCAATAGAGAACAAATGTCTACCACCCCGCTTAATTACTGAATATACGATAGAAGGTGAAGCTGTCATCCCGGTGAAGCTGTAAAAGCCGCAAAGGCTTCAGGGCCGCAAAGGCTAACAGTATAGTCAGTTATGAAAAAAAACGATAGAAGGATATACCTAAGAAAGGTAGGGCACAGAGAAATTTCTTTGAAGATGTCTCTCTACTTGGGCCGGACTGGTGGAATACCTCCACCCTACAGAAGATAGCAGCCAAATGACCTAGTGTTGTGTTCCTATGGTGAGTAGGGTTTCCAGAGCTCCTTGGGGAAGTGTGGGTTCAAAGAGAGGTAGGGCACAGAGAAATTTCTTTGGAGATTTCACTCTACTAGGGGCAGCCCTACTGGTGGAATACCTTCACCCTACAGAAGATCCTGTAAATTCCTGTGGTGAGTAGAGTTGGAAAGGAGGGTTCAAGGTCGGTAATGCGCTAGTGATAACTATGCACTATGGTATTACAAGCACCCATAGGCTACGGTAGCTGCTTACCATCAGGCAGGCCGTATGCTTGTTTGCCACCTTCATAGTAATAAAAAAAAATACACCAGCTGATTCAAGAAAGCGGCAAACTTAGCGTGCGGACCCGTACTGGCTGTGGTGATCCAGTTGGACACAAATTTTCCAATCAGATTTATCTTAAAAGTAGAAAAAAAGCTTACAAAACAATAAGAAAAAAAATCGATCTGTCAGCTTTCTCATAAATATAACACGTTGAAAAACAAATACACCGCCCAGCAAAAGGCATATCTGCCATAAACAATCAAAAAGGAAAGGAAAACATTTGTGTGACTACAAACGCGGTTTGTCGACGAAGTTTGACATAAACCGGAAACTCAGAGCCGGCCATCTTGCCCAGCGCTAACGGAAGCAGCCATTTTGAGGCGTAAGCGATTGATTGTAGATTTATAAAACGCATAGATAAGACTTGCATTGTAATTACCATAAAATATAATTATTTAAGAGATAAGGGACTTTTTAAGTGTTACTTCTTTTGGCGCCTTAAGTATAGGGTAAAATTGAAAGAATCGCGAGCATAATTTGTCGGAATTTCAACATGATGAAGTTAGCCAAGGTCTGGTAGAAGTCACAGGATTATACAAGCACTCGGTCCGAGCCGGATTAAGCCAGCAGAGAACTTGTAGTAGTCAGGAAAAGAAATGAGCAAATTTTAAAAATAACCTCAAAAATATCGTTCACCTTTGTCACACATTTTACTTTTCTGTAAGACGCGGGATTCCCGAAAACGTCGGGCCTGTAGAATTTGGTTACAGAAAACACTAAAAAAACTTTTACTTTTGTACTCTTTTTTGGACTTTTGTGCTCTAAGACTTTTGTGATATAAGGACGGGGTAAAAAAAAACAGCACCCGAACAGCACCGCTTCGTCGCTCGACGTTCACTCGCTGTCAACCCGTGGTCCTCATGGTAATGTCACTTTGCTGGCAAGTTAACGCCCCTTAGTCAACGGGTGAACGCCGCTTAGTCTACGGGAATGCCTCGTAGCCAACTAGTCAACAATGCATGTCAACGAATTGATGTCTTTGGCGCGGCGCCTTGCATTAACCACTCGCGGTCCACTTAGTAACGACGCGTTGGCAACCCGGTAAGCGAGTGGGCAGGCATATGAACTGCTTATATGCGAGTCGATACGGTGAAGTAAGGAGTTGATAAGTCAGTGCTTATATTTGTAAGTCCATTATAAAGGTATCTCAACCGCACAAGGTGATACTGTGCTGGTCGGGTGTCGGGTTAAAAAGTAAATGACGAACTTAATACTTGCACCCAGACCTTACAATGGCTAAAGACGGTACTGCGATGGTTTTGTCAATGATATTTCTTTAAACTGTAACTTTAAAAGCGGTAAGTTAGAATTAGTTGAATATTCTTGTCTTGGTTCAAGCTGCATTTGTTACGTAATTAAAAAAAAGGTGTGTGTGCGATTCACACACGATAGACGTGAAACTTCATTTTAAAAGACATTTTCTATTTTATTTAAACAGTGTGTTAAAGAGGAGAGAACGATAATGTGCGTTAAACGTTTATAGTTTAACGTTTAACGCTTGGAAGTCGCATAAGAAGTTTCAATTCAAAAAAAGTCCAGGTATAAAACAAATGTAAATGAAAACGTTGGTCATTTCTAAGAATTTAAAATTCTGTGGTAACAGAGTTAGACGTATCCATCGGAACCGGGCGTGGTTCGTTTTAACAAAATTGCCAGACGTCCGTAACATTTAGTTCAGTTTTTAACAGGCACATCGCAACAAACCTACCCTTAATGGTACATCAAAAGAATAATACTGAAATAACGGAAAGATTTTGATTAAGTTTTTAGTTGGACGGAGGTATTTAAATTAATTGGCGACACTGTTTAGAATTATAAGATACTGGCTTCGGGCCGCATCTTCGTCTGCTCGGACATCAGAATTGGGTCTTTACCGAGATTAAAAGTATACTATGTTATAATCCAGGTTATAAACTATCTGTGTACCAAATTTCATTCAAATCCGTTCAGCCGTTTTTGCATGATTGAGTATCAAACAAATAAACTCACTTTCCTATCTATACATATAATAAAATTGAAGTGTCTGTTTGTAATGTCAAAATAACAGGTTTGTACGAAATGCATATGAAACGACACGTATAACAAAAAACCCATTTTTAAAATATTTGTCTGTCTGTTTGTTCCTGGTAATCTCCGAAACGGTTGGACCGATTTTGACGGGACTTTCACTGGCAGTTAGCTGATGTTATAAGGAATAACATAGGCTACCTTTGTTTTAGAAATATAGTTAGAGTTCCGCACAAAAAATAAAAAACGTTTTTCTGTAGTCCACGCGAGCGGAGCCGCGGGCACAGCTAATTTATAACATTAGTAAGGACTAGTAAGGTAGCTCTATCAGTCTAGTATTTGTCGAGTGTGCGCGTTCTTCCAATGTTTGACCTGCGCTGACGCTTGTAGCAGGAAAATAACGCTATTTTATATTAATTACATCGAGGCAAGAAGTATTTTATGATTTCACTTATCATGTCTCGAGTACTTTTACTTAAGTACCTATGATTCAAACTATCTCACCAACACTTATCGAAAATCTGACAACGGTTTAGTATTGATAAACAGTTACAAAAAAAAAAGTTGAAATCTTCCTCTATTTTACCGCTTTGAAGGATGACTTTTCAAAAACGCTGACACTCATTATTATTTACCAAAAGCATAAATATGAATTTTAATATACGTAATTTGAGAAAAGGTGGGATACCCATAAAAGTTATTATACCTTATTTCACCCCTTCAAAATTTATTTTCACGACAATGGGTAACCTGTGTCCTTTTCCAACTTCTAATCTATCTCTAAACTAAAATTCATCGAAATTGGTTCAGTGATTTAGGCATGAAAACTTAACAGACAGACTTACATTTATAATATAAGTTTGTATTATAGTAAATATTCGTTGTTTGAAATCTGAACTGGTTCAGTGGTAGCGTGTACGGACTTCGCGTCGATCGACGTGGGTTCAAATCCCTGCAATGAGCTCTGAGCTTACGGTGAAATAATACATCCTGATACTACCTTCAAATCTGTCGTCACGTACTTTTTGAAGTGTTCAAATACCTGTACTTGAGAATTCGTCACACATCTGAGTTTTACGCGTCACTTAACATCAGGTGACATTATGATAAATAAAATATCTTCATATCTATACATGTTATAAAACTCAACGTTTCTCTGTCTGTCCGATTGTCTTTTCACGCGACAATCACTTATCCGATTTACATGATATTTCCTTTAATTCATAGATATGTTATCTGGCCAGGTTATAGGGTATATTTTGTTAGATAAGGTAACGTACGAAATAAGCAGTGAAGATAAACGGTGAATCAATTCGGAAAGAAGACGCTTTTGGGGCGATTAAATTACTTACGCTGAGTAAACCATAAGAGATATATCAAATTAATGTACTACATAATTGTAGATCTTAAAAAGTCTTACAAAAAACGTCAGTAATAGCATATATCTATCTTCTAAGGATCACCCATAATAAGCATTTTTGTCTTCCTTCTTTGAGCGGTGGCAGGACGATTCACGCGTACACTCGACTGACGGCATTTTGTAGTCAACGCGAACGGAGCCGTGGGCACAGCTAGTTCAAGATAAATATGTATTATAAGAATGTGAGACGTACAACGTGAAAAGCAAGTTCTGTTGCGCATAACCAGCTGTATCATTTGATAGATAGCAGTGCGATCATATTGATGTTTTGTTGTTGTCAAACTGAATACAGCATGTTCTCCATCGTTCGCGTTCATATTATAAAGTTCAAGGTATTGTTTTTTCGTTTGTTTCAACTCGCTAATCACTGTAAACGGTAGTCAGATATGAAAAATAAATATTGAGTTTTATAGCTTATTTATTGAGGAAGGTTATAGGATTTATAACTTCACGGTACGACTGTAAAGAGCGGAGTAGTAATCATAAATGTCAAGCAAACGTAAATTTAACACGGGTGGAAACAATATAAAATGTAATAAGAATGAAACATTATCTATAAATATAGACTAAAAGTAACATTCTATCAGTGAATGTCTTTTTAGAATCAGATCAGTAGTTAGGAAGGTCACAAACATACAAACTTTACCTCTTTATAATAGTAGTTAATATGAATGTATACTATAATATAATAAAGAGGAAAAGATTTTTGTTTGTTTGTTTAAGTGCGCTAATCTCTGGAACTACCTGTCGGATTCGAAAAATATTTTTGTATATGATAGCTAGAACACGGGGAATAGTATTAGGCTACCTAGAATTAGACTACACCTCTCAGATAGTCTCAAATATTTGTTAAGTAAGTCGGAATAAACAGCGCGCGCGCAACTTAATTTCATTACCCACGTACGCTGGTGTAATGGTTAGTGATACGTACGAGGAGGGATCAAAACGTAGTGAGAATGAGATAGAATATAATGACTATTGATAACTTAATAATAATTTATTTTTCTACATAGTTTCCGAGTCTCTCTACACGCCGAGTCCAGCGCTTTTCCAAGGCTTCAATCCCTGTCACAAAAAAAGTTTTGTCTTGGTCCTGCAAAAAGCTCTCCACGGCATCCATCACCTCGTTATTGTCTTCGTATCTGATTCCCCTTAAGTATTTTTTCAATTTGGGGAACAGATAAAAATCTCTAGCCGCCAGATCTGGTGAATAAAGGGGGTGGTCAACCAATTCGAAGCCAGCTTGCTGAATGGCAGCCATCGTAACTGCCGACCTGTGCGCGGGTGCGTTGTCGTGATGAAACAGCACGTGCCTTGGAAGTTTTCCTCTCCTTTTCTCTTTGATGGCATTCCTCAACTTGGGAATTAAAGCTGCATAATATTGGCCTGTAATAGTGGTTCCACGCTCCAGGTAATTAATCAACAATATCCCTTCTGAGTCCCAAAATATTGAGGCCATAACCTTGCCAGCCGATGCCACGACATGAAACGGTGATTATGGCCGTTTCCATTGCAAAGATTGCTGTTTTGTCTCGGGATCAAAATGTTGGACCCATGTTTCGTCCATTGTTACGAAACGAGACAAAAAGTTTTCAGAATCTTCTTGAAACTGGTCCAACAATATCTTTGAAATGTCAAGTCGATTTTGTTTCTGATTGTCGGTTAACATTCTCGGCACCCATCTTGCGAAAACTTTTCTCATATTCAAAGATTGTTTCAATATGGATTGAATACTTCCATATGATATGCCCGTTTCTTGAATTAAGTATCGGATGGTAACTCTTCGATCGCTCAATACAATTTTCTCGAATTTCGCAACATTTTCTTGGGTGACTGTCGTCGATGGACGGCCGCAACGATTGCGACAGTGGAATACAGCGAAGCAGACTCTCCTAATGTTGCCTCCAAAACAAAATGAATCTCTTGCGTCGTTAACTTTTTTAAACAGAGGTATTTAATAACGGTTCGCACTTCGTTTTTCTCCATTTACGAGAATAAGTTCCGACACGAAGCAAACAAATGACTACATTCAGAAAAAAACAAAAGAGAATCGAAGATTTTTTTCTTTATTAATATTACAAATATGTATCTGAGTTATGCCTGCCATATTTTTTTTTTCTTACCAAGGAGTATGTCGTTCTCACTACTTTTTGATCCCACCTAGTAAATACAATGTTCTACAAAAAAATTGCTCCTTAGTACCTACATCTAAAAAAAAGTATTAGTTAATTTGTACAACGTTAATTTTTTTTACAAAATTAAAAACGTTTGTAAAGTGAATTCACATTATTACCATTGATGTCTAACTTCATCAATACACACTTCATAGCACTTTCCAGTCTCCCACATGAGAATATAATATGAATGAAATTTCTAAATTAAATCTTAACCATTGAACATACGCCTTAATTTCAGAAGAAAAGATCCTTAACACTTTAACCAATAAAACCGACATAACATCACCATTTTAATAAACATTTTTAAAATTGAACCACTAATAATATCGTCATAGTTAAATAAATTGTTCGTCACAGTTTTCAAAGTAAAGCTTATTTACCGTCACAAGTGCCCGCGTGAATAGTGCTGCACTCGCTCAAAAGACGGAAGACAAAAATATTTAGTATAGGTTAATCCTTAGAAGATAAAAGTATGCTATTGTTGTCTTTTCAAGCTCTACAAATAGGTATGTAGATATTTAATTTGATATATCTTGTATGGTTTACTCAGAGTAAGCCATTTAAGCGCCCCAAATGCGTCTTTTTCCGATTTGGTTCACGATTATCGTCACTGCTTATTTCGTATGTTATTTTATTTTACAAAACATAGCCTATAACCTGGCCAGATAACAATGGATTAAAATAAAAAACATGTAATTTGGGTAAAGTGGTTTTCGAGTGAAAAGAACATAGACGGGCAGACAGACAGAGAGACATTCAATTCTATAGAATAGAAGAAGAAGATATAGATTATAAATGAATACTAATTTTAAGTCTTTTTAGATATATTTATTTCAATTGAAACACTCTGTATACTAGATACAGTGTTTTTCAAATGATCTATAATGAAATATATCCTCGGTCTGTGTTCGTAGTGATATATGAGTGAACTATTGACCTCTACTGTAGACAACGAACTCACAAACATTTATACATTAAATATATAAATATGTTTTTACATCTTACTAGTACAATCCTTCAATAAACAAAAAAATAGAACCATTATTGTTCTTAATTATTTATTTTTAATAAATTTAATACATTTAAATCGGCAAAAGGAAAGAGATAGGGATACAAGAATATTTTCGTATGGACTATCGGCCTGTATCGACTTACGTAAACTGTGATCATAATAAATCCCGTTTATTGTTGTAAAATCTAAGGTTTTATTAGACGTGTTTAATTTATACTGTAATTAGATTTAACTCGTAAAACAAAGAATATCAACAAAATGATATGCACACTAGTCTATTCCGTTTTTGGTCTCGTCTTATCCAACCTATTGCACATCTATTCCTATACCAAATCTATGGTGTTTACCGTTTTTGGTCTAGACTTATCAACCTATTGCACATCTATTCCTATACTAAATTTATGGTGTTTACCGTTTTTGGTCTAGACTTATTCAACCTATTACCGATCTATTTCTATACTAAATCTATGGTGTTTAACGTTTTTGGTCTCGTCTTATTCAACCTATTACTGAGCTATTCCTAAACTAAATCTACCATGTTTAGGTACCGTTTTAGCTCTCGTTTTATCCAATCTATAGCACATCTATTCCTATCCTAAATCTATGATTTTTACCGGTTTTGGTCTCATCTTATTCAACCTATTGCCCATCTATATCTATAGTAAATCTATGATTTTACCGTTCTTGATCTAGTCTTATTCAACGTATTGCCGATGTGTATGTTGTTCACTATAATTAGGTAAATTTGAAATAAGTAATTATATTAATAGGAAATGCGGTTGATTTGATAGCTATCTATCTATGATATCGAGTGTGACTATCTTCACCACGATAAATAAAGAGGTTTAGGAAGCAAATTCACGGTGTAGAATTTATGGTACAATTATTACAAATTCAATCTCATCGTTATTCATAACGCGCCTTAAAAAGATATAACTGCAAAAATATTTCTTGTTCTCATATGTGTTGTACTCATCTTTTTTTCTGGTAACTAGTTAGTTAGTATGCGTTGTCTTGTGAAAGAAAGAATACCCTTCTAGGAAAACTCTAGAAAAAATATATAAACTAAAAAAATGAACCGAATTTCAAAAGCCGCTTTCGGTAAAGCTACGTATATCTGTCTATATTAATAAATCGGTAGTTCTAATGTATTATAATGTAATTCAATTTTTTTATTTCTCAAATTTGTGGTATAATATATAAATTGCTTTTTTTAGCCCCAGACACAAAAAGATGGAAGTTATAAGTTTAGCACGTGTATCTGTGTGTCTCTCTGTGGCATCGTAGCTCCCAAACGACTGAACCGATTTTGATCTAGTTTATTTTGTTTGAAAGGTGACTTGATCGAGAATGTTCTTGGCTATGATTCAAGAAAACCTGTTCAGTAATATGTAGATTATAAGGTCTTTTCTGGTTGATAAATGGATGCGAGCATTTTTCACAGATCTGATTGAGTCGAAATTTGGGATTCTGTGTCATCAATGATAACAGAACAAAAATATCAGCATATAGTTGATGGTGCAGTATCATCTGGAATATGCAGGATACATAACTCCTCACCAACTTACGGCAGAGATATCGTGCTTGGGCTCATTGGAATGGTCTCAATGAATAGGTCTAATACCCGCCTTGCTAACTACCAAAGTTGAAAATCTACCGCTAAGTACCTATAGGTGTTTTCCGGCAGCTATACTTGAGAGCCAGTGCGTCTAAGTTTAGCATGCTACCATCTTCTGCCACATCGTCACTTAACATCAGATGAGACTGTGGTAAATCACTAAACCTTCATAATGGGTATATCTTCTCTACATATTATAAAACTCAACTTCTCTTTGTCTGTCTGTCCATTTATGTTCTTTCCATGCGAAAACCACTAATCCTATTTTCATGATTTTTCCTTTAATTCATAGATATGTTATATGGCTCTGTTATAGGATATATTTTGTTACATAAAGTAACATACAAAAGAAGCAGTGACGATAATGATGAATCAATTCGGAAAAAACGCTTGTGGGACGATTAAATGGCTTACGTTGAATAAACCATAAGAGACATATCAAATTAATGTACTACATAATTGTAGATTTAAAAAAGTCTTACAAAAAAGTCAGCTATAATTAACAATAATCATTTTTGTCTTCCGTCTTTTGACCGGGGCAGCACGATTCGCATGTGCGCTCGACCGACGGCATTCTATAGTCCACGCGAGCGGAGGCGCGGGCCCAGCTAATATATATATATATATATATATATATGTATATGTATATATAGAAAAGCTATTTCATTAACAAAGTAATAAAAACGATCAAAACACTGATTATAAATATCCTTTAACTATTAATTATCATTTTAGTGAGGCCCAATCAAGCTAACAGATTAATTTGTTTGCCATGACCGAATCACACGCACATCTATGTACTTTTACGTACAATCGTCTACAAAATTGTCACAAAATACTTTACATTTATTTTAAGTTATTATTCTACTTCATTTATCCAGAAAATAATTAAAATCGAATATTTCATATTGTATTAATAAGGTTGCCACACAGCAGTTAATTCATGTTTTATAGCATTTTTATAAGATAACTACACTGGCGAGCAATAAAACCGGGCTACCCGTAAAAACCGACTTAAGATAGACTAACTTCAGATCAGATAGATTTATTAGATTTTTGTCCTTGTATTTAAATATAATTGTGTCTTCTTTAATACTTTAATTGTTTATAATGAGACGATGAAATATACTAAATATTTTTTATTAATTATTTATATTCCTGGTACTCAATACACACGTACTATAAAATGGTGTGTACCCCACATCAGGGTATATTTTTAAATCTATGTTATCACTACATTGGTTATTGAAATCCGAGAGAGAGAACCCAGTAACCAGAAGAGGCACAAGCAACAGTCTATATTAAAATCGAAAAATAAAATTAGGACAACACTACCGGTATGAAACATCAATTCTCTGTCGCACTGATGTTTACACTATGTTTATATTATGATTATCAGAAAAGAAATTAAGAATTTTTTAAATGTAACATAACAATTAATTTGAGTAACTTTTCCACATAACTGTACTACCAATCAAGGCGAGTGTGTCACGGGATGCGTTAAAACCACGTTATTAAATTCTATGCAATATAATATCGAACCTTTTACAACAATTAAGAAGTCTTTGTGGTACAAATCGATTATTAACGCCAGTCAATTATGTAGGGGATTTGAGATCCGCACGTGTTTTGATAAAAACCGTATAGGTTGTATCTTTGAAACTTACATCATTATTAAAAATCCTTCTGCTTTACATGCAGCGCCGAACAGTGCCGGGGGTGCAAGGGTGGCACACCCTGATGGTATTCTACTAAAGGCGGCAAAATCAAAAAGAATCGGGTCATGTGAATAAAGAGTAGAAAACACTATTGCTTTGAAATGATCTAAGTTAAAAGCATTAACTAGATGTTTATTCATATGACACGTGTTTGACTTTTTCAGGTAAACAGGTAACTTAATACATAACGTATTGCATTATTTCAAATGGGTATGATTTTATCTATTGCCAAATAAGTGCGCGTTCAATGGCCTGATTAATAAGATTTGTCTCAAAAATAATAGATGTGTCACCAGAAACGAATCATCAAACAATATCAAAACGCTTAACCTAATACTTCTTCAATATTATTATTATTTGGCCCTCGCGTGTCTCCCGCTGATTCTTATCACAAGTCAAACCTAACCTAACCCGGCCACATCTTCCGTGGATCGGTTATTTAGCTTAGAGATTTGATGAAATCTCCGTTGTTATCATCTCACTTTGGAATCCGTTTTCATTAATATTAAGAGAAAAATATTTGTTGGGAATAGATATTATAATTACAGGACAATTAGCCTGAGCTTTCAGTGAAGGAAAACATCGTTAGGAAACCAGAGCATGGTGGTAGGGCATTTTCTAATGCTGTCCTGGCTAACTACCACCCTTAAGTTGAAAATATGTCGCCAAGCACCAATAGGTGTGTTCCGGCAGCTACACTTGGGAGACTGTCTTCCACTAGGTTTAGCGTGTTATCATCTTGGGCCACATCGTTATTTAACATCAGGTGAGATTGTGGTCACTACGCCAAAACTAAAACTATGAAAAAAAAAAATTGTGACAAGTATAAAAATTTGGTGACAGACAATACTTCGACAAAAAACTGCAAAATCTCCTTTGAGATGATTTGTCTATAAAAACTAGTGAATTTACATAAACAACTAAATCTAGGAGGTGGATATAAGAAAACAATTAATTCTATTTAAAATCTGGCCTATCTCTTACTCGTTGAATTCTATTCTCTAGAATCTACTGTGGCTATTATATGAATCTAATATAATTTTATCAATGAGAGAACTACAGAATGAGTGGTCGAGCGCACGAGCGAATTTTTCAAAAATGCTTATTGTGGGTAATCCTTAGGTCTTTTTAAGATCTACAATTATGCAGTACATTAATTTGATATATCTCTTACGGTTTACTCAGCGTAAGCCATTTAATTGCCCCAAAAGCGTCTTTTTCCGAATTGATTCACCATTATCGTCACTGCATATTTTGTATGTTACTTCATGTAACAAAATATATCCTATAACCTGACCAGATACATTATCTATGAATTAAAGGAAAAATATGTAAATTAGATTAGTGATTTTCGCGTGAAAAGAACATAAACGGACATACAGACAGAGAAACGTTGAGTTTTATAATATGTATAGAAGATATAGAAGAATTGTTGTGGATTTTTATAAGACTCTTGGGTTTCACAACAGGTCATCAGGTACTCCAGATTTTTGCAAATCCATTTTTTGAACTTTTTTCCTTTATGTGGGTATTAAACCCTACCTCTGTGTCAAATTTTAGCTCATTAGGTATTGGGAAAACAAGTACTAGTACTCCAAATATTATAGCGTGATTGATGTATCATTAAAAATGGTATTTATCTGCATCCGTATTACATAGACAAAGTATAACAAAATATGATTTATTATATTCCATAGCTTTATACAGAACACAAAAGTATTTTTCAAAGTCGTTTTTTTTTTGTTTCGAAGCGTCAAGGCGGCGGCGTTCAGAAAGATATTAATAGTAATCAAGCGGTATTTCTGTACTTAGTCTTAAACTATACTGTACACCTTTGAATGTGAAGTTGTCGACGCACAATGAAAGCTGTAATGGACGCGTTTTGTTCATTATCTACTTGTCACACCGTACTGTAAATTTTTAAAGTAAAAACTTCTTTAGCACCGTTGTGGTTTGAAACTCGATGAAACGAAAAATCGGCAATAAAAATAGACAACCATATACATCTATAGGATTTAGCCTACGTGAGAATGAGATAGAATGCATTTACATTATGCACGGTTAATGCAAGACCTGATTTTCATGATTGTGATCATCGTCGGATTGGCCTAGTGGTGTAAGATGACAAGACTTCATACGCAGTACGTACGAGTGCTTGATAGTTCAAAACGAAATTTTTAAAAACACTTTTTATTTTCTTCTGAAGGTTTCACTTCTGACACGAGTGAACTGCTGTACATATTTTTTTAATTCATTTATTGTAGCAAGGCAAACTGATCACTCTGTGCTTGAAGATAAGCATAGTACACCGAGATATCGTCATACATCGACGGTTGCTTTTGTCATACCAGAATGCAAGCCTCTCGAGAACTGGATATAGACTATAAACTGCGCCCGAAATGTAACAGACCAAAAGTCGCGAGCAAGTCGAATACAGATCTCTCTACAACACTGCTTTTGCTGTTGCTTTGTTTTTGCTGTCTTACTTAAACAAATACAATATAGTTATACAGGCTGTACCCTCTCTTATTACGACTTGTCAATCAGTACATAAGTAGAAGACACTGACGATGTTATGACTATAATTAGCGATAACCACCTGGAGTTTAGACTAGATGAATTCCGACACGTTTTTGTTATTAAGTTATAAACGGCCACCTGGTGTTTACAGGATCAGATATTATTTATAAGTGGATTTTAAGACCATTTATTCATTCTACAGTAAACCAGTTTAACAATCATTTTTATTTAACTTTTAAAAAGCCTCCGCACCGCCTCCAACTCATAACTAAATATTCAATTTAATATAAATATATTTTATCATCAGAATGAAACCGACGCGGATATTACAAGCGTGGTACAATGTATACATAAATATACACCCAATTTTGAGAATGTAATCTGCAATAAGAGATATAAAGAATCCACACCAAACTTTGCGATGTTGATTTTATTTACAACCGAGACTTGTACTCACACCCAGGATTCTCAATGAATTTATGTATCTATAACTAGTGCTGCCATCCGTACATTTATTTTGTACAGTATTACACGCTATTTCTATCAATTATACAGCGTCCTTTGTAAACAATAAAGCGCCTGAAAATACTGTATTTGACATACATAATTGATTTTTCTAGATCTCATTTTACATAAATCATTAATTGACCAAAAAAAAAGTCTATCGTAATTTAATATGAATCTATTTCGATACAATACCTAATAGTAGTAATTTAGTATATACTTTATTTTGATACAATGTACTTTTTTGCTACCTTTACTAAAAATACTTTATTTGTTCAAATGAAAAAATGGCAGCCCTATCTACGACTGCACTTGCAAGCCGGACAATTAAAAGATGACCAAAAGTACTAAATACGTTACAAGACGGTGTAACCTATGGTCAGTACGTTCTCTTTACAATGTTTAAAAAAATGCCGACATAGTGACATTGCATTTAAGTCTTTAATTTTGTTTATTGTAGCTATTATTCGTTGACTCATGCTTGATGTGAAGAATTTAAATAATTTAACTGTTTTAACAGGTGTGTATTTTTCGGTACAACTGTGACACTTCAATATTTGAACATGTAAAATAAAAAGGAATAATTTTGAATGGAGTCAGTTCAAACTCGCAGTGTCTATGTAAGATTATACAGAAGATCGCAGCTAAATGACCTAGTGTTGTGTTTCTGCGGTGAGTAGGGTTTCCAGAGCATCTTGGGGCAGGGGGATTCAAGGTCGGCAACGCGCTTGTGATGCCTATGGTATTGCAGGCGTTCATAGGCTACGGTAGCCGCTTACCATCAGGAGAGCTGTATGCCTGTTTGTCAACTTTGTAGTATATAAAAAAAGATTCCTTTGTAGTATATGAGTTTTCATACTCCGTTTTCCCGATTTTATCTTTTGTGCTGATCGTTCGCCTGTGGGAGAAAATGAGACATACAAACCTGATTTATTGATGCTGTTTAATTACGAGTAACAAATACAAAATATCTTTGGAACCTTAATCTAGTGGCTTTGATCTCCCACTAAAAGACACATTTATCCTATTGTTTCAAAGGTACCTACCACAAAGTATAAAAGCTTATAATTCCAAATCACTCCCAAGGGCATCTAAGGACAGGGTAGCCTGGTGCCTGATCCTTGTAAAAAGCTCCAAATCCAGAGGAAAGAAGGCGGCTTTAATGTCGATGTCCTGGGTGAGAATATACCGTAATATGGCCGGAGAAGCCCTTATCCCTACAAATAATGGGCAGTTCCGTAAACTTTAAATAAAATTGACGATCTTGAATTATCCGAAATATATGAATGACTCATTTACAATGGATATAGCATATATCATTTATAATGGATAGCCAGCCATAACTTTTTGTTTATGATCTGATTTAGATAATTCTTTTTTCGTTGTAAAGGGGGGATACCTCAAGAGTAGTTCTATTTTAATTTCATTGGCATTGGGCCTTCAACTTTGTAGGTAGACCAGGGAACTCATCAAAACTTTTAAAGTTGTTTTTCTTTTTTATTAAATATTGGCTTCTGTGTGTGTGTTTTTTTATCGTTATAGGTTTGGCGTATTGGTACAATCTTATCTGATGTTAAGTAACGATGTGGCCCAAGATGATAACACGCTAAACCTAGTGGAAGACTGCATCTCAAGTGCAGCTGCCGGAACACACCTATTGGTGCTATTCAACTTGATAGCAACTGGTGGTAGCTAGCCAGGCGGGCATTAGAAAAATTGTTTTCATCACGATGTTTTCCTTCACCAAAAGCTCAGGCTCATTGCAGGGATTCGAACTCACGTCAGTCGACGCGAAGTCGTACAAGCTACCACTGAGCCATCATTGCTTCGAAGTTGTATCTATCATTTACTTCGTGTCGTGCAAAATCCACAATCCATAATTCCTCGCAATATCTGATTCAAGGTCATAATAAAATAATGATAATATCTAGAAAAAAGAAAAGACATTTATTTGTCACACCCACAAACAAGTTACAAGAAAAAATAAATAAAATATAAAATAAGTATATAGGTTGTAGATTACTAATATTGACATAAAGTTAGTTTGAGATATGTGTGTAGCAAAAAGGCCCCGAGTCAGGATATGCTGAAGGAGGTGAGTCCTCCAGCGTTGATTTTCACTCGAGACACATGGAGTTTATGCGAGCGCGCAGCCTTTATGAGTTTGTGTGTGTTTGTTTGTGTGTACTCGTATATATCGTGAAAGTATAATTCTGTATTGTAAGAGAGGTTAAGTAAAGTATAATAGTAAGTAAGTATGAAATAAAAAAATATATGTAACAAGAAATATGTAATCTATACATATTATCAAACTCAAAGTCCCTCTGTCTGTCTGTCCGTTTATGTTCTTTTCACACGATAACGACATATCCGGTCTAAATAGTTTTTATTTTAATCCATAGTTATCTGATCAGGTTATAGGGTATATTTTATTAGATAAAGTAGCATACAAAATAAACAGTGACGATAATGTTGAATCAATTCGGAAAAAATACGCAATTGTGTCACTCAAATTGCTTACGCTGGATAAGTCATAAAAGATATATCAAATTAATGTTCTACATAATTGTAGATCTTAAAAAATCTACAAAAAAACTCAGTGATAGCATATGTCTATCTTCTAAGGATCACCCACAATAAGCATTTTTGTGTTTAAAATAACAGGCGGTTGACCGCCGTAACTTGGAGCGGGGGCACAACGATTCGCTCGTGCGTTCGACCGACAGCATTCTGTAGTCCACGCGAGCGGAGCCGCGGGCACAGCTAGTATATTATAAAAATCAGATTGAAGAATACTTATATTGAAATTGTAAGCTGAAGGAGAATAAGGACTAAGCATTTTAGATTGGTCGAGGTAAATTATTATACTTGGCGGTATATTATTATTATTAGGGGTATATTTAGCTTATTTTTACTCGCACACAATACCGTGAATCTCATTCCAATGTTCGCTATCTTGAAATATCGTTACTTATGTCTCATTACCTTTAATTTTGATAATGTTACTATGCATATCCTCACGAAACGTGCGTACTCACGCCCTCTGTCGGTGTATTTGAATAAAAGTGCATTACAGTGCAAAACACATTTCGCACCTTACCTGGAATAAAAAAGTGAGGCCGAATTTACATTTTTTTATACTACGAAGGTAACAAACAAGCATACAGCTCGCCTGATGGTAAGCGGCTATCGTAGACTATGGACGCTTGTGATACCATAGATATCACTAGCGCGCTGCCGATTTTGAAGCCCACTTTCGAAGGAGATCTGGAAACCCTACTCACCACAGGAACACAACATATGGTTATTTAGCTGCGATCTTCTGTAGGGCAACGTGAATATAGGGCCAAATAATATATTATGACCTGATGGTAAGCGTTCACTGCGGCATATGGACGTCTGCAATACCAGAAGCATCAAATGCGCATTGCCAATCTTTTAAAAACCGGATCATTCCTCTCTTAAAGAGCCCTATATTACAATCCAATGGAAAAACCGCGATTATTTAGGCTCCAAGCTCAAGGGTATGAGGATGACCTTCCTGCCGAAGGCAAGCGGGGCGGTGGTGGAAAGCAGCCGTTACTATCACGTCGAACAACTCTTCGGAACACAATCCATTGTACCTACAAACAGTAGAACACACACAAGAAGGATGCTAACAAGCATACAGCCCGCCTGACTGTAAGCCGCTACCGTAGCCTACGGACGCTTTTAACAGCATAGGTATCACTTGCGCGTTGCCGAGCTTGAACTCAACAACCCCAAAGAGCTCTGGAAACTTTACTCACCGCAGGAACATAACACAATGTTATTTGGCTGCGATCTTCTGCAAGTTGGAGGTATTCCACCGGTCAGACTGCCCCAAGTATAGAGGAAACAAATTAAAATTAAAGCCCCGCATAACAAATCAAAGTCCCGCCAAAACTCCAGCGAGCGCCTTACAATTCCAAGTCTTGTCATGAGTTGTCTGTAGCAGTGATAAATACTCTTTAAGTGATGTGAAAATCGTCTACTTGCAAACTCCTAATAATTCTATAGATAACAAGGCCTAAGTGAGGGTGGGTAAGCATTTATCGCACGCCTTAATGATCCATCCGGCCTTTAACCGGGTTCACTGTTCAACCATGATACTTACTAGACTCTGCCAGTGACTTCACTCGCTTGTAATATGATCAGATATTGTTTATATACCCAATATACTGCTACGATCTGAATAAAAATACAAAAATATCGCTACCCTCGAAGTATTTGGAAACATCTAGAATCTACTCGAAACGTCGAGTATTTATTCGTAGGTTGCAAACATTGCTGTTTATGCACACATTCAAAGCTTATCGGTCCGATTACGTAATTCAACAAACAATGGTTTAAAAATAGAACACTTGCTCTTTCGTAAAGTTCAAGACCTTTCTAGTGATTACGACCCTCCTTATATTTTAATATATAAGCGAGCCGTATTCCGAGCCAGGACAGTCAAGCTTGGTGAAACTGTCAAAGCCTTCTAAGGCTCCAGAAGCCATAAGGCTAACAGCGTAATCAATTTGGAAAAAAAAGAGAGCCAGGACATTTCTGTTTCTACAATCTGCAAGAGGACCACAGAGTAGGAAACATCTGAATAGTGAGTTTATTTGAAATTTGTTTTACTGAGTACGAATATTCACATATATTCTAACAGCATCTTCACTAGCCAACTAAAGAAGAACTAAAGTCACCGACATAGCCTTAAGAATAACTAGACTTAAGTGGCAGTGGGCGGCGCGTGTAGCTCGTAGAACGGATGGCCGATGGGGCCAAAGTCTTCTTGAGTGGCGGCCGTATAACGGAAGATACAGCGTGGGCGGACCCGCCACAAGGTGGACCGACGACTTGGTAAAGGTTGCGGGAAGCCTCTGGATGCAATCAGCAAGGGACCGGTCGTTGTGTCAATCTTTGGAAGGCCTATGGCCATCTGTAGACGTCTTTCGGGCTGAAATGATTAAACATGATGATAATTTTTATTATCCACAGATATAACGATACTTTTAATTTGTTCACTAAGTTCTATTTCTTTTCTCTTTAATCTGTTTAGAAGTGAAAACTTCTTTAGCACCGTTGTGATTTGAAACTCGATGAAACGAAAAAGCGACAGTAAAAAGAGACAAGCATATACATCTATAGGATTTAGCCTACGAGAGAATGAGATAGAATACATTTACATTATGCGCGGTTAATGCAAGTCCTGATTTTCATAAGTGTGATCGTCATCGGATTGGCCTTGTGGTGTGAAACGACCAGACTTAGTACGCAGTACGCACGAGTAGTCGATAGTTCGAATACCGCTGATTTAGGATATTTAAAATTTATTATTTTTTAAAGAACTTTTTTTTTCTGAATGTGTCACTTCTGACACGTGTGAGCTACTGCACATATAATTTACTTTCATTACTGCTTGGACTCGGCAAGTAAAAATTTATTGAAATATAATGTGTTGTATTTTTTTTCTGAAAGATTGGAGCAAACAAGGTTACTGTCTGCTTGATGTTAAATGTTCATTGCAAAGAGGTCTATGACTGACCACAACTATGAATGCATCTTAACTGAGGTGAGGCTGATAACAAACATTTGTTGTTACGATGTGGTATCTGATCTATACAGATGTACTTTTTTTAATTTTCTAGAAATAACATTGTTACTTATTATTATTATTTTAAAGTTGTATGTTTATTACTCGAGCACGCCAAAACGGCTGAACGGATTTGGATGAAATTTCGCACACAGATAATTTATAACCTGGATTAACACAGGATACATTTTATCACGGTAAATGAGATTTTCTTTCTTTTTGGATCAATTCTGAAGTCCACGCAGATGAAGTGAGCAGAAGTTAGTATTATGTTATTTTATTATATTGTCGCATGCATTTCAGTTTTATAAATGCATCTATTTTACTCAAACTAAATTCATTTTTAAATTATGAATAGTTTCTGTTTCAGCTGAACATTCTGGCAACTAGTGCGGGACATCTGTCTGTTGGGATGTGGTTTAAGCACGCGCATCGTTTGACAAGAATTATTTATATTGTACGATTTAAAAAAACATAAGCTGTTTTATTCCGAAGCCTTAGCTGTTTATAAATATTGATTAATTATTTTAAACATTCTTATTACTATTATTGTTTTTGTAATTTTATTAGGTATATCTGACAGTCTTATTACCGGTTTAATGGTAGAGAATAACATTGGAGTTTGTGCATAGTATTATCACTAAAATCAACAAATTTTTTGGTAAATTAATAATATTGCATTATTTCATTGAATGACTTTGATTTGGTGAGTTAAGTGCTAAAAGATGGTTGAGATTCTTTTTATCGTTATAGAATGAGCGTTGTGGCCAAAAATCTCACCTGATCTTAAGTGACGATGTTGCCCCAGACTGCTGCCGGAACACACCTGTTGGTACTTGGCGACAGATTTTCAACTTGAGGGAGGTAGCTAGCCAGGTGGGCATTAGAAAAAGTCCCTACCACCATCCTATGGTTTCATCACGATGTTTTCCTTAACCGAAAACTCAGGCTCATTGCAGAGATTCGAACTCGAGTATACCGATGCGATGTCCGTACACGCTACCACTGCTTCATTACTTCAATTGCCACCTGGAAATAATGCAGTTAACTATTACCGCGCCATAAGTGTGGTTCAAATTATACCACATAAGCTCGGTAACCGCTACTGCCAGTCATCTATAGTTGGCGGCAAAAGTGTTGCGTGCAGCACGGGGCAGCCTCGTGATCTATGTTACGCTCGACGTCAGTGCGCTCCAAGCCCCATCCCTCGTTCCAAAGACTACAATATTATGATTCAGCCTGGTGAGTCCATTGTTTTAATTTTCTATTAATAAGAGTTAATGTGAGTCATTCGCACCGCCCGCCTTTGTGTACTCATCACCTCTTTCCGCAGTGTTATTTTTTGTCATAAAGTTAAAACAAGCATAACGGCAGTAGTCGCACACGGAGTGAAGCCATATCAAGTTAGCCTTACGAAGCAATTATCTTCAATTCACAATGTATTTTTGAGTCATCATTGCCTTATTAACCTTATTAAATATTCTTGCCTTTATTATTTAATTTGAATGATTATAGAAAGAACAAGATCAACACTGAAGTATAATTTGATTCTTCCATTTATGGGAAAATTTTCAATCACTTACAACATTATTCGGTTGTTAGTGTTGTCAAATGTAATTACGTGTGGCTCACGTACACATTTATTTAGTTTTGTCTTCAATGTTGAGCGGCATTTTGTATGAAACTAAGTACTACTACTATTCTGAGCCTAAATAACTCTGTTTTTTAATATTTTTTTAAATTAATATCTACCGCCCGCATAAAATATAAGTGGCGAATCTTGCCACATCCCACAAGTAGGACGACTATTTAACGTCGTTCTATTATCTTCCAGACCTATAACTATAGCTCATCATTATTTTGTCAAGACACTTCTACTAATAACATAGAGATACACTATTATTTTAAACTTAGATTTTACCCGAATAATATTGTAATGTCACCTTACCGACAGCAAACATGTCGCGCGGTTTCAGTGAAATTATTTTTTCATTAACTCTATTTTGATAATAAATTATTATACTTAATACATACAGGAACGATCCTCATGCGTTGGTTCTTTGTTCAAAAATACCTAAAAATACTTATTTGTTTCACCAGTACAATTTAGATACTACGATATTATTCAATGGGGTCAGCGAATTGATCTCGTACATATCCTTTACGAATATACTATAGAAACAAGTGATGGATTTTGATTATTGCTGTAACTCGTCTCAATTTAGCCGTGTATGATTTCTTGATGTCTTAAGAAACGATAATATAGCAATCGCCATTTTACGAATTTTACTCAAGTCAAAACCTATATGAATACTCACAGCATCATCAAAACGTTTTTTTTTTTTTATCGAAGACTCAGGGCAATAACAAAAGGATTTAAATCTTAAATCAAGTCACCTGAATTTCAAGCTTCTGAGAGTTCAGGGGGTCATAGGAGTTCGTCCAAACCTCCCCATATAATTTTCGCCACCGGAAATAAATCTACATATTTTTAATTATAGTTTAAAAATTTCACTAAATCGTACGAAAAGACTGGCCAATGCACCTAATGAAACTGTTCTTTTTATTCAATAAAAGATAAGCGGGTCAGAGTGGTGGAATTTTGGCTCGTAAACATTGTTTAAATAGCTATCAATGAATAAATGGTGACCGTTCTTTCTGGTTTGTTCTAAAGCTATCCTAACCAAACTCACCGTTCTGGTTACTGGCAAACTTCGAAAGCCTCTCGCAACCTATGATTCATCAGAATTCATTATATTGTTAATAAAAAAAAACACAAAAACAGCGTATTCACATATACAAACAAGTAACGGAATGACGGTAAAATAACAACTTGACAGTGTCATCAGCTAAATAAAATGGTGGTTGTGTTTCATTTCACGTATTTTGACAACTGTAGCATAAAATAAAATAAGTAACTTACCCAACGTAACAAGAATTCCGTTCTATTAGGCGCATTTGCGAGCTTTATCCATGTACGATTTTATGAAATTTTAAAGAAATATTTAAAAATATCTAGATTTAATTCCGGCGGCAAAAATTATATGGGGAGGTTGAGACGGAACCCCTTGACCCCCCCGAACTCTCAGAAACTTTAAATTCAGGCGACTTGGTTTAAGATCCAACCCAAGAAAAGAGCACACACGATTTTATCGGATTCGTGAGATAGCTTATAATAAAAAAAACATAGATATATTTAAACAATAAGAACAATCGACTTTATTTCCTCACTGTAATCTTAATGGCACTAAACGAAATAAAGACTTGCCCTAACATGCTGAATCAGAAAAAAAAAATGATTTGAAAATAGAACACAATTTGTGCAATACTAGGTACTTTTGAATTTAACAATTAATGATTTATCCCAGGTAGAAGACTATTACTAGAAAACATATTTATACGTACATACTTGTATTATTAATCAATAAAAAATCGTATCGTGCTCGTTACGTACGTTATAAATAATATTGAAGCATCATCCAAACTCAGTTTTGGCGTTAAAATGATTTAGTCGAAGTCTCGTCCACAGAAATTTATGAATGTAACAGTCTGAAATAGACTTCCAGTTTTATTGAACCTTGAATCTATGACCTGTCTATACGAAACAGATGTCATATTACATTGGACATTTTAATATTACTTTTTCTGTAATAAACCGTTTACAAAGATCGTAACAGTTCAGGATTATATCTTTGGGGGTTTATTTGAAATGTATTTTGTGGAATTTACGTTGTATTTTTGTAGCAATTAAATGATGAAACATGAGAAAATGTTTCGTAATGATCAATTAAGCGCTCTTGAACTGTAAATAATTTGTTTGTAGATCGATTTCAAAGTTAGATATTTTAATTGGCACGTAAATGCAAGTTTAAATGAATTTTGAGAACGCTGTGTAGAATTAGAAGCGGTAATGTGCGGCAACTCAAGCCCGTTCCTCAGGATGAAGCCCTAGAGCCAGAACCGCTCGTGCGATACAGTGACACTGCATTCACTATCTATCAACATACTCGTATAATCATTACACTTCACTTCATACATGCACACCCCTCAGGTACATAGGATCTTCTATTTTCTTTTATTAGTCAGATCGCGACTTATTTGCATAAGCGCAACAGTCCGAGCCGAGTTTCGGCCACTTTGATACCCTCGGATGTTGTTGCAAAGCTTTCGCGGCTGAGTGCCTTAAGCGCTCGCCCCCAAGCCCGGTAAAGCTGTAAAAGCCGTAAAGGCTCCAAGGCCCCTAAGGCTAATAGTATAGTCAGATCAAAAAAAAAATCCTTTCTGAGCTAGTTAGTTTTAGACTAAGTTTCCAGATTACTAAATACTCCTACCAGAAAGTAGAAACATGTATACAGTTAGTTAGATCGAATTTTCTACGGTTAAGGAATTAGCCAGTTCGTGACTTAATTGCAACTAAGGCAAGCCCAAACCGAGGTTCGGCCCCTTGGCACCTTTGAGCTTGTTACCACGCTTTCGCCGTTAGTGACTTCAGCGCTCGCCCCCAAGCGCGATGAAGCTCTAAAAGTCTTCTGAGGCTCTAGGGCCCGGCCTGTAAGGCTAACAGTATATAGTCAGATCGAAGAAAAACGCCTGCAATAAAGGACCTAGAATTAAGTATATTAAAACTAACTATTAACTTTAAGTACATAACTATTGTATTCATTTATGGTTAAGGAAACATTGTATTTTAAATCTATCATAGTCTAATAGTATTTTTACATTTTATAAATAATTATAACTGACAAAATCTTTTGTAAATCTCTTGTACAATTGTTGCTGTGGTTATCCAAAATCAATTCCTTCTAAGCTTCATCTCCCTATCACATCACTATTTAAAACAAGTAGTTACGCTAACAACAACACGCTAATAAGTAATTACAATAAATTCGATATGGTATGTATAGAAACATTTTAATGAGACTTACCAAATCTTCAGTTTCTCATTAAATTCAAAAGTAAACACTGAATTGAAGGAAAGTTTTATTTGGTTTTAAGGACGATCGAAGAATTTATTGTTGAAACAAAACAATATATTTTTTATATACCACGATGCTGGCAAACAAGCATACGGCCTGCCTGATGGTAAGTGGTCACCGCAACCCATGGACGATTGTAACGCCAGAAGCAGCACATGAGCGTTGCCAACGCTTTAAAAACCTATTAACTCCCCTTTTGAAGAAACCCATACTGTAGTCCCTTAGGAAAACCTCATCATGGAGCTTAATTCACATCCGAAGCGTTCGCGGAAGAAAACTCCTCTGAAACCGCCCGGCTTCAGACCTTGCTTCATGCTTGCGACCATTAAGGTTCAAAGGTGTGAGGATAAACTCCCTGCCGATGGTGAGCGGTGCGATGGTGAAAGATAGCGGTCATCATGTCGAACAATTTCTCAGAACACAACCCATTATACAGGCGGTAAAACACGTACAATGACGCAAATTCTCTCCTAAAACGTAAAGGTTCGATACCGCTTGTGAGATTGAAATCGCCAACAATTCTCACAGCTCGTTTTCGAGCAGAGTCAAATGCGCCAAGCTGGTATCCAGGTGCTCCCGCCCAGAGATACGGACTTGCGATTTGTATAACAGCAGTCTTTGTTGGGGATTAAGTATCCTTTGTTTTGTTCAACACACCGAGCTTGCTGGACGCCAGCTTGTTGGATTGTTAGATACTAAAGTGCGCAACATTGGCACACACGCAAGTTCTTACGGCCAGCTAAAAACAATCATTGTCTATCGTCTATCAAAAAATCGATGTTTTACTAAAACTAATATTATAGATGTATATTTTATTTATAATAATATATTATAAATAGTGACGTGAGAGTTTAGTTAGTTTTAAATAATCGATTATATTAAACAACTGCAGAAATCGACTAACAAAATTGTCTTTTTATATGTAAAATCCTTCTCGGGCTGCATTATTAAATTTGATAACATTAGCTGTATGTTAAATTAGCTGAATGATAAATGACCTGTAAAAGTATAAATTATGCAAATCATATATTAATTAATTGATACGAATTAAACAACCTATATAAAGTACAAAATATGTGGTAAATATTTTTAAAACAAAATATTTTTTACGTCTGTGGCAAAATTTACAACGGGAAATCATAATAGGACTGAATGTTTTTTTAAATCCTCTAAATCGATAATTATTACAGTATTTTATTAAGTATATACCTACTCAAACTTGAAGGTGAAATTGAGTTTATAATGGTGAGAAATTACGTAATTCGATTTTTTCGAATTGTACTTTTACCTGTCAGAAGCTTGTATCTACCAAAGTAGGTAATGGCAAGACCAAAGTCTTAGGTGCCATTTTCGAAAGAAAAAAATAAACTACATGCCCAGATCCAAAAACAGGAGTATTTTTTGACTTATTAAAATATACTGAAACATAAGTTTGTTGCAAAATATTTGCTGACTTGAAAATATTAATCTAGTATTTTTTTATTTGTATTTTTTATTTTTCTAAAACAAAAATAGTCGAATTAAATTTTCTAAATCGTTCAAGCTCCTAAACAGAACAACGCTTCATTACTTTAAATATAATTCAAGCTTCACCTATTTCAAAAATAAACTGAAATCTTGAAATCAGTTACACATATTCGTTTGCGACATCTGAAGCTATCTAACGGAAGTTTTACTTTTGTAATTTGATTCGGTCACATCAAACAACATGAAACGAGTCTATGGCGTCTATTCTAGGCAGCCATCTTGCAGCCACATGTCAAACTGTGGCGCGAAAATATATATATTGTTTACGTTATTTCGCTTTGAAATTTAATCAAAATTTTCGTATTACTGTCATTTTATTAATGTATTTGACATTTCCGGATCCTCCGGATTCTTATTTTTTTTTTTTCATCATTACTTGTCATTATAGATGTACTAATATTAATAGTAATCATTGAAGTAAATATACCTAGCGGATGAGAAAAAACCTCGCTCCTTGAACAATTTTGCGCGTCATGCGTTTACCTATGTATATAATGTACTCTGTGTTTTCGAACATACGTGACTACGGTACAAAAATATATTGTATCATAGAAAAAAGTGTGTGTGCGATTCACACACGATAGAAGTGAAACTTCATTTTAAAATTTCAATTAATGTTATTTAATTTTATATTTTATTTAACATATGTTACATAAGACTTCTTACTAAAAAGCTGTAATACGCAACCGCATACAGTGTACAGTAGTATTAGCTCACGTACTTTTCACATATACTAAGTACACGTTAAATACTCAAATACAAGCAAGTATTAAACAGTGTGCAATACCGGTACACACCGACATTTGCTCTCTCGCTCTGGCTCACTCAAAGAGGAGAGACCAATAATATAAAAAACACAACAGCGCTTTCATACCCCCTCCATGGTAGCGTTAAACGTTTAACGCAACCTTGTTGGAAGTCGCATAAGAAGTTTCACTTCAAAAAGAAAATTATAAAATTAACACCATTATCAAAATTAATGTAGTTAATTCAAATATGAATAGTAATTTATTTGATTTTAAAGTAATTTAAAAGTGTTAAAGTTTCATGTACTTTATTTGTACTATTCTTCGCCACTCACACGACCTTATAAGTTCATAACGAATTTTATATTTAAAAAAATATCATTTATCTGAATCATTTTCACTCTTTCTTTCAGATGACACACTATACATTCTGCAATATGTTTTTGAAGTGAAAACTTCTTTAACACCATTGTGATTTGAAACTCGATTTGAAAAAGTGATACTAAAAAGAGACAACCATACACATCTACAGTATTTAGCCTAGGAGAGAATGAGATAGAATATCTACATTTACATTATGCACGTTTAAATCATGTCCTGATTTTCATGATTGTGATCATTGTCGGATTGACCTAGTGGTGGAAACTTTATACGCAGTACGCACGCGTTCAAATCCCGCTGATTTTAGAATATTTAAATAGGATTTTTAATGAACATATTTTTTAATTTTATTCTGAAGGTTAACACTTCTGACACGTGTGAACTGCACGCACTTATTAATTTTTCCGATTGAATTTCTTGGTGTACTGCTTAATCATTTATTATATCAGAGACAAATAAAGATGAGGTTCATCATATTAAATCTCTGTTGCCGTATAAGTAGTATAAGTTTTGAAATATATTATGGTATAGGTACGCTAAATCATTTATGTTTATTATTTAAAAAAAATCTACCTACTATAGTACTAGCGTTTATAATGGAAACGCGGAGGAAATAAAATTTAAAGGAGGAAATAAATATTTATTTTGTCAATATTTGAAAGAAAAAAAAAAAACAAATCATACTTACTCCTTTTAGTTAAAGACTCCACATAACATAACATCTAAACGGAAGTTATAACTCGCACATAATAAATGAGCAAATAAAATACAAATTCAAAGAAAGAAAAAAGTTAGCATGTTCTAAAAATACTGTTAAAATATAAAAACTAAGAACCAAGAAGTTTATGTTTGGATATAAGCTATTAGGTATAACAAAATTTAATTGCATTTTTTAAAAACAGAATGAACCGTTTTAAAATTAAAATAAATATATATTAATGGCAACATTAACAAGGTTGTGGTAAGTCGCTGGATGCGGGCTGCACAGGATCGGTCGTTGTGGCGATCTTCGAGGGATGCCTATGTCCAGCAGTCGACTTCTCTCGGCTGAAATGATGATAATTATGAATGGCAACACTGTGTAACTTTTATCACAATGACAACAGGCCAGGCGAGTTTTTGGTGGGTTCTGTAGCTACCATGTTATGGTTTTTATTTTTAATTCATTAACTTAGGTTTTTTGACCCTATATTATGAATTATGTATATTGGACCCTGCATTTTGCGTAATGTAGTTTGGTTATTATGCATTCGTGAAGTGGATTACAAATATTAACTGGAAACATGCATTTTGAGATGTCATAAAAACTCACTAGATAGTTCTAATAAGAGAGCCACCATTTTGTTGGACAAACTTTGAAATATTAACAATAATTATATAATTAACAAATACATTGACACTGGCAAGTACTTTTTGCGGTGCTAAAACAAGAAGAACAGGCCAGGGTACCAGATATAGCCAATGTTGCAAGATTCACTGTAATTACGGTAGATCTACTGTAAATTCATATCTTTCATTATACACTGTATTAATAAAAATTCAGTGTATAAAGAACACTGTATTTTTATCTAGCCGATTATTCATCCATTAAAACAAAAATGAAAGTTACTTTAATATAATAATTAGTACATAACGAAAGCGCTTTTCAACTTTCGTTCAAAGTAAAAGTTTCCCCGATCATAGTTCTTTGGATTATATTATTCTAGCTATGCCCCACACTTCACTCGTGTTAAATTTATTCAGCACACTCTCCAAAGAACTACCGCGAACGCGACCATATATCCTTAAAGTTGTTCCATTTCCCGTACTTGACTACAACTTACCAGATTGCTTTGTGTTTATAGTTACTGCTCTACTCCTTAGGGTCCTAGCGTGAATTTATATAGCCTACGCTATTTCACATAAATCTGGATATAGTATAGAAAAATATTTTTTTGGTTCCGACAAATAGTTCCAGAGATTAGCGCGTTAAAAAAACACACACAAACAGAAATCTCTTCAGCTTTATTATATTATCTTCTTCTTAGTCGGTCCCTCACTGCTGAGAATCGTGACTCTTCTTGATCTTGTCAACTAGTTGTCTCCATTTGTCGCGCTCGGTCGCTTGGTGAAGTGCGGTACTGACTGTCATGTCAAGCTGCGTGGATATTTGATCTGACCATCTTGTGGGATTTCGGCCTCTAGGTCTTTTGCCTTCTATTTTCCCCATTCCCCATTATATTATAGTATAGATTATAGGAAAAAATCGTAGTATACACGCGATAGTATAATTCTGATGTAATTAATGCGTGAATATTGTATCAACTAAAATAATATTAAAATTTTGTGAAATAGGATTTTAAAAAGGGTGTAAACGGACAAACCGATAATTATAATTTAGTGCTTAGTAAGGGAAAATAATAAATAAAAATTTAACCATTTAAATGTGTTTTAGTATGGACTGTACAAGGAGCGGTATTTTTTTTCATTGAACACTGTGGTTTTGAGGCCTAACCACTGTATTTTCAACTTCATAATTTGGCAACACTCGGCATAATTGTCAACTGTCAAATCGTGGAAGTCAATCTGTAACACGTCAACTTTAGTTTGTTGCATTGAAACAAGTAAAAAATATTGTTAATTGCTTGTATTTATATAAACCAAAAATGGTCCACACATCTATGGAAGGTTCTCTTTTTGTAAGTTGTCTTATATTCTTAACCATAAAAGATGGTCGTAACCAACCAACCACGTCAAGTTTTAAATTTTATTATTTTATATTTAAATTTCCCAGTTTATATATTTTGTGCATATAAAATGATAAATTACATGCAATTATTACATGATAAATATACAAATCTACTATTCCAGATTGCTATGAGTAATCAGTGTACTTAACTGGTGGTTTTTACTTTGGTAATTGTGGACCTAGGCTACCCAATTCATTTTGGAGTCGGGCAATTTAGATTTCATGCCAAATATCAATAGAATCTGTCTTGCCATTTAAGTGTGATTGAAAGACAAATATTTAAACAATTTTTTTTTCACATTTATAATGAATTATTAGCAGAGAGGGTATTCTACGGTTAAGAATAATCTAATTACTGTCAAAATAAGTGGATTGTAGTACCAAAACGGATCTTAAACGTGTTTGGACATGTTTGAGTGACATATTCGGCTATATTTGAATACCTCTGTCTATTACCGGATCACTCATATAAATACAACAGACATACAAAGAGATCTATGAGAGAGATGGTCTAGTCACTCATTCATAGTGCGTGAGTTATATTTGTAATCCATGAATTATATTTGTGGTGGTCAGAACATTTGTCATCTAAAATCAGAACTGTGAAGACATGGTTCTTCTAACGAGACGAGACTTCATCATTTCTAACAGAATATATACAATTTTTTATATGCATATTTTATTAATTGCAGGAACCAACACTATACATAATTAAGGGTATGTGCATATTGGATAATGAAGGTAATAGAATCCTTGCCAAGTATTATGACAAGGATGTGTTGCCTACAACAAAAGAACAGAAGGCATTTGAAAAGAATTTATTCAATAAGACTCACAGGTAAAAAAGTAAAAAAAAATTGTAAAAATATTAAAAAAAAATAGTTTGATCTAATTGAAAATTATAATGTAAAATAAGGGACCTAATTTATTTTGCAATAGTTACAGCTAATTATCTTCTAAGATAATTCCAAAATTGAGTGATATTGTTGAAAAGCTTGGTACTATCTTTTTTAACTTCTTACTGCAAAACCATCTAGCTCTTTGTCTTACCAATTGATCCCCTCACAAGTGTTCTTGTAAATGATTTTAACAATATGTAAATAAATCAAAAATAATAATAATGCTTAAATAAGTCAGGTGAGTGGACTACCATCATGATCAGCATTCTTCTTAACATATTTGAACCCAGATAGGAAGCTATGATATTATACAGTCAAAATCTGTTATAACGACATCGAAGGGACTACTCATATTGAGTCGTAAAAACCGATAGTTATAACAACCGGTGACAGGTATTAATAGGAAAGATAATATGTATATTCATGTAGGAAATTAAACCGCATTTTGTTTACTTCAATACAAACGTATAATATAAAATTCTGTAATTTTAGTTTGTTTGAAACACTTCTGTCGTGCATACACATTTTGTAATTCACGTTGGATTTTAATCAGCGTATCGTCACAATTTCCCTGCATGTGGAACTCTTCATTAAAAAGAACAATCTTTCGTAATACACTAACAGCATTGAGACCGTCAATCAAAGTTGGCACTGTAAATTGTTCTTCCGAGTCTTCCTGTTCATTTTCATTTTCCTCTTGAACTTCACGTACAATATCATCCTCCGTAGCTGATGCACAAATTGCAATAGACTCGGAACTACATCAATGAACTCGTCTGTTTCAGTAGTAGATAAAGCAGGTCGTAAATTTTGGGCTAATTGAGCCAAAGAAATATTGTCCTCTTCATCATCGTCAATCACATCATCTGAGGTTCTTGTTATAAGACTTGTAAGATCTTTAATAATACGCGATTTTTCTTCGATATTGATTTGTTTTCTTTTTTACGACATGTTACAATTTTCACAGTTAACTCAACAATATGTTTTGGTGCGTCTTGTGTAAAGATAAGTAACAAACTGACTTAACAGATATGACGAAGCGGGCCTTGAGGCTACGGCATGCATGTGCTTTGTTTCTAAGAATTACAAAAGACCCTAAACTTTGTTATTTTTACGATAATAGCCATTGACTATTATATTGTGCCAGATGTGGATACAGTTACCTATTCAAATTGTTTACAATACAGCTGAGCCGGTCACGATAAGGCGGTCATATAACATTCAGCCAGGACCTTTGATTTTGGTCAATTTAACTGGTATGTTGTTCTAAACGATGTCGCCATAAACGGTTTTGACTGTATATGTTTCCTTCAGAATGTTGCATTAAACAATTGATATAAATTATTGGGGTTTGTATTTAATGATGTTATAACCTCCGTCAGTTAAGTTGATCATAATTGATCACATCAACTGGTTGCACATCACACAGAGTTGAATGAAAATTTCAAAGTTTTGTATTATTCTTTCAAGTAAAATGTATATTGCGGCTGGACATACAAGGGCTTCAGTTGTCATTCCTACTTTGTGAATTACTGTACAAAGACTAGATGTCTTTTCATAAGTAATTAGTTTTTTTTTGCACAAGTTAGTTTTTTTATGTCGAAGCGTACAAATATTACACAATAAATAGTACATGGGCATATGAATAAGTAATAGAAGAGATAAATAGTGAGGATGGAGTGATAAAGAAATATATCTGTGTGAATTTCCAGTAGCGGAATTAGGAAACAGTGAACTTGTATATTATAAGTTTTATAACTTTCTTTAACTATTTTCAGAGCAAATGCAGAGATAATAATGTTGGATGGATTGACATGTGTCTACAAGAGTAATGTAGATTTATTCTTTTACGTCATGGGCAGTTCACATGAGAATGAGGTATTGTGCATTAAGTTGTTTTTTATTCTAGCTTGACACAACTACTACTTAACATGTAATGTTTGGTACGGGATATTAAAACATTGGTAACCACTGAGAGATAGGTTACACTAACAGCCATTGTCATCATGTCAGATGGTTAGAATATCTCTTCATAAAAAGCCTAACAAGGGAACTTTAAACAGATTAGACATCACAGCTCATACTTGTAAAACTGGAAAGAAAATTCTTGTAAGTAAGGAAGAATGTTTAGGTGCATGTTAATCCCAAAAGTAAAGGTGGAATTTTACTTGAATGTAAAAAAATACCAAGTGAAACCTTTAGAAAAAATATTTTCTTTAAATGTCCTAAATCAGCGGGATTCGAACTATCGACCACTCGTGTGTACTGCTTATGAAGTGTGATCGTTTCACACCACTAGGCCAATCCAACGATGATCACGATCTTGGAAATCAGGACTTGCATTAACCGTGCATAATGTAAATGTATTCTGTCTCATTCTCTCGCTGGCTAAATTCTATATACGTATATGGCTGTCTCTTTTTACTGTCGCTTTTCCGTTTCATTGAGTTTCAAATCATAAAGTTTATAAAGAAGAATTCATTTAAAAAAAGTCCAGTATTTTTTCAATTCTTTGTAGGTTTAGTGTTAGGTTATAATCTCACCTGATTTTTGTCATTATGTGGCTGCCTCGAGTTACTATCTTTAGAAACACAATAAGTGGGACGTTGGGACTGTTTTCCATGCATGGCTCCGTTTCTATTAAATTTAATACTTTTATTATATTTAGTTAAATCCAAAGATTAACCTTGTAAGCCTAAGTAAAAATGAATGCAACTAAATTAATTGAAATATTTATATTTCAGCTGATCCTGCAATCAGTACTCAATGCGCTTTACGAGTCAGTTAGCATGCTCCTGCGCAGAAACGTCGAGAGGCGAATACTTCTCGATAATCTTGACGCTGTGATGCTGGCTTTCGACGAAATATGCGATGGGGGGTGAGTTTCATCACCTTTGTCAGTGTTTATCGGATTCACTACCCTTCACTAGTAGTAGTACAATATCTATCCATTCATCCTATTCCAATGAAACTTTGGTGTGATGTTGTGCGCATACTCGCGAATGTTCTATATTAGTACAATCAGTTTACAAAAGATGGCATGCAAATCATTTCATTTCGAAGACAATAAGTACGAAATCACGGTCAAAAGCTCTAGTTTATTATAAAATGAAAACTTATTTAAAGCAAAAATTGCACCTTTTTAATCACCAAACTGCTACTGTTCCATGATACCAAGTTACCAAGATACTAACATGTATGGTACGAATCTTAGAGGCCTTTTTCATTGCATTCCACTTTTCAATTATGTGAAATTATTTCAATGAAAAACTGATTTTCAGAATAAGTTTGTTAATTAAGTGGCTGATGATGGTTTTACAACTTTAGATCTGCTTCATTACAAGATTATTAATTCTAAAATAAAATAATGCCGAAAGGTTGTTGAAAGTTGAATTCTAAGTTCCTGGCACGCATGATGGAACAACTGAGCTGTCCGCTTGACAGCTGAAAACAAACCTGTTTACCTACAAAGTCGATCATTTGTCGTCGTAATTTCATTGATTGTTTATTCATAGCCAAGAAAAACCTAGTAACAGAATAAATGTATTTTAATGATATTTTTCCAGGGTAATTCTTGATGCAGATCCAACGTCCATTGTCGCTCGTGCTGCGCTCAGAACTGAAGACGTGCCACTCGGTGAACAAACCGTTGCACAGGTAATGGAACATTTTAATAAATTGTTTTGGTAGTTGCCTTGTTTTGAAGCACGTAGTTAAATGTCCACAAATCAGCAGTATAAGTTTAAAAAATAATTTGTTAGTTCAACATTTTAATCACTCAATTTTGCCGGTGATCATTTGTTAGTTGACCCCTTTAAGTGCTCAACTTCGTAGTTGAGCATTTGTTAGTTGGCTACTTTAAGTGCTCAACTTTGTCACTGGTCATTTGTTAGTTGATAACTTTGAGTGCTCAACTTCACAGTTAATAATTTGTTAGTTGATCACTTTAAGTGCTTATATTTGCCTATGATCGTATTACGTTAATCATTTTAAGCTTATGCTTATGCTAATGAAACAATGGAGACTTAGTTTACTTTGTCAGTCACCTCAATTCATTCATATATGCAATAAAACTTTGCTAGCGTTTTATCTACATTTCCTATATTTGGGAATGGTTTACCTCACATATTACGTATAATATTGTCAATTGTATGTAACTTATGTGCTTACATATGAGAGGGTTCGAATGATTTAGTATTCTTAAAAATATTATTCAAAGCTAGTCCTCCATTGCTATTGTAGTTTTGGCATCGATAATTTATCAAAGATGAAAGTCAATAAAAACATCTATATCCCTTCTAACCATTTATTTTATTTTTGAATTAAGCATGCCTATGAAGTCCTATAATTATCAACAGACAACCATAGACAAAAAAAAATCCACTGTTCATGGACGCTGTTTTTTTATTCAATAGTGAAGTCACATAGATAATCGTGTATTTATGGAGCCCACAAATTATGTAAAAATTTTCATTTAATAAAATGTATGTTAAATATTAATTTACTTATTATGTATATAATTATTAATAAAATAAGCAATTAAAGTTATATATAGAAAAAAAGTTATATTTTGCATATAGAATATTAGTAGGTAGAGAATATATTTATAGAAAAGTTATATATAGCAAATAAAACAACGAAAATACTTTAATATTATTTTATTATAATGAATCGTCGGATGAACTGCAACCATCGCTTGAATCCTCAGTAACATTAATTATTAATTCTTGCGTACACAAATTGACAAACGCAATATCACGACAATATAATCTTTTTTGTTTTTTCAAAAACACTCGCCTAGTTATCAGCCGTCACTAGCACACGCATTTTTTTAGTAAATCTAGCATTTTCTTTGCGGTGAAAGGATGAGTTGTGTTATTTCTAGCCTCTTGTCCATGACTTGTGCCCAGTTGAACTCACTGGCATTATTCTGGATACAATGGAATTCTGAGGACAATGTGCCCATGTTCTGCTGTCATTTCATCAGTTACGTATCGTTTTGGCTGCTTCTTTGTTTTTAATATTTTTAGTAACTCTACTTTTAGTGGGGACTGGAGTCCCACACATCCACGTCTGCATTCATCTCCTCATGATAGTCTCCTGTTTTATGGGATTTAAAAGCTGACAGACTGTCTGGCACAAATCCTCTTTCTGTCCCCTCATGACAAATGATGAGGTGTTCACATTTTCCTATTGGCACTGCGAAGTGGAGCCATCAGTGTCGTCAGTACAAGTTTTGATAGCGTATGATTCACTCTGAGCCGAGTTTTGTCCATGCAAAATAACATTCGACCAATCTTCTATTTTCTTCGCTTGTCTTAAAAATTCGCATCGAGACAAAGCAATATCATGGCGTTCCATTACTGTTTTTCTTTTGTCAGATTTTTATATAGGAACCCAATCTGTTTCAACACCTTTTCCAAAGAAGATTTTTGACCTCGGAACAAGTCACTATCTAGTAAAGATTCTAATTTTTTTTTTGAAGTTGGAATTTCTCTTCTTTGGTAGTAGTTGTATATATGATGACGAATAGCATCAGCCTCAAAACTGTCAACTACTGTCACTTTACGGGGCTGACGTTTTTTCTAAGTGTCGATAGCTTGTTCTGGTCCATGCCACTGCCGCCGTGGGCTTCTTTATTTATTTTCGCCACTGTTGTAGCACTAATACCTAGCACTGCTGCGACACGGTCAATAACTCGTATAAGAGGTTTTTACGACATTACGATTTTCCTTTCCCAAATAGTCACGAAGCCGCAATACGAGTTCTCTTAATATCTTTTAATCGCCATACCTTTCGGCATTTTGCAAGTATAAAGCTTACGGAGAGGAACGTTATGCTCAATTCAACCAATCGTAAGAATTCACAAGTAAATCAATACGGAGGAATATAAATACTCAACTCGATGTATGAAAAATGTGAATAAACACCCAGCGAACGGAAATGCAATAACTAATTAGTACGGGCGCCCTCGTTGCAAGTGACACAAAATGGCGTCGGTGCCGCCGTGTCATTGGCGATGCATGTTCTCTATGACCTGCTTGATTGATGTTGCCAAATAATAAATACATTTACCGTAGTATAAATGGTTTATTTTAATACATAAAATATTAATCATTTAAACGCCTGGGTATGTGTATAAAACAAAAATGTTGAGCAAAAATAAAATACTTATCTATGTGTTGAATCGATTAAATCTTCTTCGTAAATAAAATAAATTGTTATAGGAAATCGAATCAGTAACGCATTAGGAAATCAATAATTGAGTTGTACTCGAACTGTTTAAAATAAAATAAATGGTTGGAAGGGGATTTCGTTGATAAAATAATCTAAATACACCAGTTTTGATTTAGACACTAAAGGCACATTAATTCATTTTTTAAGGTGTTTATTGTTTTGAGTTTGTTTCTTCTTTCGTGACCATGGGTTAGATTGGATGTTAAACTAAATTATATGGCTGTAACAAATCTTTTTTCTTTTTAATAAAAAGCAATATAAACCATTTAAGAATACGAGCCGAGGTCTGCGATTGCTACAATCACTATTGTGCTATTTGTCACTTCGCTATAAACTCTACAACTAAACAACTGATGTGTTAAAAACTAACTAATAAAGGTATTATATTTTTGTTGGTAACTTGATTTTTTTGATTAGTAGCAATGAAAATACTTTTTCTCGAATATTCTTGATTCTTGTGTTATCTTGCCACTTTTGTTACAAAGACGCTTTTTAAAAGGTTATTTACATATTCGTTATTGTTTTTGTTTGCTTCATAATTTTGTAATTTTAAATGTACATAATATTACTTATGTTTCTTCCATTTTTTATTTCTTAATAAATATGTTTTTGGTAATTGTAAAATTTTGTTTTGTTTTAAATGTATTTCTATGCTTGTTTACTGTTTATTTTCTAAAAGTTAACTAACATTAATAATAAACCACATAATCACATAATATACTACAGCATTTTGTATATAAAAATAATAACCACTACCTTTTTTAAATAAATCACATTAACGGACTTGAAATTGTAAAAAAATAACACAACCATATTTACAGTTAATTCGTAATACGAGATCAAAAGTATGGGTATTATCACTATAATACGTTTATCATATGAGAAAGGTTACATGAAGTATCCATAAAACGTAAATTGTTACGTTGTGCAAATTTCTACATAACCTAAAATATGCATTTTTACTATCAATTATTATTATAAATAATTAATTATACTTATAAACGTCATAAAAGATAAAATCCTGAATAAATTCACGAATACAATGATTTTCGCTATGTCCATGTATGTATGTCAACTCTGTCTAAGCTCAGAGACTCTTGGTACTAGAAAGCTACTTTGGTATGTGTATACATAAGACAAAGTAGAAAAATAAAAATTTGAAAAAAGGTTCTCTACACGTAAAGTGGGAATTATTTTTCGTTTATCCCATTCGGGGTAAATATTGCGGGTGTGTAAAAACCGTTTACTCAGGGATCCGTTTGCGAAATATTAAACTTCAGTCTTAATTTTTGTTAGATTTAAGTGTCAAAAAAAGTGCCAGCCCCTTCTACCAGCTAAATAGTCGTTTTTGGATATGTGAAAAAAATCATGGTTGTAGTATATAATTATAATAAATTTAAAAGGAAAACTATCAGAGGTCCGTAGGCTTTACAAGATAACGAGTAGTAGTCAATCAATTTATAAAATGTACTATGAGAAGTGATTTCGTTAAAATCGAATTAATTGAACGCCATTGTACATTCAATTTTCAGTTGGTACCTTTTTTTAATTGGAATAAAATGTATGTTTTCGTAATTGTTACATTTTTACTGTAGCAACATATGTATTATAGACGGTGTATGTCAGGTTGTCCGGATTGCGATCTCCATTGTTATCATAGAACTTTTTTTATTTATTTAATTTACACAATTTACACACCCCTCAATTCTTTTATAGTATAATCTTATTATTATTAAAAAATATAAAGGATATTAATTTAATTATTTTTTGTGTTGTTGCCACAGCAAAAAACACCTTCGAGAAAATAATATAATATAGACATGATTACACATATATTTCGTTTCGTTATATATTTTCTGTTAAAATTTTCAGATCCTCTACAACATTGTGAATAGCTAATGCCGTCTCAAAACTTCGCTTGTGCTTAGACAAAGATTATAAAACTGTAGAAACTTTAGTAATGTTTAGCTTTTTATTAATGTACTTACTATTTGAATACATGAATGCTTATTATTTTTATTTATTTATTTTTGTAATGGCAATTCTTTTTAGCTATTAAGCTTCGCAACATTATGCTTGTGTATGGTTTTAATTATATTTATAATCCTTAATCGCATAGCTTGCATATAAATAAATATTTATTAATTTACTTTTAATAATATTTAGTATAATTTCATCCCTTGCATAGTTGCATATAGATAATATTTTTCAAGTAGTCATGATTAGAAAATTCGTAAAAAATTTCTCAGGAGTTATAATGTTTCTGATATTTTTAACCCTCGATGCAAACGAGGGGTGTTATAAGCTTAAAATATGTATTTGTAGCTCCACATCGTAGCTCCCAAACGGCTTTCGATATTTATTTTTTATTTTTTGACGGGTAACTTTTGATCTAGATTGTTCTTAGCTATGATTTACGAAAATTTATTCAGCCGTTTGAAGATTTATCACCTTTTTTCTGGTCGATTGATGGATGCAAGCATCTTCCATAGGTCTGATCGAATCGAAATTTGGTATACTTCAGTTATACAATTATTATAAATGTACATTTATAAATTATACATTAGTACATTTATAATAATTACAAATGTACTTCAATTATATCAGAAGAACATTGATCTGATGCTGTATCATCATCTTCAATCTGCTCAACCCCTCACCATCCTACAGTAGATAGTATCGTGTTTGGGTTAATTGGAATGGTCTCAATGAATAGCACATTGGTGTTGGGAGTTTCTTAAAATTGCCGGAAAAGATCAATAATACACAAAATGTTAGTTATTCATCCAAATTTATTTTATCTTCTTCAAAGTATGCTCGTTCAGAAACGACTTACTTTACAACGAACTTATGACACTTATGCCAACGAATAATTCAATCATCAAAACATTTTTTAAACGAGTTTCAATTGAGCTTAGTGTTCGTCGCGAATTCTCTTTTTTTTATCGTTATAGGTTTGGCGTAGTGGTCACAATCTCACCTGATGTTAAGTGACGATGTGGCCCAAGATGATAACACGCTAAACTTAGTGGAAGACTGGCTCTCAAGTGCAGCTACCGGAACACACCTATTGATGCTAAGAATTTTTTTTTCCACAAATCTGGCCTTTTCGTCAAATTTACTCTCTTAAACGTCGCATAACGCTCAAATAATATGCTTTATTTACCGTTTGACCGTCCGGTAAGAATTCCGGGTGTGGAAGAATTCCGGAATTGACCCGTTCGAGCATATCCTCAACGACTTTTATGAGATTCAGTTTTTGGAGAAAATTCAGGTCTTTTGGGACTAGACGAGCGGCAACATATTTCTTACTCAAGTGATTATTTAAAATGATACGGATCAACTCGTGAGGCACAGAAAGTTCAGCGGCTATTTCTCTCAAACTTGAACGAGAATTTTCAGTCAGTGTTTCCTTCACTTTAGCGATGTTAACTTCAGTTGAAGACGGTGATGGCCTGCCAGGGTGAGGCAATTCTTCCAGCATATCTCGAACGCTTTTGAACGCTTTCTACCACACATAAGCACGTGTTTTTGATAAATTCGATTCACCGTAAGCCGTCTGTAACATTTTCAGTGTCTCCGAACACGAAATTCTATTGGCGATGTAAAATTTAAGAAAAAATCTTTATTCGATGTTTTTCTCCTTTATGAAATTCACAATACACACTAGATATGATTTAACTAAAAACAACACTGTATTTAATCTAAATGACAGATGCAACTCAAAGTTCGCACTAAAATAAACATAAGTTGCGCAATTTAACAAAAAAAAAGGTGTGTGCGATTCACACACGATAGAAGTGAAACTTCATTTTAAAAGATATTTTATTTAAACAGTGTGCAATATACGTACACACCGACATTTGCTCTCTCGCTCTGACTCACACAAAGAGGAGAGACCGATAATATATTGCTCTCTCGCTCTGGCTCACAAAAGAGGAGAGACTGATATATATTACTCTCTCGCTCTAGCTCACACAAAGAGTAGAGACGATAATGTGCGATAAACGTTTAACGCGTTGGAAGTCGCATAAGAATTTTCACTTCAAAATATATATATATATTTGGAACTATAAACAAATCATCCATTCCCGATACTTTTTTTACTGAATGTATACTGTGGAACCATCTCCCGGCCAATGTGTTCCCTCCTTCTTATGACATCGGGTCCTTCAAGCGTAACCTGAAGAGATATTTATGCAGGCCGGCATGACAGCGGCGACCGCCGATGGATTTCGATCTCTCGGTGGTCGCCGTTGTATTTGGATTGTACTGTGCTTACAATCAGGAGCAGTTCTGTCAGTGTGCTGAATTATTATAAAAAAAAATTGAAGAAAGGTTGCATGACAGATGTCTAATTTTTATTTTTAGATATGTGGCGTCATAACTATCGGAAACTGATTTTACGTTTATCGATTATTTTTTAATGCTAAATAGTAACGATATGAGGATGTTTTAAAACTGTGGAGGGATGTGTAAACTATGTAAGATTTAAATAACAGTAGTGTGCGTAAAAAGGCGTAGTATCCACAATCTCACCTGATTTTAAGTGACGATGTGGCCAAAGATGATAACACGCTAAACCTAGTGGAAAACTGGATCTCAAGTACAGCTGCCGGAACACACCTATTGGTACTTGGCGGCAGATTTTTTACTTGAGGGTGGTATTAGAAAAAGGCCTACCACGATGCTATGGTTTCATCACGATATTTTCCTTCACCGAAAGCTCGAGCTCATTGCAGGGATTCGAACTCATGTCGCTCGACGCGATATTCGTACATGCTACCACTGAGCCATCATTACTTCAAAATACAGAACTGCTGACCGCATAAAGCCAGCGTAGTAAACATCACAGCGATTAGATATTTTTTTTCAAAATGAGACCTATCAATATTTAACAACTACGCAGAGCGTAAAGTTCAATCCAGATGTCGAATTTTCACTGATTCTCTTCCGACAATCTTTTCGATACTATTCGACGACTATAAAATTATCGATGCCAGTAACGACCATCACTAGTATACAGAAGCAGTAATTATAAGTTTTGTATTTTCAGGTACTGCAATCGGCGAAGGAACAACTGAAGTGGTCTTTGTTAAAATAATTTATTTAAAATACATTTATTATTTCAATATATATTACTATTAAATTTATAAATATATATATTTACACCGACCTTTTTTTTTAAACTTTGTGCATATTAGACGTAAGTTTTATGCCCTGTTATAGTTTTCCATACCAATTTTATTTATTATTGTAAGTCAAACATTCGAAAATTTATGTATGCGGATAATAGAAAAAAATATGTTGTCTGGAAACGAGTATGTATTATATAGTTCTCTTATTAACATAAACTGAAAAAATAATATTAGAAGACAACGGTCACGTCCTATAGAAATTTCGGAATTGACTTAAAAATTTCAATAAAAGGATGATACATTGCTACTAATCTAAAAAAATGGGAAGCAGTGGTCACCTCTTTGTCGAGACTTTAGAATTAACTTAGGTATTGGGAGTAAAAGGATGATACTATGCTATTAATCTAAAAAAATGGGAAGCAGTGGTCACTTCTTTGTCGAGACTTCAGAATTAACTTAGGTATTGGAAGTAAAAATATGAGACTATGCTATTAATCTAAAAAAATGGGAAGCAGTGGTCACCTCTTTGTCGAGACTTCAGAATTAACTTAGGTATTGGAAGTAAAAATATGAGACTATGCTATTAATCTAAAAAAATGGGAAGCAGTGGTCACCTCTTTGTCGAGACTACAGAATTAACTTAGGTATTGGAAGTAAAAGGATGAGACTATGCTATTAATCTAAAAAAATGGGAAGCTGTGGTCACTTCTTTGTCGAGACTTCAGAATTAACGTAGGTATTGGAAGTAAAAGGAATAGACTATGCTATTAATCTAAGAAAAATGGGAGGCAATGGTCACGTCTTGTAGAGTCTTAAGTTTTGACACAGATATGCAATAAAAGCAAAACAGCATACAACTAAGCCGATAAAGCGTCACTCTTCAGTTTGCTGAGACCGAACTCGTCCGCGCTCGGTGTTATATTCAATTTCGATATTTGTTTAAAAGCCGGGTGGTTTTTGTCTTTCAGTAACTTGAAGAGAACGTTTTCCGAGCTACCCACGAAACAGCCGATCGTGTGGAAGCGCTGAAATAAAAAACAGTAGTATTAAAAAAAACTTTATTAAATTTTCATACAAACATACAAAAACAAAGAACAGTTTAATTTGATTTCTTTATACATAGTAAAGTAAAAAAATAATAATTATAAAATCCATTGTATTGCGGGTGGTATAACGCGATAATATTGTGTCCGACTGGATCGGGACCACCATACATCAGGTGTAAAACCCCCTTTAGTGGTATGCTTAGGCGTACTGCGTTCCAGGATCAGCAAGTGTATATCAAGCCGCTGGGAAGCTTTCCGTCCGGCATGACAGCGATGACTGACGATATCTCTGTGGCCTTTGCTTACCATCAGGCGCAGTCCCATCACTTGGCAATGCTACTATAGAAAATATATTAAAAAAACCGTATAAAACGAAAACTAAGTTAACTGAAATGGATAGAGAACTAAAGTTTGGAAATAACATCAAAACCCAAAATATTAGAGGTGGGCTGTTTATTCAGTTTGGAGATTTGTTTGAATGCGGGATGTTTCTTATCTTTCATCAATTTGAAGAGTACATTCTCCGATGTTGTTATGAAACACCCTAGGGATTGCATGCGCTGGAAAGGGATAGACATAGTTACTTTCAGATTAAACAATCAAAATCTTTGTGATTATAAAGTGTGTTTTTAACTACGGAGTAAAGTAACATTTCGTGTGTTGCTAATTAATTGAATTTTAAAAATAATTATGTCCACCAATCTGAAATAATCGTAAAATCGTACGAGTTATTTTTGCTATTGTTAGGTCTTTTACCCTGCTAAGAGGGCGAATAAGATAGACAAAATCACATTTGCCATGCGCCAACCGTAGCGTTTTTTTTAAGCAGTTTGTCAAAAGTCATTCTATAATCTGCTGAGTTACGTAATGATAATAGTAAAATATCGATGTTTTCTTAATTCATTATTAAAAATCTTACGATTCCAATAAACGGTAGCACAACACTACAAAAATGAATATGGCAACATTATTTTCAAGTTTGACATTTGTGATTATCAATGTACTCCGTGGGATTAAAAAAACGCACTATAGCAAGCGATTATCAATGGCTTGATTGAAGCGTACAGTAAATTTGTTAATTATGTCAATTTAATTTTTACAATCGGCGAGTTGACAGTGTATTTAAATATTAAAATGCGTTTAATATTATTGATCTATTGATAAAAATCCTAAAACAAATCTGGAAAAAAATATTATTGGGAAAATTAAGATTGTTTGTTTGTGAGCCATGTGATTGCAAACACAAACACGTGACGTCATTGTTCACTAAATACCTATACACAATTGTGATATTAGGTTATCTTGTGATAAGTGACTTTGTAACAAATCACATTCTAATGTTATATTAAGCAGTGATATGCTATGCAAATAAATTATAATATGCCATATCACTAATTTGGTCAAACTTTAAAGCAGGAAACAGCGTTTAATAAATCTACTAACATTACAACGAACATTCTTGTTGATTAGTACATTTTCCTTTCTATAAATTAGAATGTAAGAGGCCATAGCTAATATTAGTTTTTACAAAAATTAAAAGAAAAATTACTCACGAGTATACTGAAATTAACATACACCGAAATTATTATAGCAAAAGTATTTTAAACGGTTTTTGTGGTGCAAAATTTATAATTGTCACGTAGAAATCTTAGATATGTACTGAATTTTTGTTATTTTGTTAAGTTCAATTGACATAAAGTATAAAACAAACAGATTAAATTTTGTAACTTTTTTTACCGTAGCACGGCAATGTGACGTCACGGTACACGATGGTAAGCACAGTGCAATCCAACATCGGCGACCACCCAAGAATATATAATCTATCGGCAGTCGCCGCTGTCAAGCCAATCTGCTCAAATGTCTCTTCACATTATGTTTTTAAATTTTAATTGGAAACATTTATTTCATTCATTTAAAGTAGCGGCATGCTATGACGGCCGTTTATTAATTTCGATTTATTTTCGAAAAACATTTAATCAACTGCGAATCGTATCTATAAGTTTTTGGATTTATAACTAGTATTGCAAGTAGTTGCTGATTAAAAAGTTAAAAAAAAACGAGAATACAAATCTTTACTTAACATATTTCAATGAACTGAATATTGGATTTGAGCATTGACGCAATTTCGCCGGAAGTAGTAGAAGTTGTGCTGGCCAGAGATCTTTGTGACGACCGTATTAGATTTCTTTTTCTTTCTATATATATTTAATTTCGAATTTTGAGAAACTTAAATGCCGAGATTGTGGTAAATAAGTACATGAATAATTATAATCCATTAACGATTATATGAAATGACACTGTTTTTTTTTTGTTAGTAAAAACGTGAAAAGATTTTATCACGGGACCATATTCTATAGTTAGACCATAATATATATATTTTAGAAATAAGTGTAATTAATTAATTTTGTGTCCTAAAATTATACATTCGATAAATTTTATGACTAACTGCACTTCACTATCAACAAGAAACAACAGCAATTGGCTCCTTCAAACGTAGTTATTAATTTATACGAAACTTTATGTGCGGACACACGTCATAAAGGCCATCATATCGTGCCGCTAGTACACATAAATATGTTACAAACCTGTAAAGCCAGAGTTCTGTCCATCAGTGACCTAGATGATACTCCATCAGCTAAAACATGAACTGCAATGTCTTCCTTCAATAAATCTATCACTGTTTGTTCAATGCATACATGGGCCTGGAATATTAAACATTATAATCATTTTCTCAGTGCTAGGGTGTATGCTGTACGGATACCGCGTCGACGATCGATGTGATTTCGAATCCCTGCAATAAGCCTGAGCTTTCGATGAAGAATACATCGTGATGGATCTATAGCATTTGGTAGTGCAATTTCTATTACCACATATCTATACTACCTTCAAGTTGAAAGTCTGTCACCAAGCACCTATAGATGTGATATGGCAGCTGCACTTGAGAGCTAGTCCTCCTCCAGGCTTAAAACTAACTCAATTCAAACTGGTAGTGTTGTTTAATTTTGATTTGTTATCTGTACGTTTGACAGTTTTATATGCTTAAATCAGTTGAGATTGAGGTCGAACTTGATAGAAAAAGGGCAAAGATTAAGTGTTTGATAATTGACATTAAATGAACAAATAATTACTTCAATCCCAAACAGCACGACAGAACCTAAGTCAGGTATGTCCTTCTTCAGCCGTTCCTGCAGTTCAGGAGTGTACATAGAAAATTTCGTCTTCTCGTACACCATAGCAGCATCTTCAACTTTAATATCTTTGGTGGTGTGTCCGAGACCTTTGGGGTACTGTTCTGAGATGTACACAGGAATCTTAAAGTGTTTTGCAGCTTCTAGCTGAAATGAGTTTTTAATTGTATTTTTGAACATTCGAGTTAATAATAGGTCTTTACCTATGAAATAGCCGTTCTGCAGTACTGGCCATTTCAAATCAAAATAATTTTTGTTTGGCTAAGAATTCTAATTTCAAATTAATTTTATTTTAAAAACATGGAATTCTTTTTCCAAAAGTAGTGAGGAGGAGAATGTGTCAAAAAGGTGAAAAAAGAATACCTTGAATCTGAATCATAGAAAAATCATGTGATTTGTAGGAAATAGATCATTTTGCATATAATTTGTGCAATTTGAGCTAGAACACTCCACAATCGCCATTTTTACACCACCAACTTAAAGTACATTTCTCTTACCAAATTTTTAGTATAAAAGAAATTATATTCAAATTCCAATAAATAATTAAGCTACAAATTAATCATAAGACTATTAGATAAAATTATCTATATAAATATGGTTGATATAAATTATGCTAATATTTCCAGTGTGAAATCAATATATTCAAGTTTGTGTAGTGTAAATTGCTGGTGTCGATTTGTACTATGACTTCCATTTGCAAGCATAAAATATGTTAATAATAGTAGATTACACAATAAGTTGAAAAAAGGGAATATAATTCGAAGGACCAAGTTGGATCTCAAAAGCAAAGAAGAATTCTTGAGTAGAATCCCGAGCGTAGAGAGAACAAGGACAGAGATTAAAAAAGTATTCATGATTTATGCCCTCTACTTTTCATCATAGACTGTGAGAAAATAAATAATGATTATGATATGATTATTATATGTATCACATTTTTTATGCAATCCAAGTGTAATAAGAGAACAAAAGATTAAATATAAGCATTACAATTTTAGAAATTTACAGTAAAATTAAAAGTAAAAACAAAAAGAAAAAAATTAAATAAGTAGCATTTTTTTTTCATTTAAATTGGATAGCTCCATTCAGTCAGCCTGTAGGTACATTCAGCACATTTTATTTATGTTCTGTACATAATCCACATAATTCATGCTTGTTCCAAATTCTATTGGTTTTATTCACTCAATGAGTATGTAACAGAGTTTTACTGACTGTTATTTGAAGAATAAGTGGCAATGATAAAAATATATTAATATACTTAAAATTTACAACTACAACAAAGTTACAACTAGTTATAACAATAAAAACGGGTAACAAATTATGACAGTTACTTTCCAAAGATAAAGAACATAACCAACCAATAAATTGAAAAGTAATTATTATAAATAATAGCTCTTCATAACTTTATGTTTAGTTTTTAAATCGCATGTGTATTGGTATTGAACCTAAATGTACTTTTATTTTTATAAATCCTACATTTACAAATCATTCAACAAAAAATATTATTTAAGACCACACTGCCCAAAAGCTAAGGTATAGGTATAGGCCTTTGACCGGGTAGTTATTGTTACGTAACATGTGAATAATAAATATTTACCATTTTATTGGCGACTTTGACTACTTCGCCAAAATGTTTTACGTGAGGCCGAAACGTTTCTTGTATATCGCACAATAAGAAAGCTGTTTTTGGCGCCTCCAAAGCTCCTAATTTCAAAATATTGCGACAAGCCATCGTTATTTTGCTGCAAAAACCTATTCATAAATTTTCGTAAATCCTAAATATTGACAATATAATATTTTGATAACAAATTAGGGATGATCGATCAGCCGATATTAATCGATTTAAAGAAACATTACTAATGTTGCGACGTCGATACGTCAATAATTTGAACGAAAACATGGAGATGTTTTCACATTTGCCTCTTGCAAATGAGAGTCTTTTTGAAGTGAAACTTCTTATGCGACTTCCAACACCTTAAACGTTTAACGCACATTATCGGTCTCTCCTCTTTGTGTGAGCCAGAGCGGGAGAGCAATATATTATCGGTCCCTCCTCTTTGTGTGAGCCAGAGCGAGAGAGCAAATGTCGGTGTGTATGTATATTGTAAACTGTTTAAATAAAATATAAAATATCTTTTAAAATGAAGTTTCATTTCTATCGTGTGTGAATCGCACACACACCTTTTTTTTCGAACTTACTAGTCTGTAAGCCATAAGGGCCTTGAAGTAGGAGTGCTCGATATGTGATAAAATATCGATTCATTAATTTGATATATCGAATCATTAAATTCGATATATAATATCGATATATTTTATCCGATATATGAAATATCGTACGAAATTAGAATATTTAGGAAAAATCATAATTAATTCATTTACATTCATTTGAAACATGACCTAAACTTATACTTTAACTACAGCTATAAAAACTCAGCTACAAAAAATACCAATCTATCTAGTTTGTTGTCCAAGTTCGCCAACCCGGCGGATACACGAAATCTGTTTTTTACAGCTTCACCCGAGCTTTGTAAAAGGAGTATTTTTAAAAATTGTAAAAGAACGCTATCTAGTGATTTTTGCCGTAACCAAAATTTCACTACAATACTCTTCGAAAGTTAGAAAAAGGAAGTGAATAGACCCGATGGAGTTCGGTATGTACAGTAAAATTCTAAAACAACAACAATGGTAATCTGTCGGTGGTGGTCGTTGTCATGGCGGTCTGTAAGCCTCTTAGTAGCTGGATATACATTGGCTGATTCCGAAATGTGACATACCAAAATACAGACACTGCGACGAATTTATCAGCATATTTATGGTGGTCGCGATTCAGTAGGGCAGCTGTCGAGACTGACCTATCAAAAATTATTTCTTGCCTTAGTAAGGTTCAACAGGATACTTTTATTTTAATTAGGAAATAAATCGTTAAAATATTTTATTGTGCACGTCTGAACGTCTGTAAGAATCTTCATCGTTATGTTCTATATTAGAACGTCTATGAATTATAAAAATATGTTACACTATTTTATAGTCCTTTTCCAAACGGCTAGTATTTCTTAAGTCTAAATTGTATAAAACATGCATACATACATACTAGACTGCGTCAGAATAAACTTTTTTGTTCAGTAAGTACATCTAAAAAGTTTCTTCGTTAGACAAAAAACCTCCTAAAAGGTGAGCTTGATGCCTGGCTCATGGTATAAAATGGTTCTCCACTTCCATCTATATCGTAATTATTTATAAAAATAACAATTTTCAGATAAAACGAATAAAGCACTCTACAGTAGGTATACAATATATTTATTTTTTGCGTGAGCTGACGTCACTTAAACTCGGTTACAGCGTTGAAATGGGGGCTTTTAAATCGACATAATATCATTGCAGTATTAAATTATTATAACAGTAACAGTTACAGTAACCTCCATCTCGGCTCGAACAAAGAAATTTGCTAAGTCGTATTTTTGCCGTACTGTGGGGTTGTGGAACCGTCTCCCGGCCAGTGTTTTCCCTCCTTCCTACAATATGGAGTCCTTCAAACACAACGTGAAGAGATATTTAAGCAGGCCGGCATGACAGCGACGACTATCGATGTATTATAAATCATGCGGTAGTCGCCGATGTTATTGGATTACACTGTGCTCACCATCAGGTACAGTGTAGACACTAAAAAAATATATATTTATGTTCAATTTGAACATTTTTTCAGGGTTTTATATTTATAAATCGCACGCAAACGACCAAATTACTTTATAACATTGTGTGATTTTGCACGTTGTCATGTTTTTAGGTCAAAAATAGTAGTAAATACCTATTAGATAAGAAAACCCCTAAATCCTCCTGTCTCATTTTTTGATCTCACAAAAATATGCACATGTACATTTAGTTCTCCTCAATATCTTTAGCAATATTGGTAGGGTTACCCCGTATTGCTTTAGGAAGGTTGTGTGGAGATAAATAATAGATCCTCCCATAGCTTTGTAATACTCCTTAATTTTGGGAAAATCCCTTGATCTGGCATCAAGGGTTGAAAGACGTTCCATCGATGTTTTAAGCATTTAGCATGATAAATGTTTTTTTTACTTACATATTATTATTATTTAAATCTATCACTCACAACACTTATTTTATAAAAGAAAAAAATATATAAATATTTTATATTAATGAACTTCTGATATCGATAGACGAAACATTATGCTAAATACTAATGAACAACTCAAAGAATGTAAAAAAACGTTCTACAATGTTATTTTAATATTTCAAAGCCAAGACCAAAATTGTTTATAGCGCCATCTACAAATTTATGTATGCATTATGGCTTCAAATTTTACTTCGTGATTTTTATAGTTTTTACTAGATGGCATAAATAAATATAATAAAAACTGAATAATGTAAATTAACATTGAATATTTTCTGGTTTATGTCTTACAGTACACAAAACCGCATCTGATTATATATATAATCTACAATAATAAATCACGTTTGATTAGTGTGAAATTGGAGCACAGATCAATAAAATATACCAATACTAGGGACAGATCGTAGAGTGCGTGATAGTCCAGTCATTTAAGCTTAAATTAGGTAAGAATCTCGGAATTCGAGATACCCAGCTGTAAGTCTGTAAATACTTGTATATTGACACCCTAAAAGTTGTCTCAAAACCTATATATGGTAGGGTGAAAGCAACTATTAAAATTTCAAGGTTAAAGGTCACAAAAATCGGTTTATTGCGCTTTCTTTGGAAATATCTCATTTCCTATGGGTTTTTTGCTATTTATATTAAATTATTTTTATACCGTATAAATTTTTTTTATACGGTGAACCGTTTTCGAGATAGAGGGCGGAGAGCGCGCGGTCACAGCATCACTTCAGGTCAACCGGTGCCTCCGGTCGAAAACGCGCCATATATAGTTGATGAACTATCGATAAATCAATGATTATAAATATTTGTCAATTTTTATTAACTATTAAGATATTATATTTTATCATTTTCTTCATGCATTAAATCTATATCTATTCAATTATACTGATAACCCTTTACTCGACTAAAAGTTTTGAAAATTATCCTCATTCCAAAACACATATTTTATTTCTGCACGCATTAAGTGGCTGTGACACAACTGCTGCGCTTTTTAAAAAGGGAAAAAATCATTATCAAAAGTTTTTGAGAAACTGACAAATTTGGATGAACTAGCTGCAGCATTTGAGGAAGAAAATTGTTCGGCCCAGAGATTATTAGAGAGTGGAACTCAAACCTTATTGGCAGTCTATAATGCTCCGAAATCTGTGAAAAGTCTCGATCATCTTCGTTATATGCATTACGTCAAGTCTACAAAACTTAATAAACCTGTGCAGCTTTCAAATATTCCACCAACAAGTGCAGCTGCTCATCAACATTTCAACCTTGTATATTATCAAGTTCAAACTTGGTTAGGACATGATTTGGAACCCCAAGTATGGGGTTGGGCAATGCGAAACGATTTTCTGGAGCCTATCATGACAATTTTACCACCTGCTCCAGAAGATTTGCTAAATACAATTTTCTGCAACTGCAAGAGTGGTTGTGGTTCCCGATGCGGATGCAGGAAAGCGGGCTTGCAATACTCTTCAGCTTGTAGCCAATGTAATGGGCAAGCCTGTCTCAATGCTCTATTTTTTTTTTTTTTTTTTTTTTTTTTCGAACTGACTATACTGTTAGCCTTAGGGGCCCTGGAGCCTTTACGGCTTTTACAGCTTTACCGGGCTTGGGGGCGAGCGCTTGGGGCACTCAGCCACGAAAGCTAAGCAACAACACCCGAGGGTGCCACAGTGGCCGAACCTCGGCTCGGACTGTTGCGCGTATGCAATTAAGTCGCGATCTGACTAATTCCCTATCCGTAATTCGATCTAAACTAACTATACATATATACATGTTTCTGCCCCCTGGGAGGAGGGAAGGAACATGTGTATGTGTATTTAGTGGTCTGAAAATTTTTGTCTAATCTAACTAGGCAAAAAAAGAAAAAAAAAGGTCCCTTACAGAACCTATGTACCTATGTGTGTTGTGCATGTGTGTATAATGCAGTGTCATGTATGGCTGTGAAAGCTAGTGATTGTAGAGTCACTTGTATCGCGCGAGCGGCTGCTTGGCTCAAGGGCTCCATGCCGATGGATCGGACCTAGGCTTGAGTTGCCGCAGAGGAGGGCGGTCGTGGCGGGTGTGCGGGAGCGAAGTTAACCGTACGTCCCCTGCGGAGGGAACGGTGGTTTCGCGGGCGTGGGCGCGAGCACGCATATGTTGCGGGAGCGGACGCGTAGAAATTGTTAGCGTTCTCGATGTCGTCATCGGGATCGACAAAGAGATTTCGCGGACGGCGTTTATAACGTTTGGCAACGGGGATCGAGTTGTCTGGGACGTAGTTCACGGTGGATTTTACGAGCGGGTTGGGATGATTCGAAGCGCTATCGAAGTATCTCCTGGTGAGATATTTCACATAGGCTTCTATCGAGGGAAGCCTCATGTCCCTGTGCAGGTCCATGTTCCTAACGAAGGCTGGAGGTTCAAGCAGGCGACGGAGAAACCGATTTTGGACTCTTTGCATGCGGGCAAAGTTATGTTTGGACATATGTGCGAACGCGGCGCAGCTATATGTCAAGATCGGACGGACGCACATCTTGTACAGTGTGAGCTTATGTCTTAAGGACATTTTGCTTACCGAACTGAGCAAGGGTCGCAAGCGGGAAAAGATCCAGATGGCCCTATTCCTGACTATAGTAACGTGTGCGTTGAAGTTAAGCTTCGAGTCGAGGGTGACACCCAGATATTTAGTCTTGGTGGCCCAAGGGATATTCGTACCGAATAATGAGAGGGGTCCTACCGTGCGTGGTAGTTTGCATGTATGCGGTTCGAACATAATCGCGGCGCTCTTTACCGGATTAATAGCTATTCGCCACGTTCGAAACCACTCCCCGAGAGTGGTTACGGCACGTTGGACTGCGCAGGCGAGATTTTTTCTGTGTCTGTTTGACGCATATATGACTGTGTCGTCAGCGTAGAGCCCTACCTCGACCCCGGGAGGCTTCGGGAGGTCGCTGACGTACAGATTGAAAAGGCAAGGCGCCAGAATGGAACCTTGCGGGACGCCTGAGCGTATAGATAGTACTCCTTCCACTCGGTAGTGGAAGGTGCGGTCGCGTAGAAAATCGTGAACTAGATGAATTAACCTATCCGGGACTTCTAATTGATGTAGCTTGTGGACTAGTCCGGCATGCCAGACCTTATCGAAGGCCTTAGCTACGTCGAAAAAGACCGCAAGCGTACGGGCGGGGGCGATACTACTTTTGGCAAAGTTGCTCGTGATGTGCTCCGTGAGGCGGTGCACTTGATGTGTACACGAGTGTCGGGCGCGAAAACCGAACTGTTCGGGAGGGTATAGATTTTTAATATCTATAACGGTTTTGAGACGGTTCAGAAGGAGCCGCTCGTAAAGTTTCCCTAGTGTGTTTAAAAGGCTGATCGGGCGATAGCTATCGGGAAGCGAAGCTTTTTTGCCGGGCTTGTGAATACCTATAACTATAGCTTTTTTCCATACGGCTGGAAAATAGCAGTGGGCTATGGCTACATTGAAGATGCAGACCAAAAGAGCTATGAGGTGATCGGGAAAAAGTTTAAGTACTTCATTCCTGATACCGTCGGGGCCGGGGGACTTTCTAGGCTTAAGGCCTTTAATAACAGAACAAATCTCGTCATGCGTGACCGGGTTTAACGTTTCCGCGGGGGGAATCGTCGTTAGTTCCTGAACGGCGGTCTCGATGGTTTCGATGTGGGCAGTGTCTACGTTGTCGCAGTTTGGAGAGCACTGGCTCTCCAAGCTTGCGGCAAGGCATTCTGCCTTATCGTCACTATCGAACGCGGGTGGGAGATTGGGGCCCCTTTCGAGGGGCGGCATCAGGGCGGAAGCTTCTAACTTCAGAGAGCGGGCGAGGTTCCAGTAAGCCAGATGGGACGGCTTGAGACCCTCTAGGAGGTTATCCCACCGGTGACCTCTGTACTCGCCGATGCGAGTTCTAACCTCTCTCTGAAGTCGCCGTAACCTACAGGTGTTATCCCTCGTCGGATAAGAATCGTGTGCACGTGTCGCGGCGTTCTTTTCAGTGATTAACGCTCGTAAGCCGGGGGGGAGTATAAAACGGCGTTCGTTTGCCGCTTGCACCTCTCTCGAGGCCTCCCTTACACCGGTTTGGAGGTAGTCGACCAGGGAATCGATGGCTAAGTCGGCGTCTGCTGTTGACTCTAATACGTCGGGGATCCTAGCTAAGCTGGACGGGGTAGCGTTATCGGTTAGGTAACGATTTAATATCGCGTAGTCAACTACTTTGACTTTTGGCGGACTGGGGTCGAACGGTTGCCCGACTTGTAAGATAACCGGGCGGTGATCGGAGTCCAGTTCGTGTACGACTTCTATAAGTCGTAACCGAAGTGAGACACCTTTGAGGAGGGCTATGTCAAGTACTGTCGGTTGACAGTTATCTTGAAAGTGCGTGGGCTCTAGCGGTGCTATGACGTCAAAGCCGAGCACATCGCATAGTAGGTCGAGAATAACCCCGTTAGGGGTGTTACGCGAGTTGTTGAAATGGGTGTGACCGCTATTGAAGTCGCCTGCTATTATTACGGATTGACCGAGTGAAAGTAGCGCCTCCAGATCGGACTGAAGGAGTCTTTTACTCGGGGAGAGATATGCAGAGACAAGCGTGATTGACGGATGGCCAGTCATGCCTATTCTACAGATGGACACTTCCATATTGGTAAGTGCGGGAGGGTCTATTGGCATGCAATAGAGGGAACGCTTGTAGTAGATGAGCGTGCCGCCTCCTCGGGTGGCACGGTCATTTCTGACTATATTGTAATTTGCTATCTTAGGGTCGCGCCTACTGGGTTTTAGAAGTGTTTCTTGTACTAGAAATACGTCTATCTCCCGTTCCCTAAGAAAGGTGGATACTAGGTCCCGTTGTGGAAGGAGGTTTCGCGCGTTAAAGAAAGAGATGTTGAGACTCCTAGGTTTAATGCGAGCCATTTATAACCGTTATCTATTTCCCGGCACGGGCCAGGCGCATTAGCGTCGCTGTCATCAGGGGAAAACGCCTGATGGATTCGGCGGGGCCGTACTCAGCGACGCACTGGTCGTATGCCAGTACTTCCTGAGGGTCATGCTCGCGGAAGAGCATGACCATGTAGTCAACGCCGCGGCGCGTGCTAACGGGCGGGGAGGCCTGAGCCTTAGGAGGCTGAGGGCGGGGAGTAGAGACCCATGCTGCCTGAGGGGCTCGCATGGCCGGAGGGGGTGCGCGGGGTGCGGGGGTGGCCGCCACCGGGGCGCGGGAAGCGCCCGGGAGGCTGGGAAAGGCTTCTGGCGTGAGCAGAGGCATGGGTTGACTATTGGCGGCGGGACGTGCCCTCTGAGGAGGGGTGTGTCGCTCTTGCCTTGGGCGCGTAGGGCGCATAGGGCGCGTGGGACGCGGGGCACGGGGACAGCCGCGATAGTTCGCGGGGTGACCCGCGTTGCCGCATAGCACGCAGCTCGGAGGGGTAGACGACTCGCGAGTGCGCGTGCACTCGCTTGTCGCGTGGTCCCCGAGGCACTTAACGCACCTGGGACGTAAATGGCAGTTACGGGCCGAATGTCCGTACAGCTGGCAGTTGTGGCACTGCGGAGGGCTGCGGTTTTTGTGTGGGGGCTCTACGGCTATTCCGGAGAGCTCGCACACTTACCTGACATTAAAGATGGCTCTGCCCTCGGGGGTCAGATCCAAGATAACTACGACCATATCTAATGGTCGGTTTTTGGATTGTCCGCCGTGCATTCTATGCACTTCGCGGACAGGGAGGGCCTTCGCTAAGAGGTCAGTTTTGACCTCCTCGGGCGTGATTTCCACCGGGATGCGGCGGATTACAACCCGGAGGTGACGCTCATCGTCTAGGGTGTATGAGTAGTAGTGTAGGTTGCTTGCTCGGAGCAACTTTGTGAACTGACGGTGTTCGTCAGAAGTGGTTACTTGTACGCGGATACCGTTGGCCGTGTTACTGGCCGAGGTATAATTAATTTTTAAGTCTCTAAGCTTGTCCGCGAGCTTAGTCCAGACCGCCTTGTTTTGGACTACTACTGGCGGTGGGCGACGCGCCTTTCTGCCGGCAAAAGTACCGGCAGGCGCTGAGGGCGCTGCGGAGCGGGGGGCGTGGCTGTTTAGCCCAGTTTTCTGCGCCTTTTGTGGGCGGGACTGAGTCTCCGGAGGCTCGGGACGCGAACGCGATGCCCGTTTGGCGGGCTTGTTTTTTTGAACGAGGGTGAAGCCCTCGTTATCTGTGACTATCGCCGTGTCCATTTCGTTGGACTCGGGTCCGGGATCCGGATTAGTGGGCGAGTAGCTATTGTTCGTAGCTACTAGCGTCGGCGTGTCCGCTTCGGGAACTAACGACGCGAAAGAGTTCTTGATCGGCAGCGCAGAGGGCGCTGGGATCGTGACTTGATTGCCCGGGGAACGCGAGCGCGATGACGGCCGTTTGTACGGCGTCTGACGGTGAGCGCGGGGTGCCGTTGAGCGGGAGCGCGAGACGGGCTTCTTGTCCGTCGCGTGGGGCGCGGCGGGGTCGCTGGTGGCCTCGGTGACCTGTGCGACAGCAATGGCGGGTTGCGCGGCCGCGATGGCCCTATTGAAATCCGTCCATATCGACGGGTGTAGGCTTGTTGCGAACGCAACGAAGTTTTCCAAGTCTGCCATTCCGGCGGCGGCGGTTGGGCGGGCGGGGGTGAAGTTAAACCTCCCTGCCGGAGAGGCAGGGGGGTGCGCCGAGTGAATTTAAACGGCTATCCCGAGCCGTGTAAAGGGACCTGCGGGTCACGGTGTAATGACTCGCAGGAAAGAACCTACCGGGCCCTACGTGGAGGTCCCTATCAATCCCGAGGCAGAGAACGCAGCCGGTATAAATACCTAGCTACGCCCAAACAGACACTCGGGGATGGATGTGTAGCAGGATCGGAAGGGTGGGAAGGAGACACTCAGGGCTTGACTATGACTCTATCAAGGGCCAAGATTCCTGAGCCCGACCAAGTACTATCGTTTGCCTCTGAAGGAGGCAACCGAGGGGCGCTTGGGTCACGCACCCACTTGCTTTAGTTGGCACCGTCAGGTATCAGGCAAGTGACCACTAAAGTGTGGATTTCGTCGAATAGAAACAATTTGCTCTTAAAAGAGCAGTTTTATGGTTGTGCAGCGCGACACAATGGGTGCGAGCGAGACGGCGATACGCAGGTGCGGCGCAGGTGTGCAGCAAAGCCGGTCGGTCGTAAAACTTCACAAAGGCGGCAGAGAGCGGTCGTAAACACGTCCGTTCCCGCCGGCGGTCGTGATCGGTCACCCTCAATGCTCTACCATATCAGAGTGACATTAACGAAGATGGAACCTTTGACCCCGAAATCATGGAAGAACTTGAGACAAATGTCGTTGAAGACGATAATGAAGACCAGTTTGACATTTACCAGCAGCCAGAAGAAGACGATGAAGAGGAAGAAGATGATTACCGAATACATAAATCGCAAAACAAAATAAAAGAAACATGGAAAATAATAAAAGAACAAACTGATACAACTAAGTCAGAAGGAGGAATATATAAACTTAGAGATACTAACGGTAAATTAATAACGGATGCTTTGGAAATAGCAAATACTATTAACATATTTTTCAAAAATGTAGCTTTAGAATTGACACACAATCCGAATATAAGTGTTGACAAGTGTAATGATTATTTAAGTAAATTAACCAAATCTGACAAGACTATTTGCTTCCGTGAAATATCTAGTAAAAATCTTAGGCTAGTTATAATTAAACTAAATAGTAAAAAATCTACGGATGTATATGATATGGACAGCAAAACAATAAAAGAAATTATGTTAAAGAATGAAGATCTTTTCCAGTTAGTTCGACTAGTCCTCAATAATTGTATTCAAGCTGGAATATTTCCAGATACACTAAAAACAGGAAATATTATACCAATTTTTAAGAAAGGAGAATCTACTAATATCGGAAATTATAGGCCGATATGCATACTCCCAGTGTTGTCAAAGATTTTAGAAAGTGTAATTAAAGATAGAATAGTAGAACATTTTGAGTCACATAATTTTTTCACAAATGTTCAATATGGTTTTCGCAAGGGTAGATCTACGGAAATGGCTATTCGTAAAGTTATATGTATATTATGCATTGGATGCTCTTGATGGGAACAATGAATGCTTTAGTATTTTTTGTGATCTATCGAAAGCATTTGACTGATTAAGGCATGATATTTTGATACATAAATTGAAATATTATGGATTTGAGGGTAAAGAACTAAATTTAATGACTACTTACTTAAATAACAGAAATCAAATAGTTAATATAAACGGAGTAAATTCGGAAAAGGTAGTTTCGAGGGTAGGTATCCCTCAAGGATCCATTTTGGGACCGTTATTGTTTTTAATTTATATTAATGATTTACCAAGTTGTTTGCCGGATTGGGCATTGATAACGTTGTTTGCTGACGATACTCATATTGGAATTAAAGATAAAAATAAAGAAATAGCAGAAATAAAAGTTAGAGATATTATCATAAAGCTAAAAATATGGTTTGAAGCTAATGGTATACTGTTGAACAACGACAAAAGCGTTATTCTAAATTATAAAACAAAAACAAACCAAGCTTCCAATAGTACAAAAAAAGACGTAACGTTTCTAGGATATGATCTAGAACACACAATAAGTCATCATAAACATATAGATAAAGTTTGCAATAAACTAGCAAGTGCAAATTATGCTTTAATTAATTTAAAACCTCTCGTCGATAAAAAAACACTATTGTCAGTTTACTACGCATACTGCCACTCTACCATAAACTATGCATTAACGGTATGGGGTAACGCATCCGAAATAAATAGAGTTTTGATTTGTCAAAAACGTGCAATAAGAATTATATACGGCGTTCACCGACGACAATCTGTTAAAGAACATTTTAAGAGAAACAAAATTATGACAGTCATTTCCCTTTATATCTATAACTCGCTGCTGGAAATACATAAAGAAAAAGATAGCTTACTTAAATTAAAAGATATCCACAATTATAATACGCGACAGAAAGAAAACATAATTTCAACTAGAACAAGATTGGCAAAGACGTACAAACAAGGAATAAATTTAAAAATAGATATGTATAATAAAATACCAGAAGACATCATTAAACTGCCGTATAATGAATTTAAATTACATTTAAAAAAATACTTTGAAAATAGTCCATATTATAATATTAAAGAGTATATGGCATCAAAAATAATATTTGTCGAATGAGTAATATATAAGTAGAGTATTAATATTTATTTATTTTGCAATTTTATTATTATATTATAGTTTTGACAAAATTTTGTATTGTGTTATCGATTTCACTGTGTATTGTAATATTGACATATCATGTAACATTACCGTTATAATATGATAAATAAATAATTATGAATTATGAATTATTATGGATTAAAATTATAAATTGTAGTTTTTGTACCCTTTATTCCATTTTTTTACTTCCAATAAAAATAAATGTATTGAATGTAATTTTTTCATAAAAAGATTAATTCATAATTTATTTGTTTTTTTTTTTCATCATGTAAGAAGTTATTAATATTAATTAGGTTAAAATTCAAATATAGTTCCTATATTTTCATTACCAATTCTGCAATTACACGGGCAAGTAAGTGTTGTTAAATAAATTAATACTGAATAAAAAGTGGATAGGTTAGGAAAAAAAATGATAAAATATAATATAATAGTTAATAAAAATTTACAAATATTTATAATCATTGATTTATCGATAGTTCATCAACTATATATGGCGCGTTTTCGACCGGAGGCACCGGTTGACCTGAAGTGATGCTGTGACCGCGCGCTCTCCGCCCTCTATCTCGAAAACGGTTCACCGTATAAAAAATTTTTTAAACAATATTTGTAGAGAATTTTGTATTCTACAATATTAATCATAAATATGAATAGCAAAAAACCCATAGGAAATGAGATATTTCCAAAGAAAGCGCAAAAAACCGATTTTTGTGACCTTTGACCTTGAAATTTAATAGTTGCTTACACCCTACCATATGTAGGTTTTGAGAAAACTTTTAGGGTGTCAATATACAAGTATTTACAGACTTACAGCTGGGTATCTCGAATTCCGAGGTGAACTTACTATAATGACTGGACTATCGTGTCTCTGTCAAAATTAAGAAAAGAACATCAACACACGCGTATACCACCAGATTCAAATAATAACTATATACAACCTACATCGCGTATTCGCAGTAACGAGGCGGGAGACGTATTTCACGACGTCCGGAAATACAAGGCCCGGGTTGTTTTGCTATATAGATAAAATAAACAAAGACCATTAACCAGGCAAATGCGAGCGCGGCGCCACCCTGGTGGCAAAATTAGGAAAAAAATCTATCCTCCGCTTTTTTCACGGATTTTACAGTAACTAAAATCGTCAATCGCCTGTTTTTTTTCCAACTGACTGTACTATTTATTACCATGGAGCCTTTACGGCCCTGGAGCGTTTACGGCTTTTACAGCTTCACCGGGCTTGGGGGCGAGCGCTTAAGGCACTCGGCCACGAAAGCAAGGCAACTAGTTCCGATGGTGCCGAAGTGACCGGACTTCGGCTGGGACTGTTGCGCGTATATAAAGAAGTCGCGATCTGAGTAATTACCTGTCATTCAATCTAAACTATACATATATACATGTTTCTTCCGCCTCGGAGGAGGGAAGGAACATGTGTATGTGTATTTAGTTATCTGTAATTTTTTATCTAAACTAAGTAGGCTAAAAAGAAAAACAAAGGTCCTTTACAGAACCTACCTATGTACCTACCTGAGTGGCGTACATGTGTGTATGAACCAGTGTAGTGAGTGTCTGTTCATGGCTAGTGATTGTAGAGTCACTGTATCGCGCGAGCGGCTGCCAACTCAAGGGCTCCGTGCCGGTGCCGGTGGATTGGACCTAGGCTTGAGTTACCGGTCGAGGCTGGTCAATCACTTATGTCGATCGTTCTCATTATATCTAGCTGTGTAGGTACCTGGCTCTGTGCTAGTCATAAAATGGAAATTATTGCTACAGAAAAGACAAAAAAGATACACAGTAAGGTGCTGCATTTTATTTTGTGGGACTGCTAACCTTAATAGTTCATACGGATGACCTTCTTTTAGCGCGCTGATATAAAAAAAATAATAAACACGAGAGTCTCCCTTCCGTAAGAGCTACTTATTTGCTTCTTAACTTCGTCTATATCTACACATATTATAAAACTCAACGTCTCTCTGTTTGTCTGTCCGTTTATATGTTCTTTTCACGTGAAAACAACTTATCCGATTTACATGTTTTATTTTATTTTAATTCATAGCTGTTATTTTGCTAGGTTATAGGATATATTTTGTAAAATAAAGATACATATGAAATAAGGAGTGACGATAATGGTGAATCAATTCGGAAAAAAGACTTATTTAAGAAGACGCTTCAAAGGCTTACTCTGAGTAAACCATTTTAGATAGTTATATCAAATTGTAGATCTTAAAAAGACCTACAAAAAGTTTGCGATAGCATATATCTATCTTATAAGGATCAACCACAATAAGCATTTTTGTCTTCAGTATTTTGAACGGGGGCAGCACGAATCGCGCGAGCGCTTGACCAACGAAATTCTGTTGTCCACGCGATCGGAGCCGCGAGCACGGCTAGTTTAATATAATAACAGATCCATATTTTCAAATCATGTTATCATGCACACTCTTAAGTCCCTAAAATTATGTTTTTACTCATCATACATAGCAATGACACCAGTGTATAATTATTATACATTTATATTATACTAGCGGCCCGCCCCGGCTTCGAACGGGTATTTAACAAAAATTTCAAAGATATAAATGTTAAAACGCACACAAACCCTTCTTTTTGCGTCGGGGTTACTAAGAAAGAGTATATTATTGAGAAAGTTTTTTTTTATGTTATTTTTTGTTTGTATTTTTTATATTTATTTATTTTATTATTATTTCTTATGTTTGTAAACAAGATCATATCTACAAAACTACAACGGCATTACTATTACATATTTTAACATAAAAAAGTAGATATTGTGACATAACTCAAATAGTTAGATAAAATCACTTTGCTCTATTTTCAATAATTTCCCAAGCGATATCACGATTTTTTATTGTTATTGTTTCACACGTTGGGTTACATAATCGAAGTTTTCATACGGATCCCTAAATTTTTTGAAAATATTCTCTCTCCTATGTTCACTATGGATAATGTAGGATTCTAACGGAGAAAGAATTTCTCAAATCGGTCCAGTAGTTTCAGAGCCTATTCAATGCAAACAAACGAAATCAAATCTTTCCTCTTTATAATATTACTTTAGACAAATGAAAAATTACTTATCGCGGTCGCCTTTAGAATAATATACATACAACCACCCACCTACATACAACCAAATCAAAGTGGTTATGCTTATACATTTTATATTGTAGTAAGTTATTTGAAGGACTCAGTTTTTCGAGAACTTTCTTCAGTTTCCCGGATAACTGGTAGGTGATAGTTGAATGCGTACGTGAAGCGTAACGCGAAGAGATATTTAAGCAGGCCGGCATGACAGCGGCGACCACCGATGGATTGCGATCTCTTGGTGGTCGTTGTTGTGTTTGGATTGTAGTGTGCTTACCATCAGGTACAGTACAGTCAATGTGCCGAGCTATTATAAAAAAAAAAAAAAAAAAAAAAGAATGGTAGAATGAATGTTATGGTCAAGATATTCGATAGAAACAGTCATTAAGGAATGAAAATGTTACACAAATTATTTGGAATCGATTCGAAGTTTTTTTTTTCGAAGGATAATTAATTATGTAAAAGATTTTCAAAAATACTCAGGTTTCGCTGGGTTTAACACGACAACAGGATCGCGTCCACCATTAAACACTCACTAAAATCTACGCGTAGAAGCAGACTTGTTGCGTTCCAGGATCTGGGGACTTACTTACTCTTGAAACTGATTCGAATTTGATTTTGTTTCTGATATGATTTCACTTTTGATTCGAACTCGATCCTACAAGCGTACTCTTGAACCGAACAGAATTGAAAATCAAGATAGATTTTTGTTATCGTTGTTGTTGTTGTTTTATTATCATGTATTTTGACGTTTATTTTCGACTAGCTGTGTCCGCGGCATCGCTCCCTATTTTATTTTTTTGTGGAACCCTAAATATTTTTCTAAAATAAATGTAGTTAGTAACTACGTTATTCCTAAGTTATTCCTTATAACATCAGCTATCTGCCAGTGAAAGTCCCGTTAAAATCGGTCCAACCGTTTCGGAGATTACCCGGAAAAAACAGAGAGACAGTATATGTATAGATTTAGTAACTAGATTCATGGCAATCAGATTGCGTAAAAAAAAGAGAAGTTAGTTCCAATTCTAACCACAGCGCGATCGTGCGCTAGTGTTGATTTCAAGAGTGCCAAATCTCACCAAATCGAATTTATGCGATTCGATTCAGAGCTCGAATGCGTCAAGAGTAAGGCGGCAGCCGGTGTATATGTACACCGGCTATCTGTACAGACTGGCGTTTGGCCTCAATCAAACCTAATGGTAAGTGAAGATGAGGCCGACGATGGATCGCGCTTACCCAACAGAAGTCTATTAACTCTCCATTTAAAAACTCCCAAGTTATAAGTTGAAGGAAACACCCGTAATAAACACTGACTCTCTTTTGTTTTGTCTCTTGTGGTTACCGATCTCTCGGAGGTCGCTGTTATTTTTCGAATGCACATGAGTGCACAATTTATACATAGAAAGTTAAATGCGACGTATTTCAGATACTTTTTAATATTATTTAGGTTATAAATCTATTTCTTCAGTATCGTCGAATAAATATCAGGCTGGTTGCATCGTCAAACATTTTAGTAAATTTCACAAATAATATTACTTAATTATATACCTACCACAACATCTAATACTTTGTTCCAAATCACCACGTCACAGGTAAAAGTCTGAATGTGTTTTTTGTAAAAGGCCCTTCCCGCCGAAACGAGCACGCGATCGACGGCCGGGCGCCATGTTGTTTTGTTTTGTTTTTTTTTTTATTCTGCGGTTGCGTTCGGGCATAGAAGATAGCCGCGAGCCAAGAGCAGTCAGTCAAAAGTCACGCGTTTTGTTAACATAAAAATACAAAAAATAAACACGAAAGAAAAAAGTATAAAAGGGTCTTTGAATGATAAAATTTTTTCACGTAAATTAGTGATTTGGAGCAGAGATGTTTTTTAGTTAGAAATTGCGTGCTGGACTCGGGGTAATGATACGTCTGCGACTTTGCTCCAGAGGTTTCGTATTCTTTAAGGAAAATGTGTTCTTTTTGTTGTGAATGCCCCAATTCTCTTAGCAAGTTACTTATAATAATTAGTGTACCTTAAACCAATCTACTGTGACATCTTCCAGATCTTGACATTTATATGGTCGGAATAAAGGATGATTCATGTTACACCGGGTCGGGGCCGGGTCCGGTGTAACATGAATCATGTTTTACACTTATTAAATTCAACCTTATTCACAATTATTGCTGCAAAAGCATTTGCCTTTGTCATTAATATTTTTATTCCAGTTCAGTTTGATATCGTTTATAATATGCTCCCTTACAATTTTCAGCATTGTATAATAAAGTGGACTTGTTCGCTATTTCTCATATATCTGTCGATATCTGCATCTTCTATACATCTATATCTATTCTTCTTCTATTACAAATTTTAAAGCTCAACATCTCTCTGCCTTACTATCCGTTTATGTTCTTTTCACGCGAAAACAACTTATCCAATTTACATAGCTTTTCCTTTAATTCATAGCTAAGTTATCTGGCCAGGATATAGGATATATTTTGTTAGATAAATTAATATACGAAATAAGCAGTCACGCTAATGATGAACTATTTCGGAGAAAATACGCATTTGGGGCGCTTAAATGGCTTACGCTGTGTAAACCATAAGAGGTATATAAAATTAATGTTGCACATAATTGTAGATATTAAAGAGACCTACAAAAAAGTCAGCGATAGCATATGTCTATCTTCTAAGGATCATCAACAATAAGCGTTTTTGTCTTTCGTCTTTTGAGCGGGGGCAGCACGATTCGTGCGTTCGCTCGACCGACGACGCCATTCTGTAAATTCACGCGAGCGAAGCTGCGGGCACAGCTTGTACAATATGAAAAGCAAAAGAGCAAGAGTTATGGCTTTTCTTTCTCTATTGCTGTAATCACTTTTTTGACATTTTTGGTGCTAATAGTATCACTGTTGTTAAAATAGTCGAGGTTGAGTTTGTTGTTTGTGTTTTTTTAAACAAGTAAATTACCATTTTATTGTACATCTGGCATTGAACAGTGATTTGTGCGTATGTACAATGTTAAATATTAAGATACTGAATAAAATGATAACACTATCGCTATCTCACACCCGGTTATACGATCTGTCTGTCTAGGTCTTTCTTTGTCTACGCATAATAATAGTGAAGTAGTTTTATTCGGCAGTCCTCATAAATCTGTCGTTATTCATTCATAAATGAGGTTTGCTCTTAATTGGTTTACAGATAAGGACATACCATTTGTACACAAAGCGAGTCTGCATTCCAATAAACTAAGACGTTTTTCATTCAAGATATTTTTTATGCCTTTTTTTCAGTACCTAACGTTTCGAAAAGTATAATGTCCGCTGCTGCCTTCAATTAAACGGACCTCTGGAATACGTAGACAATACTGATTACTGTAATTATAAAGTATTTTATAAGAATTAAAAAATATTCTTTACAAAGCACGCGCCGCGGCGCCTGAGGCTTTTCAAAATATGGACGATGATGCCGTTGTGTGTGTGAGTGTTTTTTTTGTTCTGCTACAGCCTATCGTTTGCCCTATCCACATATGATGTTAAGCGATATTTTATTGAAGCGATGTTTTAGTAAGCTAAATAGCAGGACTGGATCTCAATTGCATCTATTGGAATTCATTTACTTATTTGCAATGGTGGTAGGGTTTTTTCTAATGTCCGCCTGGCTAGCTACCACCCTCAAGTTGAAAATCTGCCGCTAAGCACCTATAGGTGTGTTGCGGCAGCTGCACTTGAAAGCCGGTCTTCCACTAGGTTTAACGTGTTATCATCTTGGGCCACATCGCCGCTTAACATCAGGTGGCCACTACGCCAAACCCATAACGATAAAAAAAGATCCCGGAACTGGATCCTCGTGAAATCATTAGTTCATGATACCCTAAAAAAAAAGTATGACCGATTTATACTTATTTGAAAAACACACATTTTGAGCTATAAACGGAACCTTATTCGAAATGACTAGTGCAACTTTCTTGTTTATCAAATGACTTGATCAATGTGCCGTTTTGAGTTCTGTGACTGAGACATTTTCATTTTTCCGATGCGGAGATATAATTGGTTAGTATATGTTTGAACTGCTATCATAATAAGTACTACTCTCCGTTGAAAATTCATATACAGATTATAGAAACATATAAATAAATTATTTAAATATAAATACTCAGTGTGATATTGACATCGCAAAATAGGTGGGGTGATGGAGGTCTTGCCGTCGAATCTTGAACAATCCAAAAATGTATGGAATTGACATATCTGATCACGTGATTTCACGTTGTGATATATCAATTCCATACATTTCTCGGCTTCTGTTAGCGTTAGTGATTTTAGTAAGGCCACGGCTAGGGCTCCTGGTTCCATCGTTCTTAATGTTTGGCGATAGATTTGAACCATTCAATTAACCAGACAAAGTTTCCGAAAAAGCCTATGATCATGTAACGTATCAATTATTAATTTTTTTCTTTAATGCTTAAACTCAAAAAAGTCTCGCAGTGTTATATTGCCGTATCGTGAAGCTGTGAAACCGTCTGCCTTCCCTCCACTCCTTTCCACACCAGAAACACACGCGCTGGGCATCTGAATCACAGTTTTACGGTAACCTCCATCTCGGCACGACCTAAAAAGTTCTCCTTATCTTTGTCGTACCGTGAAACTGTGGAACCATCTCCCGGCCAATGTGTTCCCCCTTTCTTATGACATCAGGTCCTTCAAGGGTAACATGTAGTGACATTTAAGCAGACCGACTTTACCGTTCTGCTATTATTATTTTCCGAAAATTAAACATTTATACCCACACTCGTAGTCTTACAAAATACAAGAGGTTCCATCTTGCTTTATGAAATACATAGTTAATATTAATTGTATGTTTTCGTATACAATTAACATTAACATGTCGGTGACGCGAACCCATAGGAATTTTCTTACCAAAATGTGTTCAACGCGGCTAAAGAAGTTTCCACTTCAAAAAAAAACGAGAATTAATACAAGAATGTAATATTACTTTGTTATATTAAGTGACAACCCTCATTACTTTTTCACGTAAAATGCTGCATTTGCATGTCCGCTATCCAGTGACATAAATGTAAACCCTGGACTTGTTTACCGGTTCATACAACATTATTATTTATGATTTTAAACTTCCTTCGCATTTTGTTACAGTAATGCTTTTATAACGTACTAAGAAACACTGTAATTTAGGGTTGTCAAGTTTTTTGAAAGATATTTTTCAGATATTTTTTTTTTATACTACAAAGTTGGTAAACAGGCATTCGGCCTGACGTATTCCACCAGACGGGCTTCCACAAGTAGAGAGAAATCTCCACAGAAATGTCTCTGTGCCCTAACTCTCTTTAAATAATTATGTGTACTTATGTACGGACGTAGATATTCTTCTTCGTCGTAAGAAAACATAAATAACTCTACACATTTTATCCCGCGAGCTAACAACATGGTTTTAGCCATCAAAGAAAATGTAAAATCACTTTACCGATTTTTCTATCGTAGCACGCAATAAACAATTCATCACATGTTTCTTCATGCTTTGTTTGAAGAATTCCATGTTCTAGGAAGGGTGGAACAGACTGAATAAAAAATATATTTTAATCAAATTAAAACATCTGTCACATGATGCGCGCACAAGTCTTAATTTTACTATCTATAAGAAGTATAATTTCAAAAATTAGTATTGTATGGAATGAGTAAAAAATGGGTAGACATGTTTGGTTACTTATTATTTTTATAAAAACCATTTTTTGCACTATTCGCCTTTAATAATGTTATATAAATGTAATATTTTTGTACTATCTGCAACAGTACACATTACTCAGACAGAGTCGAAATATAGTACAATACTATATAATACTAGCTGATACCACGGCTCCGCTTCGTGGACTACAGAATACCGTCGGTTTAGCGATGCGCGAACCGTGCTGCCCTCATTCAAAATACGGAAGATACGGAAACACCTTAGACTAGCCAAGCGTTCATCGGCCGCCCTGGTGGACCACGTGGCGCCGTTGTATAGCCCAGGGTTCATTGGCCGCCCTGGTGGACCACATGGCGCTTTAGTCTAGCCCAGGGTCCATCGGCCGCCCTGGTGGACCACATGGCACCTTACTCTCGCCAAGGGTTCATCGGCCGCCCTGGTGGTCCACGTGGCACCGTTATCTAGCCTAAGGTTCATCTGTTCATCAAAAACAAGAAGAAAAATGCAGAGGACATGTCTTTGGTCTAAATATAAATGACACATAAACATGGATTATAAAACATCTGACTTGGTTGCATGGTCTTACAGACCTTTACCTTTTCCTTTCACGAAGAAAGGGAAGGATTATACAAAATAATAATTGATAATTGACATTGACATTTTGATAATCAAAACATTCTCTTGTAGGCTAAATCCTATAGATTCATTGTCCTATTTTTATTGTCGCTTTTTCGTTTTATCGAGTTTCAAATCAGGACGCAACTAAAGAACATTACACTTAATTTATTTTTTTTGAAAATATTTTACTTAGTATGTACTGTGGTAACCACAATACAAGTAGTGACTGAAGGCACGTGTACATGATTCCAGCGTGACACCCATAAACGAAGTTAAAAACACCTGTACTTTTAACTTTTAAGAATATTTTTGAGACGAACTAAGATATCAGAGAGACCAAAAATCGAACCGTGCTGCAGACTTTATACCTACTACCTTTATACCTACCTTTAACAGAATTAAAAAAATCAGTAAAATTAATTCACATTATTATCATTCATGGCTAAGCTTATTATGTTGTTGGCACACGGGATAAAATTTTGGAGTTATTTTCTTTTGTTATGCCAAAGTAGTATAACTTCTTACATGCACCGCATACACATTTTTTTAATAATATCTCTATCTATCTTCTATGTGTAAAAGCGTAAACATATAGGTATGTATGTTAATATTGTTAGATTTATAAAACAACTCCAAATTCGGCGCCGTAGGCGTGTCCGTTCCAAGAGCCAAAGTGTCAGTGGCGCCGTGGCTTTCTGGCTTTCCGCCTTTGACGTTTCGACTTTTTCATTCTATTCGTTTTTTTTTCAGACGCCCCGCGGCAGAGGCGTTAGAGCGGTCGGTCTAAAAGTAACGATAATTTAATTAGATTATAAAATATTTATTATTGATGTTTCTTTTAGATTTTAAAATTGTTTGTCTTCGAAAACAGTATTATCGATTAAAGTTTATGTGATAAAAATGACAACATTATTTTATCGATAGTTAAATATTAATTACATAAATTAAAGGTCATACTGTTATCAATTAAATTCATTCCTTCAAAATTATAGTAATATAATTTTTACTTTCTTCTTCTTTTTCCTAACTTGGCAACTGGTCCTCTTTATTGAAGACCATTATCAAGTGTATATAGTTTCCAGTGTAATGACGATTTCAGGATCCTAACAAGATGGTGGTTCTCTTGTCAGAACTTTCTAGGGAGTTTTTGTTGTATTTCAGAATTCGTGATCCAAGTTATTATTTCCAATTCACTTCACTTGTGCACAATAACCTAGCTTTATTATGCATAACGCCACCTGTATTACACAATATAAGGCCAAATAAAACAAATTTATAAATAAAAAATAAAAATCACTACATGACAGTTTGAGATCCCGTCAAAAACTCCAATTTTTACTTTCATTCATTGTTTATATTATGGCTTCTGTCTAAGTAGGCAATTTCGCCAATGTCAAGTGGTACAAAATAAACGAGTTTAGTTAACAAATGTTCAGTGTACTGTAGAATAACTTAAAAACAAAACATATATATATATATATATATATATATATATATACATATATATATATATATATATATATATATATATATATATATATATATATATATATACATATATATATATGTATATAATAAAATTGAAGTGTCTTTTTGTAATGTCAAAATAACAGCTTTTTACTAAATGTTTGTGAAAGTATAGGTACACGTTAACTACCTATAAAAAAAAACCTTTTTTTTTATTTTTGTCTGTCTGTTTGTTCCGGGTAATCTCCGATACGGTTAAACCAATTTTATATGTTAGATAGCTGATGTTATAAGAAATAACTCAGGCTACTTTTATTTCTGAAAAATAGGGTTCAGCTGGAAAAATTTAAAAGTATTTTTAGTGGTCCACGCGATCCAAGCCCACGCGACCCACAGCTACTTATAAATAATATTGCGTTATGGGATTTGCATGGATATTATAAACATATAAATAGATAGCATAGTTGTATAGACAGGAATAAAGGATAGGTATATTATTACGATAAATAATGTCAGTTAAAATTTTAATAAATGTAGAATACAAATACCTAAATAAGTAATTAATTGACATTAGCAGGACGAGGATTATTACTGGGAAGAAACTCCTGACAGTTTAAATAGACAGCAATTACTTAACAAACTTTTTGTGCCAGCTAACTATAATTCAAACACAGAAATTTTAATTATAACATTGTATTTAAATGTTGTACTTTTCTAAGTGTTTTTCAGCAGCCTAATCTGGAACAACAAAATGATATACAATTGACAGACTTGACACTGGCAGAATTCGTATCTACGAGACGCCATTAAAAAAAGTAGAAGTTACCTATGTAGGTAATAAAAATATTCTAATGCAAGTTGCAATTCTAATTGCAAGTGCTGAGTAATCTCTCCATGTATTTATTACCTTTTATACAGGTAACCTTTTAATTCCATCAATGGCAGGAAACTGTAACAATGAACAAAGAACGAAAAAACATACAGCCGGTGCGCCGCGCGGTAGATTCAGAAAAAAAAAACGAAACATCACAGTGTTACTACACTACAGTAATTGTAAAAAGTATCCATTCATTATCAATTGTTTAATTATAAAATGTCTTTATTAGTTTTTTTAATAACCATGTTGGCGATATCGATTCTTGCTAGATGCAATCCGGATAACTGAACTTGTTGATCTGGTTCAATAAGACTTGATGGCTGACAAAAAAGTAGATTACCATAGATTGTTCTCAATGTGACTTTTTACTCAGAAGTGGTATGCTAAAAGGTTTGGGAAAAGAAACTAGTTTTACAACCAAATATGTGATTAGAGTTATTCGGTGAAATATATGAATGTACTCATTAAAATAATATATCTATGTTTAGTAATCAAAGGATACGGGATCGAGATTCTAGTAGTATATACTCTTTTAGAATAATAATAATAATAGCCTTCAGGTCCCTGAAGCATTAGAAGGCTTTTACAGTTTCACTGGGCTTAGGGGCGAGCGTTGAAGGCGAGTGCCGCGAGAGCAAGCTCAAGGGTAGCCAAAGTAGTCGAACCTCGGTTTGGACTGTTCCCTTAGTTACAATTAAGTCGAGAACTGACTAATTCCTTATTCGTAGAAAATTCGATCTATGTATCGAATCGAGATAGATACAATCGATGTACATTTTACATACGTGTATGTATTTAGTATTCTGGCAATTTGGTCTAAATCTAGCCCAAAAAAAAAATATCTTGTGGTTTTATGAAAACACAATGCAAGTGAAACTTTAAAAATAAAAAAAAATACAAATTATTAAAGACATGTGACATATGTTCTTTAATAACACACATTAACTTATACAATGTTCCGAATTTACGATTGTAATCTTTGACTGTACGGCATAAAATTCAATTTTATTTACGACAATGTCATGTAATGCGACATGCGATAGATGAACGAAAATTTTTGGGGCGATAGAATAAAAGTTTCACTTTAATAATAATAAAAAATAAAATAATAATTAAATCATTGAATCGTTGTCAACTTCAATTGTTCTATCAACAATCTCATCTTCGCCTCGACTCTCAAAGTTCCCTACTCCACGGCCAGCTGTAATGCGACATGCTATACATGAACGAAAAATTTTCTTACAGAACCATTTTACCTGAGTGATGTGCATGTGTGAACTGCAGTGACATGTTCGTATGTTGATAGCTAGTGAATGAAGTGTCACTGTATCGCGCGAGCGGCCGCTTGGCTCAAGGGCTCCATGCTGGAGGAACGGACCTAGGCTTGAGTTGCCTCGACGTGGCGGGTGTTCAGTATAGCTGTCTTTCTCCATCTTTCTACGTTATAGCTTTCATCTCTCTCGTGTAATAAAACATGGCTAAACATGACTCGTCCTTGAAATTACACTCTCAATAAAATTCTCGTCCAGTTATCGAATCGCCGTCTACAAAGTTTTACTTCAAAAAACACAAAATAAAATTAAGGTTCTTAAAATATTAAAGTATAATACTGTCTTGGTCACTGACATTTGATAGAAAAAAAAACCCTCGCGTTACGCGTTCCCGCGCAAACCTCTACGTCACTCACGATGACGAAACCAGAATGGCGAATTAAAAAGTAATTAATCTCGACCGTTCTTCCGTTCCGAGCTTTGTTTTATTGCGTGTGAAAGTTTTTTAATATTCTATAAATCATTCTTGTTTCATTATGTTCAACGTACAATTGTTTTAGTATGGATTTTTATTACAGACAATGTGTTATCTTTGATACCTTTTTGCTTGATTCATAATTGAATTAGTATGTACTAATCCTACTAAGGTTATAAATGTGATTATTTTAACATTTGTTACTCATTTATGCAAAAACGGTTGCATTTATTTGTATGAAATTTGGCGCACAGATATAATCTGGAATATAGAATACTTTTTGAAGTGTAACTTCTTATGCGACTTCCAAGCGTTGAACGTTAAATGTTAAACGTTTAACGCACATCGGGTCTCTCCTCTTTGTGTGAGCCAGAGCGAGAGAGCAATATATTATCGGTCTCTCCTCTTTGTGTGAGCCAGAGCGAGAGAGTAAATGTCGGTGTGTATGTATATTGCACACTGTTTAAATAAAATAGAAAATGTCTTTTAAAATGGAGTTTCACTTCTATCGTGTGTGAATCGCACACACACCTTTTTTATCCCGTTAAGTGACATATTTTACTGGATTTAATTCTGAAATCCAAACAGACGAAGTCGCAGGCAGAAGCTAGAATTATATGATTCAATGGTAGCATGTAGAACCACGGTGTTGATCATCATGAGTTCGAATCCGTACATTTAGCCTGATCTTTTGGCGAAGGAAAACATCATAATGAAACCATAGCATGGAAGCAGGACTTTCTCTAATGCCCGCCTGGCTAGCTACCACCCTCAACTTGAAAATCTGTCAGCAGGCACCTATAGGTGTGTTCTGGCAGCTGCACTTGAACTAGTTCCCCCACTAGGTTTATGCTTGGTCCTAATATTTACTAGTTGTGCGTGTTAAAATGTACCTTGTACGTGTAATTAAGGCAATAATGTGTCATCATATTAGGCCTCATCGTCACTTAAGAAAAGGTGAGATTGTTTGCAAATGCTAAAATCTATATAGGATATAAAAAGGGCCACAAATGAAAACAAATGAGAAAAATAATATTTGACGTCTGATAGTCTGTGAGACTTAAAACACTCCACGCTAACTTTTTGGTGGCAATTTTCAAATTCCGTTTATTTCGCTTTTGTTTCAGTTTTGAAAGTGTAGGTATGTTTTTCGAGTTATTTTGTGTAAGTTTAGTGGTGTTATTATATTTAGCAAAGAAGAAGCATAAGCGTCTAAACAACTCTTGTTTTCGTGAAATAATGCTGCATCTGATAATTGGAGCAATAATCTTCGATAAAGAGGATTTATCGCCCGAATAACAAAGACAAATATATTTGTTTCAAATAATACGTCCTTACATATGAAATTAGCGTTTTATATGGAAAAAGTAAAACGGATAAATAATTTTACATTTAATCAATCGTAGTATGTACCTTTATTATCTATGCATTTTCGACATTTTATAAGTAGTTCATTGATTCCATTGCTGAAAAAATTGTAGGAGCGAGAATAATAAAATCTTTGAAGGCGGTTTGGACAGTCTCATCGGAATTGAGTTTTTTTCTTGCAAGATATTGACCGAATTCGGAAAAAAATGGTAATCTTTTGGAGCAAGGTCCGGGGTACACCATATTAGGTGCGTGTAGGAGACAATCCAACCGCAGTTCCTACGCGAACGGAGCCGCGTGAACAGCTAGTAAAGAATAAAATTTAAAAACAAATATAACATTAGAGTTATACAAAGGTAGCAATAAAATTAACTTTTATTGCCAAATCACTAATTAATACTTTACACGGGCGTAGTACAGTAACAATGAACACAATTTGTTCACTAATTATAAACTTTATTACAAAAGAGTTAGAGTTGAATACACATTTTGAAAGCACTCGAAAATAAATATAGTTACCACTATCAAAAGAATCGCCAGTCAGCATTACATACAGTGAATTGCGAATAAATTGGATAGCGTGTAAATATTTTTATGTCTAATTTTCGGTGTGACAACACTAATAATAAGAATGTTTTGGTATTTAACTCCTTTCTCTTTTGTTTTAATTAATTCTGATTATATATTGAATACGTATTTAGTATATATAAAAATTTAAGTACATATAACTGCCGTTGTGCGCGCATCACGCAAAAATTGCTCAATAGATTTTCATCTTTTTTTCTTAGATACTTGGTCCTTATAATAAAAAGTATTACGATATCATAATCCAATGAAGTGTTATTAAAGTTTTAAGAAATTACGATTTTCATAAGTACTTTGTTATGTTTTTTTTGCTGATGTTAATATAATAAACATCGAAGACGAAGTCGCGGGTATCAGCTAGTCTAATATATTATAAATATTTATTAATGCACAAAATACATGAAATATTTTACTTTATATTCTGTAAACCCACTTGGCTTTACTGAAAATCAGCACTGGAGTCACTTTGGGGTCACGCTGGGATCAGTAACAGCCAGCTTATGCTGAGTTGTGCGTCATTTGCAATGGTACTGCGGTACGTCGAGCTATATAATTTCATGTGCTTAATCTTTATTTGTTATTGATTTATGTAACTTTTATGTGATGTTAAATTTGTGTGTAAAAACTGTGCATGTTCTCTGCAATGAATAGGTACATTTTCTTTCTTTGTTCCTTGAAATATGAAATTTCAAGAATGATCACGAATAATCTCTCTGCATAGGTTAGGGATTTTATTTATAGTCTGAGGTTAACGTTTCTTAACACAATTTTAACCTGAGAATAATTATTTTATACATAAAATACTTTTTGATAATATTTTGAACTGACGATAAAAAAATTGTAGGATGGCCAAGTGTAGGCATTGTGCCTAATGGTAAGCTAAGTTAGTAAAAAAACAACAGTGGCCACCGAAAGATCGGCAATCCATCAACGGTCGTCGCTGCTTACAAGCTCTCAGCAGCTGGATATACAATGGCTAATTCCGAAACACGGCAAATTAAAAGAAAATGTCAATATAATGGGCTTATCACCATGTGGATGGTGGCTACGGTATAGATACTGTATCATCCCCTTTGATTATTGAATATATAGCGGCTGATATTAAGGAACGTGTTACGCCTAAACATGTCACCAAAGGGGGTGTTACACCTGCTCTACCCTGACATGTCATATTAAGGCTCCGCTGACCATTCGTTCTTAACATCTGTCCAGTGTTATAGTAAAGCTAACTAATATATTATGTGAGAAAGTTATTTAATTTACCAAATTTACCAAACAGTGTTGGTCATGATCCAATCGGAAACAATTGTGGCACTCTAAATCCAGCAATTATTAAGTATTAATACTAAATTATGATTTTCTTAATAAATATACAATAATTATATAGTGTTATAAGGATAAGCTTTCCCTAATATCATGTTATATTTAATACTAGCTGTACCCGCGGCTCCGCTGGCGTGGACTAGAGTATGCAGTCAGTTGAGTGCACGTGCAGAGTTGTGCTGCCTCAAAAATGCTTATTGTGGGTGATCCTTATTAAATAGACATATTATTATGCTATTGCTGACTTTTTTGTAGGTCTTTTAAGATCTACACTTATGTAGGACAATAATTTGATATATCTCTTATGGCTTACTCAGCGTTTAATCGCCCCAAATTTTTCTTTTACGAATTGATTCACCATTATTGTCACTGCTTATTTCGTATGTTACTTTATGTATCAAAATATGTCCTATAACCTGACTAGATAACATATATATGAATTAAATGAAGAACCATACAAATCGGATTAGTAGTTTTCGCGTGAAAAGAATATAAACGAATAGACAGACAGAGAGACGTTGAGTTTTATAATATGTATAGAAGATACTGTTAAATATAAGTCGGAGAGTTATGTCGATGTGAATCCGTAATCCGTAGAATCCGTAATAATGACTTAGTGTTTATGCTATTGACTTTACTATTTTCAAGCTGATGTGCTCGGTTACAACACGCATTTTACAAGCAGGTAATGACCGACTGGAAGAGAGTATCCCTGAAGGTCGTGAAATCGTTAATAAGTCGACTACAGTTAACACTGTTTCTGAATTGCACGCAGATATTAAAATATAAATGCATCGGTAAATAATTTGGACCTGTAGTACACTGCGCGGCGCCTGCGCATCGAACGGCGCTTTTAACTAAAAATATGACAGTCATCCTATACCAAAGACCTCGAGACTAATGTAATTTATTAATTTCAACTTCGTATGAGATTAAAACACTTTTCCACCGTTAAATAACGTTTTAGTTAGACTTAGAAATTTTAAATGTCTTAATTTACGTTGTATATTTGAAGTACCTAGTACCAGAAGAGACTTTTGATGTGATAGCATTAACGTATAGACTCACACTATGCATACATATAGGTACTAGCATAGCATATATGCGTTAATGATGTACGTGCAATCTCTATATAATATAACTAACTGTGCACGCGGTACCACCCGCGTATAATTTAAAAGAAATCGCTGATTGATGATTTATAATACTTCAGTATAGACAATATTTTTATCGGGCGGCCAGGGTTATGCGTCACACGTCACTCGGCTCGTTCGCGCCACTACATATATAGTCATAGACCCGAATTATTTTAATTTTAGATTATCTCGCAAACTATTCGTCCAAATAACAAACTATAAAGGTATCCCAAATTTTCTTGATGATGAAGTAACTTTCGGTACTTACTTAAAAAAAAAAAAAACTTATTGTAGCTTATGTATAAGAGATAGGCGTATAGTATCGAGGCTTTTTTTAGATGTACTAAGGACCAATATTTTCGTAGAACATTGTATTTACGTATCACTAACCATCACGCCAGCGCACGCGGATAACGCAGTTCGGGTGCGCGGTTTCGTCCGACTTACTTAACAAAAATCAATATTTACGACTATCTGAGAAGTCTAGTCTATACTAATCAACGTGAATCTGGCCATCATATACAAAAACAATTTATCGAATCCGACTGGTAGTTCCAGAGTTTAGCATTTTGAAACAAACAAACAATGAGCTCTTCCGCTTTCTTATTTTATTAGTATAGATAGATCGACTTTTATTCGTTAACTTGTAAAACCTTTCTCACCTCTGATAGTGTTCCTTTTAACTTCATTATATATAAGTACTACTACCATGATTTTTTTCACATTTCCAAAAACAACCTTTAAAGTTTAATATTTCGCAAATGGTTCCTCGAATCAAAAAATGGTTTTCACAAACCCAAAATGTTTTTGAACGATCTACCCAACAAAACAATGGGATAGACGAGAAAAAAAACATTCGCACTGTACTTCTTGACTTCAGAACCCTAAAACAGGCCCTTTAAAGAACCCGTGTACCTGAGTGGTGTGCATGTATGTAGAGAAGCAGTGTAATGATTGTATGTTGGTAGCTAGTGAATGCAGTCACTATATCGCGCGAGCGGCTGCTGGCTCAAGGGCTCCATGCCGGATGAACAGACCTTCATGTGATGGAAGTACGCCATGTCTAACGACTTCTATGATAATAATGTTAATTAAATTTACTGACTATTTTAATCAAAAAATAATAATTTAATGTTTAATCATTCAAATTAAAATAATTTTTAGGTTAATTTATACACCGTGATATAATTTTTACACATAAATATGTCAGTAAAATGAATTTACACTATGATCATTAATGGTTAACTTCATCATGTTGTTAGCAGGCGGGATAAAAGTTTTAGAGACATTTTTGTTTTGTTACGACAAAGAATTATACCTTCTTTCATGCAAGTACACACATTTAAAAAAACATCTATTTTAATCGAAAACATATAAACAAATATATGTACTTGTAGGAGACTGGACGCGAGTGGCGTAGGACCAGCAATTAATTTTGAAGCAATGATGGCTCAGTGGTAGCGTGTACGGAAATCGCGTCCTGCAATGAGCCTGAGCTTTCGATAAAGAAAAACATCGTAATGAAACCATAGCTTGGTGATAGGGCTTTTTATAATGCAAGGTTGCCTACCACCCTCAAGTTGAAAATCTGTCGCCAAGCACAAATAGGTGTGTTCCGGCAGCTGCACTTGAGAGGCAGCTCCACTAAGGATTAGGGTGCTACCACTTTGGGCCACATCGTCGTTTAAGATCAGGTGAGATTGTAATCACAACGCTAAACATATATCGATAAAAAGGATCCGTCATTGTGTCTGTCCTTGTGATATGCCTATGGCCCGCAGTCAACGACATGTGGTTGAATGGACAGCTTTATAGGCGACTGAGTATTCTAAGTTTAACGTGATATTATTATGTAGCATCATGGCCCATGATAAAGAAATTAAAAGACAAGTGGAAAACTCGAGACCTCTTTCCAGGAATCGAACCGCCGATTGTGAGTCATAAAACGTGCGGTTTTACTAAGAAACCATGCCTCCGTGACTTTGTAAGAAGTCGTTGTTTATTTGTTTCATTTACTTAAAGATTTATTTAATGAATAGATAAGCTTTTGGGTGGTATGGCAATAGTGACTGCGTTTCAAACATATAGCATAGCCTGCATAGTCAAGCAAGACATAGTGACTTGTGTATTCATCTATTTAATTGTCTTTTGCCACGGCATGGCGTCATTGGTATGAAAACACTGGTATGAAAACTGTCAATGTTCTCACATTTATTGTGGTCTTTTCTTCTTAGTAGCGTGTATATTTGTTTGATAACATTGTATCTTAATACCACATGAGTAGGGACACTGTATCGCGATAATCATAAGTATCAATAGTAGAGTAGTATCGGAAGTTAAGTAATGATACTTCAAGATATCTATACTTTTTCAGGGTTCGATGCTTCTCTATGAAATTTTCTAAAACGATTTAAGTTAGCATTCAGTTTATCAAAATAATGACAAACTACACTTTTGATAGGTGGCATTATGTTGATTCAGTGAAATGGATAATTTATATGAAGCAAAAACGAAAAACGCAAACCATACGATAAACAACATAAAACCACAGACTTCTCTAGTAAGTGCTATATAGACAAAAATACATTTAAAGTAACGAATGAGACGTTGACAAATCATCGAAAATGTTTTGATTCAATCACTCGCCGGTCGTTTATACACACATTTCAAGAAGCGGAACTTCATACAAACGTTTTTAAAGGATTATAAACCTTCCAGTACTTATCATGAACCATGTAAGTAGAAAACACAACACAACAAAGCAATCAATGAACAAAATGAAAACTGTAGAACAATCTGTCAGCAAAAGAAATGTCCAAAATCATATCGGATTTTGTATTTATTTGATAATCAATTAAATGTATATAGGTTCCAGATAAGTCTGGTTGAAGCGATTCGTGTTTTAATTTTTCTGTGTATTCCTTACATATGGTGCTGAGACGTGGACGCTAACTATGGGATTAAAGGGCAATGGAAAGGGCTATGCTTGGAGTTGCTCTGCGTGATCAAATCAGAAATGAGGAAATCCGTGCGAGAACAAAAGTCACCGACATAGCCCGAAGAATAGCTAAACTTAAGTGGCAGTGAGCAGGCCACGTAGCTTGTAGAACGGATGGCCGATGGGGCCAAAGAGTTCTCGAGTGGCGGCCACGTACCGGAAGACGCAGTGTGGGCAGACCTGCCACAAAGTGGTCCAATGACCTGGGATGCGGGCAGCACTGGACCGTCGTAGCGATCTTTGGGGCAGGCCATATCCAGCAGTGGACGTCTTTCGGCTGTAATGATGACGATCATATTCCTTAGTTGTTTAATTTCCATCTCATTGGTATACGTCACTTTCCCAAACTTTATTTTCCGCGATATTTTTCTTGCTGTCGGGACCACGAACTTTTGAAACCCGAACCGTCGTGATTACTTCCTCGCATCCTGAGTATATCCATCACAATTTAATTGTTGTACCGCCTTTTTTTGCGTTCTTTGATAATATATATATATATATATATATTTTCCATGTTTACCTAAATAGGTGTTTTTTGTAGGATACCGAGCAAGTTTCGATATCCTAGATTTAATTATCTATACAATTTAAAATAATAAAGCTGCCGATATTTTTTTGTTTCATTGTTTAAACGCGCTAATCTATGGAACTACCAGGTGGACTCGAAATGTTTTTTTTTATATGATAGCAAGATTCATTTGAAATACTATAAGTTGTATAACTTCACGCTTCGATCCTAAGGAGAGTAGCAGTAACTATGAACGTCAAGCAACCTAGCAAGATGTAGGTATGGGAAGTGGAAGAATGATAGGGACGCGTGGACGTGCGCGTTGGCGGCGGCGTAGCACGATGATGAGTTTGTCGAATTAATTTAACACGGGTGAAACCATGGGACACGGCTGGTTACTTATAACATAATATATTAAGAAGAAAATAATACTAATTATACGAAATGTTTACTTCGCACACAAACAAATTGGTAAATCTTGTTATGATTTTAGAACGGTATTACGCAAAATAGGATTATATTGTCCAATTCGGGTATCAAAATAAATGATATTACGTTTTTGTAAACGAATTTACAAATAAATATATTTGTTTTTTTTTTTTTTGTACGTTGATGATTTAAAAAAAACGTCCCAGTAGATTCGTGATTATATACAGACGTACTGTAATCAACATACAGTTCATACGACGTAGACTACTCATGACTAGACGTTAATTAAGTTAAATAGCGAATATAAATATAAAATACGGCAATGATGGCTCCGTGGTAGCGGGTACGTACATCGCGTTGAGCCTGAGCTTTCGGTGAAGGAAAACATCGTGATGAAACCATAGCATGGTGGTAGGGCTTTTTCTAATGCTCGCCTCGCTAGCTATCACCCTCAAGTTGAAATCTGTCGCCAAGCACCAATAGGTGTGTTGCGGCAGCTGCACTCGAGAGTCAGTTAGCCATCTAGGGCCACATCGTCACTTAAGGTCGCTTTAATAAATTTTGTGTAAATTGGCTGAAATATGACGATGATTGTTGAAAATATAGGAAAAAAACCTTGCCGGAGCTTTACTGACGTGCGCCGCGTAAACTAATATAGTTATATAAATTACTCTGCTACCCATGATAAGCCGAGGCGGGTTTTTTAGTATTGGTATAAACTGGAGAGATAAATTTATAACATTTGCCCATTTTCTTTACTGCAAACCTATGCCTGATAAATTTAAATAATTAATGTCTAGTCATGAATGGTCTGAGGCACACACGCATCGTGACTGTGTATTGTTCCGTGCGCCTGCACAGCTTTAATGATAGGCTAGAAGCTCACACGCACACTACACGAAAATTATACACGAAGATAGGTATTTCTTAGCTGTTTTTTTTTACCAACCGGCAGCAAACTGGGTGACGGTTTGCGTGATGGTAGGTTGTTTTACCTTCGCCTAGAAAGAAAAGGTAGGTGAAAAAAATTAAAGTACCACCATTAAGTAACTTGACTACTTATTAGAGAAACCTGTAGCACTATAGGCCGACCGCATGTAAGCGCGATCGTTCTGATGGTTTGCGGGATGCGGGGCGGCGGGTGTGCACGGATATACACGGTATTGAGATGATACCTTATATCTTAAGATCAATAGTTTATGCATGCTATTGCAACTGAGACAGATATGTTATGATAAATAATACATTTAGTACACATAATATTGTTGCCTTTATTAAAATGCTAACCAAAAAACTACTATATTGAAAGAAATTATTTTTTTATGAATTTAATAGATATGTATTGACTATATAATTGAATAAAAATGCGTTAAAGCATTACTTTTGATTAACTGTATAGTTTTTATTTATCGTTATAGGTTTTGGCGTAGTGGCCACAATCTCACCTGATATTAAGTGACGACGAGGCCCAAGATGATAACACGCTAAACCTAGTGGAAGATTGGCTCTCAAGTGCAGCTGCTGGAACACACCTATTGATGCTTTGCGACAGATTTTCAACTTGAGGGTGGTAGCTAGTCAAGCGGGCATTAGAAAAGGCCCTACCACCATGCTATGGTTTCCTCACGATGTTTTCCTTCACCGAAATCTCAGGCTCATTGCAGAGCCACATCGTCACTTAACATCTGTTGAGATTGTGGCTACTACGCCAAACCTAAAAACATTAAAAAAATGAGTAACTGAGAATAGCAGATTTCAATTTGTCTTTTAACAATCGTTGTACTCAAAATTTACTCTTTTTTAAATACTATGCCCGCTGCTCCGCTCGCGTGGACTACAGAATGCTGCCGTCGGTCGAGCGCACGTGCGAATAGTGCTGTCTCAAAAATGCTTTTTGTGGGTGATCCTTAGAAGATACATATATGCTATCGCTAACTTTTTTGTATGTCTTTTTAAGATCTACAATTATGTACAACGTTAATTTGATATATCTGGTGGGGTTTACTCAGCGTAATCCATTTAACCGCCCTAACTGCGTCTTTTGTTTTAATTTATTCACCATTATCGTCAGTGCTAATTTCGTATATTAATTTATTTTACAAAATATATCCTACGAGTATACCCTGGCCAGATAGCATAGCTATGAATTGAAGTAAAAAATATGTAAATCGGATAAGTGGTTTTCGCGTAAAAAGAACATAAACAGACAGAGAGACGTCGAGTTTTATAATTTGTACAGATGTCAGCGTAGTCATAAAATAGCGATATATTAATAAAAATATTACGAGGCGTAAGTTTTTTTAATGTACCACGGCAAAATGATAGGTTTGCGTCTGCGGTAAGTACAATGCAATCCAAATACAACGACGACCATCGAGAGATCTGTAATCCATCGCTGTCAAGAGAGTCGAGGTCCACCAAGTGCTAGCTAATAAAAAAATTAAATAATTAATAAACACAATGCAGGAGAATCCTTTGAAAACAATTACATAAAAAAATTATATGCAAGTCTCTGAACACAACATTAGTCGTACAGGTAGGTGCCGCTAGAGTTGCCTGTTGTCACGTGAAAGCCGGATGCTCTCGATTTTACGGCCCCAGTTTTTGAAGTGAAAACTTCTTTAGTACCGTTGTGATTTGAAACTCGGTGAATCGAATAAGCGACGTTAAAAAGAGACAACCATATACATCTATAGGATTTAGCCTACGAGAGAATAAGATAGAATATATTTACATTAGGCACGATTAATGCAAGTCCTGATTTTCATGATTATGATCGTCGTCAGATTGGCCTAGTGGTATTAGACGGCCAGACTTCATACGCAGTACGCAAGAGAGGTCAATAGTTCGAATTCCGCTGATTTAGCATATTTAAAAATATATTTAAAGAACATATTTTTTAAGGTTTCTTTTCTGACCCGTGTGAACTGATTCATACATTTTTTTATATAGCATTGCATATAACTAAATTGTGCCTAATAGTAAGAACAGTATAATTCAAAAATAACAATGGTCATCGATAGATCTTTATACCGTCTTTTTCACTGTCATTCCGTTCTGCAAGCCCCTCGGCTACTGAACATACCCTAGCTGATTCTGAAATACGACAAAATATAAGAGAGTCATGACATAGTTTCCACTTACGTACAACCTATCTTCATTATTGGGTTCACGCTAGCTGATCCCGAAATACGAAAGCTTAAACTTGCCTTAATAGCGGGTGTTACACCTGTGTAGTGGTCGCAATCCATTCGGACACAAATTGTCACGTCCTACTACTAAGTAAGCCTAAAATGTTTATTGACTCTACTAAGAAAATTTTCAAAGTTTCAACAAATACCAGTTCTTTATCAGTTGTGATAAAATTTTGGATTGCTTTTTTTAAACTGGTTCAAATTCGAAATATTTATTTCCCGTAAATGAGAGTTTAAAAACTGGCAACCCTAGTGAAACGGTATCTCAAAATAAATCCTCTCAAACGATGTGTAAAAGCTATTCGTAATACGTACTAATCACATCCATTGCGTTTGACTGAACCCTTTATAATTTTAGGGGTTGAACGAACACGAAACTTATGGATACAATGAAAATCAACAGACAATAGCCAATGTTATGTTTGTTGAATTATTAGGTATGGCTACTGCCTTTCATGTCCATAATGTAATAATGGTTTTGGCTGACACACGACAGAAGAGAGAGAATAAAAAAAACCATAGAGAGAATAACTAAACGAGTTAGGGGTATTTCTTACTCTTTCACTACGAACTAAAAGAGCGACATACAAAAATTTTAAGAGCAAAAGAGAAAGGACCATGTTTTTTTTGTCTCTATCGCTGCAACCACTTTTTTGGTGATAAAAGCTCCATACTGTCATAATAGCCGTGATTGACAGTGTTTTCTGTTGTTTTTTACAAACGAGAATAAAGTAAATTAATATAATATTGTACATCTGACAATGAACAGCGGTTTGTGCGCGCGTAAAATGGTAAAGTTTAAGGAATCTGAATAAAATGATAACACTAATCAAAAGTATCGCTATCTTATATCCGTTAACACGATCAGTATTGGTCTATTTAATTCTCTGTCTACAAATCATTTTTTTTTTTTACATTTGTATACTATAACTTATTAGAGATTATTTTCAAGCTTGACAAAATGTCTATGCATCTCTTGATGGTAATTAAGTACGGTACAGTCCAGAAACAACGGTGGCCGTCGGTGAACGACCTTATCGCCAACGTCGATTTTATGACGGCTCACTGAAATGAAGGCCTCATTTGAAGGACCCAATACCATAGGAAGGCGGGATGACGTTGGCTGAGAGATCATTCCACATCTGCACGGTGCGAAATAAGTAAGAATCTATTAAATTCTTTGTTCGTGCCGTGATGGGCGCGACCGTGTAGTTGTGGCTTGTGATGCCTGTACCATTGATAATTCTTACAGCACGTCGCTGTAACTGCTCCAGGGCATCGATTAGATATTGGGTGGAATCATCCCAGAGATGCGAATAATGCGAACAACATTAATGCTCGCTCGAACTTCTTGCCTTTGAGATTTAGGGCGGCTTGCGCAACGTTTCATTTATCTCACCGCTAAACAAAATTATTTAATTACAATTAGCCTCGTAAATAGATTTATCATAAACCGCCATAAAAATACACACCGACATTTGCTCTCTAGCTCTGGCTCACACAAAGAGGAGAGACCGATAATATATTATTCTCTCGCTCTGGCTCACACAAAGAGGAGAGGCCGATAATGTGCGTTAACTTTTAACATTTAACGTTTAACGCTTAACGCTTGGAAGTCGCATAAAAGAAGTTTCACTTCAAAAATATTGATAAACCAGATTGAGTTTCTTGACGGATCTTCACAACGACCGGGATGTTTTTCGTAATTGTAACATTTATTACCTTCTTAGGGTCTAAACTGAAGAAAGTGTTTTTGATTTTAATACTAAAAAGAAAAGCGATTGATATTATTCAGACTACGTTGAATATATGTAATTAGTACATACATAAAGACACGCACTCGCGCGCACACTCACACATACACACAGTCGCACAAAATACCATTGTTAAATTCTTTTCGATGCAATTAATAGTTTCGTTAGGGTGTAAGCTTTTTTTTATACAGCTGAAACCATCTTGGCTAAACCAATATGTTAATTTAGTATGTATGGTATATGAATTTAAGAGCTGAAGATATCTTTAAATAAATAAAAATAAAAAAAAATTGGTGTATTAACCCAAATAATATAACCACAAAGAATAAATATAATTTAATAACTCTCAATTAGATCCGGTTATAGCGACGTTGCATAACTAATCAAAGAACCTCTTAAATCATCATTTCACTGTAACACGGTCTTGTTCGTTTTAAGCGGATTTTGCACATCAATCATAGACGTCTTTTGTCGGACAAGCAGGTACTTATTGTGGAAAGTAGAAAGGTCCGGGATTAATATTAAAAAAAAAGTTGAGCAAACTGTATTTGTACAGATTCAAACTGTTACATTTTAGATTTGAGAAATTACAGAAGTTGTATTACTCTTGGCGAGCTCAGTAGAGGGTAAAATTGACGCAAGTACTTATATTAAAGGTACTAACCCCCAGAAATTTCTTTGGAGATCTCTCTCTACTTGGGGCACAGCGACTGGTGAAATTATCTCAATTTTACCGAAGATCGCAGCCAAATAACATTGTGTTGTGTTCTGCGGTGAGTAGAGTTAAGCAATATATCTTTTAACAATGATGGCTCAGTGGTAGCGTTTATGACTTCGCGTCGATTGACGTGAGTACGAATCCCTGCAATGAGCCTGAGCTTTCGGTGAAGGAAAACATCGTGAGGAAACCATAGCATGGTGGTAGGGCATTTTGTAACGCCCGCCTAGTTAGCTACCACACTCGAGTTGAAAATCTGTCGCCAAGCACCAATAGGTGTGTTCTGTCAGCTGCACTTGAGAGCCAGTCTTCCACTAGGTTTAGCGTGTTATCATCTTGGGACACATCGTCACTTAACATCAGGTGAGATTGTGACCACTACGCCAAACCTACAACGATAAAAAAGAATTTCCAGAGCTGCTTGGAGTAAGGGGATTCAAGGTCGGCAACGCGCTAGTGGTATCTATGGTATTATAAGCGTCCTAGGCTACGGTAACCGCTTACCGTCAGACAGGCCAAATGCTTGTTTGCCACCTTAGTTGTACCATAAAAAAAACTCTATTTTCTGTTGTCTAATTTGTATTTAAAACTAAAATTACCAACAAGAGAGGTATCCCTTAATTCAATGTTGATCATTTATTTCAATTTCTTTAAATTTATAATCATTGTTATTGTTTGTTGGGTGGTCATTTAAAGACAAAAATTTGACCGGAAACGCTTAATATTAAAAAAAGAATCATCAAAATAAAAGTGGTCTTCGAAATGGCGCTAACATGCCATTTCACAAATTACACAAACGAAAAAAAAACTGATAGCCAAAGACGCCGCAAAGCAAAGGCGCCGCGTTATACAGCCAAAAAAATACTAAATTAACACAAACTTTAAAATAATTAAAACCCACCTTGTTAGTCTCAGGTTCGACGTTTTTATAGTTTAACAAAATTATATTTTACGTTTGGCAATATCTCTTTATATTTTTTTAAAGTGTTATAAGCGGTAACATAGGGATGAAAATCATACAGCCAAGATGCTATTGGTGAATTATATTCTCGTGTTAGTGAATATTGAATGTGCCGAAGTAAATTGCATTTGGAATTTTTATTGTTTATTTGATTTTATCGTAACATATAAAAATCAAGCTCGGCTACCAGTATTCTTGAAAATTAATCTGTGATGCTTATTAGTTAATATTTTTCATATACTTACAGTCTGTTAGTGATCCTGTGACTTCTGAACGACTCGACTGATTGAGTTTATATTCACAAATAATATATTTGATTTATAGAGGTAATGTTTTATATGTAGGTTAGGATTTAACTTGTAAGAAATATGGTAGTGAATACTAGCGGCAGGAAAATATTGTACTGGCTTTGATTCCCTTTAAAAGTCAAATCTTGTTCACTACAAAACTGCACACTCACGTTCAACTAATGCATCATAATAAAAGCGTAAGATAAATTTAAGTCGCGTCATCACTTACAAAAATGGATCAAGTAGCCATGAAATCTTATAACGTTCCTGTCAAAATAATATTGAGTTGTCATAGTTATCTGTCATTTTTTTTTAATATACTGTTTCTGTTGTTAAATTAATGTACCTTTAACATTCAATTTTAGAATTTGAATATCTATTTATTTAGCACGCTTTTACACAACTTTTTGTAGTTAAACTTTTTGGCGCGTTTAGTAAAGGGTAAAGTTGTGTGCGCGTGCATTATATTGACTTTTTAAGACGCTTTTATTAGCTTCATTTGTAACTAACTAACTAACAATGTAATAAAGAAGTCAATTTTAACTTACTTCTAATTGTCCTATCGAAATGAAACTTTCTATGTATATGTAGTTCGGATGACAATACTATAATTTGGTATCTTGGAGTTGATTTGATCATGGAGCCAGGAGGTGGCTAATGGAATACATCAATGGCTACTAGTAAAACCCTCGAGTTTGGGCTCATATGATTTGTTTTAGGCCAATAGATTGAGCTTGGTAATGAGAGTCTGGTGATCCATCACCATTGTCTAGTACAGTCCATTTTTTTTTGTCATCCGTCGGTAAAGACTTTTAAATGGTTTCTAGTCTTGATTATTTTTATTTGTTAATTAAAAAGCTTTTAGTCCTACATTATAATAATTAATAAAAACAGTAACATCCAGATCTCACTTCATTTTATTTTACTTTATGTAAGAACAATTACGTACCATTTTATATTTTGTAAGTGTAGTATGCGCCTGTAATAGGTACGCATAATTACCTATACAATATATTAGATTTAATATATAAATTATGTAATAGGTAATAGGTAACTGTTGGTGATGCCTTCACGGTTAAAAATGTATAGGTATAGTAAATTTAACCAAAATTTAAATCGGGTATTGTAATTGTACAAAACTTTTGTATAGGGTTTATACATAAAAATTGTAAAATTACAACACTTTTTTGTATGTTTCTTCACATGTCTAGGATAATTAGCAATTAGCATACATTGCTTTGTAATATTACTTATACTTTCGTTGGTAGAACAATTGTAATTTTACAAAAAAAAAACAGTGTTTATTACATAAATTGGTAAATCCTGATGATAATTAAAAGTAAAATAAATGATTAGTAACCATCCATTGTAAATTCGTACATGTCCTTCTCAAAGCATCCAGCACGCTATTACTGTGTCCTTGTGCGTCGACACAGAAGTTGACTTCGTATATTATTGTCCCATTATAGTTACATAACGTTAAAAGTATTTTTCCCACAATTTTCACGGTTGATGGAACACGCACGCGGCCTGTTTATCTTGTAATGATTGTGTTTATATATTCGCAAACGATTTGTAGAACATGCAATGTAAATAGAATAATGACTGCAGATTACATGACAAATTCATCTATGTATATTAATAAATCTGTAGTTGTTTCTGTCTGTCAGTCGCTTTGTATTTATGTCTGGATTTAACTCAATTTTTTTTTCATCGTTCCTATTTCGCAAATAAAATTGCATTTAAAATTGAATTTTATGCCGTGCAGTCAAGGATTATAATCGTAAGTTCGGATCATTATATCTGTTAATATGTGTTATTAAAGAATGTATGTCTTCAATAATTTGTATTTTATTTTTATAGTTTCACTTGCATCGTGGTTTCATAAAACCACACTTTTTTTTTCGTATTGACTATATCGCCCATTTGGAGTGACAGTGGCACAAGTGCAAATTTGTAAATTTTACAGTACCTACGCCAGTTTTAAGATTTTTTCATAACACTACTGAAGATTCTTAACATTTCTTACAGTAAATGACTATCTCTATATTTTATTATAGTAAATTGAACCCTGGACTTGAAAATAGACAAGTATTTTTTCTTACCCACTCCATATCTATGAGAAAAAAATAGAATTTTTTGCAGTTGTGTCACTGTCGCTCCAAATGAGCGATATACTGTTATAGCCTTAAGGGCCCTGGAGCCATTAAGGCTTCGACAGCGTCACCGGGCTTGGTGGATTTAACTCGAAATCGACTTGGTCGATATTGATGAAATTTTGTACACGCGATGTATCCCTCAATTGATAGGCTATAGGAACTGTCAATGATACTTTTAGAAATTATGAATAAGGGTACCTAAAAATTAAAAAACAAGACCTAGGAATGAATTACTGCATAAATAATACTATATGTAACTGGGTATTACAAGCATTCATAGGAAACGGTAGCCACTTACCATCAGGCGGGCCGTATGCTTGTATGCAACCTTAGTAGTATAAAAAATAACTTTACCTGCTTACTTTTTTTTATAATTTTTCGGCACATTGACTGTACTGTCCCTGATGGTAAGCACAGTACAATCCAAATACAACGGCGACCACCGAAAGATCGAAATCCATCGACGGTCGCCGCTGTCATGCCGGCATGCTTATCTCTTCACGTTACGCTTGAAGGACCCGATGTCATAAGAAGGAGGGCACTAAAGCATATCCCTGGAAAATGACGCTAGATCGAATGTGTTTATACCGTCCAATCTATATCTGTCTACCACTGGCATATTCCTGTTTTTTCATAAGTTATACTTATTATGTGTCATGTTGTAATGCTATTTGAAAGGTCAGATTTAGACATCTTCACGAATAGCCTTGAATAATATAAATCCAGTTGCCTCTGTAAGTAGAATACATTGATATTTTAATTTGTAGTGATTTAATTTGTTGAAGTTTATATATTTTCTCTCTGATTTCATTTCCATTTGTGCTCTTTTTTAATTAATTATTTTTAGCTGTTTATTATGTGTAAGATGACGTAAACTCTTATAATTAAAATTGCATTTGTTGAAGTGAAACTTAACGTTAAATTTAACGGTTAACATTAAATGTTTAACGCACATTATCGGTCTCTCTTCTTTGTGTGAGCTAGAGCGAGAGAGCAATATATTATCGGTCTCTCCTCTTTGTGTGAGCCAGAGCGAGAGAGCAAATGTCGGCGTGTATGTATATTGCACACTGTTTAAATAAAATATAAAATATATTTTAAAATGAAGTTTCACTTCTATCGTGTGTGAATCGCACACACACCTTTTTTTTTCAAAGTGATATTTGTCGGAAATCTTATAATTAATTTGTTACAATGTAAATCTTGTTGGTGCTTCTATTATAAATAAATAACTAAATAATAAGGAATTAGAAGCCTCTAAAATTTCCCAGTTATACCAACAGTCATCCGATATCCGACAGACACCCAGCAAACAAATTTTACGAACATAAATAAACCTATATATACCTATGTACCTATAGACAAAGTTTTTCTATATTAAGCTTCACAATAATATTCAAATCGGTCAAGTTTTGCAGAAGGAAATAGGGGAATATGAAATTATATATTTCGTCTATTTTATCCAGGTACTAGCTGCGTTCCAAGGTTTCACCCGTGTTAAATTTATACGACAAACCGTCCACGGCGCCGCAGCCAACGCACCCGTGTTACCGGTACCTTTATCATTGTTTCACTTACCAGTCTTGCCTACAACTTGCCAGATTGCTTGACATTCATAGTTGCTGCTCCGATCCTTAGGTTCCGAGCGTGATGTCATATAGCCTATACTATTCCTCATGAGCCTGGCTATCATATACAAAATATTTTTGTCAAATCCGACTGGTAGTTTCAGAGATTAGCCTGTTTAAACAAACAAACAACGAAACATGAAAACTTTTTAACTTTATTATATATTATACTAGCTGTACTATACTATACTAGTAATGTAGTGCTATACTATACTATACTATACTCCGCTCGCGTGGACTACAGAACGCTGTCGGTCGAGCGCACGCGCGAGTTGTACTGCCTCAAAAATGCTTATTGCGGATGATCCTTAAAAGATAGGCATATGCTATTGCTGACTATTTTGTAGGTCTTTTGAAGATCTATAATTATGTCATACACTAATTTGATATATCTCTTATGGTTTACTCAGCGTAAACCATTTAAGCGCCCCAAGTGCGTCTTTTTTCCGAATTGATTCACCATTATCGTCACTGCTTATTTCTTATTTTACTTAATCTAACAAAATATATCCTATAACCTGGCCAGATAACATATCTATAAATTAAAGGAACAACCATATAAATCGGATCAGTGCTTTTCGCGGGAAAAGTTAATAAACGGACAGACAGACAGAGAGACGTCGAGTTTTATAATACGTATAGATATATAGAGTATAGATAATAATCAGTCCGAACTACAGTCGTAACAATACTTCGAACCGCATTGAATGGATATTTGTTCTGAAATGATATTTGGTCGAAAATAAAACAATTTCTTAATATGATAATTATATTTATTTGTATACTTAAAATAAACATACATGTGTTTTATGATATAATTTAATATTCTCTGTTAAACATAGCATACATGGAAAAAAGGTGATCTAGGTGAAGACACTTTAATACTCACGGAAGTTATATTCCTTTGGCGTAACAAAACAAATAATATATAACCCCAAAAATATAAGAATTAATGAAATTAAGATAATGTTTTTTATACAACGTAAAAATATATTATAATACAATTAAAAAAAACGGTAAGTAAAATGAATTCGAATTATTATCATTGATGGGTATCTTCATTATGACGTACTTCCGAGCCAAACGTGCCGAAAAGTTGTGTAACTTCAAAAACATCAAAGGATATTTTAGAATTTATACAATTGTTTATGACATTAACATATTTACGTAATTATCATTATTAACGTGCTTTTATTAGCTTCACTTGTAAACTAACTACTTAACTGACAAACAATATAATGAAATCTTAGAAGTTAATTTTAACCTACTTCTATTTGTCCTATCGAAATGAAACTTTCTCTGTATATGTAGTTCGGTTGACAACACTATAATTTGGTATCTTGGAGCTGGTCTGACGATGAAGACAGGAAGTATAATACTTGGTGGAACTCTTCAGTGGCTACTAGCAAACCCCTAGAATTTAGGCTCATATGATTCGTTTTGACGAGTCCAAAATATTGTTATTATATATATGTATATATATATGTATATATATTGTATATGTTAACGTAAAACTAAAAATTACTTTTATCACGCACATAAATTATAAAATAATTAAATTAAGTTGTATTAGTTACGATATAAGTACCTATGCATTTTATTACCATTGCCAATATTTTACCTTCATTGTAAAAAAACGAAAATTTTTTGTTTAAACAACACTTAGAGGGTTACAGAGAGTTTTTTTAAACAACACGTTTTAAAATTTTTAACATAAATCTAACATAAATTAAGTAGATATTTATTTTATAGCAATACAAATATCATACAAACTAATATATTATAAAGTCCTTGTATTCCTAAAACTAACTAAATTATAATATAAACTAAAAAAAAAACAACAACAGTTACGAACCCTTCCAAATTCAAAGCGCACTACTTCACCTGTGTTACTGGCCGTGAAAAAAAAATTCGCAAGGGCCATATTAGACCCCCCGTAACAAAAGCACAATGGGACCCTATTATTAAGAAAAAAAATGGCAAAGGCCCGACTCATGCCGACTGTCAATTTCGGCAGTAAAAAATGATGTACAATGCTAAATAGACGAATAAAGGCGCCGCGTTTGAATACAGAATTTTACATCGAGCATCTTCGGGGTTTCACTCGGCAATCACCGCTGGCGCATGGCGCTTGACATTCTGTAAGTATAGCGGGCAACAAATTTTCATAATTCCGTTAATAAAGCTTCTTAATTTAGTTTTTTTTTTAATATGAAGCAATGCTAGCTCAGTGGTAGCGTGTTCGACTTCGCGTCGATTGACGTGAGTTCGAATCCCTGCAATGAGCCTGAGCTGTCGGTGAAGGAAAATATCGTGAGGAAACCATAGGTGGTAGGGCTTTTTCTAATGCCTGACTGGCTAGCTACCACCCTCAAGTTGAAAATCTGTCGCCAAACACCAATAGGTGTGTTCCGGCAGTTGCACTTGTGAGCCAGTCTTTCACTAGGCTTAGCGTGTGTTTATTAGGCCACATCGTCACTTAACATCAGGTGAGATTGTGTTCAAAAGTTAAACTTATCTACACGTGATGCACCTTGCTCAGTAACTTTTCATCTGACTATTCTGTTAGCCTTAAGGGCCTTGAAGCTTCAGAAGGCTTTTCCAGCTTCACCATCCTTAATGCTAAAAAAAAATCTGAGCTATTACCAAAAATGTATAAATAAATTACAAATAAACAGTAGTTTGAACATAGTTAAAACATAAAATTGTGGAAGATCATTATTTATGAGAACAGTGACACATATTGTCTGTTAATGATTTGTCCCAGCATTATCTTGTTTATGAGGCGTGAACTAACCTATACGTGTTGGTTTATGATCTTTGGAACTTTGAGAATTGTTTAACACCTTTTTTATTTATCATATATTTATAAAAAAATATGAGTGGACGCGTCTAACGAATAGGTACCTAGATATCATTGAGGTAAAATATTTTTTAAAGACGTAATGGCTTGAAATAAGAGACACTGAATGTGAGTAGAAAAGTTTTGTAATTAAGTGTAGTTTACGAAATTTATAGAGATACTGTCTATGACTTACGGTTTTATCCATGGTCAATTATTATTTATTCGTGCAAATCTCTGCCACAACGCTGGCAACGCACTTGTTTTTTTTTTAAGTTCCTTACGGCACCTTTAATGTTGTCAGAGACTCTGTGCATTCTAATAAATAATGTAACAACAACTAGAGCGCCCATCCTTCTGTCAGGAGATATACCCAATTACCCCATACTATATTATTTACAATTCTTAATTTTAACTTAATCTACCAAAAGCTTCCCTTAACTTTTTCTTACACTACAATGCTTCCTTTCTCTTTTATTTGTCTCACTCTAAATCATTTTCTTATGAACTACAGTAGCAAAAGTCATTTATAGCTAAATACATTTTACATTTTACTGTTACAAGTCCGGGTATGTCGCAATAGCGGGGCGGATTGTAATATATCATAAATAATATAATTAATTAAAATCTAATATAATTTTGTATAATGAAATGAAATAACGCACTCGTTCAGACTATTTTTGTTCTCAATGTGTTCCCTTCTTCTTACGACATCGGGTCCTTCAAGCGTAACGTGAAGAGATATTTATGCAGACCGGCATGACAGCGGTGACTGCCGATGGATTTAGATCTCTTGGTGGCGCCGTTGTGTTTGGATTGTACTGTGCTTACCATCAGGGCCAGTACCGTCAATGTGCCGAGCTATTATTTGCCGGACTTGCCCACAGCTTGCGTAATTACTTAACGTTCATACTTACCGCTCCGCTCCTTAATGGCACAGTGTGAAGTTTTATAGCTTAGAACATTCCTCAATAAATAATTTTCTAAAAAATAGCACAAAGAATTGTCTAAAACTTACTGGTAGTTCCAGTGATTAGCGCACTCAAACAAACAAACTCTTCAACTTTATAACATTAATTTACATATTATTATATTATATACAAATAATTATTTAATTACGATCAATTTTATTGTGCCTATCGCTAAACTATTAGCTTTTTTTCGCTCCCAGAATCGTTGATATAAAGTGTGAAATGACTACAGATAAAAAAACGAAATCGTTCTAAAACGTCAGGTTAATAAATAAAAATTAGTTTCCCGAATCGAATAAACCACAGTTCCACGTAATATAAACAAACAATAAATGTACCTATACGGGGCCTATTAACGGTTCTAGGAACAATTCTGAATTTGAATTTATGAAAAGAGAAGCCGGCGCGGCGCGAGCGCATGTTTATTGACCAATAAAGCGGCTTGCAGCGCTATTACAGATTATTAATGCGATGGTGCTTTTTTTTGGATATATCTTAAAAGTTGTATCTTACTGTTTTGAAAGGAAGTCACTAAGTTCAACGAGCCGCTTCAGCTGCGCAGGGATATTACCTCACTGAGCGTGTTCTACCGTCTGTACTATGGCGAGTGTTCTGAAGAGCTGTTTAACCTATTTCCCTCGTCTCCCGGAGCTCCGGAAACATATCTTTACGGTAACCTCTATCTCGACAAATGAGTTCTCTATGTCATATCTGTGAAGCTGTGGAATATAGACGCCGACAGCAAGGTACAAAAAATACAAAGAATTTTATTAAGTGAAAATTTCTTTAGCACCGTCGTGATTTGAAACTCGATGAAACGAAATAGCGACAATAAAAGGAGACAACCATATACTTCTATAGGATTTAGCCTACGAGAGAATAAGATAGAATACATTTACATTATGCATGGTTAATGCAAGTCCTGATTTTTCATGATTGTGATCGTCGTCGGATTGGCCTTGTGGTGTGAGACGACCAGATTTCATACGCAGTACGCACGGGTCGTCAATAGTTCCAATACCGCTGATTTAGAATAGGATAGAATATTTTTTAAATATTTTTTTTTTTAAGCTTTCAGTTCTGACACCTGTGAACTGCTGCACAAATAGGTATATATTTTTAAATTAAGTTAATGGTTGAATAAAAACATAAGGTGTCAAGATTACTATCCTTTGTACAATTGGGTATTTGAAAAAAAAAATCGATTTTTTTATGTATTATAAAGCTTCATCATAAGTATGATAATAGTCAATTGGAATAACTCTTAAAACATTTTTTTTATTAATTATACTGTAATATTTTAAAAAGAATCACATGACTACGAACGCGCCACGATACGTCGCCAGGTTTGTGACGTCATAATGTTAAAGGAATTTCTTCGATTAAGAGTCAAAGTACTGTATCAGCTGTGCTACAATGAGTAGAAATTCACATTGTGACGTCACACGTGCTCGGATTTATTCGAGAACGATCGGCGTGTTTTCGGTAGGTACTGAATTCAAAAATTAATTTTTATTTTGAAATATTGCGAAAAAAAAAAGTTTGTTATAAAACTTACATACGATCTTTCCAATTATCACAAAAAAAATTCAAAAACCAAATATCTATAAAATATATTTTATTAATTAATAGTACGTACAGTATTTAGATACTCTGTAAGTACTCCTGGTGACGCTTATGCTGTGAAATTGTCTCCCGGTCAGTGTGTTCCCTCCCTCCTACAACATGAAGTCCTTCGAACATAACGTGAAGAAACATTTGAGCAGTATGGTATCCCAGCGACGACTGGTGATGCATTGTAGATCCCACGGTGTTCACCGATGTCGTAGCATTGCAATGTGCTCTCCATCAAATACGTTACGTTACGTGACGTTAATTTGCAATAGTAGCATGAAAAAAAATGCTTAAAGGTGTGTCGAATTACATATTTATAACTGATAAGCCCAACTAACGATGATATAGCGATAGCGGGGTGATAGGGTTATTTTGCACAACTGGGTCGCGACCTCCAAGTACGTGGTGAAAAGTCCGTCATAGTGACTCGCTTTTGCGTGTCGTAATTCGGGATCAGCCTGCATATATCCACATTTTTTTATCGTTATTAGGCTTGGCGTAGTGGTCTCAATCATACCTGATTTTAAGTGACGAACGATAACACGCCAAACCTAGCGGAAGAATGGCTCTCAATTGCAGGTGCCGGAACACACCTATTGGTGCTTGGCGACTGATTTTCAACTTGAGGGTGGTAGCTAGCAAGCCGGGCTTTAGAAAATGCCCTACCACAATGCTATGGTTTCCTCACGATGTTTTCCTTCCCGAAAGGTCAGGCTCATTGCAGGGATTCGAACTCACGTCAATCGACGCGAAGTCGTACACGATACCACTGAGCCATCATTGATTCAAAACAGGCCGGAATAACAGGGGCGACAGTCGATGGTATTGCCAATACTCGGTGGTCGCCGCTTTATATTTGGATTGTACTGTACTTACCATTAGTGCCGTCAATTTGTCGAGATACTATAAAAAAAAAAGTACATGATGGATTAAAATGTGACACATGTGATTAAAAATGTGAAGAGAATGTAGTTAGCATTACGTTTACTTAAAAAAAACATAGACCACGGTAATTTCAGAAGAATAGAGAATAAAGACAAATATACCTAAGGGAGCGTTCAAGTTTTACGTAACTAATTAGGGGGGAGGGGGGTTTTGAACTACGCGTTACGTAACATTGTTTTAACCCCTCAGACGGTCGCGTAGAGTTTTTTGTGACTTGGGCGGTCAAAAATCTCCAAAAATTGCGTTACGTAATACTTCTCCCTAACAGCATTTCTAACTATTTATGAACATGTACCAGCCATACCAAATTACAGCTTTCTAGTAATAAGTATGTCTGAGCTAAGCCGCGGACAGACAGACGAATATAGCGAAACTATAAGGACCTTTGGAACCCTAATATCTGCACCCCTTGCAATCCCTTTACGACGTGGCCTGGATAATTTCTCTTGATGTTAAGGACGATATGACAGAAGATGGTAACACGATAAGCCTAGATGGTCTAGTTAACAACTGCAGCAACTCAACACACTTATAGGTGCTTTGTCACAGGCTCGAGAGTAGTAGCTAGCCAGGCGAGCGTTAAAAACCCTCTACAACCATATTATGATTTCATCACAATTTGAACCTACCCTTACCACCTACCAATGATCCATTAGTCTGTCATACACCATACAACATTGTATGATATGGTTTTATGTGAGTCATAATACGAAAATTAAGTTTCACTCCGCCCTTTATCTGGGAGAACGGCGATAGTTGATAATAGGTTAAGATCGTACGACGCCTTGAAGATCGTAAGACGCCTTGACGACTACTGGTCAATCCTGACCACTCTATCAATATTGTTATGATGGAGAAGAAAAAGACTCTTTAAGGAACATGACATACAGTGTCTAGCATCAACGAGCAAATGATTAATGGACACTATACACTGTTAACAATTTCAATGGTAATTTTAATTATCTTTGTCATGGTAATTAAAAATGTATTGGCATTTGATAGGCAAACATTTAGACAAAATTTAAATTGGGTATTGTAATAATACAGAACTTTAAGTGTAGGGTTTATACATAACTAGCTGTACCCGCGGCTTCGCTCGCGTGAACTACAGAATTCCGTCGGTCGAGCGCACGCGCGAATTATGCTGCCCCCGCTCAAAAAAGGGAAGACAAAATGCTTATTGTGGGTGATGCTTAGACGATAGACATATGCTATTGCAGACTTTTTGTAGGTTTTTTTAAGATCTGCTATTATGTGGTATTTTAATTTGATATATCTCTTATGGTTTACTCAGCGTAAGTCATTTAATCGTCCGAAAAGCGTATTTTTTCCGAATTGATTCACCATTATCGCCACTGCTTATTTCGTATATTACTTTATCTTACAAAATATATCTTATAACCTAGCCAGATAACATAGCTATGTATTAAAGGAAAAATCATGGTTTTCGCGTGAAAAGAACATAAACGGACAGACAGGCCGAGAGACGTTGAATTTTATAATATGTATTATATAGAAGATATATCGACGCAAGAAAACGTATTTGGTGTAAGCAGCCAAACCAAAGTTTTCAGCAGAGCCAAAAAACTATTCTAAAAAAATTATAACCCCTTAATTATCTGTGACAGAAAGATGATTTTTTGTACACAGTTTTTTTTAAATATTATATATAAATAACAATCAAAATATTTTTCTTAAAGTTATGAGAAGTAAGTTTTTTACCTACTTACAGCAATAGACTTTTCATTTAGAGAACTAAAAGAACGTCATTATTATATTTTTTTCGAACTCACTATACTGTTAGCCTTAGGAGCCCTTGAGCCTTTGCGGCTTTTACAGCTTCACCGGGCTTGGTTTTGCAGCTTCACCGGGCTTGGTTTTACAGCTTCACCGGGCTTGGTTTTACAGCTTCACCGGGCTTGGAAAAGAACGTCATAAGTTAATTGGTTTATATGGTAGCTCAGTTCCAGACTTTTAAAATGCTTTACTTGAAATAATTTATCAATTATGCACCATTAAAGAGATATAAGGCTATCTAAAAAAATACTGATATCAATGTATTGTTTTAAATTAAGTAAATTGTTGGATGTTTAGTACAAATAAAATGCTATAAGTTAGTTATCTGTTTAAAATCTCGGCTTGCGCTCTACGTTCATATAAAATTGCATTTCAATAATTATAATTTAACGTAAATATATTGAACATTAGATGCAAATATAATATTAGTGGTATTTATGGGTATAACAAAATAAAATAGATTAAGTTTACGTTGTTAAAAAAATGATGTAAAACCTTTCAGATGTTCACTTTATCCATAAAATTTAAGAACTTTAGTTTTCAGGCTATGGATTTCGCGTATGATACCACCACCTATGAGGATTTGTGCTTTTTCTTGAGACCTTGTTTAATACCATTACTTATAAAAATATCACAAACTCTATAGGGATTAAGGAATTAATTCCAAATTAAGTCTTCTTTATCGGTGTCTCGAAAAAAATAATGTTTATAACTAGCTGTGCCCCCCGGTATCACCCGTGTACGGTACCGCGTTACGATAGCAACTTACCATCAGGCGGGCAGTATGCCTGTTTGCCACCTTTATAGTATAAAACACGGGGTTAATTGTAACATCGCACGTTAATTGGTAGAAATTTTAATTGTGAAGTGATTATTAATATTTTTTGGTATTTTTTAAATTTTGTTTAATACAGGAAGAATTAAAATAGCAGTCTATTAATTCTGTCATTAGGTACTAAGATATATTTGTTGCCCTAAACTGTGTTACAACAAGTCCCTTGCTCCCCTACATATATTTTTTTTTTTCGATCTGTCTATACTTTTAGTTATAAGGGCCCTGAAGCCTCAGAAGGCTTTTATAACTTCACCGGACTTAGCTATCTATAGATCTTTTTCGGTAGATGCACTTAAGAGTCACTTAATGTTAGTACCTGCATCGTCACACCATTAGCGCTCCAATTTGCTGTAAAATGATGTGCTGTCCGTTGGTTAGCGCATCGCTTGAGAACAACCAAACCGATTTGGCAATTTTTTTAATTATTGAAGTGAAACTTTTATTCTGTCGCCCCAGATTTTTTGTTTCATCTATCGCATGTCGCATTACATTGTCGCAAATAAAATTGAATTTTATGCCGTGCAGTCAAGGATTATAATCGTAAATTCGGAACATTGTATATGTTAATGAGTGTTATTAAATAATGTATGTCACATGTCTTCAATAATATGTATTTTTATTTAAGTTTCAATTGCATCGATGTTTCATAAAACCACACAATATTTTTTTCCTCATAATCAGAATTAGGTTAACGGAAAGAAAATTTGAAAAGTATTCACGGAAAATATTCAATTCCGGGAAAAATGAATGTCCTTTTGTCTATCTGATTTCTGTATGAACACAAGACCACGTAACTCACGATTAGGACGATGGATATTATGCATACTTCTTTTTAATTTTATTTTCGACGGTGCTGAGAAAGATTTCAGAAAATGATTGGGATAGGTGGCGCTGTTGTCGAATTATTGTTGTCGAAAGACTAGAACGTCTGCCGGGCTAACTAGTTTAAAATATTTAAAATCTCTTTTTTTATTGTTATAGGTTTGGCGTAGTGGCCAATCTCACCTGATGTTAAATGACGATGCGGCCCAAGATGATAACACTCTAAGCCTAGTGGAAGACTGGCTCTCAAGTGTAGCTGCCGGAACACACCTATAGGTGCTTGGCGACATATTTTGAACTTGAGGTTGGTAGCTAGCCAGCCGGGCTTTAGAAAATGCCCTACCATGCTATGTTTTCCTTCCCGAAAGGTTAGGCTCATTGAATACTTAAACCTTTTGAAAGAGACTAGATTTTTATAAGGCTCTGCATGTTTTAGTTAGCTTGTAATTACTTTACTAAAGCCAGCTAGGAAGATGACCTGTTAAATGGATTTCCTATTCCTTAGTCATATTACGAATTCACTTCAATTTTACATACTAACCAAATTGTATCAGGTAAATTATCACCAAATTTACACAATACAAAGCCAATTAATACAATTTGAAGCAATGATGGCTCAGTGGTATCGTGTACAGATTCGCGTCGATTGACGTGAGTTCGAATCCTTACAATGAGCCTGAGCTTTCGATGAAGCAAATAATCATGATAAAATCATAGCATGTAGAGGGCTTTTGTTTAATGCCCGACTGTTTAGCTACCACCCTAAGGTTAAAAATCTGTCGTTAAACACCTATAGCTGTGATGTAGCAACTGCCTTGAGCGTCAGTTTCCCTATCCACTGTTAGCGTGTTACTTACTATCTTGGGCCACAACATCAGGTGAGATTAGGGCCAAATGATAAACCTAAGATAAAAAAGTATCTATTGATTACAGTCATTATAATTATAATAAGATGTACCTACTGAGAGGAAGTGTTTTAGAGCTATCCGATACCATTGGGTATTCAACCGGTGACCATAAATACATATGCGACTTAATCGATTATGAGTCATTGTTAAGAATACGCTCATAATTGAGTCTTAGTATTTTGAAGTTATCTGCTGCCACTGCCATGGGTATTCAACCGGTGACCATAAATGCGTATGCGACTTGACGAATTACGAGTCATTGTTAAGAATACGTTCATAATTGTATTTTAGTATTTTGGAGTTATCAGTTACCACAGGCCGGTATTCGATCGGTGACCATAAATACTTATGTATGCGATTTAATTGTTAATAACATATCGCTAAATATTGTTGTTTTAGTATATTTATAATATTTTCTTGTAAGTTGACTTACTACAGACTCTATTGAAGCGAAGATTAAGAATAATACACACATTATCTAAAACACAAATTGGTCAATTTGGTCATCCCATATTCAGTATGATTAATAAAAGTAGTTTTTTTTTTTTTTTTTCGAACTGACTACACTGTTAGCCTGAGGGGCCCTGGAGCCTTTACGGCTTTTACAGCTTTACCGGGCTTGACTAAAAGTAGTAGTGGTAGGTGACTCAGTAAGAGCAATAAACGCTTTTAGTTAATAGTGTTAGGTTCTTTAATAAGGTTCCTATCTCCTAAGCATAGATAATACTGATTATCCGGACATAACGTTGAACAACCATGTCAAGCAGGTTCTATTTTCAAAATGATATTATAGGGTGAATTATTACACCAAAGATAGTGATGTCTGCAAATAACTCTCTCTCTCTCTTTCTCTATACCTATATATATTCACTAAAAATAATATCTATACCTAATTTTTAACGGTAAACATTGTTAAGTTTCGATCGAGTTTCTTGCAAGTTCTTTTCGATGAATGGGATGTTTTGATGACGAATTGGAGAAATATTTTTAATTTTTTTTTTTTTTTGATAATTAATCTTTTTATTCACATTTTTTTATTATCTAAATACCTTGGTATTTTTCATTATGAGGTCAATACAATTTTAATTCTCTGGAGTATCTACTTATTAAGATGCAGCAACAAGTAGATAACTATTTGTTTGTAACAGTATTTAATTAAAAAAAAATGTATCAGCATGTCACGTTACGAGGTCTACTTACCATAAGTAGGACCATCTGCCTATATATTAGGTTCCTACATGACTGAATTATTTAGTTTTATTTAGGGCGTAAGTAACAATGCATTCACAGCGATACGGATAGCTAAAGATAATCAAAGACCAGATAGCACCGCACAAGACACCGTCACGAGAAATATAAAAAAAACCGAGAGCACACACAAAAAAAAATCCAGCCTTAGGCTTGAGTCTGGATTGATAGCTGTTGTGCACCTTTCTGCACGTACAACAGAGCCGGATAGGCGTGGCCACTAACTGGTTACTAAAGAACACTGCGCCGCCAAAAAATACCAATAAAAAACATATAATAGTAACTCCGGCGCCAGCAATCGATTCTCGGTGTGCCAACCCGTACGAGTTGCACGTACGGACGAAAAAAACACGCAATCACTTTCGACCAATCCTAATCGAGCACCGCCTATTTGAAATCCCGCCCACAATACGCCCTGCCCACCAAGCGATGACAGCGCCACGTGTCCCATACAAGCGGCGCCGCGGCGAACTAATTAGACAGAGAGCGCGATACTACTGGGCCGTTCGTTTCTCGGACAATTTCCTCCAACCGATCATTAAGTGTTTAAATTCAACAGGAGTTGGTTGTGTCGGATTTCTTCGGAGGGGTACGCTATTAAAATATCTACAAACATTAACTTTAATTGGACAGAGTTCTGTGCTTGTGTGAGTTCGGTGAACGTCCGTGTATTTTTTTTATCGCCTCTCGCCCCGGTGACGATTCCGTTTTTTCCAAACTTGATGACTGTTATCACTTGTGTTTAGTGTTGCGGTGTTCGCTAGCGTTATAACGCTTTCGTTGTATATTAAAAACGGTGCCGCGATTTAAAAATGACATCAGTGACGTAACTGTACATATAGTGAATTATAATAATACCTATATATCGACATAATCGAATAATTTCAAAATTGGAAAATGACACCACGTGCTCTGTAATTGCGGAATTGTAATGCACGGCTCGTTAATTGGCAGGCAATTATCTTTCCGTCCTGTTCTTTCTAATTGACGCCGACAATCGTTTCATTCGCTCCGCCTCACTAACCAGTGTTAATAACTACTTAATTCAAAAATTTAAAAGCAAAGAATCTCTCGAATGTAAATTTTCTATTTACCAAATCACTTTATTCGTAAATCGAAATCCAAAGAGTCTGTCAATATTTATAAATAACCTTATTAGTTATATCGGAAATCGAATTCAAGGAATCTCTAGACTTTAGAATTCCAACTCCGTTCGAAAATCAAATTTGAAGTCATCTATAATAATAAAATAACTAAAATAACTCCACGGTTGTGTTTATTCATATAGACGAGTGTGGTCACAGAGTAACTATTGTTTTTTATTTTTTTTGTGCGTGACGTTATTATCTGTGGTGTTCAAGATATTTGTGAAGTGATGATCTTTGTATTCGCTTGATTTCACAAGAAACCGTAAGTACTATTTGTGTCCAAATTAAAAATGGGAATTTAAAATAACTCCTGTTTTTTAATAGCTCACGATGTTCATGTTAGATATGCATATTATCATTCAGTTATAAGGGAAAATACAAATTCAAAAGATTACAATGTGTAGATACATGAATTATGTAAAAAGTTAACTCAGATAACATAGAATCACGTGAAACAAAAATAAAATAAATTTAAACGGCTCAAAAATTCATAATCTTGAGGAATCTATAAAAAAAATCTTGTTCTCTTTATTTTGGCGACGCAGAAGCACTTGCCAGTGTCAGATATTGAGCCTTCGTAGTAATTTGTAATCTTCAAAGTGACAGACGACAGTGAAGTGAGAGTAACAAGATGACTGCTCCCTTGTTAGACTATCCAGGGTGTTTTTGTGCCAACTCAAAATGCATGTTTCTAGTTTATATTTATAATCCAATATAATAACAAAATGCCACCAATATTACATAGGTAATATAGAGTCATCGAACCTAAGTTAATAAAATAAAATAAAAAATGATATGTGCAGCAGTCACACGAGTCAGAAGTAAAAACCATTCAGACACAAAAAAAATATGTTTAAATATTTTTAAATATCCTAAATCAGCGCGATTCGAACTATCGAGCACTCGTGCGTACTGCATATGAAGTCTGGTCGTCTCACACCACTAGGCCAATCCGACGACGAACACAATTATGAAAATCAGGACTTACATTAACCGTGCATAATGTGAAATGTATTCTATCTCATTCTCTCGTAGGCTAAATCCTATAGATGTATATGGTTGTCTCCTTTTATTGTCGGTTTTCCGTTCCATCGAGTTTGAAATCACAACGGTGCTAAAGATGTTTTCAAAAACCACAACACGGCAGATCAAGATGTCGCCAAAAACTCCTATGAAATACTTTACTTGCGATAAGTCCTTCATTATTGAAACTTATTGAATTTCGAATCATAATTATAAATAACAACCAAGCTGTGGTCTATGAAGATACTTATTGGCTATAGATAACTATAGTTCTACCTATGTGTATGGCTTTTGGTATTTATAAATCAGCTATTATCAAATACAAAAATCGTGATATTTCATAAAACATTTCTTCTTTTTATTAAACGGCAACGTGTGCTTATAAGGACATAATTCTGCCAGTGTCAGATAGATACAATCATATTTTTCTAATTCTCAAATTTCTATCTATGCTTTAGCAAGATGGTAGCATCGAAGTATTTTTTTTTTTTGGAAACACAAAACTAATAAGTGTTCTTTGTTATTACTTAAAACTACTTCAATTTTGCACAATAACCAAACTACTTAGATTAGGTACGCAAAATACCACCATTATTAAAAAAAAAACTATATCACAGATGTGTAAGGAGTGTCGAATTACATCTATAGAACTGAAACGCCTAAGTTAACTTCACCTGCAAAGGGACACGCTGCTGATTAACGAACGAGGATATGGCGATAGCGGGGAGAAAGGGTTATTTGGCCGACTGGGTCGCTACCACCAAGCACTTGGTGAAAAGTCATTCATAGTGACTCGCTTTTGCGTGTCTCGTTTCGGGGTCAGCCTGTGCATATCCAGTTATTTGGGTCGATTTCGATCTCTCGGTGGTCGCCGTTGTATTTGGATTGTACTGTGCTTACCGTCAGGGACAGTACAGTCAATTTTCAATCAATCTTTTCTTTTCACTTGAAATAGAAGTGATGTGTCGACTGCAAAAAGAATAATATTAGCGCAGTTCTCAACCGTTATAGGGTAGATCGTTTATACATGTCAGGAACAAAAACGGTCCCAAAATCGAGCTCTATGGGACGCCGATTCTAGATAGAATCTTGTAGAGGTTACTCCATTTGCGCTTAGGTACTTCCAGACAGCGAAGTGTTAAATAAGCTTCCAGAAAGTCGACAGAAGGTTCACAAACACCATTAGTATGTAGTATTTTTATTTACTTATCAGTTTATTATAATTTTGCTTTTCTGGTGAACTTGAGTATGCTCCGATGGAGTTGGTATGGTATACACCGGTTGTAAAAGCTTCTCTAAATAGTTAAGTAGTTTGTATTTATAATCCACGCAAAATGCCACCAATATTATTTCAAAGAACCAAAGCTAATGAATTAAAATAAAAACCACAACAAGTCAGCTCAAGATCCCACCAAAAACTCGCATTTTTTTCTTTTAAATTATGTTCCAAAAGTATATTATATAATCGTAGTAATATGTAGTACTATATACCTTATAAAAAAATCTAAGTTAAATACTTAATCTAAATTAATCAAAAACGGTTATTAATTGTCATCTAAATATCTAATTACTCCAAATTAGAGTTACTGGTGTGTAGGTATTTAGAATAGGCTTGCATACTTATTTAGGCTTCATAGAGGTCGAGGCAGTCGTATCACAAAGTCTACCTACCAATGTCATCAACTGTTCAAAAACGACTAAATTCAAGCAAAAACTTCCTAAGTAAACAAGTTAAAAATAATTCAAGTTAATCAAACAGAAAACTTAATCAAAATTAATTAAAAAAATAATGTAAATTTATAAAATTTTATCTCCAACAATATTCAAAAAAAAATTTACTCACAAAAAACTGCCTGTGTAAAAGTTGGTATCCCTATTTGTGTCATACTGGATTAGGTAATAATAAAAATCATTTTTTTTTCTTTTCATTAAGTACACAGATAATAATTTATTTAAGCTAGCGTTTTGACACTGGCTGGTATACCTATTACACTCTACGTGACAATTATCGCGTATTTTATAGCGTTATCTACTTACTGCTGGTATAAATTGCTAATATGTCTGTCTGTAGTACTTAAATATATTTTTTAATACAAGGCTTTAAAATCTTTTTAGATACGAAAATTTTATTATTGATTTTGTATAATTTACATTGATTATTTGCAACGACCGGTGATAGATAGTACCTACATGTCTCGGCTAAATGACTGTAAAGTACCTGATGGTAAGCGCGGTACAGTCCACATACAACGGCGACCGTCGGTAACACAAATATCATCGACAGTCGTCGATTTCGTCGCCTGCTGAAATACCTCTTCACGCCTCATCCAATATCTTAGGACGGAGGGAACACGTCTGCTGGGAGACTATTCCACGTCTATACGGTACGGCAAAAGTGGGAATTAGCGACCTTCTTTTTTCGTGCCATGATGGACGTTGAAAGTGGAAAATGATGAGATAAGGTCAAATAATTTTTCAGGACAGTCACTATGACACAGACGATAAAACACGCTCAGCGAGACAATGTCTCTCCGCAGCTGAAGCGGTTCTAAATCCTTAGTGACGTCTGTATCATTCAAAATGCGGACAGCCCGTAGCTGCTACCTGTCCAGGGCATCGATAAGGTGTTAGTCAGAACCGTCCTAAAGATGCGAGCAATATTACATGCACCGAACCTTGAATTTATAAAGAAGCTTTACATTTATTATCATTGATGGCTAAAAACATCATATCGCCGAAAAAAATACCTATTTATAGCTTCAAAAATAGAAAAAAATTAAGTTCTTATACATAGATATAACTAATATTGAATTTAAATATGATTGCACGAACCGGTATATTTTTTTTAACCTTTTTTATTTTTATTCAGTCACACTGTAAATAATTCTTCCATAAAGGCGAATTTCAATTAAATATGCAAATTCAAATCACGTATTTTGCTACATTACTAGAGAAATATTCATTTAAATGATATTTTATTTATTTACACATTCATATCGTTTTATTACAGGAAAAGTAATTGAATGACAAATTAAAACATGATAATATATTTTATGTGAATGTGAGTTGAAAATACATTAAAAAATTTTGGCGCCGCAGAAGCATTTGCCAGTTTCTATGTTTTTAAGTAGTATTTTGTAATCTTCGATGTGGGGTCTCACAAGATGGTGCCTCCCTTGTATCTAGGGAGATTTTGTAGCAACTCAATATGCATGTGTCCAGTTTATATTTATAATCCACTTCGGGTATGCAAAATAACTAAACAATATCACGCAGAATGCCACCAATATTAAATAATGTAGTCTCAAAGAACCTAAATCAATAAAATAAAGTATAAACCAAAAAATGCCAGGTTAAGATCCCGCTAAAAACTCTCAATGGAAATTTCGCTGTCTAGAGATATTTTTACCTAATGCTTTTCGACTACTTTTTGGTCTCATATAAATTAATTAATCTTTAAGATCAGGAATAAAAAGGTTTACAAGAAAAATAAAATTGTCTATAGTTAAGTTAGATTATTATATAATTCATACAGATAAATCGAAATTCACCCATACTGAGCGATATTTTCGTTTGCATCTTTTAATTAAAAAAAATCTGTGTCTGTATAAAATAAATGATGGTTCTATAACTACTATAAGATTTTTCTTTCTTAAGCAGAAACTATAAAAAAACTCTCATCAAGTTAAAAGGTATTATCATTCGGCTAACTTATGAAAATATTGCGAAACTTTTTTTTAGAATTTGATACAAAGCATATATTTATATTCTAAGGATCACACTCAATAAGCATTTTTGTCTTCTGTCTTTTGAGCGGGGGCAGCACGATTCGCGCGTTCGTTCAACCGGCGATATTCTATAAGTCCACGCGAGCGGGGCCGCGGACACAGCTGTAGTCATAAGTCAAAAACTCTACCTGTATGGTACATTATTAATGTAAAGAAAACTTCAAACATGTATTATTAGATGTACTAACACCGTATAATGGTAGGGTTGTATCAATAATTAACTTAAAACAAATCGAGTTCAAAATGAAAACTATAGTTAGGCAGTAGTTCTCATTGATAAACTTTATTATTGTTGTTTTATTTGCGATAATCGATCAGTGAACACAACCTATACGAGCTCGACGACGAATTTTCCTATCAGTATCAGTAAGCCCTGCAGAGAATTCGCTGGTTTGACTCGCACATAACTGACTTTTGTGTGATGAGCATTGTTAAATGTCATTTATGTGTATAGCGGCTTCGAATTGGTGGACCACCCCCCTTATTCACTAGATCTGGCGGCTAGCGATTTTTGTCTGTTCCCCAAATTGAAAAAATACTTAAGGGGAAACGGGTACGAAGACGATAACGAGGTGATGGATGCCGTGGAGAGCTTTTTGCAGGACCAAGACAAAACTTTTTTGTGAAAGGGATTGAACCCTTGGAAAAGCGCTGGACTCGGTGTGTAGAGAGACTCGGAAAGTATGTAGAAAAATAAATTATTTAGTTATCAATAGTCATTATATTCTATCTCATTCTCACTACTTTTTGATCCCTCCTCGTATGTCAAATTCATATTTTCATTTTTTCATTTTCTATTAGCGTTAACGATTGCAGAAAAGCAACTTGGCTAGGACCCATGGTAAGATTGTAGCCGTAACGCTAATTCTACATAGAATAAAAAATATATCAGAGGATTGTTGAAAATAGCACCAGTGACAGAGATGTTTAGTTTTTTTCTTCTTCTTTTCTATCTGACTATACTGTTAGCCGAAAGGACCCTTAAGCAGCTTTTACTGCTTCACCTGGGTTTGAGAGCGAGCGTTTAAAGCACTCAACCGCGAAAGCGAGGCAACAATCTCCAAGGGTGCCAAACTGATCGAACCTCGGCTAGGACTGTTGCCGTAGGTGTAAATAAGTCGCAAACTGGCTAATTCCTTATCCGTAATTCGATCTAAACTAACTATACATATATCACTCCTCCCTAAGGAAAGAAACGTGCGTATATGTATTTAGTAATCTGTCAATTTTGGTCTAAACTAACTAGTCAATAAAAATAAAGAAGAGTCTAAGAATAAAGAAAAATAAGAAAGGTCTCTTAAACAATCTATGTACGTGAGTGGTGTGCATGTATGTACAAATGCAGTGTAATAAGTGTACTTATGTTGGTAGCTAGTGAATGCAGTGCCACTCTATCACGCGAGCGACTGCTGGCTCAAGGGCTCCATGTCGGAGGAATTTGAGGCTTGAGGCTTGAGTTACCGCAGGAGAGGGTGAACAGGCCGGATACAAGTTGAGAAGTTAACGTGGTATGCTGTGAGAAGGATTGAAAGTGATATCATTAGAAGGTGGACGGATATAGAAGTAGAAGACCGAAGACAGTATGAATGAATTTTCTGTAGAATGAAACGCTTATAAAAGGTGTGACAATTGATAGAGGATAGCGGAAGGAGAAAGAATATTTTGCTGACTCTACTTAAGTGCTTTTTTTCGAACTGACTATACTGTTAGCCTATAGTTAGGCTATACTGTTAGCCCTGGAGCCTTTGTGGCTTTTAAAGCTTCACCGGGCTTGGGGGCCTACTTAAGTGTGATAACTTCGCTTCAATAGGTCGAATGAACAGTTGACAATTGGCAACTGAGTGCGAATTAGTAATTTGTCTTCCAAGTGCCGTCTACAATTGCAAATACGGTTTATCTTCGATGTCAGTAAATACCTCATTTAATTGTCTCGTATTATATTGACATGTGAATTGAAACGCGCCGTTTATAAGGTTATAGATTATGATACAATCATTTACCGACTTTGAACACGACATTTATTGACCTGTCTGTTATAATTGAGGGCATGAGTTCATAAAGACATTATGCGACGGTTTATCGTAAAATCGTCTTTTTTTACTGGATAAAGACATTGAATATAAACTGTAGTGATGTTAAAAATAGTGTTATTGAATTGTAGACACGCGTTTGTGATTTTAAATTTTAAAATATTATTTAACGCGCTGATCTCTGGAACTACCTAGAACTACTACTACTAGCTAGAATAGAAGTTTTTTTTTGCTTGTCATAAAATATTAGTTGTGCCCGCGACTACGCTCACGTGGACTACAGAATGTCGTCGGTCGAGCGCACGCGCGAATCGTACTTCGCAGTAAGCAAAAATGCTTATTATGGGTGATCCTTAGAAGACAGATATATGCAGTCACTGACTTTTTGTACGTATTTTTATTGTCTACAATTATGTAAAACATCAATTTTATATATATCATATGGTTTACTCAGCCTAAGCCATTTAATCGCCCCAAATGCGTCTTTTTCCGAATTGATTCACTATTACCGTCAATGCTTGTTTCGTATGTTACTTTATCTTACGAAATATATCCTATAACCTGGTCAAATAACATAGCTATGAGCTAAAATAAAAACCGTGTAAATCAGATAAGTGGTTTTCGCGTGAAAATAAAATAAGATCAGACAGAGAGACGTTGAGTTTTATAATATGTATAAAAGATAATATAGATGTCGATGTATTGAGGAAGGTAATAGGTTATCTAACTTCACGATACGACCTTAAAGAGTGTTGCAGTATGATAGATGTAAGGATTTGGCCTAAAATCGTAGCACGCTAAGCCTGACGCTAAGGGTGACTGGCTCTCAAATGCAGCTGCCGGAACACACCTATTGGTGCTTGGCAACAGGTTTTCAACTTGACTGCGGTAGATGGTCAGGCCGGCTTTGGAAGATACCCTGCACTATTCTATGGATCCAACGTGATGCTTCCTGCACGGCGGAGGATTTGAACCTACATCGATCGACACGGTGTCCCAACACGCTTAGCCATGAGCACTCCAGAAGTGAATTCGCGTTCAGTAGATAATTTTTAAATTACAGTGAAATAAAACTCCCTTATCAATCATCGACTGATGGTTTAGTGGTAGTCACCGCGCCGATCGACTTGAGTTCGAATCCCTGCAATGAGCCTGAGCTTTCAGTGAAAGGAAACATCGTGATGAAACCGTAGCATGGTGGTAGGGCATTTTCTAACCAAATGTAGAAAATGTAGAGTATTTAATTCATTTATAATATGGTAACCCTAAATCCTATGCAACCGTTATGTACACGGTTATAGTAGATACGAATACCAGAACAAAATGGCGGCGCGTTTAACATATGAATAATGTTTGTTCGACTAAATAAATGTCAAGAGTAGGTGTGCCATTTTCTAAGTCTTGTTTGTTTTGCAATTGTAATACTACAGGTAACGTATCTACCCACTTACGAAACTTATAGAGATATTTGAATTTTGTTAAGGCTATAAATAAACCTAAAAACTGATTTATTAACCAGTAAGTATTGAAATAAATCTAATAATCCAAACTCAACTAAATAAATTTTAAAAAGCTAACCAAAGTGTTTGTTTGAAAGCGCTAATCTCTGGAAATAGCAGTCAAATTTGAAAAATTCTTATTGTTTTATATTAGCTATTTATTGAGGAACGTTACAGGATAATTAACTTCACGCTATGGGTCTAAGGAGTGGAGAAGTAACCTTGAAAGTTGAGCAATCTGGAAAGTCATTAAGAAAATGTTATTTAGTCAATTGATTTTGATTTACTATTCTATCTACACGAGAATATTTATTCGTCAATTATGGATAAGCTAAAAGGATTGTCAATAGTAGCCAATTTTACAAGAATTTTACAATAAAAGGTGGTTATGGAAAAAAAACTGGCACTCTCAAGCAAATAGCAAATACCAGGGGCTTAGTACCAGCTTTCGCCTCGGATGACTTTTCTTTTAGCTCGTCGTACACAAAACACATGGGATCGATATTTTTAACTGGTACATGGTACAAGATCTTGAAACCATGACACGTGTACCACGAAACTATTACGTCTACATACTTCAACAAAATCTTTTTTTTTTTTTGGGACTTTTATTCTACCGAATATATCATTCCCATTTTACCCCATCCTTTATATCATCACATCAAGAGAGTCGCTGATGAGATGGCACTACAAGGTCATACAACATCTTGGCATCATCTGAATAAGTTTCTGCCAAAATGCTGTGAAAAACACCTATATCTTGACAGTTTAAATTCATGCTATTCACCAGCGACTCCCTTTCGACCTTGTTCTTGGCACACTCCATCAGTAAGTGATGCACATCATCAATCTTTCCACATATATTACAATTGGGAGAAATTCTTGTTTTCTATGAAAAATAATAACAGCGAAATACATATTATTCAGTTTTAACAAAAGAAACGTACCTATAACGATCGAGATCTCGAAGTCAGGTGATGTCGTGCGCACAGACAGATTGCCGTGAGATAACACATGAACAGACGGACAAGAAAATCATTGTCTTTTTATAATTATCATTGCGTTAGAGTGTCGTTGAAAAATTTGTCTTGGAATTTTCGTAATATGAATTATGAATGTACGTGGGATTACCTGCGGATTGACAGTCTTATTTCTTTTAAAGGAAAAATAAGTTTGCTTATAACGGCTGAAAAATATACTCGTAAACATTTTAAGTTTTCTCTATATTAATAAGTGTTCAATTTTGTAAAAGTATCAGTTTATTTCTTGTTATTATAGTGATTCCATTAATAATACCAGCTTATGGATGTCCCACAGCTGGGCAAATGGGGTGTCGATTAATATGTGAGCTCAAAAAGTAGACAAAAAGGGAGTATCTAAATATATCTTACTAAAATAAGTTTAAAGGTTTAATAAAAATCTTTTTTTGTAAACTACAAACGTGGCAAACAAGCATACGGCCCGCCTGTTGGTAAGCGGCTACCGTAGCCTATGGAGTGTTAGCGCGTTTCCAACCTTAAACCACCCTACCTAAAGGAGCTCTGGAAACCCTACTCACCGCAGGAACACAACACAAGGTTATTTGGCTGCGATCTTCTGTAGGGTGGAGGTATTCCACAAGTCGGGCTGCCCCAAGTAGAGAGAAATCTCCAAAGAAATTTCTCTGTGCCCTACCTCTCTTTGAATCTGTGGCTTCATAAGGTAGAGTTTCAAGTCAAGCGTCTGCTGCCGCTCACGTATATTTTGAGATGTTAACCGAAGAGGAAGACGATTTTAAACTAAATTGGTGTCTCACCACAAACTAATTTAAAATTAAGCGTGAAAAGATACAAGAATAAGAACTAAAGGCTCTTTCTAAACTGAGATAGTATCTAAGTAAAAGATCATCATCTTTGTGCTCTTCTTTGAACATTCAAGTAGATCCATTACAAAATAATATGTTACAATTTCACAAGAGCTATTGAGAGATAGATAGGTGCGGCGAAAGCGTACAACTGTACGTCTGCACCCGGATCTCCAGAGTCACTAAAGCATCTCTGACGCCGAGTTTGTGACGCTTCGCTCGAAAGTCCAACTTAAACATGCGAAAATCTAATATCTCATATGAATTATTGTAACAATGTTTGTAGAGAATTCAACGGAACTTATCGCCTTTCCATTTGAAATGAAACAAAAACTAAAATTATTATTCCTTTAATAACCTTTTTATTAGACTACGTTACTTTGTTAGAGGGTATTAAACTGCATAAACCTTGAGAACTTACGCGTTCACTTAGCTATATGTATTAGTCGCTTTCAAATACGATTCAGAAATACATACTAAAATTTCCTTTATTTTTTATTTTATTTTTACAAACATGTTGCATACCGTTGTCGCGTGCTGAGCGACACTTAAATGATGCATGTTAATTGGCTACATACGTGTAACCGATCCATAACGCAGGATCATAGACAATTTGTCGATGGTTTCTCGTTCCGTATTGTTGTCTATGGTTTATGTCAAGTATGGCGCCAGTATCGTAAGTGTTTTCGGCGGTATCTTGATCTCTTATGATGTGGTTTTTAATTTAATTTATAAACTTACGTTATTTGGCCCAATATTTTTCGTGATATGATTTGGGTATTATGCACAAGTGGAGTGAATTATAAATATTAACTAGAAGCCTGAATTTTAAGATGTCACAAAACAACCTGTATCATTATAACCAGAGCGCCACCATCTTGTTAAAACGTTGTTTAAACTCTGAAGATTAGAAATATATTAGGTATATTATCGTGACGTGTAGTGAACAAGTGTACACGTCTTAAGATGCAATTTAAAACATAAATAATTATCAATACTTGTAATATATCATTAATTAGTTACTTATAATTTTCAACCCGTATTGTCTTTTTCAATTATTGGCAAAATATTTTTCACTGACCTCTTTGTTTTTTGATCATATATAAAAATAGCTATGGGCTGCAGTGACCACTTAACATCATATAAATTGCCTGTTTGCTATTTCCGATATAAAAATATTTATGAGTATTTTATATTCATTTCAAACAATTACTTATTAGTTAGTATATAACTTCCTTTACGGCAGTTACTGTTTATACCAGCCGGCCCAGCAGACCCTGTTCTGCTCTTTCCAGTATGATAATAACTCGATCACAACGCCATCTATCGCTTACATAAAACCTATCTACCATAAGCAAATAGCCTAAACGTGTTCCCAATGGGATTTTCCATGGGCAAAAATCGGAGGTTAAATAATTTTAATCACCTCAGACGATGAATTTTCAAAAATACTTTCTTAGTGGCCTTATATTCTATATAAGATGAACCTGAGCAAAATTGTATTGTTAAGTATTTTATTAAATACTAGCTGTGGCCCTCGGATTTATCTGTGTTAAATATATTCGACCAACTCACTTCCCGTATTTGCCTTCACCTTGCCGTAATGCTCGATCTTCATGGTTCCTGGCCCGCTCTTTAAGGTTGTAGCGTGAAGTTTTATAGCCTTAAATAAATAAGATAGGATTTTTTTCCAAAACTAACCAGTATTTTCAGAGATTAGCGCGTTCATACGAATAGTTTGTTGAGCTTTATATTTTACCTAGTACAGATATTTGTGGCTGCTTACCATCTTTGATGTCGACATCCTATGTGCGTGTTGCAATTGAACTCGGGAGCCAGTCTTTCGTTTTTAGACTGAGCGTGTTAACATCGTCCGCCACATCGTGTCTTAACATCGGATGTAATTGTGAAATTCACATTTAGAATATACGATAAAACGTACCCGCTGCATATCACCGGATAGTTGCACGAAGCATTAATTTATAAACACTAGTTAATCAGTCAAAATTTGTATACTAACGGATTGGTAAGGTTAGGTTGAAACTGTGGTCATAGGGAACGAGCCGAGAGAGCGGGCAGTGGTCGGTGAAAGCCAAAAAACAAATTAACCGTTGAAAATTCATATTTTTCAAGTCCTAGGTATCATGATTTTGTTTAAAGGCATAACCTCAAAAATTCAAAACTTTTAGTGTACGTTCAAAATATTTCGTCCGTTCATTTTTTTTTTATATCCGCAGATTTTTTTGCCACCGATATTCGTAGATACTCGTATAAAAATATTATAAAATGTATTAAAAGTCTATTGAAAACGTTCTAACATAAGAATCCATCGAGCCAGCGGCCACGCGACGCTATCCAGTCCAAGGTTACTAAACACGTCACTCTCGCATTGCCGTAATCCATCATAAATATTCAGAAAGTAGACGGTTTTTGTTATCATCACGGCGTGGAACAGTTGAGTCGCTAGCAGAATCCACTTTCTCTATACATACATATATTGATTAACTCCATAAAATACAACTACTTGATGACATTGAGAAAATAGTATCTAATATACTTGTTATATTGTTGTATTTTCTGTTTTATTCCTGTTAAATCTATGTTATTAAGTGCGTAGTGTCTATACATGTATTTTTTCCAAATTACTTGATAAACATCTTATTTATATGTGTAAAGGAAAAAGTCGTGGTGTTCTAGTTGTTTAAACAGGCCGAATATGAATTCGATGACCGTATGTTCGAGCTTCGGCATGTACCAATAGATTTTTCGGAATTCGCGTACACTTACTAATTCAAATTGGTAACGCTATCGGGTAACGGTGAAGGAAAACATCGTGAGTAAACCTGAACGCCTGAGAAATCGATACCCAATATGAATAACATCGTGACTTGGGTATTCAAAGAATCCATTTTTTTTATCAAATTCTAAAAAATATTTTTTCACATTAAGACTTTTAAAGCTATTTCATCTAAATATTTATGAATTTTAACTTTATTTGTCGTCTAGCACAACATTGTAATTAAAATTACGATGTTATTCATGTTGGATGTCGAAATATTCTAGTAGTACCATTGTATGTCGGAATATGGAACTGTTGATTTCTCGGTGTTTGAAATCGCCAATACGTCGTGGGCTGGCGTGGTGATTAATGCCATACTTTCCCTTAGGAAGCGGCCTTTGCCCAGCAGTGGGACACTTACAAGCTAATATTATTTATTTAATATTATGTATAAGGACACGGATCAGTATCAGTATTAGTGTTTGGTCCAGCTGAAAACCAGCGCTTTGGTAAATTTGTCTAGAATATGTTGAGCTCGGGTACTTTTAAATGATGAATAGGTATTTGTTTAGCAACGGTTCAACGTTATGAATATTAGTAATACTCCTAAGTACCTATTGTAACTTGTAGTTATGTCCGTGTTTTCAACATCGACTAGATGTGCTTTCTATCTTCCTTTTTGATCACGAATATGCCATATTTTATTCTGGCTGTCTGTCTATTTGTATTAAACTCAAAGACTTCTTGACATCGTCCTATGAAATTTTGTACACGGGAACCTTATATCATTGGTCAAATATTAGTCTATAATATTCTTCAAGAAACCTTTTAGAAAACGTAAAAAAATATTATTTTCAAAGTTTCTTAACTGTTTTTAATGAGATTATGTACACGGGAAGTATATGTTATTCCATAACTGATATGCTATAAGAATGGTCAATAATATTTGTAAAAATTTAATGACGGAATGAGAATAACGTAACATACGCGTGCGAAGTTCTTGTGTGAGTAGGGTTTTCAGAACTGCTTTGGGTAAGGGGGGTTCAAGTTCGGCAACACGATAAGTGATATCTATGCTATTACAAGTGTCTATGGTAGCCGCTTACCATCTTACGGGTCGTATGCTTGTTTGCCACTTAAGTTTTATATTAAAAAAAAAAAACAATTTTTAACCGAAATAAGACTTGGAACATGAAGCATTTTCACGTGAACAAAGTCGCGTTAAACTGTTTAGTTACTTATATTTATTTTTAAAGTAAAATTAAGCAGAATTGTGTAGGCCAAGGAATCCACGATAACCAGTGAACCAAATCCGGTGGTACATTTAATGCATACTTAATAGGTCTATAGGATCCTTAGAGCTGGAAAGTTCTCATGGGCCCTTCGATTTGGATCAGCGAACCCACTACGTGTATTATTTCACCAACGTGCATACATACGTTACGTAGAATGGTGAATAAAAATGTATATTTCAAACTATCTATATTCATAAATCCCTAGTTCTGTCTGAATATGTAAATTTTCCAAATTTCCTAATATACATCTATACATAGTATAAAACTCAACGTCTCTCTGTCTGTCTGTCTATTTATGTTCATTTCACGCGAAAACCACTAATCCAAATCGGATTAGCTTAGCATAGCTTTTCCTTTAATTCCTAGGTATGTTATCTGACCAGGTTATAGGATATATTTAATTACATGAAGTAACATACGAATTAAGTAATGACGATAATGCTGAATCATAGCGAAAAAAAGATGCTTTTGAGGCGATTCAATGGCTTACGCTGAGTAAACCATAAGATGTATATCAAATATAACGTATTACATAATTGTAGATCTTATAAAGACTTACAAAAAAGTCAGCGATAGCATATATCTACCTTCTAAGGGTCACTTATAAGCATTGTTGAGGCAGCACAATTCACGTGCGCGCTCGATCGACAGCATGCTGTAGACCACGCCAACGGAGCCGCGGGCACAGCTAGTCTCTTATAAAGAATAATGATCACGAATATGACATTTTATTTTCATCTGTCTACCTGTTCCTATGCCTGGAATTAACTTAAAAACAGCTTAACCGATTATCATGATATTTTGATTGAATTGACAGGCTATATAAGAAGTGGTGAAAGAAAAAAAAAAGGTTAATTTTTAAATGTGTTTGATGAAATTTTGTAAACTTTAAGTATATGCCATTTCTCGATTGATAGGATAAAAATTCTATATAATATCACTAAATAATAAAAAATTACGTGACTAAAATGCTGAGTATTAAACGTGTGCGTAGCCGCGGAGCATCGCTAGTCATGTATAAAGTTGATTTTAATAGAATATCAAGAATGAAATTTTTTCAGCATCCACCTATATGGGTAATTTTAAAGACACTATTTCTAAGGTATTTTATAATCACTTGTTGATGTTCTGATTTGTGTTTCCAATCACGTCACTCACAGGCAAAAAAATAACTATTTTCCCAAAAACGTTGAATAAATGAACAATTATTTCTCTAGATTTGTATTGTTTTATGACAATAGACCAATGTTATAAGATAATTATCCTTGATGCTGGAGTGGGAATGAGACCACCCACGACGTGAGTTTGAATCCTTGCAATGAGCCTGAGCTTTCGGTGAAGGAAAACATCGTGATGAAACCATAGCATGGTGGTAGGGCATTTTGTAACGCCCGCCTGGCTAGCTATCACCCTCAAGTTGAAAATCTATCGCCAATAGGTGTGTTCCGACAGCTGCACTTGAGAGCTAGCCCTCCCACTAGGCTTAGCATGTTACCATCTTGGGCCACATTCACTTAACACCAGGTGAGATCGTGGCCAAATTGTATAGAATAAAAAAAGTATAACCGTAGGGCACAGCTAGTATAGGAATAATTCCTTATATTAAGCTCATCCTTTTACAATGAAAGTATAAAAAGGCTGTTTTTCAAACAGCTCCATTAGTTAAGGCGTATTTAAGTAAGAAGCGTGTCGTGTTTTATAAATATGGCCACATCTTTGTAATTCGTTTTCGCAATCAACTGATTTCCTATAAATAATTTGTTTTTCAATATGATTCTAATGTTGTTATGCTGGGGTCTCATTTTCAGGGTTTCGTACCTCAAAAGGAAAAAAGTCACGTTCACTTCGTTGTCCGTCTGTTTGTCAAGACCCTTTTTCGTAGGAACACGTGGAGGTAACAAGTTGAAATTAATACCAAATACTCAGGTCTGCTAAAATATGCCGTTTATGCCGCCTATTTTGACACTCGCAAAGAAATCAAAACCTTTAGGGTATTTTCCATTGAAGTGGAGTTTGTCCCTACGTTTTACATACCTACATATTGTACGAAACCCTCGGTGCGCGAGTCCGTCTCACACTTGGCCGGTTTTTTATCTTTATCTTTTTATTTAATGACAACTATGTTCATCCACTATTCTACCAACGTCCCGTGAATAGAGTATCTTTAAACATAGCTTTAACAAAATGGTGGCTCCCTTGTTGAAACTGTCCAGGGCGTTTTTATAGCAACTAAAATGCATGTTTCTTGTATTTATTTATAATCCAATCCACTTCTACACAGTAACCAAACTGTATCACGCAAAATGCCACCAATATAACATATTATAGGGCCAAATAACATAAGTTTATGAATTAAGTAGTAGTTTAAAAAAAGGCTTTACAGTTTACTGGGGAATTCTGTCAGTGGAATCGTTAATTCTTGTTTATGCATTTTCTTAATTATTCCTGTGTATTTATAATATCTATAAATAATGGACGCCATCGAGAAAAAAAAACGTAGTGTTCGTCACCCTTCATGTTGAATTACTGAATATTTTTGAATTATGTCCGACTTTATTGCGACCGCTATACACAAAGCGTAACACTCGTCGTAGTAGCACGCTTAGGTGTGTCGTGTTCCATAATCAGCCGTTGTGTATCCAGTAATATAAAAAATACATTTATTCATAGTTACCTACCCAAATAATACAGTTAATATTACATCTGCCAAACTGTATCGCAGTTTTTTGGCAGACGTAGCTCCGTTTTACACAATTATTGATTTAGTGATATATTTTATTTTTACAATATTCCTAAACTAATATTTATACGTAAATCCTCATAAAGATACCTGGTTAATTTATTTTTAATAGATCTTTTTGTAAGACAGTTACTTTCTATGTCAAATGGTATGCTATTGAAAATAGCTGGAATTAAATAACTTCTACATCTTTGTCCATAATAGTTGTTACACGCGGGCACTTCGAATTGTTTAATGCATCTATTCTTCTGAGATCTTACGTGTACTGATTTGATTTTAAACTCACCACTGCTATACTGCGGTGTGGTAGGGTATCTGTACTCCCCTGGGTCGGGATCATCATGTACACATTAAATTATTAATATATAGCATATATCGTTATTTTTGTATACAAGTAAATTGAGTATATGCATGTGCACAGAGACATTTCTTTACTTGGGGTAGTCCGACTGGTGAAATACCTCCACCCTACAGAAGATCGCGGCCTAATAAAAGCCTTGTGTTGTGTTCCTACGTAGTAGAGTTTTCAAATCCTATGGTGTTTTTTTTTTCGAATTGACTTACTGTTAGCTTTAAGCCTGGAGCCATTAGAGGCTTTGACAGCTTCATCGGGCTTGTTATGCCTATTATATGGTGTTACAAGAGTCCATAGGCTACGGTACCAATGAGCTTATAAAAAAACTTTATACTGAATTATTAGCATCTCTATATATTTTTTATTCCTTTGGGTTTTTAAAATAGTTTTAAACAATCATCACGACCATATTACTATTTGATAGTTGACAGATAAAATCAACAATACTGCAGATTCTAAATACAAACAACGGAATCCGTGTCAAACGCCACAATCGCATGATGTCTAGAATCGAAACGCTACAAAAAAAAAACAGTCATAGAAAAAAATTGACGTAGAAAAAAAACACTCATGCATTTAATTAGTTAAGACAATAAAAGTTTTTGAATAATCAATTTGATCGCGTGCTGGGGTTTTTTTTTACGATCGAAAACTATTCGATTCGGCATGGTGTCTGGATACGAATTTTTATGGGTACCGCTAGACGTATCGGTTTTTTTTGATGTTGTTTCATATTATTATTAATTTCTTAACGTTTTGTTGCGTCATAGACGTCCATCTACACCGCTTGGTCGTGTTGGCTAAATTTCCAGATTTTACTGATTACTTTTATATACATACTAACTGTGACCGCAGCTCCGCTCGCGTGGACTACAGAATGCCGTCGGTTGAGCGCACGCACGAATTATGCTGCCCCCTCTACCACGCACGGCCATCGGTCGCCAGTTATTTTAAGGACAAAAATATTTAATGAGGGTGATCCTTAGAAGATAGACATATAATATGGCTGATTTTTTGTAGGTATTTTTAACATCTACAGTTATCTAGTACATTACTTTGTTATATCTCTTATGGTTTACTCAGCGTAAGCCATTTAATCGTTCGAAAAGCGTCTTTTTCCCGAATTGATTCACCATTATCGCCACTACTTATTTCGTATGTTATCTTACAAAATATATCCTATTATGTGGCCAGATAACATAGCTATGAACTAACTAAAAACATGTTAATCGGATAAGTGGTTTTTGCATGAAAATAACATAAACGAACAGACAGACAGCGAGACGTTCAGTTTTATAATATGTAAAGATTTAAATGAATGTTGTCCACAATGTTTATGGTTTATATTTATACATGAAAATATTAATAGCCACAATGTGTTTTTTGTAAGTTTTATGAATGAATGAAACCATAGACGTAACATAGTCAAAGTATTAATCAACTGGATACACATAACGGCGTTGATATGAGACGATCGTAACTCGATTTTGATATTTGATTCGGTTTGGTTCAAGAGTACGATTGTAGAATCGAGTTCGAATTAAAAGTGAAATCGATTCAGAATCAAAATCAAATCCGAATCAGTTTCAAGAGTAAACCCCCAGGCTAAGATTCGTACACGTAATGCGAAGAACCATTGACCACGTAGTGCCTTTCTATAACTACAGGAAAGAGAGGACGAGACAGACCGCCAAACAAATTTGCACGAATATTATAAAGCTTGAGAGATTGTTTGTTTAAATGCGCTAATGATTGGACTACTAGTCAGATTAAACAAGGTAGATATAAAATTTAAGAAACCCCTAACACAAGTAACCAGTCATTTAGTCAATTACAAAGTCATTGAGTCAATTCCAATGAGCCCACGATATCTCTGATGTAAGTTGGTAAAGATTTAGGTGTCCTGGAGATTCCAGATGATGCTGCAGCATCAGGTCAATAATGCCACGTTCTTCTAATATCATTGAATTAATGGAATACCAAATTTCGACTCGATTAGACCTGTGAAATATGCTCACATTCATTTATCAAAAAGACATCTTATACAATCTTCAAATGGCTGGACGGATTTCTTGAAATATAGCTAAGAACACTCTCGATCAAGTCATCTTTCAAAAAGAAAAAAATTGAACAAAATCGGTTCAGCCGTTTGCGAGCTACGGTGCCTCAGACAGACACACAGATACACGCTTTAAACTTATAACACCTCTCTTTTTACGTCGGTGGTAAAATAATATATATTTGCATATTATAGTATGTTTATTGATGAAAATTTTAAGCTATATAACTTTACGCTACCACCCTAAGGAGCGGAGCAGTATCTATAAACGTGAAGCAATCTGGCAAGCTGTAAGCATTTACGGGAAGAGAGAACCGCGCGGCGGATATAAAATCTAATTGTGTGGCATTTATACAGACACCGAATAAAGACCTCAGAGGTCCAAAAACAGAGGGTTATAAGGGGGTAATAATTTTCAATAAAAATTTACACCAATTAGCTGACCCTAAGCTATATTACAGACATGAGCAATCAACGCTCACACGAACAAACAAACAAAGAAAAAAATGTAACAAAACGCTTTGACCCCGTCGGGAACTTTGCAGGCGCCGGCGAGATGAATGTTCGACGGTCAAGCTTAAAACTATAACATTTTTATAAGAGTTCTGTATATAAACAAAATTGTTTTTTTTTTAATATATTTATTAGTTTTTGTACAAATTTAACATCAGACTTAAATTAATTAATTTCTGTTTACCAAGAATACATATTAAACCATATTGCAGTAAAAAAAAACAGAATTTTGTAAATTATTTTGTATGTAAATAATGTATTTCGCAGAATGCTGCTAACATTACATAATAAATTTACGGTCTAATTATGTAAATTAATTAATTAAATTAAAAAAAATACTACATGACAGATTAAGATCCCGTCGGATTTTTTGGCGGGATCTTTTTCTGTAATGTGGTGGTTTTTATTTCAATTCATAACTTTATATGTTATTTGGTCATATATTATGTAATTTCGGCGGTATTTTACGTGATTTAGTTTGGTTGTTGTGCACAAGTGAAATGGATTATATAATAACTAGGGTCATGCATATTGAGTTGCGACAAAAACTCCCTGGACAGTTTTAACAAGGGAACCGCAATCTTGTAAGAGCTATGTTTAAAGATTGTGTGACTTTGGTAGAATTATGGAGGAACACAGTTGCCATAAACAGAAATAAGAAAAGAAGATTTTTTTTTTTTGGGTGACGTGTAGAAAACGATGCCGCATCGTGATTGGTCCGTTCGGAATGACCCCAAACAATGCAATACAATTAGGGATGTACCATGAATTAATACTAATTATCTGTTAATAATTATTGTGTATTTAAACTTCTTGTACTCATTGATAATTATGAAGCAATGATGGCTTAGTGGTAGCGTGTATGGACACCGCGTCGATCGACGTGATTTCGAATCCCTGCAATGAGCCTGAGCTTTCGGTGAAGGAAAACAGCGTGATGAAACCATAGCATGATGGTAAGGTATTTTCTAATGCCCGCTTGGCTAGCTACCACCCTCAAGTTGAAAATCTGTCGCTAAGCACCAAAAAGTGTGTTCAGGCATCTACACTTGAGAGCCAGTCTTTCACTAGGCTTAGCGTGCTACCATCTTGGGTCATATCGTCACTTAAGATCAGGTGAGATTGTGACCACAGCGCTAAACAATTAACGAAAAAAAATTGTGTGGTTTATGAAACCACGATCCAAGTGAAACTTTTTTTCGCGCCATTGATTTTATCCCTACTCCACGGCCAGCTGTAATGCGACATGCAATAGATGAACGATAATTTTTTGGGGCGATAGAATAATAGTTTCACATTAAAAACCATATTAAGGAAATATGTATCATAAACGTTCTTACAAAAATGTGGTGACCAATCCCTAACCATGTTGGGAATATAGTAAACAGTACCCTAAAATGGCTCAAACTAATGAAACGAGACAGATTTAATTGACTGCTGATAAGAGTGAAAGGGATAGCTATCTAGTAATTAACACAAAGAGCTTGCCGAAAAGGTTATTTTTTAGTTTTAATTCATTCGATCATTTGTTTTAATGTTGAAAACATCTCTCGGGTTGGTTTTTTTGAGACATAGTTATCCGTTACCGCGTTCTCTGTTGCCCAATTAGTTTCATTCTTTTTTTTTTTAAACTGAAATAATATCCTTATAGGTGTAATAGTTATTGAAGATAGATCTTTTACCTTTTAATTAATTGTTTTTGTCTGTTCAGGCTGCGTTTCCACTAGAGATGTGGAAAGAAAAAAAAAACACCAATAGGATTACTGTATTTTCCTAACCTAGCTTAGCGTAGTTCTGGTGGAAAAAAAGGCAAGCGGAGCTAGGTATTTGTACTTGCAAAAAAATTTAGAGATGTCTACGAGGGATGCGAGCGAGGAATGTGTGTGAGAAATATTTGCGAGGGATGCGAGCGAGGAATGTGTACGAGAGATGTGTGCAAAACGGTGTGGGGAACTAGACTTACTATGTATCAGTCAGCGCAAGCACTTCGCACCATGCACCGTTTCACAGCTTCGCTACACACCCTCGCACCTCCTAGCTACGTTGTACATCTCTGGTGAATACGGAGCCTAAACGGAACGCACATATTGGTTGTCGCTTAGGAGTCCGTTTATTAATGCCATTGTGTTTTTACTAGGAAGACACAGTAGAGAGACTAGACAACTTAGTAACAGAAGAGTAACTTAGACGTCAGCCATGTTTTTACTTTGATAAATAATAACAGCCATATTGATTACTAGCTTTTCGCCCACGGCTTCGCTCGCGTAGACTATACGATATGTACTTAATGTTTTTGTATTATATGTATGTTTTTATATGTTTTTATGTCTATTTGTCAACCTAGTAATCCTTACTAATATTATAAATGAGAAAGTGCAAAACATAAAATACAAACAAACATAAACTCTTCAGTTTTTAAGTATAGATTAATGTGAACGAATTTAAGTTTCTATGATACAATATCCACCATTCACTCTCGAATGAAATTTGACTAAAGTCGATTACATTCTGGTAAGAGAGAAGTTTCTTTGAAAATTCTCTCAACTTGGGGCAGTTTTTTTTCTTCGAACTGACTATACTGTTAGCCATAATGGCCCTGAAGCCTCGAACGGCTTTTACAGTTTCACCCGGGCACTTGGGGCAGTCCGACTGGTGAAATACCTCCCCTAAGATCGCAGCCAAATGACTATGTCTTGTGTTCCTGCGGTGAGTAGGATTTCCAGAGCTTAGGGTAGAGGGGTTCAAGGTCGGCAACGCGCTATTTGAGACCTATGGTGTTGCAAGCATGTATACGCTACGGTAGCCGTTTACAAATCAATTAGGCCGTATGCTTGATTGCTAGCTTATTGTATAAATAAGACATACTTCAGTTTTGTGACAATATAAATAACAATTACATAGCAAATCGTGCGAGTAATAGTTAGTCAAATGTAATTAATTTAATAGTATTAAGTGAATAGGTCTATTTTCTCGGATATGGCTTTAAAGACTTGGATGGATCTTCACTGAAAAAAAAGTTTTGATAATGGTAGCTCAAATTTTAACTATTAGTAACAAAATTCGGGGGACTACTAAACTGAGGCCTACTAGTAACCAAACTCAGTTTTGTAAAATAATTTTAGTTACTTTTTGATGAATTTATTTTGTTGGCTGGTAATGAACTAGTTTTGTGGTATTAACAAAACTGTTTGTGTACCATTAGCTTAACAGGTTTGTAATACTAATGAAACTGCTTTGTTTAAATGTAACTACAATATTTAGCTGTTTTCAAAATTTAGTTTATTTAACACAGCTTTTAATTTGCTTAAATTAGCTTAACTTTTTGGTTACTATTAATGAATTGTTTATCTATTAATAACAAAATTGTTATGTTACCCGATCAGATTTATTAAGCTACTGCTAACTTAATTATTTAGTTACTTTTAAATAAAATGTTTTGTTACCAGATTTAATAAATTTGGCTACTGCAACCAAAATTCTATCTACTTTTAAATAAAATGTTTTGTTACCAGATTTAATTAATTTGGCTACTGCAACCAAAGTTTATCTACTTTTAAATAAAATGTTTTGTTACCAGATTTAATTAATTTGGCTACTGCAACCAAAGTTTATTTACTTTTAAATATAATGTTTTAGTTACTTAACTGTTTATTTATTACTTACTGATATTGCTTTGTTACCTGTCACTAGTTGGTTAGCTGAATTTGTATTTGTTTTATTTAAACTAATTATCACGATTGCCATTAATTTAAATTACATTAAAATAACTTACTAGAAACTTCCAAAGTGGAGATCAGGCCTGCGAAGAAATCCTTAGGGGAAGTTCTCTAGTCAACATTTAATTTGTTGTTGTTGTTTTAATATAACAATATTAACCAATTGCAATCGTTTTAATTAGTTAATCTAAAGAAAAGAAATAAACAATCAGCTAACCATCTAGCGACAGGTAGCAAAACAATGTCCGTAAATAATAAATACACAGTTAAGGTACTAATAACCAAAACATTATATTTAAAAATAAACCTTGTTTCAGTACAATAAATAAAAGATAATACCAATTTATATTTTGTTTTTATTGATGTAATAACAAAAATTTACAAAGTCTGCAGTCTCTTCGTTACCCTCTGCAACAAAAAGATTACTTTAATTATTGGTTGTAATACAAATGTATAGTGAAATACATTAGTATATTAGCCCAAATAGGAACTTACCAGTTATGTCTTCTGTAATTTCTTTTAAAATTCTGTCAGTTCTTTTCATTGCAATAATTTTGGGTCTTCTTATATACCAATTATTACTTAGTTTGTCATCATTTTCAGGATACAAAACTCTGAAGTGCTTCTTCAAAAACTGCAAAAAAAAATAATTACGTATTGCAAAAGTATATTTAAATACTATATTTATACAATATATTATATAATTAAGATACTTTATCACACTATCACTTACCAATAGAGGAGATAGTGGTCAAACGCTAGCCTATCAGATATATAAAGTTGGAAAGATGGTGGCCACCTTGTTAAAACTTATCAGTTCAGGGAGTTTTTGAGACATCTCAGAATTCATATTCCATGTTATTCTTTCACATCCCATTCACTCGATAACCAAGATATATTAAGCAAGATGCCATTAATATTACTCAAAATAGAGTCAAACTATGCATGATTACGAAAAAATACTAAAACCAATAGTTACATAACTGACTAAAATCACGCCAAAACTCGTAACTTAATTCAACCAGCCAGTTGGTTCCTATTTTCTTGAAAACTAAATAAGAATTAATATTGCGCACCTGCAAAATTATCGATGTAGATTTCGAGACCCCATGATCGTAACTCATCGGCCATGGGATCGACTGACTTCTCCATGTAAAAAAGTCGTCGGTGTTTCGTTTTTGAAAGTAATTTAACATACACCATGAATATTAAAACGGAGACACTTGAAAAACGCATAAAAAATACTCTTCATAATATCAAAGCAGTGTAGGTAATTCAGCAACTGCCGTCGACGGAAAGAAGGAGAAGAATAATATAATTTTAACACTATGTGCCAGTGTTTCCATATGAAAATTAAAAACTACCGTGTTTGTAGCTTGAAATTATCGTGTTCAGAACTAGAAATAACGCGCATAAATAAAAAAATATATCTTGTTTTTATAATAAAGACAGTTTCAGACCAATCTTGTAAAAATCATATCACTGAACTTTCTATTATTTTTCAAAACCTGTTTTTTGTAGTGGTGAAACATATATTTTTAAAACTTATCATAAAGTTGTCACAATTTTATTAGGGTCTTCAAATAACTCTTGAAGTAAGCGCACCGAAAAAAGAAAAAACGGGCAATAAAAACATAATATGTACTACTTTTAAAGAGGTATGCAAAAGTAGATTGCAGTGGTGCTCTATTCTTTCTACCTTTCCCGTGAGAGACATGGCGTAAAGTTAATTAGTAAATAAATCAGTGGAATGCAGTGGTGGAGAAAAGTGTCGCCTAAAGTTACAGGGTCCCAAAAATACGTAAAAGTAAATAACAAAAAATTAACTTATTGAATTTTAAAGAAACTTCATAATTATTATGGTTGCGATCAAATAGCGCTGAAAAACGAAAAGCAAAATAATTCACTTAACTATAGAAAAATTTCGCAAAAGGGCGACAAAAATCACCGAATCTAGAGAATAAATCGCTAAGGTGGCAACACTAATAAGCGCAGAAACGCGTACCGCGGGTGGATTGCAGATTCGTGTCGAAACAAGTTCGTTTAGTTGAAAAAATATGTTAATTTATCTACTATTTATTAAACAATTTGAAATAGATAACCAAACTTTAGCTAGGAATGTTTTTGATAACTTAGTTACATATAACTGTATAAGTTTTTCTTCTAATTGATAATTAATTTTTGCTACAATAGGAAATAAATTAATAAACATTTAATGGATTTTTTAGTCTATTATTTACTTAATACTTGCTTAGATATAACTAAACATTTTGTATAATAATTACTAGAGTGTTTGCCTATCAGTAATCAAATAGTATTTTTTTACTAAACTTTGTTTTGTATAAAGTAGATAAACGAGTTTAGCAAACACATTTCATTAAACAATAGCCAATTTTTTATTTAATAGTAACAAAAGTACGAATAGCTTAACTAGTTTGGGAAGTGCAGCAAAACCAGTTTAGTTATTTTAACAAAAGTTTGGTTACCAAGAAGTAAATTTAAGCTATTTTCTGATTAGTCAAACTAGTTCAGCTATTCATTTTTTTCAGTGTTTGTATTTAGATAATGTTATACAATTCAAGTTTATTTAGCTAGGTGTTATTTCTTCATATCATAGTTCTGATGACCGGTTTCTAAAATTAATAATTAAGGTAAATTGTTAACAGCAATGATTCTAAAATGGCAAATAAATCAATCAGTCTTTAGGGCGGTCACATACGAGTCGAATACGGTCAGCCGAGGCGACTCATTGATTCAATTGACCGTGACGGGAACTAAATTGTTTCAAGAAAACCTACAGCACGTGACCCCGCTTGACCCCGTGGGAGTGGGCGTTCTTATTTTAAAAAATTTAAAAAAGTTTTTTTTTTCTTCTAAAAACCGTTACGCGTGATTGGACGACGTCGGATGCAAGTTTCCTAATAGATTTCTCGGAATGTCTTTTTTTTTTTCGTTTTCAAATTTATAAAACGAATATCGGTTTTTTAATTAATGTGTTTTTTTTTTCTCTTAACGTATTTGGCACTGAGTCGAGGTTGTTTTTAATGGTAGAAGAAATGATTTTATTATCATGATTTTATATGGTTATGAAATATAAAATCCTATCTATAGTTAATATTATGAAGTTCAATAGTTTCTTCGTTTGTACGCGTTAACTATCAAAGAAGAATTCTTGTTGAATATTTATAGCTATTTATTTGAAACTTATAGGCTAAATAGCTTCATGCTGCGACGCTAAGGAGCGCAGCAGTAACCATGAAAGCCGAGATATCTGGCAAAATTGTTTTTTTTTTTATCTGACTATGGCCCTAAAGCCTCAGACGGCTTTTATAGCTTTACAGAGCTTGGATCTGGCAAGCTGTAGACAAGTAAGTGAGAATAATGATATGCTACACGGGTGTATTGGTAGGGGCCGCGGTGGAGAGTAAGTCATATAAATTTAATACGGGTGAAACCGTGGGGCATAGCTAGGGTTGCCAACTTTTTTTTCCAAAAAAATATAGTAGATGGCAAAAAAAAAAACTAAAATTATATAGTAGGTTTCAAATGAATAATTTACGTTCTAAAGGATTATTTTTTACTACTTGATAGACAGATAATGTTTATAATGACAAATACTGAAATTGACAATGACATTCCAAGTCTCGTTCAGAAAGAGATAAAGCTTTGATTATGGAATAAAAAAATATCTAAATAAAAATATTGTAGTCTCGCCTACTATATATTTTTTATATAGTAGGGTTGACAATCCTAGGTACAGCTAATAGTTAGAATAATCATTTTTTGTTTGGGGGAGTCTCATGATCTCTATGATTCCCCCTTCGATTTAATCGTATTGCATTCCTTAAATTCTTTAAAGATGACTATATATTGTTTGAAATATTAATTGTTTCTTTTTTTTTGTTTTCAGGCTAAACGAGCGGCCGTAGTACACAGAGGAGTGTAGGAAAAATCTCAAAATTACACGAATTCAATCGCCGAAGAACAAACCCGGCACGCTGAGTTTCACAGATCCGTTCGGGCCTCCCCAGTCTACGGACGGGGGGGGCCCATCCACCCCCCAGCCCGCGATGACGTCCCAGGACGCCCTCGACCACCATCACCACTTAGGCGGCTCCCAAACCCCCCACGACTCCACTAATTCGACACCGACGAACGTCTCATCTAAATCCGCCTTCATAGAGCTCCAACAGCACGGTTACGGTCCTTTTAAAGGGGGTTATCAACATCCTCATCATTTCGGCAGTCCTGGTGGTCAGCAGAATCCTCACGAGGCGTCAGGGTTTCCAAGTCCTAGATCGTTAGGTTATCCTTTTCCTCCTATGCACCAGAACACGTATGGCTATCATTTAGGTTCCTACGCTCCTCAGTGTGCAAGTCCTCCTAAAGATGGTGAGTGTTTTTTTTTCTAACTTAACAAGCTTTGTAACTTAGTTCTCTTTACTTTTTGCTTTTTTATTATCGTTATAGGTTTTGGCGTAGTGGCCACAATCTCACCTGATGTTAAGTGAATATGTGGCCCAAGATGATAACACGCTAAAACTAATGGAAGACTGGCTCTCAAGTGCAGCTGTCGGAACACACCTATTGGTGCTTGGTGCCAGATTTTCAACTTGAAGGTGGTAGATAGTCAGGTGGGTATTAGAAAAAGCCCTACCACCATGCTATAGTTTTATCACGATATTTTCCTAAACTGAAAGCTCAGGCTCATTGCAGGGATTCGAACTCACGTCCAGCGACGCGATGTCCGTACACGCTAAGACTTCTTAAAAATACTACGAACATGACTCTCTATTATCTCTGCTTACCCCAGTACTCTAATATCATAGTGCACAGTAGCCTGATCTGAAGAAAAATATCGTGATGAAACCATAGCATCGTGGTAGCACATTTTTTTATGCTCACTTAGCTAGCTACCATCGTAGTTGATACCTATGATATTATAAGCGTTCATAAGCTACGGTAGCCGCTTACCATTAGGCGGGTCGCATGCTTGTTTGCCACCTAAGTAGTTATAAAAAAACTTCACTAACTTCACTTACAGTTGAAAAACAAAAAGATAATAAAACAGAATTACATAGTACCGATAATTGTAAATGGAAAGTGTTATAAAAAAAGAACAACTTAATAATAATATAACGCGTTATATAATTTCGTTATTGAAAATTATTTTTACCAATTTCTTTATCACAGCCTAACATTAACCAGTGTTATGAGCGACGATCAATTACACTAGTTTAGTAAAGGCGTAAAAAAGTGAAAAATATTAGAATAACTTGTTACTTACGAATAAAAATGGATGAAATGTCGATTTCTAATAATTTATTTATGGGTTATCCATGTGGGTCGGACTATGATAGTTTCACAGTTCACGATACGATATTTTTATCGTCGTGATACCGGAGAAATAATTATCTATTTTTATTGAACTAAATTCACATCCAACGATTGTGTATGGGTGTTGAAGAAAGTGCGTCTTGAGGGTTTTTTTTGTATGAATAAGCAAGCTGTCGAACTGTCCATCTGACTTTAAGTAATCACTGTAGCTTAAGCAACATACATTAATAAGTTAATTTGTCAACTAAAAGCTATCTTTACCGAGAATCAAACTTCCTTTATAATTTTACCTATAGGTAGTATCAATTTTATGGCGATAAGACTTTTTTCTATAGCTCCGTCTAACTAGTTACCACTATTAAGTTGCAAGTCTGTCGTCAAGCACTTATAGGTGCGTCCCAGCAGCTGCACTTGAGAGCCCGTCCTCTCACATAGCACTTAACATTAGGTAAAATTGAAGCTAAACTCTAAAACCTGTAAAGTATACAAATAGATTAACAATAATAACCGTGTTGTAACTTATGTGTTACTTAATTTATTATTGCTGTCGTTATATCTATTTAATACGATAAAAATAACTAACTATTTTGGCTCAGTAATCCAAAAAGGGTCTTGGTCTTCTAAAGGAGAGCACGCCATTTGTCTTGATCTTGCGTAATTTCTTACCAATTGTCAGCTTAAAACTGACGCAGTTCTTTTTCTACTGTGTCACGCCAGCGATACCTGGGCCGACCAACTGGACCACAACCAGTTAGCCGCCTTATGTATGCTCTTTTGGCTGCTCAATCCACCTCCATTCTCTGTAGGCGGCCAAGCCAATAAAGTCTATGAGTCTATTTCGCCGTAGATGTTGGGCTCGGCTACCAACTCTTCAATCTCCGCATTCTTTAGAATCCTCCAAGTGCCAATCCTCTCCGTTTTTTGAATTTAAATTAATAAAATTAAAATACTACGAATTAACATGTACGCAATTACCTGAACTAAATCACGTACAATGCTATCCAAGCTACATACAGTTAACTAGCTGAGCCCACGGCAGCGTACGCATTTATTACGCAGTAATTATTTAATATTTACTCTTTTATATTTACTAATATTTTACTCATTGATATTTTTTCTGTTTTTTTTTTTAGGTTATATAGCTTATTCGTTTCCAAACGACATATTATTCTTACTTCCTTTATATAAAACTTGTCTAAAATTGATTGACAAGATATATTTTTAAATTATATTTTTTTACGATTTCTTAAACCGTTATAGATATTTTGATGTCTCATTAATTGAGAAATGACGTATATGTCATTAAATCAGTCTCGCTGTTTGATTTAACTTCAGACATACAAACGAATAGACGGATAGACAGACAGACAACATTTTCACTATATTATTCGAGACCAGTGGCGTATAAAATACTTGTGTAGGACTAAATTACATGTACAGATTTATTAACGTACTAAGTAACACAAGTCTATATATTAGACATAAGTATGAAATGACTGATTAATATCCCGCCGAGAAATATAAACGGTTTTTTCACGTTATACCCGAAATCGTCGAGTGTAAATTCTATAGAACGTTCATAACACTGGCAGTTGATATCGTTTGAACCCTCGTTGCGTGAATTTTTAAAAGCTCCTTCTAACCGATCTTTACCTAAACTAACTATTACTTTATTTATTCACATGGAAAAAAAACTTTTTCCTTTTATTAAAGGCCGTTTCGAAAAATAAAAAGGAATTGTTGAGTGAAAAAATATATATTTCATCGATGGAAAATTCTCTCTACGTATAAAATTTATTTAAAAATGGCACTTTTATCATTTAAACTACTGGAGTGGTAAGATATGTGCAAGGTTCTACTGAGGAACCTCCATCGTCACACCTATTTCTTCCGCAAAGCAGCACTGTTCACGCTGATGAGCTCCACTCCAAAGGATGAAGTTACCGATACATTGATACACAAGCCGTTCCAACTCACATCTCAGACTAGCAACCTTATGACAGGCCTCGTGTCGCATTGATAGTAATACGTATGGTTGAGCCGAGAAGTCGCGAGTTCAATCCCTGCCCAGGACTAGCTTTTGTGTGCTATTTACTAATGAAAAAAAAAACAGATGCACTTAGCATAAAAAAGTATGTTTAATTTATAACATGTCTCTATCTCCGGTAGTTTAGGTTGTGCGTTGTCTGTCAGCCAGTGCGTAGAGAAGAGATTTATCCAACCGAATTAACTAAAAATCTAGCAACCCGCAACGGCTTCGCACGGGTGCCATTTACTAATGAATAAAATTAGAAGTGCGTTTAGAAAAAAGGTATTATGTATGTTTATTTTATTACATATTGCGCATATCTCCAATGGTTTAGACTGTGCGTTGTCTGTCAGTTAGTTCGCCGAGAAGAGATTAATCCAACCAATCTAAATACAAAAATGCCATCTAAATTGTTCATCGTGCAGTGAATAGCGATTGGTACACGACCATTTGTTTGCCAGAAGTTATTTACGAACTCCGTAAAAATAACCAAAAATGCCGTATCATCTTGCACCATGACAGTGCTAGCTCACACACGGCCAGACAGACAAACGAATTTTTGAAAGGGAAAAATGCAGATATTATGTGTCATCCTGCATAGACCCCAACCTGGCACTATGAAACTTCTTCCTGTTTTAAAAAATATTTACGCGATCAACGATTTTTAACACCAGAAGAGGCTGTTGAAGAGTCAAAAAGTATGTTTCCGAGGTCACCACGCAGGTCTGGAATAAATGTTGAAAATATTTTGTTTATTTGGTTTATTCGTATGAAAAAATGAATTGAAACTAAGGGAGAATATTTTCAGAAACAATAAATTTTTAATTTTTGATCAGTCATAGTATTTCTTTTTATTAATTCCAGAATTTTTTAGTGCGCCCTACGTACATATATTAGAATTGCTCACTTTGTATTAATAAGGTTTCTGTTGTACTATTACACTATAATAGATTTAGAGAGAAAAAGTATTTATAGACATCTACATAATAAAGCTGAAACGAGAATAATAGGGACCTATAAACAAAAAAAAAATAACCGTCAAACCTTGAAATAGGGAAAGTTGAAATCATACCATACCTGAGAAACTACAGCATTAGAACAACCTTCGTTGAAGAGGAAAACCTGTGTCGGCTGGCTTAATAACCAAGTTCCTTTGCATTGAAGTATTTACCGACTTAAAAAAGATATCGTTTTTTTTACACCGCTCGCATGTCGTTTTTTTACAGCCAGATATTTACCGAAAGCGAAATCGATATAATATCGATTATTTTTGTATTTGTAATTTTTTAACAATTACATTTCAGACTCGATTAAGCTCTGCTAGTCGTTTTATTCGCTTAAAATAAAATTGTGGTCTAAGTTAATAACACGCTAAGTATATAGAGGAAGAATAGCTCTCAAGTACAGTTGCCGAAACATATCTACCAATAGGTGCTTGATGACAAATTTTTAGCTCGATGATGTGTAAGCTAGCCATGAGAGCATTAAAAAAGCCCTACCACCATGCTATGGTGTCATCACGACATTTTTCTTGACTGAAATCTCAGGCACTTCGCAGGATTCGAAACTACGTCGATCGACGCGGTGTTAAAAGACACTACAACTTTACCCATCATTTTTAAATTAATGATTAGGTTTTTTTTTAATCTTAAATTTTAAAATCTTTCATCGGATTGAATTATATTTTAACGCGTGTGATTTTAACTATAGCACTAAATAAATGCACTTCCAATAACAGAATAATTAAATTTCTAGACTTGATTACAAAATTTAAAAAATAATATTTCTTATAATATAATATTTTGTAATTAAAATAGTCTATCTGCAACTATCTCTTCTATCCAATACATGAATCTATATACAATTGAGTAAGTGAGTACGTTACAATAACCAGTGTGATGACCCTTTTCTATTCTGAAACTGTGTTAATTGCGAGGTCAATTAAAGCTGGGCATTATCCAGTTATGGGGAATGAACTCAACGACGTACATAATAAGGATGAGTTTGGAGTACGATAAGTTATAGTAATAAATCTCGCGGTAAGGGGAGACGATTCTATTAACTAACAACGGCTTGTATAACAAAGTTAATTGACTAATTAAAGGGCATAAGCAGAGTTATGTGACAGTGGCGAAACTTCATACTGGCGTGTAAACAAGCATAAAGCGTGTGTTTCGTTTATTCAATTTTTTTTAAATTATTGATGTCACTGTATGCATGTCTTTTAAGCCTAACTACGTACTATTTTTTAACCCTCGGGAGTTTTTGTCTTAATTCAAAATGCACTTTTCTAGTTATTTTTTATAATATACTAATATAATAAAGCGGAAGCGATTTTTAGGTAGTTTATATGTTTGTGCGTTATACATGCTAATCTCTGGAATTACTGGTCGGATTAGAGAAAATATGTTTGTATATGATAGCCAGATTCACGAAGGATCGTATAGGCTATCTAGTATTAGGCTACACCTCTCAGCTAGCCTTAAATATTGATTTGTGTTAAGTAAGTCGGAAGAAACAGCGCTCCTGAATTGCTTTATCCGCGTACATTGACGTAATGGATAGTGATACGTAAATACAATGTTCTACAAAAATATATATCCTTAGTACTTCTAAAAAAAAAGTCCGCGGTTATTTTGTGATAAAAAATTATTGAAAATATAAAAAGTGATTTATTAGCATTATTATTATGCATAGCATATTAATCCTTACGAACGATAGTTACTTCATCATTAAGACAATTTTATACAGATAAACTTTGCCCTGTATAGCAAGTTATTTGTAGGCATAGTTTGGGAGATAATGGAAAATTGAAATAATTCAACACTCAGTTTGGGTCTATGACTAAGTATAGCAGCAGTGGAGCGAACGAGCCGTGTGAGTTGTGACGCATAACCCTGGCTGCGCTATAAAAATATTGTCTATATTGAGGTGTTATAAATCATCAATCAGCGATGGTGTATTAAACACCACAACTCGAATATAAGAATAAGCTGAATAGTAAAGGTACGCTGCTGATGAGGGGCAAACGGGCTGATTACTTGAAGTGGCTACACTTTATACACAAAGTCACTTGGGCACTGTAGTTCAGTTATATTTATTTTACTTTAAAAGCGCCGGCACACGTAGTTTATTTTTAATATGACGTCGTCTTCTTTTAAATTGTACGCGGGTGAAACTGCTGGGCACAGTTAGTTATTTATAATCCAATTCAATTGTGCCTAATAATCAAACCATATCACGCAATACGCCACCAACAATACGTATAATAGGGTAAAATAACGTATGTATATGAATAAAAACCAAAACCGCCTTATTTCGACTGCTTAGAATTAATAAATACAGTTTATTGGCAAAGTTTTAAAAATACATTAAGTATATTAAAATGTAAGGATCTTGAGCTGCCATGTTTTGGTTTTTATTTTTCATTCATTAACCTTACATTATGTAATATTGGTGGCATTTTACGTGATATAGTTTGGTTATTATGCATTCGTGAAGTGGATTATAAATATAAACTGAAAACATGCAATTTTGATATGTCACAAAATCTGTGATAGTTCTAATAAGGGAGCCACCATCTAGTTGAACCGGCCGAATACTACGAAGATTTAAATACATTGGCAAGTGCTTTATCCGGTACGAAAAAAGTATAACTTAATAAAAACGTAAAAACAAGTCACTACCTAATAAACACTACATCATTTCTACAATTATTGCAAATGGTCTAATCACGAATGTATATAGTCTAGTTTTTTTCACACAGCCTGTCAGTTGGCTAGCGTGTCAAGTCACGGTACGACAGCTTTCTATAACACAGCGTTACGAGTCGGACAACACATTTGTTAGTACATATTATTAGGAAATTACAAGGAGACCATAAAGTAACATTTTATATGTATAGGTCATTTTTAAAGTCATTTTTTCGGTATCACTAGTACATTAGGGGCCGTTCATAAAATACGTCACGCAAAATTATACTTTTTTAAACGCCCTTCCCCCTTCATCATTCTATGTCACATTTTCTGCGACCATTATTGAATCACGAATGATAGATCCCTCCCTCCCGTACATGATATATAGTAATTAATAGTGCCTACACAAAAGAGACAAGTATTTCTGGGCCAAGAATGTAAGTAGTTGAAATATTGTTTATAAATTCGATTAGGTATATTTTTATATTTATAAATGTATAATATCATCACAATTTACAATCTAGAAAATGAGAAAACTAATAAGTAAGTAAAGATTATCGATAATTAATCGATTAATATAAATTAATTCAGCCAATTAAAACATAGAAAAACGCTAATAACCAGATAATTCATTCATTCAAAAATTATTAAACTTTTAGGACTAACAAATTTAAGGACGATTGTGAGTTGGCTGTGCCGGACAGCAACACTAGCGTCAACATAAAAATAACAAAAAAAATGTGTTCAGCAGTTCACAGGTGTCAGAAGTGAAACCTAAAGAAAAATAAATAAAATAGTTTAATTCATAGATATGTTATCTGACCAGGTTATCAGATATATTTTGTAAGATAAAGTAGCATACGAAATAAACAGTGACGATAATGGTGAATCAATTCGGAAAAAAGACGCATTTGGGTGCTGAAATGGCTTACGCTGAGTAAACCATATGAGATATATCAAATTAATGTTCTACTCAATTGTAGATCTTAAAAAGGATCTTAAGTCAACGATAGAATATGTCTATCTTCTAAGGCTCATCCACAATAAGCATTTTTGCGGTAGCACAATTCGCGAGCGCAATTTCGCGCGTGCGCTCAACCGACAGCATTCTGTAATCCACGCGAGCGGAGCCGCGGGCACAGCTAGTAGAGTATACAATTATCACGTTAAAAGAAGCACTAAGTTATTCTGTCATAATAGATTGTAATTGTGGTATAATAACTTCGTTAAAACTTATATATAACAAGCGGTTTTTTTATTCAAGTATAATAATTAAGTGTTATAATTATATTTGAAAGAATTGATTTATTATACTACGATTTGATAGTAAGTGTTATTTGTGATTTATTGATTAATAGTCTATCAAAAGTCTGACTGTTCGAGTGATTTAGATCGGTGGAATATGGATTCAATCCCCGCAGGTTCGAACCCCGAGTACGAACGAATTTTTCGGAATTCTTGTACCTACATATACTAATTTGAATTGATAATGTTGAAAGAAAACATCGTGATGAAACCATAGTATGGTGGTAGTACATTCTCTAAAACCCATACTAGCTACCCACCCTACTAGCACTAGCTACTAGCCACCCTCAAGTTCAAAATCTGTCGCCAAGCACCAATAGGTGTGTTCCGGCAGCTGCACAAGAGAGCCAGTCTTCCACTATGCTTAGCGTGTTATCATCTTGGGCCATGTCGTCATTTAACATCAGATGAGATTTTCGGCAAAGGCAAACCTTATAAAGTACAAGCAGTGCCCCGCGACTCCGCATGCGTGTAATATGGAGTAATTACATAGTTTCGTCTCCTCATTTTATTTCTATTCATATTATTGACAATTCTTATAACCTATCAGTTTTATTGAGAAATGGCATAAGCTTCCTGCGTAAAAAAAAACATTTCCTTTTTTGCTAGTCAAGTTCTTACGATCGCCTAAAAACAATGGATTGTCTATCGGTTAATCGATTGATTTTATGAAAACAATCTTTGACTATCGATTGTCCGAAAAACCGATTTTTTATCGACACTACTTATAGCTATAGATATATTGTTAACATTCTCGGTGTCGATGACGCGAACTCGTAAGATTTTGTTCATTCATAAATTGTAAAACATAGAGTCATTAAAAAAGTAATTAATTACTTTTTATTTACTTGCATCGATATGTTATCAAAATCAAGCTGCTCTCAATATATGTATTATGATTATTAATAACAATACAATATTTTTCGATAAACATTATAAAATAAAAAAATTGGTTTAATTGTCGATAAATTTAACTTTGATCTTGAATAACTTGTGAACGAGTAGACTTATGTAAAAATAACTGTAGACCTTTTTTGTAGAGCGTTTCATTTTCTATAAAAATATTTATAGAGCTTACCTGGATGACGTATTTTTTGCTGGTTACAAAAATTAGAAGGAGTAAAAATAATGTTACGTTCTGAGTAAGACAAATTTGAAAGAAAAAAAAGACCATTCAAGAATCATCTGAAATGTGCCAGAAATATCGTGTACTTATCATAGTGTATAGTCGTGTGTCGTGTAGTCTTAGGTTCGAGACGCACACATAGAAAGCCTTATCGCTATAACTGTCAACAAACAATGGGCTATAAATCAAACATTCCTCTCTTTATAAAAGCGATGACGTAAGTTGTTTACAAGATTTTAAGAGTTCAGGGACCACCTAGAGATTTCGTGATCGTCTCATTTGGGTATAAAAGCGAGCCGTATTGTGCGTCACGGCGAGTTCTAATTTCGAAAGCGAAGTGGAAAATAATAAGCAAAATAAAAGATGAACTACAAGAGGATCATACAGGCTTATTATGTAAGACATTCGGTGAGCGATTTGTGAGATTAATTTAATTTGTATTTCTTTGAGTACGAATAAATTGTTTTCGTGAAATACTACGGAATTTTATTATCCGCGGACGTACCAATAATTTACCTCATGTTATTCTTATGGGAAATCGAAAAGTGCGATACGCCCGATCTTTTTTTAAATCACCTAATAATGTTTAATTGTATATGCCTATAAAAAACTAACTAAGTATCTACTCAATCAAGAAAACATTTTTCTTATTAAAATCATGAGAGTCGAAGTAGAGTCCTTGAAGACGATACCCAAACCGGCGCTTGTGTATACCGTAAAAGCATTCAATAGGTTCTTAACTAAACGATCAAAGCATGCTAACGCTGTGAATAATACTCTACTAAATATAAAACTAATCTCTACCAGTGACTTTGTCATTTGTGTATCTGGGCACAGAATAGTCTGAATATTAAATACCTATATACACATAGTACCTATATCAGCTGTTTAGTTATCATAATAAAAGTCAGTCTTACTTTGGAACTAAATAGCCGCGGTTGAAATAGTGTCCCCAAAATTCAAAATAAAAAAAAAATTAAGTTCGTTTAAGGAGAGAGGGGTACTGAAAAATGTTACAGCGCGTTACATGCGGGGGAGGGTAAAAAAATCTTCAAAAATTGCGTTACGTAATACTTCAAAGCCCCCTTACCGGTTCGGACAAACATCGCAGTCATCCAAAGGAGCAGGTTAACTTTTTTGACTGTGTGATATTTACAATTAATTAAATTATTTTAGTGGGTTTACAGAGAGGCAGTCACTTTCAGATTATTTACATACGTTTAGTATGTGTACTATTAAGTGCTTACCTATAAAAAAAACAACATTTATCTGCTAACCGTACACTACTACAAACGCAAAAAGGTCTCCATGCTGATTTATGTGTAATAAACAATTGATATCTAATTGATAAATCGAAAGTAATTTTGCAAAGTAATCGATACTATCGGATTTACAAACAATAGTTTAATGAACTAATGTAGTTTTAAACACTCTTTTATTTCCTTCACTTGTAATAGGTAATTACAAACAATGTAATAAAATCTTACAAGCCAATATTAACCTACTTCTAATTGTCGTATCGAAATGAAACTTTGTAAGTATATGTAGTTCGGATGACAACACTATAATTTGGTATCTTGGAGCTGATCTGATGATGAAGCCAAGAGGTGGATAGTGGAATTCTTCAGTGGCTACTAGTAAATCTCTCGAGTTTGGGCTCATATGATTTGTTATGACGAGTACAATAGATTGGGCTTGTTAACGAGATGTTATTATAAGACCAAAAAAAATCGCTTTTATTACGCACTAAAACTTATAAAATAATTAAATTTACTTGTATTAGGTACGATATAAGTACCTATGCATTTTTAAACCCGTGCTAATATTTGAACTTGTGTGTTAAAGTGTCTATTTGTAATGTCAAAGTAACAGCTTTTTGCTAAATGCATATGAAATTTTTGTTTGTCTGTCTCTCTAATTGTACCGGGTAATCTCCTAAACAATTGGACCAATTTGGACGGAACTTTTACTGGCGAATAACTGATGTTATAAGGAGTAACTTAGAATAATGTTATTTTAGAAAAGAAGTAGAGTTTCGCGCTAATATAAATAATTCGGAAAACGAAATTTTAGTGGTGTTTAAATCATAAGAGATATAGGAAATTAATGAAATACCTACAAAAAAAAGTGCGAGAGCAATAAGCATATTTGTCTTTAAAATAACAGAGAGCGGGTAGCATGATTCGTGCGTATACCCGATCGATGGCGTTCTGTAAACCACGCGAGCGCAGCCGCGGGCACCGCTAGTGCAAAATAATAATATTTTTGGTATTTTAAAAATCAGCAATTATTACAATCGACCGCAAATAAAGCGAACAATTGTTTCGAACCAGGAACCCTTGGTCGAAGGGCTGTCGACCAACTGTCCTCTGCCTTAAGCGTCACGCAAGCGGTCCCTTCTAATAACAACTTACACGTCCTATTTAATTATAATTTTATGTAACATATTTTTTCTATATTTTTCGGAGAAAATGCCTCCTCGCTTAAGGCGTTACACAATTTTGTATAAGCGAGATGATAAATCATTACATATTTTAAAAGCTTTATTTTCATGAAGATTTACTTAAAGCGTTTTTGCGAATATACATATATATCGTATTGGCTATGCTCATTCAATCAGCTCTCCAAAGTGCTGCCATCGCACCCGTTGTTCTTAATTCTCTATATTTGCCTACATCTTGCCAGATTGCTTGACGTTAATGATTATTGCTGCGCTTCTTAGAGTTTTAGCGTGAAGTTATATAACCTATATTATTCCCCATGAATCTGGCTATCATACAAAAAAATAATTTTTCGAATCCGACTGGTAGTTCATGAGATTGGCGCTTTCAAACAAACAAACTCTTGAACTTTACAATATTAGATTAGAGTCAAGCACATAGATGACCTGTATAATAATAGCTCTATCTAATCGTTCATTAATGTAAAATGAAAACTGGTCAAATACGCGTCGAGCCACAGTGTAGGGTTCCGTAGTTGCTCGTCATAATATGCAGACTTAGAAAGGGATCTCCATCTATGTGATTTTCAATGGCATTTGTAAAGCCTATTTAGCTGTGATAGTTTTCCTTTTAACAACGTTAAATATAGGTACTATTGCTGTGAATTTCTTCATATGTCTAAAAGCAACCATTTAGCTGACAAAGGGGGACACTTGACTATAACAAAAATTAACACTTAAAAGCTTTCGCAAACGGATCCTTGCATCGAAAAGATGGTTGTCACATACCCGTAATATTTGAACGAACTATCCAATGACAATCCTACACCATGGGATAGACGAGAAACAAAAACGTCCCACTTAGGTATAGGGGAGGTGCCATAAAAAAATTAGTTTTCAAGATTTCTTTTTACCATTTTGTCGGCGTGATTAATATGTATAGCCATGTTAAATTACAGCTTTCTATTACTAAGAATCTCTAAGATAAGCCGCGGATAGAGACACATCGGATATGGCATAACTATAGAGGTTTTTCGACTACAGAACCTTGAAAAAATGTTTGCTTTTTAGTTTCATTATTAATTAATTTTATTATTTTCGTGCAAACAGTCTTTTCAAGACCACCATAACGAAGTCCCGAGTGGTTGCTAGTTGCCGATGTAAATAAACGGTACCCCAAAAAATAGATGTTAAACTTTCAATTTATTCGAAAAGCTAATGAAATTTGTCGACGACTGTACATAAACCAAAGATCTAAACAAGATTAGTACAAAAAGGGTTTCTGGACGAAGTGTTGGCCACACCCTCGCCGTTCTACAAGTTTTTTAACCGCCTCGGTCACGGCACCAAATCTTTTAAACGTTCTTTGAAAAATTCTGAATAGTTATGATTTATTTTTTAGTAACTTATGTTATTGACAGGATTCGTGGTACAGTGATAAGCGGGTTCGATCCCCGTACATACTTGATTTTTGTGTGAAAAGCATAATATTCAAATGTCTTTATGGGTGTTAAATATCTACCTATATTAATATAATAAAGCAGAAGAGTTTTTTTTGTTTAATCACACTAATCTCTGAAACTACCCATCGGATTCGAAAAATTGTTCACTAGGAATATTATAGGCTATCTAGCATATACTATACCTCTTAGCTAGCCTTAAATATAGATTTTTGTTAAGCAAGTCGGAAGAAATAGCGCACCCTAACTGCTTTATCCGCGTGCGCTTGTGTAATGGTTTGTGATAAATAAATATAATATTCTACATAAATATTACTTTTTAGTACATCTAAAAAAAGTCTGCGATATCATATGCTCTCTTATATGTAAGCCACAATAAGGTCTTTGGGACAAAAATTTATTGAAAATTAATTTATGAGCATTATTATTAGGTATGGCATATTAATCCTTATGAACGAAAATTACTTCATAGTCTAGACAAAAACTTTGCCCTTTATAGCATGTTAATTGAACGAATAGTTTGGGAGATAATGTAAAATTAAACTAATTTAACACTCAGCTCGGGTATGTCTATAGGTGTAGTGGCACGAACAAGCCGTGTGAGTTGTGAAGCATAACCCTGGCCGCTTGATAAAAATATTGTCTATACTGAAGTTATAAATCATCAACCCCATTCTTCTTGAGTTCATTGCTTCCAAATGAAACTTGGTATCACATCCATCTTATTTTTGATCTAGCTGTACTGTTAGCCTTAAGGGCATTGAAGCCTCAGAAGACTACAGCTTCACCGGGTTTGAATCCTTCCATCTATAATATACGCTTCATATTATAAAGCTCAAGGTTTTTTATGTTTGTTTGAACGCTGTAATATCTGGAACGACTAATCAGAACTGAAAAAATCTTAAAGCGTTTTATAGCATATTTACTGAAGAAGGTTATACGCTATATAATATGATGCTATGACTCTTAGAAGCGGCGCAATTACCATACAAAATGTAGGTCAGAGAGTCTACTAGGCGAGAACGCAGTAATATTGCTTGTGGGCTGTGTGGTGCGGTGCGGGGTTTCGCAGGCAGAGAGGTACTTTGGTCGCTCGACGAGAACCTAAAAAAATATTAAACACGAGAGAAATCGCGGTACACAGCTATTATAAAGCTGGAGAAATTTTTATGTTTAGTCGTTGAATCTCAGAACTACAAATCAAATTTGAAAAAATCTTGTTACTTTCGCTAACCAATTTATTGTGGAATGTTATGTAATTTCACGCTATGATCCAAAGGAGCCGAGCAGAAATTAAACGCGTGTTCAACGGCAGTCCAAATTAAATCTAGTCTTAATTAAAATCGTATGACCATGAATACATTACAACGGTTAGTAATCTAAACCTACATGGCAGTGTAGCAGCCAAGTTTGTTACAGGAACGCAATAACAAGGTCATTAAAGTTGCTAGATCCAATTAAAAGTAATTACTTATTAGATTATAATCCAATTTTATGACTTTTGAATAAAAACACAGGTGAAGCTTTTTGGATGACATGTTATTTTGGCACGTACACAGAGAAGGAACTAGACAGACAGATCGTGTAACCGGGTGTGAGATAGCGATATTATGTTACTCAGTTTCCTTACAAATTTGTTTCCGTTGTACGCACGCACAAAAATCTGTTTAATGTCAGACGTATAATAAAATGTTAATTTAATTTATTCTCGTTAAGAAAAGATAACGATAAAACACTCACAACCACGACTATTTTGACAAATGTGTCGCTTTTAGAACCAAAAAGTCAAAAAATGTGGTAAAGTAAGAAAATCCACGGCCTTTTCTCTTTTGCTCTTCATATTTTTTGTATGTCGCTCATTCAGTTTATAGTGACATTGTAAGAAATATCCCAAACTCTTTTAGTTGTTCCCTCTACGGTTTAACATTAAAGTCACTAACCTATGGTAATATAAAGGTCGATGATCAGAGAGTAATTAAAATTGAAACTTGTATGTGTTTTATTTTAATATTCGTGCAATTAACCAGTGTTGACAGTTTACTAAAAGCTTGTACTAATTATCTCGGCTGCTTTTAAACTGAATACGGAATTTCTGCGTAAGCCAAATGAGGTGTTGTTGTGTTCTGTCAACACCGAAGTTTTATTATAAAAAAATAAGAAACATTACATTTATTTGTTTATCATTTACGACATAAATATCTTTGGCTCGATATAAAGTTTTTCTTTGTATAGGGGTCTTATAAATTGTTGTAATGTGAGGAGTTTTCATGAATTTGCGTAATTTTTCATTTTATAAGTCTTAGAGGGTAAATTGAGAGCTGTGAGCGCGTTCATATGACGGACATACAACACGATGAAATTAAAGAGCAATTTTTTTAAACTATATAAAATAATAAACGGTGTATAAATACACATTATTTAAACAAATATAGACGTTTAGTATTTTAAATTGTGTACAAATAATGTAAAGTTGTAGAAAAATCTTATTTTAATGTTTTTAAATAAAATATAAAATGTGATGATGACCTATGCCACAGAAACGTGGTCGCTAACTGTGATCGTGATAAGAAAGTTCAAGGTTACTCAAAGAGCAATGGGTTATGCTCCGAATTTCTTTAAGTGACCGAATCAGGAATGAGGAGATCCGGATAAGAACCAAAGTAACTGATATAGGTCTAAGAATTGCGAGACTTAGTGGCACTGGGCGGGGCACATTGCTCGTAGAACGGATGGCCGATGGGGTTGAAGAGTTCTTTTTTATACCACAAAGGTGGCAAACAAGCATAGGTCCAGCCTATGGACGCTTTACTAGAACGTCGCCGACCTTGAACCCCCACCACAAGGAGCTCTGGAAACCCTATAACCGCAAGGTAATTTGACTGCGATCTTCTGTAGGGTAGATGAATTCCACCAGTCGGGCTCACTTTACTTCCATTCCCACATCGAACGTCTAGTCCGGACACGTTACCAATGAGCCATCATTAAATAACTTAAAAATGAAGCGCAAATCTGAAAGTCCTTCCACTGGTTCTCTCCGCGTGAGTAAAAATACAAAACATTTTACTTACCTTATTTTTTGTTTTGTTTTATAAAACATTTTTTTGTAGGTGAAAAGGGTTTTGTTGTTTTTTAGTTGGCTCGTTTTATCTCTCGGTTTTTCGGTAGGCGGCTCTCGGTGGGCGGGGAACATTTCAGATGGACGGTACGATCGGAAAGTGGCTCTACTGATTAATCTAATATTTATCTTATAGTTTAATAAATTGTTATAAAGATTTCTTTTAGCGAGTAACAGAATTGGGTTGTCGTCTGTCAAATTAATATTACGGGGTCAGATTTTCGAAGTGATACGAAGCATTTATGATATACTAGCTGTGCCCTATGATTTCACCCGCCAGATTGCTTGACTTTGACGGTGTCTGTCCCGCTTCTTAGATTCACAGATTGAAGTTATATCTTCTATACATATTATGAAACTACATTGAGTTTCGTAAGGGCCTGAACTGAATAAATAATTTTTATTTCGAATTTTGTTGGTCAAAATAATAATAATAAATTCGGAGACAAACGTGGCCTTTTAATTCCCAACTAAACTTAACTTTTATTATGGTAACGAAACAGCTGATATCTTCTTCTATACATATTATAAATCTCAACGTCTACCTGTCTGTCTGTCCGTTTATGTTCTTTTTACGCAAGAAAACACTTATCCATTTAACATGTTTTTTAGTTAATAGCTATGTTATATGGCCAGATTATAGGATATATTTTGCAAGATAAAGTGACATACGAAATAAGCATGAAGATAATAGAAAATCAATGCGGAAAAAGATGCTCTTGGGGCGTTTAAATGGCTTACGCTGAGTAAACTATACGAGATATTCAAATTTATGTACTACATAATTGTAGACCTTAAAAAGACCTATTAAAAAGTTAGCAGTAGCATATATCTATCTTCTAATGATCACCCACGATAAGCATTTTTGTCTTTAAAACGACTGGCGGGCGATTGCCCTTTTGGCAGCAGGGGCAGAATCTAGAGTCACTGTATCGAGCTGTGGGATAGTGAAGACCTAAGTTTCAAGTTGATTACAATAAACACTATTCCCGAGTGACGTCACGCTGCCCATCTCGCTGCGTATGTGCGACTTTAGCAAGCTTCACAACGGTTTGTGTTAACTAAAGAAAGGAAAGATAATTTTGATACTGTCTTTGGTATTATTTTTGTATCATTTCCATCTCTTTAATATATTAACTAGCTGTTTCCGCGAATACAGCAGTAGTAGTTATTTTAGTCTCGTAATTTTTATTTTTATTCACATTGTAGGTATAATGTCTGAAAATATTATTAATAATTTTTATAGCCCGTCAAACGTGGAATGGCACTTATTTTCGGTGTACAAATTTCATAATAATCGGAAAAGCCGTTTTTGAATTAAATCCGAACAGACACAGACAATATTTTTTAAGTCTTATTCGACAACAATTGCTATATATATAATAGATATCAATCGTATAATTTGTTAAATAAAATTTCATGTTCGGACAGGACTCAGATTTGTTAACGTACAAAATCAATAGTAATAAGTTAAAAATACATTCGGAAGAATTAAAAGAAATATATTTTGTTACTGGCAATACAATAAATAAAATAAAAACGTATGCATTTAAAAAATATGGGTAATTATTTGGTGTATAAAACAAATATAAGTTGAAAAAATTTATCTCTCGAGCCAACAACATGATACTAATAATGATTAGAACGTTTATTATTATAAACAATTAAAAAGGCCAGCAAATTGCATTGACATTATTATCATTGATGGCTAATATCATCATGTTGCACTTATCTTATATGAAACGCGCGCAGCTTTTAATTTTACCGTCTACTAAACGGACCAAAAATAAGTATAACGTCAAAAATCACATCACTAATATCGAAAATTGACATCACTAGCGGCTAGGGGTGTGTCAGTACCTCGGGCACTCTGCATTGTTTTGTCTGTATGTCTGTCAGATGCATGCCGACGTGAGCGTGTGATTATACGTACATATGCGTACATTAGGGTTACCAATTATGTATAGTAAAAATTTCTGAAAATTGTGGAAATATATAAAATATTTAACTGATTCATTATTATTATTATTTTAATGAATCATAAGACGACTATGGATAATTGTAAAATAACTCATTTAAAACTATAAAGTATGACAAATAATATTTGCGAAGAAATTATGCTTGTTTAAGCTCGTATCACATGAAAACTTGTTTTACGAATGTATATTTTTTACTATTGATTTAAAAGAACAGATATGGAATATAATTTTGAGAAGTAATTAATACTGACATTAAAAACAAAAACTATGATACAAGTATCATATCTTGTATTTATGAAATTTATTTTTTGTCTTCCGTCTTTTGAGTTGGGGCAGGACGATACGCGCGTGCGTTTGACCGACGATATTCTGTAGTCCACGCGAGCTGAGCCGCGGGCAAAGCTAGTTTATAAATCTAATGAAAATAAGTTGAACAATTGTATATATGTAGGCAATAATTTTTTTGTTAACCCTAATTCAATACTAAGCATACATCAGAACAACGGTCTGCACTTGGTAAAATCATGGGAAGCGATTCTCGGAAAGTTACGGGGCATGAATAAAAATGGGATCGTTTCACTGTAAGAAAAAACAATAGGGTTATCGCTGCTTGTAGTTCATTTCTCCACTATATTCAGAACCACACGCTCTTGGCTTTGGAGCCACAGTTTTACGGTAACCTCCATCTCGGAACGAGCTGGTCGTACCGTGAAACTATGAGACCATCTCCCGGTCAGTGTATTTCCTCCTTACGACATGAGGTCCTTCAAGCTTAACGTAATGAGACATTTATCCAGACCGGGGTGACATCGGCGACCGTTGATGGATTTAGATCTCTCGGTGGTCGCCGTCGTCGTCGTGTCGTCGTGTGCCGTCAATTTGGCGGAATACACAAAAAAAAACCAATACCGACGAAAAAGTTTCTTTACTTAATTTCATTTTCATAATTGGCAACATTAACTTCCTACTTTGAAATCTTAGCTCATAGTATATTTAAACAGTTATTTAATTAATATGTAAGCTGTGGTTATCGCCTAGTTAATCATATGATATAATGTGTACTCGATCCAGACTGAGTTATGCGTCACAACTCATACGGCTCGTTCGCGCCACTACACCTATAATCGAGACTCGAGCAAAGTCTGAATTATTTTAATTTGACATTATCTCCCAAACTATTCGTCCAAATAACATGCTATAGAGGGCAAGGTTTATCTACATAAAATTGTCTTAAAAATGCTAATAATAATGCTCATAAATTTTCAATAAGACTTTATCACAAAATACCTTATTGTGGTTTATTTATAAAAGATAGGCATATGGTATCGCAGACTTTTTTTTAGATTTACTAAGGAGCAATATATTTGTAGAACATTGTATTTACGTATCACTAGCGCACGCGGATAAAGTAGTTAGTTTTCGTAATTTATTCCGACTTACTTAACAAAAATCAATATTTAAGGCTAGCTGAGAGGTATAGTCTAATGCTATATAGCCTATACTATTCTTAGTGAATCTGGCTATCATAAACAAAAAGAATTTTTCGAATCCAACTGGTAGTTTCAGAGATTCGCGTGTATAAACAAACAAAAATCTCTTCCGCTTTATTATTTTATTATTAGTATGGATAAAACACATATAGGTTGGTGATGTGGTGACGTCATATGCCGTCGAAACCAACGGTTAATTACAAAAGAAAATATAATGAAAACAAGCGATCCAATTTCTCATTCCAGTTACCGGTTAAGTGTTACGATTTTATAGAGATATGCAGAAGTGCTTACCAGAGCGCGTTTATCATTCTCTGACGTTGAACCGGTAGCAACTCAAGAACTTAACTAATCGTCGCTATTGTAGATTACTACAGTAATGATAAACTGGGTGAATATTTTGTTTTACAGGGTAGCTTGTGATGATTTCAGTATTCTAACAAATTGTTTAGAACTTTCTAGACAGTTTTTGTGACATCTCGAGAGTTAATGGTCCTTCTTTAACCGACTTCAAATAAAGGAGGAGGTTCTCAATTCGAATGTTTTTTTAATGGTATTTCAGCTATAACTTATGTGTTTATAAACCTATTTAGATGATTCTTCTTTCGGTAAAAAGGGGATAGATACATCTAGGGTAATCTAGTTTTAATGTCATTGGTATTGGACCTTCGACTACGAAGCTAAACCAGGGAACTCCTCAAAATTAAGGAGTTGGTTTTGTATTTTGTTAAAAATCGTCTTGTATTATTTCCAATCCAATGGTACATAATATCCAAGTTATAATGTAGGGTCAAATAACGTAAAATTTATGAATCAAAAATTAAGACTCGATTAAGATCTCGCTAAAATTCCTAGTCAATGTATTTCATTAAAATATTCTTCTAAACGACTCTCGATTAAAATATGACGGATTATCACGTATAAGTTTGATAAATTTAAACAAAAAAAAAATGTATTTATTTATGTACGCAGATAAAAGTTATAGGAACCCACTTCTATGACGTAACAAAAAATAACTCAAAAAAAGTTATACCGTGTGCTAGCAACATGAAGTTTAATTTCATTATAATAATGTTTATTTATTAACCATTATGATATTATTATATAATTTGAAAAATGGATTCATTTTACTATACGTCACATGAACGCGTGCATAGTTCTCAATTTTACCATCAACAAAACGCGACAAAAAAGTATAGCTAAAAAACATTAAAATCCTACTATCCTATTATATTATAAACTAGTTGTGCCCGCGGCTCCGTTCGCGCAGACTACCGAGTGCCGTCGGTATTGTGGTGTCCCGCGCCAGCCTGTTAAAGATAAAAATGTTTTTTTTATTTTTTATTTAAGTGGTACCATTTCTATTTCATTAAAATAAATTAGCCTAAGTTACTCCTTATAAAATCAGATATCTGCCAGTGAAAGTCACGTCAAAACTGTTCCAACCGTTTCCGAGACAGACAATAATTTTAATGATTGTTTTTTTTTTAATTTTGTTATAAGTACCGCATATGGATTTAGTAAAAAGCTGTTATTTTGACATTACAAATATACATTATTTATTTGTATAGATAGAAGATGACATTTTTTCACAATCACGCAACAACGGCTGAATGGATTAACATATAGGATACTTTTTATCCCGGTAAAGTCCCAATCCTGAAGTACACGTAGACGAAATCACGGGTAGTAGTTAGTATTTAATAAAGCGTGAACCAGACGGTCATAACCAAAAACTCGGGTGTCGGTTGTAGTAAGACTCAAGGCGATCCGATGCTCCGATACCGAAGCCGGTAATTACAACTTACCACTGACTATTATCAAGTAGCGAGTGGCTTTCATATATTTTACAAAATGGATGGCGAGTCTTCGCGCGAACCATCCTATGCCTTGAATATTTATATTGTAGATTTATTACGTTGTTTTATGTGTGTGTTGATTTATGGCGGGGGGGAGTGTGTGTTACTGGACGAAAACGTTAGGCGTTCTGTGTACGTTTTCGAATTTTGAATTTAAATTTTTGTTTATGGTAATTTGTTTGTACATTATAATGTTACAAATAATTATATAGTAATTAGGTGTTAATGTCAGTTATGTTTTTAAATAATAGATGGCCATTAAGAAAAATTTGCACAACTCACCTAAAATGTTTTTTTGTGAATTAGGAAGAAAAAATGCTTATTGTGAATGATCCTTAGAAGATAAATATATGCTATCGTGGACTTTTTTTGTAGGTCTCTTTAATATCTATAATAATGTAGAACATTAATTTGATGTACCTCGTATGGTTTACTCAGCGTAAGCCATTTAAGGGACCCATATGAGTCTTTTTTCCAAATTAATTCACCATTATCGTAACTGCTTATTTCGTATGTTACTTCATCTTACAAAATATATCCTATAATCTGGCCAGATAACATAGCGTGTACAATTTCGCGTCGATTGACGTGAGTTAGAATCCCTGCAATAAGCCTGAACTTTCGGTGAAGGAAACATCGTGAGCAAATCCATACCATGGTGGTAGGGCATTTTCTAAATCCCGCCTGGCTAGCTACCACCCTCAAGTTGAAAAGCAGCTGCAGTTGAGAGCCAGTCTTCCACTAGGTTTAGCATGTTACCATCTTGGGCCACATCGTCACTTAACATCAGGTGAGATGGAGGCCATTACGACAAAACTATAACAATAAAAAAATAGGATATAGGTAACTTATTTCCGTGCTTACTTGAAATAATTTTTTTATCTTTTATAGGCCACAGACGCGATATTTGTACACTCTACCTGTGACACATCTTTACATCTCTGTTGCTATATTAAACCAATATATTACAGTTACGCAATTTTTTTGTTCTGCAGAGAAATGCAGTCTATCAGACGATCCAGGTCTACGTGTGAACGGGAAAGGCAAGAAGATGCGGAAACCCAGGACGATATACTCCAGTCTGCAACTGCAACAATTGAATAGGAGGTTCCAGAGGACGCAGTACCTCGCGTTGCCCGAACGGGCGGAACTGGCAGCTAGCTTAGGGTTAACGCAGACACAGGTAAGTTTTAGAAATTAATATTTAATCTTTTTGAAGTTATATTTATCTTGATACATTTAGAAGGGAATAAAATTAGAGACGCGCGCATCATATGACGAAAGTGCCATGATGAAGTTACTCATCAGAGATAATAATATGAATTAATTTTACTGGCTTATTTTATAATTATTTAAAAATGTAAGTTATTAAAATGAATTCACATTATTATCACTGATGGCTAACTTCATCGTGTTGTTAGCACGTGGGATAAAATTTATGGTGTTTTTTTTGTTGTTACGGCAAAGAATTATAACTTCTTACATGTGTACATAATATACCCACATATATATTTTTTAAGCTGTATATAAAACCCAACAATTTGTAAATTAGATATGAAACAATCTTCCATAATAACGTAATGTCAACATTCAAAAAGTCTACTATATTTTATAACATAAACTAAACCTATGGAGTGTGCCAAGAACAAGATCGAAAGGGAGTCGCTGGTGAATAGCATGAATTTAAACTGTCAAGATATAGGTGTTTTTCACAGCATTTTGACAGAACCTTATTCAGATGATGCCAAGATGTTGACCTTGTAGTGCCACCTTGTAGGGCCATCTCATCAGCGACTCTCTTGATGTGATGATATAAAGGATGGGAGGATGGGATAATGGGACTGATTCTGGTGATACTGGGCTTCGGTAGAATAAAAGTCCCAAAAAAAAAAACTAAACCTACAGTCTCCGTTGAGCTTCAACTAGACACCGCGCTACCTACAAACAATAGCTCTTAGAATACGACAATTTAATACCGTAAAGTGTAGTAACTGTTTGAAATGAGGCTTTTCAACGTGACAGTATTGTTGAAGCAATGATGACTCAGTGATAGCGTGTACGGATATCTCGTCGATTGACGTGAGTTCGAATCCCTGCAATGAGCCTGAGCTTTGGAAGAAAGAAAACATCTTGTGTAAACCATAGCATGATGGTAGGGCGTTTTCTAATGCCCGCCTGATTAGGTAGAACCCTCAAGTTGAAAATCTGTCGCCAAGCAGCAATAGGTGTGCTCCGGTAGTTGCACTTGAGAGCCAGTCTTCCACTAGGCTTAACGTGTCAGTGATAAAAAAAAGAAAAAAATATTGGTATGGCACTGACTTGAGTACGCCGATTCGGCGTAGTTTTGGAGCTGCTTTATTATAGTACGCCGACGGTATCTAGTTGAAGCGGAGCGGAAATCGATCATTGTATTTTAAATATAGTTATGAATTTCAAAAAGAAGGTACATTCGAAGTATTAAACCTTCATTGTGTTAAACCACTGCTAACTAAACAACCGGAGTCTTTAGCGGATCTTAATTTGTCATGTTGTTGTTTAGGCCCCATATTATGTAATATTAGCCCGCTCGCGTGGACTATTAAAAGGTTTTTTATTTTTTGTGCGGAATCCTAATTGTCTTTCTAAAATTAAAGTAGCCCAAGCTATGCCCTATAACATTAGCTATCTGCCAGTGAAAGTCCCGTCAAAATCGGTCCAACCGTTTCGGTGATTACCCGCAACAAGCAGACAGACAAAAATTTTAAAAAGTAGATCATTTAGAAAAAATCTATTATTTTGACATTACAAACAGACGCTTCATTTTTTTTATATGTATGGTGGCATTTTACGTGATTACAGTTCGGTTGTTATGCACAAGTGAAGTGAATTATAAGTAATAATTTATAATATTTATAAAGCATGAATTTTAAGTTTCCGACTCCCTGGACAGTTTTGTTAAAACATTGCTTAAACTCTGAAGATTAGAAAATTATTCTATTCACATGAGATTAGCATAGTTGTGTATAAACACAAGTTGCCGATCTTCTTCTTCTTCTCAATTATGGCTTCGCACTATTCGTGCATTGGGCCAGTGTCAAGTATTTTATATTTGTAACCAAAGCGAGGGAAATTTTCCAGTCTTATATCGAATTCAGGACCCTAACAAGATGGCGGCTCCCTTGTTAGAACCTTCCAGGGAGTTTCTGTGGTATATCAGAATTCATATTCTATGTTATTATTTTCAATTTACTTCACTTGTGCACAATAACCAAGCTTTATTATGCAAAATACCACCTGTTTTACACAATATAGGGTCTAAAAACACAAATTTATGAATTAAAAACAAAAACCACTACATGACAGTCTGAGATCCCGCCAAAAACTCAAGTTGTCGTTATATAAGAAAAACAAGTAAACAACCATAGACTATAGCGTTGTTTTTTTCTTTAAAATAAAAACTAACGCTCCGACACTTACCCAGCTTATAATTGTCACAAACCTAGCAATTAAGTCGGTTGAATATGTACCCACTTCTCTATCGTACGCATCTTATCTACGAATCAGTGTCGCAACTGAAAACAGACTTTAATGCTATTCAAATAAAAAAATAACTTCTTTGTTTATGATAAAAAAAGTACACTGGCCATAGATAACAAAGCCTGTAATTAAAGATGGCGTCTACATTTATTTTATGTTCGCCGTAGACGATGAATTGTCATTTCTAAGTAGTAATTTTAATGAATTTCAAAGATAAAACAATAAAAAAATGTATTTTTACTTATTCTTTTCATTCAATAATTAATTCATTATTGTATAAAGTACTTCTGAGTTCTTGTAACTATGTCGAATTTAGTTCAGATAACCTCGAGCTTAGAATCTTTCAGCCTTGGTCATCTATACTTGCTATTATAAAGAGGTAAGTTTGTAAGTGTTAATCTATGGACCTACTGGTTCGATTTTAAAGATTATTTCGCCATATATATATATATATATATAGAAAAGTATATTATCTTTGAGTGATATAGGCTATTTTATATTGTAACTAGCAAAACTAGCAACGGCTTTGCTCGGGTAGCAGTGTAATACTTATAATTCTATTGGTTTACGCGTCCCCCCGTCGGCTTTATTTTTCCGAGATATTCAACAACAATCGTCATAATTTGACCAATTTACACAAGAACTTAATGAATTATATACCTAGACCTTTCTCATGAATCACTCCATTCAGTGATGAAAACCGTATGAGAATCCATTCGGTAGTTTTTGATGGCGTCCGCGGATACCAATTCAAGAGACCTGGGTTCCAATCCTTTAAAATTAAATTTAGGCGTCAAGTGAAAACCAGCGCTCGATACTCACACCTTCCAGCAAATATGTTGATTCGAGGCCTATTTGGTCCACACACATCGCAAACGTAAATTTAATACTATCAGAATATACAACAATACGAAATCTTTATTTTTCCTTTTTTTGGTTCCGAAGTCAAAAAGGAACCCTTATAGTTTCTCTGTGTCCGTCTGCCTGTCCGCGGATTAGTTCAGAGATTCTTAGTACTAGAAGAAAGCTGTAATTTGGTATGGGTATACATATTAATCACGACGATAAAGTGCTTAAATAAATACTTGAAAAAAAATTTTTTTCAGGTTACCTCCCCTACACGTAAAGTGGGAATGATATTTTTTTTCTCGTCTTTCCCATCGTGAGCGGTGTCGTTGGATAGGTCGTTCAAAAATATTGCGGGAGTGTATAAACGATATTACGATATCCGTTTGCGAAATATTAAGCTTTAAAATGCTAATTTTTCTTATAGTCAATACCAATTCAATGGTTGTTTTGGATATGAGAAAAAATTATAGTAGTAGTATGTACGATGAAGTTAAAATTAAAAATATCAGCGTTAAATAGGCTTTACAAGATAACGAGTAATAGTCAATCAACTTTTTTTTTTATCGTAGTAAGGCATACTGACTACACTGTACCCGATGGTGAGTACAGTGCACTCCAATAACATCAGCGACTACCGCGGGATTTACAATACATCGACAGTCGTCGCTGTCAAGCCGGCCTGCTTAAATATCTCTTCACGTTATGTTTGAAGGACTCCATATTGTGGGAAGGAGGGAAAACACTGGCCGGAAGATAGTACCACAGCCTCACAGTACGGCAAAGATACGACGTAGCAAATTTTTTGGTCTTAAAAATGTATTTGGAAATGTATGTAATTTTAAATTTACTAGGAGAAGTAATTTCGAATATCCGTAATTACTTAAAACCCCCTCTCTAAGTCTGCATGTTATGACGGGCAACAGCTACGCAACCCTACACTGCGCGTGGACCGACATACATTTGGCAAAAAGAAAATTGATATTATTACTCCTTAACTTATTAAGAATATTTTACTTCTATGTGTGAGTGTAACAAATAAATGTTTTATTTTCTTTTTTTTTAAGATTTCATTGTATAACGAGGCAAAACAGATGGTAAATTATTTTTTAATATATGTTTGATTAGTTACAAACTTACAACGTTCAAGTTGATAAATCACGAAGCATTTAGCGACCACCAGCGGCGGATTTATGGGGGTTGAATTGTACTATGCTTAACATTAAGCACGAGAGAGAGAGAGAGAGAGTAAATTCAGAGATTTCTCTCTACTTGATTTCTTTCTATCTCCACAGAAGATCCCAGCTAAATTACCTTTTCCTGCGGTGAGTAGGATTTCCAGAGCTCCTTGGGGTAGGGAGGTTCAAGGTCGGCAACGCGCTAGTGATACCTGTGGTATTACAAGCGTCCATAGGCTACGGTAGCCGCTTACCATCAGGCTGGCCTTATGACTATTTACCATCTCTGTAGTATAAAAATAAACACTATATAAAAATTTAAAAGATATCGTAACATTACCAAATTGAACGTAGGTGATAATCAAATGCATACGTTTTTGTACACAGTCTTAGAATAGATTGATTCGTTACATGTCACCGTGGTGAATGAATAATGGCTCCGTAGAGGACGCTCAGATCGACAACCGTACAACCCTAATAACAATTCTGTACACAGACTTCTAAATAACTAGAGTCGTCTTAATTCATTTTCTTGTTCGTTAAAAACACTAACGAAGCGGAATTAGTTAAGGTTTGGAACATTTGATGAACCGGTTTTGACAGTAATTTTTGTTTGTTTCTTTAAATTTACCGTGGAATGGTTTAATTGTAGAAAAACCTCATAGCTCGGTGGTAGTAAGGCTTATTATTAAGAGATCTCGGGTTCGACTCACGTATAGGTTGGACTTTTGTCATTAATTCTGTTATTTAGGTATACTTCTTTGGGCGCGTTATTAAAAAGAACGAAAGTGAATTTTTATACATTTTAAGAAAAAGTCTAATAAACTGTGAATTTTTTTTTATTAAACATCTTGTTTTACTGCGGTGAATATAGTCACAATCGGTGTTATTTTTAAAATACTGTATGAGTGCACCCTAGAAATCGATTAGGTACAAATGATGCAACCAAGTGAAGCAATGATGACTCAGTGGTAGCGTGTTAGACTTCGCGTCGATTGACGTCAGTTCGAATTTCTGCAATGAGCCTGAGCTTTCGGTGAAGGAAAACATCGTGAAGAAACCATAGCATGGTGGTAGAGCTTTTTCTAATGCCCACCTGGCTAGCTACCACCCTCAAGTTGATAATTTGTCGCGAAGCACTAATAGATGTGTTCCGGCAGCAGCACTTGAGAGCTAGTCTTACACTAGGTTTAGCGTGTTACCATCTTGGGCCACATCGTCACTTAACATCAGGTGAGATTGTAACCACTACGCCAAATCTATACCGATAAAAAAGATCCCCTTCTAAGTCTGCATAAATATTGTGACGGGCAACTACGGAACCATACACACGCACATGGCTCGACACGCACTTAGAATTTTTTTAGTTGTGAGCTAGGATGTTTATCTCAGCTGTTTGACACTTATCGTATAGTATAGCGATATAATAATTAAAAAACTTTTTTATAGTATTTTCTGTCGCTGTGTTCTTTAAACGCGATGTAAAATGATTAATTGACTCGTGTGGCGTGATTTCAAAATAGTGAAGAATGATATAATTCTATCTATCTTAATTTTTTACCTTAAGTCCTAATAAGAAAGCCATAAATAAGCAATATGGTTAATTGGTCTATATAGACATTAACAAAATAACTTATTTTTTGCTGTTTTTAGAACAGTAGAATATAATAGATATTTATATCTATATAATACATACTTGAAACTGGCAGATGCGTAAACGGCGCCTTGAAAAAACCTTAAGAGTATTTTTTTTGTTTTTATAGTAATTGCCTGTAATTTTCTCAAATAGCATTTGTATTTATTTATTAGCTTATTATTAAATAATCAGTACTTACCGTGTGCATGATAATTTTTTTAAATGTTTGTATATTACAATATAATGTCAGATAACTTCGATCTAAATTGACAAGAACTTAACTGGGTGTGTCAATATTATATTCTTTCTATATTTTTTTTTAGTATGATGTCGATGTGTTCGAGTTACGTTGATCTGTCGTGCGTTTTTTTAATAGGCTTATGTGAATTGCCTTATATTATGTAATAATGGCGGCATTTTACGGCACAAGAGAAGTGGATTATAACTATTGACTAGGAACATGCATGTTGCTACAAAAACTCCCTGGACAGTTTTAACAAGTGAGCTGCCATCTTATTAGAACTATAGCTCTTCATATATACATGAAGATTAATATATAAGAATAAATAGAAAAATAATATATTCACGTGACGTTGGCAGAAGAAGAAGTATGACATTCAGTTATTACATAGCAAATTAATTCTCATTACCCTTTATTCTTGCACCTTTCTGTCGGTTGTACCAGCTACGAGGCCGCAGCGTCGACCATATAAAAAGTTACACTCACTTAATTGTATAATAATTTAATATTTCTCAGTTATTGTCTACAAGCCGCACTTTGATGAGCCCGCGTCGCGGTAGTGAATATAAAGCTGTATCGATATACCGTTCTTATCGATACATCGACTTTCATATTTATAGTTCCGTCACATTTTGTTTCATTAATATTTGTATTATAACTTTTTTTTTTATTAAAAGGTATCAAAAGTTAGCTACAAGACGAGTTACAGAAAACCTTAATTATTATATCGATAATCAATTTAAAATAATTTCATTTCATTTGTTGAATAATATTTCCCCTTTTATTTATAATCCGTATCATTTTTATGGTTACATGTGGAAAACAAGCATGACAAGACAACAACCTATCCGATGTCAAAGGGTTACTGAACCTATTTATAAAAAAGGCCAATCAATAAAAGGTTGCGACTGTCAGTGCGTATTACTAAAGACACCTAGAACCCATATTCGCAAGCACGACTGCTATGCTGTAGAAATAAGTGTAAATTTATTCTTTTTGAGAAATTCTGGCATTAATATGATATGTGTGATGACATATTTAGAAAATTGCATGATCAGTCATCACAGTGATTATCCAATTGTTGATGAAATGAAATATTTTAAAGGAAGCCATAAACTTTAACTTGTTAACCTGTATTCGTCTGCAAGTGTGTATTAATTAGAATGTTCACGTACTTATCAGAAGAAAATAACTTTTAGCCTTGTAATTATAAAACCTATATCATTTTCGCATGTTGGCTTGGATTATTTGTTAGCAAATTTTTATTGTGTGATATAACATACAATATACTGATTATAATTGTATAATGTTTTTGAATGTTTTATGTTAACTGAAAATTTGGTCTAATATAGTAAGTTTAGAAGTACCTGACTGTTAAGTTCAACTACCGGAACACACATATTATAGGTGCTTGGTGACAGACTTCAGCTAGTTAGACTGGCATTAGAAAATGCCCTACCACCATGCTATGGTTTCATTATAACCGCTAGCTCAGGCTTATTGTAGGATTTTTAATAATTAGAAATATATACATTAAATTATTTTTCATTTACCGATAACATTTCTAATTTCTCCGTAACCCTATTGATACTAATCAAGCGGCTATAATTCAATTCGATTCCACATTAAAACTAGAAAAAAAGCGGAATAGAACTACGTACCGAGTAGGATTCCGGAATCTTTCATATAAAAACTGACAATCTAATCTCAGAGTTAGGTACTTGTAACATAAATCTATTTTGCTGCATAATCAGGCAATTTTAGTCTTTGTTTTCATTGTATTAAAGGTCAAATGTACGGTAAGTAATATATGTCAAATCTCAAACACTTTTTATCATAAGCGTAATAAATCATAGCATTAGTCTAAGGTGCTGTTTATTGTCTATTGTTGTTTTACGGACACATATAGCTGACAAAGTAATTCATGCTGGTGAGTAACCTCTCGAACTAAACCCTTGTAATAGGCATAAAAGTACGCTGTGATACACAGTGGCGCCACTGTTAACCGCATCGTTAACTTTGTTACATTTATTCCTGACGTATCCCGATTGTTTTTTTTTTTCGTTCTTTCGCAAGAGGATTACGTTCATAAGGTCAGAGTTGTAAAAACTTGATAAATATAAAGTAATTAAATGTAGAAGCTCTAAGAAAGCATTGTATTTTCAATTTAATTGTTATGTGAATGTAATTAATGTTTAACACTACATAAATACTTAAAGTATTACCTTTTTTGAAGTTATAGGTAAGTATAAGTAGAATATATATGTTATAGGTACCTATACTTCTGTATGCGCGTTATGAAAAAATGCTGAGAATGAATTTTTACGGTGCGCGCGCACATTATAACATGAAGTCTATACTGAGAAGTTGTATACCTCCGTCCTACAGAAGATCGCAGCCAAATAACCTAGTGTTGTGTTCTTACGGGGAGTAGAGTTTTCAGAGATCCTTGGGGAAGGGTGGGTCCAAAGAGAAGTAGGGCACAGATAAATTTCTTTGGAGATTTCTCTCTACTTGGGGCAGCCCGACTGGCGGAATATCTCCACCCTACAGAAGATCGCAACCATGTGACTTAGTGTTGTGTTCCTGCGGTGAGTAGGGTTTCCAGAGCTCTATCTTTCTTAACTATCTTATAAATATCTTGTAATCTCCTAAACGGTTAGCCCGATTTTTATGGGACTTTCACTGACAGATAGCTGATGTTATAAGAAATAACAAAGGCTACTTTTATTTAAAAAAAGTATTTTCATAGTCCACGTGAGCGGAGCCGCGTGCACAGCTAGTTATAAATAAAAACTGGAAACATGCATTTTGAGTTGTCACAAAAACTCCCTAGATAGTTCTAAAAAGGGAGCCATCATCTCGCAAGCGGGCCATCTGGATCCTTTCCCACTTACGACCCTTGCTCAGTTCGGTAAGCAAAATGTCCTTAAGACATAAGCTCACACTGTACAAGATGTGCGTCCGTCCGATCTTGACATATAGCTGCGCCGCGTTCGCACATATGTCCAAACATAACTTTGCCCGCATGCAAAGAGTCTAAAATCGGTTTCTCCGTCGCCTGCTTGACCCTCCAGCCTTCGTTAGGAACATGGACCTGCACAGGGACATGAGGCTTCCCTCGATAGAAGCCTATGTGAAATATCTCACCAGGAGATACTTCGATAGCGCTTCGAATCATCCCAACCCGCTCGTAAAATCCACCGCGAACTACGTCCCAGACAACTCGATCCCCGTTGCCAAACGTTGTAAACGCCGTCCGCGAAATCTCTTTGTCGATCTCGATGACGACATCGAGAAAGCTAACAATTTCTACGCGTCCGCTCCCGCAACATATGCGTGCTCGCGCCCACGCCCGCGAAACCACCGTTCCCTCCGCAGGGGACGTACGGTTAACTTCGCTCCCGCACACCCGCCACGACCGCCCTCCTCTGCGGCAACTCAAGCCTAGGTCCGATCCATCGGCATGGAGCCCTTGAGCCAAGCAGCCGCTCGCGCGATACAAGTGACTCTACAATCACTAGCTTTCACAGCCATACATGACACTGCATTATACACACATGCACAACACACATAGGTACATAGGTTCTGTAAGGGACCTTTTTTTTTTCTTTTTTTGCCTAGTTAGAGTAGACAAAAATTTCAGACCACTAAATACACATACACATGTTCCTTCCCTCCTCCCAGGGGGCAGAAACATGTATAGTTAGTTTAGATCGAATTACGGATAGGGATTAGTCAGATCGCGACTTAATTGCATACGCGCAACAGTCCGAGCCGAGGTTCGGCCACTTTGGCACCCTCGGATGTTGTTGCTTAGCTTTCGTGGCTGAGTGCCCTAAGCGCTCGCCCCCAAGCCCGGTAAAGCTGTAAAAGCCGTAAAGGCTCCAGGGCCCCTAAGTCTAACAGTATAGTCAATTCGAAAAAAAAAAAAAAAAAAGCCATCATCTTGTTAGACCCAATTTGACACTGGCAAGTGTTCCTGCGACGTCAAAACAAGACGAAGAATAAAACGGTATATGTATCTAGACCTACTTCATACATTTAAAATAACATAGACAATTTTTTTTTAAGTGTACAGAATCGACGACAGCATTCGTTACGTCCAAACATGGTACAAATAATGACCGTGACATCGATTCCCACGATATCTCTCCACAATCTGACACGGCTCTTTCGTTTTGGTGATAACTATAAAAGAAAACCTAATCAGTATAGAACAAGTTTGGTAACAATAATCCCTACAAATGATTCTTTTTAATATGATACCTTTTCATGGCGGGAATTTATTTTAAGTGTCCAATAAAACCATGGCGCCTACGTAACGAATGATTTCTTATTGATTATCATCACGGTTTATCTGCTGTTGTGTAGACAGAGTTAGATGGTAATTTTTTTGGATAGGTACTTCTTTTGGCGCGTTTAGTAGAGGGCAAAATTGAAAGACGCATGCGCATTATGTCATGCAAATACGACATAATGAAAATAGGCATCAGTGATAATAATAATGAATTCATTTTTATTAAAACAATGTTTATTTATACAATTTTAATATATAATATATACAATTTTATTATAATATTTTTACACATGAATAAAATTTAAAATGTATTATACTCCCTACTTTCCACGGCTTTCAGATTTGGTTGCTCGCAACAGACGTGATAATTCTCAGTTAAGTTTGCGACTCTAGGACTGTTCTTATGTATAAAAGTGTTTTTTGTACGGCTCCCAAAATCTACAATAAAATACCAATTGCTTACAAAGGGTTAAACTAAAACTTATTTAGGAAAAAGTTAAAAGATTTAAAAAAAAATATTAATGACTATTTCAACGAAACTATTTTATAATCTACATTAATATAATATGACATTTATTTAATCTAATAATTGTGTAATAAATGTGTGTTTCAATAACAATTAATGACATTAACTATTTTGGTCATTTAATTATTTTTATGGGTATTATATTATGTCATAATTTGTTGTAATGAGCATGAATTCTAATTTTAATATAATAATCATTATTAATTTGTACGCCACAAATGGTAGAATATGATAGAGCTGTTTTTCGAATTTAACACCTGTAATTACCATCTATATAGGATTTATCCCACGAAAGAATGAGAAAGAATACATTTACATTATGCACGGTTAATGCAAGTCCTGATTTTCATGACTGTGATCGTCGTTGAATTGGCCTAGTGGTGTTATACGACCAAATTTCATACGCAGTACGCACGAATGGTTGATAGTTCGAATCCCGCTGATTTATGACGCTTAAAAAGAATTGTTAAAGAATTATTTTTTTCTGAAGGTTTCACGTTTGGAACTTGTGAACACATCACACGTCGTTGCACACATTGTTTTTTTTTTATTATTTTCACGTTCAAGTGTTTTCATAAAAGAAACCGCGCGCAAGACTTTGTTAAGTATACATTGAAATAGCGGTACACCGCAGAGGCCTTTAATACTGACATTAGTCACAGCTCTGTGGGCATCACGAATTACACAACTCTCTGTGTCCATCCATCATCGTCCTACTGACAGATCATCACAAATAATATATTTGTATTCTAATAATAAAACTCAAAAGATTGTTTTTTTTTTGTATGTCCGTCGATGGAACTACCAAACAGATTTCAAAAATTATATTTTCTTTTGTAGCTTATTTATCAAAGAATCAAGCCACGTCCCTTAGGAGCGGAGCAGTGACCAGGAACATTGAGCAATCTGGCAAGTTGTAAGCAAGTGACACACTCACTCAGAGCCTAAATTGAATAGGACAGTTCACACGTGTCAGAAGTGAAACCTACAGAAAAAAAATTTCATTTAAAATATCTTTAAATATCCTAAATCAGCGGGATTCGAACTATGGACCACTCGTGCGTACTGCGTATGAAATCTGGTCGTCTCACACCACAATACCAAGCACCAGTAAGTGTGTTCCGGCAGCCTGCACTTGAGAGCCAGTCTTATTCACTAGGTTTAGCGTGTTTAGTATGTTTAGCTTGTGCCACATCGTAACTTAAGACAAGGGACATATAAACGATTAAAAAAAAAACATACCATAATATCACCATAGTGGCATACTTAGGCGTGTCGTGTTCAGTTATCAGCCGGTTTATATCCAGTACCTAATCAAACGGGGTAAGGATCTGCCGCCTTTCTCTTGAAGCCTTCGGGTTCTGAATCGAATCGAATTAAATTCGATTTACTGCTATTTGGCACTCTTGAAATCAACACTAGCGATCGTGCGATCGTGCTTTGGCTCGAATCGAAACTAACTACGATCGTTTTTTGATCTAGTATTTTTATGTAAAAAATGTTAGAATAAAAAGAATCCAAGCAAAGATTTATAATACTATACGATAACTTGTGAGTGTACTGAGACCGGATACAGATAACGACGTTGATATGATTCGATCGTAACTTGATCATGGTTTTCGATTCGGTTTGCTTCAAGAGTACGCTTGTAGGATCGAGTTCGAATCGAAAGTGAAATCAAATGAGAAACAAAATCAAATTCTAATCAGTTTCAAGAGTACCCTTCCCCCCCGTACTGGAGTGGATAGTGACAATCATACACGTGGTGATAAACAGTTACAGTGACTTTCTTTTACTTTGGCTCATTTCGGAATCAGCTTGTGTATATTCAGCTAATTTCAGGCGACGACCGGCCATGGATTGTTGATCTTTTGGTGTTCATTGTTGTTTTTGGATTATACTGTCACTTTGACGTGTTACTAGAAAAAAAACCTTTCATATAATATCATTCTGCTTTTTAAAATATATATTTACAAATTAAAAACTAGTAAATAGCATGACCCATGTCCGCCGCCGTTTCAATGAGACTAAACCGCAAGTCACCATCTAAAGAACATGACTTTCTTATTTCGAAATCACCACTCTGATTGGCTGTCAAACGCGGCCCGTCAACCAATAGCCGCTCGTCAAATATCATGACAAAGCGGTTCATAAACAATTGTCTTAAAAGTTCGAGATAAAAAAGGTCCACATACAATATGTCTACATAGGTATCGGCTTCCGTTAAAATGATGCAGCTTCTGTCTTTTTGTTCATTATTGAAGCTTTCGGTCTCTCTATTGTGAGTCATTGACGCCTGTCAAAGATAGGTACTTGACCGTTACATATATGAGTTTCTGAATTTGAAAATAGATACTGTTTTTAAAATGTTTTTTTTTTTTAATTAATTAATTATAAACTTTATTTTCTTTTATATTTCTTTCCAATAGACGTGTGCCTTTGCTCCAGGTTAGGTCATTCATATACTGGTATTTTTGTTATATTTTTATAAGTAGACTAGCAACCGCTAGCGACTTTGTTCGCATTAATAATAATAATATAAATAATAAAATATATCCCGTGTCACTCAGGGACAACGTAGCTTTCTATCGGTGCTAGAATTTTCAAAATCAGATCAGTAGTTCTAGACCTTATCGAAATTTTCTAAAGAAGCGCCTTAAATCACGGAAAATCTAGAGATTTAACTTTTTATATATCTCCTAAAATATAATATTATAGTGTATTTAATTTTGTCAAAGATATAAAAGCGAAACATCACCGTTAACAATTGAGTGATTAAAAATTTACCTACACATGACCTTTATTTGTAACGTTTATGTAAATATGACACTAACTAACTTTAAATTAAACTTTAGTAATAATTAAGTGTGTTTTTCCTCATACATTGCATTAATGACTTCTGTGCTCTATTCATTAGAATCCGTCCAGCCGTTTGAGCGTGATTGATATACAAACATACAGACATACTTACGCGTTTGTAATAAACTAAATGACCTGGCAGACGCTGCTCTTTCCTTTCTGACAATGAATGGCTCGACTACAGTGCCATCTTCAGAATCATCTCCATCTTCTCGATAAAACAAATATATCATATCATGAGCTTAATCGGTCAAGTCGTTCAGAAGTTACAAGATCACTAACAGACATACACAAGATATCTTATACTAATATAATAAATCGGAAGAGTTTGTTTGTTTATTTTAACACGCTAAGCTCTGAAACTAACAGTCGGATTCGATAAATTATTTTTGTATATGATTGCCAGATTCACGAGAAATAGTAAAGACTATCTAGAATTAGGCTAAACCTCTCAGCTAGCATTAAATATTGATTTATGTTGAGTAAGTTGGACGAAACCGCGCACCCCAACTGCTATATCCGCGTGCGCTGGCGTAATGGTTAGTGATACGTAAATACAATGTTCTACAAAATGATTGCTCCTTAGTACATATTAAAAAAGTCCGCGATACTATATGCCTATCTCTTATACATAAGCCACAATAAGGTATTATGTGTTTTTTTTTTTATTGAAAGTTGAAAAGTGATTTATGAGCATTATTATTAGACATGGCATATTAATCCTTACGAATGAAATTACTTCACCGTCAAGACAATTTTATGTAGATTTTTCCCTTTATAGCATGTTATTTGGACGAATAGTCTGGGACATAATGTAAAATTTAAAAAAGTCAACACTCAGCTCGGGCCCTATGACTATAGATGTAGTGATGCGAACGAGCCGTGTGAGTTGTGACACATAGCTAACCCTGATCACCCGATAAAATTATTGTCTATACTGAAGTATTATAAATCATCAATCAGCGATTTCTTTTAAATTATACACGGGTGAAATCGCGGGCACAGCTAGTTTATATACATAAGGATATTAGATTAGATATAGATAACGAGGAAACATCCTCTCAAACGACAAATAAATAATGAATTCAATAAAACAACAATAGATTGGTAAATTGATTCGACCAATTGTTTACAATTGCTTTTTGATCGCGCGATAGACGAACTTTTAATTGTTTTAAATAAGACCCACTTGTTGACGACCCCTGGCATATGGTCGAGGGAAATGTGTTAATAGAATGAACTAGCCGTGCAGGCAGTTTTAGCGCTAAAAAATCAATTAGGAACAAGTTCGCTGAGTAGAAGTGAATATACGTGCAGTTAATCTAAGGCCAGGTAAATCAGTTAATTCCAGTGAGTCTAGTTAAGTACGCTTTATAAACCACGTGCGTTTATAACTAACCCTACACAGAACTGTACGAGATTTTGGTTCTTCATCTTGGTTTGACTGTGTACTATTGATTTTTTTTTTTAAATTTAAGGTTCTTTTTTAGGTACAGCATTCAATTTCCTAAAAGAACACGTAATACACTTTTTTGTATATTGATCTGTCAATGAGCTATAAGATATGAAAATTAAAAACCATGTAATTTATATCATCATTAGATATTATAAAACAAAGTCCGTCTGTCCGTCTGTCTGAACGCGAAAAACTCAAAAACAATTGAACGTATTTTTTAACAGACCGAGTATTTCATGAGGAAGGTTTAGGTGTATAAATCATTAAAGTTTTGTGTCAATTGGCAGATATATACGATGATTGGTGAAAATGTCAGAAAATATCATGCCGACTGGGAGCTTTACAGGTGTGCGCTGCGTAAACCAATAGAGTTATATATATTACTCTGCTACCCGTGGGAAGCTGGGGCGGGTTGCTAATGAGAAATAAAATATTGCGATATTAAGGCCTCTGAGTTGATATTTTCACAGTATTTTTTTCGTCGTTCTTAACAATAATTTCGATATGATTTTAGAAAAAAAAAACTAGTTTTAGACCGTCTAAGACCGTCTATATTATGTGGCCAGGTTATAGGATATATTTTGTAAGATAAAGTAACATACGAAATTAACAGTGACGATAATGATGAATGAATTCGGAAAAATACGCTTTTGGGACGCTTAAATTGTTTACGCTGAGTAATCTATACGAGATATATCAAATTAATGTTCTACATAGTTGTAGATCTTAAAAAGGTCTACAAAAAGTCATCAATGACATATGTCTATCTTCTAAGTATCACACATATTAAGTATTTTTGGGGCAGCACAATTCGCACGTGCGCTCGACCGACAGTATTTTGCAGTCGCGGAACCTAACAGTGAATAAAGAGAACCATTTTTTTTTTCGAACTGTCTACTCTGTTAGCCTTAGGGGCACTGGAGCCTTTACGGCTTTTACAGCTTTACCGGGCGAAAAAACTATAGAGGGGAAACCAAATAGAGGCGGTCAGTGCGGAATATAAGCAATAACATATAACAATTTTCCATATCTACACTATTATCTGATTTTTATTTAAATTCTCTATACGTTTATATAGCGTTTGGGCACAATATCACCCGATGTTAAGTGACGATGTGGTCCAATATACACGCTAAGCCTAGTAAGAAGACTGGCTTTCAATGCCGACTTGGCATGATATTTAAAAATTAAAGTTAATTATTGGTATATTTATAAAAAACCTAAAACAGTATAAACATGGAAAAAAAATTGTTTATTTATTTAATTTTACCCACCGAAAATTGAACATTTTTCTGTCTGCGAGTCACGTGATTGGAAAGGCCATACAGAAAATATGACGTCATAGTTCCTCGAACATACTCAGTTCAGTGTTATCTTGTGATAAGTGTGATAAGTAACTAAAATTATTACTAAGGGTTGAAATACTAGGTTTAAAATTATATATGCTGAAGAAATTTCATAACTGAAGTTCTAGTAAACCCAACATTGCACATAATACGTTTAACCGTAGTTTTATTTCCTGACTGATGACGTCATGCCGCGTTTTTGAAGCGTTTTTTTTTTAAATTAAAAATCTTTGTACTTTACTTTTAAAGGTATAATAATGAATAAATATTAATTTACGGGTTTTATTTTATAAAGTGTTAAAAACAATTCTCAAAAAATTGTCAACTCCCGGATCGAGGGTAGTTTCTAGCCGGGCGGGCATTAGAAAATATCCTACCACCATACCATGACACTTACCACAAAGGCGGTCAGTGCGAATACAACATATCTAATAACGACTTTCCATCTCTACACAATTATCTTCATTTCATTATACGTAGCGATTTCATTATGATTACGCTTCGTAATCGGGTGATCGGCAGCGGTATATAATTGTCGTTAGATAGCGGGTGTGATGCTTGACTACCATTCGTTTTATTAGAATAAACAAGTAATACGGGTACAAGCGAATACACAAGTTTATAAAAAAATCAAACTTCTTTGGAAAGTAAATAGAACGTGTGTCAGAATTTATTAAAATTCATCAGTAGGTAAAGGGTTCGATCCTCGTCATATCGTCATATATATATATATATATATATATATATATATATATATATATATGACACCCAGACACAACTAACAATCCCATAAATATATCCCAGAAATATCAGCTGTTTAATTAAACAGCTGATATTTATGGGATATATTTATATTATGGTAATTACCATAATACAAGCTATGCTTATTATGGAATTAAATGGCCGTGTGAAATTGTGTCCACATATTAAAAAAAATAACAGATAATAGTCTATTGACCTGAAATTTAGCACGCATATGTTTTAATTATTTTGTACATGGGAAGTATAGGCCATTTATCAATTGATAATATAATTAAAATAATTACTGAGTACCAAACGCATGCTAGTTTTTTTAATATAGGTAATAGATCGGCGAAGTGAAAATTCTATGTCTGCAAGCACAACACATTGCAAAAGTGCACCAACCGAGTGATTGGTATTGCCATCGTCGGTCATCGCTGTCATGCCGATCTGCAAATCTCTCAGCAACTGGATATGGAATGGCTGATTACGAATCGCGACAAACAAAGCATGTCCACTACATCGGGTGTTAAACCTGATGTATGGTGTTCCCGATACAGTCGGACACAACGTCCTAACATCCGAAAACCCAGCTTTAAAAAAAAATATATAATCGACTCACTTGTCTCACCGTCAGTACATGATCCAGTTCGCCTTAGTTATAAAACAAGTAACAAGCTACCGGCAGGTGGCGCCACGCTCGGTGTGCGTACGCGCCGCATCGGCCACTTCTGATGTTTGACTCGACGTCAATAATTATGACATAATCGCAAGCCGATATAACATCAAACGATAATGTATTTTAATTATTATTTTTTTTCTTTTAATTACCCTAATGATATCTGGTAATAACGATTGATAATTATGGCCACTGGTTGCGGTTGTAAACTGTCATATATATATCGGATTTTATCGCTGTACGTTTTTAGGGTCTTTACGAACAAATAACATATATATAAAGCCAATCTTTTTTTTTCGAACTGTCTATACTGTTAGCCATAAGGGCCCTGAAGCCTCAAACGGCTTTTACAGCTTCATCCGGGCTTGGAGTTTTTTTTTCTCGAACTGACTATACTGTTAGCCTTAAGGGCCCTGGAGCCTTCACGACTCTTACAGCTTCACCCGGGCTTGGGGGCGAGCGCTTAAGACACTCAGCCACAAAGGGGCTTGGAAAGCAATGCAACTAGTTCCGAGGGTGTCAAAGTGGCCGAACCTCGGCTCGGACTGTTGCAGCGATTGCAATTAAGTCGCGATCTGAATAATGCCCTATCACTCGAACTAAACTAACTATACATATAATATACCAGTCTCTATCCTCTGGGAAGAGGGTCAATTTTGATCTAGACTAACTAGCAAGAAAGCCAATCTTGTGATCGCTCTTGTATAAATATTTGATTACATTCTGTGAGTTTTTGTCCCGTACGTACAATTGTGTCGTCTTTTGTCAACGAAAAAAGTGGTGACTGGCTGATTTTCCGAACCGGTGGTAGTGTTTCAACGTTCATAATTTCTTAAATTGAATAAAATACTTTTGTATTTTAACCCCCGACGCAAACAGAGAGAGGGGTGTTATAAGTTTAATATATGTATTAATAAGGACAATATTCATCTGAATTGAAAACAGGTATAGTTAGAGACCCATCTATAAAAAAGGGAAATATAATGATTACGTAAATTATAGACCGATAACTGTATCAACAGTCATAAATAAAATAATAGAAAAAAACATATTATTTTATATGTAATCAAATACATTCATTTTGTCTGAACAATGATATCATATCTAAACACAATATAGTTTCAACGCAAAAATTCTACCTTCATTATTACTTTGCTTTTTTTTATCGTTATAGGTTTTGGCGTTGTGGCCACAATCTCACCTGATGTTAAGTGACGAAGCTGTAAAAGCAACAAAGGCTCCAGGGCCCCTAAGGCTAACAGGCTAAAAGTTCGAAAAAAAAAAAATTAAAAAAAAATCTAATCATCTGGCGAAAGTTGCTCTCTACGCACGTCACTTTGCCTAATACGTACCAAGCCCGGTAAAGCTGTAAAAGCCGCAAAGGCTCCAGGGCCCCTAAGGCTAACAGTATAGTCAGTTCGAAAAAAAAAACCTAATACGTATATCAGACACTGTGACAACTCCTTTTGATATTATAGATGGTTGCGAGATACGATCGTCGAGCCTGGAGTTAACCATGAAGATGTTAGCCATTTAAGTAGCTTTCTTGAACGTGTTGCGGGTGAGTATCTCATTAGGGCAGCGATAGTTGATTAAAATATGTTTGTATTTATTTGGCCATACCCCAATAGTAACATTTTATATGTTGATAATAATACCCGTGAATTAATATTTATTCATACTTACACATTTTTTGTTTAAATAAAAAATGTACCACATAAACGCGGCTTCATGTTCAAGTGAACGCGCGTGACATCATCAATCAATAAATAAAATTAAGGTTAAAGGTATTATGTGCAAACTTGAGTTTACTAGAATGTCAGTTGAAACTTTGAAATTTCTTCAGCCCCCTATATAATGTTAAATACACTAATTCTAAACTTTTCTAAATTTTAGAGTGACTTGTTTCAAGATAACACTTAACTGTGTATATAAATATTGTACGATGACGTCACGTGTTCTGATTGGCGTTTCCGATCATGTGACTCACAGACAAAAATACCAATTTTTCCAAGGGACAATTAAATAAATGGATAATTATTTTTATAGATTTGTAGTTATAGCTTTTTATCAATTAACCAATATGATTAAAAAAATAATTTGAATTTTTAAACATACTGTCAACTTGCGAATTATAAAATGTAGATTTAAATTATTCAGTGATGACTCTTTGAATTAGTTCCCGGCTTCACTATTCATATTCCTTACTATACAATTAAAAATTCTTACGGCGCTTTGTTTAAAACAACACGTTGTTAACTTTCTTTAATTAATTTCCAATTAATAAAGTTAACAAGTTTTGTTTCAGAAGTTATGTTAATAATGATACATACAGACTTAAACGGAATATATATTTCTGTCCCAACACAGTAATGTTTAAAGTCTGAAGGGCGTGGTTGGCAATTCCCTCAACAACCTCAAATTTTCTCTTACCGTTTACAGGTAGCGTTATGGCCACAATCTCACCTTATGTTATGTGATGATGTTGCCCTAGATGATGACACGCCTAGTGGAAGACTGTCTCTCAAGTACAGCTGCCGGAACACACCTATTATTGCTTGGCGTCAGATTTTCAACTTGAGGGTGGTAGCTAGCCAGGCGGGCATTACAAACAGCCCTACCACCATGCTATGGTTTCATCATGATGTTTTCCTTCATCGAAAGCTCAGGCTCATTGCAGGGATTCGAGCTCACGTTAATGGACGCGAAGTCGTACCAGTCGCACGCTACCACTGAGCCATAATTGCTTCAATACTACTTGTTACTTCAATGGTATTAAAAGTTAGTATCAGAGTTTGCAGGATACCTAACTCCTCACCAACTTATATCAGAGACATCGTGTTTTGGCTCATTGGAATACTATCAATGAATGGATTACTTACGTTGGGGGCGTTTAATTATCAATATACATTGTTTATAAGTTGAGTGTATAAATAAGGCACTCTTAAGTACAGGTCTCAGTCAGTCTCAGGCACATATTAAATTTATAAGGCAAAATGGCCGTCTCGTAGTTCATTTTTATTCCCACATTATTTTATCCTAATTGATAATTATAGTAAGGTAATTACACTTTCTAGTTGTATTTCTTGAATACGATTAACGGGATTTACGACATTTTCTACCAAGATATCTCGTTTAATGAGTAGTCCTATGATATTTCGATATAATCATATGTACAGATAGGAATATTAATCAAATGTCGGTCAGTTCATGAATCACGAGAACAAGTATTACAGGATGTCGACTGGATATTGATTTGTTCCGCTTGTGCCTGTTCTAATTAATTCCTGTTTAACTTTATCCGTGACTAATTGTGCCCTTCGGTTTCACTCGTGTTAAAGGCCACTTTGTTCTCACTTACCGTACTTGCCTATAGCGTTTCAGATTGCTTGACGTTAATTGTTAGTGCTCTGTTCTTTAGGGGCAGTAGCGTGATATTTTAGAACTTATAAACTTCCTCAACAAATAGGCTATATAAAATGCACGAAGACGTTTTCAAATCTGCCAAGTAATTTAAAGCTAGCTGAGAACTACATAACCTATACGAAGCGATGATGGCTCAGTGGTAGCGTGTAGGACTTCGCGTCGAGTGACGTGAGTTCGAAACCCTGCAATGAGCCTGAGCTTTCGGTGAAGGAAAAACATCGTGGCTAAAAAATAGCCTGGCTAGCTACCACCCTCATGTTGAAAATCTGTCGCCAAGTACTAATAAGTGTGTTGCGGCAACTGCACTTGAGAGCCAGACTTCCACTAGGTTTAGCGTATTATCACCTTGGGCCACATCGTCACTTAAGATCAGGTGAGATTGTGGCCACTACGCCAAAAACCTATAAAGATAAAAGAAATACTATTCCTCGTGAATCTGGCTATCATATATAAAAACAATTTTTCGAATCCGACTGGTAGTTTCAGAGAGTAGCCTCTTTAAACTAACAAACAAAAAAAACTCTTCCATTTTATTACATTATATAGTATAGATAGATATAGATTAGGGACTGGTTGTTAATAGTTATGCATATATATATCATAAACCTCAAATGTAGCCCTAGTTAAGGTCAATGACTTTTAGCTTGCTACCCCTGAGGATTGAGTTGGGACCGTTCGTATGTCAGTACGTATTTCGAGGCTGAACCACACCTTTCAGGGTAGAACATAGAAACGTGAATATCGTTAAGTGATGACAAATAAAGTGGGTATAACCTTAATATTACCAAATTCAAATCTTTTACAGACCTCTTCGTAAATATAAACTTTTGGTTGAAGAAATCCAATTTACTGATTTTTTACATTAACGTCTTCTCAATTTAATTTCTACTAGCTGTGCCTGCGGCCTCGCTCGCGTGGACTATAGAATCGTCAGTCGATCAAACGCGCGAATCGAGCTGCACCCGCTCCCACACACAACCCACGGCGGTCGCCCGCCGGATTGTTTTAAAGACAAAAATGCTTAAGGTGGGTAATCCTTAGAAGATAGATATATGCTATCGCTGACTTTTTTGTAGGTCTTTTTACGCACGCATACATACACTCGTAAATAATAGAAAGAGACATAGAGAGAGAAAGTAGGATGGAAGGGACATAAGGCTTTTTCTTTACGTTACGAATTCTACCAGTCAACATCTACAGCAAGTCGCGTTAAACAACTTTGATCCAAAAAGAAGGGTCAGTTAACATTCCTCACTAGGTAAACCTTTCATAGCTTGTGATGATTACTGTGGTAGAAGAACATCATTATAGTTCTAATATCCACAGATACCTCATATTTTCGTCAAATGTTAAATGACGATAAGGCCAAAGATAGTACGCATATCAGGCTTAGTCTAGACAGGGAAACGTTTTTCAAGTCCAATTGCAGATACATTCTTAATAACTTCTTATCCCACTTAAATACGGTCGATAAAACACGTGTTCCTCTTCCACACTCCTTTATTAGCTGTCCTCTCAGTATTTATACTTTCCATACGCATATCATTCTTCAACCATCCATCTATACCTTCTTAGGGTTTCTCCTTAGAGTATATAGTGTTAGGTTCTAAAAGATCCTGCTGCACATTACTGATTTGCCGGACCAGAGTTTAAGGACCATGTCAAGCAGGTTTTACTGTCAAAAGGTTATTATAGGGTGGATCATTATCTGAATGATAGTGATGTTTGGAAGAGACTCCCTCTCTGTGCATCCACTAAATTATAAATATGATAATATGATTCTGTACGTATTGACTGTAAATATTATTTATACAGGTGAGAAAAAGGATTAAAAAAACATAAGCCCGATCGAGTTTCTTGCCAGTTCTTCTCGATAACTGGGATGTTTTCCAAACGGGTAGTATTACCTATAGTAGTGTTTGACTTTCACAAGTGCCTTCTTAGGGCCTAAATTGAATAAAGTATTTTTTGATTTTGATTTTCTATACTCGTCTACCTTAATACTTAACACTTTTCTAGTTATATGACTTTCATCCGTCCTCATGACGTGCAACTACCACGCTTTTTTTCGAACTGACTATACTGTTAGCCATAAGGGCCCTGAAGCCTCAAATGGCTTTTACAGCTTCACCCGGGCTTGCACCTACCACGCTTAAATAACCCCTTAACTTCTCTGTGACTGGTTCTAACTTCTCAATGGAACATTCTTTATAAAGTATTTAATTTAAGAGTTATGACTAGCCAATTAAAATGCTTACCAATCTTGTAAATTATATTAAGTACAATTTAAATCATTTATATATCGTCTATTTAGATTTTTTACACAACAAGGAAGCTTAACATTTTAAATCAGATTAGCGTAATAATTTACAAAAATTTTCAAGAATCTAATGAATTAAGCATACGGTCGTGTCCAGCGATTCGATAAGCCAAGTTAATTTACTTGTTCGTTTATTTTTATGTGTCTATACATAAAAATACAACTAAGTTAGAAATATGTTGTACTCATCTGGTTAGCGTAATTCATTTTTATTAGACGTTTTAATACGGGTTTTGTAATTATGTATGTAATTTATATTTGAAAATCTATATTTCATATAACGTTTCTCTGTCTGTCTGTCCGTTTATGTGCTTTTCACGCGAAAGCAACTTATCGAATAATTATGTTTTTTATTTTAATTTATAATTATGTTGTTTGGCCAGGGTATAGAATATATTTTGTAAAATAAGATAACATACGAAATAAGCAGACGGTAATGGTGAATCAATTCGGAAAAAAAGACACTTTTGTGGGATTAAATGGCTTACGCTGAGTAAACTATACCAGATATATCAAATTAATGTCCAAATAATTGTAGATCTTAAAAAGACATACAAAAAGGTCTGCAATAACTTATATCTATCTTCTAAGGATCATCCACAATAAGAAGTTTTGTTTACCGTCTTTTGAGCGGGGACAGCGCGATTCGCGCTTCTCTGACGTCATTCTGTAAACCACGCGAGCAGAGCCGCGTTCACAGCTAGTAAATAATAAAAAGAGGACGAACTCAACGGTTGTACGTCGAACGCGACAACAGATTTTAACTACCGATTAGAAGTAATATCCCGTGTTTAATAACCGTCGTCAATTAACAGTCGCATAATCAGTTCAAAAGTATGGTATCCTGTGCATGCTGATTTTAAAATATATAAAAGAGTTATTTATATTCCATCACGCGATGGATATATGCTTGGTAATTTCATTGTTTAAAAAATATGAAAGGTTCAGAACAAGTTTAGTTTGTGTCAAATAATATCTTTCTTTACCTAAATATGTGTCCAAATATACCTAAGATTTTAATTGCGCGCATGCGCCATTCGTTGATTCAACGGTTTTCAAAGCGACTTATTGTTTGTCAATCATTTTTCAATTATTTATGTTGTAAATGGGTTTTTGGCGGGATCTTGAACTGCCGTGTTGGGGTTTTTGTTTTAATTAATTAAATTAGGTTCTTTGACCCTATATTATGTAATATCAGTGGCGTTTTGCGTGATATAGTTTGATTATTATGCGTTTTTAGTTATCAGAAAATCTTCCTTGATAGTTGTAACAAGGGAGCCACCGTCTTGTTAGACCTCACTTTGAATATTAGAAAATATTATGAAGGCTTAAAAAACATTGTCAGTGACAAATGCTATTTGAAATAATAACATGGATCATGAATTTGAGTTGCCTCAAAAACTCCCTAGAAAGTTCTAACAAGGGAACCACCATCTTGTTAGGATACACAAATCGTCTTAACACTGGAAACTATATACACTCGATAATGGCAGTAATGGTCTTCAATAAAGAGGACCGGTTGCCAATTTAGAAAAAAAAAGTAGAAAAGAAAAAGAGCAATTTTAAAACTATATGTAATCATTAAAATATAAATGTAGCAATAATAACTAACTTTTAATACATAACTTTAGATGCTAGAATCAATATTATATTGCATATGTTGTTAACTTGCTTAAGCCTAAGTTTTACTTCTAAAACTTGTTTAGATACGTTTTAAGTAAATTATTTTATCCGTATAATCTATTAAATTCAACTAAATTTCATTTCGTATAGGTTACAGACAATTTTTAGTGATTATCAAATTGTTTGGCGACAATATTACTTAGGTATGAGTTTGATAATTTTTTAATGCACTAAAACGTATCGTTTTTTGTACTGCCAATTAATGTTGGAAGTACTCCACATGCACAAAGATTTCCTGTTAGTATATACTCGTAGTAGGTAAATATGAAAGACAGGAATCTTTTGAACGTATTTGGAATATATTGGAATACATATTTAGACGACATCATGATAAAGGTGTTAATGCAGATGTGGTTTACAAAGGTTAAAAATTATGCTTGAAAAAGAACCGATTCCTAAGTGCAGCTATTGGAACACTTATACTTGGCATCACATTACGGACTTTTATTACCACATTTTTGTCTATACCAAGTTTAAATACTATAGGAAAATATTGAGGAGCTTTTCCCAGATTTTGATCTCTCATGTGGTGTTTTTTATTTTTAAACCCGACGCAAAATGAGCGGATGATATAAGTTTAACGCATGTTTTTGTCTGTGGCATAGTCTCCAAAACGGTCGAAATTATTTTATCTTTTTTTTTTGTTTGTTTGAAAGGTGAATTGGTCGAGAGTGTTCCTAGCTATGATTCTAGAAAATCTGTTTAGCCATTTGAAGATTATCAGCTGGTTTCTAATTGATTAATGGATGTGAGCATCTTTCACAGGTCTGATCTAATCGAAATGTGGTATTTGTTAACTTTAATGATATTAGAAGATCATAGCAATATTAAGCTGAAGCTCTTCACCAACTTAAAGAAACTTAAACTTAAACAGATATATCGTGTTTGGGCTTATTGAAATGGTCTTAATGAATAGGTTACTTTAATCAGTGGTATCTTAAATTTAAGCTCTAGACAGGTTGCAGAGTTGGGCTGTCGGTATTGTAATTGATGCAGACTTTATTAAGTTCATCGAGCCGCTTCAGCTGCGCAGGAACATTGCCTCGCTGAGCGTGTTCTACCGTCTGTACCATGGCGGGTGTTCTGTTTAACCTTATTCCCTCTTTTCCCTTTCATAACACAACCACACGCGCTGGGCTCCGGAACGACAGCTTTACGGTAACCTCCATCTCGGCAAGAACAAAGAAATTTGCTACGTCGTATCTTTGCCGTGCTGTGAGGCTGTGGAACTGTCTCCCGGCCAGTGTTTTTCCACCTACCTACAATATGGCAAACATTTGAGCAGGCCGGCATGACAGCGGCGACTGTCGATGGATTGTAAATCCTTCGGTAGGCGCCAATGTTATTGGATTGTACCGTGCTCACCATCAAGTACAGTGTAGGAACAATGCTGCGCTTTAAAAAAAACAATTTACCATGTAATTTATAAAATTTATTTGTCACCGTATTATGTAGTGTTGGTAGCGATGGGAACTGCCTTGCGTCTATGTCTGAATAAATGTAAACAACTATACAAGTGTTGAAGGTCGTAACGGCCACTGACCGACTGACCAGTCATTTTTAAACAAAAATTGTAAATGCAAAATAAAGAACATTAAAATTTATTGTTACATCATGAAAACATGAGTTTAAAATCCTAATTAAGATAAATAAGATTTTACTAAATAAAGTTGTCTAAAGATTAATGAAATAGGAAGGTAGAATATAGTTAGATAAGCGGGCAAGGACGTATGAGATACTATTGTATGTTAATTTAGTTAGAATTGTTGTGTGACCATACGTTAGTGCTACTTTTTAGAAATAAACTGTAGAGGGATTTTATTAAGGATTTCTTTTAGTTATTTATTCAATGCCTTCATCCCCAAAACTTGATTCGCACTTAATTTGTGCGGTCGGATGACTCCTGTCAGGAACAAAGTACCATAATTGTATATTTATTTAAAAATCAGTTAGTCCAATTTATAAAGAACACATAGATGTAAGTTTTAATATATAGTACCATAGACAATAACTGGTAATCCATTGAATTACTGGATGCGCGCCTATTTCGCGAGACCACTCTGATGAGTGCCGTCAGAAAGTGTAATGTTTTGCATTTTGGCGGCCGCCTGAGTAAGGGTTATATATAACTGGCTTCGCACGATACTCGCACGTACACACACACACATACACACACACCCGTATAGAGACAGAGAGAGAGAGAGTGTCACATAACACTTTTTTCTTACGTGACGATTTCTACAAGCTAACGTCTAGCGCAGGCCGCGTTAAAGAACTTAATTCCAAAAATATAATTTTAACTTACGTGGAATGGAATGGAAAAGTCACCGGTGCTTACAAGTGAAATCTTGCACAGGTTTTGATGTTTGAATTCTAAATGAATGTGTGCTCACCCTAGCCGTTTCGCTGCGTGATTTTGTAGGCAGGCGTATAAGATAATAAAAACGGTTGGCAGCATCACGATGCCAAGGGAACGTTCGATACAAACACTTTAACACTGGCCACTTCACGGCTACATTCACTCATCCACGGCAAAACTGTGTATATACACAATTGATTTGATTATTATGTCAAACTATTGTTACAAGAACTGGCTTCCTCTATCAAATCGTAATCTACGCGAAAACTACTAATTCGATTTACATGGTTTTTCTTTTAATTCATAGATATGTTATCTGGCCGGGTTATAGGATATATTTTGTTACATGAATTGACATACGAAATGAGCAGTGACGATAATGGTGATTTTGGGGCGATTAAATAGTTTACGCTGAGTTAACCATAATAGATATATAAAATTAATGTTCTACGTAATTGCAGATCTCAAAAAGACCTATAATAAAGTCAGCAATAGCATATGTCTATCTTCTAAGGATTACCCACAATAAGCATTTTTGAGGCAGCACAATTCGCACGTGAGCTCGACCGACAGCATTCTATAGAACACGCGAGAGGAGCCGCGTGCACAGCTAATATATACTATCGGAGAATTGGGTCGACGGGATTATGGAATCCGTAGTACTCAGTCGTACTATTGATTTTACTATTGACCGGGTGCGATAACAACAGGTATACTCGGTCACCGTACGAACCTTATGAGATTCTCGATTGAGCCGTGGGGTAGTGGAGGTATCAGTTAGTAAATCAACTACATAAACACTGTTCTTTGTTACCATCTCGCTGGACTCAAAAACGGCTGGACCAATTTTGAGGGGACTTTCACTGGCAGATACCTGATGTTATAAGGAGTAATTTAGGCTACTTTTATTTTAGAAACATAATTAAGGTTCTGCGAAAATAGAAGTCTTTTAATAGTCCACGCGAGCGGAGCTGTGGGAACAGCTTGTATCATATAAAAATGTCTTATATATCTTCGTATGTTTGTACTATATGCGTTCCTAAACCATTTATCGGACTGCGATGAAACTTGTTGTGCAACAATAACAGCAAGTCGCGGGTAAAAGCTAGTAAAGAATGATACGAAACAATTAATTGCATGTTATATTATCATTATCAATATTATTTTGCTAACGTTTTAGCATTATGACCACAATCTCATTTGATGATAAGTGACAATGGGGCCCAAGACACGCTAAGCCTAGTGGCATTGGCTCTCAAGTTAGCTGTCGGAACATAACTAACTATAGATGTTTTGCTTCACCGAAAGTTCAGGCTCATTGTATAGGTTCGAACTCACATCGATCGTTGCAATGTCCGTACACGCTACCACTGACCCATCATTGCTTCAATATAGAATGGCCCGCTACGTTACAGCGGTTTTTTTTTTTAACTCAGGACGTGATGAAGAAAACAATAAAAATTACGTTTTATTGACTGTAATAAAGGACCCTATTAAATTGTAGAAATAATAATATAACAATATACAGAACTCTTCAAACTGTATTGACTTTCAACACAGAGTGGAATAAATTTAATAATATTTAGACATACCCTAATGTAAATACATATTAAATGATAAAAGACTTTATTTGTTTTATGTTATAGTATAAAATACATTGACACAGGTAAATAAAGAGCCTGAGGAAAATAAATTTAGGCAATTGCAAATTGTTGCATAAAATTATTTCTTTCTTGCGTTCCATTCGCGTTCGGTATTTGAAATTTGAATGAAATGTTTGTAATATTTGCACTTTTTTGACACATTCATTGAACAGCGAATGACAGACACGACAGTTGATGTATCTATAAACAGAATACTATTAAAATAAAATGTCTTTATGTTTTACATTAATTGGTACATGCCTATAAAGTATGTTATGTTATGGGAGTTTTTGACGGGATCTTGATCTGCCATGTAGCGGTTTACATTTTAATCAATTAACTTGGGATCCTTGACCCTATATTATGTAATATTGGTGGCATTTTGCGTGATATAGTTTGGTTATTGTGCATACTTGAAGTGGATTACAAAAATAAACTGAAAACATGCATTTCTATTTGCTACAAAAACTTCCTAGATTGTTCTAACAAGGGAACCACAATCTTGTTAGACCCCACTTTGAAGATTAGAAAATATTATGAAGTCTTAAAAACTTTGACACTGGCAAATTCTTCTGCGGCTTTAAAACAAGAACAAGAAGACATGTTATGATGACTGTCCTCAAGAGATGTAGGTCCAGAGAAATTTCTTTGGAGTGAGTAGGGTTTCCAGAGCTCTTTGAGGTAGGGGATTCAAAGTCGGCAAATCGTCTAGTGATACCTATGGTTATAAAAGCATCCATAAGCGATGGTAGTAGCTTATCATCACTTTAAATGTATTAAAAAAATCAGTAAAATTAATTAATATTATTATCATTGATGGCTTACTTTATCGTGTTGTTGACCTTACTTAATTTTTTGTTTTTTTTTTTGGATTTTGGAGTTGTTATTTTGGAGCATAAACTTCCTACAGGCATACATACGCGTATACATATTTTTTTTAAATTACAAATGTACTTGGTTGGAGTTTACAGATTATTAATTGTTAGTACAGATAGGAGAAATTGTTTTGTTTTGTTTTTTTTTTTTTTTGCTAATGCATACGTAAATAATTTGCAAATAATTAAAGCTCTATTCTGTGCTAAAATTACACAGAAAACTCAGCAAATAATAATGAAGTAACAACAAGTGGACTGCGCATGTTTTGACTTGTGTTCAACGGAGTGTTACAGTTTTTTTTATTCAACCGCTGACATTTCCGCCCTTCGTAATGATATGACTTGCGGGCTTACGAGTCATGTAAACGAGGTTACAATTCTACGACAAATGTAAAGATAATTATTTAATAATATATTATGTATTTAATAATGGCAGACTATGGTGGCTCAGTGGCGGCGTGTACGGACACCGGGTTGATCAACGTGAATTCGAATCCTCGTAATGAGCCTGAGCTTTCGGTCAAAGTGAACATCGTGATGAAACTATATCATGGTGGTATGGCATTTTGTGCATTTGGTGGTAAGGGGATGAAAGTTAATATGAAAATCCGTCTTTAAAATATTTTCTATCCGTGCAAAGCGGGAGCGGGCCGTTATTAAATAATAAAAAATGTACCCTGTTTGTCTCTGATCTAATTTTTTATATTAAAGTAGTTAACTAGCGGATAACCTACATGATGTTAAATGATCACTAATAAGCTGAATACCTCTGGAGTATCCGTTTTTTAGATTTACTTCTATCTAACTAATTTCAGGATAGATAATTACGGAACCATTTTCGGTATTGTAATATTAATAAGTTTTTTTTTATCGTTATAGGACTGGCATAGTGGCCACAATCTCACCTGATGTTAATTGACGAGGTAGCACATGATGATAACACACTAAACCTAGTGAAAGACTGGCTCTCTCTTGGTGACAGATTTTTTAAGGGTGGTAGCTAGCCAGCGGGCATTAGAAAAAGCCACGTCAAGTAGATACGTCAGTTGTGTCCGATTGGATCGCGACCACCATAAACCAGGTGTAAAACTCGCTATAACGGCACGCTTAGGCGTTCAGTTGGTGTATATGCAGTCATCAAATCGGATCGGATCTCTACCCGACTGTGTCGCGACCACAATACACATGTTGATAAACCCAGACAGACACTAACAGAGCTTCTCTGTTGATGTTTCGCGTTTCGGAATCAACCATTGTGTATCACAGCTGCCGTGGGGCCCGCAGGCTGGTATGACGGCGACTAATGTCAAAGAATTTCTGATCTTCCGGTGATTGTTACTGATTTTGTATTGTACTGTGCTAACCGTCGCGCATAGTGCAGTTACTCTGCCGTGATACTATAGAAAAACAGCCCTATATACGTGTTTTCCATCAGTTACAATAGAGACTTGACTGTCTCCATACACATCGTCAATTAACGTCAGGTGAGATTATAAATAAATGACCGATACCAGAACAAAACATAAATAAAGACGCGCGCAAAATATTTCCATTAAATAAGTCATCAAAACCCCGTTCGATAAAGTCGATTAAGCGATACGATTTCCACCTTGTACTTAGCAAATATAACCACTACTAGGTATGTACCTAGCTATGTATATGTTTTATCTGATCTCAAAGTAACTGAGTCAGTCTGCATCTTATAACTTGTCTAGATGCATTTCATTAGAGGAAAACGCCGAGTACTGATAGCAGAAAAAACGTTAAAGGAATTATTTTTATTTTTTTTGAAACTACAGTAATTAAACTGTGAAATGTCCCGGTTAGGTAAGTAAAAGTACTGGAAACACTGTTTCCGTATTTTATGTTAGCAAAAACCACTTTCTCAATTAGTTATTATTTCATTTTTTATTCAAATGGACTGTATCTATCCACTAACAAAACAAAACGCACTTTAATCGACAATAAGTGCTGCCCTCTACCAAAAACATTAGTATCTGAGGACCCCGTAACTAGCTAGCTGATCTGAGAGTAACAGCTCCGTGAAAAATTATAAAATATATCTAGAGCCGTTCAAGGACGTTAACAAACCTAGTGCCAGTCACGAATAAAGTGCCTTACTTAGCGATCAGCGACTTAAGTCACCAACTCAGCCGGGGTACCCCGAAGATGAGGATCTCTAGGTGGGGGTAAGTGGTGGATATATGTCCGTTCTATATTTATTTAATATACACACTGTATTATACGAAACAATTACGCAATTTGTAATGATAGTTATAATCTTTAATAGCGAGAGTAAGACATACACCGTAACTGAGCGACGTCTCTCTCTTTCATCTGTTGCGTTTTCTTCGTAGCGTATTTAGTGGGATGCGATCAGAACCGTTCCTTTTCAGTGACAGCTTTCTCGACATCCACACCCTGGCATCGAATAGAATGTTAGTGAACTGTTCAAATATTGGCTACAATTCCTAATAATGTTTATGTAGTATATGTATAATGTATGTATGTAAATTTACGCACCAAAGGAAACAGTGCGGTATAATCCTGTCTTTAATGCAATGAAAGATGTCTTTTCTTCTGGACCTATTTTCCCGGTTCAATCAGGGCGGAGGAAAAAAATGTTTTATATTTCTCAATTTTGTCAGTCTAATGAGGGTAGGGAATAAATACTTTATCCATGCCACCCCAGCGGACTCACCCTTGCTCTATCTCCTATCGTCTTCGAAAACAAAAGGATACTGGAAGGTGTGCCGTTGGTTAGGTTATTAACCGCCTGCTAAAAGATGGCTGATATTACCCGGAGAGAGATTATCAGATCAACCATAATTTCACATATCCCGATTATGCTACCGATATATTTTTTTAAGCAAAGAAAAAATCCGTTTTCACTCAAAGGATGTATGGAGTACGAACTAGGCATAAAAATTTAACAGGCCATTAATATTTACTGTTCTTTTTATATCTTAGATTAGGTTTTTCCTGTTATTTCATTGGTATTTACGTTTATAATAAAACGCGAATTTACTATTGTTATCCATTTTTTTTACTCGTACTCATTTTTATTTAAATGAAATATGTTTTTTTAGGTTTATAATGTTTATGTGTTTATATTCGAAGTATGAAAGACGTTTGACTGAATTTTACTTTCTTCATATTAAAAACAACGTACCTTACGACCTTACCTTACGACGCACGAGTGGTCGATAGTTCGAAACTCGCTGATTTAGGATATTTAAAAGGAATTTTTAAAGAACATAATTATTTAATCTTCTCTGAAGGTTTCACTTCTGACACGTGTGAACTGCTGCACACATTTTTTTTGCTGTCTGTATTACAACAAGTTATTTGAGTGTGTGCGTGCGATGTGTATATATACAGGAATATTGTAGTATTCGTTTATTTCCTGCAATTAAACGCTTATATTATAAACTACGAGTTTTCTCAGTCATATTTAAGTAAATGTCGACGGAGTTGCTCTGTCGTTTCAAGGTCCTAAGGTTTGAAACTCGGGTCAGGATATTTTTTAATTAGAACAACTATTATTTTTTCTTTTTTGTGTAGTCGGTCATGTTGTTGAACTTCGAGGGCCTTGAGTTCAACATCTGATTGATGTTACATTTTTATAAATATATGTTTTTTTTTTTAAATGAAGTCATGATAAACGATTTACGTCGCAAATTTTATATTTTATTTTTATTGCATAAAGTAAGGCATACAGGGGTGGGACCTACACTTAGGAGTTAAACCTTTTCTAAGTGATTTTCCAAGGTCTGATTAAACCTTTCAACCATACAATCCGACTACGGATGAGCGGTAGTCGTAAGTGTTTTACGGATGACAAGGAGATTGCACATTTCTTGGAAGAGGAAAGATTTAAAGTTCCTTCCTTGGTCTGAATGAATCTACATTGGTACACCGTATCGGCAGACTACTCTGTTATGCAATTTCGTTGCCACCGTAGTCGCTTCTTGATTTGGCCTCAATATGTCACTTATAAATAATCAAATTCTCACTTAACATCATGTGAAATTGCAGCGAAATGCTAAAATTTGCGAATTAAGGCTTACTGACGGACAACACAAAGCCGTTGGTTTTTTTTTATAGTAGCTTGGCACGTTGAGGCTACTGTACCTGATGGTGAGCACACCACAATACAACGGCGACCACCGAGAGATCGAAATCCATCGGCGGTCGCCGCTGTCATGCCGGCCTGCATAAATATCTCTTCACGTTACGCTTGAAGGACCCGATGTCATAAGAAGGAGGGAACACATTGGCCGGGATACGGTTCCACAGTTTCACGGTACGGATCTAGAAGCTTGAAATTTTGCACCCAACTTTTTTATATAACGTAGAAAAGCTCTATAAAAAGGATTTTTGCAAATGAATCCCCTAAAAGAGTTATATAGGTGGTTGAAAAGAGAATGATTCTTCAGATGTGTTCAGTAGGAAATCTGATCAGGCGCACGGCTAATACTTAGATAAATATGGTAAAAAGGGAAATCAGATGTACTCGTATGGCAATATTATTTCTACATAGATAATAAAATAACTAAATTTATAATATTTTTTCTCTTCAAACGGATTCGAGTATTATTTTTTTATTCAACACTTCTCAAGCGAACAGAGTGCCATTTCGTTGACGTCATTTCCTTTGGATTTTCCCGTCTACACACCTGTGCGGCTTGTATACTTTTTTATAAGCAATACATAATGTTATTTAAGTCTGTCATTCTGTATGTTTGTCAGTTTATAATCACTTTGTAAAGATTTTCAAGATTCAGGATGAGAAAAATAAAAACAAAAAAAAATTGATGAAGTCTCTAAGTACATTTCAACCATTCTCTCATCTCTAGTAGAAGCAATGAGAGTTCGAATCCCTGCAATGAGCTTTTCATTTCGATGAAGGAAAATATCGTGATGTAAGCATAGCAATCAACAAAGAAGCGTTGATTGCCCCAAAAGTATTATATGCAATGAAAATATACCTAACTTATTGTAAAATGTTTGCTTATACTAGAAGGAAAAATGATTGTGGCAACAAATAAAAATAACTTTTTCTTTAATAATAATAATTATTTGCAAAATAATTCAGTCAAGATTGTTGAATTAATAAATAATTAAAATTACTTCTCTCGACATATATATACATATGAAAGTCAGCAAATTGGCCACTTATAATAATTTTCATTTGTATTTTTTGTAACTTCTATGTATTAATATGTGTAATGTCTTTGCATTGTCATAAAAAAAGAAAAAAATAACATACGGAATTTTTTAATTTTTTTTATTACCTAACGGAACTTAAAAACAATAGTCTACACAAGGCCAATTAAACAAAAATTCGTGAATATTAGAAAACCATTTTATGTACACCTTCAAGCGTTCTTTAAACCTTGTCTTTTGCGTAATCGAGTGACAGAGACACGTATAACACTTTGTTGCGTGTCAGAGCGAGATCGAGGTCGCCTTTACCAACTCAAGGCAATCAACGTTTACTTGCGATCCGTTTTCCAACAAACGCACTGTGTCAACGTTGCCTTTAAATGTTCAAAGAGGAAAGGCACTGTGTTAATTATACGATGTTTTGTGCTAAATATGGTGTCGTTAGCTGTTTTCTTGATTTCCAAGTGTTTGTTGTAACTTCTTTTCTTTATATACTCCTGGTACTTTGTGTTTGAAAATATCCTTTCGTTATTAAAATTATATTCCTTTTATAACCCCCATTCACTTTATTGTCATATCTTTTCTACAACCTGAGATGTCCGGACAATCCAATCCTTATTATTGTTATTAATAATTATCATTATAAATTACATACACTCCTCGCAAAGGAGAAGACATGCCAGCCTATACTGATTTTTATGGAAAAACAAAACAAAAATTGGGTAAACGCAATAGATAATTAAGAATTAGGAAATGGTAGAAATAGTTAGAATATATATATATATATATATATAATAAATAGGATAAGTACACAATTGAAATATTAAATAAATACCAGTAAGTAAATACAGTATAATAAACGCAGAATATCAATTAATAGAGAAAATATAGTGAAATAGAATAGAATAGATCAAAGAGTTGAGGTTTGTAATGTAGGATGACGAAACTAAAGAGAAAGGGAGGCTTTAAAGTAGAGTTAGAAACTAATATAGCAATAACAAGAGATTTTTTAACAAAAAAGAAATCAACTTCAATAATTTTGAGGAGTTCCCTGGTATAATCTTCGAAGTCGAAGATCTAATGCCAATGAAATTAAAACGAACTACCTTTGCAGTATCCCCTTTCCAACGAAAAAAAATTATCTAAATCGGTTTATAAACTAAAAAGTTGTGGCTGGACATTCATAAAAAAATATACATTTGAATTGAGAACGTCCTTTTTTCGAAATCGGAAAGAAATCTGATCACAAAGGACACGTACAGTTAATAGAACATTTTTTTTTATTAACGTTGTAACTAATAATAATCTTATGCTACTAACTGGAGCCGAACTTCACACTATCCACGAAATATGTTGTACGTACTTGTATAGACGTATGAAGCCTGGTCCAATGACGTAGCATAGTGTGGGTCAATCGTAAAGTCAATAGTACGAATACTAAGTCATTGGTACGGACTCCATAATCACATCGACACGATTCTCCGACATATATTAAATAATATCTTATTTAATATGATGCGTTAGTAGAGGAAGCCGCTCTTTGTAATAATGATACGATAAAGTATCTAAAAACAAATTATGCGTTATTGAATTACAAGAGGTTTTGCGACAGTGCCCTCTGCTTTTGATTTCGTCGGATCGATTCCCGCGCAGTAATGATTTTTATATGACGATTTATAGCAATTTTCCATCAGCATCCCAGGAATCAAGCTATTTTAATGTAATGAATTCTTCTGCCATGCCTTTATTCGTTTATTTATTTACATGGACTTACAGCGGCCAATAATACACTAGATTGCATTTATAATTTAAAAGTGAAGGCATTTTTCAGGTACTATTAACATTTTAGGGTCACCACCGTATACTTTATTTGAGACCTCCAAGCCTGTGACCTGTGATCTTTATGCAATGTAAGTTGAAAATGTTATAAAAAGTAATATCAGGCCAAAAGTGTGACAAAAGAATATAAAATGTAGATAACTCTCAATTTATCCTTCCATTTAATGTAAACTGTGTCCATTCACAACTCTGTTAACGTCACGTGAATATATACTTTCCCTAATTATTTTTATAATATTCAATCAGATCTATCGTGATGATGGCTCCCTTGAAGCACCTTAAAATTCATGTTTATATTTATTATTTGTAATCCACTTTACTAATGCACAATAAACCATAGTACATCACTTGAAATGCTGTCATAATTATATATAAATAATATATAGGGCACTAGCCACGACCGCCTTCTCCTGCAGCAACTCAAGCCCAGGTCGGTTCCTCCGGCATGGAATGGAGCCAGCAGCCGCTCGCGCGATACAGTGACACTGCATTCACTAGCTACCAACATACAGTCATTTCAATATAGCATAGGGACATTTGGGAAATTCCTCATAGCAGGAAGGGACACAGTATAAAAATTTTAGAAGACACAAGATCCCTAAAAAAACATACACTCATTATGCACTTGTACATTTATATGCACAGCACTCAGGTACATAGGTTCTATAAGAGACTTTTTTGGCTAGTTAGTGTGAGACCAAATAACCAGGTTGCTAAATGCGTATACGTATTTTTTTTCCTTCCTCCCAGAAGTAGAAACATGTATATATTTATAGTTAGTTAGATCAAATTTTACGGATACGGAATTAGACAGTTCGCGACTTATTTCCATGTACGGCAACAGCCCAAGCAAGGTGCGGCCTCTTTGGCACCTACACCCATAATAAATAAAATAAAAGGCAAAATCTATACCCACCATTTGTCCTGTATTGTCTGTGTGTTTTTTTTTAATCTATTACATTCTTTGGTATCAAATGGCGGATTGAAAAGTTTTCACCAAATATATTATGGTTTTTACACGACACAGTTATTGGTAAGTTAATACGAAATTATAGATTCAGAGTTAAATGCATAATAATTATTAACACGTAATCTATATTAAAATATGCATACGACCTATTTGTTCTGAATAAATAACCACCTAGGAAGTACACGGGCGTAAGTAAAAGATAAACTTGTTCTAAGCTACGCCCGCTTGCTTCTTAGGCGTAGAATATTTATACCTATACATATTATAAATCTCAACGTCTCTCTGTCTATCCGTTTATGTTCTTTTCACGCGAAAACCACTTGTTATCTGGCCAGGTTAAGGATATATTTTGTTACATAAAGTAACATACTCAATAAGCAGTGACGAAAATGATGAATAAATTCGGAAAAATAACGCTTTTGGGGCGATTAAATTGCTTACGCTGAGTAAACCATACGAGAAATATCAAATTAATGTTCTATATAATTGTAGATCTTAAAAAGACCTACAAAAAGGAAACGAAAGCATATGTCTATCTCCTAAGGATCACTTACAATAAATAATTTTGTCTTATAAAAAACCGGCGGGCGAACGTCGTGGGTGGGAGCGGGGGCAGATATTTTATAATAAATATAAGTACCTATAAATCATGGCAGTATTCAATTACGTAAATAAAAACATCGAACCCAATACACCGGTTGATATCACCTCAAACGCTACTCCGGATCAAGATTTTTTTAGTAGCACGTCATAGTGACGTCATTGTACCTGATGATGAGTTTAGTTTAATCCAAAAACGAAGATGGCCATCGATAGATCGGCAATTCATCACCGGTTACCGCCGTCATCGCGGCCTGCAAATCTCTCGGCGGCTGGATATACATTAGCTGATCCCGAAACGTAACAAATCAAAAGAGAGTCACGATGAAGTGTCGTGATCCAGTCGGGAACAGTTATCCTATAAGCAACGATGGCTCAGTGGTAGCGTGTACGGACTTCGCGTCGATTGACGGGAGTTCGAACCTCTGCAATGGGCCTGAGCTTTCGGTGAAGAAAAACCAGATTGCCTAACATTCATGGTTGCTGCTCCGCTCCTTAAGGTCGTAGCCTAAAGTTATATAACCTATAACCTTTCTCAATAAATCATTATATATTATAAAACAAAATCGGCTCGCCGCGTCTATCTGTCTGTCTGAACGCGGTAAGCTCAAAAACTACGTAACGGATTTTCACACAGTTTTAATCAATGGATAGAGTCATTCATGAGGAAGGTTCAATTGTATAATTTAGGGTTTGTGTAAGTTGGCTGAAATATGATGTGATTGCACTTCACAATCACATCATACATTATAGACATACGTTATACCGTATGTCACATTTAATTTTAATTTTTTTACTTAGTTGGGTGCCCCTTTGCTCGTTTTAGTACTCTCCGTCGACGAAAAAAACCCTGATGTTAGTTCATAATTTCATAAGGTCTTTTTTCTTTATTTATATATTATATTATCACTCGCACACTGTTTTATAGTACATCTGTGTTGATTTACATAAATATAATTAACAAAGATATTTATAATTCTCAATATTTTTATTGTAAACAAAAATAGTAATAAAGAAGATATGAAAACATGTTAATTTTTCAAAGGTTATCGAAAATTGTGGTGCAATTATTTTAACTAGTTCCATTAAAAAGGGTTTTGAAAAAGATTTTGTAAATAGAAAATGCCATGTGAATAAATCATGCCGACTGAGAGCTTTACTGGCGTGCGCCATTCAAGCCAATAGAATTTGTGCATAACGGAATTATTCCTCTAAGATTGAAAAGAATTTAGACATATATGCTCTTCATCATCATCATCTTCATCTTCATCTATGCTCCGACTATTACGATTGGTAGTTCCTGAGATTAGCAAACAAAAACAACATAAAAACAATCTCTCAAACTTTACATTATTAGTATATAAAATAGATTGCAAAAGTGGAAATTTAACATCACATACGAAACTATGTGAATTGTTATGTTTTTAAATGCATTTAAGTAGTTTTTTTTTCATATATTTCTTTTTTATTAATTCTTGATTAGTTTACATTTTTCAAATCAAATTACACTATACTAAATAAGGATTATTAGATTCAACTATTTAGTTGCCTACTTGAATATTAAAATTTTAAATATTGAAATTAATGGCGCCATTTTTAATTAGGAAGCGATATAAATCGAAAATAGGGTAATTAATATTTCGCTGAACAAGCCGTAAGTAAAAAGTACAAGCGCCACGGTCGGCGGGCGCGGGCGGTTACGTCGCTTGCTTCAATGTAAAAAAAGTATGGCAAGTGTGCCTTGTACTACGACCGGACAAGGTTCTGTATCACAATATTCCTTAATATGTATTAATTAAACTTTAGGTAATCGTTTACATTCATTAATATAACAAATTTGTTGCACGATTTCACGCGTGTCAAATTTATTCGGCTAACTCTCCACCCGTGTTACCATAGATGCTATCACTTCCCGTTGACAAGTTATATAATCTTCAAACATAAATTACAAAAAGGGGTTTTCAGATTTGTCTGCTAGCTCCAGAAGTTACTGCGTACAAACAAACAAACAATTTCTTGAGCTTCATAAACTATTCTATACATATTATAAAGCTCCACGTGTCTATGTCTGTCTGTCCGTTTATATTCTGTTCACGCGAAAACTACTTATCTGATTTTCATAGTTTTTCCTTTAATTCATTGCTACATTACCTGGCCAGGTTATAGGATATATTTTGTTAGATAAAGTAATATACAAAATGAGCAGTGATGATAATGGTGAATTATTTCGGAAAGAAGACGCTTTTGGGACTTACGCTGAGTAAACTACAAGAGATATATCAAAATAATGTTCCACATAATTGTAGATCTTAAAAAGATCTACAAAAAAGTTGCCAATAGCTATACGTCTATCTTCTAAGGAGCATCTACAATAAGCATTTTTGTCTTTAAAAAGACCTGCGGGCGATCGCCGTGATTGGGAGCGGGGGCAGTACGATTCGACTCATCTACTCGACCCACGCGAACGGAGCCGCGGGCACAGCTAGTATATACATAAAAGCGAAATATCCACTCCTCACGAGATCTCCAAAACTATAGGTCCGATTAACTTGAAGTTTACCATAGTAACTCCTTTCGCGATGTAAACGCTCACTAAGAACGGGTTTTGGAAATTCAACCTCTAATGGTATAAAATAGGGGTTTCAAAGTTTGTGTTTGGGTGACTACTTAGACATTTTAAATAATGAAACACTCGTATCAGCATATTATGTCTTTGAAATTTTGTACGCGGGAAACTTATGTCATTCATTGGACAAAAGATAGGCTATAATAATTTTCGATAATACTTTTGGAAACAGTATTTTTTTTAAGATTCATTTTTATTAATACTCAACCGATGCCCGTCAAATTTTGTAGACGAGAAGCATACATAATTCCATAGTTGATGTACTATAAGAAACGTCAAGAATGCATTTAGGAATCGTAAAAAAATATGGTTCTCAATAGATTTTGATGAACTTTTGTACACGGGAAGTATGATATTACATTTCATAGTTGATAGACTAAACCTATTAACTGTCAATAATATTAGTAAAAATAAAATTCCGGTTTGAAAATGCTTAATTACTGCGTAATAAACATGTGAGGAGCCGCGGCGCACCGCTAGTATTAGTATATTAAAACTATAGCCTTTTTAGAATTGTTAAGAGACTTATAGCACCTAAAGGGTTTTTGTGAGGGATTAATAATAGGAATATTCTTGATAATTTATCGATTGTAAATTCTATGGATTACACTGCTTGTCTCTATATATAAGACGCGTATAATTAAGAAAAATACGGTTATTATTGGTTCAATACTAAAAAAACAACAAGACAATATTTAACAAAAAAAGAATACCAACGTCAATAATTTTGAGGAGTTCCTTGGTGTGTCTTTGAAGTCGAAGGTCCAATACCAATAAAATTATAATGGGACCACTCTTGAGGTATCCCCTATCCAATGAAAAAATAATCATGTAAATCGTTTCTTAAACAATGAACATTCATGAAAATCAAATTAAGAACCTCCTCCTATTATTGAAGTAAGTTAAAAATACAAATCAAAAAACACACACAGTTAGTATTGCCCAGCAACGTCCTTGTATAGCAATGTTAATAGTTTACACAATAAAAAAAATAAACAAAATGTGTGGTTATGTGAAACCACGATGCAAGTGAAACATTAAAAATAAATTATTGAAGACATGTGACGTACATTCTTTAAAAACACACATTAATATATACAATGTTCCGAATTTACGATTATAATCCTTGACTGCACGGCATTAAATTCAATTTTATTTGCAACAAAGTAATGTAATGCGACATGCGATAGATGAACTAAAAAAATTGGGGCGATAGAATAAAAGTTTCACGGCCTATTTTCCTACTGAACCCGAAAAAACTCGCAATTCAACTCATACGGATGCATTAAAATGCCAGCAACGGTACTCGGGCTGTTATCCAACGTAATACACGAAATATTCAATGTTCGAATAAAAAGGTTACATTTATAAACAATTAAAACCACGAAATACGTTCAGAAGTACTATAATTCGTATAATGAGATTAATCTAATACTAATGGTGTAATTGGATATTTGAAAGAAAAAAGAATATCGATTTTTTTATGTATTTTAAAGATTCATCATAATTATGATAATAGTCAATTGGAAAAACTCTTAAAACGTTATTTTTTAAATTAATAATAAACAATTCAAAATCGTAATATTTTAAAAAGAATCACATGACTACGAACGCGCCACGATACGTCGCCAAGTTTGTCACGTCATAATGATAGGTAAAGGAATTTCTTCGATTAAGAGTCAAAGTATCAGCTGTGTGCTACAATGAGTAGAAATTAACATTGTGACGACACACGCGCTCGGGTTTGTTCGGGAACGATCGACGCGTTTTCGGTAATGTTTGCAAAAAATAATTTTTATTTGAAACATTGCGAAAAAAGAAAAAAAAATGTTTTTTTAAAAAACTTATATATTATCTTTACATTTATGACAAAAAATATATATTCAAAAACCCAATTCTATAATATGTCGAAAGATTGTTTATTTTTACGCACTAATCTCTAGAAATAACTGTTAAATTTGAAAAATTCTTTTTGTTTCTTATAGCTTTTTTATTGATGATGATTAAAGCCTATATAACTTCACGCTAAGACCCTAAGGAGGGCAGCAGTAACCATGAATGCCAAGCGATCTGACAAGCCGTAGGCAAATACGGAAGTGAGACCACGAGTGCGTTGTAGGCGGCACCACGTATGAAAATTGGTCGAATAAATTTAACAGCTCGTATAATATAAAAATGATATGGATGGATTTTTTTTATATATATAATGTATTACTATTCAACTCTACATAAATAGGTTTTTTTTTTCTCGAGACACCGAGTTAAGCTAAGTCGTCAAGATATTAACTTAACTTTTAAATCGTAAAAAAATAAACTATTAATTCATTCTACCTTATATTAGCACTAGTTGTGCACCGCGGTTTCACTTTAATTTAAAATAAATCGCTGATTGATGATTTATAATACTTCAGTATATACAATATTTTTATAAAGCGGCCAGAGTTATGCGTCACACGTCACTCGGCTCGTTCGCGCCACTACACCTATAGTCTATACCAGAGCCGAATGTTGAATTATTTTAATTTTATATTATCTTCTAAACTATTTGCCCAAATAACATGCTATAAATTAATTAAAAAATAAATACATTTTGTTACTATCGCCCAGTCAATAGTGCGGGTCAATAGTAAAGCCAATAGGGCGAATATTAAGTCATTAGTACGGATTCCATAACCACATCGACATGATTCTTCGACTTATATTAAATAAAATCTTATTTAATAGGTACTACCTGTGCTCCGCTTGCGTCGACTACAGAATGCTGTCAGTCGAGCGCACGCGCAAATTGTGCTACCTCAAAAATGCTTATTGTGGGTGATCCTTCGAACGTAGACATATGCTATAACTGACTTTTTTGTAGGTCTTTTTAAGATCTACAATTATGTATTACATTATTTTGATACATATCTTATGGTTTGCACCGCATAAACTCCAAAAGAATATTTTTTCCGACTTGATTCACCATTATCGTCACTGCTTATTTTATATTTTAATTTATCTAACAAAATATATCCTATAACCTGGTCAGATAATGTATCTATGAATTAAAAAGAACCATGTAAATCGGATAAGTTGTTTTCGCGTGAAAATAACATAAACGGACAGACAGAGAGACGTTGAGTTCTATAATATGTACCTATATAAGATATAGATAAATTATACCTTATTGGTAGGGGAAGCCGGTCCTTGGAACACTAAAGTTGGTAACCCTACGCTCAAATATACATCGAAATATTTAGTCACACGCCAGTTTTTTTTCGATGTACGTATTGGCAAGCTATATAAATATATTATTTGTATGTATAAGTATGAATACTTGGGTCGAGTGAAAGTTACCGCGGTATGTTAAATCAGACACTTGACTTTTATAATTGGCATTGATAAGAACATAAATGTTAATAAGGGTTAAATGTAATTCTTAAAGTGAAACTTATTCGAGCGCTGTGTTAGTAAAATTCCAATGCCTCTTTTTACACTGCAACGTTTATGTCGCATAACAACGGTAATCTATCCTTCTCTTCTTCTTTGGCGCTGCAAAAACATTTGCCAGTGTCGATGTTTTAAGGCCTTCGTAGTATTTACTAATCTTCGAAATGGGATATAACAAGATGGTGGCTCCCTTGTTACAACTATCTAGGGAGTTTTTATGGCAACTCAAAATGAATGTTTTCAATTTATATTTATAATCCACTTCAAATGTGTACAATAACTAAATTGTGTCACGCAAAATGCTACCATTATTACATACCTTCACAGGTAAAACTCTCTGGTAATGCATAATGGGAATTACGGATTCGATTCCCGTTAAAGTTGACTGTTAAAAGTTTTATAACATCGATGAATAACTCAGTCTATTCTATATATATTGCCGTGAATATAAACTGCGTGTCTCACCGTCAGTATGCGCTAAATCGAGGCCATAGCGCCCGCCTTCTACATTCATAGCCGCATCGCGTATCGGCACTAAAGCCTTTCAATATACTTGACTTGGACGCCATCGATGGATATTTAGGTCATTTTAAAGACAGACCGAGTCAAATGGGAGTATTAGTGTAAATATTAGCCTGTAAATTCCCCAGTGATGGGCTATGAAGCAATGATGGCTCAATGGTAGCGTGTACGACTTCACATCGATTGACGTTAGTTCGAATCCCTCCAATGAGCCTGAGCTCTCCGTGAAGGAAAACATCGTGAGGAAACCAATAGCATGGTGTTAGAGTATTTTCTAATGCCCGTCTGGCTAGCTACCACCCTCAAGTTGAAAATCTGTCGCCAAGCACCAATAGGTGTGTTCCGGCAGCTGCACTTGAGAGCCAGCCCCCCACTAGGTTTAGCGTGATATCATATTGGGCCACATAGTTTTTTTTTTTAATGTATTTTTACCTGTAGAGCCCCTGTATAATTTACCAGGGTTCTGTTTTGGGTTGAAAATGGAGTGGCGATGCGTAAGTGTATTGACTCCTTGATCATAGACGTGTAGGTACTGTTGCGGCCAAATTTTTCAGTGCAATTAGTTTTGTCTGGGATGTGTGCGTAGTAGTGTATATAGCGCCTGTATTTTCGTGTCTATACATATATATGGATAGTTGTATCGATAGGGTTATACCCTTTTTTTTTTTTTTTTTGGGCCACATAGTTACTAAACATGAGGTGAGATTGTGGCCACTACACCAATACATACAACGATAGTAAAAGAAACCTCTTCGCTGAGGAAGGTGCGGGTTTAAATCACCAACGACATATTCGTGATTTCTAAAGCCGATAAATCAACAGTTCTATATTTTCCCCACATACGGTGGTACTAAAAGAACATGTCGCAAGCGTTCTGGTTTCCTCACGATGTTTTCCTTCACCTTCAACCGATAATCATACTAATATTGAAGTACGTACGTGAATAACGAAAACTTCGTTGGTACATGCCGGGGCTCGAACCTGCGGATATCGAATTGATATTCCGCCGATATAAACCACTCGATCACAACGACGACAATAGCTTAGTCTGGTCTAACTGTTTAAACTATCTCGCCACTACAATTCCAGTTTAATTTATGCTTGGTAATGCAACCTTGACTCATATTCCGTAATGTATGTCTAACAAATACTAAAAAAATGCTTCGCAAAACTAGAGATGTTATGCGACTTTTCTCGCGTTTAAAAATGGATAGAAGTAGATAGATTACAAACACAGAATACTTAACCTACATGTATAACCATGTATATTACTTATTTAAAGAGAATAAAATTTTGTGACGTGCGAGAAGCAAGCCGCTTCGTGATTAGTTCGTTTGAAATGACGTGAAAATAAAACTGTATTTCATACTTACCAGTAAGTAACCCAAAATGCAACTGATAAAAAATAACTTGTGGGAGTAACACTCAAGCACTTGAAAAAATATCTGAAATAGACTAGAATTAGACATCCAAAGCCGCGTGAAACTGTCAAAGCCTTTTGATTTTGTAGCTTCAGGGCCCTTACGGCTTACAGTATAGTTAGAACGAAAAACAAATACCGTAGACAGTTTAGAATGATGCAAGTTTTGCAAAACAAGTTCTTACGCAGAATAGTTAGTGCCCGATCATTCGTTCGAAACAAAGACCTCCACAAAGATATAGAACTTGCTTCAATAGAATCGTACATGAAATATCTCGCGGCAAGATTTTTTTGAACCATTGAAATCCGTTGCTATATACTCCCTAGACCCAAATGCCCCGAAGGTAAAACGTATGCCGCGTAACATTCTCGCCGACCCCGATGATAAATTCGCGGAAGCTAACGCGTCATACTCGTCTATCTCTACTGACCAAGCGTACTCGCGCCTAACTAACGCAAGTCTGGGTTCGTTCCTCAAGCACGGAGCCCTTGAGTTAGCTGCCGCTCGCGTGATACAGTGACACTGCATTCACTAGCTATCGGTATACACATATGACACTGCACTTCACATATGCATATCACTCAGGTACATAGGCTCTGTAAGAGGACCTTCTTTCTCTTTTTGGCTAGTTATTCTTAGACCAAATTACTAAATGCATATATATATATATGTATATATATATATATATATTCATCTTTTTTCTTAGCATGTACGACAAGAGCCAAGCTGAGGTTCAGCCACTTTGACATCTCGCCCCCAAGCCCGGCGAAAATGTAAAAGCCTTCTGAGGTTTCAGGCCCCTTACATTTAACAGAGTAGACAGTTCGAAAAAAAAGACCGGATATAGTTCTAGTTTAAACATCGAAGCAACAATTGAAATAAATTTACAATTGAAGGGAACTACAACGGTAACTAAAGAAAACGTAGAGTGTACATGAGAGTTATACATGTTTTTTTTTATTTTATCCTCATGGGTGTGAATGACTTCTTTTAAAGCTGTACACGGCAATTTTCTTACCCGCAATCGCAAATAACTCTGTCGAGTACGCCCTTTCATTTTATATCCCACAAGGCTTATTATTACTTTTTTTTATATCGTTATATGTTTGGTGTTGTGGCCACAATCTCACCTGATCTTAAGTGACGATGTGGCCCAAGATGGTAGCACGCTAAGCCTCAGTAGAAGACTGGCTCTCAATTGCAGCTCCCGGAACACAGCTGTTAGTGCTTGGCGACAGATTTTCAACTTGAGCGAAATAGCTGGCCCGCCGGGATTTAGAACAAGCCCTACCACCATGCTATGGTTTCATCAAGATGAAATTTACCGAAAGCTCAGGCTCATTGCAGGGATTCGAACTCCGCCAGGGGACACGATGTCCGTACACATTACCACTGAACCATCATTGCTTTGCATCATTGCAGGACTTTATATCTTCTAAAGAGCGCCATATTGAATTCAGTGTCTCGTCACATAGCTTGTAACCAGCAGACAATTAAGATGCTTTTAACGATATCTTATTTGTCAAATTATGATAAATAGTTTAGATGATATGAGGGAACAAGTGAACACATACATAGCCAACTGAAATGATAACCCTCCTTTTGGCTTCGCCGTATTCGAGTAATAATAGTTTATAGCTCACATTAGCGCTATATTTGTACTGATAGCATCTTATTCCTTTGCTAATACTCACATAATAACATTATAAGATTTTTATGTAAGTATATTTAATAATAAATAGCTTTGTAACTTTTAAAAATATTTAATTCCTGCTAAATTCATTAATAATTTTTCTTCGTGACATTCTAAACTGGGTTAACATTATTTAAACACAAATCAACATACAATATTATGTACAAACATGCAACGATTAAACTATATGTATAGAGAGACAAAGACTATTAAATGATATCGAACATCATTTTAGAAAAAAGTAACATTAATCTTCTATAAGGAAACATATTTAGACGTACAATGTCAGGAGCTATGAGTAATTACCGCAAAAACTTACTTTAAATATGTTTTCCTTAGTTACAAATTCCTTTGCAATTGAAACTTAAGTTATTCTATTCATAGCAATTAAGCGAATCATCATGGACTAAATGGATCTACAACCGGTGCAAGTTTCGGTTTTGATGCAATTTCAGGGACAGATTTTTTTTCGTTAAGTACCTATCTATAACTATTTAATGATCTATGTTTTTTTTTTCTTTGTTTGTTTAAACGCGCTAATTTCTGGAACTACCAGTCAGATTTAGGGATACATGGGTGAACTGCACAGTGATTCTACAATTAAGATAAATCAAACTCAAACACTATTTGAACAATGTACAGTACTCGTATATACACATTAAACTTTTCACTAAATCCATTCAATTTTACATGTAAAGATATACACAGCACTAAATACTGCACAATACGTCACCTGTATAGCTACATATATACTGCTATTACGCATGTCGGTGACACGAACTCACAAGATTTCACCAAATTTCACCGAAACTCACAAGTATATACGGTGTGTTTTACGTGTATACGTCGTATATATATGTATTCGTGTACGCAGGCCGCTGCGCATGGGTCAGTCTGATATCAGAGCAGTACGTGCTATAGATATATAAACTAATAGATATAGATATACAATTAACATTAGCATGTCGGTGACGCGAACCCATAAGATTTTCCTCTACCAAAAAGTGCTCAAACTCGACTAAAGAAGTTTTCACTTCAAAAATTTTGGGTTGAGTTTTATCAAGTCTAAGAGAACTGGTTTGAAAGAGATCAATGTCTATGGCTTTGGAAATGATATTAACTTGATTGCTAGCTCTAACTAAAAATGAGGTCTTTCTATATGATGATTTCACTAACGGTACGTGTAAAGGGAACTTGTTTTTCGTAAAAAGAGAAGGCACTCGCAGGTTAACATTACTTAGTAGTTCCGTGCAGTCTACCATATAGTTAGTGATTTTTAAATATATGTGATATCTGCTATTCGTCTGCTTTCATGGAGAGGAAGGATGTGATTGAATTTACAACTAGCATTACTCTTTATGACGACCATAGATAGGTAACGACGAAGTAGGTAGGACGATGTGGCTCAAGATGGTACCACGTTAAACCTTATTAGAAGACTGGCTCTCAAGTGCAGCTGCCGAAACACACATATTGGTGCTTGGTGACAAATTTTCAACTTGAGGGTGGTAGCTAGCCAGACGGGCTTTAGTAAATGTCCTACCACCATGTTATGTTCCCGGAAAACCACTGAGCCATCATTACTTCGAAGATTGATACTCTCTGCCACCCCACGACTGTACCAGGAGTGAACGTAAAAATATATAAAGCAACCCGAAACGACATTTGAAATGCCAACTAAATTAATTATATAGAATTACTTTTAAAACAATGGCTCACTCCTGCGCCGTCGATATGTTACGTGACTGCTTTTTGCACGCATATGCGCATAAATATGCTGTATATGCTGTTTGTAATAGGTAAAAAATGTCTCTAATACCAGGAAACCCGCATTTTGTATTGCACGTGGCGTGGTGTGTGCTGTCTGTTTCCATTGTCGTACGAGAAACGTGGATGTTTATTATGTTTACGGATTGTAAGATAGTTGTGTCCGGCTGAATCGCGATTACCACACACAACATTTTTTTAAGGCAATTTTTTGGTAATAAATTATATTATCATTATTATTATTATTACAAAGTGTTACACCCGTAATAGTGACAAGCGTAGACGTGTCGCTTTCCGATATCAACCGGAGTGTAATCGTGAATCAAGCGCGGACTATTTTTTAATCACAACTAAGGAGGAAAACATACTTACGACCCGCCTAATGGTAAGCGGTTACCGTAACTTATCGACTCTTATCATACCATGCACTGTGCACATGGCAATAAACCCATTACAGTGACTCTATTTTAATTGCCACAATTCGGAGTCAGCGATGACCAGCAATGGATAGCTTATCTTTCGGTGGTCGCCGTAATTTTTTATTTTACCGTACAGGCACAGTGCTATTTGATAAGAAACATTACACGTATATTTTGATTAATGTATGGAACAATTACAAAAACTTTTATCGTATAAGTCTGTATTCAGTTCTCCCACTGAGTTTTTTTGTTGTAATATGTCTTGACCTAATAAACCAGCAGGTTTATACCGCTAGTCGCAACTGCAACAATCAGCATACGTTGTCACGCGATGTCGCGGAAATCAATTAGTCTAATGACGTCATAAATTATCAAGTAAGTCAATGAAAACACGCTCTTGTCGACTTGTTCACGAGTTAGAATAATGTGACTTCTCATTAAAATTTATAACTAACTTTTACATGTGGCTTCACTTGCTTTAGTTGTCGGACTGTAAAGCCTATTTTACATACAGTAACCGCTTACCATCAGGCAAGTCGTAAGTTTGTTTCCCACCTTGTAAAAATAAAAATTTAAAAAGGATAATTATATTATAAGTACAGGCCGAGGTAAGCTTGACGTAAGGGTCAAGGTCACGGGTCACAAAGGTCACGGGTTCGATTCTCGATAACATCATATTTTTTTTCCGAAAACAAGCTTTTTTTTGCAAATATGAAAATCAGGAAATTAATACATTTTTTAGTATATCTGTATAGGAGAACGACCCAGAAAGGTGGTAGCGTGTTCAGACACCGCGCGGTTAACGTTCGAATCCTTGTTAAGAACCAGAGCTTTCGGTGAAGGAAGTCATCATCATCGTGAGGAAACCATAGCATGGTGGTAGGGCTTTTTCTAATGCCCGCCTGGCTAGCTACCACCCTCGAGTTGAAAATCTGTCGCCAAGCACCAATAGGTGTGTTCCGGCAGCTGCACTTGAGAGCCAGTCTTCCACTAGGTTTAGCGTGTTAGTTACCATCTTGGGCCACATCGTCACTTAACATCAGGTGAGATTGTGGACACTACGCCAAACCTACAACGATAAAAAAAACATGATTAAAACATAGCATGGTCGTAGGGCCTATCTGTGCGTTCCTTCAGCTACACTTTAAAAGCCAGTCCCCTTTTAAGCTTGTGTTTAACATGTGTTTAACATCTTCGGTCATAGCAATACTTAACTGAGATTACGGTATAATAAACTTTAAATTAGACAAAACAGATTAACTACATTTTCAAAAACTTCCAAATACAATTACAATTTTTCTCTGTTTTGAATTGAACAGATACGTCATCCACCTTCCTTTATATTTTAGTGGAGATAATTTTGAGTAGGTACGTTTCTGACGTCATTTTTTGTTTACAATTTGCAAAAGAGAAAGTGTATGGGCTGAATAAATCATAACAAATCCAATCTGGGAACGCGATGGATAAACTACAATGTCGCAACAACAAGGAAACAGGCTTTTATACGTAATATCTTAAGCAACAGTTTCTTATACGGGGCAGTGGAGGCGCCCTCTGTAATGATGTTTTTATTGCGCACACGCATAATAACATTATTGCTTTTTAATCAGCGCAGTGTGAGGGCCGACTGGTCTCACCTAGGGCCGTATTACGGTGTAAATTTTAATAATAAAATTTAACTTCTATTGTCCTAACTTAAAACTTATTATCCAATAACTTATTTATAGAAACGAACTGTTTTCTTATTGAAATAATGTAGAATTTTATAATATACAGTAATTGTCGAAAGTTCAAAGAGTTACCTACACTATCAAAAAGTAATATGAATTAAATTGTTAATTCTGATTTTGATTACATACACGTTTTGATTACAAGATTTTAACTTAAATATTAACTTAGTATATAATTGTTACACCAAATAAAAATATAGGTACAGCTTATTACTATATCTATCTCATACACTCCTTGGAGGCCTCGGTAGAATAATTATGTTAGTTTGAGCAGTACCGTTAATTTATATACAATATTGGGTCTGCGTCTCCCGCATATAAGTCAGGAACATGGAAATTGTGACAGTTCGTGTTCCGATCTACTCATTTGTACAGGTACTGTACACACCTGTACAGGTGTACCTGCGTAGGTAGACAGGAGCGTGTACTGGAATAGACCTGTGCAGTTTTTTAACCACCGAATACAACCGTTGGTAAATAGAAAATCAATTTTTCGAGTGACACCATACGCTGTACAAAGTACACCTGTACAGGTTCGGATATCCTTTAAGTTGGAAATCTGTGTACTTAACTGTACTTACCAGCCCATATCTAAGCTTACATGAAATTAAATCGGTAATATCTACTGTTATCGTAAATTTTATGGTATTTCATTTCTAAATGCCTCTCTGTAGCATCCACTATAACAAACTTACTGGTTTATACATCGCTGTTTTATCTATGCATGAAATAATAAAGATAAAATTGCAAGGTGCTCAATGTGCCGGTAGCCAGGATGTTATAAAAAAGTTAAATACATTGTTTTTATTACATATTTTTTTAATATTTAAAATGTTTTTTTTTTTCTGTTACTTAACTATATTGTAGTTGTGTTTTAATTAGTGTATTAACATTTAATATATTTTTATGTTTTCCTGGTACTTATGTTGAAAATAATTGTATTACTGTTTTGGATTTTTTTTACAAAACTTTGGTAAAATTTGTCTGATAGTGTCTGAACAGGAACTAATACAATTGAAAAAAAGGCTACGGCCTTTTTTCGAGGAAGAGCAGCCACATCTGTAAAGGACATATTGGCTATTTCAAACGCCTACAAATCTATAGGTATTTTATGGTACTATAAAAATATTTCTCTTGGTATTATCCTTCACTGTCTGCTAATGGTATGTGGTAAATAAATCGAAATATTCGTAAATTCCGTTGATCATGTAGATATCGGACCAACATTCAAATTATCTAACCATTCAGCCACCACAACATTTTTAAGAAGTTGTACAAATAAAACTTCAACTAATAATATAAAGTCAATGTATACAGTTTTATGACGTCATAAAAGATTACCGGCATGCATCGCGGACGTAGTAGAGGACGTTCGAAAATCAAAAGTTCAAATTTGAAATTGGAACAAATCTCAGCGGCCGCGCACTCACGGGCCCGTAAGTAGGAAGTCCCGATTAGCCCGTAATATGCTCAAGTGACGTTTGCTCGTTGTTAAACACCGGCCAGGTTAGTTTGATCTCCCCGCCGTCTCTGTTTTACTACGGTATTCTTTTTCGGAGGGGAGTTGCTGCGGTCGATCGAAGCTCAGGTTACACCGGTGGGTATATTGGCTCGATTGGCCCACCGGATGCTTGCTCAAGACAGTTGCCGTGTCGCTAGTTGTAGGTTAGTACTATGTTTTTGTAACCTACAGTTTATCAGACCTAGTAGGTACTTGATAATATACGTCTTATTTACTCTCGCTAGAACGTCGATAGTCCCGGGTTCGATTTTTCACCGGGTATAAGTCAGAAGTGGGTTGACAAAGATTAGATAAATAATATTAAAGGTTTATGTAGTAAATTTACCGCTCGCTGATTGCATAATAGCTACAGTACATTGCTGTATATTCTATTACTAATTGTGCCCCACGGTTTTATCCATGTCAAATATATTCGAAAAACTCCACGGCGTTGTTCCACTTCCCATACTTACCTATATATAGCTCGCCAGATTTCTTAATGTTCATAGTTACTGCTCCGCTCCTTAAGATCATGGCGTGAAGTTATATAGCCTATACTATTCCCCATGAACCTGGCTATCATAAACTCTCATATTTTTTTAATCCGACTAGTAGTTCCAGAGATTAGCGCGTTTAAACAAACAAACAATTGAACAAAAATCCCTTACGCTTTATTATACTATAATATACATTTCTTAAATTACTATTGTCTATACAATATTAATGTACGAATTTCTAATAGTAAACAATAATTATTGTAAAATTAACAGAAAGGTTTTTGTGTATAAGGTTTTAATATTGAAAACCAAGTAATCTCTGATCACAACTTCCTTCTTTTATTATCCATATACCTATACATATTATAAAACGCAATGTTTCTCTGTCTGTCTGTCCGGTTATGTTCTTTTCAATCAATAGCCACTAATTTGATTTACATGGTCTTTCCTATAATTCAAAGATATGTTATCTGGCCAGGTTATAGGATATATTTTGTTACATAAAGTGACATACGAAATAAGCAGTGATGATAATGGTGAATCAATTTGGATAAGACGCTTCTGAGGCGCTTAAAGGCTTACGCTGAGTAAACCATAAGATATATATCATATTGTAGATATCAAAAGACCTACAAAGAAGTCAGCGACAGCGTATATCTATCTTCTAGGATCATCCACGATAAGCGTTTTTGAGGCAGCACATTTCGCGTGTGCGCTCGTCCGACAGCATTCTGTAGTTCACACGAGCGGAGCCGCGGGCACGGCTAGTTAAAAATAAAGAAGATGGGTGCATTGAAGTCATATTTCTTTGAATAATAACACTTGACGATGTGATACTTAACATCGAGTTTGACTACCTTCCCTACAATAAAATCAAGAGTAAAGATTTCTTAGTACAATGTGCGCGCGCATCGTAATAATTCACACTTATCATATTTCCATAACGTGCCTAAAGAAATATAGCTTAACAAAAATCAGTCTTTTTCATTTCCGTCTTAAAAATGCAAAAACTTTTATTAATAAACTTGAAAACATAATGAGGTCAAGCAAAAACGTGGCCTTGCATTGTGCAAAAGTTCAATCAGATTTGACATTTACGTTATTTCGCGGATTTTTGTTTAATAAAGAACGAAAACAACAAAATAATGTAATACATATACACATAATTAACATTTATACAGCGTGTCCAAATTAAAACCATACGTAATTACCCTGAATTCTGACATTTAAGCAGCTTTTTCTTAATGTCAAATAAACTTTATTGAAGTTTTATTTATAACTAGCTGCGTCCCGCGGTTTCACCCGCGTATATTTCAAAATAAATCGCTGATTGATGCAGACATGCCCGCCTGGCTAGCTACCACCCTCAAGTTGAAAATCTGTCACCAAGCATTTATATATAGATAGGTACCTATGTTTGTTCCAACAGCAACACTTTGAAAGCCAGTCTCTGCTAAGCATAAAGTGTTACTATTCTAGACAACATCGTCAATTAATAGCAATTAATAGTATCTCGGCTAATTAACTACCGTTAATATCCCTGATGATAAGCACAGTACAAATTAAACACAGATGAGATTGTGGTATCAATATATTAATATATTAAGCTGAAGAGTTTTTTTAAGTGAAAACTTCTTTAGCACCGTTGTGATTTGAAACGCGATGAAACGAAAAAGCGACAATAAAAAGAGACAACAATATACATCTATAGGATTTAGCCTACAAGAGAATGAGATGGAATACGTTTACATTATGCACGGTTCATGCAAGTTCTGAATTTTATGATTGTGATCGTCGTCTAATTGGCCTAGTGGTGTGAGACGACCAGACTTCATACGCAGTACGCACGAGTGGTCGATAGTTCGAATCCCGCTGATTTAGAATAGTTAAGAAGGATTTTTAAAGAACATGTTTTATCCCCTGAAGGTTTTACTTCTGACACGTGTGAACTGCTCCACACATTTTTTTTGTGTTTGTTTGTTTAAACGCGGTAATCTTTGGTACTACCTACCGGATTCGAAAAAATATTTTTTGTATATAACAGCTAGATTCATGAGAAATAGTATATATAGGCTATATAAATTCACGCTACGACCCTAAGGAGCGGAGCAGTAACTATGAACGTCATGCAATCTGGCAAGCATTAAGCAAGTACGGGAAGTGGAACAACGATAAGACTCTACACAGGAGCGTTGGCAAAGGCGCCGCGCTGTGGAGAGTTTGTCAAATAATTTTAACAGGGATGAAACTGTGGGGCACAGCTATAACCTATAAAGTATAAAAAAATATTAACTACATAATTACAATTTTCCTCTGTTATGAATTGAATAGTTTCGTCATCCATCTTCGTTTATATTTTAGTAGAGATAAACTGTCATAAAAGAAGAAAATTGTAAAAATAATGAAGAATATTGAAGAAATTAAACTATACTAGTATAGTAAAGTTAGTGAATGTGCTTGAAGACGATAATCTCTTGAACTGTTGGTTTGGTTCTGAAAATTCTTTCACTAATAGGAGGCTACACTATCCCTGAGTGCATAATTACTCTTTAATCTATTGTTATTCAATGTTTCTTTGTAATCCACGCGTATAAAGTCGCGGACAAATGTTAGTTATACATAAAAATTAACATTCTACGTTCAGGGTACAAAGTACTTCACATAAAAGGCAGGTATATAAAAAAACTTTAAAATTACCGCAATGATATTGCGTATCGAATGGTATCGATGTTAAATAATTCTAATTAAGGTTGTATCGATTTGTTTTGGTGTTGCCATAAATCATATGAGCAATAAACAACTGTATGATTGAGCGAGCTCACTTAGATTTTTTTTATTTTTGGATATGGCAATGTTATCAGTTTTTGTTCTCAATTCATTTTTTTTTTTTTTGGGATCTACGTAGTTAGGTACGACATTCGTCGAACGATGGAAGTTAACTAGGAATAATAGGTTCAATAAATCATTTAAGTAACATTAATAGATTTTTGGAAAAACAACGAATATCATAATAAACCCAAAATAACAAAGATTATTAAAAATAGTTATCCGTAAGCAAAGTTGTAAAATTATACTTAATTTAGTACTGATCATATTTTTAAAAATGATCTTAAATTCATCAGTAAGTATTTATTTCTGGAAAATCAATTCCATTTTATCAAGGTTATAAGTAAACATGTTTAGAATTAGGCTTGAATGATAAAAGTTGATCGACACATATACGGAGTTTTTGGCGGGATCTCAAACTGTCATGTAGTGGTTTTTGTTTTTTATTCATAAATTTGTGTTGTTTGACCCTACATTGTGTAATACAGGTGACATTTTGCATAATAAATCTTGGTTATTGTGCACAAGTGAAGTGGATTGGAAATAATAACATGGACCATGAATTCTGAGATGCCACAAAAACTCCCTAGAAAGTTCTAACAAGGGAGCCACCATCTTGTTAGGATCCTGAAATCGTCATAAGACTGGAAACTGTATTCACTCGATAATGGCAGTAATGGTTTTTAATAAAGAGTACCGGTTACCAAGTTAGGAAGAAAAAGAAAGAAAGAAAGACCCATATACAATGGGATTGGACGTTGAGATATAGGCTGGTAACTACCGAGACAGTCCCGAATGGATCAAATAAGCTGTAGAGATGAAATACCGAGACAATCCCAAGACAAGATCAATCCGAGACAAGTCTGTAGAGATGAAATAAAATACAATTACTCGTAATGGATAAACAGATAAAGAAAATTCTTTATGTGAAAGAGTGTTTGAGAATACATTGTCAAAATGGCATTCATTCATTAGGGACATTTTATTAACACTGTTAGCTATAAGAGCCCTGAGCCTCAGAAGGCTTTTACAGTTCCACCGGGTTTGGTGGCGAGCGCTGAAGGAACTCAGCCGCGAAAGGTAAGCAACAAGTTCCAAGGGTGCCAAAGTGGCCGAACCTAGGCAAAGTCGCGATCTGACTTAAATCGCTATATATAGAAATTCGAACTTCGAACTGGGAGGAAGGATGGAACATGTGTGTTTATATTTAGTGAATTGGCAATTTTTCTCTAAACTAACTAGAGACAAAAAAAGGTCCCTTTCAGAACCTATGTACCGGAGTGGTGTGCATGTGTGTGTAGGGATGCAGTGCAATGACTGTATGTTGGTAGCTAGTGAATGCAGTGTCACTGTATCGCGCGAGCGGCTGCTTGGCTCAAGGTACCTAACATTAGAGAGGATTATTACTGGTGCTTTATATAATATGTCACCGAATAATTTTACGAACCGTTAAAATAATCTAGTCAGATTGTAAACTGCAGGTAGATTGTGAACGAAAACAAATTATATTACGTGTATTTCAAACAAAACAATGTTTTATTTTTTAACAATTTGTGCAGCTGTCTCGATACCAAGCAATAAATATATGTATATAAAATCTAATTTATATTAATAACTATCTATTTACAATTAATATGTATCACCATCGTAAAATAGCGTAAACACACGTACTGTATTTAGTACCATAACATTTAAAAAGTAATAAAAAAAAGTTATTATTAGCTCTGGCTGTATGATGTTTGTCGATGAATAATTATTCGGTTAAAAAATAGTTGCCACCTCCACCCCAGTTCAACGTTTCCCGCCTCAAACGGACCAAGGTTACAAATGATCGACTTCACAACTAATTAACTACTAATGACGTAACTAACAAAAAAAGACATCAACGTTTCTATCAATCATTCGAATATTTAAAAAAAGAATTGTACAGAAAGAACGAATGGATAAAATATATCTCAAGTGTGTATTAGATCATGGTTAAGATGGTTCCGTAGGATTTATTTTTATCTCAGTATAAGTATAGGGTTTATATAGATTTAGCGTCTGATCGCTATCTCATCCGATGTTAAGTGACGATGTAGCCATAGATAATAACACTCAAAATCTATAAAAAGAGCTGTGACTTTTAAGGGCATCCGCTGGAAGACATCAATCAGTAGGTGCTTATTGACAGATTTCCAACTTGAGGCTGGTAACTAGCCAGGCGGGCATTAGAAAATGCCTTACCACCATGCTATGGTTTTATCGCGAATTATCCAATTACACTTACATTCTAATGAAAAATAAAAATTATATAAAGTTTTCTTAATATGACATATATAAACTAACTCATTTTCTCTACTTTAATATTATTAGCGTATTTAAATTATATTTTTATATATGTTATTGTCTATTTTAGGTTTTGAATAACTCAGTAATCTTGTATATATATATATATATATACCTATAAATCTTATATGCGTCTGTTAGTGATTCTATAACTTCTGAAGGACTTGACAGATTGAGCTCATATTTACACAATATGTTTGTTTTATTGACACGATGGTTTCTAAATATGTTAAGGTCCAATAGATGGCGCTGTTATCAAGGCTTTAACTACCGGAAAGAGGAATACAATGTTTTTTGTTTGATAGCGCTTTTATTGAGAAATGTAGAGATTAATCTATTTAATAACGTACTATGACCCTCCGTATACCCTATACCCTCCGTATTATACATTTTCGCTGAGTAGGTACCAGTAATAGTATATAAAAACTTATTACTTAATAAACGGGACTCTCTTTAAGTGATATTGTCTTACATTGTCACAAATCAAATGACTAATAAATGTTATTTACAAACGAAAATAAAAGATATATCTACCAAATTTACGGAACCCCAATCGAACGAACAACTCGCCGAAAACGACTGGCCATTCATAATTCCAAATTTGAATATCGTAGGGTCATGGGCTTTTGTTTCTTTTTTTAAATGAACTTTTTTAAATTTCGTCAAGCGAAAGTGTCATTTCGCGCTCTGTCAGTCTTTTTAATTGCTTATAATAAATTTTATTATCTGTGTATTTCACTAAAGGTCTTACTTGAAGGTTTCTCAGAATAAATGTGTCGATTTTGTTTACGTTTTGCAACTATGTAAGTACCTACTTAAATTTCCTCTTTATTTTACAAGACAACGTTAAGGAGGTTTTGAGGATTTCACACTTATCTATATGAATAAAATTCTTGAGGTTAGCCGTTGTGCACGCATCACGCAAAATCTACTGCATAGAATAAAATATTACGATATCTCCATTAAATAAAAAGTTTTTAAAGTTTTAAGAAACTACGTATTTTATAAGCACTACGCGGTCTTCTGCAGCCGAAGCTGCGGAAGTAATTAGTAGTAAATAATATGACATTAAATACATAATTTATTGCTATACAACACAAATAGATAGATACTTTTTTATTTTAAATATGTATCTTAACAACAGGTATTTTTTGGTAAAAACAATATTAGTTACAACAATTATGTGTCTAATATCACAGACAATAGATTTCTTTTGGTCTATGATCATCAATAACCAGTAAAATTAAATAGACTTTATTTAAAAAAACCAGAGTTTTATTTAGCATCGCAGAGGTTTTTGCCAGTGTCAATGTTTCCGTCGAAGTATATTCGAGTTAATTTCGATTTTGGTCTTTTATTTCTAAGAAATATTACATGGATCCTAGTCGTTTAAAAGTCAATTAAGTAAGCAATATTTTGTTGAAGCGTAGGTTAACATCAAATTAAATTGTATTACGTAACAAATTAAGAGAATATAGACGTTAAATAACAAAAAATAGAAGCGAATTTATGTTACGCCGGTTGAGAAAAAAAATCAAAGGATTGGATATGATATTATTTGATAGTTTTATGTCTCTATTTTTATTAATTTATTTGTATAGTTCAGCGTTTACCTACAATCTCACCTGATATTAAGTAACGATGTGGTGCCGGAACACACCTATAGGTGCTTTGGTACAAATTTGCACCTTGAGGGTGGTATCTAGCTATGCCGGTATTAGAAAATGCCCTACCACCATGCTATGGTTTCATCACGATGTTTTCCTTCACCGCAAGCTGTAAGGATTCGAACTTCAAATAACAAAGCGTCAAACGACGCCGACGCTACCACTGAACCATCATTGCTTCGTAATTTCTAATAAGGAAATAAAATCATTAATTTATTAAAATGAAAACGAGTTAATATCATTCGGAATCAAACAGCTGTTACTTATAATATGAGAGATTTTAAATATTTTTTTATTATATATCAAATAACAGTCCGAATCAAAATATGTCGGCGTCTTTACGTTGAAACCGGGCGAGCTGCAAACTTATTTAGCGCAATCTGAAAATAAATACTCATGCGATTATAAACTCAAACGTTATAAAAATAAAAACTTCGGTTTATATAGTCGATGGTATGGTTCGGTTTGTTGATATGTCAGCCTTGTTTTTAAGGAACCGGAAACGTCAAAACGTTAGTTTTCGAATGTTCGCGTGATGCGCCAGACATTGTAACTGTTATTTTTCAAGTTTCTTTTTTTTTAATAATATTATTTTATTAAATGGTCAAACCCGAATGTTTGACTTAAAATACTTAGTTAGGAAAACAACAACTGTTTCTCGAATTTACTTTCCTAGATTAGGAAATAGCAGCAACAATAGTTTTAAAAATATATGTAAAAAACCATGTTTTTGTGTCTCAGTAAAATCATTGAGGTTCCGGGTTCGATTTCTGCAATCCAATCTGCTATTCCAAAGATAAAACTCCTGTTACCAAGTTTGTTTAAAATTGATTCTAAGATTACTATCTAAATTGGGATCATAAATGTAACAACAGCCAATTACACATTTTCTTCTTCTTCTATTTTTTTTTAACTTTAACTTCACTTGTGCACAATAAGTAATCTATATTATCCAAACTACCACATGTATTACGCAATACAGGGTTACAAGTTTATGAATAAAAAACAAAAACCACTACATGACAGTATGAGATCCTGCCAAAAACTCTCAATTGCATATCTTAACTAATATTACAAGGCGATATAGGGATGCTTATTCTATAAATTGAAAATTAAGATGCCTGAAGAAAGCAGATTTTAGCATTACTTAGTTAAAATTATATTAATATTTTCACCCACGAATAAGCAGACTCTGTGCCTTGTACCCCCAAGCCCGGTAAAGCTGTAAAAGCCGTAAAGGCTTCAGGGCCCCTAAGGCTAACAGTACAGTCAGTTCGAAAAAAAGCGTTGTACTACATGACAAATTAAAATTCTGTCTAAACGCTTGACGCACTTAACGAAGTTCTTTAACATTAAGGACTACAAAATATTTTTCATATATTGCTTCTAATTTATATTTATTTATACATTTTATAAAACTTAACGTATCTCTGTTTGTCTATCCGTTTATGTTCTATTCACTCGAAAACCGCTTATCTAAATTACATGTTTTTTAAATTTAATTTAAAGCAATAGTATCTGGCCATGTTATATGATATACTAGCTGTGCCCGCGGCTCCGCTCGCGTGGACTACTAAAAAGATTTTTATTTTTTATGCGGAACCTTAATTATTTTTCTGAAATCAAAGTAGCCTAAGTTATGCCTTATAACATCAGCTATCTGCCAGTGAAAGTACCGTCAAAATCGGTCAAATTTCGGAGAGTACCCGAAACAAACAGACAGACAGAAAAAAAAAAAAATGTTTTTTTTTATAGGTATCGTATATATTTTCATATGCATTAAGTAAAAATGTGTTAATTTTTACATTACAAACGGATACTTCGATCTATACAACATATATGTACATATAATAAAATTTCACTGGCAGATAGCTGATATTATAAGGTAAATCTTAGGCTACTTTTATTGTAGAAAAATTATTAGTTACGCAAAAAAATAATAATAAAATTGGTAGTCCACGTCAGCGAAACCGCAGTCACAGCTAGTTTGGCCAAAGTAACATAAGAAATAAAGAGTGACGAATCAATTCGGAAAAAAAGACCCATTTGAGGCGCTTAAATGGCTAATGCTGAGCAATCCATACCAGATATGTCATATTAGTTAAGAATTACTTAAAAAGACCTACAAAAGAGGCAGTGATTGAGAAAAGTCAGTCATAGAGGTGATTTTAATTTTTTTCTGTACTGTGTATTCTTGTCGCTGCTGATCTTGTTATAAATTTAACATCTAGGATGATGATGGAAAAGGTTTTTATTTGCTAAAATAACAGTAACACCGATAATCTTACGATAGTGAAGTTACAATGCTTGTGCACCGAGCGTGGTTACCGAACGATGACGTCACGGTCCCGTGCCACCATTGCGCGCGTCACAAAACATAAAATGATCCCCATTTCCCCCTTCAATTAAAGGAAACCGAGAGCGCTGCGCTCCCGTCGCTGGATCATACTAAACTGGACACTGATCAACGATTTCGAGTTCTCTTTTCAAATTTGAATGTTTTTAAATTGCTTTTTTATTGGACTATAATTTATGATAGCCACGATCGCCGATGCCAAATGGTTCGGTTAGAAAAAAAAAGAACTCCCGGTGAAGGAATGTTGCTAAGCTTATAGAATCAGATAAATTATTATTTGCAGAGAACAAAAACACATTTACACGGTTAAAACGTATAAATTAATTAATTTGTAATCATTTTTGTTACAGGTACGTTCGTGATGTTTATTAATACAATGAGATTAACTTTTTAATATTCATGATGGAGAATTTTATAGGTAAGTGTCAGATAAAAATAAAACTTATAGCCATATAAAATAATGTCCAATGAATAAGTAAACTATGGTATAAGAAGTATCTCTGAAGAGTTTTGAAATAAAAAAATGTGTCAAGTTCAATAAATGATCAGAATGACGCTATTGTGGTGCAGTATTAGAGCACGTTATAGGTATCTGCATTTTTTTGACGTTGGCACGTTTGGACGTGAATAAAAGCGTTATAGAGGGACGTCGCTACGTGCCATTCGAGTAGAGTCGCGTCTGTTCGGCTCTTTCCGTCTCAGCGCTCCAGCCCCCACATATTAATTATACTCACTACTTTAAGTGTGTGTTTGTTTAATTTGTTTCTTATGCTAACTTTATAGTTTATTCGTGAGTATCAATAAATTTATTCTATAAATATTTTCATAAAAATAAATAGTATATAAATATTTGAACTCCAAATTTTTATTTAAGCTTTTTCTTTCAATGTAAAGCTTATGCTATAGCAACGCCATCTATGAAATTCTATTTATGAACACTTCCTATACATTGAGATACTTCTCCTTACTTTTACACTCCATTAAGTAAACCTAATAAAATATCATTTTTCTTATTTCTATTTAATGACAACTGTAAATTCACAATTCTGCCAATGTCTACTGAATGCAATATTTTCTAATTATACTTGTATTCTTTAAAAAATACTCTAACAAGATGGTGGCTCCCTTGTCAAACCGTGCAAGGAGTTTTAGTCGAAATTTTTTAGTTATTATTTATAATCCAGTGCACGTGTGCACAATAACCAAACTACATAATAATAAACTTATTAATTAAAAAAAAAACACTACATGATCAACCAAAATACCGCCAAAAGCTCCAATAAAATATTAATAGATAATAATAACAATTATTTTTATTACAATAACAAGCAAAGGAAATTAATTTAAACATCCAAAGTCACAAAAAGGGCTTGATATCGTTATTCAGTTCTAAACGAATGATAATACATTTGTAAAAAATATTATTTTGCCATATTTTTCCCATTATTATTCTACCAACTATAGTTAATAGACAAAATGGCGTCGTCACGGACGACACACTCGGTAATGGAAGTTTTATCTTATGCATGGCATCGGCCGTAGGTGCATCCGTATAGAAAACTTGACCTTATAATGTACATTTTTTATTCATACTCCGTACACAAAAATTAGTGTTACAATTATAATGAATAATCTTTATTCAAAATAAATAACATCGTAACCCATTTAGAAATGGATTTTACAAGAGCGGTTAAAAAAGAACATGTTTTTTTACATAAAAAAAGCAAGAAAAGTCATTTTATTTACAATGACATTATTACTCAAGAAAAAATGTATCTATTAGTCGTAGTAATAAGGCTATAAAATATAAAACAGGTATTTTTTGTGTATTTGCTTATTGCATAGTTAGTATGCTATTGTAAAAAAAATACGATGTTATTTATATCGGGTGTTGACATATACATGTTTTAATTTCTCACGATGCAAACTTTTTCGTGTATATAGATATTAAATCATTATTAACATAAATACAGAATGAATGTTACTTATCCATTCAGCCCAGTTATAAGACAAGGGAATTTTAATCGCCACCAATTAGACATACACTAAAAAGGACACGTCTAGCAAAACGGAACAACTTAATATTTCAACCTTTTTTTTTTTGTTTGTTTTTTTTTTTATTTATATAAAAAGGCAGCAGAATATATGGAGTAGTATTCTGGCTCCGAGTAACCGGTGTTTCACACCTTGCCGCTTGCACAAATAACAGTTCCAATTAAAATGTAAGGAATGGGTTAGGAATTTTTTAGACTCGTAAGTAGTCGTTGGCAATATTAAAAAGCAGATATATTTTTTATTAACTAGTTTTCATTTAAACGACTAGTATGCTTTTATTTATGTTTTGTATATTATTATAAGCTTTAATTAACGAGTACTTTAATAAGAAATTAAACTTTTAATTTCGTAATCAGAAATTATTGTTCAATTTTAAGAGTATATTATTTATTTTATAAGTGTTTGTAACACGCTTATATTAGCTTCATTTGTAACTAACTAACAAACAATATAATACATTTTTTGTAGTCAATTTTAACCTACTTCTAAAATGGTCGTATCGTAATGAAACTCTATATGTATATGTAGTTCGGATGACAACACTATAATTTGGTATCTTGGAGCTGATCTGATGATGGAGCCAGGAGGTGGATAGAGGAACACATCGGTGGCTACTAGTAAACTCCTCGAGTTTGGGCTCATGTGATTTGTTTTGATAAGCCCAATAGATTGAGCTTGATAACGACGGTGTAGTGATGGAGCCAGGAGGTGGATAGTGGAACTCTTCGGTGATTACTAGCAAACCTCTCGAGTTTAGGCTCATGTGATTCGTTATGACGAGTCCCATCGGTAACGAGATGTTATTATAAAGGTACAAAAGTTTTATAATTTTTAGTGCGTAATTAAAGCGTGTTTTTGGTTATTTAAAAATATTATCTATTATTTTTATTGCACAACCGATTATGTCGCGAAAGTCCTCTTATCTAAGTATAATTGGAAAGTAAAACATCTAAACTTACTATCTGTCTATTTTTTATCAATAATGGGGCACATAAGCTTTAAATTGATGCCTGAATCGTTTATTTTGATGAAGAATTAATGGAGATATGGCGTTGCCAGGAAAACCCCTCTGACAAATCTATATATATATATAATGTATGAAACTGACCCGCTGACTGATTCATTGACTGACTGATCGATCAACGCACATCTGATACTACTCGGACTACGAACGTAAAAATTTGCATGTAGGCTCCTTTTACGCTGTAGATGAGCATTAATTTATATCAGCATAAATTAGGATTTTTGGAAATTCAACCCCTAAGGTGGTGAAAAAGGGTATGAAAGTTTGAACGGAAATATGTCATTTTTTTAACAGATCTATTTTAATTGGTATATAGAAATTTAGTTAAAAAGTGTAAAAGATGGGGTATAGCTCAATTAAGACGTGATCCAAGCTGCGGGAAAAGCGCTAGTAGAATATATGATCATTTCCATGAATGGTTTTCTGTAAGGACTATTCTTTTTTATATATACCAACTCGGTAAAATGATTGTACACTGTACTGTATACACCACCTGATGTTAAATTCAGTTTGATTCTATCGGCAGCCGTCGATGTCATGTCGGCTTACTGCAGTACCTCTTAATGCCTCGTTTGAACAATCCAATATCGTTCGCTGGGATACCATTTCACATATCCACCGTACGCCAAAGGTCCAAAATGTATTTGTATTGTTGTGTAGGACTTTACGTTGAGGTACTACTTTGTATCTTTAATGTAGATTACACCTTTTGAAATTACTATTAATATTTAGGCGACTAAACTTTGTAAGAAGTCTATAAAACAAAATTAACTATAAAGATAGACTTGGATATAAAAACTTTATCAAAATTCATTTAAATCATTAGAACGGTTTCCGAGAAAACCCTTAGCTAAGAAGGCAGAGGTAGTTTAGCCTTTTCATGCAGTTAATTAGCTATGAATTAAAATAAGAAGCATGTAAATCGGATTAGTGAGTATCACGTAAAATGAATATAAATGGACAGAGAGACAGATAAATGTTTATATATCAGCATATGTCTATCTTTTACGGATCGCCCACAATAAGCATTTTTGGGGCAGCACAATTCGACCGACAGCATTATGTAGTCCACGCGAGCGGAGCTGCGGGTACAGCTAGTTATAATATGTACAGATGGTATACAAGAATTGCAATAATAGTATTATATACTAACAACCACCCGCGACTTCGTTTACGTTAATTTTATCACAAAAAATCTATATCAATCAGGGATAATCTAGTTTCCGTTAAGTGAAAAAGTTTTTAGAACCAGATCAGTCGTTATAGAGGTTACTTCCTACAAATATATTCACGCATTTTATCTCTTTGTAACGGTAGTATGAACAATATAGATATAGAAAAAAAATATCTATTAAAAAATATTCGTGGAACTTCTACACGTAGTTGAAGTGAAACTTATTTGAATTTGAACACTATCCATTTCAAACCACTATGTATTTATCTTCCATGACGTAACATGTAACGTTACACAGAACAAAAATCGTGTCACAAGAAGTTTGACAAATTTAATTAAAAAAAATTTAATTTGTTTGTGAACGTGTCTAAAAGTTCTTAAGTCAAAAGATAATCGAGTATTTATTTTTATAAGGACCGCCTGTCGGTCGCGTTCGGCGCAACAGATGTCATACGGAACCCGGACTGGTGACTCTGAATTTTATTTATTAGTTTTTAATGACACCGAATTCGACGGTAGCCGGCGACCGTGCTTTTTCACTATACGGAAGTTGTTTACGACATTTTTATCATAGTGTGAATAAGCTGCTTTGGGATTTAATCAATGCTGTGTCCGTTTTTCACCCGTGTTACGCACTCGTGTAGCCTATCATTATTCTCACTTCCCGTACTTGCCTACAGCTTGCCAGATTGCTTGACTTTCATCGTTACTGCTCTGCTCCTTAGAGCCGTAACGTTATATTATATAGCCTAAAACCTTTAACAATAAATCGGCTATAAAACGTAAAATATTTTTTTTAATCGGACTGATGGTACAAGAGGTTAGCGCTTTCAAACAAACAAACAAATTTTTAGCTTTATATATTAGTATGTGAATATTATTACTTCGGTATACAAATAATTTGAGTATATTATCAATATGCACGCGTTAAGTATAAGATACGTGGAGAGGCAATATAACGATTTCAATTTTTGCTACCAGTCTATTATTTTCTCCGTCTATATTACGTACCGCGGGCTATATATGAAAATCTATTCTTAAAAAGTACAATTCAAAAAATAATTATGAGAATACATACCAACTACTTCGTAATACACCCTCAAGAATACAATGGCAAATAAAATTTTATTAATTATTTTACATATAAAGACATTTTTCAGATTGAGATCAATAGTTTATTCCTGTTATTGCAACTTATATGTTACAATAAATAATACTTTTAGTACACATAATAATGCTGTCTTTATTAATAAAATGCTAATCAAAAAACTACTAAATTGAAAGAAAATTGTGCGTGTAACCTTTGGTCGTAGTTGAAGTGAAACCTCTATGAAATTAATAGTATATATTGACAATATAATTCAATGAAAATGTGTTAAAGTATTACTTTTGATTGACTGTATAGTTTTTTTTAAAACGCATTGTTCGTAATTCCATCTTGGTGAATTAAGGTCATGTGTAGCAGTCGAAAAAATAAAACCGCGTAGACCCATACGTCAAACGTGTATTGCTGCCGGCGGCTGGCAACAGACTAGCTTATTGGTCAGTCTTGTTCCCCTCCCGCGTCCCGCAGACCATTAGGAGTGTCGCGCTTACGGCTGTCGAGCTACAGCTTTTCACTAGCGTAGCCTATAAAATGTATATAGGTTTTTTTTAAATATATTGTAATGGAATTAAGATGCTGTTATTATGTATATTTACACTAAAGCTTATGAACTTGTTTGTTTGAACGCGCTAATCTCTGGAACTACCATCCATATTTGAAAATATTATTTTGCATTTTATAACTTATTTATTGAGGTAGGTTAGCTATATAACTTCACGCTAAGACCCTAAGGAGCCATAAATTTCAAGCGATCTGGCAAGCTGTAAGCAAGTACGGGAAGTAAGAACAGCGGTAGGCTACACGGGTGAAACTGTGGGACTCAGCTAGTTATTCATATATAAATCAACAAATTGTGCAAACGGTGTACCTAATATAGAAGCTATATCGAAATTGAAACATGCCTCACAGATAAATCTGACCCGAAAAATATACTGTCTACTTCCCATATAAACTTTGGCATCCACTTTCAAACTATTAGGGGTTGAATTTCAAGAAAATCCTTCTTAAGCGATGCCCACAATATAAAAATAATACCCTTTTCAAATTATAGCAGTTTGGGCTGAGCGATAATGAGTCTGTTTCGACAGCGTATCACCTTTAATATAATTTGTAAAAGAAATGTATGATGTTATAATCTTGTAATGAATTCTTCATCGAAACCCTTTTATACATAATTTGCCATTGTCTCTATAGTTACTCGTACTTACATTTGAATACAAATGCCTTTTTTTTTAATAATACATATTTTCTTTTCGTTTTTATCTTTAGAATTCTAAATTCAAAAACTTCCATCCATTCATTAAATTAAAACCACCAGTAATTGACACTGCACCAATAGTTGACACTCTGACGAAGAAAATTAAATATTAAGAAAAAAAAGTAAGCCAAAGATCGAAATGGCCAAAATCACTGATTACTGATATATTTTTAATGTTATAAATACATATAGGTACAGTCAGTTATAAAAATCGGTTAACAAACTCAAGACTTCAAATCAATTTAGTATAAAATATTTAATTTTCTTCGTCAGAGTGTCAACTATTGGTGCAGTGTCAATTACTGGTGGTTTTACCTTACATTATTTTAATTTTATAGTGTTTATTAATTTAGTATCTATAATCTATCTTTATTTGGTATAAGTTCTGGTATATTACATTGTAATATTTATAGGTTACAAATACAAATTAGTAACATCCAGGCTTGATTTTATTTCATTATTATTACAATTATGATTTTATATTGTTTAAATATAGTGTACATCTGTAATAGGTTAGGATATCTGTATTTGATTTAATATATATTTTTTTAAATAATTTACTATATGCGTGCTGTTGGTGTGGTGACTATATTAAATAAATGAATACTAATTAATTACAAATAAAAATCGTTGTGTACTAAATTATAAATTTTACAAAGCAATCCAACTGCTTTTTGTCAGGATGTACATGTGAAAGTTCATAAGAATTTAACACCTGTCTCGTAAAATAACGTTGTAATTGTTTCCAAATTGTTGTTATACATACGAGATTTTTGTCATCATTATCTTAAACTGTTATTGAAACCTTTTTGTTAATTACTTGGTAATTTTTATTTTATTTTAACTTTTTGCTTCTTTTATTGCTATGACTAAATAATAAACAATTTATTTTTAACTCTGTTATAACAGAATATTGACACTGGCAAATCATTATGCGACACCAAAACAAGAAAACAAAAAGAATTCCGTTATGTGGGTTTTTGGCGGGATATTAATCTGTCATGTAGTATTTTTTCTTTTCATTTTGCATCATATAGCTTGGTTAGTGTGAAGTGCACTGGAAATATAAGATGGCACATGAAATCATCAAATCACACTTGTAAAACTAATTATACGCATATAATAATGGCAGTAGTAATATAATCTTTTATAATAAGGATTGGTTGCCAAAATAAAAAAGAAGGTTATTATAGTTAGAATTTTGACCATAGACATTTACTAATTTAGAACTTAAATTATGGCTGAACAAAGATTGGATCTTACACTACTTACATCTTACTGAAGATGTTACAATATATATCTTCCGGAACCTTACATCCTAGTCACCCAAATAAAAATACCTCCCATATAATTTTAATACATCTAATAGCAGTCAACGACAAAAGTAGAAAAAATGCAACCATCGACAATTACCAGATACCGACGGAACGTCATTGTGCCCGTCAATTTATTATTTTTTAAAATAACAGTTTTGTTCGAACAAAATAAATTCACGCTCAGCTGCCCAGGAGTATTTGTGCGTGTGTTTGTATGTCAGATTGTATTAGAGTGTGTGTGTTTGTATCGAGAGTGTATATAGGATGTTTTTGATTGCGTTGATGACTGATTAATTACAATATGTTTACTTTCTAAAAATCTCATTTTTATATAGAGTGTTTCTTTTGAGATCGAGCCGGATAATTATTTATATCTCAAGGTTGGCAATGTAAGCTGAGATTTGATGATGATACTTGTAGAGATGATATCAAGTATAACCTTAAAAGAGAACAGGTGCTATCTTGCATCTCCCTGTTCTTAACAACATATTGTTTTAAAGATAGTAACAAAATACGTAAGTACCGATTTTTTTTTCATAAGTTTGCGTTTATGATGCTATATTGTGTACCTATTATTGGTGTTATTTTACGTAATATACTTTAGTTATTGTGCACAAGTGAAGTAGATTATAAATAATGACACGATCACAATCTCACCTGATCTTAAGTGACGATGTGACCCAAGATAAGCCACCTACCTATACAATCATACATATCTACATTCCACGCTAAGCCTAGTGGAAGACAGGCTCTTAAGTGCAGCTACCGGAACACACCTACTGGTGCTTGGCCACAGATTTTCAACTTCAGGGTGGTAGCTAGCCCGGCGGGCATTACAAAAATGCCCTACCACCATGCTTTGGGTTCACCACGATGTTTTCTTTCACCGAAAGCTCAGGCTCATTGCAGGGATTTGAACTCATGTTTATTCACGCGTTGTTCGTACTTGCTACCACTGAGCCATCATTGCCATCCTAGCATCCAAGGATTTGTCATCTAAGTTGTCTGCGGCCGGCCTTGTCCTCTCTTTCCTGTAGCCTTGGTAAACCACTTCCTCACAATACAGGCAATTGGTCTTCGCATTACGTATCCATGCCATCTTATTTTATCTAACATAATATTTATAAGAACTTTGTAGAATTTGTAAAATTGCTAACATTTCCCAGTTATACCGATGTTGTTATAAATCCGGCAAATAAATGTGACGTATTTAAAAAATATAAAAAAAGCGTGTAGGCATAGCCAAAATCTAAGAATCGTAAAAATAACTCTTATAATTATTGAAAAAATTGCGCACATACAAAAACAACCTTATTGTTTTTGACCACCTAATATAATAAAGCTTAAGGTATTTTTGTTTGATTGTTTAAATACGCTAATCTCTGCAGTTGCAGAGATTGCCAGGCGGATTCGTAAAATTATTTTTTTGTATGATAGCCAGATGCATGAGGAATAATATAACTTCACGCTACCACCCTTAGGAGCGGAGCATTAACTATTAACGTCATGCAATCTGGCAAGCTGTAGACAAGTACGGAAATTGAAGTTTGTCGAAAAAATTAATACGGGTGAAACCGTGGAATACAGTACGTAATAAAATTATAAGTAGTGGATTACATCCAACTCGCAAGGACACGTACTACCAAGAATGATGGCCGCATTGCCTCATTGTAACCTAGTTTTGATAATATTCTGAATAGATTGTGACATAATAAATAAAAAATCATCAAAATTTAGTACTTTTAAGAATTTAGGCAGTAAAATATCTAAATGAAATCATATTCAATTATTACGTAAGTCACTTGTAATTTAATTTCAATCGATATCGACAAAAAAGGGGCACAGATAAGTACATCAATAAAAGGAATTTTCTTATGGTTATTATGGGTGTTTTATTTTTTGAACATATTTTATCACCCAGAATAAAAACTATGTTTAATTACAATTTAATGAGGACATCATGCTGTATGTGTGTCGGTGTGTTTATGCACATCAATTACGGAGGCAGCGCGCGGAACCGCGTCCGTCCGAGGGCGATGCGCATGCGCCGAACATTCGGAGGTCATGCGTCTTGCGTACGCGCTCACTACTATTGCATGTTAACATTAATAACTTCAATTATTAACGATAACGTTACTCAAATAAAATTTTTCTATTTCGTTCTCTGCGTATTTTAGTTTCGGTTTTTTTTAACTATCTGTGCCTCACGGTTTCCCCGTGTTAAAATGATTCGACCAATTACACACACCTAAGTGATTCTAGTTTCGTTTTTCACTTTTCGGCATCAGCCAGTAGTATCCAGCCGCCGGAATGCTTACAAACCGGTATGACAGCAACGATTTAAAAAAATCGTTCAGCATATTTATATGTTGAACCAAGTAAGATAACAGGTTCGTTATACCCTCCTAAACCACCCTTCGTGGTATCTCAAGCCTAGGTCCGTTCCTCCAGCATGGAGCCCTTGAGCCAAGCAACTGCTCACGTGATACAGTGACACTGCATTCACTAGCTACCAACATACACTGCATTGTACACACATGCACGCCACTCAGGTACATAAGTTCTGTAAGGGGCCTTTTTTGGCTAGTGAGTTAAGACCAAAACTGACAGATTACTAAATACATGTATGTATACGCATGTTTTTTCTTTCCACCCAAATGTTAGTATATTATAGTTATGTAGTTCTTCTTCTTCTTTTTCCTAACTTGGCAACCGGTCTTCTTTATTGGAGACCATAACTTCAATTATCAAGTGTACCTATATAGTTCCAGTGTTATGACGATTTGTGTATCCTAAGAAGATGGTGGCTCCCTTGTTAGAACTTTCCAGGGAGTTTTGTGGCATCTCAGATGCCATGTTATTATTTCCAATTCACTTCACTTGTGCGCTATAACCAAACTTTATTATGTATAACGCCACCTGTATTACACAGTATAGGGTCAAATAACATAAATTTATTAATAAAAAATAAAAACCACTACATGACAGTTTGAGATCCCGCCAAAAAAAACTCGGTTATATAGTTAGATCGAATTACGGATAGTGAATTAGATTGCGATGTTCGCATATCGGACACTTTGGCACCCTTAATGTTGTTGGTACGCTTTCGCGGCTGAGTGTCTTCAGTGGTCACCCCCAAGCCCGGTGAAGCTATAAAAGCCTTCTAAGGCTTCAGGATCCTTAAGAATATAAGTTAAAAGAGAAATAGATTCTCAAAAGCAGATTTTTAACTTGAAGGTACTGATTGACCTAAGTCCCATTGTAGGGTTTGAAAGTAAACATCTTCTTTAATGTTTAAAGGTTTTTGGATTTTACCAACATAGATACAGAGATTACCTCCTATATATAAAAAACAACTTTGACTGTATATAATAGTATTATCTATAGATAAGATTGTTAGTAAAAATGAAACAGATAAGTAGGTGGTAGGGTTGTCTTTTCCAAGTGGGTTGCGATCACCATACACGTGGTGAACCGTCACAGTGACTCGATTTTGCTTGAGGCGTTTCGGCATCAGCCTGTGCATATCCAGTTATTTGGGTACAGGCCGGCATGACAGCGGCGACTGTCGATTGATTACCGATCTCTCAGTGGTCGCGCGTTGTGTGTGGATTGTACTGTGCTCACCATCAGGGACAGTACGGACCATTTACTGCTATAAAAAATAAACAATGACAATTTATTTTACATTAAGTGTCCTTTTATGGCAAATGCATACAAACAAATTCAATTACCTACATGCCTCGTTGAGTATGAAAAATATTTTATTACAAAAAAAAACAAAACAAACAATACTTACATTCTAACACAATTAGCAACAAAACCTACTAAATGTTTGATAAAAATCGCAAACAGCCCGTTTAATCATAGTAATTAAACAATTATAAAATTTAACAGACGAAAAATAAAAATTCATCAAAATTAATGTGTTGCCAACAAAGTTAAAATTGTTCTCTATACTCAATTCAAATGATTACATTATTGATGTTTCAGAATTTCTTATTTATGAATTTTACAACATTCTTTTGTGTCGGATATTTATAATTTAATTGTTGATATTTAAAGTTATAAAGAAATATGATATTTTGCGGCTTTGTTGCCGGATTTCGGTTTAGAAGAATTTTATATATTTTTGTAAGATTTATGATAAAACATAACTATCGTACATTACCATACCTATTGTTCTCGGACGCCATTAAAAATACGAAGAAAAATAATGTCAGTGTTTATAGAAAAATGCTAAAATCAAAGAAAGTGATAGTTTACAATTCCATATATTTTCATTTCCAATGGCAAAACTCAAAACTGTTGCAACTCTTAAATTATTAAAAAAAAACCTGGTCACATTTGAATTTTCTTGAATATTGGCAACGAGACGTGTGAAAAGTAAAACACAATTTTAAAAATATATCTGTCCTACTAATGTCAATACAATAATGGCTCAGTGGTAGCGTGTAGGGACATCTCATCGATGGACGTGAGTCCCTGCTATGAGACTGCTCTTTCTCGAGGAAACCTTAGCATGGTGGAAGAGCTCATTTTAATGCCCGACCTGGCTAGCTACCACCCTCAAGTTGAAAATCTGTCGCCAAGCACCTATAGGTGTGTTCCGGCTGCACTTGAGAGCCAGACTTGTCACTGGGCTTAGCGTGTTATCATCTTGGGCCACATCTTCCCTTAAGATTAGAAGGGATTGTGTGTGATGGGATGGGATGTGTCCACAACTCAAAAACTTAAAAAAAGTGTCTTCTACTTTAATACAAGTATTTACTGTTTATATTTATAATATAATAACATTATTGTAACCTTTATTCGTGTCTATGCTTTCTCTTAATGTTTAACGTATCATTTTATTATATTCCTGCATATCTCATAACACGATATATTTTATATTGTGTCTGTTTTGTTTTGTGGTATTATCACAGAGTACGTAGAGGTATTATGTATTCTTATTTTAGGTTATTCTACTGTACACCGAACAATTGGCAACCCAATTCAATTTTTTTTATTAATTTATTCTGCCTTTGTAGGCAATTTCGCCAGTGTCAAATGTGACAATAACACATTTTAGAGTTTATTAGCCAAATGATCGGTGTACTGTAGAATAAACTAAAAACATAACACATAACGACACAACACAACACAACACAAAAAAGTCATAAATTTATAAATCTGTATAGATATAATAAAATTCAAGTATCTGTTTGTAATGTCAAAATAACAGCTTTTTACTAAATGCATATGAAAATATAAACGGAATAATTAACTAAAGCCCAATTTTTAAAATCTTTGACTGTCTGTCTGCTTGTTCCGGGTATTCTCCGAAACGGTTGCATCGATTTTGACGGGGCTATCACTGGCAGATAGCTGACGTTATAAGGCTACTTTTTATATGTTATAACTTAGACTACTTTTTTGACTATTTAGTAATCCGCACAAAAAATAAAAACAGTTTTTTAGTAACTACGGAGCCGCGGGATCAATTAGTAGATAATATTCTGTCATCGGATCTGCAGATCTCTAAAACGTGTATTTGTCACATTTGACATTGGCGAAATTGCCTATATAGGCAGAAGCCATGATTATAAATAATTATAATAATGCGATGTTAATTTATGAAACAAACGGAGTTTTTGGCGGGATCTCAAACTGTCATGTAGCGGTGTTTGTTTTTTTTTTTTAATTCAAAAATTTGTGTTGTTTGACCCTATATTGTGTAATACAGGTGGCATTCTGCATAATAAACCTCGGTTATCGTGCACAAGTGAAGTACCTAGATTGGAAATAATAACATGGACCATGAATTCTGAGATGACACAAAAACTCCCTAGAAAGTTCTAACAAGGGAGCCACCATCTTGTTAGGATATTGAAATCATCATAGGACAGGACAATATATTCACGTGATAGTGGCAGTAATGGTTTTCAATAAAGAGGACTGGTTGCCAAGTTAGGATGAAGAACAAAAACTAATAAAATTAATAAAAAAGCGTTATTTCTGGAGTACCATACTCTTACCATTAAATGCTGTACAATTATTTTGCCGGTCTACGATAAAAAATTGCCAAGTGCGTGACGGACCATTCGCAGTGTAGAGTTCCGTAGTTGCCCATCCAATATGCAGACTTAAGGATCATTCATGTTACACCGGGCGACACGGCCTGGACACGGTCAAACATTTATAGTCTACTTTTGTATGATATACGATCGGGACGGGATAGACGAGTAAAAAAATCCCACTTTAAATGTAAGGGAGGTACCGTAAATGATATTTTTTAAAGATTTTTAAAGACGGCTTTATAGTACTAAGAAACTCTGAGCTAAGCCGCGGACAGCCAGACGGACATAGACACACATCCTTTTAACTTCAGAACCCTAAAAATGTAGGTAGCTTCAGTTAAGGCACACAAAAATATCTACCCATCTAGTATTTACCTATAAGCCATTGTTTATCGCAATGATATGTATATCAAACTGTCTCAGCTAAAATTATTCTTTTTTCAAATATCGCTTTGAATAACCAATAAAATACTGATTTATTTTCAATCAAACATCATAATAAAGTAATAATCAACAGTAATATAATTAATAAAGGTTTGCGTTTTGCGTTGTGTGGTCGGATTATTGGGAGTTCGTACCGATCACTCATATTCTCGCATAACTAGTTCTCTCACGCACACATAAACATATCGTGGTTATATTTTATACGAGGAAAGCTATGCTGTGCTATACTATATTATCTTAAAATTGTTTTTTTTTTCTTTTATACAATATGTATTATACCGATAGACAAAAACGTTCATGAAAACCATTAGTTCAAATACTGATATTAGTTAGAACTAAAGTTCGTTGCAGCGCTAAAAAATTATGTCGTCTAACGAAACTATTAAAACATGGAGCGCTAGATCGTTTATAGAGTATAGTTTTCTCGCAACCAAAACGTAAATAGAACAAGATGGCGTGGCATTTAAATGAATAAATTTTGTTTTTCGTTTGTGGTATAATGGTATCACTACCTATTTATTCACTTGATAAACAAATTATTTTACTTACTTGAATACTGTTTAAGTATTTACGTTCACGTTCACGCTTTAATTCGAATTATGAGAATTTTCCTACTATTAGCGCTAAAGTCACACTACAGTAAGGTGTACGGATTGCAGTATAGTTTAGTCAAATAGAGTGAGTGTTCGGATCGTGAAATCTAGTACCTAGTAAATAATACGGATGGTTTTGTCGCTACGAAGCGAACGTTCTCGAGCGTAACTAATGTTATTTGGTAATAGTGTACCGTGGACAATTGAGATCATTGTCATTGTCTTTTATACAATAGAATAAGAAGTTTTCTTTGTCAACCCTTTTTGTCTTATTCAGTCTATTCACATATTGAAGAAGACCGGGCAAAAAGCACCATACGCATGCGTACTACATCTGATTGAAAAATATAACACTAAGCCCAGACCATATAAGTATAAATTTAGTCTTGAATGTCATAACAATAAACTATGAAAAAACTATCATACTTGTTCTTTTTAGCAAATTCCGTTTCAGGAACAAATACTGAGATTTACTAACCGAGTGAATTCTATCATTATATTACAGAATTACCACGATAAACTACGCATATCATTATTAAGTTCTCCTTCTTAAAACCTAAAAACTTAAACTTAACTTAAAACCTACCTATTGAGCATGGAGGAGGATCGAGCTGTCAAAAGAGCATACTTGGGACAACTAACTAGTCGGCCCATGTATCGCTGGCGTAAAACTGTCGAGGCAGATCTGCATCAGCTTCAAGTCGGTAATTTGCAAGAAACTGCGTAGGATTCGAACAAGATAGGTGATCTCATTTTGAAGACCAAAAGCGTTTTTGGATCACTGACCCAAAATAGTAAACAAATTATATTAAATCTACTTACGTCGCTTCCAATCGCATAGTTCCGCGTCTGTACAACCTGATTCACACAACGACAATATCTTTGATGTATATATTATAGGCAGTCACACACAAACAAAAGCTGATATGCATCGACCTACCAAGTAATTATATGTTTACAAACACACCCGCTATATGTATTGCTACAGCACGACATTTATAGTATACATATGTAGTTATGTTGGATAGTGTTGTTAATATAGTGCTTCTTGAATATATCGATTATTATTAGCAAATAGTCTATATCTTCTATACATATTATAAAAAACTCAACGTATCTAGTACGATACTCAACGTATCTGTCTGTCCGTTTATGCTCTTTTCACTTGAAAACCACTTATCCGATTTTTTATTTTATTTTAATTCATAGCCATGTTATCTGGCCAGGTTATAGGATGTATTTTAAGATAAATTAAGATATGAGTTAAGCAGTGATGATAATGGTGAATCAGTTTGGGAAAAAGACGCATTTGGGGCGCTTAAGGCTTACGCTGAGTAAACCATTCGAGCTATATCAAATAAATGTTTACATAAATGTGCACATTTTAAAAAGATCTACAAATAAGGTAGCAGTTACATGTGTCTATCTAGGGATCACCCACAAATAAACTTTATATTTATAAACTCGCTTCTTCAAAGAGCTACTCTTTCCTTATAGCTGCATTTTATTTTTTTATAATATATTTCTCTAAGCAAAAGGATGTGTGATCTTTGTGAGATGACTTTACATTATCATTTAAAAATAATTATTTCCAAATATCCGCTATCATCAAAAATCATGAATCGTAGAATTTTTAGAATCTATATATTACGCCTTTGGAAAAAAAATACGAAACATAAAATATGTAATGTACTTTATCGATATTTATACCGTTGACACGTCCCATCACTAGCGCAGCTGGACGTTTCTCCAGCACGTAGACAGTGTTATCACAATAATGACAGATCTCAAGCTCGAACGCTACGTGAGGCAAAAATACCGCAAGTTGATTCTACTTCGTTTTTTTAAATATTCATTGATACTACACTTTATTTCCATAAGTTTAGGGTCTAAAATTATGTCTGGAAATGCAAATATAAACTTGTTTCGTTGGCTTGTAAACGTGATGTCCTCTAAATAGAAATAGTGGCGGATGAAATCAATTTTTATATTAAGTTTTGTTTATTTCATAGACAGTTTCTTTTCTTTTTTTTATTTAATGCCAACTGTGTTCGTCCAAAATTCTGCCAACGACACGTGAATAGTGTATCTTCAAAAAGATGGCCGAACCCTTATTAAAACTGACCCAGGAGTTATTGTAGCAACTTTAAATGCATGTGACCTAGAGGTCTCAAAGCTTTCGTTGAAGCATTAAAGGTCGATAATTAATAATAATAAAAAAAGTGCGATTCACACGCGATAGAAGTGAAACATCATTTTAAAAGATATTTTATATTTTATTAAAAAAATTGTGCAATATACATACACACCGACATTTGCTATCTCGCTCTGGCTCACACAAAGAGGAGAGACCGATAATGTGCGTAAACGTTTAACGCGTTGGAAGTCGCATCAGAAGTTTCACTTCAAAAAAAACAGAAGTAAGTAGTTAACTGAGCCTCACCTTTTGTGTACTACCTCGGTACCCCTTAACGGTGACCACCAAGAGAATAATATCTATTGATTGTCGTCAACGTCACGCAAATACCACAGTAAAAGCTTCTTGATAAATAGATGTAAACTAATCTATATGTTTTTCACCATCTGTGTGGTGGTTTCAGTTTGCAATAGATTACAATGAAGTCAGTAAAACTATATGTTTGTACGTCTATGTACCAGGAGATCATAACAACTGAAGTGGTTACAAAAGATACAATCGGAATAAATTTCCGTGGCCTTGATGATGAATCATCGTAACATGCGATCAAGTAACTAATTACCAAGTGGTTTGAATTCCTACTATTCTAGATTTTTTATCTTTTGTATTATAAATTCTGTTGGATTATTTTAACCGTAAGTTTAATTTTTAGCGGGAACTAACTTGTTTTATATTTACCCAGTTAGGCACTAGAAATTAGTGGCATTTTACGCAATCGATTACAATGCAGAAGTAAAATTTATTCGAAATAATAAACACGGAATGGGAATTTCGAATCACGTCCAAATCTCATTGTAAAGTTTTAATAAGGTTTAGCCACTTTTTTAGTAGAAAGTAACTAAATAGATACTAACAAAAACATAAAGATTTTTAATTGAAATCATGACGGATATAAAACATTGACACTGGCAAACGTTTTGACGACGCAAATAGTGGAAATACAAAAAAAATGCGGACCACTGCGAAGTTAACAAGATTGTTTTTTTTTTTTCGTAAGTAGTATTTTATAGACATAGTAACCTCATTCTAGAAAAATAAAAGATCTAAAATCCAGTTCTTCAAAATGACCATTTTTATTTGAGCTTCCCTCGTCCTTATTTGCTTTATATTGTATATTGTTGAGGCCACTTTCAGATGTCTACATAATTTGCATATACAAATTAAATTTAACTTGTTGCTCCATCTAGTGGATTATTCTAGAATTTTATTATTTTGAACTGTTTCACTGTAGCCGTGAAATTGAAAATGTGACAAAAAGCTTTTAACCTCATCCTATTGGCATTAGGGTACTGACAGCGACAATAATAAACATTAAAAACCAGTCAAAGTGTCTCACTTTCTTTAGTCGTATTTCATTAGTAGACAGTATATAGTTAATTAGCCAGTGGCATTCGCTGCAGTTTTTGTAAGCCTTTGGTTGGTTATAGCTAAAGAAGCTATGAACTTTTTGTATACTTAATACGCTGAGCCTTTGACCACAGTCTCACTTAATATTAAGAGACCATGTGGCCTAAGATTGTAACACTCTGAGCCTAAACGTATCTCAAGTGCAGCTTCCGGAACACACCTATAGGTGCTTGACGACAGATTTTCAACTTGAGGGTGGTAGCTAGCCAGGCGGGCATTAGAAAATGCTATGGTTTCACCGAAAGTAAAAGCTGATTGTAGGGATTCGAATCTACGACGATACACGATCGACACGGGTGTCCAACAAAGCTACCATAGAGTCAAATAAGATATTATAATTAAATTAATATTTTTCATTTCGTATGATAACGTTTTTCTTTCGTTTTTATTTAAATATATATTGATATATATAAAAATCTTGTGTGCGTCTGTTAATGATCTTGTGACTTCTGAACGACTTGACCGATTAAGCTCATATTCACATGATATATTTGTTTTATCGACAAGATGGTTAATAGCTATGTTAGGATCAAATAGGTGTCAAATAGTCGTTATTTAATCAGAATTAAGACCTTTCAATACTGTTTCGTCATTACATATTACTTATAAAAATATAATATATACTTATTTGATACTGTCGCAATAGTTAAAATTTATTAACCATACAATCTTCTATAACAAAACCGTAAAAGTTTGATATGACCATAATAAGTATATGGAATCTATATACATATAATAAAATTGAACTGTCTGTTTGTAATGTCAAAATAACAGCTTTTTACTAAATCCATATGAAAGTATACACGCTACTTATAAGACAAAATCAATTTTTTAAAGTTTTGCCTTTCTCTCTGTTTGTTCCTGCTAACCTCCGAAACAATTGGACCGATTTTGACGAGACTTTCACTAGCATATAGCTGATTTTATAAGGAATAACTTAGGATACTTTTATTTTAGGAAAATATTAGGGTTTCGCACAAAAAAATAAAAGCTATTTAGTGGTCCATGCGAGCGGAGCCGCGGGTTCAGTTAATTGTGTATAAATTTTATTATATTTTTTCATTATTTATTAGAAAGATATTTTTTCTATATAATTAGTGTCTAAATTTGTTATACTAACAGCGAAATTACTGTTTTTATATTTACAGAGAAAAGTCATATCTAAATATCATTAAAATACCAATTGATCCAACAATACTAATGCATAATGAAATAAAAAAAATATAATAAGCGAACGTGACTAAAATAATATATAAATAAAAAACACATCAACATAGTAAAAAAAACATTGACAATTGTTATATAGAAAACAAGTTCTCACGATTACAAGATAATGTTTTTTAATATAATGTTAGAGATAAAAACGAGACGAAATTACATATCTCTGAGGAGTCGGGAAGGGAACAAAAAAATTGTCACCCGCAATTTTCCAACTGCGTTCTACGGTTTCTCACGGCCCGTCGCTTTTCGACGGACAACCGAAAACTTACCATAGTGAATGATTCGTATATAATTATACTCGTAGTAACGGCTTCCGTCTCCGGAGGAAAACCGAAATTGCTCTATTGCGTGTCATTGCTTACAAACAATGATATTCAACGAATAATAAAAAAAAGTACTCGAAAAATTGTAGCCACGATTTACAAACAATACATATAATAATAAAACTCTTTTTACAAAAGTCAGTCAGTACACGTGAGAGAAGTGAAATTTCATTAGCATTCAAATATTATATTAAAGTAACGTAAAAATAAAAGTCTAACCCAGTACTAAGGCAACAGAATATATTAAGAGATACATGAACTAGCGTTTAGTCCCAATCTCATCCGCCTTTCATAAATTGACGTTATTCAGAAATTGGCGGATTTTCAACATAAGGATTAGCTAGTCATGCAATGAAAAAAAAAACGTTCTAAAACCGTACTGAGGTTCATCATTTTGAGGGGTTCCGTAGCCAACAAGGAACCTTTATACTTTCGCCATGTCTGCCCGTCTGTCCGTCCCCGGCTTAGCTCAGTGATTCTTAGTACTAGAAAGCTGTAATTTAGTATAGGTATACATATGAATCACGCCGACAATATGGAAAAAAATATCCCTTGCTTCCCCTACGTCCCTAAAACTTTGTCACAAAATATCTTATTGTGGCTTATTTATAAGAGATAGACGTATGGTAATACGGACTTCTTTTTAGATGAATTAAGGAGCAATATTTTTGTACGACATTGTATTTACGTATCACTAACCATTATGCCAGCGCACGCCTATAAAGCAGTTCGGGCGCGCGATTTCGTCGGATTTATTTAACAAAAATCAATATTTACGGCTAGCTGAGAGGTCTAGCCTAATTCTAAATAGCCTATACTATTCCACGTAAACCTCGAAATCATATATAAAAAGATTTTTTCGAATCTAAGTACTAGTACCAAAACTTAGCGTTTTTTAAACTCGAAATAGATAATATACCAGATTTCACACAATGGAGACGTTTTTTAATCCGACGACTCAAACCGAAGGGTGTTATAAGTTTGACGTTTGTATCTGTGTCGGTCTGTGGCATCATAGCCCCGAAAAGATTTTGATGTACTTTTTTTTTGTTTTTAAAGTGACTTGATCGAGAGTGTTCTTAGAGAAAATCTAGTCTGTCGTTCGAATTATCATCTCTTTTCTAGTTTATATATAGATGTGAACATCTTAACAGGTCTGAATGAGTCGAAATTTGGTATCCCGTTAGTTTAATTATATTAGAAAAAAATGGTAACCTTGACCTGATACGGTAGCATCATATAGAATAAGTAGGATACCTAACTCCTTACCAACTTATAACAGAGGCTTATTGGTATAGTCTCAATGAAATTTTCCATATATGTTGTATATATCAGACTAGCTATGCCTGCAACTCCGCTTGCGTGGACTACAGAAAGCACGCACGAATTTTGCTGCCTAAAAATGCTTATTGTGGGTGATCCTTAGAAGACAGACATACGCTATTCAGGACTTTTTTGTAGGTATTATTTTAAACTACAATCATGTTATACTTTATTTCATATATCTCTTATGTTTTATTCAGCGTAAGCAATTTAATCGCCCCAAAAGCGTCTTTTTTCCGTATTGATTCACCATTGTCGTCACTGCTTATTTCGTATGTTACTTTACGTAACAAAATATATCCTATAACCTGGTCAGATAGTATAGCTATGAATTAAAACAAAGACCCATGTCAATCGGACTAATGAGACGTCACGTGAAAAGAACATACACGGACAGACAGAGAGACGTTGAGTTTTATAATATGTATAGATTAAGGTCCTTGTAATGTGGTATGTAACCTGATCGGATCCTGAAAGCTGCAGCCAGTTCCTTTATGGCTTATATTGAAATAATTCGAAATCTTCGATTTGTAGACACAAGTGAATTTTGTCCTGACTTTTACCCTTTCTTCGACCCCTTTTTACCCTTTGTTTCGAAGCTCTTATTACAAAATAATGAAGTCTGTAACACGACTATCTTTAAACTCCCCCTTTGAGTGTTAACAATATATTACGTTTTGAGTTAATTTAGAGAAATTACTTAATTCTGTACGTGCCAGAAACACTGTTTTATTTTTTGTAACATGGTATGTGACGTCATTGTTTCGTATATTAAACACAGTAGAATCACTCGCGTCACTATCTTATCAAACTACAAACCACTCAGCTACTGATTCATAACGCGAAAAACCAAGACATATTTTCTGTAGCAGGTTGGTCATTATGCGCATTGTGGTCGCGACCCCATCGAGTATAGATTCTGGCCACTCAGCTCGTAGCTGATCCTGGAATACGACTCGCCTAATCGTGCCACTACAGTGTGCCATACACCTGGTGTATGGCAATTGCAGAACTGTAGTACCAATCTCATTAAGCAGAGTTCACTTTGCTTGGGGTCACAGATGATCGCAGCCAAATAATCTTGTGTGTGTTCCTGCGGTGAGTAAGGTTTTCAGAGCTCCTAGAGAAAGGGACCTGCCCTTTGCTCAAAGAGAGGTAGGGCATAGAGAAATGTATTTGGAGATTTCTCTCTACTTAGAGCAGTCCGACTGGTGGAATACGTCCACCCTACAGAAGATCGCAGCCAAATAATCTTGTGTTTTGTTCCTGCGGTGACTAGGTTTTCCCCTACTTGGAGTAGGAGGTTTCAAGGTCGGCAACGCACTAATGATATCAATGTATAGTATTGCAAGCGTTCATAAGCCTCGGTAGCCGCTTACCATTAGACGGGCCGTATGCTCATTTGCAACCTTACTTGTATAAAAAGACTACATTTAAATTAAATTTAACGAAGAACTACCTACCAAATTTTTTATACCTTGATCTTTCGACCAGGTTTGCCAACTTTAAAACACGAATTTGATGGGAAACGATATTTTTTTGCGCATTGTAATCTTTGGACTTTGGAATAGTAAACTACGGCCCACACTTTTGTAAAAAAAAAAAAGCTTTAATACATACACACTTTTATACATAGAATATGAAATAATAACTAAGCCAGTTAAAGTAAGGTTAAAACTAAGTTAATTCCGAACACACATATATACTTATTTCTTAAAAAAAATCCCTTGCTTCAAAGATAATAAGAATTAGGATTAGTTCTTTTATTTTATTTATAACTAGCATCCCGTCCCGGCTTCGTACGAGTAGCAGAGTAGTACATATAAACTCTATTGGTTTACGAGGTGCACGCCAGTAAAGCTCCCAGTCAGCATGTTTTTTTTCCGATATTTATAACAATCATCATATTTATCCCAGTGTAAACGAATATGAAACGTAACGTATGTAAACGAGTATGAAAACGATAATGAATTATACACCCAAACCTTCCTCATGAATCATTCCGTCTATCCATGAAAACTGTATGAAAATTCGTTCTATAGTTTTTGAGTTTATCGCGCTCAGACAGACAATCAAACAGGTAGGAACTTTATTTTCTAATATGTAATGATAATCAATTATTAAAACATTTATATTTATTATAAGCAATGATGGCTTAGTGGCAGCGTGTACGACTTCGCGTCGATCGACGTGAGTTCGAATCCCTGCAATGAGCATGAGCTTTCGGTGAAGGAAAACATCGTGAGGAAACCATAGCACGGTGGTAGGGCATTTTCTAATGCCCGCCTGGCTAGCTACCACCCTCAAGTTGAAAATCTGTTGCCAAGCACCAATAGGTGTGTTCCGGCAGCTGCACTTGAGAGCCAGTCTTCAACTAGGTTTAGCGTGTTATCATCTTGGGCCACATCGTCACTTAATATCAGGTGAGATGTTGGCCAGTGCGCCAAACCTATAACGATAAAAAAATAACAGAAAATATAATTATTTAAACGGAACAGTTACTGTCCAGTTTCGACTCTCTTCCATCACTTCCAAAGTTCTAATATGAACAAATTAAGTACCTACATTCGTCTGTCACAAATATACACAACGTTCAATTCCAAAACAAGTATACAGAGAAATAAAATAAATGACAAAAAAGATAAATGGGTTAATCAAATTTTAAACCCAAAACATGTTTAGATTATCCCGGTTCCCGTGGCGACACCCCAGCAGGGTTGCCTAAATCACGGCCAACTCGCCAATTACAATTAGCCTCCGCATTATGCCGGCGCCAACCCTTGTCATTAACGAGGGCGGTGTGCATTCATCGAATCTTTAATTTGACAGATTGAATATCTTTTATATTGAAGACTAGCTCTGCCCGCGGATTCGCTCGCGTCGTCGACAGAAGTAATCGTACTTTCTTAAACCTTTAATAACTTTTCATTGAATGAAGATATCGTGATATTTTTTAAGAGTCCTAAAAAGTATATCACGGTATCTTCATTGAATAAAAAATATTAAAGTTTTAACTAACTACGATTTTATATGCAATACGCGTTTTTCTGTCATCTACGCGAGCGTAGCTGCGGGCACAGCTAGTCTGGAATACAACGATCTAGGCTTTTATTATTTTACTATATATTAATAATTAAGTAATATAATAATTTAATAAGTATATTTTCATAATTTATGATATTATGAATAAGATATAAAAATTAACATCCACTACGTAAAAATTGTACGCTGAAAACACACCGGAAAACAAACGAAAACGATTCGTCTCGCGATTCAAGAAAAACACACGTCCGCGAGATAAAGACGTCCGTCTGAATCGAGTCGACTTTCACCGACAAAGCAAAAAACTGTTCACCTGTTTCACCAAACAACAATGCACGTTTTATTCACAGGCTGCTCACACAACTAGGGACTTAACCTTGTTTGCACGGTCTAACAATATATTACAGTTAAAATGACACGTAAGATTTTTATCCTGATAAAATCATAGCTAGGTACAGCCACGGATTATTATTTGTACAGAACCGGGACTAAAACTTGACATTGATTAATTTAAGATTAGTAGTAACCATGGGAATTCCCCTGGTAGAGACATCAAATACGCTAAGGACGCGTTCAAAAAAACAACGTAGGATGAGTTACAAAATTAAATGAGCTAGCTATAGCATAACGCGCAATAGATGCTAGGAGCTATATACAACCTTAAATTCCGACTCCCTCCTTCTCAAAGATCTGACACTTAATAAGCGCAAAGCGGTATAATTGCCTAACTACAACCTGAAAACTATTCGTCTTTAATAAAGAATAAACAATAAACAATCCATACCTTCTTGGCCAAACTATATTAAAAATTGACCAGGCCTGATGAAGTCTTGAGAAAATATTTTCCAGCATAACCAATGAACCTGTTCCTCAACAAATACCAAGTGAAGTTTGCATGATATTAATCGAACAATATTAAAATTTGTAATATTTTACTAACGCTCTCAATACACACAGATTTCTTTATAAAAACAAGAAAATATGAAATCACATCATAAATTCATAATTGTATACGACATTAGTGTCGGTTGCGAGTCGATAAAAAACCGAATGGCAACATCGATATATCAGAAGCGATTATTAATAAACAATCGTAACGTTCAGTAAAAGTTTATAACTTTAGTGATACAATGACAGCTTAGCGGATGATTAATTAATTTCAAATATTCTTCTAAGAGGAACGTTTTACTGTGGAAGTATATTTGTTAAAATTAGTGTTAAGTTTGTCAAGCAATATCTCAAAATTTATTATTGTAACAGAGACTCTTGGCCCTGTTTTCCGGACAGCAACTCTTGGGCCAATCAACCAGACACAACTCTTAACTAATTTACTCGTAAGCACATAACGAATGTGAATATTATCCGTAAGTGGTCCCCCTTGAGTAACTAAATTTATCATCAACTGCGGTACTCATTTTCAATGGTATACTTATAAATAGGCTACTGATAGTGAAGGGTACAGATTTACAAAGATAGGATAAAGTACTCTATAATTTTCCTGCCTACCTAGGCAAGAATATGAAGTAATGAGCGATGCTAGATATGTCAACATCAATTTCAGGCAATTTTTTTTAAATACAATAAATGTAGCAATCATGCATATGGCCCGTCTGTTGTTAAGCAGCTACCGTAGCCTATGGACACTTGTAACACTATAGGTATCACTAGCGCGTTGCCGACATTGAACCCCCCCTGCCCAAAGAGCTATGGAAACCCTACTCACCGCAGGAACACAACACTAGTTTATTTGGCTACGATCTCCTGTAGAGTGGAGGTGAATGAAAGGTAATGATGAAGTAACTGTCGTTGGTAAGGATTAATATGCCATGCGTAATAATAATGCTCATAAATCACTTTTCAATTTTCAATAAAACTTTGTCACAAAACATCTTATTGTGGCTTATATATAAGAGACAGGCATATGGTGTCACGGACTTTTTCTAAGATGTACTAAGGAGCAATATTTTTGTAGAACATTGTATTTACGTATCACTATCCATTATGCCAGCGCACGCCGATAAAGCAGTTAGGATGTGCTATTTCTTCCGATATACTTAACAAAAATCAATATTTAAGGCTAACTGAGTGGTGTAGCCTAATGCTAGATACCATCCTAGTGAAACAGGTCATCGTATACAAAAATATTTTTTGAATCCGACTGGTAGTTCGAAAGATTAACGTGTTTAAAAAAACTCTTCCGCTTTATTATATTTCTATAGATTTAAAAAAATGTGCAAATAAATTATTGCTAATATGTTTTTGCAATAAGGTCTAAAATTACGTAACTTGACATCATTTACAGCGATGGAGAAAGTGGCATATTTTTAATCGATCATTTCTGTAAGACACATTTGACATTTATTCGACCGGACCAGTTTTCTTGAAATCACAATTAACTTTTTATTTACTGTGCCGAGGATTCAATTTTTACTTTTACTTCTCAAAACATGCTAAGATTACATGCGAATGGCTATAAATCACTTTTTTATTTCACGTCATTACGTACGTGTTGTCTGTCAAAATACTTTTTTTTAAATAAATAAATAACCCATACTTTATGAGTAGTTGGGTACGCAAAGGCATTGGCTGTATCACTCAAAACTCACTTCGTTTAATGAACAAAATATACTACAAGAATGCCTTATTAGTTCATCTATTGCTGTTAATAACTTTACAAGCGTACTAGCGGTGCCCCGCGTCTCCGCACGCTTTTTGCACTCAGTAGATATTTTTACTCATATTATTGAAAATTAATTAGGCCGATCAATTAAGAAATGATATTTACTTCCCGTGTACACAATTTAATTGAAATGGTTGATAATTTACCAAAAAAAATTTTCATTCCAGCAATGACATAAGCTTCCCGTGCATAAAATTATATGCAGACATACAAACCGACAGACAAAAAGAAATTAATGCGATATTCATAATGGCTGTCATTTGTATAGGATGTCTGACAAGGCATTTGGAAAAAATATTAGGTATATGTACAGCCAGGTCTACATAATTATTAATATAGATTATAATGTCCTTCTCTAAAGGGAAAAACTATTTTGAAGGGAAAAAAATATTTAAAGTTTTGCGAAAAGATACAGTGCCACCTTTTATTAAAAAAACATACATATAATACATAAATTAAAAAAAAACTGCCCACATCATTCAGTGTCCGAGTGAGGCATGCAGTTTGTACCAGCTACTGTTTTTTTTCTCTCTCTCTCTCAAACCAAAGAATCGCGTCATGCGCTACTGATCGCAACATAAATATTAATTTGGTTTTTATAAATCATTAATTTATTTATGGAAATTTTAATACGTTCATAAATTGAGTCGTTTTCGGCTGATTGATAATTTTAAGACGTTTGTCGTGACAAATTATGTGTTTGACTGGTTTTATCGAATGTAGCTTTTAATTTAAATATCGTTTAATTTTGTAATATTGAGTTTATTTTTTTACATTTATCTAATATTATTGTTTTGATGACAATGATGAAGGTGATACAAGTTCATTACGACTTAAGTTTCATTAAGCTTTTTGTTTTAATTTTAATATTTTGACATTCGAATTTAATCAATTTCTTAGGAAACGAGTTTAATGCCTTTGTATAACATTTAAGTGTTTGCCAGTATTAGCCATTATATCTATTTTTTTTGTATTAATATGTATTATTATTACAGTTGAAAAGGTGTTTGTCAATCTGTATCGGGATCTAAATTATTTCCTCCATTTTGATGCTGTAGTTCTTAGCTTAACTGGAACTAATATTCACAAAATATAGTATTTAAAAAAATACAAGTTTCCTTATAATTTTTTTGATTAATATGCTTCATAACCCCTAAAATTAACGATTAATGATTGGTATCTTCAACTAGATACCGTCGGCCGTAAAGAAATGACAATCAAAACTACGCCGAATCTACGTACTCTGGACAAGCTTTATTTCAAATAGTTACTACACAATACGATATTAAGTTGCCGTATTCTAGGAGCTATTATTTGTATGTAGCGTGGTATCTAGTTGAAGGGTAGCGAAGACCAATCATTTATCTATGCTTACAATATCTGATCGACAAAAGCGTTACTTTGCTGAAATCCATCGTAAATAATTATCAGAAATTTCTTTGCTACTTCCGCTTGCAATAGATGAATAGTAGTTACAGCTACCTACAACATAAAATATTTGAATTCAAATGGATGTCTTAAATAAATAATAATAATAATTGGGGTTGAAAAGTATAAATAGTACCCCGCGTATCGCCGGCACTCATTCAATCCCGGGTGAAGCTGTAAAATCCGTTTGAGGATCCAGGGTCCTTATGGCTAACAGAATAGCCAGTTAAAAAAAATTGCCGGCACTCACACGCCCGCTAGCTTCGGAGGAGTCAATATCGAACTGAGGATGCCTCGTTGTTAGGCGGAACATGTGTCATTGATTGTAGTCGTTTCACGTCTCATAAGCAACATAATTCTTCTAAATTAATTTATTTTTTAAATATTATTTGTATATATATTTTACTTATTTTAAAATATTTTTATAGCAACCTTAGAGTTTCTTGCCGATCCTTCTCTAAAGGACAAGGCCTTACAAATCGGCTGAAATTGAAAATATTGAATATAAACATATTATTATCTTTATTATTATTTTAAATTATTTAAGACATTCATTTACACATTTATTTAAATTCAAACATTTTATGTTGTATCTAAAACGACTATTCATCTATTGCAAGCGGAAGTAAGCAAATAAATTTCGGATAATTATTTATGCTTACAATATTATCCTAAAATAAAAACAAAGTCAAATAAAAATGAAACAAATTAAATAAGCTAGAAACACGGTTTGACAGGGTAGTCATTTGTAATGTAATGTCAAAAATAGTTATCTTTATTCTCGTCGGTGTTTGTAGTTTACTAAAAAAATAACTATCATTTGTATGTGGTACCTTGTACAGTGGTGTTGTAGAGATTACTACCTCCTTTATGTTTACCGGACAAAATGACTATACTTCACTTGACAGTAAGTACAGTAAAGTCACTGTCATTATAGCAGCGTGTTCTAGGTTATGTCCTTTTACATTTCATATCTAGAACTACGTACCATATTATTAAATATAACTTAGAATTATAATAAAATCAGTGGGTAAAACATTGATTGAGTTTTTGGCGGGATCTCAAACTGTCATGTAGTGGTTTTTATTTTTATTCATAAATTTGTGTTATTTGACCATAATATATTGTGTAATACATGTGACGTTTTGCGTAATAAAGCTTGGTTCTTGTGCACAAGTGAAGTGAATTGGAACATTGATTATGAATTCTGATATGCCACAAAAACGTAAAAAGTTAACTTAAAAATTTAAAAGGTTAAACTATTTGATTTTTTTTTGTTTATCTTTATCCATTTTCATTTTCCAATTTTGGCTTAGTGTTTCTTCTCCTCCCTAAATTGGCAACTAGTCCTCCTTATTGAAGACCATTACTGCCATTATCGAGTGAATATAGAGTATCCTGTCTTATGTTGATTTCAGTATCCTAACAAGGTGGTAGAACCCATATTAGAACTTTCTAGGGAATTTTTGTGGCATCTCAGAATTCATGGTCCATGTTATTGTATTCAGTCTACTTCACTTGTACACAATAAATAAGCTTTGTTATTCAATATCTCAAAATACATTACTTAATATTCAATATCTACTTGCATTATACAATATAGGGTCCAACAACACAAATTTATCAATAAAAAACAAAAACAACTCAGTTTGAGATCCCGCCAAAAACTTAATGTTTTAGGTTTTTCATCTTTTAATTAATGGCAACTGTCTACATACACAATTCTGCCAACGTCACGTTAATAGAATATTTTCTTAATTATTTTTATAACCTTAAACATAGTTCTATCAAGAGGGTGGCTCCCTTGTTGAAAGTGTCTAGGGATTTTCTTGCGGCAACTTAAAATGCATGTTCCTAGTTTTTATTTATAATCCACTTCATTTGTACACTATAACCAAAAGTACATTACGTAAAATGCCGCAGATATTGCATAATATAGGGTCAAATAACAAAAGTTCATGAATTAAAATAAGACCACATGACAGATTAAGATCCCGATAAAAACACCCAAATAAAAACTTAGCCGATAAAAACTTTATGTGAAGATAGAATGTAAGAATTAAATTAATTTCTTTTTAATATATGTAACTAGTACTACATTGTGAAGTGGGCTTTATATGATTGTTTTATTTTGTGTTTATTGAAAATTACTTTGGATAGCCTTTATTGTTGTTCCCAATCAGACCACCAATGGTCCGCGAAAGATTAGAATTACAAACTTTTATTCGTTTTAAAATAATTAATCTCCTAATACGCGGGCGGTACAGCGGTACGCCAGTATGCAGTGATTATGCGGGTGGCCGGAAATAGGGCAAATGATCATATATTTTAAAAGTTTTGATTAAACTTCATTTTTAAATTAACACAGTTAATTTTTCTATAACTCAGAAATCAAAGTGTTCCCTGGTCCAAATAAGATTCGGAATTACTGATCTAGATCTGTGCGAAACAGACCATCGACCTGGCACCACGACTATGTATATATCGTACATTCATTAAAGAGTTCTGTTCCATTTCCCTTCCATCTAAAATAACTTACATGGAATTTTTTCACTCTGTGCAAATTACGTCCATTTGTCAACGGTTAATTAATTTAAAATACAATTTATCTACGTCCTATTCTTGAATAGTTACATATAGCATAAACCGGCCCGTTAAAGTGGCGGAATAGCTGTATACGCGAGGGCACCAAGTTTCTTAGTGCTATGCGGCCTATGTCCGACATTTCTTTGAACTCACCGCCGCTGTGTACGTTGCATACCGCCGTCCTCGTATAGGTATGCTTGGATGTATTCCATACCGCCGTCCAGAGCGTTGACGAAATGATGGCCGGTGGGAAACTTAAGGATTTCATGCAAAAAGGTTTAGTTTTTTTTTTGTTTATTGACATACTTGCGTAAGTAAGAAGTATTAAAGTTTAGGTCTGTTTGTACTGGAATGTTTATTTACTGTGTTGTAAGAAAAGTTAGTACTTTGTACTAAGTTAGTATTCATCTCTATTCGATTCTAATTTCACTTAGTTTAAATCACTTAGACTAGCTGTGCCCTTTTTTTTCGAACTTACTATACTGTTAGCCTTAGAGGCACTGGAGCCTTTGCGGTTGGTAGCTGTGCCCGAGGCTCGGCTCGCGTGGACTACAGAATGATGTCGATCGGCACGCGCGAATTGTGCTGCCTCACAAATGCTTATTGTGGGTGATCCTTACAAGATAGACATATGCTAGTGTTGATTTTTTTACTGTTGTATGTATTTTATTGTAGATGTTCTTACTGACATGAGAGAATTAAATTATAAGGACTTAAGAACAGTGTTTATTGTATTAGACATATTAACTTAGGTCTTCCCACTTCTGAGATGTAATACACAGTTATGAATGGGTGTCCATCTCAGAAGTGTAGGATAGTACCGTCGTCTCAAACGCTACAAGTTCATCCGAATCGGTTGAGAATTAAAAAAAAAAAGTATTTTTCGTTTTTTTAACCATTTCTAAAAGCTTTATCGAAAATTTAGCCTAATTTAACAAATGACGTAAGCTTCCCGTGTAAAAAAAAAAACATAAGAATCAGTCAAGCCGTTGTTGAGTTATATGTACAGACAGAACTAAAGATTTATACTGTAACTAGTAGTTAATTTACACAAGGATTTAGTTCAAATACTCGCTACAACAAATACCACAAAAGGTATTGCGTGACTGGAAGAAATGTGCAAACTCGAGACATACCAACATTGTTCCAATAACCCGCCATATGTCAGTCGGCCATTTAGTTATTTTGAGGTTATGATATAGGTACGTTGTACATTTCTCGTTTTGTGTTTTGGAATCGGGTAAATAATTGCACTGCGAATTGAATGAAATGAAAGTAAAGTACAAACAACGATTACTATCACAGGAGACTAGATAATATCAAGCTTGTACGAGGAAAGTACTAGGATAACATAATATCAAAAGAGATTTATTGTATAGTGTTTGATCTCAATTTAGCGAGCAATTGCAAACGTTCTACCACCGTACTAGGACTTCATCATTTCGAGGTTGTTAAATTTGAGATTCATTGGTCGAGCCACTATCTTCTATTTCCTTACTATTTAAGATTATTTACTGCTATTCTCAAGTGGGTAATTATTTCGTTTTACAGAGTATAATATTCTGATGATGAGTGTTTTAAAAAAATGTCGGCCACCTGTTGGAACTTTCCAGAGAGTTTTTGTGACATGTTATAATTTTTATTCCACTTGTGAACAATAACTAAGTTATATTAAAGAAAATGCCTACTATATTACACAGCTAGTTATGTCCCACGATTTCACCCGTATTACTTTCAGACAGACAGACAGAGAGAAAGACGATGAGTTTTCTGTCGAAAAAAAAACAACTACACGACTGACAAAAGTTTTGCCAAAACTCGCGAGGTATTGTCGCTTCAAAACTAAATATTAGATTTACTCCGTCTACGCTTGTTAAATTGTAACTCTTTTAAATCTTAAGTCTCTTATTTTCAATACATTTAACCTTAAATCGTTGCGGCAGTTAAATTAAAAAAAAAAAAAACATTTATTTCAAAAAATTCACATGAAATCCATTGTGACACGGTTACAATATGTCACGGTCAGATGGTTTAAATAATTCGACATTTTGAACGTACGTCAATAATAATCCATGTTTCATAATTCTTTTCAATTTGCTAGTTAAGGCGTGACCAGAACGAGGGTTTGTTTTGATGTCATATATCTATATACTAGCCGTGCTCCATGGTTTCACACGTGTTAAATTTATTAGACAACGTTGTTCTACTTCCCGTACTTGCCTACAGCTAGCCAGATTGTTTGCCGTGAAGTTATATAGGCTATACTATTGCACATGAATCTATTAATCATAGACAAAAAGTATTTTTCGAATCTGACTGGTAGATCCCGAGATTAGTGCGTTTAAACAAATAATCGAACAAAAAAAAAAAAAAATAACTTTATTATATTAATTACCTTTTTTTCTGTAGTCCACGCGAGCGGAGCCGCGGGCACAGCTAGTTCTATAATAAATATTAACCGCAAGTGAAAAGATTATTTATAATGAAAATTCACAAGTTAAAGTGGTCTTCGGATAGGAATATTTTTTATGGAATGGATATTTTGTATCCCGAGTTACCTTGAAATTTCATAGTAACAAGAGTTTTGTGAACGTAATCTTAGATACAATTGTAACAGGTATCACTTTTGTGTACGACTATTATCAAATAGTAAATTTATAATAATAAGTCAGAGGCTGCAAAGTGTGGGTAAGTTGATAGATCCACCCAACAGCGACCCTACAAGAAAAATTTCATAGTATTTTGAAGCAATGATGGGGGAGGGGTAGCGTATACAGACACCGCATCAATCGAAATGCGACATGAGTTCGAATCCCTGCAATGAGACCGAGCTTTCGGTGAAGGAAAATATTGTTATGAAACCATAGCAATGTGGTAGGGCATTTTCTAATCTCTGTCTGGCTAGTTACCACCCTCAACTTGAACATCTGTCGCCAAGCACCTATATGTGTACCAGTTCCTTCCCCCACTAGGCTTAGTGTGTTATCTTCTAGGGCCACATCGTCATTTAACATCAGATTAGACTGTAGTCAAATACTAAATCTATATACATATGGACTTACAAGGTTATTTAATATACTAGCTATGCCCGCGGCTCCACTCGCGTGGAAAATACCGTGGGTCAAATACACGCGCGAATCGTACTGCCCCCGCTCTAAACCACGGCGATAGCTCGCCGTTCTTTTTAAAGACAAAAATGGTTATTGTGGATGATCCTTAACAGATAGACATATGCTATTGCTGACTTTTTTGCAGGTCTTTTTGAGATCTACAATTATGTAGAACATTATTTTGGTATATCTATTATGGTTTACTCAGCGTAAGCCCCAAAAGCGTATTTTTTCCGAATTGATTCACCATTATCATCACTACTTATTTCTTATGTTACTTTATCTAACAAAATATATCCTGTAACCTGGACAAATAACATAGCTATGAATTAAAGGAAAAACTATGTAAATCGGATAAGTGGTTTTCATGTGAAAAGAACATAAAAGGTCAAACAGACAGAGAGACGATTATCTTTATAATATATATAGATGGTTCATACTTAAAAAAATATACAAAATCATAGCTATTTTCTTTTATTTTTAGATTATCAATTAAAATGACCAAAAAATCTACAATATTTGCAGAAATACTAGTAGGTAACCAAGGAAAAATTTTAAATTGTATGTAACAAAAAATACATGTTAATGTTAACAACAAGTCGAAGCATATCGAAATCAATTTTGACATTTGCAATCTAAAATCTTTTCGATTTCGTGTCGCCCATAGATAAATGACAGACAGAATACCAGCACGCGAATATTCAATAACAGAATGCCAAAAACATGGCAATCGACACAGATAAAAATAATTCCGTCCGTCACAGATAAAATAAATAGCCTTGTAGCGAAGTGCGACCCGTCTCGTCGCGTCGTGAATTGAAATGCCGATACAATAACTTTTGTACGTCGAGTCGCGTCGGGGTTAAGTTATACCGTGCCTCTGTGACCTGGCTAATCGGGGTGGGGTGAATTGGAGTGGGGATTAGTGCGGGGCGAGTAGTCTTTTTTTGTTTGTCGATATCGACTGAAATTAATATTAACGATGACATGTAAAAATCGAAGATAATTTGGTTTTAACATTTTTGGGCCTACATTCTTAAAAGTATTAAAGTTTGATAATATTTTAATTATTATGTCACGATATATACGAAAAATTATCAAAACTGGGTTACAACGAAGCAGTGCAGCCAGATTTCTGGGTAGTACATGTCCTTATGTTGGCAAGTTGGATGGCATCCAATACTTGTAATTTTAATTCAGTTATAACGTAAAACAATAAATAAATATAGATTTTTCAATATATATTTAAGTAATAGATAATATAATTTTAAACAATGCAATTGCTTTATTATTAAAACTGAGTAAATTTTATCAAATTTTGTTTTTGTTGTATGACAATATTTAACTATAGGTACATAATACATTTGACCTTATTTGTAAGTAACGTTTTACCTACTTTAAACCCACGCTTTATCTAAGAACCTTGACCTAGAACCCTTAATTCGAAGTTAATTTACTATTAAGTTTATTTATCTTTCTCTATGGAAATGAGATACTTTTATTTACAGTAAAAATATTTTTTCATTTATTAACTGACATTAAGGTAACAATATTATTTCAGCAATGAATAAGTGAAATATCTATTCCTATTGCAAATACCTTGAATAAGGATCAAAACATTTTTTACCTTGTCTTACAAATTACTATAAAATATAGAGGTAAAAATCATAATTTTGTCATAAAAATAACCAGTTAATGAAATAAATAAATATTATATAAGATTTAATTATGTTCGCTGTAAAGTGGTTGTTACAGCACATGTTAATTGGAGTTGAAGGCACCAGACCAGTACGACAACTAACATTATTGATAAGTGATCAACTTATACCGTTGAATTCATGTAATCAATGCAAAACCTGTTATCCATGTCATACGTTATGTCGAGCAAAAAATTCAACACAACACTTCATTATCGTTGTAGGTGCATATTATATAAAATTAATCGTTGTTTTTAACCGACTTCAAAAAACTCCTTATTTTTCTTTTCCTTATTAATTCAAATGTATTTTTTATGGATGTATGGCCATAACTTCTTTGTTTATGAACCGATTTAGATTGTTCCTTGAAAAGGGAAAATAGTTCAAGAGCGGTCCCATTTTAATTTTATTGGCATTGGACCGTCGACTTCGAGACACACCAGGGAACTCCTCAAAATAATTAAAGTTGGTATCATTTTGAAGTGGAAACTTCTTTAGTACCGTTGTGACTTGAAACTCGATGAAAAGAAAAAGAGATAGTAAAAAGAAATAACTATATACATCTATAGGATTTAGCCTACGAGAGAATGAGACAGAATACATCTACATTATGCACGGTTAAGGCAAGTCCTGATTTTCATGATTGTGATCGTCGTCGGATTGGTGTAGTTGGAGATGACCAGACTTCATACGCAGTAAGCACGAGTGGTCCATAGTTCGAATCCCGCTGATTTAGAATATTTAAAAACATATTTTTTTCTGAAGGTTTTACTTCTGACACGTGTGTACTGCTGCACGAACAACGAATGAAATGCTGTAATAAAATCAATAAAACATAACCAAATAAATGAATCTTGTATAAATTAAACACATGCTTGAAATAGATCACGTTTTGCTAAAATTAATCTCTTTTTTAAATAAAAATATCTATAGTCCTGTCGTGTTTCTCATCCCTAGCGCCAGTAACGGTAGAGTAACGGTAGTTCGCACCCCTCGGTAGCCCCGCCTAGTTTCACGCTACCCTTCACATAATATGTATTGATATATATTTACGTGCTATACTATATTTTAGAATGAATGTTCTATATACTGTTTAAATATACAAGGCTTATGTTGGACAGAGAGGTCTTGAGTGCGAATTTCGCACAGAACGAAGTTTCGTGGGATGAACATGGTTATTATTTCTGTGTATGGGAGCTTCTTAGCTTATTTTAACATCAGTCGTACGTCAACAGATCTGCCACAATGCGGGCCGAAGACCTGATAACGGTTACAGGAATTCCGTCGTTGGGACGAATTTTGGGGAGGCCTATTGTCCAGTAGTGGACGTCTTTCGGCAGAAAGAATGGATGTATGGAAGCACGTGATTATTATTATTAAGCTTTTATTTTCGAAAATAAGTTACCTATAATAAAGAAAGCGCATGCAGCACAGTACACGTGATAGAAGTGAAACTTCTTAAATTACAATGTATAGAGCTCTCTTTCTCCTTCTCTCTACGTTATATCTTTCTTCTCTCTCACGTAACGAAATGTGCGTAAACGTGACGGCTCCTTAAAATTGTACTTTTAATTTTCGCCCAATTACCGAAAGGCCGGCTAAGAAGATTCACTTCAAAACTTTTCGTTTTCTTGTACGTCTGCAGATGCCAAGGCCTTTTCCATCTTCTTCTGCTAGTCTTGACCAAATTGGGCCAGCTTTTTTTATCTCATTGACACGTCTTCTGGTCTGTGCGCCCCCTTGTCTTCTTTTGGTATATTCTTCGGTTCTTTATCTATGTACTATTTATATCCATTTGTTTTTTTTTGTCTCTCATCGTGGGATCATTCCATTTCGATTTCTTCAAGGAAAAATAAGTCTTTTTAAATTAAGCATTTTATAATATATAGGAGAATCAAAGAACATCTTAAGACTTGACTCAAGCCATCTTCACTTGAGCGTGGAGTACCCTGCTGAGTTACGTAAGAGGAAATGGCGTTGGCTGAGTGCTAAGGCTGTACAGCAACTCGGTCAACCGTCATACTGATACGCTTATTATTATCTAAGACTGTCTGAAGATTACTCATATATCGCTGGATTTCTGGATTATAGTATGCTTCAGGCACACTTCTGTCCCTTTGGCATGCTAACTAAAAATTTAGAAATTTATTTCCTTTTTTTAATAGTACCTCAGCACATTGACTGTACTGTCCCTGATGGTAAGTACAGTCCAAACACAACGGCGACCACCGAGAGATCGAAATCCATCGGTGGTCGCCGCTGTCATGCCGGCCTGCATAAATAGAAATTAGATAATAATAAGCGTATACTAAGACGATTGACCAATTTGCTGTATATCCTTACCACTCAGCCAACGCCATTTCCTCGTCCGTAACTTAGCAAGGGTACACCACGTACAAGTGACGTTGGCTTGGGCGTCTCAGTGCTAAATATTTTCTTTGATTCTCCAATATAATTATAAAATACTCAATTTAACAATACTTAAAAAATCGTCTTATAAAGTCACCTTAAAAACATTTTTAACGCAAATAAATTTGGAGGAATTAATTAATCATAAAAAACCAATCGAGTTTTTTGCCGGTTCTTCTCATTAACTAGTATGTTTTCCGAACCGGTAGTAATGTTCTGACCTTTATAAGTGCACTATTAGGGTCTAAATTGAATACTGTACTTTTTATTTTCATTTATTTTTATGCTAAAGTAAACCAAAATTGACAAACTCCATTTGTCCCCAGGTCAAAATTTGGTTCCAGAATCGTCGAAGCAAATATAAGAAGATGATGAAAGCAGCTCAGGTCGGGGCACCTCCTCCAAGCCTCGGTCTACCTCCAGGCAGCCCGCCTAGTAATAATCAACTTTTACACGGTAAGTTAAACATATAATTGTTCTTGAAGGTGGTAGAAACGGCACAGTTCATCTGTCGTCGCACCTATTTCTTACAAAGAACAGGAGTGCTATGTATTCCGATCTGAAAGATGTAGTTGGAGACAATACTACAATACAATAATAAAAATAAAAATATCAACTTGTAAGTGTCCCACTGCTGGGCAAAGGCTTCTTCCCAAGAGAAGGTATGGGCTTAATCACCACGCCATGCAAGTCTACGACGTATTGGCGATTTCAAATAACGAGATATGAACAGTTCTATATTTTTCTCACATTTAATGGTACCACTAGAACATTCCTCAGGCGTTCAGGTTTCCTCACGATGTTCTCCATCACCGTCAGCCGAAAGAGTTACCAATTTGAATTAGTAAATGTACGCGAACTCCGCAAAAATCGTTGGTACATGCCGGGGTTCGAACCTGCGGTCTTCAAATCGATATTTCGCTTGTATAAATCACTAGACCACCACGACTTACATAAATATAGTGTTTATTAACAACGACCACAACATCATCTCTCGGATTCTAGCGTAGTAATGAGCCATCGTTTGGACAAAACAAATTTATTCTGTGAATATAACATCAATCGGTCTATTTGTGCAGAAGAATAACCACTGACAAGTGTTCAACTGTTAATAATAATATAATAAATATGTAATATAATTTTACATGACAGGTGGTGGTGGCAGTTCAAGCGGCTCACAGCATTCGCCGTCGGCGTACCAGGGCGGAGGGACTGCGCAGGCGCACTCGCCGACGCCTAGTTCGACGCCCGTCTCGGAACTCTCGCCTGGTTTGTCACCGACCGGCACCCCGTGGGACGTGAAACAACCCCCGCAGCCCTCTTGGGATGTGAAGGTCGGATATGTAAGACAAACGATAAAAAAAAAATATATTTTATTTTATTATAATGTATTTGATAAAACAAATATAGTGTAACCTCTATATAGCGAATTTGAAGGGACCGGATATTTTATTACGTTATTAAGAGTTTTCGTTATAAGGAGACTAAATGACAACAATATAAAATATGTACTTAATGTAATTGTACAAATAAGCAAGTACATGACTTTAATATTGACTAAATTCCAAATAAGCATTAAGAAAACACTTAGATACTATGCAATTATAACAAAAAATTAAACACATCTCTTAGAATTCCTTTATACATACGAAATATTTACGACTCTGTGTCTATGACTATGTTTGAAGTTCAATGAAATCAATGTTTATTGGGGTGTAAATAAATAATCACGTATTGTTTCGCTATTGAGGGTGTTTGTTACGCTATATAGAATGTTTCAATGTACACCAAACAATCCTTAGTAATTTCTACGTTTTAAGGATTTTTCGTTAAATGGAGTTTCGTTATATAGAATTTACAATGTAATTTAAATATCTAATTAAAAGTCATGTTTGTTGTAGCCCACAGCGGGGAGGTCGCCAGATGGCAGCTCTTGTGACGTGAAACCACCACATCAACAGTCATGGGACCCTAGGGTCGGATATGTAAGTTCATATTGTTATACCTAAAATTAATTTGTTAAGCTCGATAAAAAAAAAGTTTATTGTCTACTGTGTGTCCATTTGATTTGTATAGTTTCTTAGTAATCAAACTATAAGAAAAAACTAACACACAATAATATATCCATTTTAGTTGGTGATTATTTGAAACACGTATTTTTTATTTCATAAGCTTTTTCGAACAATTAATAAATCTCCATAGTCAGACTATTTTCTTTTTACATACTTTTTTTATCGAGCTTGATAGAATAATTTAGTTTTTTTATTAGACACAAAATGTTTTATTATTACGTACCTTAAACCTTAATGTAAGTAGGGTTGCCAGGCTGTAGAATATAAAAGCCAAACTTAACGCTAGAGCGGACATTTTACCCCAAAAGTCGGACCTCTAATGTCTTTGGAAATTTCTATCTACTTAGGGCAGCCCGTTGGGTAAGATACCTTTCCCTACAGATGATCGCAACCTTATGTTGTGTTCTTGCGGTGAGTGTGGTTAACAGAGATCTTTGGGAGAAGTCGGCAACGCACTATCTCCATAACTCTAGTGTAACAAGCGTCCATAGGAACAGGAGCCACACACGGTCTTTCCACGTTTTTCGGTGAATACGCATATTTCACTAAACATATTGACAAAGAAACCAAACAAAAGCCGGACAGACCGAACACGTAACTATTTAGCCGGACACGATCGTAAAAAGCCAAACATGTCCGGTTAAACCCTAAAGCCTGGCAACCCTTACTGAGAGACGTCATGATCTCATACCTACAAACATAATTGATTCAGTGTACTATTCCAATAAATAAACGGACGGTGGTTTTGTCTAGGATGTAAATTAATTATTTTGCCAAACCTTAACTGTAATAAATCGGTTAGTAAAGAAAATTAACCTATTTTATTTACACAAATATTTGTTAAAATCATATTTCATTGTAATTCAGTTGCGAAATAATTTAGCTTATAGCGAGTACTTCAGAAACAGTTTTTTTTACTTATGTGATTCCTATATTATTTAATTTTTCTTCATATCTAATTTACCTATGTATATTGTCAACAGCCATATTATAAAAAGTATAAAACTATTTCTAAGTAATAATATTCCCAACACTGCTTTAAACAAAAAACGTCATATGTATTAGTAAATTATTTACAATTTTACTGCTACAGAATGCCAGCTGTGGAAAGAATTTTCGCCTATGCATTTCAGTTTTCAATTGTCCTTTTCCATAGACGAGTATTATGGCGTATGTTCATTATGATATATTTAGTAAAGTACTTCATTTTTTTCATTGATTATATTTATTAATAAGTCAAATTTATATTTCTACAAAAAACATTTTTTTTTTCATTCGATAAAGAATCAAAATCGAAAAATATTGATAAGATATTTGTATGGATTTCTTTTCATAGTATTACTTGGCAGTAATTTGAGCCCTTAACAAATAATATAGCTATTGGTTCTAAACTTTGTAACGTTAAGCAAAATGTTAATTCTTTAGTGAAGGATTTTAAACATTTTTTCTACTTGTATAAGGTGATATACATTTGAAGGAACAGCAAAAAAAAATTTCCTCCTAAAAATAACTTAAAAATAGATCTATTACTTACTAACAATTACTTAAAAATACATATATGTATATAATTCAGATTAAATTATTTTTGGCTCATATAATTATGGATTATCTTAAATTTTAATAATTCAGAATGAAACTAGATAAAATGTTTACTTTAAAAAAAATTACATGAATGTGTTTATTATGTATGAACTGAGGATAAGTTTTTTATCGTAGGAGAGTTATTTCGCTCATTCAGAGGACATTGATGGGTCACCTAGCGCGGAGGGAGCGAGAGGTCGACCTATGCCTTGGATGCTCAAGGTAAGGATGGGTTTGGTGTTGCCAATGAAATGCTTCATAATTTAGACTGAATACACGCTTTTTTAAACTATAAGGTGGTGGTTGATTTCCTTATTTACTGTATCTAAGTAATTTATAATTGTTTTGCATATTCATGCAATGAAAAAAAATGAGGCCTTTGCGCGTTATTCTGCTTAGATCAACTCATGATTTCCTATGTATAAAGAAAGAGAGGATAGAAGCGATTCTTCTACTATTTCCTTTCAACTTTGCAAGATGGTAGGGTATGATGATCGTGTGACACCCACAATAATGTCACGCTTACGGTTCAGCCTCCAAGCCGAAGCTGTCAAAGCCTGTAATGGCTCAAGCCTAAAGTAAGGCTAACAGCATAGTCAGTTCGAAAAACAGGATCAGTCAGTGTATGACAGGATGGCAGGGATCTGTACCATGCTCGTTGTGATAAACCATTCTCATTGACTCTTTTTTTAGTTTATAGATTTCTTACCATCAGGCATAGTGCAATCACATTACCGTGTTATAAAAAAAAACTCTACCACGCCTAAAAGAGAAAAGATTCACTTCAGAGAAGCAGTAAACATTTCCTTAAAGTAAAATTATTTAACTTCAGTATTTTTTAAGTTTAATTATCTCAAACTTTCCAAGGGTTTTCGGTATACAATTTTTTAGAAAACCAAAACCTTTATCTACAATTTTACTATAGGCCGACATAACCACAAGGGTTAAAGGCCTTAACAAAAAAAAAAATTTACTCTTTAAATTTTTTGTACTTAACCAAAAATCATGCATTTAAATGTTAAATAAAACTTAGAAAACGAACTAGACCGACGTAACCCTAAGTGTTAAAGACCGAAATATCTAGAAAGAAAAAGAAACTTTACAAGAAATATCGTTAATTGTTTTTTTTTTCTGTACTAATAAAGCTAATGTGTAGTATATCCAAAACCTCATGTTCACGTACTTGTTGCGTGTCAACAAATTATAAAAATGTAACACAAAATACACTTTAGTTCATTAGCGTTGTGTATGGTATGAGGGGGGGGGGGAGTTGAAGGTGGAGGGGGTTCTTCCGGGTGCGCCTACCATTTATTTTGATTACTTTAATAGTTTACACTTACGTATATTACTATGAAAGAAGTTTCGTATATTCTTTTTTATAATAATAATAATAAATTCTTTATTGAGTCACTCATAATACATAGCATCAGTGTAGCTCTGGTACCTAAACTAGGTTAGCCTGTATTTCAGGAACCAGGACTTCCTATTTAGAGTATACAATTCTAACGGAGTTGATAATAAAGGTTAAGCTGAACTGTGAATCCAGTAGTGTGGTAATTGTTAAAGTGGTTAAACTACTGTACGAGCTATTTCTTATAATGAATAGTTTTAAAATCAATAATAGTAAGAGAAATCTATTATCTATGTATATTATGTCTCAAAGGTGATCTTTCTGGTAACGCCATAACTACCTTAATTCTTCATGTAAATTAATTATTCTAACATAATTTCAAAGTTTATTTTCCCTACTATTGACGAAAAATATTTATAAATAACATATAAAAATCGCTATTTACTAACAATATATTTAACTAACATAATATAGATTATTCAAAGATAATAACAAAAATATACGTCGGGAATTACAGAATTTTATCAATCGGACGCTATTTCCGCTTACACCTTAAAGTATGGAGAAGGTTTTACTGTTAAGGTTTGGCAAATAGTTTCCTACAGTCACAGAAAAGTATGTAATTTGATCTAATAAAGTTTTTATTGTCACGGTTGACTGTTATCTCATTGTCATAATCAGAGATGTAAATAGTTTTTTTTAAAGCTTCCAGTACTCTCAAAAAAGTTTCCAAAGTAACTGGACGTATTAGAAAGAACATTAGAACTAAAGAATTATCTATTATATTAAGGATTATCTGTTTTTTTTTTCAAGTTATACTTTCTTTTACGCATTTATTTGAGAGTAAAATTAAGAACTGCACGTGCATCATGTGATTAATGTGCGATATGATGAAGTTAGCCATATATGATTACTAGAGGTGTCGGGCGGCTCCGCAAGCATTGATTACAGAGTAATAATTAACCTATTCATTGAAGAGTGATTCATTGAGATAAACTTCCCGAGTACAAAGTTTCATCAAAATCGGGAAAGGCATTATTTAGTTAAATCCGGGCATACAAAGAGACATATTATCACCGTTCTGATTTACGGATCAAGACCAGAAATTCGTTAGAATTTTCCAAAATTTGAAATTTCCAAAACCCGTTCTTAGCGAACATCTACACCGCGAAAGAGGTAACTATGTTAAATTTCAAGTCAATAGGATCTATAGTTTCGGAGATCTCTTGATGAGTGGTTTTTCACTTTTATATATATAGAATAATGTAAATTAATTTTACTCACTACCTATTTTTTTTCTTGTGTTAAATTAAATATCAGTTAAATGAATTTACACTGTTTACCATTTAATGGCTAAAACTTCATCATGTTTCTGGCACGCGAGATGAAAAAAAGCTATTTTTGTTTCAAGTATACATTACATGCGTACATAAATACACACAATTTTATTTTATGTGAATCTCGTTTTGTTTTTCGTAGGGCGCGCCACCCGGCCCATGGGACATGAAGGGCGCGCACGCCGCCCACGCTCTTCACCACCAGGGGGCACCACAGCCGCATCCGCCCTACGTACCCCAGTACTCCTGGTACCAGACCGACGCAAACCCTGGACTACTTACGTAAGTTATTTTTGATGGCATTGCAGTAACTTTAATTTAGTTACTGCATTTAATACCAATATTTTTTTAAGGACTCATATCTCCATAACTATCACTAGTATGTTTCTGACTTTGAATCCCCCCTTCTTTAAGGAGCTCTGGAAAGCCTATTCACTACAGAAACACAACACAAGGATCTTCTACAGAAGATCCCTACAGGATGGAGGTATTTCACTAGTTGGGCTGCCCTAAATAGAGAGAAATCTCCAAATAAATTTATCTGTGTCCTACCTCTCTTCTTGTATCCCCCTTTACAAAGAAGCTCTGGAATCCGTACTCATCGTAAGAACATAACACAAGGTTATGAACAGCTAGATGTGAACAGCTTCATATAAAATGTATAGGCCACTAGAGTACCCGGCATTTTATGGGTCCGGTCACCCGATAAATGTGAATGGGCAGTAAGGTTCTCCAAATTTTTTGTCGCTTACACTAATATCGTGCAATCGGTTACCCATCACTGATTTCACCCAAGGCTATATGGGGCTCTTCAAAATGGGACTGAAGTACTTTCGTCAAGGCCCGCAACATAACAATGATGATACTCCTCCCTTAAGCTGATATAGATAATTGCAAATTATCAACACTGAAACATTTTTCTATGTATTTGTTTGTTTGTCCAGGCTAATCGCCGAAACGACTGAACCGATGTTGACGTAATTGTCTTTGAGTCGTAGACTACATTTCAAAGAGTAATCTAGCCTACATATCATTAAGCTTTTTCATATGAGCTAAGCAGTAATGATAAATTTTGAATTTAACAAGCAAAAAACCGCTCTCTTTAATCCAGATACCAAGTTCGTAGGCACGAGCTAGTTTATAATATATTATAGTAACTATTGCATGCTCGCTTTACTGGGCTATAAAGTATCATATTTGAAGACATATTCGACTTCTATGCCAGATTTCATTAGAACTCGTCCAATCGTTTAAGCATGATTGATTCCAAGCAAACATAATTTCCTATTAAATAATATAAATTAGATAATATAATCCTAAATTTGTCAACAGGGTCTGGCCGGCGGTTTAACAGCCATTGGACGACAACAGTAATAAAAGTGTAAATCCACAGCAAAATGGCAGAACACAAAAGGGCGTCATAACCTCTCTTTTTATAAAAACCATGATTTGTATCGGCACAACCAACTTTAATTGTAAGAAAGAATTATTTAATAGATAATATAGATCATTGTACATTTTTTTTAATAATTAGTTATAAATAGTTATGTATTTCATAATGTAATTGTAAATGTTATATTGCAATGAGCAGAGCGGTTTCTTTTTTTTTTCCTATCTTTATCGTCTTCTTTATCGAAGACCATTACTGTCCTTATCGAATGAATATAGTTTCCAGTGTTATGACGATTTCAGGATCCTAACAAGATGGTGGCCCCTTGTTAAAACTTTCTAGGGAGTTTTTGTGGCATCTCAGAATTCATGGTCCATGTTATTATTTCCAATTCACTTCACTTGTGCACAATAACCTAGCTTTATTATGCAAAACGCCACCCGTATTACACCGAACACAAATTTATGAATAAAGAATAAAAACCACTACATGACATTTTGAGATCCCGCCAAAAACTCGCGGAGCGGTTTATGAGATAATATATTTTGAAACGTGATTACAGATTAACAAATATTAACATTTATGAACTCACAGATATTTTAAGCAAAATAACAAAAAAGATTTGTTTTTAAAATTTGTTTGAAGTTTTAATCATTGCCTATTAAATTATTCAAGAGAAAAAAGGAAAACAATATTTTCTTATTATAAAAGTCATTGTAGTCAAAATATTTTAATTCAAAATACATAACCTCCGTGTATGAAAGTTTGTAAATGATCTTCAAGGAAGGCAATCGGCAAATAGTATTCATTTCTAACACCCCAGAACATTCTAATCAAATATTCTTTGATATTTGCACAGAGTATTATAAATATGGCTTCTTCTTATACTTTTTTCTAGGTTGGAAACTATTCCTCTCTATTGAAGTTCATTACTGTCCTTATCAATCAAGTGGTTAATTATAAAACGTCCTGTGATGATTTCAGTAATCTAACAAATTGGTGGCTCTCTTGATAGAACTTTCTAGAACGATTTTGTTGGATCTCAAAATTCATGATCCATTCATTCGTGCACAATAACCAAGATCGATTATTCAAAATGCCAGCTATTGGTATGGAATGGTATGGAAATGTATAGGCATACCAAGCATGGAAAATTTATGACTAAAACAAAAACTACTACAGTCTAAGATTTCGTCAAAAACTATCCAATATAGCTATAGGGTAATGAAGCTATTATCCTTCAGAAAATATCCTAATATAGATTTCGTTTCCGCAGACATTGCTAATTAAATCTGTTATGTCAATCACATTTAATATTTTATTTAGTCTGGTCGTAAACAGCAGTTTCTTAAATCCATGTGTAAATAGCAGATTACAGAGATACTCTGTGCGTAAATAATAAAGGATATTTAAAAAACTTGATGCAAATTTTTAGCGAGCTTACCTACATTTGTGATTATAAAATTATTTCAGTTTTTATATTACGATTGTAATATAGTAGAAAATATTACTATGTTATTTGTACCACATGTTCGACTATATATTTTACCAAAAATACAAGTTGTCATGAAAAATATTGCTGGATTTTTCATTTGTGTAACATTCAATTTTTATTATTATTAAATGTATATAACTATTTTATTTTCTTTACAGTGTATTTTTTAAATACCATATCCTATTAATGAAACATGGTTTAAAATTTTATAAGCTTTAATTCAATATTGTTTTATTTATTCGAAAAATAATTATCTTATATAAAATCAAAAGGGAACACAAACCAGTCTGTTGTGATAAATAATTTTAAGTATTTTCGTTTTTTTTATGTGTTAGACATTATTTAGTGAAAATTTGTATTTATTACTTTTTATGCAAAAGTATATTGTGTTCTGAGATTTAAAAAAAAAACTAAGGTATAGTTAAAAATATTTTAAATTTAATTTCTACTGCAATTTATTATCCGTGGAATACTGTAATCTATTCACATAATCCCTATATAAGTTAATTATATATTTTATTTTATTATGTAACAATTTTATTAATTTTTGTTAACCCTTCTGGTTTCACAAAAAAATTCAAAAATGTTTTTCTTATATTTTTGAAGGCAGATATTATTTTTCCTAGTAATTACAGGGTTTTTCAATTATTTTTTTGGTAGTTGTAATTTAAATATATTTGCTATACTCACGTCTTACATTGATATTTATATTAACTTTTTTAACAGTGAATAGCTTACATGTATTCCAAAAAATATTTCTAAAAAAGGGGCTTTACGGGATGAATATATAAAACTTTGTAAATATTTTATTGTAATATATAGATCAACAAAACTATACATACCTATAAATATAATTAGATAGTTTAATTCTCTATAACTACATTGTATCATATTATAAGGAAAGTGGAAATAAGAAAAAAAAATGAATTAATTTCTTTTGTCAAATAAAGAGAGAAAAATATTTCATTTTGTGTTTTTTTTTTTTGTATATTGTTTTACCTAAACTGATTTTGGCCATTTCTAAGTACAGATATTATCTCGATTATAGGTAATTATATGATAGTTTTTGACGGTCAAGGCATCACGTTAGCTCAATCCTCATCCAGGCAGGTGTCCTTCCAAGCCCGTTAAAGCTGTAATAGCCGTAAAGGCTCCAGGGCCCCTAAGGCTAACAGTATAGCCAGTTCGAAAAAAAAGGCATGTGTCGGATCTAGAGTTTAAGATTGAAGAGGATCTTACATTAAAGTTCCTTGAAGATTCAACATCGACACAATAGAAAAAGCACATTTTATTCCCTTATAGGTTTAGCGATTTAGCCACAGTCTCACCTGATCTAAGGTAACGATGTGGTCCATGATGATAACACGCTAAACCTAGTGGAAGACTGGCTTTCAAGTGCAGCTGTCGGAACACACCTGTTGGTGCTTGGCGACAAATTTTCAACTTGAAGGTGGTAGCTAGCCAGACGGGCATTAGAAAATGCCCTACTTCCATGCTATGGTTTCCTCACGATGTTTTCCTTCACCGAAAGCTCCGGCTCATGGCATGGGTTCGAACTCACGTCAATCGACGCGAAGTCTTACACGCTACCACTGAGCCATCATTGCTTCAATCAATATCGATTTATGTATGGATTGCATTAAATTTAAAAATCACAGCCAAAACAAAAAATAGTTAAAATCTTTATTTAATTCAATTAGTCGGTAAAAAATACACTCTAATATCTAAGGCTAAAATAAAAAATCTGATTTAAATATTTTCCATTTGAATTAACGATATACGGCCGTTTATACTTTAATCCCAGTTATTTATATAACTCAAAAAGATAATTCATAATTATTTCTTTATCATATTATAACGGTAATGTTACATGATATGTCAATATTACAATACACAGTGAAATGTATAACACAATACAAAATTTAGTCAAAAATATAATATAATAATAAAATCGCAAAATAAATATATTATATAATATACCCTACTTATAGATTACTCGTTCTACTAGTACTATTTTAGATATCATATATATACTCTTTAATAATATACATAATTACCATATTAAAACATTAATAATTAGCTGTATGCTTTTTAATACTTACTCTTTATACCCAAAAGTAAAATGTAATATCAAATGTGATCTTACAAAACGGAATGAATCAATAGAAATCCGATTACTTACACATTATTTTGAGTCTGGCAGCACTGTATAAAAAATGGCTCCGGAAACATAAATAGGTACACATTGATTGTTATTTATCTTTTTACTACGCTATAATATTCCCAAATTTTTGAGATAAGCGAAATTACTAAAAATTAAATTAAATCATTAGGTTATTTTTTTTCAGTAAATGTAAATCCTTGTTCATTGTGGGCCAAAATTGGGAATTCCCCTTTTATTTCTGTCACGTGTATGCTGTTATACTATCTGTCTTACTCTGTTAATTTTATATTCACCGTTCTCTCGTAGATTCATTTTTCTTCACTTTTAAGTAATCATGCAATGATGATTCAGACACTTCGGACACTGCGTCGATCGACATCTTCTTCTTCTCTGTCGTTTCGCTCTTGGCAGAGCGGTCGTGGTCACATCGAGGCGTCCACGTCGGTGGTAGAGGCGGATACAGCTCTCCGAACGACCTCCCGCCATCTCTCTCTGTTTGCAGACTGTCTGGTGCAGTCAGATACACGGCCTCCTACTGCGGATTTCACTTGGTCAGTCTAGCGCAGAGGTGACCTGCCACGCGATCTAGTTCCCTCCACTCTTCTCTGCACGACGAGCTGTTCTATGGAGTCGTTAGTAGAGTCGATCGACATAGGTTGCTTTATTAATAATCTTTCCGTCGGTCTAAATCATTTGCCATCACAAACATACTAAGGAAAATAGAACCTTACTTCTTTCGAAATCTGTTAAAAACGTTCATCCATCGACTAGGTTTAGTAAAAAATCAATGACCGATGCCGCGATGGAATATAACTTCATCAATGACTTTAAGTTAATCCTATGAAAGAATATAGTTTCTTTTTTTGGAGAGACATTTCTACAAACTCCACACACACACGCCGGTCACCACGCATGCCTTGTGATACACGTACGGTCGGCACAAAAACGCAACTATCCCTTTGTGCGATCGCCGCGCCGATGCGACAAAAAGCCGCAAGTGTAGTTCCATCTGCACGACGTTTCAATAAAGGCGCATTTTAATTGGCTGCCGATCGTCATTTTAATTACGTATGGGACAGTTTTTCGCTTGAAACGCGTAGTGGGGACCGATTTTGGCTTAGACCATATTGTATTTCTCATTTACGCCCATTATTTTAATTAATTGTATATATTTTTATACGCACACTACAAAATTGCACAGTTTATCTGATAGTTTAAGTATGAATTGAAATATGGGGTAATCTTTATGTGGTAGTGAACGATCTACAGCTGCCCTGCCAAATGGCAGTCAAACCATTGGTGTAACCATTTACAGACATGGAAAGAGGGAGGGGGAGATAGCCGCCATCTAGCAAGGTGTTAGTATGGTAACTGGGCGGACAACATTTTCGCTCCTTCCTATGATACTGGTTCTTTCGATGGATAGCGACTATTGTCGATGGAATCTGTCACCAACGGTCGCCTTTGTTATTGGACTGTGTTGTGAGATGGATGCTACTGTGTTCTATATAGGGCTCCGTTGACCAGGCCACGTAGTTCTGTAATCTGAAATGATGGGATATGGTCAAACAACTCTTCAGAACATTCACCATTCACCATTTTTTTGTGGTCCTTAAAGGTCCTGAAGCCTCAGCAAGCTCAAGGAAGCCAGTGGCCGAACCTCGGTTTGAGCTGCCTTAGTTGCAATTAAGTCGCGATCTGACTAATTCCCTATTCGTAGAAAATTCGATCTAACTAACTCAGCATACATATATACCGCGATCTGACTAATTCCCTATCCATAGAAAATTCGATCTAACAATACATATATACATGTTTTTGCCTTCTGGGAGGAAGAACTGCATTTAGTAATCTGGCAATTTGATTTAAAGTCTAAAACTAACTAGCGTCAAAAAAAGAAAAAGGTCCCTTACAGAACCTACGTACCTGAGTGATGTGCTTGTGTAAAGTGTAGTGTCATATTTGTATGTTGATAGCTAGTGAATGCAGTATCATAGTATCGCGCCAGCGGCTGCTGGCTCAAGGGTCCAAGCCGGAGGAATGGACCTAGACTTGAGTTGCCGCAGGAGATGAAAAAACACGCTCAATGAGGCAATATCTCTCTACATCTGAATCGGTGCCAAGTTCTTAGTGACGTCATTGTCTGTACCATCCATATTGCAGACAACCTGTCGCTGCAATTAGGGCTGCCAATAAAAATGAATTCTTAGTGTCGTCTTTATCATTCAGAATGCAGACAGCCCGTCGCTGTAGCTAGGGTTGCCAACCTAAGTGCATGGAGTTGAGGGGCATTTGCAATCATAATGTGGAACGTGGAATACTTTATTCAATTTAGACCCTAAGCAGGTACTTATGAACGTCAAACACTACTATAGGTACTACTACCGGTTCGGTAGTAGTATCTCGGTTTTGAGAAGAACCGACAAGAAACTTGATCGGGCTTATCTTCTTTTTATTTTTTATTCCAAATGCATAATTAATATTTACTGTTAATAATTACTTTCACAATAATCATTATGATATAAATAATTTAATGGATGCACAGAGAGGGAGTCACTTCCAGACATCCCTATCATTCACATAATGATCCCCCTATAATAACTTATAATAACCTTTTGACAGTAAAACCTGCTTGACATGGTCCTTGAACTCATTGTCTGGTAAATCTGTGTACAATGTGCGTTGGGATCTTATAATAGAACCTAGCACTATTACCTAAAAAAATGATTAGTCTTACTAAGTCTAGAACACGATATGAGTAATATATGTCTATTTCTAGTATTAAAACTGTGCTGCTCTTTGACAAAATGTCTTTTTCAATTTTTTTCTGAACCTACATTATTTTAATAAGAACATCAATGGTAGCTCAGCTTAAACTGTCGTTTAAGGAAATCATCGTGATGAAACCATAGCATAGTGGTCGAACTTTTTCTAATACCCGCCTGGCGCCTGGAGCTGCTATTATCAGGTTGAAAATCTTTCGTTATGCACCAATAGGTGTGAAGCCAGTTCTCCCACTAGGCTTAGCGTGTTACCATCTTGAGGCACATAGTCACTTAAAATCAGGTGAGATTGTGTACAAATGCCAAATATATAAAGAATTTAAAAAACGTACCTACGTTCACTTCTCGGTCCGAAAGTTTAGCCTTACCATTAAACGAGACAATTTGCTTCCTCTCTTTGCGAGACACATCCTTCAAACTCTAAATCGGTTGGCAACCCTATCTACAACCTATTCAGGGCATCAATGAGGTCATTGCACTGCTTTTAATCTACTACCACGACGACTGTAATAATAATAATAATAAAATAATAATTTTGGAGCACTAAAAATCCATAAAGTAAGTAGTACAAAAAACTTAACAATTAATACTGAATATTGATAATCTCCTGCTATTAACCGGGGCCGAGTCTTATACAATCTACGTAGTATATACCTAGTACATACTTAAGTACTAGCTGTACCTTTGGCGCCGCTCGCGTGGTTTATACAATTATTTTTTATTATAAATAAAGCAAAATTATTACTTAGGCATGTTAATACTGCCTCTGCTCCCACCTCCCACGGGCGGACGTCAAGCGGTTGTTTTTAGACAAAAATACTTATTGTGAGTGATCCTTAGAAGATGGACATATGCAGTCCTTGACTTTTTTATTGGTATTTTTAAGATATACAATGATATAGAACATTAATTTGATATATCTCGTATGGTTTACTCAGCGTAAGCCATTTAAACGCCCCAAATGCGTCTTTTTTTCCGAAGGGATTCACCATTATCGTCACTGCTTATTTGGTTTGTTACTTTACTTCACAAAATATATACTGTATATAACCTGGCCAGATAACGTATCTATGAATTAAGACAAAAAAAATATGTAGGTACATCGAATGTTTTCGCGTGAAAAGAACATAAAAGGACAGACTGGTAGAGACGTTGAGTTCTATAATATGTACAGAAGATGATGGCCAATCCAGTGACGTACCTTTAGACAATCCCAAGATGTTGTTCGAGCTTGCACGCATTGGTCGGAAGATAGAGAGACTCATCGCTTTCGGATGGTGATATGGAAACCGTCAATACTCTCGTCAGGAAACATCCATGCAGCGCTAAAACATCGCGGGACCCCTACCAGCACCCAGAACGCGTTGTTATACCGCACTATGCTTAACAGTACTTGAGATGTATTGCTTTAAACTTAAAAAATATGAAGTACCATATGGCGAAAAGACGAACACGCCCACAGCCCGTAAAGTGTCAAGTATAAGTTAAAAAAAAAAGTTAAAAAGCTGAATTGCCAGCCCCGAAAACTATAAGTGAATGACGCGACGGAAACGTCACGCCCACGGAACCCTTTTAAAAAATAATAAAACAGTCCTTTGTTGAATAAGCCCTACATAATGGCGTTTTTTCGATACAAAAGATGTTTTTTGATCCAAGAAACAGTCCGACCATCTGGCCCCGAATACGAGTATAGTGAGATATTATAAGTTATTTATAATAAAATTATTTATCATCATGCTTTAACGTTTACGAAGTAAGCAGAGAACTTTTTAAATGAGCCTGAACCTTTGGTGAAGGAAAGCATCGTGATGAAACCATATCATGGTGCTAGGGTATTTTCTAATGCTTACCTGACTAGCTACCACCGTCAAGTTAAAAATCTATCGCCTATACAGGTGTGTTACGGCAGTAAAACCTGAGAGCCAGTCCATCTAGGCGTAGTGACTTGCCATCTTAATCCACATAGTCACTTAACGTCAGGTGAGATTGAACCAAACGCTAAGTTTTCAAAAACCTCGCATCTGATATTAAAGTAATTTAGAAATAATAATAAATAATAAAGAACTTTACACTAATTTTGTCAAAAGGAATTCCTATTAGGTTTTTTTAATGATATTAAATTGCAAATAGGCATGAAGTCCATCTGATGATAGTCCATCAGCCTATAGCTATGACAACCAACGTAAAAAGGACCACAATCCTGAGCCCAGTCTTAATAGATGTTATTCCTGAGGTTTTCCTCAGGGGAGGGCATTGGGTTGAAACACAATTTCAATCTATCCATATAATAAAATTGAAGCATTTTTACTAAATGCATATGAAAGTATATACATTACCTGTAACAATTTTTTTTTAATTGTTGTCCGTCTGTTTGTCTGTTTGTTCCGGGTAATCTCCGAAACGGTTGGACCGATTTAGACGGGACTTTCACTGGCAGATAGTTGATGTTATAAGGTATAACTTATGCCACTTTTATTTTAGAAAAAAATAGGGTTCCGCACAAAAATAAAAACCTTTTTTAATAGTCCACACAGCTAGTTATATAAATAATTATAAAACATTGTAATGACTGTTTATCAATCATGTTTGTCTTTTAATTATATATAAATATATTTATTTTAACTTAGTTGTTTTCTCATTACTTTATTTATCGTGTTTTCGGACGCTTTCCGAAGGCATCATTAGTTCTTTAGGTAGTTTATTATTTAAATATTGTATGACAAACTTCTTTTACATTCATATTTATATAAATAAGAAGGCCGTATACAATGATTGTATTTATTGGCTGGTAGAAATATTTTAAATTTAAAATATAGAACAAGACTTGAAAATATTTGAAATGACGGATGACATTCTGACTTACCGAGGAGACAGGCATTGCTAAAGAAAACGTATACATAATCTTTAATTATATTTGTATAATTTTATTTAAAATTCCTACTCTATTTATTGTTTGGACTCACACTTACCTATCTGGAGTCTGTACGAAAAGTTATTTTGTTACTACAAGAGACCTCTCGAATTGTAATCTGTATTCGAAGGAGTTGAAACTTTTAATTAATTTATAATTGACAAGAGCCAAGATTGTTTATAAATTAATGGATGTCCTGGCGGACGCTTTCATTCATGCTGGCTTAGCGATGCAGCTATAGAAACGGGAGCGTAATGAATATCTAATTCTTGTTTACTTAATTCATATATACACAAGCATCTCAAAATGGATTTTTACTAACTGCTCTGGTTCAAATAGAAGCATAAATGTGGACTAACTATACTAGTGAAGGTTTATTAATATTAACAGACTATAAATAAGGTACTCTGTTTTTATATCTTACTTTAATGTTAATGCCTTCGGAATTACACATTTAAACCAATTTGGATTTCATTTCATTATCCTTTTATATTTATTTCGGAAATTATATCTATTAATTGTCCACGCGACAACATCCATTCCATCCTTTAGACTTAGTAAGACAAATAAATTTGTGTTAGATTCTGTAATAAAATTCGTAAACACATTGCCGATTTACCGGATAATAAGTTCAAGAATCATCTTTAAATCGTTTTACTGTAAAACCGGTATTATAGCTATTGGTAGCTTGCTAGTTGATTACTAGAAATTATTTTACAAATGCTAAGTTTACCACAATGCCATCTTTCATCGGAAATATTGCTGGGTGGTAGAACAAGACTACTATGTCCAATTGGATAGCGACCACTATACACCAGGTATAATACCCGGTATAGTGGCATGTTAAAGTGTGTCGCGTTCCTGAAACAGCTGTACCGATCGCGAACACCATGCTGATAAGCCCGTCACAGTGACTACCTTTTGTTTTTTTTTTTAATATCCTTACGGAACCTTTAACGTTGTCAGAGAATTTGTGCATTCTAATAAATAATGTAACTACAACTAGAGCGCTCATCCTTCTGTGAAGAGTTATCCCCAATTACCTCATACTGTATTGTTTACAATTCTTAATTTCAACTCGATCTACCAAAAGCTTCCCTTCTCTTTTATTTGTCTTACTCTAAATCATTTTCTTATGTGCTACAGTGACAAAAGTCGTTTACAGTTAAATACCTTTTACTGTTACAACTCAGAGTATGTCGCAATAACGGGTCGGATTTTACAATTTCATAAATAATATAATTAATTAAAAACTAATAAAATTTTGTATAATGAAATGTCACTATCTTTTGGTTTCTAGCGTTACGAGATCATCTAGTGTAGATCTAGTCGATAGCTAGCGAAAGCCCTACAGGCTGGAACGACAGTAGTAACTGTCTTCGGATTGCGGATTTTTTAACTCAGTAAGACCTTTAAAAGTTTTTTAGGTAATGCTGTTAAGTTCTACAATAGCGTTCACATTATCGATTAGCCGTATAATAAGTACAAATAACACATTAAAATAGTTTAATTATTAATTGTAAAAAGTATTTACAAAGTACAAAAAAAATATAAGCCTGATCGAGTTTCTTGACGGTTCTTCTCGATGACTGGGATGTTTTCCGAACCGGTAGTAGTGCTTGACGTTCAGGGCCTTCTTAGGGCATAAACTAAATAAATTATGTTTTTATTCGATTTCGAAAGTCAGAAATGCGCCTTTTTTTCGTTACAGATTTATCGTTGTGACCACAATCTCATCTAAGATCACCCAAGATGGTAACATGCTAAGCCTAGTGGAAGACTGACTCTCAAGTGCAGCTGCCGGAACACACCTATAGGTTGCTTGACGACAGATTTTCAACTTGAGGGTGGTAGGTAGCTAGGCGGGCATTAGAAAAAACCCCGAAAAAGCTATGGTTTACTTACGATATCTTTCTACATCGAAAGCTCAGGCTTATTGCAGGGATTCGAGCTCACGTCTATCGACGCGAAGTCTGTACACGCTACCACTGAGCCATTATTGCATCAATCTTGTGATACCTATGGTGTTACTAGCAACTACAGGCTGTGATAAGCCCTTACCATCAAGAAGGCTTGTTTGCGAACTTAGCTGTATAAAAAAGAAAAAAAATACAGATAGGTAGACGGTTTCACGCAGACGAATCTGCTTATATAGCTATGCTTTATGATATTCACGTGTATGTATTTATATATAACTTGTTACAGGCTTGTCAAGTACAACGGAGTCGCACCAAAAGACAGGGCCGCGTCACGGCAAAGATGCCGTCAAAAACAATGGGCCGCCGCACATTCTTGCCGGATCTGGCAAAAAGGGACGGCATATTTGTCCCTCAGTCTGTAACCGAGAGCGCAAGAAAGAGTTATTTTTGTGGTAAAAAAAAACAATACCGGAGAACACTGTAGCGGTCGGTACAAAGCGACACGGTTAAGGAAAGTTCAACGAGCTACGAAAGCTTCTATTTATTTGTAATATTATCGTCGAAATAATTCACTAAATTTTATTATACATTAATAAAGACTTCTAAAAAATTACATATATTAAAACATCATAATTTTACATATTATCCTATTGTAATGAAATAAATCAATGGATTATTCACCTGTCATTATTAATGCTTATAAGTAGGTAGTCAAGTTTGACGAATCAATGTATTAATAAAAAAAAAACTTAGACAAAACTTTTAATTAAAAGTTCAAATATAATGATTAAGATTAATTAATTACTAATTTAAGAGTGTACGGACAGACCGGGATGCCCAGCGCGACTGCCTTACTTTGTAAACCTATCGCTGAGCTTCGCTGTTGTACCAGGAATTAACATGACTACAACGCGTTTTCGTTGGAACTGGTTGTTATAGTTTGTCCTGATAACCGCATAACTAGGTAATCTATATTATGTATCTATTATATAACTATGCAATATAAAGAACACTAACACGAATATGACATACAATTTTGCTGTCTCTATATGTTTGTTTCTATGCTCAGATTTAACTCAAAAAATTTAACTTAAATTAAAATGTGTAAAACGGGGAGCTTGTATAATTGTTCAATTGACAGATCATAACATATCAACAATATTACATTTAGAAAAAGTTAAAAATATTTTATTAAATATATTTTTTAACAATACTCAACCACTTTTGATAAAATTCTGTAGATAAGAATCACATTTACTCCATAATCGATAGGCCATAAAAACAGTCAACATTACTTTTAGAAATCGTAAAAAAGATTACAAAGAATTAAATTTGTTAAATTGTTAATTAATTCGCAACCGATTTTGATGAAATGTTGAATTGTCATTCCTCAATTGATAAACTATATAAATTGTGAATAATATGACAAAAGATAAAAATTACGAGAAAGAAAATAATTACTGCGCCACAAGCTTAAGTATAAATATCAGCTTCATATGAAAAACTTTTTAAAATCATATTGAGATATAAAAAGAAAATTTTTAATGTTTATTTGAAAATAAAATTTCATATATCTCAAGCTTACTCTATTGTAGACTTCGTAATTGGAAATAATTTTTACTGCGTCGGTAAATCGACTTGTGATATTTACGCCACAATAAATTTTATACTCTCAGTCGCGTTCTCTAAAATTATATCCCACTTGTGGGACGTCTGGGCTTCGTTATAGCCTTTTCGGTGGTTACCTACACCGATATGATACCTTCGTTTTGACGGTAATCACAGTAAATCTTTGTGAATATGGCAATGAAATAATTCTGAAACTTTCGCTTTGGAGTTCTTTGCGGGATCTTGACTTGTCGTGTGGTGGTTTTTATTTTAATTAATAGACTTGTGTTATTTGGCCATATTTTATATGAATTTACGTGACGTAATTTGGTTGTTGTGCACAAGTAATGTGGGTTTATGAATTAAAAAGAACATGCATTTTTAGTTGTCACAAAAACTCTCTGGAAAGTTCCCTGGAAAGGGAACCGATATCTTGTTACTTCTATGTTTAAAGATTACAAGAAAAATATTCTACACGCTGTAAAGTAGCCTAAATTATTCCTTATAACATCAGCTATGTGCCAGTGAAAGTTCCCTCAAAATCGGTCCAACCATTTCGGAGATCAGCGGGAACGAACAGACAGAGAAAAAATTAAAAATAGGGTTTCTGTTATAAGTAGCTTATATACTTTCATATGAATTTAGTAAAAAGCTGTTATTTTGACATTAATAACAGACACTTAAATTTTATTATATTGATAGCCTAACTGCGCCCGCGGCTTCGCTCGCATGAACTACAGATTGCCGCCGTTCAAAAGACGGAAGACATAAACGCTTATTGTGGGTGTTCCTTAGAAGATAGATATATGCTATCGCTGACTTTCTGACTTTTTGGTCTTTGTCTTATCGGTTCTTTTTAAGATCCACAATTATGTAGGACATTAATTTGATTTATCTCGTATGGCTTACTCAGCGTAAGCCATTTAAGCGCCCCAAATGTGTATTTTTTCCGAATTGATTCACCATTACCGACACTGCTTATTTGTTATATTAATTTATCTTACAAAATATATTCTATAACCTGACCAGATAACATAGCTATGAATTAAAATAAAAAAAACATGTAAATCGAATAATTGGTTTTCGCGTGAAAAGAACATAAACGGACAGACAGAGAGCGAAACGTTGAGTTTTATAATATATATAGATCATAATTTACCGACCAACATTTTATTCTGCCAAAGTCACGAGCCAAGTAGTACTAAGCAGACAATATATTTAAAAACATTTATGTAACAACCTTTAACGCTATAAACACCCTACGGGGTTGGTAAATAATTCGCAGTAATTTACCAATAACGTTCACAGCGGGTCCCGAGCACCCTGTGAAGGACACGCGCCAATAAATTAGCTGTTGAACACCTTTTATAATTTGACTAGCTGTGCCCCGAGGTTTCACATGTGTGTAATTATAAAGAAATCGCTGGTTGATGATTTATAATACTTCAGTATAGACAATATTTTTATCGGGCGGCCAGGGTTATGCGTCACAATTCATACGGCTCGTTCGCGCCAGTACACCGATAGTCATAGACCCGAGCCGAGTGTTGAATTATTTTTACTTTACATTATCTCCCAAACTGAATCTTCACATAACATGCTATCAAGGGCAAAGTTTATCTACATAAAATTGTCCTGATGATTAAACAACTTTCGTTCCTAAAAATTAATATGCATACCTAATAATAATGCTAAAAAAATCACTTTTCAATATTCAATAAAACTTTGCCACAAAATACCTTATGTGGCTTATGTATAAGAGATATTAAGGTATTGTGGACTTTTTTCAGATGTACTAAGGAGCAATATTTTTGTAGAACATTGTATATACGTATCACTAACCATTAAGCCAGCGCACGCGGTTAGAGTAGTTAAGGTGAGCTATTAATTCCGACTTACTTAACAAAAATCATTTTTCAAGGCTAGCTGAAAGGTGGAGCCTAATACTATATAGCCTTCGTGATAGCCTCGTGAATCTGGCTATCATATACAAAAATATTTTTTTGATTCCGATTGGTAGTTTCAGAAATTAGCGTGTTTAAACATACAAACAAAAAAAACTCTTCCGCTTTATTATTTTAGTATAGAATAGTATTATATTGTAGAAACTTATTCGGACTATTTTTTCCGTTACTAGCTTGATAAAATGGTAGTCATTTTACATTACATTTACAATACTTAATGGAAAGCACGGTACAGTCCACAAACAATGGCGACCATTGGTATCAACTTGTCAATTAACTTTAAGTGGAACTTTTATCAAGTGTTGCCAAGTAGAAAAAAAGGGTGGGTTCAAAGAGAAGTAGGGCACAGAGAAATTTGTTTGATGATTTATCTCTTTCCGGAGCAGCCTGACTGGTGGAATACCTTCGCCCCGCAGAAAATCGCAGCCAAATGACCTAGTGACAAATGCTTCAACGACAAGAGCTTGAGCCCTTATTTTATTTTTTATATAATAGCTCGGCACATTGGCTGTACTGTCCCTGATGGTAAGCACAGTACAATCCAAATACAACGGCGACCACCGAGAGATCGAAATCCATCGGTGGTCGCCGCTGTCATGCCAGCCTGCGTAAATATCTCTTCACGTTACGCTTGAAGGATCCGATGTAATAAGAAGGAGGGAACACATTGGCTGGGAGATGGTTACACAGTTTCACGGTATGACAAAGATAAGACATAGAGAAGGTTTTATTTCGTGCCGAGATGGAGGTTACCGTTAAACTGTGACTCCGAAGCCCAGCGCGTGTGTTTCTGTTGTGGAAAGGAGAAGAGGGAATTAGACTGCACAGCTCTTTAGAACACTCACCTTAATCTAAAGAAGAGGAGACTTAGAGTTCTTCCAGTGACGAAAATGAATCATTGACACTGGAATAATTTTATTCTAAAGCAGCCATTATCGTTTTCTCTTATTACCGATTTCATAACAAAATGCGATAAATATAAATACTTTACTACCATTTATTTTTTGATTAAAAGTAGGTACATAAAGCGTGTTTTTTTTAAATAAATCTCGGTCCTTTTATCTCTCGCTGGGCTCAGGGTCCTCGAACTAAATTCCCTTTTTTCACTTGTATAATTTACTATCACCGCTTATAATATCTGTTAATTTAAAAAAAAAATAAGTATGCTAAGAATTCCGATAAATATCATAATACCCTTCGTAAATAATTTCCATTCACAATAATTCAGCACACTCCGTAAGCAGAAGGCGATCGTTATGTGAAATTCTATACTATAAATATAAGATCGGAAAAAAAAAACTTTAGTTACGACCTACACGGCTACGATAGTGGTGCGCACGCGTCGGTTATTTCGACACTTTAATTAATGGCAGCCGTCGCGTTCCCTATTCGAACTATTTCGATTATTTTTTTATTAGTACGTGTGTTAAAACGACTCTGATGTATTAAATACATTTATTATTATCAGAAGAAACTATAATTTTTTTTAATACGCCTGACTTCACTTGTAACTAACTAACAAACAATGTAATAAAATCTTAGAAGTCAATTTTGATCTACTTCTAATTGTCATATTGAGATGAAACTTTGTATATATATGTAGTTCGAATGATAACACTATAATTTGGTATCTTGGAGCTGATCTGATGATGGAGCCAGGAGGAGGATAGTGGAACACTTCAGTGGCTACTATTAAACCCCTCGAGTTTGGGCTCATATGATTTGTTTTGATATGTCGCAACGAGGTTTGTTGCAACGAGGGTCTGGTTATGGAGCTAAGTTATGGTATATAGCGAAACTCTTAAAAACTAAAAAGTTTTATTATTTTTAGTGCGTAGTTAAAGCGTGTTTTTAGTTTTTTGTGTTTTTAGAACTATTTAATGTTGCCGCATGTGTAATCCTGTATTACTGATCCTGCAAAAATGGCGGAGTTCTCACATTTGCGGGATTGGGTTCCCTACGTGCAACAATTAAAATAAGGCCTACTAAGGGCATGGAGATCATGCTTTCTATTTCTGATGGAGCTAGTAATTATGTATACAAATGTTCTAACTATATAGGCTACTAGCTGATATCCGTAACTTTGTCTGCGTAGTATATAGACATTTAAGCAGGGAATATATTATGTTATGGTATCCTCTTTCTAAACATATCTCGGGTACTTTAACTTAAGCGAATATGATGTAAATTTATCTCTCCGAAAAAAATCGAAAAACTGTCAACGTAACTATGGATACAAAGATTAAAAATAATTTAAATCAACCGTAATGTACCGTCTTGAGGGATGATTTTTCAAAAACGCTAAAAGCTATTTCTTACCAAACGCAAAAGTATGAATTTTCATATCCCTAGTTTGAAAAATGATGGGCTTTCCATACAGACTTTCACCCCTTCAAGTTTTATTTTCGCGACAATAGGTAGCTTATATCCTTCTCCAATGTCCACTCTATCTATATGCCGAAATGCATCGTAATTAGTTCAGCGGCTTAGTCGTGAAAACGTAACAGACAGACAGTTTAACCATCCTCAAGTTGAAAATCTGTCGCAAAGCACCAATAGGTGTGTTCCGGCAGCTGCACTTGAGAGCCAGTCTTCCACTAGGTTTAGCCGTGTTATCTTGGGCCACATCGTCACACCTACAACGATAAAAAACAGCTACTTTCGTATTTATAATATTAAAAGGATGGAAGTATGGATATAGGCTATATCAACTGTTATATAGCTATTATCAATAAGTACGCATTCCGACAAAAAAAAACATATTCAGTTGTGGTTAGTAAATGATTTAAATATCAAATTCGTTATAAAAGATATTTATCATAATATAAAAATTACAAAATGATAAATAAAAAAGAAAATACACGTCACAGTATTAAAATCGCAAAGTACTCGTACAATAACAAACACAACACAATAGTGTAATAATACACCGGTCTTCCGTAACTTTTGTTCGCGGCTTTACAAAATAGGGGTGTGGTCAGAGTGTACAAAAAAACTACAAGCTTTTATATTTAAACCACTTTTAATATCGAAAGTACCTTTAGAGCTTAGTAGGGGTCTCATTGGTTTTTAAACGGTATTACGGAATAAAGGACGGATAAGTTCGAGAAGGACTCGCGACTGAGGGTTCCTTAGTTAATTGTTATTCTTGTCGTAATGATTTATCGATCGTACAACTTAGTATTAACGCTAATATATAGTAACTATTTGGGGATGAAACAATATAAGGCGCAGGGTATGAAAAAATATGAGCAGTGAAATTGAAAGTGCAACATAACGGAACATCACGCAAATAGTTTTTAACATTAATGTTATTAAAATAAGGTTGAGATTTATTTAACCTTTTTTTCGTTTAGTGCGAAGCCCGCCAGGCGCGAATAGACCGTTGCAATAATCGGGAACGCCGAGCGGAGACAAATTCATTTTTTACATTCATTCTATACCATAAAAGATGCCTTTATTTATTTTTCTTGCCAATTGGGTTTTTGCAATAAACTTGTATTAAATGGATATATATATATTTAATATCTATTATCTTATATATCATATATAAGTTTTATAACAAAACTATTTTTAGATATTCTTTACCGCTATAATTAAATAGTTATATTAAATTAAAAATATTTTTTTCACTCCATTACCGAAAACGCGCCGATCGTTCCCGAACAAAACCGAGCCCGTGTGACGTCAGAATGTTATTTTCTATTTTCGTTATAGCACAAAGCTGATGCAGTGTTTTGACTCTTAATCGATGAAATTCCTTAAACATTATGACGTCATAAACTTGGCGATGAATCGTGGTGCGTTCCTAGTCATGTCAAGTTAATTAAAATATTATCAATTATCAGTTCTTCTTCTGTAGGGTAGAGGTATTTCACTAGTCGGGATTCCCCTAGTACAGAGAAATTTCTCTACGCATTAATTCTCTGTCAAGCGCGTGTCGGTCCACGCGCAGTGTAGGGTTGCATGGTTGCCCGTCCAATACGCAAACTTAGATGGACATTTTAAGTAGTTTATAGCTTAATTTTATAAGTTGATTGATTATTACTCGTTAACTTGTAAAGCCTACTTATCTCTGATAGTTTTCCTTTTAACTTCATTGTATGTACTACTGCCATGAATTTTTCACATACCCAAAAGCAACCATTTAGCTGACAGGTACGGGGCCACATGACTCTAACAAAAATTAGCACTTTGAAGCTTGACATTTCGCAAACCGATCCCTGAATCGAAAAATCGTTTTCAGACACCCGAAATATTTTTGAACGACCTATCTAACGACACCCCACGCGATGTAGTAGACGAGAAACAAAAAATGATTCCCAATTTACGTGTAGCGGAGGTACTCTAAACGTTTTTTTATATTTTTTTTAAGATTTTATTTACCACTTTGTCGACGTAATAAATATGTATACCCATACCAAGTCACAGCTTTTATAGTAAGTACTAGGAATCTCTGAGGTAAGCCATGGACAGACAGACGGACATAGCGAAACTGTAAGGGTTCCTTATTGACTTCGGTGGGAACCCTAAATATCTAGTGTATGCTGTTAGTGAGCGTGTAACTTCTGAACGACTTGACCGATTGAGGTCATATTCACACAAAATATTATTTATTTTATCGAGACGATGGTTCATCATATACTGGTATATACTAGTTGTCCTGGCAGACGTTGTTCTGCCATTTCCGGTTAATGCCTACACCACAACGCCATCTGTCGGATACTAACAACACTATGAACAATCGTCTCGATAAAACAATTATACTTACTCTTTGACTGTGTTTGATAACATCTGTAGACGATTATTTTAGTTATTTTAAAAGGCTCCTATACCTATCACCTACACATATATATGTATATGATATGTATATGAATACATATTAACATACTCAACGTCTCTCTGTCTGTCTGTCCGTTTATGTTCTCTTCACTGCGAAAACCACTTTGACCACCGATTGACATGTTATTTTTTTTTAATTCATAGCTATATTATCTGGCCTAGTTATAGGATATAATTTGTTAGATGAAGTAACATACGAAATAAGCAGTGAAGATAATGGTTAATGAATTCGGAAAAAATACACTTTTGGGAATTACGCCGAGTACACCATATAGAAATATCAAAATAATGTACTACATAATTGCAAAAAGACCTATAAAAAAGTCAGCGATAGCATATAATGTCTATCTTCTTAGGATCATAAGTATTTTTGTCTTTAAAAAGACGGCAAATCTGTTATTTGCTTATCCATCTCATTATAGAATCGTAACAAAATTAGCTAAAAAAATATATATTTGTTTTAGTATGTCTAAAACACGGTAGTGGCAGATATAGATTGTATGGTATAAAATTATTACCAAATAATAAAACACAGGAATACGTTTTATGGACTACCTCCTGCATTTCCTTTTAAAATAGTCAGCTTTTTGTACCAAATTATTTTTACTAACTTGTGATCTGTTCGGGATGTGTCGAAATTCAATTGTCGTGTAGTCGGAACTTAAGGTGAGAAATTTCAAATGACAGACATCTCTTATCTAAACTAATATTATAAAGAGGAAAGATTTGATTGTTTGTTTGCATTGAATAGGCTCTGAAACAACTGGACCGATTTTAAAAATTCTTTCACCATTAGAATCCTACATTATATCTGTTGAACATAGGCTATAGAATATTTTCATAAAATTAGGGATCTGTACGAACTCTTCGATAATATAACACAAAGTGTGAAAAAAATACCAAAAAAATCGTAATATCGCGTACGCTGCGGAAATTATTGACAATAGAGCAAAGTGATGTAATACGATTTTATAGAGGACACAAATATTTACAATAAAGTCCGCGATACCATATGTCTAACTATTATAGTTATGTCATGATAACTATTTTTCTTAAATACCCGTGCGAAGCCGGGGCGCGCCGCTAGTGACAGATAAAAGGATAACTGACTGAAAAACATATCAACGCACAGCCCAAACTACTGGCGCTAGGACCGTGAAAATTTGCATGCGGGTTCCTTTTACACTGTATGTAAGCACTATGGCAGGATTTCTAGGAAATTCAACCCCTAAAGTGATGAAAAAGTGGTTAAAATTTTGTATGAAATCCGTTATTTTTGAAGATAGAACTACTAAAATTCGTATTTAGCAGTAATAAATATTATAATACTTTATAAACATATAATGGTACATAACTATGACGTGAGCGAAGTAGCAGGAAAAGCGATAGTAAATATATAAAAAAAAACGAAAAATCTGGCCCATGAGGGGATCGAACCCGCGACCTTCGCGTTATTAGCACGACGCTCTAACCAACTGAGCTAATGGGCCGACGATAGCTTTGTTAAAAATACCAACCAACCAACCAACCAACTACCTTACACTTTAATATTCAATTGTAATTATTTATAAGATATATTAAATCCGAACAAAAACTTCAATGTGCAAAAGGAACCAACTTTAGTAGAAATGACGCTCGAAGGAGTCGTTACCGCCGATAAATGAGCTGAGATCTAACGCGTGCCTTAGTTCATAGCAGTCCCTTTAATTATAGTTGTAGAAATCTTCGCATTCAATTAATTTACAAAACAATTTGTCACTTTCTCTGATGAGGGATTTCTATCTTGGCAAGTTTCAAGGTCGTGGATTCGATTCCCCGGCCACGGGACATAATTTTATGTAACGAAAATGATTGTTAATTCTAAAGCTGTGTGCTTTATATGTCTTAGGCATTAAGGCTAGTGGGGAAACTGGCTCTGAAGTGCAGCTGCCGGAACTCACCTATTTGGTGCTTGGCGACAGATTTTTCAGCTTGAAGTAGCTAGCCAGGTGGGCAATAGATAAAGCACTATACCACCATGCAATGGTTTCATGACGATGTTATCCTTCACCGAAAGCTCAGGCTCATTGCAGGGATTCGAACTCACGTCGATCGACGCCGTGTCCGTACACGCTACAACTGAGCCGTCATTGCTTCAAATTAGTTGTTTCATTATCATATTAATAGCTATATTTGTTTTGTATTCAAATCTCTTTGTAGAGGGATTATTTGTTCATATTATTGTCATTAGGGTTGTCCCTATATTTAAAGGCTTTGAATTTTTATGCTCCCAAGAGCTCATAGGATTAGAAACAAACAAAAAAACTCAGTTTCTGGTCTATAACTTAATGTTAAATTGCATGTCTATTTGCAAGTTAAGTTCATGAAGTTGAATAGAATGAGGTTTTAGGCATTGAATAATTAACGTTTGATTCCGGTCAAAGTAATTGTTCAAAAAATTTTATTGATGTGTAAAATCTTTCCTCTTGGTTGCTGGGTATTTTATGTGGGAGTGATTTTGGAAAGGGGACGGAAATGTGTTACAGGAAACCGAGGAAGCGCGCACTATTTAATTTGACCAACGAGCGCGGTCGGTGACGGAGAGATGGCCGTGAGATGGTGCCAACCCATTTTGCGTGAGGTTGGTACCACGACGTACTGGTCGGCCAACATAGCGTATGAGTGTGTGTGACGAGAAAGAGAAAGGGAAATAGAGAAGGAGAACACATCAGCTATGCACTCAACTACAGTTATACAGTTATAAAATCTAAGGTTATTTATATTTATAAGTGTAAACTATAATAATGATTATATTTACTATTAAGCATCTGACAAAGTTCATCATTCTTAAAAAATGCGAGTAGGTAATATGGGATTATTCGAATAAATATTTTAGTGAGGATCTTTCTTTTTTCAGGATTTAAGTTAATATTGAGTATTTATTACGACTGGAAATTAAACTTGCGCGAGCAAGCGCATACCTTAATATAGATTTACATATGTTTTCATACTTAGAATATATTCGACCAATGATATGACGAATAAATTGACTTCATAGTAGGATAACATGACAGATGTTGCACATCATATGCGACTACTGTAAGGCTCGTTTTTTTTTCGCTCTTCTCTTGATATACTAATAAGACACTTCCGAGCGTCAGGCTGTACCATCAATTTGGAATATTTTGTAAATTAAATGTATCTATTAATAAAAAAACAATGAACAATGACATTGTTCCAAGTTCCAAGGGTGCCAAAGTGACCGAACCTCGGCTTGGACTGTTGCCGCGTATGCAAAGAAGTCGCGATCCAACTAATTCCCTATCCGTAATTCGATCTAAACTAACTATACATATATACATGTTTGAAATTGTTAGTGTACTTACCTAGGAATTATAATGTCAAATTGAATTCCTGCAAACCTAATAAATGTAGGCATTCGATCAACAGGGAGTAGCAGATTAGCGTTGCGAAGAAAAACGCTGACAAAATAACTCTAACAGTATCATCAGCTCATATAATAACAATAGATATACAAAACACCTCACGTCGCAGTAGGGTACAATAAAACATTAGTGCCACTGTATTATAAGCTTCTCCATACAAAAAGAGCAACAAAGGTCCTTATAAAGCTGCACAGGTCACGAGCGGAGGCGATAGCGATTTATAAATCATTAACAATATAGTACTTTTTTACACCTAAAGGGGCAAACAAGTAACATCGAAACGGTCCGCCTGATTGTGATAGGAGCTCTGAAAACTCTACTTAAAGGTTATTAAGCTGCGATCTTCTGTAGGATCGAGGTATTTCACCAGTCGGAGTGCCTCAAGTAGAGAGAAATCTCCAAAGATGTTTCTCTCTTAGAGTGATCAATTCTTGTATATACGATTAATAATATTATAAAACTCAAGAGTTCGTTTCTTCAAATGCGTCGCGAACTAGCACAAAATGCTATCAATCTCACAAAATAAAGGTTCAAACAATGAAAGTTTCCGAATAAGAATTAAAATAGCTATACAACAGATCAAGATCCTGGCAAAAACTGAATTTTACTAATTATTTATAAAATCAACAGACATTTTTTCAACGTGATTTCAATACCAATTTTTTATAAGATTTAATCGTGTTAATTAATTATCCGAAATTTCAAAGTAGTTCGAAGTAGAAAAGAAATTTCGGATAATTATTTACGACGGATTTCCGCAAAGTAACGCCTTCGTCAATCAAATATTTAATCGTGTTTTTTAAACCTAACTGCTTGGTTATTTAAAAACCGAAAGAACTAATATTATTTTCTCTACATTGGAAAACAAAAACATTGTCTGTATTTATGTAGGTACGCACATAAGAAGTCATACTCTTTGGAATAATAAAACAAAAATGTAATCCCGCGCAAACAACATGATGTTAGCTATCAATGATAATAATATGAATTTATTTTACTGACTTTTTTTAATAGTGTGAAAGTAATTTTGCGGGAGAAAAGTGTGTCCTTCTCTCCCTGTTAGATTACACTGGCATGCATACGTCTAACTCACGTGTCCTCCCGGTAACCTAGCAACGAATTGTTTATCGAAGTGTCCATGACAGCTTGAAGCACGAGACGATAGTTAAATTTAAAATTAAATAAAATTTAAAACGAGGCACCTCTATCTCGCGTACAGGGAACCTGAAGCGAACTTTTCATCCCAGTCACCACGAAATTAAAGTAAGGTATTCTCACCAGCGAATATTTCAAATTTCGCCGGCGAAAAGGCCCTAATTTTCTGGCTAGGTGCGTAATATACTATTATTTTATAAATAAACATTATTTAGATTTGATTAAAATTAAAATCGTATTTCCGTCACATGATGCGCGCACAACTCATAATTTTACCATCTACTAAATTACTATACTAAAAGTTGTGGTAGTCGAGTGGCTTCGATGTCAAGTTTTTCAGAATTTGCGTTTATTTACTCATTCAAATTAGTAACGTTATCGGCTGACGGTTAAGGAAAACATCGTAAGGAAACCGGAACGCTTTAGAAATGTTCTGTGTGTGCACAAAATATAGAAAACTGTGGTTTTCTGGTTTTTTAAATCACCAATACGTCGTGGGCTGGCTCGGTGATTAAGCCCGCGCTTTGCCCAGCAGTGGGACAATTACAGACTGATATTATAAACGAGTCAAAAAAGGTATAACTTAAAAAATACATCTTAAATATTATTATAATTAAAAACAAAGTTCTTATAACTTAGACCGGAGGGTAAAGCAGTATTCACACGTCACCCGCTGCGTGCATTAGCATTGTGTCCTGATAAGCCGCGTACCCGGCGCCCTGCTGTCTCATTGTGACCGCGGCCTAATCGTGAGCCCGCGCTGACAGCCATATTGTCAAGTGGGAAGTCTGCTAATCATTAAAAGTTCAGTAGAGGCATAAAAATATTAACTTAATTATAAAGTAAATATTTATAAGCTTACTAACTGGCCTTGCAGATGTTGTTCTGCCATTTCCACAACGGCATCTATTGAATCCTAATTTTTTTTTAAAATTATTGTTATAGGTCTTAGCGCAGTGACCACAATGTCACCTGATGTTAAGTGACGATGTGGCATAAGATGATAACACGCAAAACCTAATGGAAGACTGGCTCTCAAGTACATCTGCCGGAGCACACCTATTGGTGCTTGGCGACAGATTTTCAACTTGAGGGTGGTAGCTAGCCAGGCGGGCACCAGAAAAAGCCCTACCACCGTGCTATGGTTTCCTCACGATGTTTTCCTTCACCGAAAGATCAGGCTCATTGCAGGGATTCGAAGTCGACACCGTACACCGTCGTACATGCCTCATTGCTTCAAACATAGTTATAAACCATTGTTTCGATAAAACCAATAAATTATTGTGAATATGAGTTCATTCTGTGAGGTCGTCTAAGAGTTATAGAATCACTAAAAGACGCACAAAGATTTTTATATACAGTCAAACCTGGATAAGAGAGAGTTCAAGGGAGCACAATCTCATTCTCGCTTATAGAGGTTTCTCACTAACCCGAGTTTCTCGCTAATGCAGGTACATGGGTAGCGTTTCTCTCTTATAGAGGTAACAATGGTAGGAAGTTTCACGAAAGTTAAGAATGAGTCATAAAATAGCAGATGTTAAATTTGTAATTTGTTTTGTCATTTGTTCCACCTAAATAAAATAAATAAATAAAGCTCGACTGTCGCTTATAGAGGTAAACATAAGTAGTAGTCTCACTTACGGAGGTCCATGAGGGAAAAACGACTCTCTCTTACAAAGGTTTCTGTTTCTCGATAATAGAGGTTTTGGGAGCTTAAAATGACGGGTCCTGGTTATTACTCTCACTTATAGAGTTGTCTCAGTTATCCATTTCTCACTTACCCAGGTTTGACTGTATTTGCTGTTTGACTGTGTTTGACTGTGCTTGCGGCTCCACTCGCGTTGCCATCGATCGAGCACACGTGCGAATCTTGCCGTTGAGTTTTATAATATGTATAGAGAAGATCATTTTAATATTTCATAACATGTCTTAAAATTATCTTATGTTCTATTTTACAAACAATGGACAAACATTTAAACAAAGAGTTTCATAAAAGTTTTCATAGTTCCATAAGACCTCTGATAACAAACTCTCTAGTTAATAACACTGTATGTTTTTTTTTCACTTTATACGATCATAGAATAAGCGCTAAAAGTCAAGGCATGCCCCATCTATACATACATACATACAAATAAATAAAATTCAAATGTCTGTTTGTAATGTCAAAATAACAGCGTTTTACTAAACGCATATGAAAGTTATAAGGTACATATAAGAAACAACTTTTTTTTTTTAATTTTTGTATGTCTATCTGTTTGTTCTGGCTAATCTCCGAAACAGTTGGACCGATTTTAACGGGACTTTCACTAGCAGATAGCTGCTGATATATAAAGAGTAACTTAGGCTACTTTTATTTTAGAAAAATAATTAGTGTTCCGCGCAAATAATAATAATTCGGAAAAACGAGCACGATCGACGGCATTCTGTAGTCCACGCGAGTAAAGCTGCGGGCACAGCTAGTCTTTATATATAAAATGATAACTGACTGACATATCAAAGCATAGACCAAACTAATGGGACTAGAAAAATTGTACACTGTATGTGAGCACTAAGGAATAATCCATTAATAATCCATTAATCCAATAATCCATTGGAAATTCAACCCCTAAGGTGATGAAATCCCGTTATTTTTGAAGATAGATCTATGAAAATTGCTGTTTACCAATTGGAACACATACATAACCAAACAAAAAAAAAGCTATTGACAAAATATAATTTGAAAATTACAATGGTTTAAACACTCAAAAATAATCTAATACATGTTATTGATGAAGTTATTGTTGGGTATTAAACTTTACTAACTCAGAAAACAACAAATAATATACTAGAAAATATTCTAATAATAAAAGTAGCAATGAAGCAATAATGGCTCAGTGATATAGTGTATAGACTCCGCGTCGATCGACGTGAGTTCGAATCCCTGCAATGAATCTGAGCTTTCGGTGAAGGACAACATCGTAATAAAACGATAGCATGGTGGTAGAGTATTTTTAATGCCCACCTGACTGGCTCCTACTCTTAAGTTGAAAATCTATCGCCAAGGACCTATAGGTGCACTTGAGAGCCAGTTTTCTCCAATAGGCTTAGCCTGTCACCATCATGGGCCACATCGTCACTTAACTTCGGGTGAGATAGTGGCCACACCGCTAAGCCTATAAATGATTTAAAAAAGGGACGAATGTAAATAATATATACATTATTATACATACATGTATTTACTAAATATGTATATATATATATATATATATATATATATATATATATATATATATATATATATATTTATCGTTGGCATATATATGTACTAGTTAAATTTGTATCACAGAATTCAGTTACAATGGAACATAGCTCAACTATGACGCGATCGAACCCGCAGAAAATGCGCTTGTATAAAATATAAATTTTTAATAATTATAATTTTTATGAAATACTTTTAGTATACTAAATATATAAACCTATATTTTTAATTTAACTTTAATCGTGGCTTCTTAACAAACACTCAGAGGAACTCTAAACAAATGTGACAATACAAAAAAAAAGGTCGAAATCTTTCCGCCGCTGCCGCTGTTTCGCTCCTGTCCTGCATTAATTTCGTCTTGATGGATCTTCTCGTATATACCTATTTGATCATATTAAATAAGCTTTTTTTTATCATCGGTAGCCTTTTGATATTATGAATTGTTTTTCGGAATGCACCAGCGGCCGTGTGATTGAGTTCGGTTCCACTTGTGTCGAGTAAGATACCCATAGTAGATATATTATGAAGCTTAAGAAATTGTTTGTCTATTTGAACGCGCTAATCTATGGAACTACCAGTCAGATTTGAATTTTCTAGTTTACCTACTTACTTCTAGTCTATTTTACTAGCTAGCTGAGCTCGCGACTCCGCTCGCGTGGACTACAGAATGCTGTCGGTCGAGCGTACGTGCCATTGTGCTGCCTCAAAAATGCTTATTGTGGATTATCCTTAGAAGATAGATACACGCTGTAGCTGACTTTTTTCTAGGTCTTGTTAAGATCTATAATAATGTAGTACATTCATATGATATATCTCTTATGGTTTACTCAGCGTAAGTCATTTAATCGCCCAAAAAGTTTTTTTCTCCGAATTGATTCACCATTATCGTCACTGCTTATTTCGTATGTCACTTTATGTATCAAAATTTATTCTAAAACCTGGCCAAATAACATATCTATGAATTAAAGGAAAAATCGTGTAAATGGAATTAGTAGCTATTGCGTGAAATAAACATAAACGGACAGACAGATAGGATCGGAGCAATAGTCATGAACTTCAAGTGATCCGACCAGCTGTTGGCACGTACGGGAAGCGAGAATAGACTACACGGGTGCGTTGGATGTATAGATTATATGTATGTATAGGGTACATCGTATAGACTAAAACCAGACAAGAGTGAACTCTCTTATAGTTGGAAGAAGTTTTTACAGAATATGTATATAGAGTTAGTCGGCATATCTTTTAAATTTTATTTTTTCTACAATAATTCATATTTTGATAAATAACATTACTGTAGCATCTCACGTGTTATCTAGCAGATAATCTATATATAAAAAATTTAATGTTTGTTTCTTTGTACCCTGTGCCATAAACCGTTCATCCGATTGCGATGAAACTGTGTTTAGTTGTTGTGCGCACGCGAACGTTTCTGTTTTAGTACATCCAGTTCACAACAGATGGCGTAAAAGACATTTTATTTTCTAAACAAAGGCAACGGTATCAAAGTTCCGATAAAACATAGTATTAATATAATAACGCAGTTTTAAAAAGTCGAACAAACACAGCTCAAAGAGGAACAAGACAGACCAAGGACATTTTTTATTAAAATCCAATATTAACATACACACGGTGCGATCAAAACAAAATGACTGACAGACAGACAACCATCAGAGTTTCTTGTTCTGTAATAATAAATTATGTGTGATTCCGGTTGTATATTTAATAGTTTTTTGTTCACACGTACGTCTCTGTCGGGGAAAAACTTTATCATTCAACACGACGTCGACCCGTGAAGGTCGATAATAGATTACAAAATTTTGCATCCTGTTGTAAGATCTTTTGCGTGAATAAATCCAGGTTAAATTCAAAAGCAACTTAAAGCAATGATGGCTCAGTGGTAGCGTGTACGACTTCGCGTCAATTGACGTGAGTTCGAATCCCTGCAATGAGCCTGAGTTTACGGTGAAGGAAAACATCGTGAGGAACCCATAGCATGGTGGTAAGGTTTTTTTGTGCGCGTCTGGCTAGCTACAACCCTCAAGTTGAAAACCTGTCACCAAGCACCATTAGGTGTGTTCCGGCAACTGCACTTGGGAGCCAGTCTTCCACTAGGTTTAGCGTATTACCATCTTGAGCCACATCGTCACTTTAACATCAGGTGAGATTGTGATCACTACGCCAACCTATAACGATAAGAAAGAAGAAATATTTACTATTACTTAATATTTACTAAATTTTTGCAGGGTTGTAGGACGTAGGACATAGAAATGGTGTTCAACTAGATATATAGCCACAGCGGCATGCATAGGTGAAGCGGAGTGGTAAGAATCTGTGCCCAACTGGGTCTGTGGTGTTAAACCCGTCATTTTGGTTTGTCGCGTTTTGAGATCAAATCAAATCAAAAGACACTTTATTCAATTAAGACCCTAAGAAGGCACTTATGAACGTCAAACACTACTATACTACTATCGGTTTGGACAAAAATCCCAGTCATCGAGAAGAACCGACAAGAAACTCGATCGAACTTATATTTTTTTAATTATTTTTTCCAACTGTATACAGTTAATAATATTTACAGTTAATGATCATATTATCATATTTATAATTTAGTGGATGTACAGAGGAATCATTTCCAGACATCACTATCATTCATATAATATTAACCTTTTGACAGTAAAACCGGCTTGACATGGTCCTTGAATTCATTGTCCGTCAAATCAGTTTTGTTCGTTGGTATCTTATTATAGAACCTAACACTGTTACCTAAAAAAACTTTTATTAGTCTTACCAAGTCTAAAACACGTTACGACAAATTTATGTCTATTTCTAGTATTAAAACTGTGCTGGTCTTTGACAAAATCTAGCTTGTCAAAATTTGTACGAATATGCCTTAAATTATCAAGAATATATTGGGAGGGCAAAGTTAAGGTATCAAATTTCTGGAACTTGTTCTTTAGTGATTCACAAAGTCTTATGTATATTGTTTGAATTGCCCGCTTTTGTAATATGAATATGGCGTCTACCTCAGCTACTGAACTGCACAGCAAAATACCGTAAGACATTATGCTATGGAAGTAAGCGAAATAGACTAACCTAGCAGTGGCAATATCTGTTAACTGGTGAATCTTACGTGCTGCGAATGTAGCAAACTTAATCTTCCCGTCAAGATTTTAATGTGCGGACTCCATTGCAATTTTAAATCAAGCATAATACCCACGATGACAGTATTGTCAACTAAGCCTACTAAATTCCCTTCTTCGAGAAACTCACAGGCCAGCATGACAGGACGACAGGCGATAGACAGCTTATTTCTCTGTGATCGTCATTGATTATGGATTGTAACGTGCATACTATCAGACAAAGGGCCATAAACTTTGCCTCACTAATGAAAAAAAAAATAAAAAAACCATTCCACTTTATCCGATCCATCTATTCAGCTTCAGAGCATTTTGGACTTCACAACATTCCCTTCTCATCAGCATTTATTCGTTAAAAATCTTTTAATTACACAGTAGGCATTGGGGTGTGAACACAAGTTTTTGTGATGAAATATCAAGTGAGGATAAGGTCTCGAAGAAACTGTAAGCCTGAAGGTGGATCTAGCTCCAGTGGGTACTTTATAGATAGGGCTGCCATCCGTCCGAGGTTCCTCGGATTAATCTCTATCTAAAAAGCGTCCGGGGAGCGTCCGGACGGGGTATGTATGTGTATGTAAGTGTAGGTACGGGTAAGGGTAGGTGGTCGCAAAAACCAGGGATAATCGGATTAATTGATTAACAAATAATTTTTATTTCAAAATGTAGGCTAACTTAATTAGATGTTTTTAATTTGTTTATTAAATTATGATTTATATTTGATATAGCATTACTTAGCCTACAAAGATATTTTTAAAAGTAATTTGATGCCAAACATAGGTACGTTCCAAACTGCTTTTCTTACTAGAATACCTTTGGGAATAGTGTATAATAGTTTAAAAATACGTAGATATTTCATTTTTTTTTGCTGTTTTATGCGATGTTATTAAATGTTCAACTTCACATCGAAAAATATTTGTTAAAATGAATTAAATATTGCAAAGTATGTGTCGGGCTACGCGCATTTTAGGGTTCCGTAGTTGCCCGTCACAATATGCAGTATTAGAGAGTGGGCTTTAAGTAATTTTCAATGGAATATGTACCAAATTACTTCTCACGGTAAATTTTATAAGTGAATCGACTATTAGTCGTTAACTTGTAAAACCTACTTAGGAAAATTTCCTTTTAAATTCATTATACGTGTATATACTACTGCCATAACTTTTGTCACATATCCAAAAATATTTCACATTTAGGATTTAGGGCACTTGACTCAAACAAAAATTGCCATTTTAAAGCTTAATATTTCGCAAACGCATTCATGAATGGAAAAATATTTTTCACACACCCGCAATATTTTTGAACGACCTATCGTACGACCTATTGAATTCACGTGTAGGAGACGTGCGCTAAGAAAATCTTTTTCATGATTTTATTTTACCACTTTGTCGACGTGATGAATATTTATTCCCATATCAAATTACAACTTTCTAGTACTAAGAATCTCTGAGCTAAGGGTCGGACAGGCAGACGGACATGGCGAAACTACGAATATAAGGGTTTCTTTTTGACTTCGAAACCCAATAATAAGGAAACGAGGATGATTATTTTATTTTATTAAAAAAAAAACAAATGTCCGGATATTTTCAAGTTGTTGTCCGGCTTTAATGATTAAGATGATAGCAGACCTAGTTAGTTCATTCTATCGGCCAAGCACGTCACGTGTTGAAAAAATGGTCACCAAATAACAGATTTAAGAGCGGTAGGTACCTAACCAAGTCATATTTGGAGAACGCCCCAACCATGATTCACAAAATAAAATAAATATCTATGTTATAGACGGGATATTAATTTTAATCTTAAATAACTGTAAAATCGGTAAACTAAAAGGGTTCCAACGCGTTTTCACACACAATAGTATTGTATGAATCTGTCATAATCATAGACAAATAATACAGACGAGTACAGAAGTGTTAATACTAAATTAAATTATATTTAATTTTTAATATATAAAACTGGCTAACCGGTGCGAATTTTTTGCACATTATAGAATGTAAAGTTATTATCAAAGTAACAACTGTCATGTTAATTAATCAGATTGTTAATAGATGACATTTGAAATATATATTTTTCAGTATTAACAGATGGCATCCCTAATGAAAAGTTTTTAAATTTTATACTGTTTCGTCAATTGCGTGGAATATACACTTTTAAATGATGTTTGAATCATTAATTGTGATAAATGATTAACGAAGATGTGGCATTGCCAGAAATACACCATTGGTAAATAATCGGAGAATTTTGTTGGTGTGATTATGAAGCCGTATCTAGTATTCATACTAATGACTTTACTATGAACGTGTGCAACAGGTGTGCTCTGCGTCAGCATGCCGCGCCCCATAAGCTGACCGAACCGGCTTGAAAACACATTTTCTCTGAAGGACCTGTGTCAATTGGAACACAAAGAGATATTATTCTCGTTCGAACTGTCCAACCGTGAGGACGTCCGACTTTAGTTACTATGGGGTTACCGTGTTTACCTTAGCAGGTTACTGTGGTTAATGGTTACACCCGTCGATAAAATGTCAAAAGAAAAATACAAGTACAACAAACTAGCTATTCAGGTGTTCTCAGTTGGAATCGTAGTTCAGAGAAATACGTGCGTGTACTACTCTGTGCTCGTACAGCCTCTGTGGTTGTAATTCTCTTGTAGCTTTCTTCTTTTTATTGCTTTTTGTATTCTTTTGCATGTATTACGTCGTTTTTTTTTTTTTCGAACTGACTATACTGTTAACCATAAGGGCCATGAAGCCTCAAACGGCTTTTACAGCTTAAGGGCGAGCACTTAAGGCACTCAACCACGAAAACAATGCTACTAGTTCGGGGTGGCCAAGTGGCCGAACCTCGGCTCGGACTGTTGCAGCGATTGCAATTAAGTAGCAATCTGACTAATGTATTCTGTCGGAAAATGGCTCGCTTACATACCCGATAAAAACAAAGAGTAGAAATTTCTAGTAGCATTATTCATTTTTGTAACATACCGATGTGGTTCAAAGAAAGGGGTAAGTATTCTATTTTTTTATTATTTTTTTGCTTACCTAGCCGGATCGTTAGGGTTACAATTTGCGAGTATTCTGTGACACCTTCTCTTATATAAAAATTTATACTCAATATTTGTAGTGGATATTTCAAGATTGGTGGTTTTTTTTTAAATTTCGTTAAGTTAATATATTTCTATGCAGCTACTAGAGGTACACTTCTCAAAGATGTTTTCGTGACCTTGTCATATATCCTTTTTTCGCCAAAGTGACCGTACTGTATCTAAGCACAGTGCTATCCAACAACATCCAAAGAGAGGTAGGTCACAAAGAAATTTCTTTGGAGATTTCTCTCTACTTGGGGCAGCCCGACTGGTGGAATACCTCCACACTACAGAAGATGGCAAGATGGCAGCCAAATGACCTAGTGTTGTGTTTCTGCGGTGAGTAGAGTTCCAGAGCTCTTTGGGTAGGAGGGTTCAAGGTCGGCAATGTGCTTGTGATATCTATGGTATTGTAGGCGTTCATAGGCTACGGTAGCCGCTTACCATCAGGCAGGCCGTGTGCCTGTTTGCCACCTTTGTAGAATAAAAAAAATATCGGAATCTACAATCCATCGCTAGTCCTCGCCGTCATGCCGGCTTGCTCAAATGTCTCTTCGATATGAAGGTTATCGTAAAACTGTGGGCTCTGGAACCTAGAGAGTGTGGTACCGTTATAAAAGGTCTTTATAAAAAAATGTGTTGTTTTATGAAACCACGATGCAAGTGAAACTTTTTTTCGGGCATAAAATACAATTTATTGAAGACATGTGACATACATTCTATAATAACACACATTAACATACACAATGTTCCAAATTTACGATTATAATCCTTGACTGCACGGCATACAATTCAATTTTATTTGCGACAATTTAATGTAATGCGACATGCGACAGATGAACAAATTTTTTTACGATTATACTCCTTGACTGCACGGTGTAAAATTCAATTCTATTTGCGACAATGTAATGTAATGCGATAGATGAACGAAAAAATATGGGGCGATAGAATAAAAGTTTCACTTTAATAATGTTTTTTACTGCTATCGTTTTACAAGTATTAGAAAGCAGAGCCGTTGTTTTTGTATATTATTATCAAATTGTATTAATCAATATTTTCCACGCGACGATACCAACTGCGTTGTCGGTATGTGTTTTTCGCTACAAAATCATAGATTCACATTATACGAATGTTAACAAAAGAAAGTGCTTCACTGAACACCGATTGTTATTTCTGTTATAAACCGTACGTTTGTACTTTGCTACCTGTATTGTGGTGACACACTGGTTGAAATTTAAAATTATACACTAATACTTTAGATACGTTAATTAGTTTTTGTTTAAGATAATTTGATACCGTCGTCACTTGATAACCATTGCTTATAATACACTAGCTGTGCCCGCGACTCCGCTCGCGTGGACTACAGAATGCTCTCGGTTAAGCGCACTCGCGAATTGTACTGCCACAAAAATACTTATTGTAGGTGATCTTTAGAAGACAGACATATGCCATAGCTGACTTCTTTGAAGGTCTTTTTAAAATCTAAAACTACGTAGTGCATTAATTTGATATAGTTACCTCTTACGGTTTACTCAGCGTTCAAGCGCCCAAAAAGCGTCTTTTTTTCGATTTTATTCACCATTATCGTCACTGCTTATTTCCTATGTTACTTTATCGAATAAAATATATCCTAAAACCTGGCCAGATAATATATGTATGAATTAAAAAAGAACCATGTAAATCGGATAAGTGATTTTCCCGTTAAAAGAACATAAACGGACAGACAGATAGAACGACGTTGAGTTTTATAATATGTATAGATGTACTGTATAATAAACTATAATGTTAGTAAAGCCCCCATATAGTGCGATCCTTTCTACCAACCCACATACGGTAACTACTCATTCAATGGAGTACAATAAAAATATGTATATAAATATACCCTTCATCAGACCTCGTCAACTTATATATTAGATAAACCATATTATTAGTATTCCTTCCAACGTGTGCCCTTCTGTGATATCCTTCTGTTACTAAATTTCTTCCTCTCTCTGAATACGAGTACATTCGTAAAAATGAATAAATGCTCAAGAAGTCTATAATCAAGTGTCAAGTGTCAAGAGTCAATCTATAGTCAAGAGTCTATAATCAGTGATCAACACATGCTTTTATGCAACACTTTTATATCCATGCTCTTTGTGACCACTGTAGTTAATAAGAAACATAATTAAAAAAAAGAGAAGGAATGAAGCATGTGTAGCTAAAAACATTTTTAAAAGAGAAGGGAAGCTATTGTAGTTAGGAGATTTTAAAAAGAGAAGGGAAGCTAGTGTAGTTAAGAGCATTTTTAAAAGAGACGAGAAGCTTTTGGTAGTATAAATAAAGATTAAAAGAAAGGGAAGCTTTTGCTTAAATATAATTAGAGTAGTATTAAAAAGAGAAGGGAAGCTAGTGTAGTTAAGAACATTTTTAAAAGAGAAGGGAAGCTTTGGGTATTGCAATTAAAGCAATGATGGCTCAGTGGTAGCATGTACGACTTCACGTCGATTAACGTGAGTTCGAATCCCTGCAATGAGCCTGAGCTTTCGGTGAAGGAAAACATGTTCAGGAATCCATAGCATGTTGTTAAGGCTTTTTCTACCATCTAGCTACCACCCTCAATTTGAGAATCTGTCGCCAAGCACCAATAGGTGTATTCCGGCAGCTGCGCTTGAGAACCAGTCTTCCACTAGGTTTAGCGTGTTATCGGCTTGGGCCACATCTGCACTTAACATCAGGTAAGACTATAGCCACTACGCAAAAAGAAAAAACTGTAATGATAAAAAAATATCAAAGAGAAGGGAAGCTTTTGCTTAAACATAATTAGAGTAATATCAAAAAGAGAAGGGAAGCTTGTGTAGTTAAGAACATTTTTAAAAGGGAAGGGAATTTTTGAGTAGTGTAAGCAAAGATCAAAAGAGAAGGGAAGCTTTGCTAGATTTAAGTGTATGTAAATAATATAGATTGGGGTTATTTGGGCTTATCCTCGTAGAAGGAGGGTGTGTAAATTATTATAGAAGACACAAGATCCCTGATCTGAGTTAGGGGTGTCGGTAAGGACCTCTAAAAAAACATGCTTCAAATTAAATGTGACGGTAATCACTTACAATAATTTAATCATCAGCTTATTTTCCTATACATATTACTATTAATTGCAATATATCTAGGATGCATATCAATTTCAAATTTTTGTATAAACACTTTCTATGGCTTGCTATCAGATCACACATCACCATTTACGTTAATTTGACATTTGGTTCAACAAACTAGTGGTGAATACCACTTATATCCCACAAGCACTTCACTCAATCTCATTTATTGACTATTTATTGTAAACCAAAGGGCTCTTAACTCTGAATTACACGGCAATACTTGTCACATATTCCACAAACTATCTTTTACATTCGTGTCAAACGAAAATAAACTATAAGCCCTTGTGATAAAACCTTACAGAGTGCGTTTACAAAATTTGTAATCTGTTACAAATAGCGTCTGTGTAGCGTTACTGCGAATCAATTGCAATGAAATATCACCTTTATAGGTTAAGAAATAGAATGCAATTTCAATGTAAAATATAATTTGCTCAGTCGAATACACGAGCATTTGATTTGAAGTGACGAATGTAACTAATACAAGTACAATTTTCACATCTGTTACGTAGCATTGTCGTTTTGAACCCTTTTAGGGTATGGATATAATACATTCCTAGAAAACCTAATAATATATACCTAAGTATGTGTATAATAATTTACGTTTGTGTTGAGAATTAGTTCATCGAGATCTATCGGTTTATTTACCCATATTTCTGTACCTACACCACACAGAAAAGTCAGAAGTCCAGTAGTTAATCTATAAATAAAAAATAAAATAAAAAGTCTTTTATTTCTTCCAGAAAATGTTAATTTACAAATTGATTAGTTTTGTTAGTATTTTTTTTTAGTTAGTAGTGAGTTTATTTCATGGTTAGTAGTTTCATTTTTATATAAAGAGTTTTAGATATGTTAAAATCACAGATATACTATATACATACATATTTTTAATAAAATTATTCTGCAAGAATCCCTCTGCAGGTAAAGGCCTCCTACAATTTGAGCCAGTTAATCTATACTAACATTATAAAACTTAATAAATTGTTTATTTGATCGTGCTAATCTCTGGAACTACTAGTCAGATTTGTAAATTTATCTTTGCAGATAATAGTAAGGTTATAAGCTATATAACTTTACGCTATGACCCTAAGAAGTAGAATAGTAATCATGAACGTCAAGCAATCTGGAAAACTGTAGGCAAGTGCTGGAACTAAGAATAACGATTAGCTACATGGTGAAAAGTTGCTTGATAAATTTAACACAAGTGAAACCGTCGGGCGCAGCTAGTAAATAAATAAAGGTTCAGAATATTTTAGTTACCTCAATGCTCTATTTAAAGAACATTATATTTAACTCAGTACATTTTTAAAATCCTTGGAAACAGGTGAATTACTCCAATGATACAATAAAAGGTACTTATAGAGTTGTATGGACGAACAATGTTTTTCTTCCAGCAACAACGCAACAAACAATACACGCAACGTTAACCAAAATATTCTATTCGTGATTAATTGATAGATAAGATGAAATGCAGAAACACAAGAAGTTATGTCTGGTGTGTAAGACGATAAAGACGCAATAGGTGCCCTCCTTTTAACTACCTTACCTAATAAAGATTTCCTCAATCGACATCCACCAAAATCCCACTGCGTGCTTGATTAATTCCTTCCAATTGGTAGTAATTGAATCTTCCTCTGTTCCATTGCAGGCTTGTTCTAACAAATAGATCAAGGCAAAAACATCTTTAAAGCTATTTACAGAAAATCTAAAATGTCTTGAAAACTTCACAGTTTTTTTAGAAATAATTATGAATGTAACTTCTGGATGGTGGCCGATGGATTTAGAATTTTTATTTTGAGGGGGTAAGGTTTAATTTTGTTGATTCGGTTTTGTGAAATCATACAAGAAAAAATGGTAGAAATCCGTGACCAAAATCACGTTGTAAGATGTTAGATAAGTAAATTAAACACTGGCCTTTATAAGTGTTCATTAAAATATTGATTAAATATCAATTGTTTTTTTTTAACACGCCATTGTGACAGCACTTTACCAGATTGTAGTACAGTACAATCAAACAACATCAGATACCACAAATTTCTCTTTACGTTATGTTTGAAGGAGCCCATGTGGTTGTAGAAAGGAGGAAACACTAGCCTTGAGACAGTTCCGCAGCTTGACAGTACGGCCAAAGTATGACGTAGAGAACTTTTTTGTTCGTGTCAAGATGGAAATTACCGTAAATCTGTGGCTGTAGAGCCCAGAGCGTGTGGTTCTGTTATGAAAGTGAGGGAGGAATATAACTTGAATAGTTCTTTAGAACACTCGCCATGATACATACGGTAGAACACGCTTAGCGAGGCAATTTTCCTACCCAACTGAAGCGGCCCGAGGAACTATGTAACGTCTGCTTCAATTACAATACGTACACCTGACTCTACAATCTGCCCAAAACATCGAAAAAATTTTTTGCGTATGCATCCCAAAGGCGCGAAAAGTATTCCGTGAAAGGTCGAACTTGTGCCTTGTAAAGCAGACACAGCTGATCGGGCTGAATATCCCAAGTCTCCGAAATATGGTGAAGATGATACTTCCAATGTAATCTATGTAATTAAACCAACAACAAGTGGATACCAATGGTATTGAGGCCGTCACGCATTGCTAGGGAAAAGGGAGGCGTGAAAAGGAGTATTTTTGAAAAGAAAACGCGCAGACCAAGTTACTTGCTGCCTATTTATAGATATACGGTGCAAGGATTGGTTCAGTTCAATCGCAAGTTCCTCCCGTCTCTTTTCTGTTTCTACCTGAGCATAAGCGGGCTTGTTGTAATACCACCCATGAACAGTGCTGTCGTCTGCATAGCACAGAGCACAGAGCCTTGCGGAACTCCAGCATTTACTGACATGAGCTGCGAATAACATCCATCAACAAGGATACGAATTCTAAACTCATGCAGAAATCCAGAGATCCACGTGCACAAATTGTTAGGAAGCCCATCATCAGAAGTTTGGAGAGAAGTCCACGGTACCAATCCTTATCAAAAGCTTTGGCTATGTCGACCTACAATTTGGTATATTTCAAAGTATTTGTTCCATAATATTCTGTGTGTGTTCTTATGTACTAATTGTAGTAGATATGATAATATTACTTTTCTATAATGAAGAACGTAGATTATGTAATGTTATTATCGTGTTAGTATGGGCTAGAAGCCGGTATATAATGAGTTATAATGTTTTTGTATTGCAATCTTTAATGTCGATTATTTTGTTTTATGTAGTACTCCTTAATATTAATGTATATTTGTAGGGATAGGTTTTACTGTTCTTATTGGATTACAGTAAGTTTTGTGACATTCAAATAAGAATTAAGTAGGATTTTAGACGAAAATACGAAGATAGAGTAAATTGGGCCCGGCACGCGGCTGAGTGCCAAAAGCGCTCCACGCATAGTGTCAATCGCAGTCAATCGCTCAACAAGAAACAAGAAACTTGAAGACTGAAGGCACTCTCGTTACCACTCTCCGAAACCCTGGATCATAGCAATTAAGTATAGATCTTGTAAGAAGACTTTGAAGAATACATCGGCTTGAAATTGGTGTTCGTTGTGTTCTTCTTTCTGCCAGCGCCCAGTACATCCGCAAGTCGTCAACTTCCCCCCAAAAAATCTGAATAAAAATTAAATAGTTGCCGAAGTGAGGGCAATCGTCTTAACATAATTTAAAGAAAGATAATTTAATGGTCAACGAAAATAAACAAGCGGAACATTCAAAATTCTTATTCTACGATTACAAAAACCATTGTGTTCGTACTAGAACAAAACTTTTATGTCGTCATGCTCGAAAGCCATCTGTAATGTGTTTCAAAATGCATTGCAAAGAGCAAAAGAGAAAAAAGTTGGCAACATCTGTCTCACTCTACAGAATGGCGTGTGTCAAATGGTAGGTCCCACGGTATGCAACACAGAGGCGCATTTAAGGTAAGCTTTCTATTACATTATACATATATAAATGTTTCTTCCTTCCTCACAGAAGGTAGAAACACGTATAATATACCTTTGTATAGTTAGTTAAATGGAATTTTACGCATAGGGAATGAATCACTGCTGACTGCCTTCCGCGTCGTCCCCAAGGGCGGTGAAGCTGTCAAGCATCTAATGGCTGCAGGGTTCTCCTTAAGGCTAACAGTATAGTAAGTACGAAAAAAAGCTATTATATCTATGCAAATAATAAAATTGAAGTGTCTGTTTGTAATGCCAAAATGTTTTTTTTGTACTAAATGCATATGAAAGTATACACGGTACTTATGACAAAAAAAAACATTTCTTTTTAATTTTTACGTGTGTGGTCTGCTTGTTTCGACTACTCTCCGAAACGGTTCGACCGATTTTGACGGGACTTTCACTGGCAGATAGCTGATGTTATAAGGAGTAACATAGGCTACTTTTATTTAAAGGCGCCGCGGGCTTAGCTAATTTATAACAAAAACTAGTAAAACCTTATTAGTTTTCCACTGAACTGCTAGTTGCTGGCGGCTGGCCGCGTGCAATCCCTATTTATCCAAATAGGTTATGAACTATGTCCATCGACACGGCCAAAGGACTGTAAAAGATCACTCTACTCAACATCTATGTAAAATTGATGCACAATGACCAAGCACGCGGGTAGCCGCGCGCAACTGATTAAAATGTTTTTTTTATCATGTTGCCGTAGTTTATTATAGAGCGAATAAAATGCACCTCTTTTAGTGCGTTCTCTTAATAAAGGGTTTATTCTAAAACTATGGTATCGCTTTCTTATATATAAGATATGTAATTTCTACGACATCCGTTTTGAAAATGAGCAGGTTTGTAGAATATAGTCAAAACCTCAAGTCCTAATAGTTTAAGGAAATAAGGCCTAATCTTTTTTCTCAACAACATAGAATTGAATTTATATATATTTGAATGAAAAGTAGTCATTATCAAGAACCATACATTAAACATACTTATTTTTCATTAATAGGTATAATTAGTTAAACAAACAGTTTTGTTACTTTTGGATAAAAAAATATTATAGGAAAACTATTGGAGATATCTTAATGAAATTTTCAGGAGTTATTGTGAACAATGTAATCTATATTTTATCTATATTTATTTAATCTATCTTTTTAATTAACTTTTAAATAAACAATTGAAAATTTTAATGTCTTCTCAGTCAAATAATCCGTGAGTAGATAGATAACTTTTGATAGATAACCGTTTTAGACACTTCATTTGTTGAATTGAATTAATATTTATTTATTTATCTACATACATATTCAACATTTTTTAGTTTAAATAAAAAAGTATGCCACAAAAACGTGGCATTCGGTTCATTCGAATGTGTGTGACGTCATCATTAAAAAAATAAAACTAGTATTAAAAGTAGATTATATGCAAAGTTGAGTTTAGTCGAATTTCAAAGTCGCTTGTCACAAGATAACCAAATAAAATGTGTACCATTCAAGTGTGTAAATATTCTACGAACACATAATTTTTTCTGATTGGCTTTTTCCAATCACGTGACCTCCCAGGTAAAAATCTCAATTTTCCCAAGAGAAAATTAAATAATTGAACAATTTTTTTGCCAGATATATTGTTTCGGGTTTTTTATCAATAAGCCAATATGGATAAATTATTAACTTTAATTTTTAAACATATTGTCTCTTCGCGAATTATGTCCTTTTTGTTAATTAAATGTGTCTTGGCATTGGTGGCAGCGTGATCGATAATTGGTCGAATAAATTTCACACGGTTGAAACCGTAGGGCACGACTAGTAGATAAATATTTGTAAACGTGTGAATACGGGTCTGGCGTAGTAGCAACACGACATTTTGGATCGTGTCGCTACATGCCTCGGGTATCAAACGGCTTGTTTATAATGCACTAGCTACGACTCGTGGTTTTTCCACCATTGAAAGTACCTTCGTTGTTTTTGACGCCATAATTAAGTTCAGTGCCCCGAGTATGGTTCATAAGTAGGGCTGCCATCCGTCCGGGTTTGCCCGGATTTGTCCTAGTTTGAAAGGAGTTCGGGGAGCGTCCGGACAGGATTTTTATAAATTGTAGGCACTTTTATCGTCTAGGGAAGATATGAGTTATTGATTAAATAAATAAAGGAAATTAATTCAATTTGGTTTTGATTAAAAAAAATGTATCTAAAATGTAATTGTGCTCGTAATTAATTTAAATTGTATTCGTATTAAAACAACTGTATATTTTACACAAATATTCGGAGATTTTCAAGTTATTCTCCGGCGTCAACAATTTAGGTGATGACAGTCCAGTAGACTTAAATCTCTACTGAACTATTTGGGTGAAAACTACCTTTACTAAGAAAAAAGATACAATTTTTTTTATAGTAGTACGGCGAGTGCCGTCGTTTTAGTACAATCAAAAAACAACGGTGACCACAAGTAGATCAATAATCCATCGATGGTCGCCGCTATCATACCGGCTTGTACGCCTCTCGGCAACTGGATTTACAATGACTGATCACGCCTTAGAATTATAGTATATGTCAATATTTCTAGTATTTTCTAATATATGTATATTAAATCTAATAAATAAGTATATATTAACTTCTATATTTAAAAAAAAAGATGTGGTGTGAATGAAGATATAGTGACACGGATTGAAAAAGGGATGCTTAGATGGTTTGGGCATGTAGAGAGGATGAATGAAAGAAGATTGACTGGACAGATTTATAAGATGAGTGTAATTGGGAACGTTGAAAGAGGAAGGCCTAGACGAACGTTCCACGATCAAATCGGGGACGTTTTGAAGAAAGGTCAGGTTAAGAGTACTCTAAATCGACGAGCATGCATGAAAAGATTCATGAATGTTGAGGAAGCGAAAGTTGTATGTCAGAATCGTAGCAAGTGGAAGGACGTGGTCGCTGCCTACCCCGTTGGGAAAGAGGCGTGATTTATGTATGTATGTATGTATCTATATTTAAAAATGCTTTGATACATCGTCCGTCTTCTCGTCAAACATTTACCGCCCAACTCCATTTTTTTGTTGTTATAATGTTTTGGCGCGTTTATTAGAGAGTAAAGTTAAGAGCCGAGTTTGTATTATTTGACAGAAGTGCATACAACATTTAATTATTATTACACAGTACAAAAAAATAATAATATCAATAATACAATCTTAAATTACTTTCTCTTAAAATGCTAAAACGCTAATCCTAAATAATCAGTTTTAAATGAAGTTTGATTTAAATGAATCGGTGTTTTTTTAATGTGGAATACCTAATGCGGCATGTTATGCTGACTGTTGGCGTGGCGACGCTATATGAAACTGTATGAAACATCTAATTCGTTGTGGTGACGCGTTATCATGCACAAGTAACTGTTTATTTTTTATTATACCATATTTATTTCTTTTCATAAACTATCCTTTTATGCATATTATCTGCACAAAATAATTTCGATATTTTGCCATATGCCAGGCGTCCCGCGACGGCATTTTTTTTTGTTCATAAAACCTAACAGTTTATACCTCCAAAAAAACCTCGTTCGTCTGAACCAAACCTCATGTCTTTTTATCACATTATTCAAAGAAAACTATTAAACTAAACACCACTACCTATTTGACTTGTTCATCTTCTTCTTTTCACACTGAGTAGCGTCGGCAAAACATGTTTATTTATCTTCTCTTCTCTTCTATCAACTATCATCTCAGTATTCACACCCTTATCATTTCTCTCAAAATCCATCCATACCATCTTCGTTATTCCTCTGCTCCTATATCCGTCCACCTTCATACATAACATTCTTCTACTTATATGGCATTCATTCCTCCTCATTACATGCCCATACCACGCTAACATATTACTCCTTAACTTATCTGTGACTAATGCTTCCTCTGACGAACCAAGAAAAATAGTTTTTTACGTTAAATTATACACCAAAAACACTACGCTAGGATCATCGTAATCTTTAACTGTCCGTCTGAGATGTCACAGTGCCGCGAAACCCACATAACGGATGATAGATTCATCCGGATACTAACAACTAAACACAACTAGACGCGCTGGGCCCCGGAGCCCCAGCGTTAAGGTAACTTCCATCTCGGCACGAAAAAAAAACGTTCTCTACGTTATATCTTTGCCGTACTGTGAAGCTGTGGAACTATGTCCCGGTTTGTGTCCCCTCCTTCCTAAAACATAAAGTCCTTCAAACATAACGCGAAGAGACATTTACGCAAGCACCTTGTAAGCAGCGACTGACTATGGAGTTCGATCTCTCTATGGTCGCAGTTATTTATGGATTACATTGTGCTTACTATCAATTACAGTACCGTAACTTTGTCGTTTTATTTTAAAAAAAGTTTTCGTTCACATCAAAGCTGTTTCTTATTAATCTATGTGTAATTATCATAATCATAAGCGTTTATTAAAGACACTTAATTGAATAACCTTATTGTCTATCAAATTATAGAGTTTCGTACATAAAATCCAGCAAGCTAAAATAAAATTGCTTTATGTTTTTTTTTGTAATTAATATTAGTGTTGTTCTTTTTCTATTTTGAATGCGATCTTTATAATCTATTTTTCTTGTTTCGACGCCGCAGAACCACTTGCTAGTGTCAATGTTAATAAGACTTCGTATAGTATTTTCTAATCTTCAAAGTGGGTTCTAACAAGACGGTGGCACTATTAGATTTATCTAGGTAGTTTTTGTGGCAAGTCAAAATGTATTTTTTAAATTTATATTTATAATCCACTTCATGTATGCACAATAAACAAACTATATCACGCAAAATATCACCAATATTATACAATATAGGGTCAAAGAACCTAAGTTAATGAATTATAATAAAAACCACAACAAATTCTCAAGATCCGACAAAAACGATAATAAAAGTAGTGAATTATATAAGTAATACTCCAACCTGCAGTAATTTCCTAGTTACAATTATGAAAAACTATTTCCATGCTTTCAATGTCCAATAAATGTGCTTTCTTTCTTTCTTTCCTTATATGATTTTCAACTAATAACAAGTTACTTTAAATTATCCAACTTCGAGTGACTAAAATTTTCTCTATTACTTTATTATGGACCATAATGATCCAGCTTCAATCTATGACCAAAAATACAATTTCTGATGAAATCCTCTTTCTTTAAGAGCAAGCCCAGACGTGTTAAGCAAAAAAAAAGACTAACGGACAATTCAACTTTATTGTTAGTATGATAATAAATAGATATCTAAGTTGCATCATGGAACGGCATACAGGTACTTACTCACTTTCCACCCATATAGGGTCTCATATATTATGTAGGTTCATTTTAGCTAAGTATAATATAAAAATTAGCAACAAACGGTAAAAATTAATTTTAATCTGTAATATATAAAAAAAGTAAACTTTATCAACCGGTGGGTTTTTAAATCATCTCTGAATTTGACAAAGATCGACGAGAAAAATTGCTGGGTTTTTTAAAATTTATCTTTTGTTGTGTTTTTTCTGCTATTCTGATTGAACATAATTTAAAAAAAAACTGTCGCTATGTCCCTTTGTAAATATTTTTGAACTCTGTATATAATTCTATCAAAACTACAAATAATTAATGTAATAAACTTAACAATATACAATTATATAATCATAACTTTATTCATAGCTAAATAAGAACAGAAATTAGGAGATGTTTACGAGTCAAAAAACACATAATAATCGCTATTAACGCACACCGTAATTGTATTTCACGCTCTGACCACGTATTATTTAAATAAATTAGCTAAGTATCGTGTTTACATCAATAAATCTATTCAATTTTAAAGCAAATTGTTTACACTAATTAGAATGTACGCGCCATTTTGATGTATGGCTGTGATTAGTTCGCGGAGTTAACGGACTGTGACGAAGCGCTGGCGTCGCACGTTCACGCTACTCGATAATAGATGGCGTCCGCCTAATCAATAATGGTTCATATCTATGCACACAGATTATTTATAACGAGACGATTATTGTTTGTGTAATGTATATAATTTAATGTAAATTTAACAAACGACCGAAGGAGGACTCTTCAACGGTCATTCAAATATGCTATTAAAAGCCGTTTGCTTGAGTTTTGGCGAGATCTTCAGCTGCCATATTCTGGTTTTTATTTTAATACACTTATTTTTCTTTGACCCTGTATTATTTAATATTGAAAGCATTAATAATATTGGCATAATATTGGTGGCATTTTACGTAATATAGTTTGGTTTTTGTGCATATCTACCTGAAGTGGAGTTTAAATATAAACTGAAAACATGCATTATGGACATCAATGCATTATTCAATGCAATGCAATATTCGAACAAGGGAGCCACCGTCTTGTTAGATCTCACTTTGAAAATTAGAAAATACTACGAAGATTCAAAAGCATTGACACTGGCAAGTGCTTCCGCGGCGCCAAATCAACAAGAAGAAGAAGAAGAAGCCGTTTGGTAACTGGATCACAAACTAACTGTCTGAACAATCTTACGTGATTTTAAATATGCTAGCTTGCCCTACTAGCTGTGCTCCGCGGATTCACCCGTGTATAATATAAAAAAAATCGCTGATTGATGATTATAATACTTCAATATAGACAGTATTATTATCGGGCGGCCAGAGTTACGCATCACAACTCATACGGCTCGTTCGCGTCGTTACATCTATAGTCAAAGACCCTAGCCGAGTGTTGAATCATTTTAATTTTACATTAACCTCACAACTATGCGTCGAAATAACATTCTATATAAATTCTATGCAAAGTTTATCGTCTTAAAACTGTCTTGATGATGAAGTAACTTTCGTTCGTAAGGATTAATATATCATACGTAATATTAATGCAATACAATGCAAAGCTACTTTTCAATTTAAAAAAAAAAAAATCACAAGGTACCTTATTGTGGTTTATATATAAGAGATAGGCATATGGTATCGTGGACTTTTTTTATGTACTAAGGAGCAATATTTTTATACAACATTGTATTTACGTATCACTAACCATTACGCCAGCGCACGCGAATAAAGCAGTTAGAATAAAGCAGTATACCAAATTACAGCTCTCTAGTACTATGTATCTCTGAGCTAAGCGGCGGACAGACAGACGGACATACCGAAACTATAAGAGTTCCTTTTGACTTCGGAACCCAAAAACAACAACAATTTTAATACTTTGAAAAAAAAAGGCAGTCGACGCACAAGGATTTCCCACATAACTTAAAATATATAACAATAGTTATATCAGAACATTAACCGAAATATTTAGACCAGCTGTCCATCGACAAGGCTCTGCGATAATAAAAACAAGGTATAAAAATATATTTTTGATCCGTTCTTATAAATATTTATTAGTTTTAATACTTCAGTAAGTGTCTTTTAAATAGTTATCTTTCATTTGCCTAGTGGTTCAACGGTTAGCTATATAAAATCACGTAGGTTTCCGGTTGTGTTAAGGCTGGTTGTCGGCGAGTTTAATAAAGCGAGCAACTAAAATGATGCTCCGGCTTACTGCTGATTTCTGCGGAATATCAAAGTCAAAAATACTTTATTCGATTTAGTCCCTAAGAAGAACGACAAAATACTACTACACCGAGAAGAACCGACAAGACACTCGATCGGGTTTATCATTTTTTTTCTACTGTACAATAATATTTACATTTAATAACAATATTACTAATTTAGTAAATGCACAGAGAGGGAGTCGGCACAGCCGCGGTACAAAAACACACCGGCTGTGCTGCCTCTATAAATAAGATTTATTTACTGACAAAGCAAATAATACTATTTACAATTATACTTGATATTAAAAACGTGAGTTAATTCTTTATATGTATATTAATGGTAATAATAATGGTAATGGTAAACGTAATCAAACAAACAATGGTCTAAAATAGAACACTTCCCCTTCTTTTAAATGAGGTTGTATAGCTCCAGGCTATTCTAGTAATTTCCAACGTTTTATTGGGGTTTGTTAAACCTGCGCCTAAGATGGACCTATTTCTAAGATGGCCCACTTTCAAAATCTCATACTTGTAAACGTGTAAATAAGTTTAAACTTCGTGCTCATGTGCGGTTAGTGCCATAGTTAAAACTGCAAGTTCATAGCAAAGGTATACAGCCGCCATCTTTTTAGTAGTTGACAGTTCGTCAGTCACTTTTCTCAAACTGCCTTCGTGTTTTTTTTAAATATTATGTTACTTAGGTTAATGGTTGGTTAAGTTCATGGGTTAATTTAACGTATCATAAACGAGCCTGTTCCGAGCCAGGGTACTTGGTGTTTGGACAACCAAGTGAAAATAACAAGCGATAATAGGAAGAAATCTGCAAGAGGACCACAAAGTAGTGTGAACAAGACATACTGTAAACACAGTGTAGTGTAATGTAGTGAGTTGGTTTGACATTTATTTTATTCCAAAGAACAAGAAAAAATCTAAGTTATTACAAGTATATAACAAACTCTCTTTCAGTACAGTCCAATCTTTAAGCGTCCGAAATCCGAAACCATAATAAGTACATTATAGTTATTAAAATACGGTTAAAAATCAGCATAAAAATGATCTGTCTTATTTAATATTCATAATTTTATACGAGATTCCCATACGTGGATGTATAAGGGATATTATTATGTCCTAAGTATATACATTTATATGCACTTTATCTGTATGTTGTTTTGTTGACACGAACATCATCGAAAATTTACACACAGAGTAGTTTTAAATGCAGAGATTACTAAATATTACATAACATAATATGTGATTAGTTGACCCGTGCGGATATTATGCACATTATAGAATTAAAACAATCTAATACCTGTCATGTAAGTTAAAGAGATTGTTAATAGATGGCGCTTTTAATATTATTATTGTAATTATAACTATATTTCGTCAGTAGCGGGGATCGTAAGCTTTAAAATAATGTTGGAATCATTAATTTTGATGAAGAATTAACAGAGATATGGCGATGTCAGGAAAAAAACTTCTTTGAGAAATAATATATAAAAGCAAAAACACCTCCACTTTTGTAAATATTTATCATCGACACTGTAATTCATTTAAATGAAATATTAATAAGTTAATACTGATTTCTCCCGACAGTATTTTTATAGGATCAATAACTGATATACGCTTTTTCTATATCTTCTATACATATTATAAAACTCAACGTCTCTCTGTCCGCTTGTGTTCTTTTCACGCGAAAACCACTTATCCGTTTTAAAAGGTTTTTCTTTTAATTCATAGATATGTAATTTGATCAGGTTATAGGATATATTTTATTACGTAAAGTAACGTACGAAATAAACAGTGACGATAATGATGAATCAATTCAGAAGAAATACAATTTCGGGGCGATTAAATGCCTTACGCTAAATTAACCATACGAGATATATCAAATTAATTTAATACATAATTGTAGATCTGAAAAAGACCTATAAAAAAGTCAGCTATAGTATATGCCTATCTTCTAAGGATTACCCACAATAAGCATTTTTGAGGCACCAAAATTCACGCGTGCGCTCGACCGACAGCATTCTGTAGTACTAAGCCCGGTAAAGCTGTAAAGGCTCCAGGTCCCCTAAGACTAATAGTATAGTCAGTTCGAAAAAAAAATAAAAACATTCTGTAGTCCACGCGAACGTAGCCGCGGGCATAGCTAGTTATTAATAAAATATCACCGAAATAGCGTGGAGTTTTTGTTCGCAATCGAGATGATGAAAATCAGGACTTGCATTAACCGCGCCTAATGTAAATGTATTCTATCTCATTCTCTTGTAGGCTAAATCCTATATATGTATATGGTTGTCTCTATTTACAGTCGCTTTTTCATTTCATCGAGTTTCAAATCACAACGGTGCTAAATAAGTTTTCACTTCAAAAAGAACAACAGTTGCTGTTGTCTTCAGGGAAAGGATATCAAGAGCGGCAACGCATTAGTTGATACCTCTTGGTTAATAGCGTCCATAGGCTACGGTAACCGCTTACCATCAGGCGGTCCATAAGCTTATTAGCCACACTAGTTGTATTTAAAGAAAAGAATTAAAAATTAAAAACAAAATTAAAATCTCTGAATTAATAAAATAATCTATGATGTTCCAAACTCATCATTATGTTAATTCTGAGCTTTTTCGACTTGAAACTAGACTTGTTTCCGAGCTAATGGCTTATTAGAATTATAATCACATCGATACCCATCTGTCGTGGCCAGAAACAATTTACTTTGAATATGGGTTACCTTCTTAAATTTGGAATATGTAATGAGTTTGTCTCGGATCAGTTTTGTTTTTGTCGAGTGACGTCATTCCATTCAAAATGGCCGCATTTGAATCTTTCAGAAACAGGCAGTTTACATTAGAATTTCTTCGTCACTATTACTTTTCGCTTGAGAACTTAGAAACGAATTATAAACTACGAAATGAATTTAGTAGTTTATAGTTTTGGCCTAAAATTCTGAAAGTTAGTTAAGCATGGACTCCAAAACTATAATCAACTACATTCCTTTCTTAGTTCACACTAAATAGTAAAATACTTATTATATTTTAGACTTAGTTGAACAATACTTGACATTTTTGAAGCAATGATGTCTCAGTGGTAGCGTGTAAGACTTCGCGTCGATTGATGTGAGTTCGAATCCCTGTAATAAGCCTCAGCTTCCGGTGAAGGAAAACATCGTGAGGAAACCATAGCAAGGTGGTAGGGCTTTTTCTAAGCCTGCCTGGCCAGCAACCACCCTCAAGTTGAAAATCTGTCGCCAAGCACCAATAGGTGTGTTCCGGCAGCTGCACTCGAGAGCTAGTCTTCTACTTGGTTTAGCGTGTTATCAACATGGGCCACATCGTCACTTATCAGGTGAAATTGTGGCCACGTCGCTAAACCTATAACGATAAAAAAGACACGTATTAAAACAACAAAAGAATTTTAGATAATTGTGTTAGGTTCTATAATAAACTTCTTAAGCACATTACAGAATTGTCGAATAGTACTCCTACTTGTTAAGCTAGTTTCATTGTCAAAAGTTGTTCATGTTTGAGGTCCGAAGAGATTCACTCTCTGTATATCCATTAATAAAGATAATAAACATAAACAATACTTAAAGAAAAAAATAATTTAAAAAAAACGTTAATTAACCCAAACAAGCTTCTTGCCGGCTCTTTTCGATGACTGAGATGTTTTCCGAACCGGTATTAGTGTCATTCATAAGTCCGTTCTTACGGCTTGAACTGAATATGATATGTTTCATTTTGATTTGATGTTGGTGGTAGTGAATGTATTCGATTGTTATCTCCATATATATTTTTATCCAAAATGTATTATTCTAGCTAAGATGTCATACATGTCCACCTGTGTTAAACATTGAATTTTAGATCTACTTAATAAAATTCTGAAGATTGACTAACAGACAATACATAGTTAAAAGCGCTGGGTCTAGATGCATGAAATTTTACACAGGAGTTCCTTATATAGATGAGCACTTAGAAAAGATTTTACACAGGACTTCCTTAAATAGGTGAATACTAAGTAAATATTTTACACATGAGTTCCCTATATAAGTGAGCACATACTAAGAATTTTATACAGGAGTTCCTTATATAGGTGAGCACAGAGAAAGAAATTCACAAAGGAGTTCTGACTGACTCAGTTCGATCTGACTATACTGTTAGCCTTAGGGGCCCGGGAGCCTTTACAGCTTCACCGGGCTTGGACAAAGAAGTTCCTTATATAAGTGAGTACTTAGAAAGGAGGAGATACTTACATAGGAGTTCCTTATATAGGTGAGCACTAGATTTTTTTTTAATATCGTCTCCTGAAGTGGTTAAACTGTGGTTTAAACTCAAGAAGATTTCTGACATAGTGCTAACGGGAATTCTTACTGGGCACACGTATGTACTTACATCTAATTATAATAAATTGTATTAAAAGTGAATGTAAATGTAAGATTAATATAAAACTAAACCCTAAAAAGGATCTAGGTTACATATCATTACATATTCTAATAGGAGTTAAGCAGTAATATCAAAATTGTTTGCACGCACAGATATTTTTTTTACCTAGGAGTTCCTTATATAGGTGAACACTAAGAAAAGGTTTTACACAGGAGTTCCCTATACAGGTGAGCACAAAGAAAGGATTTCAAACAGGACTTCCTTATATTAGTGAGTACTAAGAAAGAATTTCCACAGGAGTGCCTTATATAAGCACTAATTTTATTTGAAAATTTCGTCTCCTGACGGGTTTGTGTTAAAATCAGGAAGATTTCTGAGATATTATTAGATACTAATTATAATAAATTTTATTAAAAGTGAATGTGGTTATAAGTTTATTATAAAACTTAACCCTAAAAAGTGTATAGGTTACATATCATTACATATTCCCAAGCAGTAATAACAAAGTTATTTCACGTGAACGGAGTTACAAGCGCCAGGTAGTTAAGAATAAAAATCATACGTTACAAAGAAGATATCCAAAAAATAGTCGACTCAGCAACACTGCTTATCATGAAAGATGTATGGATTGTTTATTTCAACGCGTTAATTAATCTCTACGACTATCAGTTAGATTTGAAGAAATCTTTGTGAAATAAAAATAGCCTACTTATTGAGGAAGGTAGCTGTCACCATGAACAAGCAATCTGACAAGCTGTAGGCAAGTATGGGAAGTGATAACAATGATAGGGCTATACGGCTGCATTAGCGACGGCGCGGTAAAGAGTTGGTCGAATGAATTTAACACGAGTGAACCGTAGGGCACAGCTAGTCATATTATAATTTAAAATCTCGTATCAAAAGTTCAGATTAAGCTGGACATATAATAAAAACCACGAGCTAATTTAAAATAACTGCCTAAATTGATGCTTGCTCAAACAAATTGGAAGTCGTGTAATTGGCTGAAACCACAGTATGTCGCTTAGCGATATCATTACGCTGATGTCGGCTGTGGGGTATAGACATGCGAAAACGGTGGTCGTAGTGTATAATGTTATTCATAATAAAAATAATCCTTATATGTGTTAGTGTATTGTGATTATTCAATTGTGTATTTTGCGGTGAGTTTTCTGGGAAATTCTTCTCCTTTCTGTGTTCATTTTAGTTTTATTGTAAATTGGAAAGTTTCATTAGTGTTTATGATGAAAATTTATCGATGTTTTGAAGGTTTAATCAATATATGGTAAGTATCTATCGACATACGTCAACAACACTAGCCTATTTAAACATTAGCCTATTCGCCTTGTAAAAAGATGTGTAATAGTTTTTCTTTAAGTTGGTGACGTAACACGCTGAGCCTAATGGGAGGACTGCCTCTTAAGCGAAGCTGCCGAAACATACTAGGTGCTTAGCGACAAACTTTTAACTTGAGGGTTGTAGGTAGCCAAGCGGATGTTACAAAATACCCTAACAATGTACTTTGGTTTCATCATGATGTTTCCCTTCACCGTAAACTCATGCTCATTGCAAGGATTCGTATAAATGAACGCTCAAAACTTCAAAAATCTTTTTTTATCGTTCGCTGCTCAGTTCGGGAAGGTTATGGAAATTTCTTACTCAATAACGTGACGACGCATTCTTCGTCAAACTAATCAATAACGATTATTCCAAAACTGTATCACTTACCAGCAGCCCCAGCTTGAGAAACATCTATACATATTATAAAACTCAACGTCTCTCTGTCTGTCTATCCGTTTATGTTCTTTTCACGCGAAAACCACTTATCCGATTTATATGGTTCTTTTAATTCATAGATATGTTATCTGGCCAGGATATAGGATATATTTTGTTACATGAAGTAACATACGAAATAAGCAGTGACGATAATGGTGAATCAATTGGAAAAAAATACGCTTTTGGGGCGATTGAATGGCTTATGCTGAGTAAACCATGAGAGATATATCAAATTAATGTATGACATAATTGTAGATATTAAAAAGACCTACAACATAGCATAGCATATATTTGTCTTCTAAGAAATTCACCCACAATAACACTTTTTAGGCAGCACAATCCTCGCGTGCGCTCGACCGACAGGATGCTGTAGTCCACGCGAGCGGAGTCGCGGGCACACCTAGTATCTATATATAATTCTCTCTAGTAAAAAAATTGAAGTACGATTTTTCGATTCGTTTGAAATAACACATAACTTAAAGAACGGTAAACGGTTCCAAAAAACAGTTGTATTGTTTCAGAGTACAAAAAAATATTAAGGCTAACAGTATAGTCAGATCGATTAAAAAAGCCCTATATTCACTTGGGCGACCTCAGCCCTTTATCAAGGTAGAGCGATGTTGTCCCTCGGCGCCCTTTGTATTAGAAAACGCTTTCACTTTAAATTTATTTCATATTTTATGAAATAAATAATAACAAGGTTTTCAATTATCAACACTCTCTTTGGTAGAAAATAAAAATGTATTTACCCTGTCTTGTGAAATTGTCTTTCGCATTTTTGTCCCTTGCTAGCTGGCGCCTAGACCAACGCCTGTTTTACCTCAGGGCCAGCACTGACTATGTTGCGCACATTACTAGCGCTTTCCTCGCGGCTTCGCTCGCTTCCTAATTGAGCTGTGCCCCATCTTTTTTACTTTCTAAGTGAATTTCAAAATACCAAGTGTCATAGATTTATCTTAAAAAATGACGGATTTTCATACGAACTTCTATCCCCTTTTTCACCACATGAAAAAGATGAATTAAATGAGTGGGTTGAATTTCAAAAATCCTTCTTGCAAACAAATTTTCACGTACCTAGCCCCAGCGTTGTGCGATCAGTCAGCCACTCAGTTTCTTATTTTATATATTTGTATATATATATATATATATATATATATATATATATATAGGTATTACCATTTTCGCTGATTGCCTCGCCACAATGTTTAGTGAAACTGTAAAGGCCCTTCAGAAAAACAACTTAAATCAGTTTATAAAAAAAATCAAAAGATACAACTAACAGTCAACGAAAAGTATGTCTTGGGTAAGAATCAAACCTATGCCCCCCTTAAACTCAATGTTACGTACTACCACAACACACAATGTAAAAAAATATTAAATTATTAGCTTTTAAATCAACCCAGGACATCACCAGATAAAGGTCTATTTAATATCTAAAAAAAACTTAATTATCACAAAGATATAAAATTATACGTAAACATTTTATACCGACATTCTATGATCTATTTTTAATGATAGCCGCTAGGGGACGCGACTACAATTTCCAATTCAAATTTGGAACCGCCGCGCCGCGCCGCCGCCTGCGCAGGCGCCGGACGTCTGACGGCCTAGCTTGTGGTTTATATTAAAAAAAAATACACTCATTTCCGTTTTTCGATGTAAACAGGGGTTCATTCGGGGTGGATACGCTCCGTGTCATTGGACCATCAAATTTGATATAATCATTGTTATGTATTCAAATCGATTTTTCTTAGGGTCGTTTCAAAACTTATCAGCTGTCCGTGGTTCTGATTGCTCATGTCGTTATGGGAATTTCAAAATCCCTTTTAGGATTTTTTCGAGCTTTGGCATTTTGTCATACTTAAAATATGGAGACAAATACATAATTATTGAAATACTAGCTGCGCTCCACAGTTTCACCCATGTTAAATATATACGACAAACTCTCCACGATGCCGCCGCCGACGACGCGCCCTTTAAGTCCTATCGTTGTCCCACTTCCTGTACTTGCCTACAGCTTGCCAGATTGCTTGGCATTCACTGTTACTGATCCGCTCCTTAGGGTTGTAGCGTGAAGTTATATAGCCTATACTATTCCTCGTGAATCTGGCTATCATATACAAAAATAATTTTACGAATCCGATTGGTAGTTCCAGCGATTAGCACGTTTAAACAAACAAACAAACAAAAAAACTCTTCAGCTTTACTATATTAGTACAGATTATTATTTCCTATATTAATAAATTTATAGTTCTGTCTGTACGTTTATTTTTTTCAATCATAGTTCTATGTAGTTATTTTCCATGACAGTAACATCGAATTTGAAATTTAAAAAATGTTGTCTGCCTGTCTGTCAGTTTTTTTATACTAATAACATGGCAAACTCCAAAGAAATTTAAACTCAAAAAACGGCTTGACCGATTCTAGTGAAATCTTCTACGCGGGAAGAATATGTCATGGATCAATTAACATTCTAATTAATTCATCAAATAAATTATTCAACATTCAAATCAAATAAATAAATAAAAAATATTTTCTTTATCGTTATGGCCACAATCTCACCTGATCTTAAGTGACGATGTGGCCCAAGATGGTAACACGCTAAGCCTAATTAATGAGAGGACTGGTTCTCAATTGCAGCTGCCGGAACACACCTGTTGGTGCTTGGCGTTAAATCTCGAGGGTGGTAGCTAGCCAGGCAGATATTAGAGAAAGCTCTACCACCTGTCAAAGCACTGTATCAGCTGTGTGCTACAATGAGTAGAAATTAACATTGTGACGTCACACGCGCTTGGATTTATTCGGGAACGATCGGCGCGTTTTCGGTACTGAATTCAAAAATTAATTTCTATTTTGAAATAACTTTTGACATATTGCGAAATAAAATAGTTTGTTGTAAAACTTATATATGATCTTTCCAATTATCACAAAAAATATATTAAAAAACCCAATTGCGTTAAGGAAACGCACACGGAGCCGTGGACATAGCTAGTTTCAATATAGGTATCTAGATATATTAGCAAGCCGCTTCAGCTGCGAAGAGACATTGCCTAGCTAAGCGTGCTTTATCGTCTGTATCATGATGAGTGTTCTGAGGAATTAATTGAACTAATCCCATCATCTCCTTTCCATTACAGAACCACACGCGGTCTGGTCTACGGAGCCACAAAGAAGTTCGCAAATTCTTACTTTTCTTGTACCATGCAGATTTGGAATAGGAAGTCTTCAAACAAGGCGTAAGTCATTTCAGCAGTTTAGTACGTCATCGACGAATGCAGATGAAATTCGTGTCACCGACTGACTTAATGAACGCTAATAAGGATTTGAATCAATCGTGTCTAAATAACGAGCGAACCATTTTACCACTGCACTAACAAAATATAATTTAAAAAATACTTCCACTAGTTTGAACGATAAAATCATCTTAAATTGCCCCAATGTGTGCCCACAAAAGGATCAATTTGCTTATTGTCGAGTCAAATTGCGCGCTGAAAGAGGGTAGAAGCAAATCAAATTGTATTGTGCGAGGCCAGTCGTCCGTGAGCCGCGGCGGGGGCAAGACGTATATTTACCATAAGGGTGAGAGGTGCGTTGCGTTTTTGATCCAGTATCTAATGGCTTAATCTATGATATATCTTAGTCACCACACATTTGATATGTTTAATCACTAAAATATCGTTGGATGAATGTATGCCTATTACAATGTTACTTAATTTAGGGATAATTAAAAAAAATAGGACAATCTGACATGTCAAATCAAAAAATTGTGTATACGCATGTAAGTAGTTTTTTGACGTAACAAAAACAAAATACTTTACATTTTTATATCACTTAGGGCATAAGGGTAAAGTTGGCTATTAGAGATAGTAATGAAAAATTCATTTTACTGACTAGTTTTGTAAATTATGTAAAAAATAATTTAATTTAACGATGTAGGTTCCTCCGTCAAATGATGCGCGTGCAGGTCTTAATATATCCTCTACTAAACATGCCAAAAGAAGTATCACTTAAAAATCCAGAAGAAACTCACCGTTGCATATCGCAGAAGTAATATTTTATCTAGAGCATAGAAAGACAAAAATAACTTGACATATTTGAGCACTAGAGATAATACTGCCATAAAGCTCCGTATCCACCAGAGATATGCGAGATAGTTAAGCGGTGCAAGGATGTGTAGCGACTCTGAGAAAATCAGTGTGATCAAAATTGCAAGGAGCTTACGCGGTGCGAGAATACGTAACGGACTCTTTTCACGTTTTGCACACATCTCTCGCACTTATTCCTCGTTCGCATCCCTTGCACATATTCCTCGCTCGCATCCCTCGTACACATTCCTCGCTCGCATCCCTCGCTCACATCTTTTGCTTTTTTATGTGTACAAATACGTAGCTCCACTAGTCCTTTTTCACCAGAGCTGCTCTAAGCGAGGATAGGAAAATGAAGTAATCTTATTGTTGTATTTTACCCTCGCGCACCAATCCTACTTCACAGATCGCTGGTGGACCCACAGTCTTATTCCATTTAAAATAATGAATTTACGAAGTTGTATATAATACAATACAAATACAAATAATGAATTGAAGTTATTGTAAAGTAGATAAAACGTATGAGCGGTGTAAACGTTTTTTGTTTATTTTAGGGATTTGATCAGTCGACTCTTATATTCTACTAGCAATGCCTGCGGTACCGCTCACGTGGACTACAGAAACTCGCAAATCGTGCTGCCGTCCCTCCAACTTACGGCGGTCGCCCGCCCGTTATTTTAAAGACAAAGATGCTTTTTATGGGTGATCCTTAGAAGATAGATATATTATACTATCAGTGAATTATTTGTAGAAATATTTTGAAGCTGTACAATTATGTAGTACATTAATTTGATAAACTTCTTGTGGTTTACTTAGCGTTAACCATTTAAGCGTCTCAAAAGTGTCTTTTTTCCGAATTGATTGACCATTATCGACAGTTCTTATTTCGTATAACGCTTTAAATTACAAAATGTATCCTATAATAACCTGGCTAGATAACATAGATATGAATTAAAATATAATAATATCATAAACGGACAGACAGACAGTTGACAGACGTTAAAGTTTTATAATATGTTCAGCTCAAGTTTTATAATATGTACAGCTCCGCTCGCGTGGAGTACAGATTGCTGTCGGTCGAGCGCACGCGCGAATTGTGCTACCTCAAAAACGCTTGTGTGGATGATCCTTAGAAGAATCGCTATGGCGGATTTTTTTGTAGGTCTTATTAAGATCTACAATTATGTAGTACATTAATTTTGTTCACTCAGCGTAAGCCATTTAATCACCTCAAAAGCGTCTTTTTCCGAATAGATTCCCCATTATCGTCACTGCTTATTTCGTATGTTAGTTTAGGTAGCAAAATATATCCTATAACCTGGCCAGATAACAACTATGAATTAAAGAGAAAATCTTGTAAATGCGATTAGAGGTTTCCACATGAAAAGAACATTTAGGTACGGAAAGACCGACAGAGAGACGTTGAGCTTTATAATATGTATAAAAGAAGATATTTTAAATTATCTATAGATCTTGAGTCACGTGGGATCGACAAAATACAAGTTATCTTCACTAATGTATTATGGTTAGCCAGGTAAGTAAATATATACATATAAATAAGCAAATACGTACATTCATATTTTTTTTTATCGTTATAGATTTGGCACAGTCTCACCTGATGTTAAGTGATAATGTGGCCCAAGATGATAACACGCTAAACCTAGTGGAAGACTGGCTCTCAAGTGCTGCTGCCGGAACACACCTATTGGTGCTTGGCGACAGATTTTCAACTTGAGGGTGATAGCTAGCCAGGTGGGCTTTAGAAAAAGCACCATGCTATGGTTTCCTCACGATGTTTTCCTTCACCGAAAGCTCAGGTTCATTGCAGGGATTCAAAGTCGTACACGCTACCACAGAGCCATCATTTCTTCAAATTTGTGTATATTGTTCATATATGTACATAATATATATATATATATATATATATATATATATATATATATTTATTTATCCTTATATATCTGTTCTGAAGGTTGATAGGTACTTCATACATACATTTTTCCCAATTTTGAAAACATTTTCTTACGCTAAAATTTGAACATAAAAAAGTTGTAGTCTGTCTATTCTTTTTATAACTATGTTTGATTTAATTCGGAAAAGACTTGACTGATTTTCATGAAGTTTTTTGTACGAGAAGTGTACCTTACATATATATCTACAATTCGAAACTGTATTTTTTTTATTTATTCTCGACCAATTTTAATAAAGTTTTGTTTACAGTGTAATATCATGAAATACTTTCAAAAATAATAAAATATTTCATGAAGTTTTTTTATTACGAGGCGGAAATAATTATTGCGTAATAAACGCAATGAAACCACGGTTTAGCGTTGCCATAAGTACGGATTTGTCCTTACACGAACGGAATTTGTATACTCTGTACAGATAAAAATCGCGTAGGTACGGATATTTGTTCGAATTTTCACTGTTACGTTATTGTTCTAAAAAATTACACACTAAACAATACAACACACAGTAAGATCAAGTAAAAATTTAGTTTTTCTCGTTGCATTACTCATTTATTAAAATATTATACATATTTTTAAACTTTCCGCTGGGCACACTAAGCGGTTGACGGAGAATTACGGTTATAATAAATATTCAAATTTTTGGCGGGATCACAAACTGTCACATAGTTGTTTTTTAATTTATAAATTAGTGTTAAGTATTTGATGTCATACTTGAAAATAATGTTACCACATTCATTTATGTTTTTAAATACCTACTGAATTGAGGGTTTTTATTTATGTCTCTAAATATTTTTGAAGTGAAACTTCTTATGCGACTTCCAACACGTTAAACGTTTAACGCACATTATCGGTCTCTCCTCTTTGTGTGAGCCAGAGCGAGAGAGAAAATTTCGGTGCGTATGTATATTGCACACTGTTTAAATAAAATATAAAATATCTTTTAAATGAAGTTTCACTTCTGTCGTGTGTGAATCGCACACACACCTTTTTTATTTATTATACAAAGTATCCGATAATTTACTATTATCATTAGATACACAATCCAGAAAACTATAAAATGTAAATACGGCGAACAACTTACAAAAAAACAACGCTTCAGTTGGTTTAAAGGGTTCATAGTTTTAGTTCATAGTTCATAGAAATTTAACAATAGGAATTAGATCTCGTACGGTTTTACGATTAGTTCCGTTTGGTCGACATCACTATTGTTGTAATCTAATTAACTAGCAACACATAAAATATCATTTTACTCCTAGGGGTTACCAAACGCACAATATAGGTACAATAAATCAGTTTCAAAAATTCACTTACCTATATAAATCTGAACCAAACAAATACGTATCTACATTTGAATTAAGCATACTTTACCATTCAAACTTGTCAAGGGTAAAACATAAATAATTTTTTACTTACCATTTGTCACTTCGGCAACCATGAAATACATCACCCATTTTACCAAGACCCGCCGCTATTAAAAACCGAACAATATTTCAAACGTAAACTAAAGTTTTTATACAACACGAGAGCTCTTAACAAATCGGACAGCGCCTCTCTTCTGTAATGTAATTTGATATAGAAGGTTGATTGCGTATTATTGTCCCCCTCTATCGTCAGTACTGAGCGTTTGAGAAAAAGGGATAGCGTGTAATGAGGGTCGTATTGCATATCATTATGAGATGTTTAAAGTTGTGTTAAGCGTTGTAAATTATCTCGCTCTTATCGGCGATGTTTTTGAACGTGCGACAAGGATGGATACATGAAATATGATATTTGAAATGTAGTGAAATTTATAAACATAGAAGGATTCCCTCATTTGACGTGACTGCGTTTTTTAAATTCCAAAGTGAATAAATTATTTTTTACGCAGGTAACTTTAAGCCATCATTACGACATAACATTATAGTGGTCGGTAGAAACTTTTTACAGACTTCACGGTAGGAATTATTGAATATTATCACTGAATATACAAATATATCATTGAATATTAAATTGGGTATTTTCTTGTTAATTAACCCAGTGAAAATGGAGTAAATACTAAATTTGTATCCATTTTCAAAGTATACTCTTATTTTGAGTGGGTCCATATCTCTTTATAATGGTAGATATAGGTATCTATACTTATTATTAAAATGTTTTCTTTTTTTTTGTTCAAACGCGCTAATCTCTGAAACTACCAGCTAGATTTGAAAAATCCGTTTTTAATTTTATAGCGTATTTATTAAAGAATGCTATATAACTTCACGCTATGACTTTACGTAGCGGTACAGTAGGTAACCATGAACGTCAAACAACTTAATTGTAACTTAAATGACTCTAACGATTTGCATGAAATGTTGTATTATATAACGTTTTACTATTCAAGTTTACATAGACAGGCTTTTCCGGAGACTCCGAGCCGTTGAGATATCAAAATTCCAATTTAAAGAGTGTGGCGATTTTTGAAAAAAAGATCGAATTTGGATGGTCATAGATATAATAAAGAAATAGAAGCAATTAAGAAAAAGTAGATCAGGTATCAACAGAATACACCTACAGCGAAAAACATCAGCTGTTATTTAACCCTTGTTTTTTTTTATAGTAGCTCGGCAGATTGACTGTACTATCCCTGATGGTAAGCACAGTACAATCCACATACAACGGCGACCACCGAGAGATCGAAATCCATCGGCGGTCGACGCTGTCATGCCGGCCTGCATAAATATATCTTCACGTTACGCTTGAAGGACCCGATGTCATAAGAAGGAGGGAACACATTGACCGGGAGATGGTTCCACAGTTTCACAGTACGACAAAGATAAGACAGTTAACTTTTTGGTTCGTGCCGAGACGGAGGTTGTCGTAAAACTGTGACTCCGAAGCCCACCGCGGTTCTGTGTGGAAAGGAGAGGAGGGAATTAGATTGAACAGTTCTTCAGAACACTCACCATGATACAGACGGTAGAACACACTTAGCGAGGCGAAGTTTCTGCGAAGCTGAAGCTGCTCGATGCGTTGGGTAACGTCTGCATCATTAACAATGCGAACAGCCCGTCTCTGCAAGCTGTCCAGGGCATCGAGGAGGTACTTTGCGGATCCATCCCAGAGGTGCGAACAGTATCTATTCCATACACGGCCGAACTTGTGCCTTATAAAGAAGGAACTCTACTTTGGAAACTGTTGATTTGAGATCATTTTAAAAAGAGTTTAAATGTTACTAATACAGGTTCAGTTTAAAGCTCCCAACTAAACTGAATAAACTCAATTTTTTTCTTAAAACAAAATGGTTCACAGAGAAGAAATTAAAATAACTCAACACACGGCTCGGGTGTATGACTAAAGGTGTAGTGGCGCGAACGAGCCGTGTGAGTTGTGTCGCATAACCCTGGCCGCCTCATAAAAATATTGTTTATAATGAAGTATTATAAATCATCAATCGGCGATTTCTTTTAAATTATACGCAGGTGATAGCGCGGGGCACATATAGTCTATTGCATATTATAAAAATCTACGTCTTAACGTCTGTGTGTCCGTTTATGTTCTGTTCACGCGAAATCACTAATCAGAATTAGTGTGGCGACGATAATGGTAAATCAATTCGGAAAAAAGACGCATTTGAGTGCTTAAATGGCTTTAGCATATGTTTATATCCTAAGGATCACCAACAATAAATAAGCATTTTTGCGGCAGCACAATTCGCGCGTGCGCTCGACCGACAGCGTTCTGTATTCCATGCGAGCGGAGCCGCGGGCACAGCTAGTAGAGTGTACAATTATCACGTTAAAACAGAAGCACTAAGTTATTCTGTCATAATATATTGTAATTGTGGTATAATAACTTCGTTAAAACTTATATATAACAAGCGGTTTTTTTTAATTAATAATTAAGTATTAAAAATAAGTATATCTGAAAGAATTGATTTATTATACTACGATTTGATATTAAGTGTTATGTGTTTTGAATAGAACCACTAAGTTATATAGCAGCTAAAGTAAAATTGTTGACAAGTAATGATTAAAAAATCGTCTTTCTACAAGTTTCAAATAATTCTCCAGTAAGTAACCGGGTTTGATCGTACCGGGCTCAAACATTCATTATCATCTTCTTTTCTTATGTACTTTCGAGGAGACAAACAGCATTAAAACTCCAGACCCAAGCGCGCACACTTTTGTCGAAAAGTAATGGATCTGCCCATATACGAGCAATTTGAAGCAATGACGGCTCAGGCGGTAGCGTGTACGAATTCGCGTCGATTGACGTGAGTTTGAATCCCTGCAATGAGTCTGAACTTTCGGTGAAAGAAAACATCGTGAGGAAACCATAGCATGGTGTTAGGGCTTTTTCTAATGCCCGCCTAGCTAGCTATTATCCTGAAATAGAAAATCTGTCGCCAAGCACAAAATTGGGCAACCCGACTTCTTCCTTAATATATTAAGTTTGTATTAATTATTAAACGTTACTGTGAGCCTAACATCGGCAGCAGTCACATCTCATTAGTTTTAGACTAGTTTCTAGTTTATAATAAATTAAGTTTCAAGTAATTTCGGTTTTTTGGATCCTCCGGCTCTGACCTTCGTAATTCGTAATTTTCAATCATGAATTTCTTCAGCTCCATACATTTCGTAGTCATCCGCATCCTCGTTTTCATCCAATAAATCATTTATGTTAGTGTATTGTCATGTCCTAATAAAGCCACGACCATAGATTTTCTTTTCACTACACAAAAATGAACGTAATATTAAAATGTAACAAATGAAATCTACTTCACATTGAGAATCCCCACTTCGTTTCACTGACAGCCGCCCCAATCCGCCCTCGCGTCGGTTGCCATGACAACGCGACCCCATAGGGCGTGCGCTCGCCGTAGGTATCGCTACGGGGTAGCCACTGATTATATTTTACTAACCTTAAATGATAAGGAAAATATTTTTCGATTCCTTATAAGCAAATATTGAATAAAATGCTTTTTATCTCTATTTTTATATCCATACAAAATAAATAAAATTGAAGTGTCTGTTTGTAATGTCAAAATATTAGCTTTTTACTAAATACATATGAAAGTATATACGACATCACGATACGAGTATCGCAAAAAACAATTTTTAAATTTTTTGTCTGTCTGTTTGTTCCGGGTAATCTCCGAAACGGTTGGACCGATTGGATGATCTGGCAGATAGCTTACGTTATTAAGAGAACTTAGATTACGTTCATTTTACAAAAACAATTATGGTTCCGCGCAAATAAAAATAATTCGTAAAAACGACGATTTTGAGGCGTTCAAATGGCTTACGCAGATTAAATCTTAACTTATATATCAAACTAGCTGTGACCGTGGCTCCACTCGCTGAACTACAGAGTGCCTTCGGTATTGCGGTGACCCCGCTTCCACTTACGGCGGTCGCCAGCCGTTTATTTTAAAGATAAAAAGGTTTACTATTTTGTTTGGGCTGAACCCATATTAGTTTTCTAAAATAGAAGTACCCTAAGTTACTTCTTACAACATTCGGTATCTCATGACAGTGCGTCTCAAGCTCTTTACAATGACATCCGAATCAAGGTCCTAGCTAAACGCGTTCTCACACTACACTAATTTATAATTTTACGCAACGCTAATTCACAACAATCACTCGCAGGCGCTTACACTATTCCAAAGACGTCACGGGCTAAATAAACGCTGCACGACAAACGTGTAAAGACATGCTCTATCTACTGTGATCTCATCCGTTATTGTCGCATTAAGTATTAGCGATTGAAATCTGATGATATTTTGTAACACAAGAAAGTTTGTCCGGCTGTCACTATAGGTACTTAACGAGCGTATATACGTTTCCACGTCAAAATAATATAAAATGATTATTATTATTATATAAAAATAAATATAAACAAACGTAACTATGGATATTTTTTTAATACTAGCTTACACTATGATAACTCCCGTCAAAATATACCCGTGTAAATTTACTTTTTAGGCATTTATTAAACAAATCGAAAAATTAATTGCGCGATGCAAGTGAAAATAAAAAAATAAAAAATACAAATTATTGAAGATATCTGACATACATTATTTAATAACACACATTAAAATATACAATGTACCGAATTTACGATTATAATTCTTGACTGCACGGCATAAAATTCAATTTTATTTGCTACAATGTAATGTAATGCGACATGCGATGTTCCGAATTTACGATTATAATCCTTGACTGCACGGCATCAATTTCAATTTTATTTGCGACAATGTAATGTAATGCGACATGCGATAGATGAACGAAAAATTTTAGGGCAATAGAATAAAAGTTTCACTTTAATAAATTATTCACTTAACAAAACAGAACTGGGTATATAAATTGTTATAGATATATAATAATGTTATTTCAACAACACAGTACGGCGCAGCAGATTTTAAAACACGGTGAAGATTCAAACAATATTTTTCCTACGCAATCAAGTTCCCAATCTCCATTAGTACCTAAAAGCTTTAGTAGAGCGAGGCTTTATGAGGCGGTAAAATCAATACAGCTGTTTACACTGTACGATTGTTAATAGCAATGTATTAAAGTAGGTTAATGTACTTTTTAATTTATTATTTCCAAATTTCTAATCCAAATAATACTCGATTCCTCAAAGAAATTAAAAATTACATAATACGAAATTAATGATCCACAAGAGCACAGAGTATTAGTCTGGAGCTGCCAGATGTTAGCACTGAGCAAAGATTTTAGTCTTAATTATTATTATTTATAAACAAGTATATGGCACGCTCGATGGTAAGCGGCTACTGTAGCCTATGGACGCATATCCATAGAGCCACCATCTTGTTGGATCAACTTTGTATATAAAAAATATACTACGATGACAAAATACATTGACATTGGCAAGTGCTTTTTGCGGCGCCAAAACAAGAAAAAGAAGAAGTTTAAATTACGAACTCTCATTTTAATTCGTATTATATCCCGTGCAAAAATATACTACCTCATTGTAAACACGAAAGGGACAATTTAGAAATACTGGCTTCTATATGATAATAGCCCGTGGAAATAATAGCAGATAATGTCTTGTCACGCGGTAGCCTAATTAGCGTTATCGTGTGTCGCGTGGACAATTGAATAGATATGAATTCTGAAAATTATATATTAAAAGGTATATGAAATAAAATTCAATATTGATTTATATATGTATTCCAAATGTATGTATTAATTTTACTAAACCTTCACTAGTAAAAATAGTCCACGTTTGTTCATCTATCCGAACCAGAGCTGCTTGTAAAAATCCGTCTTGAGAAGCTTGTATGTATAAGTATTTGGCAAACAAGTATTAGATATTTATTCCGCTCCCATTTCTATAACTGCATCGCCAAGCCAGCATGAATGCAAGCGTCCGCCAGGTTTTCCATTAGTTAAATAATCGTTTTTGGATCTTGACAACGTTTGGGTGAATAGTTTCAAATCCTCCGAATACCGATTACAATGCAGGTCTCTTGCAGTAACAAAAGAACTTTCTGTATAGACTCCAGAACGGTAAGTGTGACTCCAAATAATAATATATAATCAGATATATAAATAAACTTATAAAAATCTTATAAAAGACTGCACGTGTTTAGCCATAGACGTCTGATCGGTAAGTCAGCATGAATGATGTCACTTTTCAATTCTTTTCAAGTCTCGTTCTAAATTTTAAATTCAAAATATTCTTCCAGTCATTAAAAACTATCTGTGTATACGGTCTTCTCAATTTATATCTATTTAAACGCAAATAAGTTTGTCTTACATTATCTGAATATAATAAATGACCTAAAATCTAAAGATGCCTTCGGAAAGCGACCGAAAACACAATAAATGAAGTAATGAGGAAACAACTAATGTAAAATAAATATATATAATTAAAAGATAAAAATGATTGAAAAACAATCTTTAACGTGGCATACCACAGCGGTAAACACAGCGTCTTCACGCCTTCCGCTCCCGCAGGTTCGGGATCCTCTAGCCGCAGTCGCTCCAACGTGGCATTCGGCTAAGGGTTTAAAATCTTTCTATATGAATTAGTTATCTGATAATTAGTTTTTTTCTATTTTTATTGCTTGATTTAAATGTACTCGATTATTATCGATAATCTTTACTTAGCCTTTAAACTATTTTTAGTTTTCCTATTTCATACGTTGTAAATTCTTTATTTTTTTATTTTTTTTAATACGAAATTTTATTCGATTTTATAACCTATACTGCCACTAATTATATTCGGGTCCAGAAATACTCTCTAATTTTTCTTTTCTTATTACTAAGCAAATACAATACCAAGCAAATACACTAATACAAAGCTATTATTCTTTCTAAATACAAATCGTATTAATCACAATGAAACCTTTCGTAAAATCGTATCGTAGGTTATAAAGAAAAAAAGAGGGACGTAAAAATGAAGACTCGAACAAAAATGGAGTACTCTTAAAAATATACAGCACGTCATTGCAACTGGCATAAAGTGAGAGACACTTCCAATATTTACACAGTATCTTCACTTTATAAAAAGCAAAAAAAACCACTTTATTCAATTTAGGCGCTAAGAAGGCACTTATGAACGTCAAAAGCCTACCGGTTCGGAAAAACAACCGTCAAGAAACTCGATCGCGTATAAAAAAAATATATTTTTTAACTGTGTAAATAATGTTTACATTTATATAATACTTACATACAGTGGCGGATTTCCCTTAAGGCCAACTAGGCCCAGGCCTAGGGCGGCCATATATTAAGGGCGGCTAATAATCGTGACAAAGATACTACTTAATGCTGCAGTAAACTGCAGTACTTGATTACCATTTACCAAATTAGATAGGTTTTATTTAAGTAAATTCACATTATATATACGTCACAGTAAACTTTGAGCTGAGAAGGGGGCGGCTGGTACTACATAGCCTAGGGCGGCCAAGATTGCTAGCCCGCCTCTGCTTACATAATTTTAGTGGATGTAAAACTAAGTCACTTCCAAACATCACTATCGTACACGTAAATGATCCCCTGAATCCTTTCGACAGTAAAACCTGCTTGTCATCGTCCTTGAACGTATTGTAGGAATAATACGCTTATGAATCTTGTTATAGAACACATTATTATTATTTTAATTAAAATAAAAGTCAGTAAAATTAATTTATATTATTATTAGCTTCAACATGTTATTAGCCCTCGGGATTAAATTTAAGTTTCTTTAATTTGGTAACGGCAAAGAAATATGTATAGCTTCATACGTGCGCACATATAAGACACAGTTTTTTTTTGTATAGCAGAACGGCTAAGGAGGCTTTCAAGTACCACGTAACATAATTTGGATGAAGGGGGAGTCTTGTAAAACGTTACGATGCGTTACAAGGGCTGGAGTGGGGTTCGAAAAACGCGTTACCTAACATTGTCTTTTTTTTATTTAAATAAAAAACTGGGCAATTAATATTTCCCTAATTGGCAACCTCTTCTTTTACGATTTACGGGGAATCCCTCGATTGTATTGTACGTCATTTTTATTTTTTTCTCCCAAGATGGCAATCCTTTTCGTCAAAGTTTTGTTTTCAACATAATTATGACTTTAAATATTATATAAAATTAAAGTTTTGCAAGGTCTCAAGTGTTACTACGTAATAATTACCTATTGTATGTCTTTGAGATACAGTTTATTACTTTAAACTTTGCATGATGACCACACATAATGACCAAATTGTATACTGACAGAGTAACTTTTCTATACAAAAACAGATCTAGAATCCCCTATCACTCAGCTCTCTGCCACTTTATAGAAGCACCGTCGCACCACACACGCATCGCCTTCGCGCCGCGAGATCGTATGATGTCACTTGACACGTCAATGTCGTCGTATAATGGCGTCAATGTCGAGGAGAGTCAGTTGAGTCCCCGATACCCTGAAGGTAAAACGCTGATCGTGGAATATCTTTACCGACCCCGATGACGAAATCGAGGAAGCCAACGAGTACTACGCGTCTGTACCCGTAATCCAAGCGTGCTCGCGCCCACGCCCGCGAAACTTCCATTCCCTCTGCAAAGGAAGGGCGGTTAACTTCGCTCCCGTACACCCGCCAATTCCACCATCTCCTCCTGCGGCAACTCAAGCCTAGGTTCGTCCCTCCGTCACGGAGCCCTTGAGCCAAGCAGCCGCTCGCGCAATACAGTGCACTGCTAGCTCACTAGCTACCAAAATACACTCATTACACTGCATTGTACACACATGCACGCCACTCAGGGACCGTTCTGTAAGGGACCATTTTTTTCTTTTTTCGGCTAGTTGATGTAGACAAAAATTTACAGATAACTAAATACATATAGAAATGTTTCTTCCCTCCTCCCAGAGGAAAGAGACATGTAGGTACATATGTATAGTTTAAGTTAAATTACGGATAGGGAATTAATCAGATCGCGACTTATTTGCAATCGCGACATCAATCCCAGCCGATGCTTGGCCACTTTTGCACCATTGGAACTTGTTGTCTTGCTTTCGAGTCTAAGTGCCAAGCCTGGGTGAAGCTGTAAAAGCCGTCTGAGGATCTAGAGCTCTTATGGCTAATAGTATGTCAGATCGAGTCGTGTGAGTTGTGATGCATATCCTTGCCCACCCGATAAAACTATTGTCTATAATGAAGTATTATAAATCATCAATCAGCGATTTCTTTCTTATAGGTGGGTGAAATCACGTGGCCCAGCTAGTTTACCTTAAACGAGAAAACCATTTCCGCACGAAGCACGTCGCAGATCGCAATTCACTGCTGACCGTTACCGAGCGGCTACGAATCCCGCTAGAGTAACGCTTTTTCCTTACGATTTCTACAAGTCAACTCCTACCGCAAACCCCGTTAAGAAACTTCATTCCAAAAAGAAAATCACATCATTTGGACCCGACAGACCGTCTACCGGGCCAGTTAAGTTAGTCTATTGTAACATTAAAATCAGTTAATTAAACATTTCTTAACAATTATATCTTCGATGTAACAACCCGATACTACGAAACACAAGTGAAATGAAATCCGAAACAGTCTTACATTCGTAGAGCCCTCGAATACAGAATCATTGAACCAGTCGAGTGCCTCCTTTTGTGCTATTGTGGCACACCCCTACACCGAGACCTCAAGGGCCCATTGTCTTGGACTATTCGTTACTGGCGCATTGTTTTTAATATTACTCTTTTATTTTCTGCTTTCCTGTTAGGACGGGGTCGGAGTTACAGTTGATAGCGAGTTTAAAAATCGTCGAAAGTAGCCGGTTTTTATTAACAAGCCTTAATGGTGCAATGGTAGTAATTAAGCTTTTTATTTTCTTCGAACTGTCTATATTGTTAGTCTTTAGGGCCTTGGAGCCATTAGAGGCTTTGACAGCTTCACCGGGCTTGTGGGACTATTGAACTCGGATTCAGACCCCGACTGACGTGTGTGTTTGTTTAAAAACGCAAATCTCTTGAACTACCAGTCAGAATATTTGAATAAATATTTTTACTTTTACAATTTTCAATTTGCATATGATATGCCATACATATATAGATACTAGCATCAAGTTGTTCTCGCTTCCCGTACATTCCTACAGTATGCCAGATTGCTTAACGTTCATGGTTACTGTCCCGCTCCTTAGAATTGTAGCGTGAAGTTATATAGACTATACCTTTATTCAATAAATAGTCTATGAAACACAAAAAGAATTTATCAAATCTGACTGCTAGTTCCAGAAATATGCGCTTTCAAACTAACAAACAATCTGTTAAGATTTATAATGTTTAATATAGATTTGAAGATTTTGAAGGCAAATAAGGTACCTTCAATTGTTTTTTTTTTCTTCTTTATAATAAGCAAGAGAAACAAATTAATTTCGCTGCCGCATGTAAATTTTAACCGCATACTTATGTCACCCTCAAAGTTAATTATGCCATCTGTGATGCGTATTGAATTAACATGTGGCTATTTCAAAGAAGTTTCTGTTAATAATAAAAAAATAATATAAAACATTGTATTGCCAACTATGGTTCCGTCACTTTCACAATCTACCTATCTATACATACATATAATAAAATTGGAGTGTCTGTTCGTATTGTCAAAATAACAGGTTTTTACTAAATGCTTATGAAAGTATACAAGGTACCTATGACAATTAAACCCATTTTTAAAATTGTTTTCTGTCTGTTTGTTCCCGGTAATCTCCGAAACGGTTGGACCGATTTTGACGGGACTTTCACTGGCAGATAGCTGATGCTATAAGGCATAACTTAGGCTACTTTTATTTTACACAAATAATTAGGGTTCCGCACAAAAGTTAAAAAACCTAGTAGTCTACGCGAAAACGCGTCTACTACGAAAAAATACAAAACGTTCACATTACAAAAAGAAACTTCAATTTTATTTATGTGTATAGATAGATTATCATCTTCGTCGACCTCCATTCCGAATAACGTGATAATATATAGCGTGCCTATGTCTCTTCTGTATACCCCGCTACGACCTCCTCTGCGGCAACTGTGACTCTACATGCACTAGCTATCACAGACACACATGACACTGCATTATACACACATGCATAACACATAGGTACATAAGTTCTGTAAGGAACCTTTTTTTCTTTTTTTGCCTAGTTAGACAAAAATTTACAGATTACTAAATACATAATATACACATGTTACTTCCCTCCTCCCAGGGGGAAGAAACATGTATATATATAGTTAGTTTAGATCGAATGATAGGTAATTAGACAGATCGCGACTTCATTGCATACGCGGCAGCAGTCCGAGCCGAGGTGCGGTCACTTTGGCACCCTTGTAACATGTTGCCTTGCTTTCACGGCTTAAGCGCTCGCCCCCAAGCCCGGTGAAGCTGTAAAAGCCGTAAAAGCTCCAGGGCCCCTAAGGCTAACAGTATAATCAGTTCGAAAAAAAGAAATAAAAAAAAGAACTTCTAAATACTCAGGCCGTGGTAGTTTTAATCAGGAGAAAATTCAAACAGTCATATTATTGTAAACCCAACTTCCATTGCATTTCTGCCTATTTATAGTCAAATGAGATCGTTTTCTTTCTCTACTATACATGTAATAATTTTTCAAGGTCTCGTCGTAGGAAAAACAGTTATATCTAAATTAATACAAAAAAAAATTGTACATATAAAAAATTGCTTGTTATGTCGGTAAAGTTACAAAACAAAGCAATATTCTATCGGATGTGGGTCACGGAACATATAATTTACTACATCTGTCGATGTCTACTCCACTGACCATTGTGGTCTACTAAGCAATTTGTGTTCAGTGACATCTTGGGTACAATCACTAAGTAAAGTCATTACTGATTTTTTTACTTTAAAATAACCGGGAGCACGATTCGCGCGTGCATTCTGTAGTCCAGGCGGGCAGAGCCGCGGGCACAGCCAGTTTAATATAAGTCGGAATTTATACTGACTAGTATTCGTACTATTGATTTACTATTGACTGGGCGTAATAGCAACAGGTGTGCTCTGTTACCACACGCACTTTATAAGCAGACCGGCTTAAAGACATTCCCGCTTCAGCTGTGATATATGAAGGCTCCAGTTAATAAGTCGACTACAATAAGCACTGCTTCTAATTGACGTCTCGCTGCCCATCTCACTAAGTATTAACCAATGTATAGAAGGACTAAATCCGAAATGAAGCTGCCAAAACACAGCAATACGTTCTTGTCGACATATTTACAAATTGATTGTGGTAATTATCAATCGAATAATAAAACGCTCTAACATTGTAATGTGGCTTTATTAAGATGTTCTCCTTTACCGAAAGGCTCGGTTTATTGTGGGATCCTAAATTACTTTATTAGGAGTAGTGTCCTATGTACTACAACAAAGTTATTACCACTGGAATTAGGTTTATTTTCATGACGGGTTTCCAAAAAGAGTTCGGTGGTAGCTTTGGTTGGTTGTTGGTTGCAAACAAGGTAACAGTTCGTCTGATTGTAAGCGGTTGACGCAGCCTACCGACGCTTGTAATACCAGAAGCATCACATGCGCGTTTAAAATTAAATGGGGATTCTACCATCATTGTAAAAAAATAATTTCACTATCTATACTAACACTAGCTGTGCCCAGCGGTTTCACACGCGTATAATTTAAAAGAAATCGCTGATTGATGATTTATAATACTTCTACTAGTATAGACATAGACATACTACTACTAGTATAGACAATATTTTTATTGGGCGGCCAGAGTTATGCGTCACAACTCACACGGTTCGTTCGTGCCACAACACATATAGCCATAGACTCGAGCCGAGTGTTGAATATTGTTGAACAGCGTTGTTTTACATTATCTCCCAAACAATCGTCCAAATATCATGCTATAAACGGCAAATTTTTCTTATTGATGAAGTAACTTTCGTTCGTAAAGATTAATATGCTATACCTTATAATAATGCTCATAAATCACTTTTCGATTTTCAATAAAACTTTGTTACCAAACACATTATTGTATATTATAGCGTATTTAAACAAACAAACAAACAAAAAGAACTTCTGCTTTATTATATTAAGTATAGATGATTAAGCTGAAGAGGTTTTTTGTTTATTTGTTTAAACGTGGTAATCTGTGAAACTACCAATCGGATTCGAAAAATTATATATGATAGCCAGATTCATGAGGAATAATATAGGTTATATAACTTCACGCTACGACCCCAAGGAGCGGAGCAGTAACTACGAACATCAAGGAATCTGGCAAGCTGTAGGCAAGTACGTGAAGTAGAAAAACGATAGGAATACACGGGCGCGTTCGCGGCGGCGGCATTGCCGTGGAGATTTTCTCGAATAAATTTAATAAGGGTGAAACCGTAGGGCACAGCTAGTTTTATAATAACGCCCTATAGAACTTAAAAATAGTATGATAAAATACACCATATACAATACTTGTATGCTTGGAGCATCAAGTTGAAAATCTGTCGCCAAGCACCAATAGGTGTGTTCCGGCAGCTGCACTTGAGAGCCAGTCTTCCACTAGGTTTAGCGTGTTATCATCTTGGGCCACATCGTCACTTAACATCAGGTGAGATTGTGGCCTCTACGCCAAACCTATAATGATAAAAAAAATAACAAACACTTTTATCTTTGTATGTACGACAGGTACAAAAAATAATAATACTTGTCGACGACAAGAATTGTATTGATGACTTTGTTGTGGTTCCACTTGCATTTTACTTAATTTCACGACCGTGGCTGAGAAATCCTTTATATCTTGGGCTAGATAAAAACAGAAATATAAGCAAGACCAACTCGCCGCCGTGTAGCGCCGCCGTAAACGAACCCATGTAGCCTACCCTTAATCTCACTTCCATACTTACAGCTTGCTTGACATTCATGGCTACTACTCCGCTTCTTATAGATGTAGCATGAAGTTATATCATCTATAGTAGTGTCTGCTTCGCATGCTGAAAGTCCTGGATTCAAATCCCAGCACCATCAACCGACCTCAATTTGTTTTTTATCTGTTGTCTTTATTATTAAACTGGCTGTGCCCGCGGCTTCGGTCGCGTGTACGACCAAAATTGTTGTTAACGGGATAAAAAAGAATCCTATATTAATTCATATACCTCCAAGAATATGTGTACAACGTTTCATGATGATCGGTTAAGTAGTTTTTGCGTGAAAGCGTAACAAACGAACTTACATTCATTTTTATAATATTGGTATAGATAAACAAATATATAAATTTCAGAAATATTTTAACTAGACATATTTGTCAATTTTCTGACCTGGATCAATACCTGCTATTGACATCTGACAAGAAGTAATTCAAAGTAGTTCCATTACAATAATTATATTAAACAATATTATTGAGTTTTTATCGTGATCTTAAACTGTCATGTAGTGGTTTTTTATTCATAAAGTTTTTTTGACCCTTTAATGAATAATATAAATTAATCTTCCTCAGTAAATAAGCTTTGAAATGTAAAAATATTTTTTTTATATCTGATTGGTATTTCCAAAGATTAGCGCGTTCAAAAAATCAATATCATGAGCTATATATTAGTAGGTATATATTAGGTCTTTAGCTATGAAATTGCCGTTTCGTATGAAAAAATTTAAACGATGTTTTTTCATGTATTTTTTTTGTATTAATCGAAGTAATCACCCATGCAATCAATGCATCTTCGCCAGCGCAGTGGCTGTTTATTGAAATCCGCTGGACGGGAGGCAACAAATCCTTTAAAGGCATTTTGTACTGCCTCTCGGGTATTGAATTTTTTTCCCGCCAAGGAGTTATCCAAATTCTGGAAAAAGTAGTAGTTTGTAGGCGCAAGGTCTGGTGAGTAGGGTGGATGACGGAGAACATCCAACCCCAGTTCTTGCAACTTGGAGACCGTCTGTTGTGCAGTATGAGGTCGCGCGTTGTCGTGCAGGAGCAGCGGAGCCGAGCGATTGACCAATGCTGGTTGAAGATGTGCCAGCTTCTCCATAATTGTGTTCAGTTCTTCACAGTACACATCTGCAGTAATGCTCACCCCGTTTATTAAGAAGCTGTGATGAATCACACCGGCGCTAGACCACCTAACAGTGACCATCACTTTTCTAGGGGTAAGTTTTCGTTTAGGGCATTGTTTAGGTGCTGCACCAGGATCCAACCAACTTGCTGAGCGCTTGTGGTTATCAAACAGAATCCATTTTTCATCTCAGGTAACAATGCGGTTCAAAATTCCTTCATTTGTGTGTCTGTTGAGCAGTGCAAGGCACGTCTCGACGCGTACTTCGCGCTGGCGATCATTGGGTTCGTGGGCACCCATTTGTCAAGCTTTTTTACCTTGCCAATTTGACGGAAATGGACCAATATTGTTTTGACGCTAACGTCGAAAGCTGCTGCTAATTCAGCCGTAGATTGTGTATCATCAGCTTCCACAATCGCCTTTAATTCGTCATTGTCGACCAAAGTCTTCGGACGACCGCGAGGTTCATTTTTCAGGTCGAAATTCCCAGAACGGAAGTGAGCAAACCAATAACAGGTGGTGCGTTGGTTTGTAGTGTTAGCTCCGTAAACGTCGTTGATGTTGCGTGCCGCTTTTGCCGCGTTACTGCCAAGACGGTACTCATACTCCATAATTACTCGAATTTTTAACGTATCCATGATGACAAAAAAGATTTAAATGCGATGAAAATGTAACACTAATCAATAAACAAAATACTACATTTGAAAAAGAATTCCATGTTTTTAAAATAAAATTAATTTGAAATTAGAATTCTTAGCCAAACAAAAACTATTTTGATTTGAAATGGCCAGTACTGCAGAACGGCAATTTCATAGGTAAAGACCTATTATATTAAAATTAAATTCAAATACAAAACACATCGCGGTCGCGTGTTTAACCATCGTCGTAATACCACAAACGTCGATAGAATAAATATAAAAAAAAAAAACGGAAAAACGACCGTCGAAAAAAAAACCGGAAAGATTCAAAAACTGCCGACACCGAATCGTAATTACGTTGCAAACAAACAAAAAATATGTCCCGGACGAATTATTGAGCTAAATTATACACCGAGCACGATCCTGAGGTGTATAATTTTTAGCTTTTCGGCGACGGACGGCGACCGCTCGGCGGCTTGTCATTTTCGGACGAAATAAAAAATGGTGTGTATAAAGAAACGTCATCATAGTTTTTTTTATTCCCAAACGATTAGACGTTAGTTTATTTTTTGATAAACTTGCTGACATTGTAAAGGATGATATCAAGCAATCGCTTTCAAGTTTTGGCAAACCTTGACAGAAAAATAATACTTATACATACAATAATGTATATTAAAAAAAAAACGTTTTGAGAATAGGGGTTTCCGACTACAATACATGATGTTCAAGCGAGTCGATTTGCTCAAAGAAGATACACTAAATATATATTAATAATATTTTAATATTCGCTGGGTGGTAAAACATGACATTCCGAGAGTTATAAATATTATATTTTATAATATTGGTGTATTGATAACAAGCATTTATTAAATTTCTTCTTCCAATCTTTTGTCTCTGTAGGTCACGTGATTAATTTCGTGTGACGTAATTTTTTATCGTTAATAGGCGCTTATGGAATATATCGCGTATCAGTAGCGCGTTGTCGAGACCTTGACACCCCTTACCCCAAGGATCTCTAAAAGCCCTACTCACCGCAGGAATACAACACAAGATTATTTGGCTGTGATCTCCTGTAGGGTGAAAATATTCCACCAATTGGCTGCCCAAGTAGAGAGAAATTTCTCTATGCCCTACCTCTCTTTAAAAGCATCTAAGACAACAGCCCAAGTCAAGATTCGGCCACATTGGCACCCTTGAGCTTGTTGCCACGCTTTCACGGCTGAGTGCCTTCAGGGCTAGCCCTCAAGATCGGTGAAGCTGTAAAAGCTATCTGATGCTTCAGGTCCCTTAAGGCTAATAGTATAGTCAGAACGATAAAACAAAAACGATGGATTACAGATCTCTCAGAGGTCGTCGATGTGTTTGGGTAGTACTGCAATGTGATTACAATTAGGTACAGTGCAGTTAGTTAGCTGTGCTCATAGGATTTAAATACTCAGAACGGCAATAGTCACACGCGAAGTGAAGCCATTTCAAGTTAGCCTTTAAAGGCTATGTACGTCTCTTGGCGCATCAGTGCTAAATAATGAAGTCTCAGTTCAAACAGCTCCCGCAATTTTGACTAAATATGACTTTCTGCGAAGTGAAAGAATGTGATATTCCTATCACATAAACACCAGAAACATTTAAATATCCTATTTCTCGGGAAACACTATCCGACAGCTCATATTCTTAAGTGATTCATAAATAAAAATTTAATAATATTTTTTAAATTAACAGATGCCATTACAATGAAATGTTGATAGTTATCGAAAAGCAATTTTACCCCATTTTTTTCCTTATGAGTAGAGTTATTACTTATTAATCTCAATTTACATAGGTAGGTACTTTTATTGTGTCAAATATTATTAGGTTAGGGATACCACTTGCTTAGTAAAAAGCAAACGTGTTTTTGTATACAATATAAAATCAATATTTTAACTATTATTTATTTGGTAAGCGTCTATTTTAAACAACGACCGAGAACAAAGTACGGTTTTATTGTCAGACCACCTCATAAAGTGAACTCTGGGCAATTACCTCCAGTTCATGATGTAATTTTAAGGTAATCAATGCCGTACCTACCTTACAAAATATTATTGTCTTTACTATTTAATCTGAATGACCATAGGATGAACAAGACAAACACTTACAGGGTAATTCAATTTCTTATTTTTGGGGGAAATTTCAATCACTTGCAACATTAATCATGCGTTTGTGAGCATGTTGACAAATGTAATCACGTATCGCTTACGCACACATTTATTGATTTTTGGCTTCAATTTTGAGCAGCATGTTGTATGAAACTATCACTCTTAGTGTAATAAAGCTATGGTGGTGCTACTATTTAAAGAAATATATATACTGGGGTGGTTCATAAATGCACCTGCCGGAACACACCGATAACATTTTTTTTTACTTAATCCTAGCCTATAAGCCAATAGTAAAAGACCAATTTTTATCCTTATAGACTAAAAGAAATTGCTTTGGCTATAATATAATAAATAATTTTATATGTATAAAAAACAATTAAAGTACCACTGTAAAACAGTCCACGCCAGGCGACACCAATCAACGGCAGCGAATGAGAATTCTTAATTTGAATCGGCCAATTAGATTTCGTAATTGTTACAAACGGTCCTATTACAATGATGTAACGTGTAATTAGGGTATTTGTTAACATGTAGCCGATCGGAATAATTGATATAAATTATGTTATACTAGCTGCGCCCCACGGTTTCACCTGAATGAAATTTATTAGACAAAACAATGCCATTAACGCGCCCGTGTAGCTCTATTGTTCAGTTCCACTTCCACTTACCTGCCTACAGCTTGCCAGATTGCTTGACGTTAATAGTAACTGCTCCGCTCCTTGAATACGGAGCGTCATGTTATATAGCTTATACTAGTCCTCGTGAATCTGGCTATCATATGCAAAAATATTATTTCAAATCCAACTGGTAGTTCTAGAAATTAGCGAGCTTAAACATCTATACAAAAAAATATTTCTGCTTTATTATCCCTACTATCCTAATCCTAATAATATTATAAAGGCGAAAGTAAGTTTGTTTATTACTCAATTACTGAATAACGGCTGAACGGATTTGGATGAAATTTGGCACACAGATAGTTTATGACCTGGATTGACACATAGGATACTTTTTATCCCGTTAACAACATTTTTTGTAGATCACGCGAGTGGAGCCGCGGGCAGAAGCTAGTTAATATTATAAATTTTCACGCGAAAACTACTTAACCGATCATCATGAAACTTTGTACACATATTCTTGGAGGTATTAGAAGTTACATAGGATACTTTTAATCTCGGTAAAGACCCAATTCTGAAGTAGTTACACGCAGACGAAGTCGCGGGCCGAAGCTAGTATTATAATTATTATATATATGTAAATTAGTAATAAGTATAGATATTACATTAGATTATTATTAGTAGAGTTGTGTGTATCATAATATTTTATGTTCTTGGTCTAAGGTATTAGGTATTTGAAGGAAGTCTGTAGTTAATATGTATTTATAAGTGATGATGATTTATGATAGCTCGTATGGACGCACGTGGTCTCGAATCCTATATGTCTGATATTTCAGAAATCATTGTATCAATGAAATGTGGTATAGAAGTCGATTATGTTGAGATAAGACAAAGGATACTTTTTATACCTATACTAGCTGTGCCCCACAGTTTCACCCGTGTTTATTCGACGAAACTTCACAGCGCCGCGCCGCGCCGCTGATTTAACCCTATAGTTCTACTCACTTCCCGTACTTACCCACATGCCAGATCGCTTGACGTTCATGTTTACTACTCCGCTCCTTACGGTCGTAGCGTGAAGTTATATAGCCTATACTATTCCCCGTGAATCTGGCTATCATATAGAAAATCGAATCCGACCGGTAGTTTCAGAGATTAGCGTATTTAAACGAAGTAACTAATAAAATAATCTCTTCCGCCTTATTATATCAGGTATTATTTACCTATGAATTTGTCGATTTTTCATATTGACTAGTAGATATGTATATCAATATCTTTCATTCTACTTAAAATATTGCAAAGTCTTTCATATTCATTTCATTTTCATTTATTTTCCCGCTTTTCCATTTTTCTTTAATATCGCTGTTTCTGTGCACCGGTAAGAAATTCGATCAGGCTTATTATCTTTTTTAATTAATTTATTCCCAACTCTATAAATATTATTTACAATCAATAACACAGTCAGACACAGTTTTATACAGAGGGGTCTAAAACCATTGAAAATTTGCCTACGTAATACCTGAACGAGCCCTACCGGCCCGCTTGTTCACAGTATCGATACACACCGACTGATCACGGAACGCGATATGCCTTAGTGTGCCACTAAAATGCGTGTTACACTTGGTGTATGGTAGTCGCGACCCAGTCGAACACTATTGTCGTATCCTATCACAATACAGCACTGATTCAGTGGAAACAACTTCCTTATACTTTATAAAAATATATCATTTTTAAATAATCTTGTCAATACTTCGTCAAATTAGAAATAATATGTAGTTAATAACGGACCCTCAGAATGGAGACGTCATACGTAATGACGTCACAATATGGCCACCGACGATCACACGGCGTGCACTGATATGTGCAAATAAGCCTATTACAATTAGCACACGTGGATTCATTTTAATTTAATAAAATGGATGCGGTATATTGTGCACAGTTTATTTGTTCTCGAACGCCATCGTCACCACTGTGTTTTTATTGTACTGTGCTTACCACCAGAAACAGTGCCTGCAATTTACCAATCTAAAATATAAATAATACTCCGCTCTTCAATTTTATTTTATAATATTACATGAATAGAATTTACATAATTTTATGTTCTAAATGATGGATGAGAAGTTTTACTGCGAAAGCATCCCCGCCGTACTCATTTAAAAAATAACATTTTCACTTTCAGCAATTTTTATTATTTTCATAAAAAAAAAAATAACAACATTCGAAAACCTTTATATCGAAATGCTCACTTATAAACACTCCCTTGGTTATTAGACTACCATACGCCCCTTGCAAGCTTGACAGCTAATTTTTAAGGTGAAACAATGATAGCTCAATGGTAGTGTGTATGGACACTGTGCCGATTGTAGTGCCGATGGTAGTATGCTAGGTAGGGCATGTTCTAATGCCCACTTGGTTGTCTGTTCCGACAGCTACGCATGGGAGTAGCTTCCCGACTAGGCTTAAAGTCTTGTTGTATAATTTATTATTTATTTTTGCAGATTATATTATATACTAGCGACCCACCCCGGCTTCTCACGGGTGCAATACTGATACTAAATGTACCTACCTACCACAGAATGTCCTTATAAACAACATTTACACCTTTTTTGTCATTAGATAATACAAACATGTTTTGTTTAGAGGTTACTCTTGACAGAGCGACATATAATTGACAATGGTATATAGGGCCGGTACCGCCGCACTTCCCTACATTTTAAATCTGTAATATCTTCGGGAATATTCATTTAAATTACATGTTGTAAAGGGCTATATTGATCTATATTAAATGGACAATGTATTTAAGGTACTTAATTGGATAAGGATTAATGCTGTATTGCTTAAAATCACTTCGTAAATAAGCCATTTTTTCCCGTCAAATGTAAAGGATAAAAAATGATTATTGTGGGTTATCCTTAAGAGATAGACATATACTATCGCGGACTTTTTTGTTTACCTTTTTAAGGTGTACAATACTGTAGTACATTATTTTGATTTATCTCGTGGGGTTCAGCCAGCGTTTGCAATGTACGCGCAAAAAATGTGTTTATTTACGACATCACTTAGAAACCTCTAAATTTACAAGTTTCTCTACAATATTATGTATGTATTATACATATAAACCTTCCTCTTGAATCACTCTATCTACTACAGAAAACCGCTTCAAAATCCGTTACGTAGTTTTAAAGATTTAAGCATACATAGGGACGGACAGATTATAGCGACTGTTTTATACTATGTAATGAAGAACCAGTCGTAGTGTGAGCGCTTGACGTACGTTCAACTAGGACGTAAACTTGCGAACTCTGGTCACCGACGGTCGGCGTTGGCGCTGGCGAGCGCTGGAGGTACCGTTATCTTGAGCTCCTCCCCCGCAGCCTTCCTCGCCGATGACACCCAGCGAAGCGTTGGCAGACGACTAATGTTATAAACAATAATTACGCGGTGGTAAAGTCTCACCCCCTAGGGGCCACATCGTCACTTAACATAAGATAAGATTGTGAATAAAAAAACCAAAATAGAAAAAAAGGTGAAAGTATTAATTACAAACAACCGGGACGAAATACACAAACTTTACTGTGAAAAACAGATAAAAGAAACACGAGGGTGTGAAACATGTATCAATAAAATTACCACATCCAATTACAGATGATTTTTCTAACATCGGCTCGTATGTATCGAATAAGCCACACAATGAGCTCGACTCAATACAATGGCCGACGCACGCGGGCTAACAAAATGTTTTGACTGACCCCCCATCACTAAACGACACGTGTATTCTTTAATCTCTTTTAATTAGATTAAAAAAAGATCGTGCTGAATGAGAAATGTTTGACAAATTTATAACAAGCGTCCTGGAGGTTCGTACTGTTTTGTCTCCATAAGATTGATTTTTTTTTTATATGGACCGACAATTTTGGATTGTATTTTAAATCATAAGGACAGTACAATTTAAAATCAATGGCACACACTGAGAGATTCGCCAGGCTGTCTCGGCATTTGGATATACAGTGGATATACAATGGATATAAACATGATAAGCCCAAAGAGAATCAGTTATCCATATACCTACTACACGTGATTTTTTGGATAACTTCGGTTGACCCCGTAACGTGACACGCCTAAGTAATATAAATACAACTGTCGTATTACGCAAACCATTGAACCAAATTGAGAAAGTGTTGATAGACCGAAACATACTCAAGAGGACTACATTATACATCACCAGGACTTAAGTCTTTCTCATTTTTAGGGTTCCGAAGTCAGCAAAGAACCCTCATAGTTTCGCTATGTCCGTCTGTCTGTCCGCGACTTAGCTCAGAGATTTTTAGCACTAGAAAGCTGTAATTTGGCATGGGTATATATTAATCACGACGACAAAGCGGTAAAATAAACTTTGACAAAAAATTGTTTAGGGTAGCTCCCCTACACGTAAAGTGTGAATTTTTTTCTCGTCCAGGCCGTCGCGTGGAATCCTGTTGGATTGGCCTTCAAATATACTATTGCGGTCGTCTGAAAACAATTTTTCGATTCATGGATCGGTTTTCGAAATATTAAGCTTTAGATTGCTAATTTTTGTTAGAGTGTCAGCTAAATGATTCTTTTTGTATATGTAGAAGAATTCATGGTAGTAGTATATACAATGAAATTAAAAGGATAACCTATCAGAGGTAAGTAGGATTTAAAAGTTAACGAGTAATATTCAATCAACTTATAAAATGTACTTGGAGAAGTGGCTTCGTACAAATTATATTGAAATTACTTAAAGATCCCTCTCTTAAGGATGAATCATCCGGCCAGGCGCCAGCCGGACACGGTCAAACATTTACAGTATATTTTTGTATGAAGTAATTCGACAGCTACGGAACCCTACACTGCGCGTGCCCCGAGATACACCCGGCAATTTTTTTTTATAGCGCAAAATCCTGGACCGTGACAGCACACCAACGACGTATCGACGCTATTGAAATGTGGTGCTAGCGGGTGTTACGTATTCTGTGGACGGCTCACAGGACAAACGCCTATATCCTCGAGGTTTCTCAATGACCTTCGAGCATCTGTCTCCAGAGAGTGCTGCAATACTTTGCCCATATAGCACGAAAGCCCTCCGACAATCTGGATAAATTGATAGTAACGGGAAAGCTGGAAAGAAGCCGTCCAATGGTACGCAACCCGATATGGTGGTCCGACTATGTGTCCAAAAAACTAGACACAAAGATCGCAGAGACACTTAACTATGCTAAAGACAGCGAAAAGTGGTAGCTGCTCTGTCGTCAGAAGGACCGAGAGCATCACTGGAAGAGGAGGAGGATGATCCAAGCTATAGGATTTTCTATAGGGCCTGGGGGAATCAAGTAATATACTAACAATTACGAGAGGTTAGATATTTTTTTTATTTGTAATAATACATTTTACATCTCATTTAGTCTGATAAAAGGGCAACCATCGCGCCCGTGCGAATGTAAGTAATAACAATGGAAGCTACTTACGTCGATAAAATCAATGTATATGTTTTCTTTCAAAATTCCTGAAGGCGACTTAGTATACGTATATTGTAAGGGAAATAAATAAGTATTTTTTTGTAAAACTGTTTTGCCTTATTTCTGGTGTAAGTTACACACCATAAATTGTATTTTGCCGTCTTAATCTATACATATAATAAAATTGAAGTGTCTGTTTGTAATATCAAAATGACAGATTGTTACTAAATGCATATGAAAGTATACACACTATACACGATACATATAACAAAAAACCCCATTTTTAAAATCATTGTCTGTTTGTTCCGGGTAATCTCCGATACGGTTGGCCTGATTTGGACGGGACTTTCACTGGCAGATAGCTGATGTTATATGGCATAACTTAGGCTACTTTGATTTTAGAAAAATAATTAGGGTTCTGTACAAAAAAATAAAAGACTTTTTTTGGTCGTCCACGCGAGTGGAGCCGCGGGCTCAAATAGTCTATAATAAAACTTAACCGTAAATGACAAGTTCGTTTATAATAAAAGTTCACAAGTTAATGGGCAGGAATATTTTGTATGGAACGGTTATTTCGTATCCTGAATTTTCAAAACAAAACATTTTAAGAACATATTCAAGTTTCCCATTGTACCTAGTAATCTTAGATACAATGTTTATATTGCTTTTGTATGTGACTATTATCAATTAGCACATATCCTTACCAATATAATAAAGCTTAAGAGTTTTTTGTTTAATTGTTTGTTTGTCTTTTTAAACGCGCTAATCTCCGGAACTACCAGTCGGATACGAAAAATTCTTTTTTTATATGATAGCCAGATTCAGGCTATATAACTTCACACTAGCAACCTAAGGAGCGGAGCAGTAACTATGAACGTAAAGCATTCTAGCAAGCTTTAGGCAAGTACGATAAGTGGAACAATGATAGGGCTACACGGACGCGTTGGAGTCAGCGCGACACTGTAGACAGTATATCTCGAATGATTTTAACACGAGTGAAACCGTGTGTCACAGCTAGTTTATAATAGTATGTCAGGAACAGCAAAAGTTGGGTAAAATAGCTGATTAACCCGGCTAAACATTAATGATATAATTATTTCACGTGAACAATGTTGTCATTGTTACATTCAACTCTATCTATAAATCTTTAAAACAAATATTAACAGACGATAAGGTCAAAAGGGACATCGTATGCTATCCACAGGGGTCTAAATACGCCTCCCAATGCAAGGGACACGGGTGTAATCGATTAAATACGGTCCAACACGTCTCCATCGTCAACAATATGTTTCCCATCAAACGAAATGGAATGATCCGGACACGCGACTATTAATTATTGATTGTGGAAAATCATCGGTAATTCACAAAGACTCTTTGAATAAGCTAATTTATGTTTTATACGAGCTCGTTATAATGATTTAGTTATACCATACATGCATATTGTTCTATACATATTATAAAACTCGAAGTCTCTCTATCTGTCTGTCTGATTATGTTCTTTTCAAGCGAAAACCACGTATCCGATTTACATGTTTTTTTTTATTCATAGCCATGTTATCTGGCCAGGTTATAGGATGTATTTTGTTAGATATACGAAATAAGCGATTCGAAGAAACGACGCATTCGGAGCGCTTAAATGACTTACACTGCAATTTTAAGGTTTACTAACATTAACAGATATATCAAATTAATGTACTAAATAATTGTACAACTTAAAAATATCTACAAAAGCGATAACATATCTATCTTCTAAAGATCACCCACAATAAACATTTTTGTCTTTAAAATAACCGGCTGACGACCGACGAGAACGATTTGCGCGTGAGCTCAACCGATGGCATTCGGTAGTCAATGCGAGCCGAGCCGCAGGAACAGCTAGTATATTATATATGGAGGGAATAGAGTCTAAGTATGAAGGCAAAAATCAAAGTTATTGGCAGGATCCTGAACTGTCTTTATTGTTTTTTATTTCAATTAATTGTTTTATCATTATGGTATCAATCTCATCTGGTGTTAAGCGACGATGTGGCTCAAAATGTCAACTTGATTGATGGATTTTCAACTTGAAAGTGGTTTTAGCATTTTTTAGTATTAGAAAATACCCTGCCACCATGCTATAGTTTCAACATGGTTCCTTCACTGAAAGCTCCGGCTTATTATAGGGCTTCGATCGACGCGGTGTCCGTACACTCTACCACTGAGCCATCATTGCTTCAAAACATATAAACTTATGGAGTATTTATGGCATTTTACGTGATGTAGTCTTATTATTGTGCCAAGTGAAATTTGTCTATATCTATAAAAATGGATGTTTGTATGTATGTGCCGTATGGACTTCAAAACGGCTGAACCGATTTTGATTAAAAAAAAATCAGATAATCTTGTACCTATACAATCATACAAAAAAAAACCTTAATTTAATTTAGATGAAGAATTAAATAAAGCCGCTTTTTATAATTGAAGAGTATGTAAGGTTCTTGTGTGGTTAATAATTTTCATCAAATCTAAAAACAAAAAAAAACATCATACACAGTTCCAATCCTTATTTTATGACTTTCATAAATTGAAGAATATCCGTGCTAAATTTCAGGTCAATAGACATATTATGTGTGCATAATTAATTATAAGACAACAATTAAACAAAAAATTGTTTTTATCGTTATAGGTTTGGCGTAGTGGCCACAATCTGACCTGATGTTAAATGACGATGTGGCCCAAGATGATAACACGCTAAACCTAGTGGAAGACTGGCCCTCAAGTGCAGCTTCCGGAACACACCTGTTGGTGCTTGGCAACAGATTTTCAACTTGAGGGTGGTAGCTAGCCAGGCGGGCATAAGAAAAAGCCCTACCACCATGCTATGGTTTCATTACGATGTTGTCCTTCACCGAAAGCTCAGAATCATTGAACTCACGTCAATCGACACAAACTCGTACACGCTACCAGTGAGCCATCATTCCTTTAAATTACAATCAATATTTTTATCAAACAAACTCTCAAGTCCTATTTTACACCATTAACTGATGAATTATTATACATACAGATACATAAGTTTCATTATTATTATTAAAGAGTCTAAGTAGGTACAAAATTTGAAGAAAGTTTTTTCACTCACCCAATTCAAATTTTCGACCCCCATTTTACACCCTTAGAGGTTTTCCCAAAATCCTTGAGCGTCTACATCGCGAAAGGAGTAACTATGCTCAATTTCAAGTCAATCGGGCCTATATTTTCGGTATTTCGCATTATATGGAATAGCGGGCGCCCGCGACTCCGCGCGCATTTGTTACGCAGTAATTATTTTTATCCTGTAATATTACTTTTACTCATATTGTTGACAATTCATATAGCGTATCAATTGAGAAATGGTACATATACTTCCCAAGTACAAATTTTCATCAAAATCGTTTAAAAATTAATTAAAAACATATTTTTATTTACTATTTATTGAATATTCTAATAGCCTATCAATAAACCAATGATATAAGCTTCCCTTGTTCAAAATTTCATAACAATCCGTGCATAAAAACTACACGAAATTAAAAAGACGGACTTTATTAAAATGGCAACGGTTACCATGGAAACGGTTTACATAGCAAAGGTTAACAAATCAACAGTTACCATATAGATAATATAATAATACGTATAGATTGAAGAACTTTGGTAGCAATCGGATAAATTATTTTTTTCTGGGCCAAAAACACAGCCGTGTTTGTTAGTGAATTATAAACAATAACCGGGAAATATTCGCTTCACTTCTAACTAACTAAGTAACTAACAATGTAATAAAATCTTAGAAGTCAATTTTAACCAATTTCTAATTGTCTTAAAGAAATGAAACTTTGTATGTGTATGTAGTTCAGATGACAACACTATAATTTGATATCTTAGAGCTGATATGATGATGGAGAAAAGAGGTGGATAGTGGAACTCTACAGTGGCTACTATAAAAACCATTAGAGTTTAGACTCATAGTTAAAATTAGTTTTGAGGAATATAGGGCTTGGTAACAAGATGTTAATAACTTAAAAAAAAAATATTTAGTGTGGGATTGAACAACTCGTGGGTTTAACGTTTAAATTGTTTCAATTTGATTAAAATACTTCTTTATTTCGTTGGCACGCGGGATAAAAACTTTGAAGTTATTCTTGCCAACGTGCATACGTAAGTTCACTCTTTTTTAATTAAGTGCATTTATTCCTTTTTCTCTAAATACGTTAATAATATTATAATAATAACAGCCTGTATGTATCCCACTGTTGGGCAAAGTCCTCTTCCCAAGGTAAGATATGGGCTTTATCACCACGTCAGACAACGACATATTGGCGATTTCAAACACCGAGAAATCAACATTTCTATATTTTTTCCACAAACAGTGGTACTAAAGGAACTTCACGATTCTTTACGATGTTTTCCTTATACGTCAGCCGAAAGAAAATGCTACCAATTTGAATTAGTAAACATACGCGAATTCCAAAAAATTCGTTGGTACATGTCAAGATTCCAACCTGCGGACAACGATTCGATATTCCGCCAGTCTAAGCCACTAGACCACCACGACTTTTAATATGTTAATAGTTCGTCTAAATTATAATATTACTTTTCTTTATAATAAAAGATGAATTAATTCATGACATACATAAATTCATACACGTACAACTAAACACAATAACGTAATCAAATTACTTCTTCGAAAAAGGAGGGGGGTCGTTGGAGCGAGTGACGTCACGCGGCACGGAGGGTAGACTTTTAGGGGAGGTTCTGTTTAATATATAAGTAAATAAGTGTATCTACCTTACCGTTTGTGTGACATCGTGTATTTGATTAACAAAGTCAAATAACTAATTTTATTCCTGTACTTTGCAAGTTTACGTCGAATTCAAGCGAGGATATAACTTATTTATTTATTTATTACTTTATTATCGAAAAACATTCACTATTATATAACTAGAATACATATATTCCTATATCATATCTAACCTACTTAATAGGTTAAGGGAGGTAGGAAACAATAATTTCTTTGAAGATTTATCTCTACTTGGGGCAGTACGACTGGTGGAATACCTCCGCCCTACAGAAGATCGCATCTAAATGACCTTGTGTTGTGTTCCTGCGGTGAGTAAGGTTTCCAAAGCTCCTTAGGGAAGAGGGAGTTCAAAGAGAGGTAGGTTACAGAGAAATTTCTTTGGGGATTTTTCTCTACTGAGGTAGTACGACTGGTAGAATACCTCCCCCTACAGAAGATCGCAGCCAAATAAGCTTGTGTTGTGTTCTTGCGGTGAGTAAGCTTTCCAGAGCTCTTTGGGGTAGGGAGTTCAAATTCGGCGACGGCTTCAATCCATAGGCTACGGTAGTAATCATAAATGTTAAAGTTAGTATATTTGTTACTCAATCACGCAAAAACGGCAGAACGGATTTGGATGTAATTTAGTACACTGGTAGTTTAGAGCCTGGATTAATACATAGGATACTTTTTATCCCGTTAAATGACATATTTCTTATTTCTCTCTGGACCCCGTTTTGAAGTCTACGGAGACAAAGCCGCCGTTGATTCTCAAACGGTTGAAAGATTTAAATGAATAGAGTACATTGTTATAGACGCATATTTTGTCTAGGAAATGACCATAGGATACCTACTTATTAAGCTGATATAATCATTAAAACTTCACTCAGCGAAGCCAGCCAGCCGACACGTCCTAGTCGGCAATGGTGGGACACCTCCACCTACAGAAGATCGCAGCCAAACAATCTTGTGTTGTGTTTGCTGTGGTGAGTAAGGTTTCCAGAGCTCCTTGGAGTATAGGGGGTTCAAGATCGGCAACGCGCTATTTTATTAAACATTTTAATCATCTATACATTGGTATTACAAAACTCAACGTCTCTCTGTTCGTCTGTCCGTTTATGTTCCTTTCACGCAAAAACCATTATTCGACTCACATTTCATTTTTATTTTGATTCATAGCTATATTATTTGGCCAGATTATAGGATATATTTTGTAAGATAAAGTAATATACGAAATGAACAGTTACAATAAAGGTGATTTAATTCGGAAAAAAAACACTTATTTGGGGCGCTTAAATGGCTTACGCTGAGTAAACCATACGAGATATATCAAATTAATGTTCTACATAATTGTAGATATTAAAAAAACCTACAAAAATTCAGCAATAGCATATTTCTATCTTCTAAGGGTCACCCACAATAATCATATTTGTCTTCAGTCTTTTAAGAGCGTGCGCTAGACCAACGGTATTATGTAGGCCACGCAAGTGAAGCCGCGGGCACACCTAGTTGATTATATTTAATATTTTATTTTCTAGCTACATGGGCTTACATAATTGTAATATTAGTTTTTATTGTTAGACTTGTGGTTTGATTCCTCAATTTAGAAATTTTGACTGACATCGTATTGCCGGTCGACTTTACTACCCTCACTATTATAATTACTACGCGTCCGCTCCCGCAACATATGCGTGCTCGCGCCCACGCCCGCGAAACCACCGTTCCCTCCGCAGGGGACGTATGGTTAACTTCGCTCCCGCACACCCGCCACGACCGCCCTCCTCTGCGGCAACTCAAGCCTAGGTCCGATCCATCGGCATGGAGCCCTTGAGCCAAGCAGCCGCTCGCGCGATACAAGTGACTGCACAATCACTAGCTTTCACAGCCATACATGACACTGCATTATACACACATGCACAACACACATAGGTACATAGGTTCTGTAAGGGACCTTTTTTTTTCTTTTTTTGCCTAGTTAGAATAGACAAAAAATTTCAGACCACTAAATACACATACACATGTTCCTTCCCTCCTCCCAGGGGGCAGAAACATGTATATATGTATAGTTAGTTTAGATCGAATTACGGATAGGGAATTAGTCAGATCGCGACTTAATTGCATGCTTGATGATTCGATCTTCGCTCATCACTGACTTTTGTGTGATGAGCATGTGTGTCTGGGTTTTAAATATTTATTTAATATACAAGCTTTGATCAGTTTGGAATTAAATGGCCGTGTGTGAATCTGTGCCCAGGTTTTTCTTTTCTTTTCTTTGTTAATTTTCACATTTCCACTTATACTATTATGACATCTTATACTATTATTTTAGTATATTATTTTTCATTTTCCTATTTACTTTTTTTTAATTATTATCTGTTTTGTTTTCCATATCATTAATTATAAAACAAAGTCTGTCTGAAAGCGATAAACTCAAAAACTACCGAACGTAAGTTCATACGGTTCTTTTCAATGGACGAACTGATTCCTGAGGAAGGTTTATGTGTATAATTCATTAATGGTTCTGTGTACATTACATTGGCTGAAATACGTCGATGATTGTTGAAGAAGCCGACTGGAAGTTTTACTGGCGTGCGCCGTGTAAACCAATAAAGTTGTATTATTCTTCTACCCGTTCAAAGTCGGGGCGGGTAGCTAGTCTATTAATAAATAAACAAACTAGCTGTACACTTTTAGAACATTTGGACATAAATGAGTCATAACCTCCGATAAAATTCGACTAGGCTTATTTTATCATTAACTTGAAAAATAACATCGTAATGATGAAATTTTTATTATTTAATACGAAAAAATCGATGCCGGAAACAGAGTCGTTTATTTTTCAATCAATGATTAATTCCAAACAGGAACGGAAAACTATACAAGCATAACCTAGGGCAAAAACCCCGTGCGGTGCGTTTGGACTGAGCGAGACGGGTGACGGTGTGAGCGAGATGAACGAAGAAAAACCTGCGCGGACGCATCGGCGTTCGCTCGCATATCTGGGCAAAGTACATTATAGATTAATCGGGAGTAGCGTCGTGAATTACTTTATACCTAAAGAACTGATGTCGCAGGAAATACATTTGCTTGTATTATAATTTTACAATTAATTATTTTTCTTAATTAATCAAATAAGTCTTCTTCCTAAATACATAATCCTAGATTTAGTAAATTACCGATATTGTTTTAATACTATAAATAAACACAAATTAGTCATCCTGTGTTTTGGACTTAGTAAGACCAATAAAAGTTTTTTAGGTAATAGTGTTAGGTTCTATTATAAGATCCCTTATAAGTACATTATTGATTTGCCGGATAATGAGTTCAAGGACCAGATTAAGCAGATTTTACTGACAAAAGGTTATTATAGGAATCCTGTCATTACGTGAATGATAGTGATGACTGGAAATCACCCTCTCTCTCTGTACACCAACTAAATATAATTATTAATTGTAAACAATAAATACACAGTTAAAAAAATTGATAAATGAATTATTGATTTTGTTTTGAATTACATTCAACTTGAAAAACTTTTTAGCCTAATGGTAGTACTAATATCTTAACTTTGCCTTCCCAATATATTCTTGATAGTTTAATGCATATACGTAAAAACTTTGACAAGCTTAATTTTGTCAAAGATCAGCACAGATTTAATAATATAAATATGTAGACTTAAATTTTTCGTACTATATTTTAGACTTAGTAAGACTAATAAACGGTTTTTAAGTAATAGTGTTAGATTCTATAATAAGATTCTGATGCATATTACTGACTTGCCGGACAATGAGTTCAAAGACCATGTCAAGCAGGTTTTACTGTCAAAAGGTTATTATAGGGTGGATCGTTATGTGAATTATAGTGATGTCTGGAAGTGGCTCCCACTCTGTGCATTCTTTTAATTATTAACGGATGATTATTCATTATAAATATTATTAAAACAGTTGGAAAAAATATTAAGAAAGTATTTGAATTTCTTGCCGGTTCTTCTTGATGACTGAGATGTTTTCCGAACCGACAGTAGTATGCGACGACCATAAGTGCCTACTTAAGGCATAAATTGAATAAGGAATTTTTGGTTTTGATTTTGATTGAATGTTCTGAGAGGTTATTGGTTCGATTTTAACTCTTGTTGCGTTGAATATGATTATTAGTTTTATTTTTATGTTTTTAATATATATGCCATATGTTTGGTATATATTATCTATTTAACATACTATCTATACTATACTAAAAATAAAGCTGAAGAGTTTTTTTGTTTGTTTGTTTGTTTAAACGTGGTAATCTCTGGAACTTATAGTTGGTTTCGAAAAAATAATTTTGTATGTAATTCATAAGCAATAGTATTGGGTATATAACTTCACGCTACGACCCTAAGGAGCGGAGCAGTAACTATGAACGTCAAGTAATCTGGCAAGCTGTAGGCAAGTACGGGAAGTCGAACAACGATAGGGCTATAGGTGCGATCCGTTGGCATCGAGCCCTTAGCCAAGCAGCCGTTCACGCGATACAGTGACTCTACATTCACTAGCTTATACAGCCATACATGACACTGCATTATAAATTATATACACATGCACAACACACAGGTACATAGGTTCCTATAAGGGACCTTTTTTTTCTTTTTTTGCATAGTAGATTAGACAAAAAATTTCAGACCACTAAATACACATACATATCTTCCTTCCCTCCTCCCAGGGGGAAGAAAAATGTATAGTTAGTTTAGATCGAATGATATTGATTTAGTCAGATCGCGACTTAATTGCATACGCGCAACAGTCCGAGCCGAGGTTCGGCCACTTTGGCACCCTCGGATGTTGTTGCTTAGCTTTCGTGGCTGACTGCCTTAAGCGCTCGCCCCCAAGCCCGTTAAAGCTGTAAAAGCCGTAAAGGCTCCAATTCCCCTAAGGCTAACAGTATAGTCAGTTCGAAACAAAAAAAAGGTAGGGCTACACGGACGCGTTTGTTAAATAAATTAAAAAAGGATGAAACCGTCGGACACAGCTAGTAAGTTATAAGATTAAGTACACCCATTCTAATGATAATAACACACATTATTATAAACATTGGCTTTGTAGAAGGACAAATAAACATACACACCCCACACAAACGCTCGCATGCATCCACACACACAGACAAGCACACATGCGTAACATTCCTTTTGATTTTATTTTATTTTTGAATATTAATTAAGTAACTATATGCATAATTTAAAAAATAAAAATTAATAATTGGCTGAATGGTTTGCTTATCAATGTAGCTGTTTATTAAACAGTATCTAAGCTGTGAATTTTAATTAATAAATAAATAAAACAGACAGTACACACATAATGAACTAAAGGTGGCAAGGTTAACAGTGAAATTGATAAAAAAATAACTATTCGTCATAAAATTAAAAACAGTCAGATACTTTAAAATTTATTTTTCTTGCCATCGGATGTCACCAAACGCAATTATGTTGGTGGCAGAGTATAGTTTTTAAGTATCTCCGATTATTTATTTATTTATTTAGTAGCTGTGCCCACGGCATTTAGACTACATAAGAAATGTATTTTTTTTAAAACCGTAATAACTTTTTATCTAAGTCCAAGTATCTAAGGAGTAAAACAAATAAAATTTATCAAAACCTATCCAGTAGTGTTTGCATGATGCGTGCGCAACAGCAAACCTCAATTATTTTATTTATATAGGTAGACTGGCTGTGCCCGCGGCTCCACTCGCGTAGACTACTAAAAAAGGTATTTTAATTTTCTGTACGGAACTCTAATTATTTTTCTAAAATCAAAGTTGCCTAAGTTATGCCCTATAACATCAGCTATCTGCCCGTGAAAATTAGTCCAACCATTTCGGAGATTACCCAGAACAAACCGACAGACAGACACAAAAATTAAAAAATGGGTTTTTTGTTATAGATATCTTGTGTACTTTAATATGAATTTAGTAAAAATCTGTTATTTTGACATTACAAATAGACACATCAATTTTATTATATGTGTCTATATATATAAAAATCGAAATCAAACGTCCTGTCTGCGTATTAGTTATTCTATGAGATCAAAGCACCTCGCCGCCGTATGTGCGTGGATGTGCCGTTCAAACCCCAACTTAGCCTGTAACTAGTGCCACATTTCACAATAATTTCCAATTACCGTTTACTTGCAATTTGATTACAAGCTATATTCATTATTTATCTTTATATAATAAGATCGTCTTTATTATTATTGAAAACTAATGGCTTAAAATAATAAAAGAGTAAAAGTATTTGCTTATTATTTAGTAGCTTATTATATTGTTTGTTTGTTTGAACTCGCTAATCTCTGAAACTACCAGTCAGGTATGAAAAATTTTCTTTGGGTTTTATAGCCCATTTATTAAAGAAGGCTATAGGTTATATAACTTCACGCTATGACCCTAAGGAACGGAGCAGTAACCATGAATGTCAAGCAATCTGGCAAAATATAAGCAAGAACGAGAAGTGAGAACAAGTATAGGTTACACGGCTGTGTTGAAAGCCGCGCAGTGAAATTTGTCGAATAATTTTAACATGGATAAACCCGTGAAGCACAGCAAATTTAAAGATAAAGGTTAATAATGTATTAACAATATTTACCTCGCTTACGCATAATAATTATTATAAATTTCCCTATACATTTATTGTCATTAACCGACTCACTAAAACGAACTATTTATACTCGAGAATGAATTAACACAATACTATAAAACTCTCGACCGGCGAAATCCTATTTAAGCTTGAGTTAAAACCCTTAATAGGCCAATTTCTCGATAATCGCTTCATACGCGACGGGTAAAGGTTCGTTCAAGCCACACGTGAGAAATAGCTTTCCACGGGTTAAGCCCAATCGACTTCTAATTAATTTTTCATTCGCATACTTAATGCTCCGCGATCTATATATCTACTGAGGATTTTGTTTTTCTGATTTGATATGGTCATCGCTTAAATTAATCATTTTAACATTAAAAACAATGTACTACTGTGGCAATAATTAGGAAATCTTTTTTTTTATAGTAGAACGGCAAAGTGTCGACACTTTGACTAATGGTAAGCATAATACAATACAAATAGGCGTGCCACTATATCTGGTGGTCTAACCTAAAATGCGTTTTTATTCCTACTACGGATTAAAATTTATTATCATGTGTTGCCAGTTGTAACATTTTAAAAATAATGATTCCACGAATACGAACTAATCGTAAAACCGTATAAGATTTTATTTCTATTGTTAGGTTTTTCTGAAGAAACATTAAACCCTCGAAAGGTGAAGTCCGAATAAGGTAGTCAAAATCGTGTATATCGTCCGCCAACGAAGCTTTATTTTTTATAGACATTTTTTGGCTATTAGTGCACCATATTTACAATTTATTGTTTCCTGAATTATGTAATGATAATAGTAAATTATAAGGTATGTTGTATGTATGAATTATATAGTAAATATTTTAATTAATAAATAAAAATTCTCTATACAGTATTTAAAAACTTACGTTTCAAATAATTTGAATGTAAAATGTACGGTACCACAACACTACGTAAAGGAATCGGGCAACATTATTTTCAGATGTGCCATTAGTGATTGTCAATTTACTCCGTGGGATTAAAAATGTAAAATGAAAATTTAGGAAACCCTCGACACAAGTAACCTATTCATTGAGTCTATTCCAATGAGCCCAAACACGATATCTTTCCTGTAATTTGATGAAGAGTTAGGTATCCTGCAGAATCCAGATGATGCTGTGACATCTGCTCAATATTGCCATGTTCTTCTAATATCATTTAAGTAACTGAATACCAAATTTCGACTCTATCAGACCCGTGAAATACGCTCAAACCCATTTATCATCTAGAAATGAGCTGATGATCTTCAAACGGCTGAACGAATTTTTCTGAATCATTGCTAAGAACACTATCGAATATGTCACCTTTCAAACAACAAAAAACTACAATGTCACAGACAGAATACACAGTTATACAAACGTACATATACACAGACACTCAGTTACAGAAACGCACAGATACATATACATTTAGATACACAGATACACAAACGCACAGATACGCATACACAAAACATACACAAACGCAAAGATACACAGACACTTAGATACAAAGATCCACATACACTTAGATACACAAACGCACAGATACACATACACTTAGATACACAAACGTTAAACAAAAGCGTTAAACTTACAACACTCCCCTTTTTGCGTCGGAGGTTACAAAACGCATTATAGTAAGACTTCTTTCATTTCATTCAATTATTTTGTTACATCTTTTTATGGACCTGTGAAGATTTAACGCTTGTCCACAAACCGACCTGATTTTAAATGACAATGTGGAATAAGATGGTGGAGTCTTGTGGGGGGACTTACTCTCAAGTGCAGCCACCAGGACACATCTAAAGGTACTTGGCGACATATTATCGACTCGAGTTCAGGATCATTTCAAGGATTCGTACTCACGTCGATCCACGTGAAGTCCGTAAATGCTACCACTGAGCCATAATCCTTTCAAAACTTCGTGTAACATGTCTAAGGATTTTGGTTCCATTATACCCACTGAGGCTTTAGATTCTATCTCCATCATTATTTAAAATTCAAAATTATACAAAGGTTTTTTTGTCATAAGGTCTATCTAAAACTCAAATAAGTTTATATAGTTTAAAAAAACACGCTTTAATGACGCATTGAAAATTATAAAACTTTTTAGTTTATAATAACATCTCGATACTAATCTCTTAGACTTGTCAAAACGAATCATATGAGCCTAAACTCGAGGGGTTTATCTACTAGTAGCCACTGGAAAGTTCCACTGTCCACCTCCTAACTCCATCAGCAGGTCAGCTCCAAGACACCACATTATAGTTTTGTCATTCGAACTACATATACTTACATACAAAGTTTCATTTCGATACGACAATTATAAATAAGTTAAAATTGATAAAATTAATTTCTAAGATTTTATTACATTGTTAGTTAGTCACAAGTGAAGCTAATAATAACAATTATAACGTTTGTCCATCGGTTAGGTAAAATTTTTTTACACTACAACGGTGGCAAACAGCCATACGGCCCGCCTGACGGTAAGCGGCTACCGTAGCTTATGAACGCCTGCAATACCATAGGTATCACTAGCGCGTTGCCAACCTCGACCCCCCCTACCCCAAGGAGGTCTGGAAACCCTACTCACCACAGAAACACAACACTAGGTCATTTGGCTGCGATCTTCTGTAGGGTGGAGTTATTCCACCAGTCGGGCTGCCCCAAGTAGAGAGAAATCTCCAAAGAAATTTCTCTGTGCTATACCTCTCTTACAAGTTTTAAGTTTCCTTACATTATCTTACTAACTGTGCCCCACGGTTTCACCCGTAGGTACTAAATTTAATCGACGAACAGTACACGTACGTACGCGTCGCCGCGCAGTAAAATAACCCGTGTAAAGCCTATTGTTGTTCAAACTTCCCGTATTTGCCTACAATTTGCCAAATTACTTGAAGTTCATTGTTACTACTTCGTTCATTAGAGTTGTAATTGAAGTTATAAGTTACCTTCCTCGATAAATAAGCTATCTAATTCTATACATATATCTATTTAAATCTGAATATGACTAATAACTCTAGAGATTAGCGCGTTTAAACAAATAAACAATCTTTTGATATTTATAATTTTCGTATAGTTATTATAAGTAGTTGCTAATTAACTAAAAACAGGGTTTTTTCAAAAATGAACAATAACTACAGTTTCTGTTTGAGTTTTCTCAACTTCTGTTGTTAAATGAGATAAACAATCCCAGAAAAACTTTTTTTTTTTTTTTTTTTTTTTTTTTTTTCGAACTGACTACACTGTTAGCCTGAGGGGCCCTGGAGCCTTTACGGCTTTTACAGCTTTACCGGGCTTGGGGGCGAGCACTTAGGGCACTCAGCCACGAAAGCTAAGCAACAACATCCGAGGGTGCCAAAGTGGCCGGACCTCGGCTCGGACTGTTGCGCGTATGCAATTAAGTCGCGATCTGACTAATTCCCTATCCGTAATTCGATCTAAACTAACTATACATATATACATGTTTCTGCCCCCTGGGAGGAGGGAAGGAACATGTGTATGTGTATTTAGTGGTCTGAAATTTTTGTCTACTCTAACTAGGCAAAAAAAGAAAAAAAAGGTCCCTTACAGAACCTATGTACCTATGTGTGTTGTGCATGTATGTATAATGCAGTGTCATGTATGGCTGTGAAAGCTAGTGATTGTAGAGTCACTTGTATCGCGCGAGCGGCTGCTTGTCTCAAGGGCTCCATGCCGATGGATCGGACCTAGGCTTGAGTTGCCGCAGAGGAGGGCGGTCGTGGCGGGTGTGCGGGAGCGAAGTTAACCGTACGTGCCCTGCGGAGGGAACGGTGGTTTCGCGGGCGTGGGCGCGAGCACGCATATGTTGCGGGAGCGGACGCGTAGTAATTATTAGCTTTCTCGATGTCGTCGTCGGGATCGACAAAGAGATTTCGCGGACGGCGTTTATAACGTTTGGCAACGGGGATCGAGTTGTCTGGGACGTAGTTCACGGTGGATTTTACGAGTGGGTTGGGGTGATTCGAAGCGCTATCGAAGTATCTCCTGGTGAGATATTTCACATAGGCTTCTATCGAGGGAAGCCTCATGTCCCTGTGGAGGTCCATGTTCCTAACGAAGGCTGGAGGGTCAAGCAGGCGACGGAGAAACCGATTTTGGACTCTTTGCATGCGGACAAAGTTATGTTTGGACATATGTGCGAACGCTGCGCAGCTATATGTCAAGATCGGACGGACGCACATCTTGTATAGTGTAAGCTTATGTCTTAAGGACATTTTGCTTACCGAACTGAGCAAGGGTCGCAAGCGGGAAAGGATCCAGACGGCCCTATTCCGGACTATAGTAACGTGTGCGTTGAAGTTAAGCTTCGAGTCGAGGGTGACACCTAGATATTTAGTCTTGGTGGCCCAAGGGATATTCCTACCGAATAATGAGAGGGGTCCTACCGTGCGTGGTAGTTTACATGTATGCGGTTCGAACATAATCGCGGCGCTCTTTACCGGATTAATAGCTATTCGCCACGTTCGAAACCACTCCCCGAGAGTGGTTACGGCACGTTGGACTGCGCAGGCGAGATTTTTTCTGTGTCTGTTTGACGCGTATATGACTGTGTCGTCAGCGTAGAGCCCTACCTCGACCCCGGGGGGCTTCGGGAGGTCGCTGACGTACAGATTGAAAAGGCAAGGCGCCAGAATGGAACCTTGCGGGACTCCTGAGCGTATAGGGTGGGCGGTAGATAGTACTCCTTCCACTCGGTAGTGAAAGGTGCGGTCGCGTAGAAAATCATGAACTAGGTGAACTAACCTATCCGGGATTTCTAGTTTATGTAGCTTGTGGACTAGTCCGGCATGCCAGACCTTATCGAAGGCCTTAGCTACGTCGAAAAAGACCGCAAGCGTACGGGCGGGGGCGATACTACTTTTGGCAAAGTTGCTCGTGATGTGCTCCGTGAGGCGGTGCACTTGATGTGTACACGAGTGTCGGGCGCGGCCCCAGAAAAACTGAGTTTTTCGGATACCACGAGGGATTGAAAGGCTAGTTGGCTTGCCCAGAGGAATAGTTTGTTTTTTATAAAGTGAGAATATTACAAGTGTTCTGTGTTTAATACTTAGTTGTTTCTATTTTGTTTTAATTATTTAAAAGTATTATATTTAAAAGTAATTTTAAAACATGTAGCTTATCGTTTAAATTCGATTTGGGGACCATCTGTCGGCTAGAGCACTGTTGGTTGTGAGTTGGACCAGTAAAAAATGTATCACGCACATTGCACATTTCTTTTTTCTATCTGACTATACTGTTAGCCATAAGGGCTCAGGAGCCTCGAACGGCTTTTACAGCTTCACCCGGGCTTGGTATTGCACATTTTGCACACGGGTTTCTTATATACTATGACCGCGGCTGCGATCACGTGGGCTACAGAATGCCGTCGATCGAGGACACGCGCGAAACGTGCTCGTTTTTTAGAATTATTTATACTTGCGCGGATTGCTAATTATTTTTCTTAAATAAAAGCCTCAGTTACTCCATATAACATTAGCGATCTGCCAGTGAAAGTCCCATAAAAACCGGTCCAACTGTTTTGGAGATTACCCGCAAGAAATAAACAGACAGACGGGCACAAATTTTAAAAATTGTTTTTTTCTTATAAGTACCGTATGTATACACTTGAATACCTATACATTATTAGTAAAAAGGTGTTATTTTGACATTACAAACACTAATTTCAATTTTATTTATTTGTATATATATATATAGGTATACCTATAGGTGAGCACTTATAAAAGATTTTCAAACATTAATAAATAGGGGATTGAAGTAGTATTTAATTTAATAACGATTATAATAAATCTTAAAATAAGTCTAGGTACAAAGATAGATCAAAATTAACTTAAAATACAGTATTAGCTGTTAATAGTACAGTTGTATGTAGTTTCTTTTCTGGTGATAGAGCAGTTTTAAGTGCTCTTTCTCTGAGGTTGAAAAATAAGTCGCCAGGCACATATTGGTGCGTTCCTGGAACCGTAAGTCACCCAGGGCCTTATCTAAGCGTGTTTTTTTTTTGATCTGACTACACCGTTGTCCATTAGGGCCCTGAATCCTCAAACAAATTTTACAGCTTCAATGGGCTTGGGTTTTTCTAAGCGTGTTCCTAACTTCGGCTACATCGTCACATAACATTACCTAGACGCTTATATTCGTAATATGCTAGCCCAAAATCAGCGCTAATACAAAACTAAAATGAATCATAAATAAATCGAAAATTCGACTTCCAATCAGAATCGAAACACCGTCATTTATCAACGCCTTCATATATAACAGCTTGTTTTAATCAACTGTAATCCATTTAAATATAATTAAAATGATTTTAACGTCAAATTGAAGACTCAATTAGCGAGTTGCTATAAACTACTAGCGCCATCTCTTGTTGAGTAGACATAATCAATTTCTAAAATTGAAAATTCTGTTATTAAAAAGTTCTTATATTTTAATGATTTACATGAGTTTTGGGGGGATCTTGAACTGCCATGTTGTGGTTTTTATTTTAATTCATTAATTTCGGTTCTTTGACCCTATATTATGTAACATTGGTGGCATTTTGCGTGATGTATTTTGGTTATTGTGCAACCGTGAAGTGGATTATAAATAGGTATAAAATGAAAACATTAATTTTGAGATATCACAAAAACTCTCTAGATAGTTCTAACATGGGAGTCACTATCTTGTTGGGCCAACTTTGTTTATAAAAAATACTACATACGAAGACTTACACATTGATTCTGATAAGTGCTTTTTACGGTGCCAAATAAAGAAGAAGAAGGATGTTTTACATTATGCTAACATTTATTTTAAAAAAAAATCGTATAAATAGCAGGGCATATAAAAGATACTATTATAAGTATGTGGCTGACAACACGCACTGGTACCCACACGAGATGTCCCAATTCAGTTCTCAAGTTCGCCTACCACTTACACTATACTCAATAAGAACATCCGTCTTATTTGATTATACTTAGTTCAATATAGGTAGAACCTTCCTAAAATTAGTTTTTAGCCATCTTTGACCACAAATATCACTCAACGTTCAGCGAGATTGTGATCAAATATTAATCTATAGAGAATAAATAAAACGCTATAGTAATTAGTGAAGTAACCGCCTATGTATTAGCTAATTTTTGTGACACAGAAAAAAAATGAATATACTAAAAGATATAGTTAATTGTGAAAAACAAGAATTTTACACAAACCGCCAAATACCGACGGTCAAGTTTGTAAACCTACGTAACTTGCCTCTGGATATTAACAGATTCTGAAATTATATTAGTATTCTTAATGAATTTTAACGTGGATCTTGCTTATTGTGCATACGAGAAGTGAATTATAAACAGTAGCTAGAAGGTTGAATTTTAAATAGCCGTAAAAACTCCCTGGACACTTTTAACAAGAGAAGAAAATTTGGAATATATTTTATTGGTGTGACATTGGTATAATTATGTATAAATTAAATAAGACAAACACCTTTAAAATCACCTGAAAAACCAACTATTTTTAACACGCTTATATTAGCTTCCCTTGTAACTAAGTAACATACAATGTAATAAACCTTAAAAGTCAATTTTAACCTACTTCTAATTGTCGTATCGAAATTAAACTCGAAATTAACACGGTGTGTTTATGTGGTTCGAATGATAACACTATAATTTGGTATCTTGGAGATGATCTGATGATGGAGCCAGGATGTGGATAGTGGAACACTTCAGTGTCTACTAGTAAGCCCCTCGAATATAGGCTCATATGATTAGTTTTGAAAAGTTAAATAGATTGGGCTTGGTAACGAGATGTTAATATAAGTTAATACGCACTATTTTAGTGCGTAGTTAAAGCGTGTTTTTAGTTTTTTAACTTTTGTCTCTTTCTTAAGTTTTTTATATGTAATACTATATGACCTGAGTAGCTGAACATTTTCCGATTCAGGATTCCATACCGATGAACTTGTCGTATTGTAAACCTTTTTTTACGGTAGCACACTAAAATGCCTGCAGCTTGCCTAATGGTAATGGCCTACAATCCAACACTGACAGCCAAGAGATCGTCAATCCATCGACGATCGCCGTTGTTACGCCGGCCTCGATATCTCTCGGCAGCTGTGTATGTGATGGGATGATCCCATAACGCGACAATTAGGTAGATCGCCCAAGCACTTGGACCCTTGGAGCTTGTTGCTTCGCTTTCGCGGCTGAGTACCTTCAGCACTCGCCCCCAAGCCCGGGTGAAACTGTAAAATCCGTCTGAGGCTAACAGTGTAGTCAGATAAAAGGAAAACGCGACAAACCTAAAAGTCACTTGGTGGTATCACCACGTGCATGATGGCTGCCAGCCAGCCTGGTACAGCTCCCTGGCACCCCGCTTATGGTGATCGATGATACAGTCGGACACTATTGTCCTATCCTACCACCCAGCACCAATTAGCGAACTCCATTCGTAGCCATTTTAAAATGTTTTAATCAAATTTATATCCTCATTGCACATTTTAAGGTACTTATGTTATTATTATTATCCATATTAAATCTTTAATCTTTTCGATATTATATTAAAATGAAGCAACATATTTATTATATTTACTTATCTCACTCGCGTTTATTTTATCCATTCTCACTTAGCGTATTTTCCAATGAAACAATTTATATGAGACTTACGCTACTTTCTAAGGGTCGTGGTGTGATATTATATAGGTTATAACCTTCCTCAGTAAACTCAAAGAGAGAGAGTTCAAAGAGAGGTAGGTCACAGAGAAATTTCTTTGGAGATTTCTCTCTACTTGGGGCAGCCCGACTGGTGGAATACCTCCACCCTACAAGAAGATCGCAGCCAAATGACCTAGTGTTGTGTTTCTGCGGTGAGTAGGGTTTCCGTGTTACTTCAGTATTTATGCTGAGCCTGACGCCTTTTCCTAAAGACTGGGCACGCTGCTAGACTATATATGGTATTGTTGCAGTCAATAATGTTATTAATGTATTTGTTTGTTTTGTTTTTTATATACTCGTATATGTAGAATTTAGTTTTTCTTCTATGTACCGTTTCCTGATTTTCTTTACAATATCTGTATGTATTGTGTATTGCTGAGTCTTGACATTATGAATAAATGTTTTCTTTCTTTCTTTCTAATTATCATATGGTCTGCCACACGATGCATAATAAAGCCATACCATCGCATACAGTTTTCAGAAATTTTCTTGTGGATTTTTGCAACTTTAACTTTTACGAAATTTCTCTGGAGACTTCTCTCTACTTGAGGCAGCCCGATGGTGGAATACCTCCACCCTAGAGAAGATCTCAGCCAAATGACCTAGTGTTGTGTTTCTGCGGTGAGTAGGGTTTCCAGAGCTCCTTGGGTTAGGGGGTTTCGAGGTCAGCAACGCGTTTGTGATACCTATGGTATTGCAGGCGTTCATAGGCTATGGTAGCCGCTTACCATCAGGCAGGCCATATGCCTGTTTGCCACCTTTGTAGTATATAAAAAAAAAACTAACTAAATTCAAAAGTAGTTTTCAAATCTTCCTGTCCGTACATGCTACCACTGAGCCAACATTGCTTTTTTTATCGTTATAGGTTTTAGCGTAGTAGCTACAATCTCACCTGATGTTAAGTGACGATGTGGCTTAAGATGGTATCACGCTAAACCTAGTGGAAGACTGGCTCTCAAGTGCAGTTGCCGGAACACACCTATTGGTGCTTGACGACAGATTTTAAACATGAGGGTGGTAGCTAGCCAGGCAAGCATTAAAAAAAACCTTACCACCATGCTATGGTTTCCTCACGATGTTTTCCTTCACCAAAAGCACAGGCTCATTTTTTGGCTCAGGCTTGGCATTACTTTGAGCTTATATTAGTAGACATAGTTATTTTAGTCTCTACTTTATCTTAGTCATTTCACGTTTCATCATCATCATCATCATCACGACTAATAACTATAATATACATAATTCATTATTCAGTCATTTATTATCAATATTGATCTATACGAGTACTAACTATTCTTCGCTAATGATCTGATGTAACCACAGTTAGAAAAATGTATCATATCGAAATACATGCCATTATTTTTTAATTGTACTGTATCCACCATAAGGTCGAGTGCCATTACAGGGGTATCGGGCATCTATATCAGAGGCCGAAGGTGGGTTGACCGCCCTTCATAACCGAGCATTACCGAGAAGGGCCAAACTGTAAATGCTGTAATAATGTATTTTTTGTTTGCGTGGATTACTAGTAAAACTTTTCTATTTTTTGTGCCGAGCCTTAACTATCTGTCTAAATTAAAAGTAGCCTAATTTATTCCTTATAAATTCAGATATCTGCCAGTATAAGTCCCGTCAAAACGGAAAAGGTCAAATAAGATTTTTGTTATAGGTAACCTGTATAATTTTATGTGCATTTAATAAAAAACTGTTATTTTGACATTACAAACAGACACTTCAATTTTATTATATGTATAAGATATAGAAGATAGGCATGCGTTTGACAAGTACCTCGCCTGATCGTAAGTGATGATGTGGTCTACGATGGAGCACGCTTGCCTAGAAGGTACCTATAGGTACCTTATAATATATTCACTCGTGACTTGAAGATACCCAGGTTGTAATTATAGGGAAATCCCAGCTCTGTCAAAGATTCCACTCTATAGCGGTGCGCATGATATATGTGCTAGCAAATTGCTTAATGTGAACTAGTGGAATATCAACGATATATCGATGACGCTTCACCGTGTCTCTTGTCGTCCGATGATGGAAGGAGAATGGGAAAACTAAATTGTGCTTTAGGCTAGTTGACTTTATTTTAAAGTAGGTTTAATACCTACCTTTTATTAATTATTGTCCGATTAGTGGAAAAAAATATTACCATATTGTTTAGGACTTAGAAAAGCGCAAAACTAAGTAATAAGTTACTTAACTAATAAGTTATAAAAATAAGTTTACTTTTCGTAAACTGGCGAAAACGATGCCAGTCATATTAGTATATAAATTATCCTTGCTGTGACGTCATACGGGTTGTAAACAAACATTTGACATTTAGCAAACGTTGTCTTTTTAATAAAAAGTATGGAGCTTTTTACAATGATGAACGTTTGCTAAATGTCAAATGTTTATTATTAACTAATATGGTTGACAGCCATTTAGCCATGTTAGCATTTTTAGAGTTCAAAATTAAAATTAAAAAAAGAACAATTTTTTTTATTGAAAATACGTAGCCCTCTTACCCTTTTAATATCTAAAATCGAAAAATATTGGCTTCTTAAGTCAAATACTACAGAAAATATTTATGTATTGCTCCAAATTTGAGATGAGGTAAGTGTCCTATTCCAAGGCACAGTCGCCAAAATGAATCCGGTGAAAAGCCGTTACGTCGATATTCAAGGCTCTGCCTAAACTAAAAAAAATTTTTACGCCGAAGTACTACGGTAGTAATTCAAAATTTAAAACATTAAACGCGAATGGTGCACAAGATAGTAAATAAAGATCCCGATTTAAATGAAAGAAAACATAATTTAATTGGTTGGTGTAATTACATTAATTTGGTAAACACATGCCAGAAATTAAAGGTCGAAGGGGACCCTCGGTGAGCGAGTACCTACTACTTGCACTTGGATGACTTTATAAATTATATCTCGATTTTTATAATGTTTCTAACGAATCTTAGAATACTTATAAATAAATAAAATTTTAGATCCAATGACATATTAGGGAAGGGCAATAAATAGTAGGCTTGTCTACAAATTACATAGGTAATAAGTAATTATGTTCCGCCCTCAATAATGGCGGTTGTGAGGAACTTTTATTCCCTAGTACCTACCTACAGTTATAAATTGTTTACAAGTAACTTATGGATGTGTATCGACAATTGTACCTAGTCTGTTTATTCATATCTATACACACCTACTAATATTGAATTCGTTTTTTTGATAGTTTGAACGCGTTAATCTCTGGATTTAGAAAAATGTTTCTGCGTTTTATGTTCGTTTTATTTAGGTTAGCTATATAACATCACGGTGCGATTCTAAGGAGCGGAGCAGCAACCGTGAACGTCAAGCAATCTGGCAAGCTGTATACAAGTACTAGAAGTGAGAACAATGATATACTACACCTTGATTTGACCGTAGCTTATTTTTTATGGTTTTAATTACTAACATTTCACTTTTTCATACTTATTTCGGTTTTTACATTTTCAGGTACAACGCATAAAACATTTGCAGCTGAAAATCGTAACCCCTGTTCATTTATGACATTGAACATCACGAATCCCTGAGGAACAAGTTTCAAGAATTGAGTATCTAAACTTTGCTTTCCGAATGCATCCTATAAAATTTTACGTATGTAAATTACAATCGTTTTACAAACCAAAATATGAATAAAATTACAAAACAATGTATGCTAATCCAAAATTATAATACTGTACGAGTAATTTTCCTGGAAATGTGAAGAAACCTACAAAAAAGTGTTGTAATTTAAAAAAAAAAAAAATTTAACGTCATAGGTTTGTCGTTTTGGCCACAATCTTACCTGATGTTAAGTGAGGATGTGGCCCAAGATAATAACATGCTAAACCTAGTGGAAGACTGGCTCTCAAGTGCAGCTGCCGGCACACCTATTGGTGCTTGGCAACAGATTTTCAACTTCAGTCGTTACTCTACCACTGAGCCATCATTGCTTCAAAAATATCCTATATCCTTCCTCAATAAATTGCTATGAAATGAAAAAAACATTTTTATAATCTGACCGGTTATATAACTTCACGCTATGGACCTAAGAAACAGAGTAGTAACCACGAACGTTGTAACTAGTAATAAATTTAACGCGGGTGAAACCGTAAGGAACAGCTAGTATAATGATAAATTTAATATAGTCAAAAAATAAAGGTATATTAAATTTTTTCGTATAAGCAAAAAACTATATGAGACGAGATGCAAAAAAATTGGTCACCGTACTTGACACTGATCAATCTTTACTGACCGCTGAAGGACATAGCGTGACGTTAAATTATCCCGAGGTTAGTATTTCAGTCGATTCCAGTAAATAATTATAGAATATGACCATAATGTTATTGTTAACGTTCTACCGTTCGCTCAAGGCGTGGATACATTTTCCTCGCTAACTGTGTCTGCTTCTTCGACGTCGTTGTCCAATTGTGTCGACGCAGTAACGTATTAGTCAATATTTCTTCTTCATTTCTTATCGGCTAAAGACATATTTAAAAAAAAATTGTCGTAGTGAAAAGGTTTACCAGTCAATGTAGTTGGCCTCGGGATTTAGTATCCAGGGTGAGTCGGATTAGACTTACTCAGGTTCTTTTTTATTGTTTTTTATAAATTTTATTGTTTTGGTCACAATTTCATATAATTTCAAGAGACGATATGGCCAAAAATTTGATACGCTAAGCCTTGTGGGACGACCGGAACAATATAGGTGCTTGGCGACAGATTTTCTCCTTGTTAAGAGTAGCGGCTAGCCAGGCGGGTATTCCAAAATGCCCTATTACCATGCTATGGTTTCCTCACGATGTTTGCCTTCACCGATAGCTCAGGCTCATTGCAGGGATTTGAACTGGCGTCAATCGACGCGATGCCCGTAGATACTACTACTGAGCCATCATTACTTCAACTCACTCGTCACTCGCGCAGCCCCTTTTTATACACTCATCGTCATTTTTTCTACAATAGCTTTCCCAACAACCCAAAAACCCCCCAACATCTTCTCCCTAGACCTTGGCGCCAAATCACATAACATCAAGTATCACCATCATCAACCTATAGTAGTCCACTGCTGGACATAGGCCTCCCGTAACGGGCGCCATAGCGCTCTGTCTTCAACTTGCCGCATCCAACATCTGCCTGCAGTCTTTCGCAGATCGTCATCCCATCTGGCCGGAGGGCGTCCTACACTTCGTTTGCCGAGTCACGGTCTCCACTCAAGAACCCGTTTACCCCAGCGGTTGTCGGTTCTTCGCGAGAACATAAGATCAGGTATGATTGTGGTCAATTGTTAGCTAACAACATAGGATTAAGAAAAAGACTCGGTGGTCGAGAGGTTTTGACCAGTGGAGTATCGATTTGTCATCCGCAGGCTCGTCATGTACCAACCATCATGTATCAACTTTTTTTTTGGATTCGTCTACTTTTATTTATTTGTATTCGGTAAAACTACTGACTGACGGTAAACGTAATAATCGTAAGAAAACTTGAACGCTTGAGAAATGTTCTTGAAGTACCACTATTTGTAAGGAAAATTTATACTTATGTATATGTCTGCGCTTAAAATTGCCAATACGTCGCGGACTGGCACGATGATAAGCCCATGCCTTCTTTCGGAAAGAGGTCATTAGGAGACATACAGGCTGGGATTATCATTTTAATAGATTGTTTGTTTAAACGCGCTAATCTCTAGAACAACCAGTGAGATTTGGAAAATAGTTTTTACATGTTATAGCTTATTTATTGAGGAAGATTATAAGTTATAAATCTCAATGGTACGACTTTAAGGAGTGGAGCAGTAATCATGAAGCAATTTGGTCAGCTTAAGCCAAGTACGAGAAGTGAGTACAACGGCTATACGTTGACGGCTGCGAGTCATTCGAATACATTTAACAAGGGGACTTACAAAACCGACGCTAGTGGAAAACCGCACACTACAGCCCGCGGCACTCTTACAACGCACCCAGCTGTATAATTACGACGAGCCTTTCGGGGAACGGGCAGCTTTTATTATCCCCGGCTACCGTGATTAGATGGTACACGAGATAACTTTGGGAACGGAGAAAAAAGCGTTAGTACTTTTTGTCTCTGATACATCTTAAATATTTTGTTGATTATTTTAGGAATATCTCGGCGACCGAATTTATTTCGGTGAGTTATAAAAAAAAAACACCTAAACTAGAGGGGTGTGTGGTAGGGTTTTTTTATACTACGAAGGTGGCAAACAAGCATACGTCCCGCCTGATGGTAAGCAGCTACCGTAGCCTTTGGACGGTTGTAATACCATAGGTATCACTAGCGCATTGCCGACCTTGAATCCCCTTTCCCAAGGAGCTCTGAAAACCCTAGTCCCCGCAGAAACACAACACAAGGTTATTTGTCTGCGATCTTCTGAAAGGTGGAGGAAGTTCTTCTTCATTATTATATTTCTTCATTATTAATGAATAATAAACTGTATAAATCGTACTGTTTATTAGGATTCTAGGATGATATGTATGGCTGAGCACTCCGCACTCTTCGCGCTCTATATAAAAAACGTTTAAACCTATAAAAATTGTGTATATAAATTTGTAGAGAATTTTATGCTCAATTGTTTTTATTCAATTGCAAATATCATTTGAAGCATAGGAAGCGATATATTTACGAAAAACTCGTTTTCGCGACCTTTGACCTTGAATAACTTAACACGCAAACACGAGATCTTATATGAGACTTTTGACCAAACTTTTAAAATATCAAAACAAATGTTTATACCAATTTATAGCTTAGTATCTTTCGTTCCGAGGTTTACCACATTTTTGCGCTTATATGACTGGACAATCACACAGCATTTTGACAGAACCTTATTCGGATTATGCCAAAATGTGGAATGACCTTGTAGTGCTATCTCATCAGTGACTCTCCTGATGTGATGCTATAATGGATATAGTACAATGGGACCGATATATTCGGATATATTATTCACTAAAACAAACAAACAAAAAAAAGACAATTCTAACATTCAAAGTACCAAGCAAAACGGATTTACACAGCCTGCTTTCAGCCTCCGCTGGAAACGAGACGTGACGGATTAAAAACCATACGGCCGCCATTTTGATTTAATAAAGCAATGATGGCTCAGTGGTAGCGTATACGGACTTCGCGTCGATCGACGTGAGTTCGAATCCCTGCAATGAGCCTGAGCTTTGGGTGAAGGAAAACATCGTGAGGAAACCATAGCATGGTGGTAGGGCTTATTTTATACCCCGCCTGGCTAGCTACCACCCTCAAGTTGAAATCTATCACCAATCAACCTATAGATGTATTCCGGATGCTGCACTTGAGTGCCAGTTTTCCACTAGAGGCTTAGCGTGCTACCATCTTGGGCCACATCGTCACTTAAGATCAGGTGAGAAGGAGTCCACAACGCTAAACCAATCTATAAAAAACTTCAAATTATTCCGTTCTCACGAGAAGCGAGCCTGGCAGAGCCCCGCAGCCAGACATGGGTTAGGCTTATCCTGGGATCTCAAGGTCACGGAGCAATTTGGCACACTACTGACTGCGCTCACCGTTAGCCACGCATCCATCAGTACGGCAGACCTCGGATTGGCGAAGAGGAAAGGAAAAAGGGATACTGAAATGGATTGGGAATTAAAATAGGTTTATAAATACTCTCAGGAAAAGGTGTAAAAGGATACTACTAGCTCGGAAGGCTTGGGACAATTTATTAGTAGCTCGGAGGTGCCTTGTACAATTGTAATATTTTTTTTCCGTGTTGATAATCTTACTTATTTTTTCTTATGCTTTGTTACATGGAGTTACAAAATGTAGAGTAAAACCAAAAAATATCTATCTATACTAATATAATAAAGACTAGCTGTGCCTGCGGCTGCACTCGCGTGGACTACATAATGCCGTCGGTAGAGCGCACGCGCAAATCGTGCTACCGCCACCAAAAGATGGAAGACAAAAATGCTTATTGTGGGTGATCCTTAGAAGATAGATATATGCTATCCCTGAGTTTTTGTAAGACTTTTTAAGGTTAACTGTCATGTAGAACATTAATTTGATATATCTCGTATAGTTTAACCAGCGTAATCCATTTAAGCGCCCTAAACGCGTCTTTTTTCCGAATTGATTCACTATTTTCGTCACTGCTTATTTCTTATGTTACTTTATTTAACAAAATTTATCCTATAACCGGACCAGATAACATATCAATGAATTAAAATGAAAAACATGTAAATCTCATAAGTGGTTTTCTCATTAAAAGAACATAAACGGACAGACAGAAATGTAAACGTTGAGTTTTATGATATGTATAGACTATGAAACATTTCTCAAGCTTTCCGGTTTCCTCACGATGATTGCCTTCACCATCAGTCAATAGTATTACCAATTACTAAATCATACAATCATTAAAAATTGATGATGTAACGAAAGATGTATGCCTAGATCAAAGCAAGTGGAAGGACGTGGTCTCTGCCTACCCCGTTTGTAAAGAGGCGTGATTATATGTATCTATGTAATAACTCAATTTTTTTCTGGTTAATGATTTATCTAGATTTTTAATAATTATACCACTTTGGAATCAAACCCCGTATACCACGAAAGTCACCTTGATGATTTGTTATATAAATATTTATCATATACAATAATTTATGCTTAATTTATTTTATACGTAAATTGCTCGAGGCGGGTTTCGAACTAACGCTCCAATGACTTGTTACAATGTAGAATGTAACTAAGTAATTAACTATAGTCTATAATTAAACTTATATAATTTGCTAAAATGGTAAGTGTTAAAGAATTTATGAAATATTATAACGTTGTTCAAAGTTAAATAGGTATTTAATTCTTGCTTCGTAATGGTGTATTTTTTTTACTAACGTGTAATAATTTAGTCACCTTTAAGATAAATTCAAGATAAGTTCAAAGTTTCAGATGCTTAATTTACATTTTAGTTAAAAAATACCGTACTAATTCATTCATACATTCGTACACTAATTCATATATTCACAACAGTTTTCATGTCTCTTAAAATCTGATTTTAAGATTTAGTATTTTCCTTAAAAATCCTTAGAATCATGAAAGGAACCTATTGTGAAAATGGAAATGAAAATTTTCTAAACTGCTTTTATTTAGGGGAGAAACGGGTAATGGGGGTCAGCGGGCAATGGTAGTCAGTACAATAATAAGAAAACTAAAAGACGTTGACAAGTGAATATCGAGCGAAATGATCGGACTTACTACACCCGGTACCCAGATCTAATCACCGTTTTAATTGGAACGAGACGTTTGGACGAAAAAGGTATATTATTGTCCGCCGAGATTTCATTATAATTTTTCCTGTGTATAATTATTTATAAATTTAAATATTTTTTTTAATTAAAACTTTTCTTTTATTTCAGTAAATTACTAAATAATCTTTTTGTGAGACATTTTTAATGAAATATTTAACGATTTATTTTCATTTAGATTTTTTTAATTTCATTTCTATTTTGGGGTAATGGGAGCCAGTTGACCCCCACTAAAATAGAAAAAACGCAGCAAAGCAAAAAACCTTTAGGCAAGGCCAAGGGACGTGTTCTTCAAGATAAACACTCCTCCTGAGAGTCAGATACAAGTTTCTGTAATATATGTGATGTCGATAAAAATGACGATCCAAAGTAGGTCCTTGATTTGTGATGAGTTTAGTTGCAAGAATGAGTTATGGTAACGCGCTGGTACACTTCGTGTGGTTTATGGGCACACGCTAACTGCTTCCGATGGATTCAGCAAAAGGTTATGCGTACGACAAGTGCTGAAGATGTGTTGACTCTCATTGTCTAATATGATGACTACCATTACCCGCATGTCAGAGCAATGGTGATCAAAATCGTTATTTTTATAAAGTGTAATTATAAGTATATTACTATCCAAAAATTTAAAAAACTGCTTTAATTGATAAATTATTAGTTATAGTAATAAAATGTTTTTTTAATTAACCCGAAACAAATAACTTCAGATTTATATCGATTTTTGCTTAAGTGACTCCTATTACCCCATTTTCCTATACTCTGTGTACAAAAAAATTGTTTAGTAGTGATTAACATTAAGAGTGGGAGTTTTTGGCGGGTGTCATGTGGTGGTTTTTGTTTTAATTCATAAACTTATGTCATTTGGCCCTATATTATGTAATTTTGGCGGCATTTTACGTGATGTAGTGTGGTTGTTGTGCACAAGTGAAGTGGATTAAAATAAATAACTAGGAACATGCATTTTAAGTTTCTACAAAGGCTCCCTGGAAAGTTTTAACAAGGGTGCCGCCATCTTGTTCGAGCGATGTTTAAAGATTACAAAATATTTCCCTCGCTTTGTTGACAAAAAAGAAAATACTAGACACTGGCCTAATGCAAGAATGGTGTCGAGCCATAATTAATAAGAAATAAGACATTAAGAGCTGCGCGCGGTATCATGTTACGGAAGTGCGTCATGATGAAGTTAACTGTCAATGATAATAATTTGAACTCATTTTATGGACTTTTTTAATTGAATAACTAACTGTACCCGCATAACCTAAAAACATGCAATTCGACTATCAATTATCATTTTAAAGAATATTCGATACTGATAAATGTTATAAAACATTTTGCACGATAAAATCCTAAATAACTTCCTCTATACGATGATTTTTGTGAATTTTCGTTTTTTTTTTGTTACTACGTGCGTCGTTATTTTCTTTATGACTTAAAACTAGAGTAGACCAAATTAATAAAATCAAGGAATCGAAAATTAGTCGTATTAATCGTACGAATCGATACGACGAATTGAATATCGATTACGACGCCGTTGTACATTTAATTTCGTATAAACAAATATATTTACGTAATTCTTTCATTTTTACCACAGCAACAAGGAACGAAGAATATTGAGTGGAAGAATTAATCTTGTTGTTTGGAGTCAGACATTCAATAATTCAAGTGTTCCAGATTACGATCTCCATTATTGTTATAGTTTATTTTTGATATTTAATTTACACAGCTTACACATCCCTCTATTGATTTAAAGCATAATCTTATTTTCAATTGAATTTCGTTCTAAAAAGGAACCGATAATCGTAAAATCAACTTACAATTTATCTCTAAAATAAACATTTGCCGTGTCTTGCCGCAAGTCTTCTTACGATGAAAGAATTATTATTATTTTTCTAAAACAAAAGTGGCCTAAGTTATTCCTTATAACATCAGATATCTGCCAATGAAAGCCCCGTCAAAATCGGTCCAACCGTTTCGAAGATTACAGGGAATAAACAGACAAATAAACATTTAAGAATGTTTTTTTTTGTTATAGGTACCTACCGTGTATACTTTCCTATGCATTTAGTAAAAACCTTTTATCTTGACAATACAAACAAAAACTTCAATTTTGTTACATGTATAGAGTATAGCTTACAATGTTTTTTAAGGCAATTAAAAAAAGGTCAGCAAAATTAATTTACAATATTATCATTAATGGCTGACTTCATCGCGTTGTTGGCAAGCGCGATACAAATTTTGGAGTAATTTTTATTTATATAACTACATAAGAACACACAATTGTTTAATCAATATATATATCTAGTATAAAACAAAGTCGCTCTCGCTCTGTCCGGCCCTATGTGTGCTTAAATAATTAAAACTACGCAACGGATTTTAAAGCAGTTTTTTTAATAGATAGTTTTTTAGTTTCTAACGTGATGACGTAAATAAACACATTTTTTTGCGCTTACATTGCAAACGCTGGCTGAACCCCACGAGATAAATCAAAATAAGCAAAAAAATTTAAGCAATACAGCATTAATCCTTATCCAATTAATTACCTTAAATACATTGTCCATTTAATATAGATTAATATGGCTGTTTACAGCATGTAATTTAAATGAATATTTCCGAAGATATTACAGATTTAAAATGCAGGGACTTAGTGGTGCGGCGGTACCGGCCCTATATACTATAGTTAATTTTATGTCGCTCTTTCAAGAGTAACCTCTAAACAAAACATATTTATATTGTCTGATGACAAAAAAGCTGTAAACGTTGTTCATAAGGACATGCTGTAGTAGGTAGGTATATTTAGTATCAGCATTGCACCCGTGCGAAGCCGCGGCGGGTCGCTAGTATAATATATTGTTAATTACATTATACATTAATGTTTAATACATTTTAATTTTTATTAAAGTTACAACCACAACCCTATGATATAGATTTCCTTAAAGAGAGGTAGGGCGCACAGAAATTTCTTTGGAGATTTCTCTCTACTTGGGGCAGCCCGACTGGTGGAATACCTCCACCCTACACAAGATCACAGCCAAATAATCTTGTGTTGTATTCCTGCGGTGAGTAGGGTTTCCAGAGCTCCTTGGGGTAGGGAGGTTGAAGATGGGCAACGCGCTAGTTGACACCTATGGTATTATAAGCGTCCATAGGCTACGGTAGCCGCTTACCATAAAAGGAGCCATATGCTTGTTTGCACCTAAGTATTATAAAAAAATGAGAATTTCAAAATTCTCTCAGTGAAGTTTCATTTCTATAAAATAATACATTTGAATCATCTTGTTTTTCACAGTGTCCACAATTAAGTATTTTTTACAGTCTGGATTTTTTAAAACTATAACTAAATTTTTTTATCTTCTGTGACGAGGATTATTAATCTAGAAATTAAACGAGGCATACCAACGGGCTCATAATAAACAAAGAAATGTTAATAAATCAAAGGATCAAGATACGTTTTCTGTCTAAGCTTTGTTAAAGTAGTCTACTACACCTTCGCCTAATATTCAAAATAAAGTTAAAAATGTAAAAAAAATCCATCGGAAGCTGCTTGATGGGTACCTTGGTACCTATTCGTATATATACAAGCGATATATTAATTCGATAAATGTATGTTACGACCCTACAATTATGAATTTATCCGCGAGGTTCTTTATGGAACATTCTTTTATAATTTTTCAACGGGCAACATTAGACGTTGGGTGCTTTTTTTTTTCTTATTTCCTACCAAAACATTTCTTTTTTTTTATGTATAGCCACACCGTCATTATTTTTTATTTGTTCACCTACTGTTTTTTCGTAGAGCATTTTTTTTTAATAAAAATAGTTTTTCCTTTTTTATACGCTATCGATTTTTCAAAAATTTGCGAATATTTTCAATCAATACGTAATCTTTGATAAACTTTGTTCATCTTCTATTTATATCTATTTTAATAAATATGTAGTTATGTTTTTATATGTATTTTGTTATAAAGGATTATCACGAATATGACTTATCTTTTGTTTCTCTGTTTCAGTCTTCCACTAGGTTTAGCGTGTTATCGTCTTGGGCCACATCGTCTCTTAACATCAGGTGACCTGTGGCCACTACGCCAAACCAATAACGATAAAAAAGGTAATTTTAGAAATCGAAATAAAAAATTACTTTATGAAGTTTTACCTTCTTCTCTTCCTCGTCCTACTAACCTTATGTGTCTCTTAGCTTTAGTAATTAGTAATCCTTCCTTTCCTTTCCTAGTTTTATCTTAATTTATCCAAATTACCAAATTAAAACTATCTAATGTATATTTGTTATGTATGTATTGACTTAATTTGAGTATTTATGTATTTCGATAAATAACTGAGTCTGGATACTAATTGTACTTCAATTTTACTTTTGTGAGCTTACTCCATTTATCTATCAGTATCGCTGGGGTAAACGGGTTCTTGAGTGGAGATCGCAACTCGGCAAACATAGTGTAGGACGACCTCCGGTCAGATGGGATGACGATCTGCGAAAGACTGCAGGCTGATACTGGATGCGACAAGCTAAAGATAGGTCGCTATGGCGCTCATTAGGGGAGGCCTATGTCCACCTGTGGACTACTATAGGTTGATGATGATCTATCAGCCTCCTTCGTTTGTAACTCTACCTACCATAGAGAATGTACATACTTACGGACATTGGCCAAATTGTGTCATAAATTAAAAGAATATTTAAGCGGCTTTTATGACATTTTGACAGACTATAACAACTGTCAATACCTAATATGAGTAATATTTAAAACACGATATTAAAATAATTACTGCTTAATAAACCGCCTTCTGAGCCTCGAAGCACCTTTAGACTCTAATAAAATTATAAAGATAATTCTAGATATATTCTTTCTACAACACTACCAGTAATATTATTAAACATTAATTAAAGCCATTAGCTTCGATGGGGTTCTTTGACATTAATAAATTATAAATGTGAATTAACTAGTTTTTTATGATGTTTAAAAGTATATATTATTATAATGGGCTATCAATTTTCGAAATACATGTACCTACCTATTTCTTGTATACAAAATTTCATTAAAATACGTTGAGAAAAAAAAAGTTTTATCTATACAAATAAATAAAATTGAATTGCCTGATGGTAATGTCAAAATTACCTTTTCACTAAATGCATATGTAAGTTTATACGATTCCTATACTAAAAAACTTTTTTTTTTTAAATAGTGTCTGTCTGTCTACCTATCTGTTTATTCCGGCTAATCTCCTAAACGGCTGGATCGATTTAGACGTGACTTTCACTGACAGATAGCTGATGTTATGTTCAGTGTTGTTATGTTAAAGATTAACTTAGGCTACTTTTATTGTAGAAAAATAATTAGGTTCCGCGCAAATAAAATAATAAGCCTTCTTAGTAGTCCACGCGTAGCATTTTATATATAAATACCGTGTAATAAAAAAATGTGTAATTCATATAATTCATAAATGTGTAATTCAGATAATTTGCGTATTCTTATACACTTCCCGTGTAGCAAATGTTGTTACAATTTTTAAAATCGATTTAATGTAATTATTTGTGATCAGTGTCCTTTATACATTTACTCGTATATCAGGAATTTTTTAAAAAAGAACACGTACGGACAGAACTATTTTTTTATTAATATACCTATATTAATAGAGTTTTGTATTAATACTGAAATAACTTGTGATGAAATTTCCTTACTCCATCCTTCTTATTTTTGAAGAGTTGTTCTTGAATCATGGTTTATGTTCCTACAAAGTCTTCAATATTTCTTTATATCTTTAGTGAGTTCACAAAATATGTATCAATCATTCAACTATGAATATAAAATTATATTATTGTACAAAACTATTCATATGAAAAACATATTCAAGTGAAAATACAGTAGCTTCATATGTATATAATTATACATTTACAAATTATTATAATCATTATTACATAACAAAAATGAAACACCGGCACCAAGTAGTGTAGGCATTGGAGTTTACGGTGAACAAAAAAATATACATTTCATTCAATTCAATTAATTTATTCAGTGCCATTTAATAATTAAGTCAATTTATTTACGAGTTTTAAGACAATATTGCGTTAAAACCATTAAAGCATCATTTGGTGCTGTCCTAGTTAGCCACAATGTCGATAGTTATTAACTAAATACCAATCCTCGAATACTTTATAAACTAAAGTTAATTATTCAATAATATTGGTCTATTTATAAAATCCTAAAAGAATACAAAATAATTGATAATTTAATTTATCTTTACGAAAAATTATTTTTTCTATCTGCAAGGTACGTGACTGGAAGCGCCATACAGAAAATATTACGTCATCGTAAAATGAATATAAACAGTTGAGTGTTATCTTGAGATAAGTGACTCTTTAATTATTACGAAGCGATGAAATAGTAGTTTTAAAATTATATGTACTGAATAAATTTCAAAAGTGGCATTCTACTAAAGTCAACTTTGCACATAACACCTTATTAACCTTAGTTTTATTTATTGCATGATGATGACGTCACGCCACGTGTTGCGGCATGTTTTTTATTTAGATTAAAATATATATTATATTATTTTTAAAGGTGTAATAATGAATAAATATTAATTCACGGGAATAATTATCAACGTATAGTGTTTAAAATACCTTTCCAAAAGTTTTCTACTCTAGAATTGGTTTATTCTATTTTAGGGATCGACTTTTTTCTAGATTTATGTGTTCGTCTCAAAGCCTAAGTATATTATAAAATCAATTGCAAGTTATATTTACAATCTATGAACAGCTGACAAACTTTTTTTTTGCACTACAAAGGTGACAAACAAGCATACGGCACGTGTGGTGGTAAGTGGCTACCATATTCTATGGACGCTTGTAATACCATAATACAATAGGTATGACTAGCGCGTTGCCGACCTTGAACCCCCCTACCCCAAAGAGCTATGAAAGCCTTACCACAGGAACACAACACTTGGTTATTTGGCTGCGATCTTCTATAGCGTGGAGGTATTCCACAAGGCTCCAAGTAAAGAGAAATCTCCAAAGAAATTTATCTATGCCCTACCTCTTTTGTGAAAGTTTGGCATAGAATTTCACTATGGCGTTTGAATGTACTTTTTGCGAGCGGACGTAATGAAAGAAATTCTTAGAAGTCTGTTTGCCGATATTTTTTTATAATAGCACTGCAAAGGATGGCTCTGGTAGATGTTAAGCACAGTACAATTCAAAATTAATGGCGACTACGGAGAGATTGGCAATCCATCGATAGTCAATGCTTTCATACTGGCATGTAAGCCTCTTGGCAATCGGATATATAAAAAACATCTTTAAGTTCCTAACAGTGTAGTATAGGCGCTATCTCTACTTGAACGCCTTGTCCCTGTCTAGCAAAGTGACTACTGTACTTGATTGTACGTAGCACAGCGTGGTAAACACAGTACAATTCAAAGACAACGGTAACCACTGAGAGGTTAGCACTCCATGCTGGTTGTCACTGTCATACCTGTCTCCAAGCCTCTCGGCAGCTATACAATGGCTAATCCCGAAACGTGACAAACCAAAAGAGAGCCTCTGTGACGGGTTTATCCATGTGCATAGTGGTTGCGATCCCGTGGGATAAAGATCCTTACTAAAGATGGAAATAATGGCTGTTTTTCAATAATGAATTGCGCTGTTGTGTTATTTTTTAACAATCATTATTATAAACTGTTGTCATTATTCTGCTTTTCGGTAATTTGCTGTTATGTATCGTATTATAATTTGTAACAATGATATGATAATGATATGAATAATGATTATATGAAAATGAAAGTGCATTTATGCCAGGAACTCAAGGATTATAATCGTAAATTCGGAACAGTAATTATTCGTACTGTAACTTTCAGTGTGGGTAGCGTGAAGTTCCCTCTCTTACACACATATTGATGGTTGGATAATGCTTGCTTGTTCATACGTTTCGATAACACTGGCTGGCATTGTCATTGTCAAGAATGATAACGAACAACAGATTATCGACAACAAAATAACTATATCTTCAATAATTTGTTATTCGTTGCATAGGAATAATGCATTATATTATTCGTTGTTGTAATAATGACCCCCTCTAATCCATACCACCCCCTTGATTACTGGATATACACCGGCTGATTCCGGAATGTGACATGTCTAAGCGTGCCATTACGGAGGATGTTACATCTTAATATTAAAATTTTTATTATTAAAGTTTTTTTGCTATCCATACTTCAGTTAGGACAGCCGGCGGCCATTTTCTGAACGCAATACTTTTTTTCATAAAAAATACATACATCACGCTCGATCTCTTTTAAACTTGAATACAATGTTTTTATTTTCATATTTTATTTTTTACTATTTTAAACCATCAACGCTTTGAAGTATCGTCAAGACAAAAAACCGGCTTTTGTTTAATTGAATATTTTAAAAATATTAGCTAAGCCTGTTAGGGCTCTGGTTCTCATATGTAGCTGCCCGAACATACCTGTAGGTGTTTGGCGATAAATTTTCAACTTGAGAGTTGTATCTAGGCACGCGGGTATTAGAAAATGCCATACCACCATACTATGGGTACATCATGATGTTTTCCTTCACCGAAAGCTAGAAAAAGAAAAGTTTTCACGAACAAAATTATTGTGTGGTTTTATGTAAACAACTATGCAAGTGAAACTTAAAAAAAATAAAAAATATTGAATACATGTGACATACATTCTTTAATAACACACATCAACATATACAATGCTCCGAATTTACGATTATAATTTGTGACTGCGCGGCATAAAATTCAATTTTATTTGCGAAAATGTTATGTAATTAGACATGCGACAGATGAACGAAAAATTCTGGGGCGATAGAATAAAAGTTTCACTTTAAAAATTCGGGATAGGTGGCACTAATAGAATAAAAGTTTCACTTCGGTTTCAAATTCGGGATAGGTGGGCGCTATCGTCGAGTTTTTAACTATTGGAACGATAACAACGTATGACGTGCCAGCTAGTAAAGAATATCTAATTTACAATAATTTAATCATTCATAACTCCTCCATCCTATAGAAGATCGCAGCCAAATAACCTAGTGTTGTGTTCCTGCGGTGAGCAGCGTTTCCAGAGCTCGTTGGGATATGGGGATTTAAGGTCGACAACGCGCTATTGATACCTATGGTATTACAAGCGTCCATAGGCTACGGTAACCGCTTCGCAGGCGAAACGTATACTTGTTTGCTAAACCAGTTTATTAAACCAGGTGGTACACCCACTACGGTGTCACGCTTAGGGACCTCGAGTTCCAGGATCAGCCGTTGTCGTGCTAGTTAGGTATTAGGTATTGCGAGGCCAGATATATCAGCCTGATATTCGAGCCGCATTTAAGTTTTGCGTACCCAACAATATAGTACGAAGCGACACAAACCGGCGCTAATGTGTCAGCCGCGTCGTCAGAAAAGTCTAACGAAAATCAAATAATTTTTAGAAATATCTGTGACTAGTTTAGGTATCGCGAGTCGTGGTGGTCTAGTGGTTTAGACTGCCGGAATATCGATTCGATGTCCGCAGGTTCGAACCCCGGCAAGTATTAACGAATTTTTCGGATTTCGTGTACATTTATTTAATTAAATTGGTAACACTTATCGGTTGTAGGTGAAGGAAAACATCGCGAGGAAACTTGTACGCTCGAGAAATGTCACTGTATGTGGGAAAAATACTGATCCGTTGATTTATCGGTGTTTGAAATCGCCAATACGTGGTGGGCAGGCGTGGTGGCCCATACCTTCCCTTGGGAAGAGGCCTTTGCCCAGCAGTGAGAAACTTACAGGCTGATAGATAGTTTACATTCTAATTAAAATTAGCTAATAAGTATTTGTTGAAGCATATAGTATGCCTTGGCTATGTAGCTGTTAATATTGTGTGTTGTGTAAGACATAAATAAATATCCAGTATTTGTATAATTTTGGATTGTACTGTGCTTACCATCAAGTCGATACAGTGCTGTCACTTTACTGTGAAAACAATGTTATATTGACCCTCACAATGTTATATTGACATTACAAGACCCTCAAGTAGAGATACATTTTCATCATTATCGAAGTGTGAATATTGGTAAATACACTACACACGGTCAATAAAAAATCTTCCATTTCAAATGTCAACTTTGGATCAAACGTTTATTAAGTTTTTTGTCAAAATACTAAGAAACACCTACACCGTTCGAGCCGGACATAAGAACGACGCATATAGATGCCTTAATATAATTAACATATTTTATACTGTATGTTATGTAAGAAAGACCACAAATAAAGGTTACTCGTAGTTAAACCGAATAATAACATAATGACATAATATAATAAACTAACCTCTATTTAACTCAAGATGAAATCCACAATTGTGTTTTTTTCTCTCGTAGCACGTCAAAAAGACGTCACTGTAATTGATGGTGAGCACAGTGCAATCCAACATCATCGGCGAACACCGAGGGATCTAAAATCTATCGGCAGTCATCGCTGTCTTTCCAGCCTGCTCAAATGTTTATGTTTAAATAACTCCATGTTGTAGGACAGCGAGAACATACTGGCCATGAGTTCTTTTTAGTTCGAATCCCTGCAATGAGCCTGAGCTTTCAGTGAAGGAAAACATCGTGAGGAAACCATAGCATGGTGGTAGGGCTTTTTCTGATGCCCGCCTGTCTAGCTACCACAAGTTGAAAATCTTTCGCCAAACACTAATAGGTGTGTTCCGGCAGCTGCACTTGAGAGCCAGTCTTCCACTAGGTTTAGCGTGTTACCATCTTGGGCCGCATCGTCATTTAACATTAGGTGAGATTGTGGCCACTACACTAAACCAATAACGATAAAAAAAAACGTGTGCAGATCACACGCGATAAAAGTTAAACTAATAGGAAACACTGTATAATGCTTTCTATCTCATTCTCTCGCAGGCAAAAACCTATAGGTATATATGTGTGTTGTCTTTTTTTAATGTCGCTTTTTCATTTCATCGTGTTCCAAATCACAATGGTACTAAAGAAGTTTTCACTTTAAAAGATAAGCTCAATGTAAGCTTTACATTTTAACAGTCTCAAGTCTTAGTTACCACTTACGAATGCATCAGTAAGGGAGACGCTCCGGGCTGTAAATCATGACCATCGATCGTCATAACCGAATCTTTATTCGATACATTAATATCAAAAAAACAAGGATGATGGAAACGATACATCAATTAAAATATTCATTAGGAAATCTATGGAGTAGTGACATTAATAAAATCAAATAAACGTGACATATTAATCATATTACACAATATACAATACTTTAAATATTTTAATTTTTCTACTGCAGTTTAAATATTTTACTTCTTCTGTAAACCCACTTGGCTGCAACTAAAAATCGGAGCTGGGTTCACTTAGAACAGTGGGATCCAGCTCATGCTGAGTTGTACACCTTTTACATTGGTACTGCAGCACGTGGGATTATATGATTACATTATTGACTTTTTTTTTCTTTCGAGTTCATCAAAAAAAAAAAGAAGTGAAGTATGTTTGTAATCATTTAATACAATTTTTAGAATCACTTCGAGACATCGCTAGTGTTCACGTAATGTTCCACCGTATAATATCCTTTCGATAATAAAACTCACTTAACTTATTCTTCGGCAAATCGGTAATATGCTTAGGAAGCTTATTAGGACCCTAAAAATATATTTGTAATTATTATTAAGTGTAAAAGTTGAGATAACTGTTATATGTTTATCTATAGAAATAAAATGATTGAGGCTTGCCGTGGTGCGCGCATTACGCGAAAAGTACTTGATAGATTTTCATATATTTTTTTTGTTTTACTAGTTAGATACTTGACCTTTATAAAAATATACGATATCTTCGTAAACAATAATTCTGTAGTCCACTCGAGCGAAGCAGTTCGTGTCGAAAAACGCAGGAGCTCCTCAAGGCTCTGTGCCCACTCTGTTTCTTCTGCATATCAATGATATGAGTATGTTACATTTAGGCTATACTCATTGCTATGGCAAGCAAGCAAGCATTCATGCGGTCGGGAGATACTGAAAAGAGACGGGAGGCACTTGTCATTGAACTTAACCAATCTTTGCACCACGAATCTACATGGGGATCAAGTAACTTGGTTGAGTTCAATGACAAGAAAATTCAGGTCTGCGAGTTTTTCTCAAAAAACTCTTCTCCCCACTCTTCAGAACGTCTCAATATACTAGCTGTGGATATTTGTAATGACCTTAACTCAGACTTACAGACCTTAACATAGGGAGTGTCATCTCGGAATCCTAAACAGAGTTCGACGGTTTTTCACGCCCGGTCAACTGTATCTTCTTTGTATGACAGAAGTTCGGCCAAGTATGGAATACTGTTAGCATCTCTGAGATGCAGTAAAATACCTCCTTTGGATAGGTTGCAGAAACGTGCTGTTTACATTGTTAATGACGCAGACGTTACTAAATACTTCGAGCCGTTAAGCTGCGCAGGAACATCGCCTCGACGAGCGTGTTTTACCGTCTGTATCATAGTGAGTGTTCTGAAGAGCTGTTCTATCTAATTCCTTCCTCTCCTTTCCACAACAGAACCACACGCGCTGGGGTTTGGAGTTACAGATTTACGGTAACCGCCATCTCGGCACGAACTAAAAAGTTCTCTTTGTCTTATCTTTATCGTACCATAAAACCGTGGAATCATCTCCCGGCCAATGTGTTCCCTCCTTCGTACGGGTCCTTTAAGCCTAAAAAAGGAGATAGTTATGTAGGCCGGCATGACAGCAGCGATCGCCGACGGATTTAAATCTCTTGGTGGTTGTTAGTGAATGTAATGGTGATTCCGATGCGATTAGATAAATATATACCTCGGAGCACTTAGACTGCTTTATATTAGAGGACGTGGCTGGCATAATATATTGTTTAATTGCAAAAAAAATTGAAATTATAAGAAATACATGTCTTGCTTGTACGATGAAAAAATAATGTGACAGAAAACAAAAATACTCGATATTCTTAAAAATAATGTTTCTTCTTTTTCACGATGGCCAGGACGTATAGTCGCAGTTGTGTTTGGATTGTACTGCGCTTATCAACAGGGACAGTACCGTCAATGTGTCGAGCTAATATATATAGTGATAAACCCTACATAGTGATTCTCATTTAGTCTTTTAGTCGGGCTGCCTGCCTGCCTATCGAAAACATTGCAGTCCGGTATGCCAGTACTGACCGGTGATGGATTTCCGATTTGTTGGTAATTATCGGTTTTTGGTTTGTACCGTATTACCAGGCACAGTGACATAATTATTTTGCCATGCAACAAAAAAAACTGCAGCTTAGCTTACTGTATTAGGTTTAACAAGAGAACCTACAAGGTGGAATCGTAGTAGAAATTATTTTATAAATTATTGAAGCATTTTTAAAAAGTCGCATCCACAGATTCCTCTGCCCGTCGATTCATCACCGATCAATCAATCCGCATCTCTGTAGCAATAAATTTTATATTTTTCCTCCCAATAAACACAACGTATGATTATACATAATAATACAGGGCATATTGTAATTAAAGGCATAGTATCTATTGATCTAGAATTAGAATTTCGGTTAGGATTCATTTGTGTCGATGTTTTTACTTGCGGCTTTGTTTATCTTCGTTTTTGGTTCAATGTCGTAAGAATGTTGAAATTTTTGAATAAGTAAATTTTGAATATAATAGTAATATCGGCCTGTAAGTGTCCCACTGCTGGGCAAAAGCCTCTTTCCAAGGGAAGGTAAGGACTTAAACATCACGCCAGGCCACGACGTATTGGCGTATTTTAAACACCGTGAAATCAAAAGTTCTATATTTTCCCACATACAGTGGAACTATAAAAATATGTCTCAAGCGTTTAAGTTTCCTAGTGATGTTTTCCTTCACCGTAAGCTAGTGGCATAGTGTTGCCAATTTGAATTAGTAAATGTACGTGAATTCCGAAAATTCGCCGGGGTCGGTGATAATGGCCGTTTCCATTGCGAAGATTGCTGTTTTGTCTTGGGATCAAAATGATGGACTCATGTTTCGTCCATTGTTACGAAACGAGACAAAAAGTTTCCAGAATCTTCTTGAAATTTGTCTAACAATATCTTCGAAATGTCAAGTCGATTTTGTTTCTGACTGTCGGTTAACATTCTCGGCACCTATCTTGCGGAGACTTTTCTCATATTTAAAGATTGTTTCAATATGGATTAAATACTTCCATATGAAATGCGTTTCTTGAATTAAGTATCGAATGGTAACTCTTCGATCGCTCAATACAATTTTCTTGACTTTCGCAAGATTTTCTTTGGTGACTGACGTCAATGGACGGGCGCAACGATGTTCGTCTTCCGTGCTCGTTCTCCCTACTCGAAATTGAGAAGCCCACCTTGCGACATTGGAATACGGCGGAGCAGACTCTCCTAATGTTGCCTCCAAATCGCAATGAATCTCTTGCGTCGTTAACTTTTTTAAACAAAGGTATTTAATAACGCTATTTAATAACACTTCGTTTTTCTCCATTTTCGAGACGACACGTTCCGACATGAAGCAAACAATTGACTACATTCAGAAAAAAACAAAAGAGAATCGAAGATTTTTTTCTTTATTAATATTACAAATATGTATATGAGCTATGCCTGCCAGTATTTATTTATTTTTCTTACCAAGGAGTTAGTCGTTCTCACTACTTTTTGATTCCTCCTAGTACATACAAAATGATGAATAGATTCAGTCTATACAAATTAAAGATCATAGATACATGTAGAAACTGTCTTGCGTGCCCCGGTCGCGTGACTTTGTCCAATTAGAGGCGATTCCACGGAGCGCCCTCGGTCCAGTCGCCTTTGTTTTTCTTGATGCCTTTTTATATAGTTATATTTTTTACATACGCTTCTATCTCTGATATTTTTGCGTCGTACCTACGTGTTGAATGGTCGCTTAATGACCACCTTTGCAGGATGTAGAGGAGTTTTAGCTGAAGGTAAATAGGTTTGAAATTAAATATAGGTACATTTATCTTAAGTCTTGGACGAATGTTAAGATTGTACCACACTGCCTTTAAAAAGAGCTAACGTACAGGTTAGTGGTAGACAATTTTCTATCCGTAGATAGTGTGGTTTGATCACAACTACTTTCATCAATAAATATTTATTTATTTATTTATGGGTCACAAAAATAACGATTACTACTCATTTATAGCTAAAACTATAGCTATACCAATCTATACCTTAATATAATAAAGTTAAAGACTTTTTTGGTTGATTATTTATCTCTGGAACTACCAATCGGATACGAAAAATTCTTTCGGTATCTGAAAGCCAGATTCATGAAGAATAATATAAGTTATATAACTTCACGGTACAATCCTAAGGAGCGGAGCAGTAACTATGAACGTAAAGCAATCTGGCAAACAATAGGCAGTACGGGAACAAGTGGAACAACAATAGGCTAAACGGGTGCATCGGCGGCGGCGCAGTGGAGACTTGATTGAATAAATGAAAAACAGGAGAAACCGAGGGGCACAACTAGCCCAAAAAAAAGAAAAATGTAATATGTGAAAATAGCTATTACCTGCCTTTATGAAAATTGTATATATAATAATAATAACCAGTGAACACGTTATCTTAATTTGACATAATATTTACGTAAATTTTACACGTATGATGTAAGGATAATGTCAAATATAGGTCGTGTGTCCACTGGGATATTACCTACAAGACGTAAAATGTCCCACTACTGCGTAAAGGTCTCTTCCCCAGGGAAAGCACTGGCTTAAACACGCGTCTAAGGGTTTGTCTTGAATCTTACAATGCGGCTTCAGGTTCCACATTTAAGACAAAATTCTATTACGTTAGCATCAACGCCACACCTATTTATGTCGCAAAGTAGTAAAGGAACTTGCTGTGTTCCCGTTTGACAGAAGTGGTTGACAACACCGTATGGGACACGAAGCATTTCAACTCCGTTCTCAAGTTCAAAAATCCATGGCAACTGTCCTTAAGGCCTCAAAGTTCAAGAGACTAGTTTTGTATAAATCACAAGGCCCTATATGTACTGCTCTCAACTATGGGAGTGATCACCTGGATACCAGCTTGGCCAGGTATGACAATTGTTGACGATTCTAATCTCACAAGCTTTATCGAACCTTTAAGTCTAAGGAGTGACGTCACCTCCTTGTGTGTATTCTTCGGTTTGTATAATGGGTTATGTTCCGAGGAATTATTCAGTATGATGCCAGCAGCCGGGAGAAACCATTGCACGGTTTGCCCTCTTTAGGGAGCTCATCCTTAGACTTTGGAGCCTAAATGGTAGTGGGCAGTCCGTTTTCAGAGGAGTTTCCTTTCGCGACCACTCCAGATGTAGAAGAGCTCCCTGCTGGAGTTTTTCCACTGGACTACAAAATGAGATTCTTCATAAGAGGAACAAGTTTTTAAAGGGTCGGCAACGCGCATGTGATGCATCCGGTATTGCAAGAATCCACTCCGGTTGCGATGGTCGATTACAATCAGGTGGACAGCTCGCTTGTTTGCCACCGTCGTGTCATAAATAAAAAGTTAGTTATATGTAATACCGTTAGACTTTGTACTTCTTACATTTACAATAAAATTGATCTTGAATTCTTGGAAATGTATAGCCGAAGCGCTTCTTGTTACTGTGTACCGAGCTGATTCAGGCTACTGTTGATTAATCAAGAAATATCTATAGCGTCAATATTTTAGACAATATCAATAAAATGCATTATTAACTACATACTCTGTATAATTATATGAATATTGCTGAATTATTTTAAATTACTCCTAGCGCCATCTATTGCCGAGTAGCAAATACCAAATTCTCCGCAGTGAAATGATCAAATCTCGCGTTAAAATCATTGTCCAATTAAAACGCATTTAAAAGAACAAATTGATTTGTTTTTTATAGAACTAATAATTACAAACATGCACGTTATTAGAAACAAGTTATATTAATTTCCTATTGTTCCTGTTAACGTAGGTACCTATAATTCATGAGTAAAACGAATTCTGTTCTCTTGTATTGATAAATATTTATTTAAAACTAATCGATCGACACCGCAACATATTTTTTTACAATCGACTTATTTGCAAAGAGTAAATATATTACAGTTTAAGGTAACGTTATTATTCATTTATTGACACTATTCAATTTGATTAATGGTTTTAAAATGGTACTCCGCTATTTCTTATTTCTTCTATGATATAAGTAAGCTACGTTTAGCTAGTTAGAATTAGCTGCTGGGTTATTGGTTATATTATTATGTATTATTCATTAATAAAAACAACCCTGTTTATTTGCATATAAGTGCAAATGTCTTGGGGTAGGGGGGTTCCAGGTCGGCAACGCGCTTGTGATACCTATGCTATTGCTGGCCCCGCTCAAAAGACAGAAGACAAAAATGCATATTGTGCGTGATCCTTACAAGATAGGTCATATGAAATTGGCGTTTTATATAGAAAAAGTAAAACGAAAAAAATATTATGAAATTATACATTTAATCAATCGAAGTATGTACCATTATTATCTATGCAACTTTCGCCATTTTATAGGTAGTTCATTGATTCCATTGCTGATTAAATTATGGGAGCGAGAATCAAAAAAATCTTTGAAGGCGGTTTGGACAGCTTTATCAAAATAGAAATTTTTTTCCTTGCAATAAATTGTCCAAATTCCGAAAAAAAGTGGTAATCTGTTGGAGCAAGGTCTGGGGAGTATGGTGGGTATTGGAGACATTCCAACCGCAGTTCCTCTAATTTAGCGACCGTCTATCGTGAGGTATGGGGTCTAGCGTTGTTGCTGACTTTTTGTAGGTCTTTTTAAGATCTACAATTATCTAGAACATTATAATAATTTAATATATCTAGTATTATTTACTCAAGGTAAGCCATATTAAAGCGCCTCAAAAGCGTCTTTTTTCCGAATTGATTCACCATTATCGTCACTAATTATTTCATATGTTACTTTTTCTTACACTAGCTATGCCCGCCTCGGCTTCGCATGTGTAGCAAAGTAATATATATAACTTTATCGGCGTACGTCTGTAAAGTTCCCAGTCGGCGTGACTTTTTCCGGAATTTTCAACAATCATAGTCATATTTCAGCCAATTTACACAAAACTGTAATGAGTTATACACCTAAACCTTCTTCATGAATCACTCCGTCCACTGATGAATACCGTATGAAAATCCGTTAGGCAGTTTTTGAGTTTATCGCGTTCAGATAGATTTTATTTTATAATATGTATAGATAATATATCCTATAACCGATAAGACAGCTACGAATTAAAATAAAAAAAATGTAAATCGGAAAAGTGGTTTTCGCGTGAAAAGAACATAAACGGACAGGCAGACAGAGACACGTTGAGTTTTATAATATGTATAGATTAATTAGAAAGATTATATGTTAATATAGTTCTCTACGTTATACCATTTTTATCGTTATAAATTTTGGCGTATGGCGTAGTGGTTACAATATGACCTGATGTTAAGTGACGATGTGGCCGAAGATGATAACGTGGAAGACTGGCTCTCAAGTGCAGCTGCCGGAAGACACCTATTGGTGCTTGGGGACAGATTTTCAACTTGAGGGTGGTAGCTGACCAGGCGAGCATTAGAAAAGCCCTACCACCATGCTATGGTTTCCTCACGATGTTTTCCTTCACCGAAAGCTCAGGCTCATTGCAGGGATTCGACGTGAAGTCGTACACTGAGCTTCACCTATGCCGTATTGTGAATTTGTGGAATTGTCTCTCGGCCAGTTCCCTACCTTCCTACAACGTGGAGTACTTCAAACTTAACGTGAAGCATGGTGACCGCAACCCAATCCGGTACTTATCCTTATCCCTCTTAATTACTATATATACACTGGCTTATCCCGGCACGCCACTATAGTGGATGTTACACCTGGAGTGTAGCGGTCGCGATCCAGCCTGACATTGTTGTCGTGCCTTTGGTGTTGCAAGCGTCCATGCGTGCAGCGGTGACCGCTTATCATCATGCGGGCCGTATGTTTGTTTGTCACAATCGTGGTATAAAAAAGAGGATAGGGAACAGTGGCAACTGATTCACCGACAAGAGCTCACCTCTTAAATTAGAGAAGGTTTCCCAAGATGGAGTCTAGAGAGAATGAGTCTTTGACCTTAAACAAAAAGTAGAAAAAACAAGTACCTACCAAGTTCCATAAGAAGATAACTAAAATACTTAACAATACATCTCGAAGTCTTTGTAACAATAAATCAGTGTACACTTGAAACGATTTATGATACAACGGATAGCGAGTTTGATTCCCGAACGTAATCACAGCCTGGGGCCTTAAATTAGACGCAATTAACTTCGCATTTCTACAAACCATTTCGTTTTCGAAAATAACGTTTTTACTTTTCGAAAATTAGTGTCGATCCATATTATTTATTTCCCCTTTTGTTTTTTATAAATAATAATTTTGTATTCGAAAATTTCGAACATACAGGCGAGATTTAAAAAATCTTTATTTTTCTGGTACGTATATATAACAAGTTCAAGTTTTGCGGTTATTTAGGTAGATTTAGAGAGGTAGGGCACAGAGAAATTTTTTTGGAGAATTCTCTCTTTTTGGGGCAGCCCGACTGGTGGAATACGGAGGTATTCCCTCTCACAGTATTTCTGTAGGATGGAGATCCTACAGAAGATCGCAGCCAAATGACCTAGTGTTGTGTTTCTGCGGTGAGTAGGGTTTAGGTTAGAGAAGAAACATGTATATATGTATAGTTACTTTAGATCGAATGATAGGGAATCAGCCAGATCGCGACTTATTTGCATACGCGCAACAATCCGAGCCGAGGTTCGGCCACTTTAGCACCCTCGGATGTTTTTGCAAAGCTTTCGTGGCTGAGTTCCTTAAGCGCTCGCCCCCAAGCCCGGTAAAGCTGTAAAAGCCGTAAAGGCTCCAGGCTAAGGCTAACAGTGATTGTACACGATGCTTGATGTGTACACGAGTGTCGGGCGCGAAAACCGAACTGTTCGGGAGGGTATAGATTTTTAATATCTATAACGGTTTTGAGACGGTTCAGAAGGAGCCGCTCGTAAAGTTTCCCTAGTGTGTTTAAAAGGCTGATCGGGCGATAGCTATCGGGAAGCGAAGCTTTTTTGCCGGGCTTGACGCGCTTTACTCTGAGGCCCCTTCTTTACGGTAACCTCCATCTCGGCACAAACAAATAAGTTCGCTATGTCATCATATCTTTGCCGTACTGTGAAGCTATGGAACTGTTTCCCGGTCAGTGTGTTCCCTCCTTCCTTCAACATTGGGTACTTCAACATGTGGTACTTCAACATGGGGTACTTCAATATGGGTACTTCAACAGGGGGTACTTCAGCATAGGGTACTTCAACATCGGGGACTTCAAAATGGGGTACTTCATCATAACGTGCAGAAACATTTCAGTAGGCCGGCAAGACAGCGATGATTGACGATGGATTTGTAGTTGCCTCGGTGGCCACCAATGTTGTTGGACTGCACTGTGATTACCATCAGGTACAACGCAGTCACTTTTTCGTGCTACGATAAAAAAGTAGCTTTTACCTATACAAAAAATCTGCCTCACAAATAACACTTCAGTTCTACTAATTTTATTATTCAATAGCTGTGCCTCGCGGTTTCTCCTCCGTATAATTTAAAATAAATCGCCGATTGATCATTTATAATACTTCTGTATTGAAATTTTTTTTCGGGCCGCCAAGGTTATGCGTTACAAGTCACACGGCTCGTTCGCGCCACTACACCTGTTATGACATAAACCCGAGCCGAGTGTTGAATTAATTTAATTTTACATTATCTCCCAAAATATTCGTCCAAATAACATGCGATAAAGGACAAAGTTTATGTACATAAAATTGTCATGATGATGAAGTAACTTTCGTTCGTAAGGATTAATATGCCATGCTCAATAATAATGCTCATAAATCACTTTTCAATAAAACTTTTTCACAAAGTACTTTATTGTAGCTTAGCTTAGATAGCTTTTTAGATGTACTAAGTAGTAATATTTTTGTAGAACATTGTATTTATGTATCACTAAACATACGCCAGCGCACGCGGATAACTCAGTTACTTAACAAAAAATCAATATTTAAGGATATCTGAGAAGTGTAGCCTAATGGTAGTATGGCCTATAATATTCCTAGTGAATCTAGCTATAATATACAAAAATAATTTTTCGAATCCGACTGGTAGTTTCAGAGATTAGCGTGATTAAACAAACAAACAAAATAACTCTTCCGCTTTATATATTAGTATAGATATTAACCAAACCAGAAGCGCATAAAAGTCTCGACACTTCTGCGATCAAAAATATGTAATAATACTGATAGTATATTATCTACTATTTTTTAAAATTCACCCTCCCTTTCCATACCTGTTAGTTAAAGGAAAAATCAGTTAAATTACAAGGTAGCAACCGCGGTATGTATTTACGTAGGTCCCCATGAATATTCTAAGCGGTAATACGCTTAAGTTTTTTTTTTTTTAGTTTTGTAAGAAATAAAATGCTATTGAAGTAAATGTTTCGCTTATATTTTTCTAGTAACTACCTACGTAAAACTTGTGTATACAGAGTGTATTTAAAAATGAATATAGTGATTGTTTCGTTCTTTTTCTACAGTAAACGTCGCGTTAACATTTGTTTTTGAAAGGTGTGTTATCTATGAAAATATTATCATGTAATCAGTATATATTAATTCCCAAAGTGTACTAATTGTTTTGTAACGTCGCCATATCTTCGTTAATTCTTTATCAAAATTAAGATTATAATATCATTTTGAAACATATATTCCAAGCTCAAATTTCCATTTAATCGGGAAACGGTTGGACCGATATTGACGGGACTTTCACTGGCAGATTTAGGGTTCCGCTCAAAAAAATAAGCCTTTTTAGTAGTCCACGCGAGCGGAGCCGAGGGCTCAGCTAGTTTTGACTAAATATTGTATAAGAAAATAAGCACCTAAAAGTACTCATTGGTATCAGCCTGTATATCATCTACAGTCGTTTTATAAAGCGCACTGGTATAATAATTATGCTAACCTATAGAATATAGCAAATAATAATTACAATCTTAATTTTTATTTCACACACATAAATAAATATCTAGTTATATTTTTTAACTGTACTCAATACATTTTAGTGTACATTCTATGAGAATTTTATTTGGAGCAGTTAAATATTAGACAAACACCTTTCGCAAAACATGTACCTAGATACCTAATATTAATCTATACTAATAGGTATAATAAAGTGGAATATTTTTGTGTTTGTTTGTTTGTTTAAACACGCTAATCTCTGAAACCAGAACCAGATTCACGAGGAATAGTATAGGATATCTAACATTAGGCTACACCTCTCAGCTAGCCTTAAATATTGATTTTTGTTAAGTAAGTCGGAAGAAATAGCGCACCCTAACTGCTTTATCCGCGTGCCCTGGCGTAATGGTTAGTGATACGTCAATACAATGTTCTACAAAAATATTGCTCCATAGTACATCTAAAAAAAGTTTTCGATACAATATGCCTGTCTCTTATGCATAAGCATAAGTTTTATTGAAATTTGAAAAGTGATTTATGAGCATTATTATTAGGCATGGCATATTAATCCTTACGAACGAAAGTTACTTCATCATCGAGACAATTTTATGAAGATAAACTTTGCCCTTTACAGCATGTTATTTATACATATAGTTTAAAATTAAAATAATTCAACACTCGGCTCGGGTCTATGACTATAGGTGTTTCAAGCCCGGTAAAGCTGTAAAAGCCGTAAAGGCTCCAGGGCCCCTCAGGCTAACAGTGTAGTCAGTTCGAAAAAAAAAAAAAAAAAAAAAAAAACTATAGGTGTAGTATATATATATTGCGCAAAATAAATAAAAAAGTAACAATGTTACGTTACCGCGTTGTTCAAACCAGGGATGTTATGTATATCCGTATACGAAATTAAAACTATCGGACATCCGAAATTTAAAATATCCGTAACTTTAACCGTATCCGATATAAATGTTTCGGATAATTTTGGATAGGGCAAAATCGAATGATCCATTGTCAAAAACCAACACACATACACAACCACAGTTTCGGACGACTGTAACCAAACTATTCTAACGATGATAAGCGGAACCTTTAATTTTTTCGGGATACATTTTTAACTTATTATCTCAAAATGATTACACAAACATAACTGAATATCGATACATAATAACACCTTAACGGGTCGGACAGATTTTTTACATATTGTAAAATTCTTCGAAAAATGTAATATCCATAACCGAAACAATCGGATATCTGAAATAATTTTATATCTGTATCCGTAACCGAAACCGATTAAATGCTCTTTAGATATTTGTATCCATATCCGAAACCCCATATCCACAACATCCCTAGTTCGAACCCAGCCCTCCCCCAGCCTAGTAACGCATCGTAACGTTTTACAAGACCCCCACTCTCCCCAAATTTCATTACGTAATACTTGAACATCCCCTCTCCTGTGAAATCAGTCACAGTGACGTAGCCCGTTTTGCAGTATCATCGACGCTATATTAATAAATCTATAGTTATCTCTGTTGATTCGCTATTTTCAAATTTCCTGATAGTCCTCTCTCATAGCGGAGACCGATTACGAATGGGCATGATATTATTTTTGTTCTCATTGTATGTCTGGATTTCACTCAAAAACGGCTTGACAGATTTTTATGATTTTTTGTACACAGGATTCTTATGTCACTGGTTAAATAATAAGCTATAAGAATTAATAATAATATTTTTATAAATCTACGTAACATACGCGTTCAGAGTGGCTAGTTAATTCGTATTTCAATGACGTTGAGATATTTAACCATTCCATTAATTCATATAAAAATAGTCATGGCTAAATGCAACAATTTTATTTCGTTTTTTTTTTCCTCTTATAAGGGTCCCGAAGTCAACAAGGGACCCTTATAGTTTCGCCATTCGTCCGTCTCTCTGTCCGCGGCTTAGCCCAGAGATTCTTAATACTAGAAAGCTGTAATTTGGTATAGGTATATTAATCACGCCAACAAAGTGTTAAATAAAATCTTGAAAAAAAAATGTTTTTAGGGTACCTCTCCTCGTGAATTAGGAAGGTTTTTAACCTGGTCTAGCTCATAGTGTGAGGTGTTGTTGGATAGGTCATTCAAAAATACTGCGGGTAACTTATGTGAAAACCATTTTCGATTCAGAGTTCCGTTTGCGAAATATTAAGCTTTAAATTACTAATTTTTGAAAGAGTCAGATGCATTTTCTAATGCCCTGAAAACGCTAAAACCTGTTAAATATGAAAAAAAATAGAATTAACACGCATAATATCCTTTATATCGATTTAACGTTAGTTATCCGTTATAAGTGAAAGATACATTTATGTCCATCCGTCCGTCCGTACATGTTAATTGTGGTACTCGGATTTGTTGATTATAGGGGATTCGAATCCCGGTCAGTTCCCACGGACGTGTAGCGCTGTATGATGTATTGGAATGCTGTGGTTGTTGTAGAGTAACTATATTTCAACGATATGGTGGGATAATAATTATTTTTTAGTCACACTGAACTTGGCAGAACATATTTGTAGGATGAATATCAACAGGTGGACAAAACGTTTAACAGAATGAATACCAAAGTACGAGAAAAATGAGTCCAAGTAAAAAGACGGAGATACGTTTTCAGTAACAGACGTGGACCATATTGCATGCGAAAGGCACAGGATAGAGATGTATGAAAAGGTTTAGGAGAAAAACCTACGCCACAGAGGCGACTACTATATAACTAGGTATTTTAAATAATATTTGTTTAACGTAGGTAAATCTATCGTGTAATTCCTCCGGAGCCACAGTTTTATGGAATCCTCCAACTCGGCACGAACAAAGAAATTTGCTAGGTACGCCTTATATTTGCCGTACTGTAAGGCTGCGGGACTGTCTCTCGGCCAGTGTGTTTCCCTCCTTCCTACAACATGGAGTCCTTCAAACATAATGTGAAGATATATTTGAGCAGGCCGGCATGACAGCGACGACTATCGATGGATTGTAAATCCCGCGGTAGTCGCCGATGTTATTGGATTGCACTGTACTCACCATCAGGTACGGTGTAGTCACTTTACCTTGCTTCATTAAAAATTGAGTAACAAATAAAGGCTATTTTTATTTATTTACTAACAATGCCTGCGGCTCCGCTCGCGTGGACTTCTAAAAAGTTTTTTATTTTTTGTGCGGTACCCCATGTATTTTTCTAAAATCAAAGAAGCTTAAATTATGACCTATAACATCAGCTATCTGCCAGTGAAAGTCCCGTAAAAATCGGTTCAACCGTTTCGGAGATTTCTGGAACAAACAGACAGAGACACTAATTTTATAATGGTTTTTTTTTTGTTATAGGTACCATGTACACTTTCATATGCATTTAGTAAGAACCTTTTATTTAGACATTACAAACAGACTCTTCTATTTTATTATATGTATAGATTTAACATTGCAAAGTAGCGGCACTTTGTATAATGGTTGGTAAACACAGTACAATCGAAAAAACAACAGCAAGCACCGATGAGATGAGTAATCCATCATCAGTCACCGCTGCAATGCCGACTTGAAAGAAGAATATACTTATACTTACTCGCTGGTAATTTGTACTCGACTAGGTCGCGACCACCATGCACATAGTGACTCTTTTTTATTTTGTCGCGTTTCGGTATCAGTTTGTGTATACCCAGTAGCCGAGAATCTCGTAGTCCGACATGAAAACTATCACCGATGATACATCGATTTCCCAATTTATGAGGTACAGTGCAGTAACATAGACGTGCTACTATAAAAAAATATACACAGCACTAATTTTGCACAATACGTCACCTGTTTAGCTACAGATATACTGCTATTACGCATGACGGTGACGCGAACTCGCAAGATTTCACCGATACAGCGAAGAAGCGAAGCGTCTAACGCGTACAGCACACGTTCAGATATATACGATGTGTTATACGTGTATAAGTGTATATATGTATTCGTGTACACAGGCCGCTGCGCCAGTCTGTTATCAGAACAGTACGTGCTATAGATATATATACTAATAGATATAAATATACAATTAACATTAGCATGTCGGTAACGCGACCCATAAGATTTTCCCCTACCAAAAAGTGCTCAAAGGGCTAAAGAAGTTTTCACTTAAAAAAAAAACTTCGTAAACATACTGTATATTTTTTTCTATATAATTTTTATAATTTTATATCATTATACTCCAAATTTAAGCACACGTATTACAGTTATGAAAATTAAATTATTTGACAAAACCAAAGGAGTCGCCAATTTGCGAACCGAGAATATGGTCACTCTTCAAAATAAGACCTATGTAGTACTGGAAACAAAATGATTTTGTTTTTTTTTGAGATTTTTTTAGATAATTGGGTAGTAATCAAAGCTGTTGATTTAGGTGGATATGTGATTTATTTTAATTTTTTCAAGACAATTACTAAAATTGGATTAACATGTACCACTAGTTTACTTATTGGTAATTTTTAACGATTTCAGAGTTACATATAGGCACTCCCTTTGTACAAAATCGGTCGGGTATTAACGAAAAATTATATATTATTAAATTATTTTTTATACGATTTCTAAAAGAATTTTTAATAATTTTTTTTATCCTATCAATTGCAGAATGACGTATAATTTTCGTGTATAAAGATTCATAAAAATCGGTCATTCTATTTCCATGTTAAATACAGACATACAAACAGATATTTATTATAATACCAAATTCAATATCAGTGACTTATATAATACCTACTTATTATAAAACTTGGAAGTTAAAAAATACATTACAGGGATAATCATAGATTTATCAATGTCTCCTATATTATTCTCCTCTTCGTCATTACTTGTGACGTCACTTTCCTTTTGGTACTTTGTACCTAAATCACTTCATGGCCCTTAAACCACAACTGAAACTACTTACACATATTCATTTATAAACTAAACTTCCACCTTAATCTCGAGACGATGATCATTCAAAAGTAACAATTGAGTAAACGCCATCAAATTCATTTTTAATTGCAGGTTCGCTACAGATAACGAAATGATAGTAGCCATCTTACTTTTAAAGTATTTAATCGTATAATCTGTAATTATAAACTACTGGCTTTTTTATTCCCCTTCACAGTTATCTAACGTTACCCAATTGTTATATATGTGGAAAGATTGATGATGTGCATCACTTACTGATGGAGTGTGTCAAGAACAAGATCGAAAGGGAATCGCTGGTGAATAGCATGAATTTAAACTGTCAAGATATAGGTGTTTTTCACAGCATTTTGCAGAACCTTATTCAGATGATGCCAAGATGTTGTATGACCTTGTAGTGCTAACTCATCAGCGACTCTCCTGATGTGATGTTATAAAGGATGGTGTACAATGGGACTAATATATTCGGTAGAATAAAAGTCCCAAAAACAATAACAAAAAAAGTTATCTATGGTTAAAGTTAGACTTTTTGATAATAAGCAATGATCGTTTTTTTTATTCCACAGTTTTTAGGTTTTAATTTCCTGGCTTTATTATTAACGCGTTAATTGTCATTGTGTTCTTTTCTTTCAAGGTTATGTAGATACCTATAATCTACGCGCAAAAATGGTTGATAGTAATGTATTTATGAATACATATTTATGTCACAATGAAACCTTGGTAGAGATTTTTTCCAAAATTCCAATACCATTTGACCGATGTACCAACTTATCGGCAGATCTGTAGATTGTGCGGTCAGTCTACTTATCTACAAAAATAGCCCTTAAATCTACCTATTTTTCAAAATATTAAGAGTCCAACTGTATACTGTGTCTGATTGAGATATGACTGAAACAATTACAGCTGTTAGTCCTTATTTTTCTTGGTAGGTAAGGTCAACAGAGTACATTTATACATAAAAAAGAAGTAGGGTCACAGAGTTATTTGTATATGATAGGGTGAATTATGTTGTGTTGTAAATTTAAGATTATTATTTAAACTTCGTTTAAAAATAATACATAGGTACTGTTTCACTAATGTTGAGAGACTGTTTTCTTCTATTAATAATTTAAAAACCTACCAGAAAAAAGATTCTGCGCAGACAATCTAGAAGGATTGTTGTGTATCGTACTAGAAGATTAACTTAAAATAAACTGGCATACTAGGAGCGAACATTTAAATTTAAATATACTCTACTTTAATTTTAAACTTTTATTCTATCGCATCAAATATTTTTCGTTCATCTGTAGCATTACTTTACATTGTCGCAAATAAAATTGAATTTTATGCCGTGCAGTCAAGGATTTTAATCGTAAATTCGGAACTTAATAATTTTTAAATAGCATTACATTACATTGTCGCAAATAAAATTGAATTTTACGCCGTGCAGTCAAGGGTTATAAAACCACTCAATAACTTTTATTTAATTTACATATTTTTATCTTCAAAGTCTGTTGAACAGAAACACAAACACCGCTATTTAATTACTATAGTTAATATTTGATAAGTATTAAAATCAAAAAATATCAACAATTGGGTATTAGAAAAAAAATATATGATTTTTTATGTACGTTTATATGTATTAAAGCTTCATCATATTCAATTATGGTTAAAGTCAATTGGAAAAACTCTTAAAACGTTTTTTTTTTATAAATAAACAATTCTAAATTATTATGTTTTAAAAATAATCACATGACTACGAACGCGCCACGATTGGTCGCCAGGTTTGTGACGTCATAATATTAAAGGAATTTCATCGATTAAGAGTCAAAGCACTGTATCAGGTATCTGCTACAATGAGTAGAAATTAACATTGTGACGTCACACGCGCTCGGATTTATTCGGGAACGATCGGCGCGTTTTCGGTACTGAATTAACTTTTGAAATATTGCGAAAAAAAAATAGTCTGCTATAAAACATATACATACTTATATGATCTTTCCAATTATAACAAAAAAAAACAAATTCAAAACCCAATTCAATAAATATTTTGACGACATACTGTAATAACTAAGCGCATGCTGACTTAAATTTGAAACTCAAATAGATCCATGATTGGTTTCCAGCGCAGCTTCAACAGCGCAGCGGAGACCAAACATTAAACTATGGAAACCAGCATATTATTTTAAAATACTGTCTTGTAGAATTACATTTTATTAATTCTATAATCAATAATTATTTTAAATTTATTGTTAGATAAAAAGTTCGCATTCGCCGTGTATAGCTAACCATAAAAAAAATTCACAGTAAAAAAGGCGCACTCCAAGTTCCGCCATAACTATTAAATACAGCGGCGCGGTCTAGTAATAGAGTAATTATTATAATAGACTTTATTAACCGCACCTAATCAAAATACCTCTACACTAGTAAATGAAAGTATATTTATAATCGCAAAAACATGCTTCTTGCAAGATAAAAAAGAAGTTCTCCTTCTTTTCACAAAGCGACTTCTTTAAACGTTAACGGTAAATACAATTATCAGGTGTTTTGGCGGGATCTTTGACAAATAAAGCATTTATCCACAATCTCACCTGATAATACTGTATTCTTCTTCTTTTTCCTAACTTGGCAACCGGTCTTCTTTATTGAAGACCATTATTGCCATTATCGAGTGTGTATTTTGTGTATCCGATGGTGGCTCCCTTGTTAGAATTTTCTAGGGAGTTTTTGTGGCATCTCAGAATTCATGATCCATGTTATTCCATGGAATATGTTATCCATGTTTCCAATTCACTTCACTTATGCACAATAACCAAACTTTATTATACATAACACCACCTGTATTACAAAATATAGGGTAAAATACACAAATTTATTAATAAAAAATAAAAACCAATATATGCCAGTTTGACATCCCGCCAAAAACCCCTAATACTGTCTTATTGGGTATTGCGCTTGATTCAAAATTACAGTGGGGTCCGCAAATTAAAACCTTGGCAGGAAGATTAAGTTCTGCTGTATTCGCAGTACGTAAGATTCGCCAGTCAACAGATAATACCACTTCTAGGTTAGTCTACTTCGCTTACTTCTATAGCTTAATGTCTTACGGTATTTTGCTGTGGGGTTCAGCAGCTGAGGTAGACACCATATTCATATTACAAAAGCAATTTGAGAAATATACATGAGACCTCGTGAATAACTAAGGTACATTTTCCAGGAATTTAATATCATAACTTTGTCCTCCCAATACATTCTTTAATGTATATTCGTAATAACTTTTACATGCTAGATTTTGTCAAAGATCAGCACAGTTTTAATACTAGAAACAGGCATAAATTAGTCTTACCGCTTTTTAGACTTAGTAAGATCAATAAAAGTTTTTTGGGTAATAAGTAGTGTTAGGTTTTATATTAAGATTCCTAAGCATATTACTGACTTGCTAGACAATGAGTTCAAGGATCATGTCAAGCAGGTTTTACTGGTAAAAGGTTATTATAGGGTGGATCATTATGTGAACGATAGTGATGTCTGGACGTGACTCCCTCTCTGTGCATCCGTTAAATTATTATTATGATTATTAACTGTAAATATTGTTTGTAAGTACCTACAGTTAGAAAAAAAATAAGTCTGATCTAGTTTCTTGCCAGTTCTTCTCGATGACTGGGATGTTTGTTCGAACCGGTAATAGTGTTCGACGTTCATAAGTGCCTTTTTGGGGCCTAAACTGAATAAAGATTTTTTTTATTTTGATTTTGATGTTAGGTACCTTAGCATGCCTAAGTTTAAAACAGCCCTATTGACTGGGATGTACCTACTGCTCATACATTTGGGCTGGTGCTCCTTCTTACCAGCTTTCTCTTTTTGACTCCGTGCATGGTACGCGAGCTTATTTATCTACTTATAAAGGCACACATTATAGGCTATTAACTAAATAATGTTAAAATGCTTTTGATTGGCTTATAACACAAATTTTCTCGTAACTAATGATGACCTTCACAAAATTCATCGACCTAAGAATCGGTGTTTATATGTAAAATGTACTTATATGTATAATATAGAGTGGTCTGAATGTTTCTGTTTAGCTACACAACGAAAATGACATCAACCTTAACCAGAATGACATCTGATATAATCTTATGGGTTGATCGAAGTAAAGTATTAGGTACGCCAAGCCTGGAAAGAGCACTGGCTCGCTCTCAAGTGTTATTACGAGTATGTATGTTGTATGTTTGAGCTGTTGCAGTTTTTTTTACAAAAAGTTAAATTTGTGTAATATACTTACCAGCATATAAAATGACATAATGTATATAATACTAATATTTTTAATTGCATGTCGGAATCGATTTGGAATTAAATTAATGTTGTCTATAAAATCTATATTAACATGAAGAGCTTTATAATATTTGATGTTGTTGTAGGTACTAAAGCGACACATGACGGCTATTGGACAGTTGAAACTTAAAAGAGACGTTTTTTATAAAGAAGGGTATGAGATATGTTTTGATTTCGACTACGGATATTGATGTTGAGCTAACCTCAGCAGTTGTAGACAATCTATTGCAGAATGAATTATTTTATGAAGGTAAATTAATTCACTTGCTTGCCTTCTACTGGAGAAATGGGAGATTTTGAAGTGCTATTCGCATTGTCGATGATTATGATATAATAAGCGGTCTAAACCCTTTAGAACTTCGGAAAACCTTTTCGATATAATGCCCAGTTGAAACCGTGGGCACAGTTAGTTAGATTATAAGTTTTCATTAAACGGTTAGTCTAATATGTAGTTTTAAAATTACCTGCTCGACAGTTATGTGAATAAGTATGGTAGGTACTAACGAGGTTTAATGATGTTTAATTCTGTTCCATACATTAGGTATAGGTACATATTAATAATAACGTAGGTATCTATCTAATAGTTTAAAATTGGCATATTTAATCAATCGTAAATCTGCAGTTAATACGGGAAGATTGTCCAAAACAAAAGAAAGTAGATTATTGTTCTGCATTTCGATTGTAAGTAACAAATGAATGCCTGGTTTGAATTACATGCCATTGCAAAGTTTTGCAAATAAATCTAAACCGCATAGAGCCTTCATTGAGGGATATATTTATCTCGATGCATTGAGGGCTCACAGCGGCGCGGCATTGCGCTTGCGCACGGCAAAGAAAATATCAAGTGTCAGCGGGAACCAATCGCGTGTTCGCTCGCCCCCGGCCGGTCACGATTCGGCGGATTCCATATTTGAAATCGTATACTAACGCTTTGTTGTTCGTTTTTCGAATTTATATTTGTGTGCGCGTGAACGTATATACTCCGTAGATACATATTTAGTTATGACGTCATAATGGGTTGGGTTCTTTGACAGATATTATGTAGATAAAGTTGACACAATAGTTGGATTTACATAATTATTTAACCAGTTTAGTACTACTTATAACTGTATAGGTATATAAGAAAATATCTGATGTTTTCTTTATAATTTGTTTATAGAGATGTTTTTTTTAAGCAATGATGGCTCAGTGGTAGTGTGTACGGACACGGTGTGAGCCTGAACTTTCAGTGAAGGAAACTATCGTGATGAAACCAGCAGCAGCGAACCAGGGGTAGAGCAAGAGGTACAGTCGTTCTAGGCGCCAGGTAGCAAGGAGTGCCAGAATGCCAAATGCGAAAAACCATGTCGAAGTGAATAAAATAAAATTAAACATATCTGAATGGCGAGGCGCCCGCACGTCTTATGGTAAGACTAGGTGTCTCGCGGTTTCACCCGCGTAAAAAGAAATCGCTGATTGATGATTTATAATACTTCAATATAGACGTAGTTTTAATAGGTAAAAAAAACGACAGATTCCCTCCTACTCCCGAGAGATCTATATTTGGTTCTGTATTGCCCGTTGGTTGTTTATACTAGGAGAACAGAACAAAACAAGGGATCAATCGTAAGATATTCCACGATAATCGTTCGACAAGGACGCAATTATTATCGAATTTAAAGTCCAAGATTTATTTCACTGATCTATCAATTAAAGTTACGGACGCATTAGGTTTGACCCGAGAATATCAAAAGTGTGTTTCGATCAATCATTGTATTTTTTTTGTGAGCCATTTTCTTACAGCCTTTCCGAAATCCTTATACACTACAGATATGCAGATTAAATAGGCCGCAATACGACTCAATAAGGTTGAAAATAGCTTGTTAGTTTGTAAAAACGAAATGACGTAGTATTTCTCTGTAAATCAATCCAAGGAACGCACGGCCCGATGATTAACTAGACAGACGTTACCTCAGGGTAAGCCGTTCGATTCTCCTTTAAGACATCAATCAAATATCTTCTATTTTTACGACTATGTTTGTGGTTAATTTTCTTCGTATTACAAGAAAAACAAAAGAGTCTTATGTGGATTTCTGAGCATTTCATGAAATTGTACGATTTTAATTTGTAATGAGACATAGATACATGCTATACCTACCTACTAAAAATAATTCTTCAAATATTATATTATCTAAGTATTAAGCATTAAGTACTTACGTTGGTACCTACCTACACACTTATAAGTTTTAGGTACAGGTTAATACTTATGATCTATAAATATATTTGCTACAAAATATTTGTTATTTTGTATGGGTTAATAATATGAACCTATCTAAGTATACCTATAGAAAAATTGTATAGATATTGGTTTGTGAGATCCATAAACTCCAACACCGTTTGAGCGATCACTATAAAAGTTAAGAAATTAAAGTGCTTTTAAACGGAGAAGGTTTTATGCCATCTCTGAATGTAATAGGTGACGCTGGTGTCAAGTTATTGACTACCTGAAAGACCAGAAGAACGTATGTGGAGTTCGCTATTTATTTGCCTATAAATGTGAAAGTACGTTGTTTGTATGTTTATCCATCAATCACGCTTAAACGGCCGGACAGATAGGTATATCTTTTTTATACTATATATAAAAAAATAAAATGTTTCTTATCTAAATAATTATATAAAAAAATTAGGGCACAGATAAATTTCTTTGGAGATTTATCTCTACTTACCCGATATCCCATCATTTCCCAATCGTATTCTTAAATATTTTTTTTACTTTAAGGTTACAATAATACGAGTGACCTGCAAAATGCAGCATTAATATTTGAGTAAATCGACCAAAGTTTACGATAAATGTATAGTAGGTATACTACAAATAATACCTAGATACATTCCCTATATCATGCCACACATAATATCTACTTACCTAAAAAAATATACTAAATCATGAGGTACACCTCCTAGTTCCAAGCAAACGGCTCATTAAGAAACTTCGTGGTTAAGCTACTAGATGGCGATAGTAATATTAAATTATATGTTTTAAATAGTTAATATTATTGTTATTCGTTGCGTAGACTACCTACATTATTCGTTGTTGTAATAATGACCACCTATATTTATTGGACTCGAGTTATTATCTGTTGTCTTCACGATCCAACAGCTCGAGCGAGAATGTTATAATTCCGCGGTTTTTACAGCTTCACCCGGGCTTGGGGGCGAGCGCTTAAGGCACTCAGCCGCGAAAGTAAGGCAACAAGTTCCAAGGGTGCCAAAGTGGTCGAACCTCGGCTTGGACTGTTGCCGCGATTGCAAATAAGTCTCGATTGACAATTCCCTATCCTATCCTATTCCGAAATGCGATCTAAACTAACTATACATATATGCATGTTTCTTCCCTATGTCATTTTTGGTCAACACTAACTAGGCAAAATAAAAGAAAGAAGGTCCTTTAACGTCCTGTGTAACGTTTGTATGTTGGAAGCTAATGAATGCAATGTCACTGTATGGCGCAAGCGGCTGCTTGGCTCAAGGGCTCCATGCCGGAGGAATGGATCTAGACTTGATTTGTCGCAGGAGAGGGTGAACGTGGCGGATGTGCGGGAGCAAAGTTAACCTCTCGTCCCTTGCGGAGGGAACGGTGGTATCGCGGGCGTGGGCACGAGCACGCTTGATTTACAGGGATGGACGCGTAGTAGTCGTTGGCTTTCTCCATGCCATCTCGTTATTGGGGTCGGTAAGGATATTCCGCGATCCGCGTTTTGCCTTCGAGGCATCGGACACTAGGGTGTAGTTCGCGGCGGCTACGACTAACGGGTAACTAACAAACGCACTGACTACGAAAACTCTATAGAGGGGAGGCCCATATCTCTATGGAGCTCATCGTTCCGAACGTATGGTGGAGGATCGAGTAAGTGGCGGAGAAATCGGTTTTGCACTCTTTGCAATAGGGCAAAATTGTTTTTGGACATATGTGCGAACGCGGCGCAACAATATGTTAAGATCTGGCGGACACACGTCTTGTAAAGTGTAAGCCTATGTTCTAGGGGCGTTTTGCTTACTTACCGATATTCCACGGCTCAAGCGAGAACCTTTAAGTCGGTCAATGTTTGCTTATAAAGTGCGTACGGTCACAGAGCACATCTGTTTGGCATAGCGCCCAGCCAATAAGTAAAGTGAAAGTCAATAGTACGGATACTGTCATTAATACGATTTCCACAACTACATCGGTGACTCTCAGACATATAATATTAAATAAATAAGTAGTATGTTATTTAATATGACGTGTTAGTAAAGGAAGCCGGCTCTTCATAGAAGTTGCTCTTATTTTATTTTAACATAGGTAACATTAAAAATGTAGGTAAATATACCTAACTTCTATGTCATATAGAACACGCACCCACTGTTTAATTTTTTACTAGGTAATAACTTCAAGATTGGAATAAAATTAGATTCACTGTTCAAATTACCCGGTATAAATCACGATAATTAATTTCAATAATGCCTTTACAATTAAACTAACAAGGCAGGCAAAGTCAGTATGACTTAATACCGTTTAATTCTTATGTATTAGACGTTCTTGTCATAATACTTTGTTATTAGTCTCCTTTCATTTACTATTACCGTTATAAACCTTGTAATTGGTATAAGACATAATCGAATAGTACGTCGACGTTGTTAGTTCGATTGGGGTCTTAATAATTGATTAAAACTCTATTGTCTGTGGCAATGTGAGTGGTCGCCATTGTAATTTTAAAATGGCGTGGGTCGTTGGGAGTTGAATTCCGGCCCGGATCTAGGGGGAGGGCGGGCAAACCGAGGTAGTTTCAGGGGGCGCCAAAATCATAATATAATATGGTTGAAAAAAAAACTTGCTTCACAAAGCGCCTAGCATCCAGCGCACGTTGTTCAATCATTTGTTCACTTGATTGTAAAACGTCCAGTTGGTTTTTGAACAATTCCTAAGGATTCAATCCGAAATGCGCTGTTAGATTGTTTGCAACATCTAATGGCGGGAATTCTAATTTATTAATTTTACAAATAATTAACGTTAAAAAACATTTTTTAATTGTTTTTCACTAGTCATATTATTTTTATCATATTCATTCCAGAATTTTTTAGTGCGACCCAACGTATCTACGGAATAAAACTATCAAAAACACTAGTCTTTAGTAAGATTTGTCTTATACCATTACGAGATTTAGCGTAATAAATTAAGGTAGGTACTTATACCAACCTACTGTTAAAAGCGTCAATATTATGATTTCCAACCTAATTGTACTCAGGTGACTAGTTACTTCGATCTTTCCTCTCAAATATGTAAACATCTAATTAATCTTTTATAAATGTACCTAACTCGTCGCGTTAAGATTTTCAACTTGCACTAGCCGATTGCAAAGTTTTTTTAACACGCTTTTATTTACTTCACTTGTAACTAATTAACACACAATGTAATAAAATTTTACAAGTCAATTTTAACCTTCTTTTAATTGTCGTATCGGAATAAAACTTTGTATGTAAGTATATGTAGTTCGGATGACAACACTGTAATTTGGTATCTTGGAGCTTATCTGATCATATGATTTATTTTGACACGTCCAATAGATTGGGCTTGGTAACGAGGGTCTGGTGATGGATGCATGAGGTGAATAGTGGAACTCTTTAGTGGCTACTAACAAATCCCTCGAGATTAGGCCCATATGCTTTGTTTTCACAAGTCAAATATACTGGGCTTGTTAACGAGATGTTATTATAACACGAAGAAAATGTATAAGTAATTTTTAGTGCGCGATTAAAGCGTGTTTTAGTTTAGTTTAGTTCATCGTATCATAAAAATACTTTATTCAAAATATTCCCAAGTAGGTATCCACCAGTTCAGAAAAGATCCCTGTCATCGAGAGGAATCTGCAAGAAACTAGGTCGGGTTTACTAATACCTAGAATCGACTTTCTTTTTTTTGTTTAAATATTGGTATACTTATCTATAAATACTGTAAAGTCATCATCTTCGGGGTTAGCTTATTTCTATTCACTGCAGGGCCCCTTTAACGCCATTCACCGCGTCGCCGGCCCCAATCGGGCCACCGGCGCTAAAGAGAGAGAGTCTAGTACAACCTCGACTGTCTCCCAGACGGCTGAACCAGTGCAATGGGAAGACGGGCCCCCCGAGCCATCCAACCTTGGTTCAGCATGGTAGAGGGGAAGACAGAACGTCCTCCTATCCCTACCAAAACCTTCTGCGCCTGAACTCATCCAGGTCCCGGTGAAGATAGAAGTGCTCCTCTCTTGGCTCGGGTGGGTGGCCTGTAGGCAGCGCTCCCCATTCATTTCTGTCATGTGCTGGCCTTGTCCAGTTCTCTCCGACAAGATTTTTATGCTATCGACTCATCTCGTCACCGGCCTTCCTATACTCCATTTGCATTTTCTCGGCCACCATTCCATCAACTTGATGTCAACCTGCCATATACTTATTACATATATAAAAATAGGTACAATTCATCGTAATTTTTCGGCACTTCTAGATATCACTATCATTCACATTATCGATAATAAGCCGGTAGCTCAGATGTGTGATCATTCTTCTTATGTTTTTTTATTCAGACAATATTTTTAGTAGGTAGCTGATCTGTTCAAGAAACTAGTGTAATACGAAGCGAGATGACACTTAGGAACATGGGCGTAGCGTACGATCAGAAGGGGGTGCTGCCCACTCACCATAGCAAGGTGTTGATATTAAGCGTGTGGTAAGTGTGCGGACGTAAAACGTCCCTCAAACGCGGCGTGAAGAGTCATTCCACCAGGCCAGTATGACGACGACGACTGTCGATGTAATCTGTTACCGACGGTTGCTTTTGTTTTCGGACTGTACCGTACTTTAATAGTAATTCTCCCTAACCTGATAATGGTAAATAAAAAAAAAAGATACTTTTGGGGCACTTAAATGGCCTGCAGCTTGTAAAGGTTACACGCATAAATTATTTTACATTATAGCAGGTTTTTGACTAGCAATTTATTACGACAACAATATTATCTGTGTTAAATATATTATATATCATTAGACATCTGTCCCAGTTGCAATAACATTCATAATTAACTGATCTTAATATATAGGGTATCATCTCAATCCGTGTATATGCGTACATACCCACCGCCCCGCGCCCCGCAAACCATCAGGAGGGTCGCGCTTACAGCGGTTGGCATCGCTTACAGCGGTCGGCCTATATAACTATAAAAGGCGCAATTAAATATAAAACAACTTTTCAAAATGTAGATTCAATATAATGTCAAAGTACGTACAAAATACAAATGTTTAAAGGTACACAGAAAATATATATGCAAATATATCATTACATTTATGTATAATACTTAATTATTATTTTTTAAATATACTTAACTATATAATAATTATTATTAGCATTATTAGTAAATAGATTTTAGTCAGTCACACTACAACGCTAAACAACACAAGCACCATAGACAACCAAAAAAAAAAAAAAAAATTATTATGCATTCTACCATTTTTTTCTTACCATAAACAAAATCAGTACAATGAGTCAATAGACAGACACATATAATTTACAACCAATCAAAAAATAATACTGAATAACTTTTATTCTATAATGTGTTGTCAGCCAATCAACCTACGTAACAACGCTTGCTAGTTTTTGTTTTTAAGAATTATAACATCATAATAATAGCATCATAATATAGCATTCAGTAATTGTCCTACAACTGGACAACGCAGCGAGACGGGAGTCGGAAACAGTGTCTATTGTAGTCGATTTATTAACTGAAGTCTTCACCATCCAATAGCTCGAACGAGAATCACTTAAAGCCTTTTTTTTTCACTGACTATACTGTTAGTCGTAAGGGCCCTGAAGCCTCAGATGGCGTTTAGAATTTTACTGGGCTTGGAGCGGTTATGACACTCAGCCTCGAAAGCGAGGCAACAAGCTCCAAGGGTGCCAAAGTGGCCGAACCTCGGCTTGAGCTGTTGCCGATCCTGCGAAAAAGTCGCGATCATACCAATTCCCTATCCAAAGAAATTCGAGCTAACTAACTATAGATATATATACATGTTTCTGCCTTCTGAGAGGAAGTAAGAAACATGTTTACATATATGTATTTAGTAATCTGTCAATTTATGTCTAAACTGGACAAAGGAACTAGAAAAAAGGACACTAACCTATATACTGGAGTGGTATCACTTAAAGCAGTCTAAAAGCTCACCTGTTTCTATCGCGCTCAGCCATGAATGCGCGGGTCAATAGTCTTTTTCCATAATCACATCGAAACGATTCTCAGACATATATTATAAATAGTATCTTATTTATTATGACGTCTTGGTAAAGGTTGTTAGACAAATGCACGTAGATTAATTATCAAACAAAACATTACAATTTTGTATCAATTTCAAATCCAACCCCAAACAGTTATGGCACACGAATTGTACCAGAATAGTTGATATAATCAATTTAATTATATATATTAAGCAATAATACTTATATACCTTCATGTATAGCGGCGCACGGTAATTTGAAACTGTTATAAATTATATCAACTTATAAGCTGACCCGTGCGAATACATATCACATTATAAAATGTAAGCAATCTGTCAGCTGTCATTTATAAAACAGATTGTTAATAGATGGCGCCTACTACATGGTATACCTTATTCGTCATGCGAAGACTTACATGACACGTTCATAGAACGTAAATTGTTACGTCGTGCAAATTATGACATAACCTAAAAATCATGCATTTCGACTATCAATTATCATTTTAAAAAATATTTCATACTGAAAAACGCTATAAAAACATTTTGCCTGATAAAATCCTAAATAACTTCCTCTATAGAACGTATGATTTCTTGCGTATTTTTTTGTTACTACGCAAGTCTTCTTACGATTAATCAATAATAGTTGAATATTATCTTTTTATTATAAATGCCATCTCTAATGATTTCTTTAATCATTATTTTAACGAAAATATTATTTTTAAACTATTTTTCGTCTAGAGCGGAGAACATAAGCTTTAAAATAATGCTTGAATCATTAATTTTAATGAAGAACTAAGGAAGTTATGGCGTTGCAACGGGATACAATATATAGCGACAGTAATTTCATCTATAATATTCGTGATTGAGAAATTACAGTCGAAAATTAACACAAATAAGTTTTATTTTCCAGAAATTAATGTAATATAGAATCGTTTTATGTGTTTTAATAACATTTGTTATATGGTTAAAGCAGCACATCTATATAATGCTTCATAAGAGCATATTCTTATATACAAGTAGTCCTCTATGTTACGGCGTGTTCATAATCGAATCGACGTAACTTTAGTCGCCATACAATACCCAAGGTTTAGGTTCCCTAAGATTCTTAATTCTTTTATTGATCGTTATAAGTTTGGCGTAGTGGCCACAACCTCACTTGATGTTAAGTGATGATGTGGCCCAAGATGATAATACGCTAAGCCTATTGTAGGACTGGTTCTCAAGTGCAGCTGCCGGAACACACCTATTGGTGCTTGGGGACAGATTTTCAACTTGAGGGTGGTAGCTAGCCAGGCGGGCATTAGAAAAAGCTCTAACACCATGCTATGATTTCCTCACGATGTTTTCCTTCACCGAAAGATCATGCTCATTGCAGGGATTCGAACTCACGTCAATCGACGGAGTACAAACAACCTCTGGACCATCATTGCTTCAAAATGGTAAAACTAAGATAATTAGCATCCTACACAAAAAACCTATTCATTGAGACCTTTCTAATGAGTCCAAACACGATATCTCTGCTATAAGTTGGTGAGGAGTTAGGTATCCTGCAGATTCCAAATTATCCTGCAGCATCAGATTAAGGTTGCCATGTCATTCTAATATCACTTAAGTACCAGAATACCAAATTTCGACTCGATCAGACCTTTGGTAGATACTCACATCCATTTATCAACTAGAAAAGAGATACAATCTTCAAACGGTTGAACAGATTTCCTTGCATAAAAGCTAAGAACACTATCAATCAAGTCATCTTTCAAACGAAAGAAACTACATCAAAAACGGTTCAGCTCTTTGGAAGCCACGATGCCACAGACAGACAATCAGATACATCATACACACGTTAAACTTATAATATGTCTGCGTCAACGAGGGTTAAAAAAATACGCTATCTTAAAAATACTTATTTATCGAATTAGTAATTATTTTTGGCACTTTAAAAGTGAGAAACGAAATAAATTTAACCTTAGGCTTCAAGAACGTATCAATTTAAGTTTGGAAGGTCGATCGACCGTGATTTAAGTAAATCGGCCTAAGACGTAAATCAAAAAACCCGACATTTCTTTGAGGATTGACTTTGACTTAACTCGAAACGACGTACCTAACTAGAGGACTGCTTGTATATAGAGATATACTCTTAAACTAACATAAAATGCATTAATTTTGAGTATTCATCCAACTTTACGCTGAAATAACGACATCATCACTTAAAACTATAACTTGTGCCATATATTTGCGACTCTGATATAATATAGGTTATAATACTTAATACATAAAATAGTAGGTAGATTGTATAAAAATATAAATGTACTTCGCTTGCACCATAAAGCCTAATACTAGACGAGTAGTTTTTTTATTACGCTGTGCAAATATATTTCAAAAATAAAATACACCATGTAAGGTAAAACCACCAGTAATTGACACTGCACCAATAGTTGACACTCACACAGAACATTAAATATTAAGAAAAAAAAGGAAGCCAAAGATCGAGATGGCCAAAATCACTGATTACTGATATATTTTTAATGTTATAAATACATATAGGTACAGTCAGTTATAAAAGTCGGTTAACAAACTCAAGACTTCAAATCAATTTAGTATCAAATATTTAATTTTCTTCGTCAGAGTGTCAACTATTGGTGCAGTGTCAATAACTGGTGGTTTTACCTTAATTTCGTATGTCCCATAGTATTTATTGAAAAATTATTGTATAAGGGCGCGAAACTATGAACATTTTTAACCCCCATAAATGATAAGACGTATGAATTTTTATATTAAACATAGCTTTGTCCGCGTGGAGGACGACAAAAAAAAACGCGTAGAGGTTATAAAAATCATGCATAGTTTCTTCAAACCTCAATCACTTTCATTGAATGAAGATATCGTGATATTTTTTTTTATAACGAACAAATATCTAAGGAGTAAAACGTTAGTAAGTAACTTTTGGTAATACGCGCACGACTGCAAACCTTGATCATTTTATTTAAGTAAATCAAAATTAAAGTCTAATTAATTTTTTTAATTGTATTTAGAGGTCAATTAGTTATTGTAACACTAATTTATTTCTAGTAGGAAATATGAACAGAAATTCGGTATACCATAATGAAAACAGTATTCGCCGCCGTCTACTCCCAACACTATGACCTCCACGCTAGTAGATGTGCGAAAGAGATAACTATATAAAGCAGAAGGAGACATCAACAGAAACGGTACGATACTCTTAAGGTAAGTATTATAATATGCGTTTTATTTCAGGTAAAATTATTTTAATTCTGAATTAATTATGAATTATGAATATTTTTTTGGAAACTTAATCCTTCTTAAGATATATAGTATTTCCCCGCTCACTTTATCAGCAAAAGTATGATAAAATTGAACCTGCTCATAGGTAATATTTGAACGCGCCCTAAAGTATGATCTTGACTTGGTACAATTACATTATTTATTGAATATTTTAAATTTTAAGTTTCACCTAAATACGAATAAATTAATAATGTATGATTTCGGTATAGAATATCCTGGTTTTAAACTCTACTTATGGTTAAAGAAATCTCTCTATTCCACACCTAAAGAAGCGTAACTCATTACACAAAGTAATTTATTTATTAATGAATTTCCAGATATATTTTATAACCAAAAACATTATCTATTAGTACTTAATGATATAAACGTAAAGTAAAAACGTATACAAAAATATCAAACTTCACAACTATTAATTAATTATTATTATTAAAATCTATTTTGTATGTATAAAAATATTAATAGTTATTGGAAGTCAAATTCAGTCTATTGAGTAATTTCTTAGTGTATGAATGAATGACATCTAGCTATCTAAAGGATGATACATGTTTAAAATAAATGCCTTGAGTATTATCAATAAGGTATTCACGTTTGTAAATTAGCAAATTCTAAAAACTAACACATATGCACGGGGTTTTGTAACATTATTTGTATATTTACGTCCGAAACATAGACATATGCTTGGTATGAAAAATATTTTTCTTTTCCTTCTTCAAATAAGACCAGAATGCGTCTCATGTCTCAAAATACTTATAAAAAGGAACACTGTGCAAGATTTTTAGAGTCCGAAGGCGCAGTTTCAGAGTAATGGACCGACCGGGTTGTTCAAGCTAAACAAATAAGCTGTTTACCCTCGTCCATTTGGAACTGTACTTTATCAGAGTTAGCAGCTCTATCGGCGGTTTTGGAAAGAGCGCACGCGATAAAAATCTGAGCCACGCCTGTCGCTGTCACGAAGAGCGCCCAACCTGGAATATAATATCATAATCAACCTGTCCACTGCTGAGCGTAGTCCGATCGCCTGTCTATACAAAAATAATGTGTGTATTTATGTATGCACCAAAAATAACTCTGAAGTTAAACATCAATGATAATAATGTTAATTCATTTTTAATTGTATATAAATAATTTCAATTGATTCAATTATATATTTTGTACAACTAAGATGGCAAACGAGCATATGTTCTGCCTGACTTTAAGCGGCTACCGTAGCCTATGGACGCTTGTAATACAGATATAACTAACGCGTAGCCGACCTTGAACTCCCTGCCTCAAGGAGCTCTGGAAACCTTACTCACCGCAGGAACATGATGCAAAACTATTTGGCTGCGATCTTTTGTAGGGCGGGGGTAAATCTTCAAAGAGAAGTTCTCTGTGCCCCCTTCGCCAATGCGCAAAATTAAAAGTAAATAAAATGCGTTTATATTACTATCATATAAATGATATTATAAAAACCCAAGGTTTAATTACTCCACTTTCCAAAAATGATGTTATACTATATTTGTTTTTCTAATATGACAACTACTATTCCTCGCTATTGACGAGTATTACAGCCAAATCACGTTTGTAATAGTGTAACGTCGCATCGGTGTAGTAGCGGTTTGTAGGAGTTTATTGTCTTGTCAGTGTAGTAGCGGTCTGTAGTCGCGACGGTGTAGTAGCGTTCGTAGTAATGTACCGTCGGTGTAATAGCAGTATGTATATAGTAGCGTACTGTCGATGTCGTAGTGGTTTGAAGTTATTTTTTTTTTTTTTCGAACTGACTATACTGTTAGCCTTAGGGACTGGTTACTTAGGATACTGGAGCCTTTACGGCTTTTACAGCTTTACCGGGCTTGAGGGCATGGTTTGAAGTAGTGTGCCGTCGGTGTAGTAGCGATTTGTATTTCTAGTTGTGTACCGTCGGTGTAGTAACGGTATACAGTGGTGTACTGTCGGTTCCATAGCAGTTTTAAGCAGTGTATCGTCGGTGTTAGCAGATTGTATTTGTAGTAGTGTGCCGTCGGTGTAGTAGCGGTATATAGTAGTGTACTGTCGGTGTCGTAGCGATTTTAAACAGTGTGCCGTCGGTGTAGTAGCGATTTGCAGTAGTATACTGTCGAAGCGGTTGTAGTAGCGTTTATTCCGGTTTTAGTCACTGTGTGTATTACACTACCACAAACGCAAAGACGTTCGTTTACGTCGTAGACGACGTAGACATCATTATTTCGTTTTACAAACTTAACGTTTAGGACCTTGTTTGAACTTTCTAGTAAGTTTTTTGGCATATCAGAATTCATTGTACCAATACAAAATCACTATTAGCATGATAGAGCATAAGTATCTCTAGTTATTAAAGCGAGAATTTATTTTATAAAATATTCTTTATAAGATTTAGGGTTTGGACACAAATTCATCTGATGTTAGGTGACGATATGGCCCAAGACGCTAACATGCTAAGCCTAGTGGGTAACTGGCTCTAAAGTGCAGCTTTCGAACCACACCTATAGGTGCTTGGCGACGGATTTTTAACATCAGGGCGTGAGGCAGCTAAGCGGGCATTAGAAAATACCTACCAGTATGCTATGGTTTCCTCACGATGTTTTCCTTCACCAAAAGCTCAGGCTCATTACAAGGATTCTAACTCACGTCAACCGACGCGGTATCCGTACAGGTTACCACTGTGCCATCATTGTTTGTATATTAACATGTACCTGTCTGATTAGTCCGAAACAATAACCTTCAAGAAATAAAGTAGGCACAGGTTCTGACAGCTCTGGAACGTAGCTAAACTTTTTTTTATAATAGTAAGCCAAAGTGACGTTACAATGGAACTACCGAGAGATCGCCAGTCGACGCCGCGCTGTTATGCCTGCGTAAATATATCTTCGTAAGTTCACGTTAATAATAAAAGAAAACGATTTTACTGTCTCACCAATAGAACAATCGCCAGGTAGATATGGTTCTGAATTATCGCCACATAATCTTTTGACACGCTGCGCACCCCAACCCCACGGGTACAAGAGGAGTCCCAGCACTCCAAAAAAACCTGTAAATTATTTAAACAATATGTGAAAAGGACATACTCTTGACATAGGAAAGAAATGAGAATCTATAGTAATATAATAAAGCGGAAGAGTTTTTTTGTTTGTTTAAACAAGCTAATCTCTGAAACTAGCAGTCAGATTTGAAAAAAATTATTTGTTTATAATAGCCAGATTCACGAGGCTATAGCTCTCTGCTAGCCTTAAATATTGATTTTTGTTAAGTCGGAAGAAATAGCGCTCTGTAACTTCTTTATCCACGTGCGCTGGCGTAATGGTTAGTGGTACGTAATACGATGTTCTAGAAAAATATTATAAATAAGCCACAATAAACACTCTTTTTTGGTGACTCACCGAACCGATACGGAGGCGGCAGCTTCGGTCACATTGCTGCAGCTAACAAATTGTTAGTCCAGGATTTGCAAACCGTTCATGCCTAATATTTTTTAAGCTGGATAGTCATGGACTTTGCTGCCATCAGTGATGGCCTTTTACACGCGTCACAATCCTCGGATAGTTTTTGCCAGCCACGACAGTCTATAGAAAGGTCATACATGTCGCGTTTAGCGCTATCTTTAAATATCAGGTAACGTCTGATGAAAAGTTTTTTGTTTGTGCAATCTCCCTAAAGAGAATCTGCCGTGGTAAACGTGAAGGACTCCTGCGGTGTACGTGTCCTAACCACCGCAAACGGTTCTGCTTGAGCAAGACAGTGATTTTCTGCAAATGTTATTACATAAAGTAACATAAGAAATAAGCAGTGACGATAAGATGAATCAATAAGGCAAAATACGCTTTTGGGACAATTAAATAGCTTACACTGAGTAAACCTTAATTTACTACATAATTGTAGATCTTAAAAAGACCTACAAAAAAGTCAATGATAGCATATACCTATCTTCTAAGGATCACCCACAATAAGCATTTATGTCTTCCGTCTTTTGAGCGGGGGCAGCACGATTCAGGCGTGCGCTCCACCGACGGCATTCAGTAGTCTACGCGAGCGGAGCCGCGAGTAAAGCTAGTACTTCATAAACAATCACTTTAATTTTAATAGACAGGTGTTTGTTGTCCTATAGGAGTATACTCTTGCACGAAAATTCCCAAACATTGTGGTTGCATTGCCGTTACGAGTATCAATTTCGCAATTCAGCATAACCGCAACCGCGAAATAATCATATATATTATTTTTCAAAGGTGTTATTCCTGGCAACGCCATATCGCCGTTAACAATTCAAACATAATTTTAAAGGTTATGTTCCCCGCTATAAATAACTAGTTTAATAATAATAATAATAAATTCATTATTGAGTCACTCATAATACATAGCATCAGTGTAGCTATGGTTCCTAAACTAGGCTAGCCTGTATTTCAGAAACCAGAACTTCCCATTTAGAGAACACACTTCTAACGGAGTTGACAATACAGGTTGAGCTAATTATTAAAAATATAACAAAAAGAAGTGAAAAATCATGAACAAAAAAAAGGAACAAATTAAAAGAAGTTAAAAATGATTTTAATGTATGGGCGTTTATTTATTAAATGGGACTGGTATGTGTGTGAGTGAGTGAGTGTGTGAGTGTGGGTTGTGTGAATAATCATAGTCGTTATATTACTTGACTAATCATTTTTTCTGTATCATCGTAATCGTATTTGTCAAACTATTCAATAATAACAGTTTTTATTTAGTAATTGCTACATTTTTATATTTAATTTACAAATGTATTCGTTGGAAAAAATATGATAAATCAACTTTTTCATTAGGAACGTCATCTGTTTTGATGCTAATGAAAATATTATGTGTGAAATAATCGCACGGGTTCTTGTTCATGTTAAAAAATAATTTACGGAGCCTTAATTTTAAGAGATAACTCATGAATGACTAGGCATGGATTATTTGATTTTGACTAATTATTTATTATACTTAATATTTGAATAATCGTATTATACCTCGTACGGATATGCTTTACACCTTTTTAAAGCAATGATGTCTCAGTGGTTGCGTGTACGGATATCGCGTCGATAGACATGAGTTCGGATCACTGCAATGAGCCTGAGCTTTCGGTAAAGGAAACCATAGTATGGTGGTAGGGCTTTTTGTAATACCTACATGGCTAGCTACTACCCTCAAATTGAAAATCTGTCGCCAAGCACCAATAGGTGTGTTCCCACAGCAGCACTTGAGAGTCAGTCCTCAACTAGGCTTAGCGTGTTACCAGAATACGTTGCAGCAGCTAAAAAACTGCCTCCTGGTTACGAACTGCCCTGGTCGGTTTGGAAGAGTCTCAACAGACTACGGGCCCAAGTCAGCCGCTGCAAGAGTAACCTTAGCCGGTGGGGCATAATCGCTGAGAGTGACACATAATGCCTGTGTGGTGCCAAAGTGCAGTCCATGCCATACTTGCTCACATGCCCCTCCACGTGCACAATGAGTGACCTGATGACAAGCTCGGACAACGCCGTGGAAGTAGCCACCTACTGGTCAAATTGGCTTTAAATTAGAGGTTTAACAACGATACGAAAGAAGAAAAAGCGTGTTACCATCTTGAGCCACCTTGTTATTTAAGATCAGGTGATCAAGAAAATAATCAAATGAAAAAGTTTGTCTCATTACCTATTGTACTATTTTCTCGCAAATGTGTCGAAAAATTTTGTATGACACGCGTGCGGAAGTTGGTTTTTACAAATTCGTGACTATGATAAGCCTTCGACTTGTTCTCGGGCTTACATTCGCCCACTTGTTAAATAACTTAGTAGATAAATAACTTATCTACTCTATATTGTAAAATTCGAATTACTTATAGGCAAATTTATATAGCACTACAAAAAAGTTTTGACTGCAATTTTTATTTGTCTGTGGCAGCGCCCGCCTTAGCGCATGCGCGGTGATGTGCTGGGTTTTGGCACCATTCATACCACAATAAGCATTTTTGTCTCCCGATTCGCGGGTGCGTTCAACTGAACTGTAGCCCACGTGAGTTAGGCAATTATAAAACAGCTTATTATCGATATCGATGCATCTGGAATCGAGAGTCTGGAAGAGGGCCGTACGTTTTGTTATACCTACTCAATTTCGTGGGATAATTTTAACTGTTGCTTATCTGATAGTTGTGAATGTGAATAAAATTTGAATCCGCCCTATATTTTAGATACGCCGACGGAAATGACTCATAATCTATTACCAGTAAAGTCGAGAAAATAATATGATAAATACTCTCATGACTTTATGACATGGAAAATGCAAAACAAGGTACTTCGTTTTCGGAAAACGTGCTATTAGCCTATTTCCAGGAAATGTCTGACAAGTTCAAGTGTTCCTCATTATGGTCTAAATACTAATTGTTAAAAAGTACATGAAGCATATATATAACGAAGTCGATATCACCAAATATTGAAACTAACTGCGTTTTTGAAAAAAAAAAAAAACTTGAATAATTATTATAACCAATAAACCAATTCTTCTCTTTTAACTTTGATGTTTTATTTAGTAGGTTCAATCCCAATGTATGAAAGTAGATAAAACAGTGTATGAAACTGCACATAAATAGGTATTAAATCACTACTGTGATACTAAAACAATCCTCGCCTACGGCTCGGTTTTTAAACACACACTCTTGTTTTAATACCCCTCATTATGCAACAGTTTCATTACTATGATAAAATACCTTACCAATTTAGATCTCCTTAAATAATAACATAAGTACAGTTCGTTTATTTAATCTTTACTGTACACAAAAACCTAGCATAGCTCTAATTAATATTCAAAAACCGCTTTATTTTCAACTGACTCATGACCAACTGGGTCACAGTCTCGATATATTTACCGAGTGAGTCATTTGTATTCACAAATACACTTAAAAAGAATGAAATAGTTCAATTAAATTCCAGTATTTTGTATTCTCCTTGATATCTATCAAAACTCACAGTAAGTCCTCGAGTCTACTAAGGACATTTTTCAGTATTATATAAAAAATGACCAAAGTGGAAGTCGGACTTGCGCATGGAAAGTTCTGATCTATCAGACAATATATCCATTTTTTCATACAAATAAGTTAACAAACAAACTTACGGCCCGCCTGATGGTAAGCAGTTACCAGAAGTATCTATTATGTATATCTAAGTATCAGAAGTATGAAAAACACAACACGGTTATTTGGCTGTCATCTTCTGTAGGGTGGAGTAGGGATATTACAAATAGTAGTATTTACATACGCATCGTTTTAAACATTCGCTTCAACACTCGTACTGGCATAATTGAATTGAATTAAATGTTTTGCTAATGCGAATGATCTTGAATTCTTCATGCGATGAAGCGAGCGATGTGCAATGGACCTGAGAATACACGCTGCTATGTGAAATCAAAGCTGAATCGAAGGCATATTTGAAAGTAAAAAAAAACCTCTTAACTTGTAGAAAAATAAACGTAAATATGACAAATTTGGAAGATTCGCACGTTATATACGAGCCACTGAGAAATCGCTTAATGAGGAAAAAATGGGCAGTTATTATTTTCGCGAATTCATACGAACATTGCGATGCGATCATCGTTTGCTCGCGCGAGCGATGGCTCATTAAGACGAAGACTTAACAATCTAATACAGCCCTCATAGTATAAGCTATAAAAAAAAAAATTAAAACCTCCCAACGCCTGATCATTAAGAGAACAGTACATATCTATTACAGCCATCATGGTTATAACCCAGAATAGCAGACTGTGGCTTGCATCCGGCCCACTGTGATAAGTGTAGGACCCACCAACAAATTAAAAGAAATAACCAAAAACGAAAGCAATGTTAATAATGCTGAATATACTGTTAAGACCATAGATATGTGCTATGTACGCTCTAAAACTTGTTAGCTCAACGCAATGCTATATAGGTACTTCGAATTAAAAAATAATATCTTTATAAGAATTATTATATTGTTTTTTTAAGCGGCCAGCATTTTCCTCGTAACATTTCCGAGTTGCCCCTAGTTCCAATAAGTCTATGCATCTCTAATATGAACTACTAACTGTGCTCCACGGTTTCACCCGTGTTAAGTTTATTCGTCAAACTCTCTACGGTGCCGCCTCTAACGCGTCCTTGTAGCCCTTTCGTTTTATTCCACTTACCATACTTGCCTACAGCTTGCCAGATTGTTTGACGTTCATAGTTACTGCTCCGCTCCTAAGGGTCTCAGCGTGAATTTATATAGCCTATACTATTCCTCGTAAATATGGCTATCATATACAAAAAGAATTTTTGAATCCGACTGGTAGTTCCAGAAATTTAACGCGTTTAAACAATAAAAAATAAACAAAATAACTCTTAAGCGTTATTATTTTTGTGCATATTTAAATATTTATTACCTCCCAACGCCTGTGTTACTCCTGCGAGTGATATGACGCTCTTCTTGAAGACTGACTGCACGCAGCAAGCGAGAACACCGGCCAGAACCGTAGAGAATTGTATAGCCGCACCTGTATTTAACCATATGGGATAACGGTTCAACAATAATCGTGTTAACAACAATCACACACAACATAAGTCCATTTTAAAAGTAATGTGGAATAAATTGTGTAAACATGTGTACGCATAAGACGCTCGCCAGCCAGAAATTTGGCTTTAGAGTCGCAGGCAAGGGATTTTTTTTAAACTAGCCTGACAAAATTGTTTACTCTTCCTTTCGGGAGCCCTCTATAATCTGCGTTCTATATACTGTTGAAGAAATATATAGTATGCAAAAATACAATATTTTCAATACCGAAATTCAGCAAACAATCAATATTTTTTTTAAATTATTTTTTTTTTCTTTAACTTTAACTGATGCGAAAGCATGTATCCAAACTCATCGTGTCATAATGCGTTCCAAACCTGTCCGTAATGTCAAATTGAGAACGTCAAACAAATTTTTGGTCTGCTTGCGATTTCGATAGTTATTTGCTATTTGATTTTGTTCTTGCTCTTGAGAAGTTGTAGTCCGAAATAAATTAGTTATGGAAAGTGTTAGCGATATCGAAAGTGCGTCAAGTTTAAATGTGCCGCTACTAACACTACTTACCTACTTACTAAAGAGTGCAAGAAGTGCTAAGAAATAGTTTTTATAAAAATAAATAAGTAACAAATCATATCATTGTATATTTCTTACTTATTCTATAAAATACTATATTTATTGAAGTGTACTATATTTTTTAAAGCTTATTTTGTAAAATACTATATTTCCCCGAAAAAATGTTGGCAACCCTAGCTTACGGGCAACAAGGCTCTGGCTAACTCCAAATTTTCACTATATAACTAGAAGAAGAGAAAGAGACTTACATAGTGACAAGAAGAACATAGCAGCTTTCCAAGGTCCAGGGTACACAGAGGAATCAGTAGCTAGTCCGTAAAACGAAAATGAACCACAATTGTCATGATCACTTGCCATGCGGATGCATCTGTAAATAATTTTTAAGACAGTTATTATTTTATTTATTTAACAAAGCTTTAAAAAGGGTTCTAACAATAATTGCAGTGTTCCACTGTAATAATGATGAATGCCGAAAATATGTTTTTGTCCGATGAGCTGATTGTGTTTTACTAGTCGCAAGTTCGGCTTTGTATGGAATATTGTTCGCACCTTTGGGACGGATTAACAAAACACCTCCACGAAGCCCTGGACAGGTTGCAGAGACGGGCTGTTCGCATTGTAAATGATGCAGACGTTACTAAGATCATAGAGCTTCTTCAGCTTCATAGAGACATTGCCTTGTAGAGCGTGTTCTACCGTCTGTATCATGGAGCGTGTTCTAAAGAACTGTTCAACCTAATCCCCTCCTCTTCCTTTACATTACCCCCACCTCGCCTCGAACAAAACAAAATATCTTCGTCATATCTTTGCCGTACTGTAAAGCTGTGGAACTGTCTTCCTGACAGTGTGTTCCTTTCTTCCTATAACATGGAGTCCTAACGATAATCGCAGCCAAATGACCTAGTGTTGTGTTACTGCGGTGAGTAGTTTCCAGAGATCCTTGGGATGGGGGGGTTCAAGGTCGGCAACGTGCTTGTGATACCTATGATATTACAAGCGTTCATAGGCTACGGTAGCCGCTTACCATCAGACGGGCTGTGTGCTTGTTTACTACCTTTACAGTATAAAAAAAGTCCTTCAAACATAATGTGAAGAGACATTTGAGAAAACCGGCATAACAGCGAGGACTGACAATGGATTGCAATTCCCACGGTAGTTGCTGACTTTAATAATTAAGGGAGATAACTAATTCACAGTCCTGAGAAATAATATCTACCTATCTATATAAACAGATTTTCCGTTAAAAAAAACTATTGAATACATCTTGAAAAATATTTTAACATTTTTTACTCCTTACATTCTTGGTCTATATAAAAAAATACACTATATTTTTGTTCATTAAAAAGTTACACGTCCACGCAAGCAGAGCCGTGGGCACAACCAGTCTATATAAATACACAAAATGATTGAGGTTAGACGTTGTGCGCGCATCACGCAAATACTACTGGACAGATTTAGATTTTTTTACTTCATAGATACTTGGTCCTTATCAAATAAAAAGAACATGGTATCTTCATAATCAATAATTCTATAATAAACACGAGCGGAGCCGCGGGCAAAGCTAGCTTGAAATAAAATGGCTTCACAAGTAGAATGCTAAAAGTCACTTTCGTTTACAATAATAATTATGATTCTAGGTCTGAATGTGAGAGAATTTGAGTTAACTAGTACAGCATATAAGACTATGTAACTTATATCCACTCTGAATATAACGACTTACAGTTCGCAAAAACGAAAATTTTCTACCACTCGTTTGAGACACTCAAAATTCAATATCTCAGCACTGCATTGATTGCAGTGGACACTTCAATTATCAATATCTCCTAAAAATAATATATCTGTGAATACATAAACAATAATAAAACATGGAAATGTAGAATATTACAGAGAAATACAAGTATTTTACTATGTAAAATTTCACTCAGGTCATATGACAGATAAGATATTTCAGGGTGACATAACATTGTAACAGCACCTTTTTACAAATGCTCATTTCTTAGTAATATATTTTTATAATTACAACTATGATGTACAAATTTTTTTTGTCATACCATAGTAACAATAATATTGACACCAAACCTCAATAAATAAAATCAATGTAAAAACAACAATTCTTGCCCTCACATCAAGGCTATTTCTGTTAACAAAAATTCTACTGATGAGACATAGTGGTGGTTGGGCATAATTGACAAACATAATATCATTATCCTGAATGTATTAAATTCTAGTGTAACTTACTAGGAAAATATAATAATTTATTATTTATCCAAACTGGATGTAATTTTCAAATTAACCAAATCTTAAATAAAACCTTAAAAATTGAAACATTTAATTGTGATTCATAGCCTTATGTATCTCTAATGAATATAAGTATATATTGTCCTTTCCGTCACATCTTGTCAATCCTGACGAATTTAACCTTAAAGTATTCAATACTGATTTATATTATACACATTATAAATTATAAAGTTATATTAGGTATCAGGATCTATTATTTTCTTAATAAATACATTGCTAAATATGGATAACAGTTTCTTAAATTTAGAAACCTGTCACAAAAGTTTAAAATCAAACTTAAGAATAAAATAATAAAATTTTAAGAATATTATTTACCATTCTAGTGGTGATATAGACTTATAAAAATATTTCCTTCCAGGTATTAACTGGTTCAACTTCTTTTAATTAAATACTAGCTGTACCTACGGTTCCACTCGTGTGAACTACAAAAAATGTTGTGACCGGGATAAAAAGTATCCTATGTGTTAATCCAGGTTATGAACTATGTGTGTGCGAAATTTCATATAAATCGTACAGCCGTTTTTCCGTGATTGAGTAACAAACAAACTCACTTTCACCTTTCACTTACCATTCATTATGTCACTACTGCAATCAAGATTGTAAAATTATTTTACAATTTTAATTTACACAAAAAAATGTAATTCAAAGTGTTTATTGGTTTAGCCACACATGAGAATATAAAATAAAAAATCATATTAAACTACTTAAACTATGCCTATATTTCCCCACGGATTAATTAATATGTTAATAGTATAATCCAGATGAGTTAATACTTACTAACATTATTAATTTTATTTTATTTTGTTTTTCTACCCCATTTACTTTGCTCCACCCACATCTGCTGCTAATCCAAAATTTGAAAAATGTGTCTCTAATATACAAGCATAGTAACAAACAGATAACTGTATAGGATATAGGATAGGCAAAGTCTTCTATATACTTTATTCAATATTTAAAAGTTTAAGCAACACAGTTTATGTATGTTTATAAATTAATTTTCAAAATTACTTCTATACCCTGGCTATTGTTTTTTAAGTAGATTGACATGAAACATGTGCCCACTTTGCACACACCAGGCGCATTAGGTGTAAGATTAGCACTTGGACCACATAGAATAAACCATGCGATAAATAAACTATATTGCTGAAGCATCGATTAAGAATTGGAGACATATAAAATGGAGAATACTTTTAAAAATGTTTAAAATTAAAGGAAACATCAAGAACAAAAATATAGGGGAATGATTAAATTAATTTTTTCAGTGACTCTCATAAGTGAAAATTATTCGGGTTGAATATTGTATCAAGTGCAGGAAGGTCAAGAGGAGTGGTATCAAACATACCAATACAATTTTCCCTACTGGAGATATGTCGGAGTATTTTAAATTAAAATTTGTATGTTTGGAATGGAATTTTCATTATTTTTAAAGTTTCTTAGAATTAAGGCTGGGAAAATATGTGAAACGAAAAGTGAAACCCGTCATTTGACAGCCCACTATTTTACAATAATTTCCATTATTATGTACTGTCATTCAATTGCTCAAGAGTATATGTGAATGTGCGTATTATGTATTATTGTGTGTATATTTTTTTCTACCAAAATATTTCTTTCCTATAATTACCTTCTGTAATTTTAGTTAGAAGGCTAAGGTGGAACCGAAGCTCACACCTTAGTCTTCATGGTTATTTTTTTTATTACAGACAAGAATTCCCTGCCCCGTCCCATTAGTTAGGGCGGATCTGAAGCCTGTCATTAATGTTAGAAGGTTTAAGCATTAGTAAAGTGAAAGTATACTTCTCCAGCAGAGAAAGGAGAAGTAAATGCAGCCTTCCCCTTCCTCTCTTTGCCCTCCCCCACTTCCTATTAAGGCGACAATGACCCAAAATACCAGGAATAGTTACGTTATAATTGGGGACCAATTCTCTATCAACTTCAACCACTTTCAACACCGAATTCGTGCCAAACGATTCTAAATCCAACGCCACTTCTCCGGTGGCGGAAAACGGCAATTACTCTTCCCTACTCTAACCCTACCCATCACCCACAATCCCAGATTAATGCGACTCGTTTCAAAACCTTTACTAATTATTTTATAAATTATGCATATTATCATTTTAATACATCATCCGGCAATAGAACTCACAGAATATTTTTGTCATATTCATAATATAAAAAATATAATTTACCTACCTGTTATATATTCCGACGCTCGGCACGTAAAATCCCGTAATATTATTCTCATTTATAACTATTGGCTGCCCCATCAACCATTTCGGGGTCATTACACCAGTTAAAATAAACATAAATGCTACTAAACTTATTAACAGCCATGCCAGACTGCGACCGGTGATTATAACATAACACATTGTCTTCAGATAAAAACAAGTAAGTAATTTGTAGCAAATAATTCGGCGACTTCTTCAATAATACTTTGCTTCCTCGTTCTTTCCTTACACAAATAAACAAAATTAACAAAAGCAAAACAACACGGTTATTTTCTTTTGAATTAGGGATAATCGATATTAAATTTAATCAATGTTATTGAAACAACAATATTGAGCTTAGCCCTAGTAGATTCCTAAACATCAATCGATACATTAATTTTATGAAAAAAATACTGGACTTTTTTTTAGAATTCTGCTGTTTTCATGTTGTAAGAGGGTTGGGTGAAGGGGATTGGGAGAGGATAATCCTATGTGAATAAATAGTGCGAAACAGTTATTTTTTGAGTTATTTAGAATTTTTAAGGTAGAATCTATAAAATAAACAAAATCATGATACTAAGACTTGCAGAACGTGAATTTGCAATGGCTAACTTGTTTTTGGCAATTACAATCTCAGTTACATCCTAACCTAACCAATTCATTGCGTAACCAAGCTTGGCAACAATATAAACTAGAGTAACTAAGAAAAAGAATAGGTACTATAACTCCCCGAAAAGTTGAATTATTTGAAGTACCCAAGTAAATCAAAGATCATTCAAAACTAAAAAAAAAATTGTTATAATTCAATTGTATAACAGAAATTATATTATGGTTTATATAATTGTATCGAGACTATGCCTTACAACTAGTAGTAATTAAAATACTATGCAATTTTATCGTTCATCTAATAAAGCGACCTGAGCTCATCTGTCCTAAACACTCATATTAGTATATTTGAGAAGAATCTGAACATTTATTATGAATATTATATAAACCATAATATAATTCAATTGTATAACAGAAATTATATTATGGTTTATATAATATTCATAATAAATGTTCAGATTCTTCTCAAATATACTAATATGAGTGTTTAGGACAGATGAGCTCAGGTCGCTTTATTAGATGAACGATAAAATTGCATAGTATTTTAATTACTACTAGTTGTAAGGCATAGTCTCGATACCGACAACTATGGTTACATGCACTCATATTTTGTTTGTTTTAAGGTATTTTATTGTAGCTATAGAGGACGGATAAGCTTAGAACCTCTCACAGTAGTTATACATATAGAATACATAAGATTTTGATGTTTAAAAGTCGTGGCTATCTTATACCCTTATATCTTGTACCCTTATATCTTTTAATTAATATGTCTTTCGCTGTAATCTTATACATGTCATATACACGACGCTTTAGCGTCAATGGGTAGCTATATCGGAACCTTATACGTTTGAAATATTTGTTGTCATTAATGTGTTTCATGGTATCATTTTTATCGTATCATTTTGAAATCGATATCAACATAAATGTTTTTCTAATATAGCTCATGCCTATTTTTAGTCCTTCAAATTGTCATTTATAAATGACATATGACACTAACGACAACTCTACAAACTGAGTTCGTTCTAATATAGGTGTTAAATATGGTGATAAGAAGAAACCTTTACTTACCTTTTTGAAGATTGATTAAACATTTTTATTTTCTATGGAAATATTATGTGCCTATAATAGATATTTAGTAAATATTATAAGCACCACAGTACTGTGAGTAAAACGAAGCATGTTATGAAGATAGGTTTTCTGAATAATTTTAAACGTGAACGCGATCTTAAGTAATATCACACTAGTAGCGCAATCTAGCGTGAAAAGGGAAACGGTTTTGTTCTCTGTGTTCCTTGTTGTTTCTTTTTGTTTGAATTCTTGAAAAAATAATGAAACTAAATACATACGGCCTATAGTTTTTGTGCAATCAAATTAAATTAATAACTTGACGTTATAAAGTTTAGTGTTTTTAAAATCAAGCAATAAAGTGTTGTGCTAATTTGTAGTGAAATGTGGTCGATGACAGTGTGAAAACGGGTGCTACGTAAGTATAATCCGACCATATAAAATTATGTTTCTTTTCCTTATGTATTGCTTCTTTTTTATACGTAATTATTTAGTAGGCTTATATCGCTGTCAGTCAATTGTCACTTTGTCAGGTAGGTACAGATGTACCTGAATATTGTTGTAAAAGACTAAAACCAGTCGTAATTTAACAATTGATGTTATTTAAATCGTTTACTTTATGAATAATTAATATTAGTTTTTGTGCCATTATGTATTACAAAGGAGTTGCGCAGGTATGTTTTTCGTTACGTTTTATAGGAAATAGAAAAAAAAACATGTTCTCTTGCCCTTGTTTGTGTTGCAAAATCTCAATTCCTTTGTCATATGGCTAAGTACTTTTACTTTTTCGCGATGATATTCGCTCTAATCGTCTAACGCACGTTTCCCGCTTATTCATGTTTTTTTTTTTATTGAAAGTGGGTAATGTACTTTTTATAACTACCTATGCTAATAAGGCACAGTTTTCCATTTGAGTGCACAGTTATTGTTGTTTGCGTTTAAAAATGCAGTTAGACTAGATTGGGACATCCTCATGACATGGTTTTATTCTAGTTGCTGCAACTTTAAACTAGATCTAATGTTTGTTTTACAGTTTATTATTACAATAAGACAATAATTTAGAAAACAAGCTAGATCATTTAGCATTTGACCATTGTAAAAACTATTATGTCATGTAAAAAACTCACCTTTTGTCTAAAGATAACATTCCTTTCTTACCATTTCATAAAACAAGAATCATTATTATGATAGTCTATGGAATGCTATTTTTATGGTAATCTTATCTATTTTGGACAAAAAGTTAGATAACAGTTTTTTTACACTACCATATGGTTACAGATCCATCTTATAAAATAATTTTGACTAACATTGAGTTTTGTATACAATTTCAATTCAGATATAATATTATATTATTCAAAGACGTTACTAAATTTGATTTGTAGTTCATAGAATGTGCAACTGTATCTGCTATTTCAGGTCAAATCTAGGCAAAATCTGTGGTAGCTCAATGGCAGTAGCATTCTATGAAATTGGGATAATCTAAAGTCCTTACATATAGCTCTGTTATTAAAAAAATACAGTTAGTGCAATAATAGTAATAAGTTTTTATTATGAATGTGATGAATGTGATTTATTGCTAAATTGTTATCTTATATGTTTTGTTTTCATTTTTAATCTTGTTATCTTTTAGCCTTTGACCACAATTCATTTGATGATTTTCTACCAGAGTGTATTAAGTGATGATGTGATCATAGATGGTTTGGTTAAGATTTTAGGATGTTCATGGTACCTCCAATTTATGGTTTTTTTTTGATACTTGACCATTTAAATGCAAAAAAACATATTTTGTACTGTGGTAACAAAACTGCTTATATACCATACATATATAGATATGTAACTCCAAGACACACAACCTGACAATTATGATCATTGCAATAAAAACAATCATATGTGGAGATCAACCCTTGGCTCAGTAATAGGGCATACTACCACTGTGTCACGAGACCTATCAGTATGTAATATGGATTTTTATCTAAAATCATTTCATAGGTTTGCTTTGGTTTGTCATTATTGTAAGTATGTTTTATAAAACTATTGATTTATTATTATTTGTGGCACAAAAATACTGGGAGTTTTAAAAACCTCTTGCAGTATATAAATTTGTTGCTAGAATTAACAACCTTGGTTAAATTAACCATACACATGAGACAACCATAAACATGTATAGGATGTAGCCTATGGGAGAATGAGATAGAATACATTTACATTATGAGCAGTTAATGCAAGTCCTGATTTTCATGATTGTGATCGTCATCGGATTGGCCTAGTGGTGTGAGACAACCAGTCTTCATATGCAGTACGCACGATTAGTCGATACTTCAAATCCCGCTGATTTAAATAACATTCTTTTTAAGGATTCACTTCTTACATGTGTGAACTGCAATCACATTTTTATTTTATTTTATTAGTTTAGCATTTTACCACATTCTCACCTAATGTTAATCGACAATGTGGCCCAAGATGGTAAACCTATTGAACTGTCTCTCAAGTACAACTGTTGGAACACACCCATAGGTTATTTATGACAGATTTTCAACTTGAGGTTAGTAGCTAAAGTCTTGAAAGCGCCAGAGAGTCCATCTGTCACGTGTGTGTCACTGGCAGCCTATAGCTATTTATAACCTCAAACTGCAACCAGTCATTAACAGGTTGCTACTTATGAGAATTGAGTTGGAGCAGTTTATGTCCTAATGCTTATTGCCAATTGTGCCTTTTGGACTACTAGGTTATAGCGGTGCAAGCACTGATGCTTTGCAACAGAATAGTGGTGTGTAGTGTAGTGTGTGTATAATCTTGCACAGGTTTTCAAGCAAGGTTCAGTTTTAGCATGTACGGCCACAGCATCAATAAATGTGATTTTAAAACCCTACAATGAGCCTGTGAAGGAATATATCATGATGAAACCATAACATGCTAAAAAAGGCATTTTTGAAAATTCAAGTTTAAAATCTGTCCCAAAGCACCTAGTGTTGTATTCTGGCAAATGCACTTGAGAACCAGTTCTCACACTAGGTTTTAGCATGCTACCATCTTAGGCCGCGTCGTCACATAACATTAGGTGATGTGTGATGTGTGATCAGGTGATTGTGAACAAAAAGTATTCTTACAAATGATAAAAAGAAAGTTCTACCAGTTTCTACCAGCATGAAAATGCCTCACTGCTGGTGATAAGTGGCCATTCATTAATTACGTATTAATAAATTTGCCGATTATGCAATTGTGACAATAATTATTTTTGAAAAAATAAATTTAATCATGGAATGCTATTGTTGCTTCAAATAAAAGAATCATTTTTTATATTCCAAATAATCAAAATAAGATTAATACGTGGTATGTACTATAATTATTATTTATAACATTTAAAATGGATCAAAATGAACACAAAGTTTTTAAATTTTTAAACAATAAAAAATTCTAAAATAAATTTTTTAATCGAAGTTTACATTATAGAATTAAGAAAACCATTTGGCATCCGAAATGGAACTAGAATTCTAATATTAAATTTGGACTTACAAAATATTACGTAAGAAAAGTTTTTAGCCCCACCTCCCCCTCGGTTTCTTACGTAATTAATGAATGGCTTCTAAGCCTCCTCTCAGGGAAAGGATATGTGTTTAATCTCAAGGACAGCCAATGACATATACGAGTAGTTGATTTCAAATACTGACAAATTGTATTTGATTATACTAGAAACATATTACTCAAGTATTCAGGTTTTTTCATGATATTTGTCTTCACCTTAACTGATACGTACTATTACTGATTAAATTCAAATATGTGTTGGTACATGCCAAACCTTGATCCTGTGAATGTGTGAACATTAGGTGCATATCCTGCTCTTCATCATCACTCAGCCACCATGGATATATTTCTAATAGCTATGTCCCATGGTTACACCCATGTTAAATTAATTTCACCAACTCTCCAGCACGTCTCTACCAAGGCACCTATGTAACAAATCTTTATTTTTGGTACCCACACTTGCCTACAGCTTACCAGATTGATTGATGTTCATGGATACTGCTCCGCTCCTTAAGAGTCGTAGCGTTAAGTTAGGTAGTCTTTAACATGCCTCAATAACTAGGCTATACAAAGCAAACAGATTTTTTCTAAAAGCTCGTCTTCATCATCAACCATTATTTAATCAGTATTGTTATACCTTTTGGTAGAGAAAATTATTTTAGATTTTACTTAAATAATTTATTCGTATCCAGTGTTTTTTTTTAAATAAAACACTATTTATGTGTTGACAACACTGTAATCCTACTTACATTATCTCTCTCTGTGGTCCTTTTGTAGATTTCTTCCCTTTATCGCTTGTTATTTCCACTTGGGTTTCCAAAACAGAACTGTCCTGTCTAGAAAGTGTCTGAACATAGCCATGCATAGTTTCCGCCGTGTTAAATTCATTAGTCAAACTCTCCACGGCGCGGCGCCTCCGCCAACGCGTCCGTGTAAGCCCTATCGTTGTTCGACTTCCCGTACTTGCCTAAAGCTTGCCAGATTGCTTGACTTTCATAGTTACTGCTCCGCTCCTTAGGATCTTAGCGTGATCTTATATAGCCTATATTATTCTCTATGAATCTGGCTATCATAAACATAAATATTTTTTTGAATCCGACTGGTAGTTCCGGAGATTAGCGCGTTTAAACAAAAAAAAACTTGCAGCTTTATTATATTAATACTAGTTGTGCCCGCAACTCCGCTCGCGTGGACTACTAAAAAACCTTTTTTTTATATTTCGTACGGGACCCTAATTATTTTTGTAAAACAAAAGTAGGCTAATTTATTCCTTATAACATCAGACAGAAAGACAGACAAAATATTTAAAAATGGGTTTTTTTGCTATATGTACCGTGTATACGCATCATATGCATTTAGTAAAAAACTGTTATTTTGTCATTACAAACAGACACTTCAATTTTATTATATGTATAGATAAGTATAGAGAAACATCAGATCAACTTCCAGACGTATATTATGTTCCAGGGTTAACATACCCAAATCGCGTAGGTTCTCTTTTATATCAGCCCACAAAAGCATACCGCGACGCCTCAGTAAGAAGTAATAAGTGTTCCGTGTTTTTGAAAAATCATCCCTCAGAGCGGTATAATAGGGTATGATTTCAATTGTTTTTTATCTTTGTATATATAGTCTATACGAAACCGTAGGCTTTTTTTTTTTTTTTTTTTTTTTTTTTTTTTCGAACTGACTATACTGTTAGCCTTAGGGGCCCTGGAGCCTTTACGGCTTTTACAGCTTTACCGGGCTTGGGGGCGAGCGCTTAGGGCACTCAGCCACGAAAGATAAGCAACAACATCCGAGGGTGCCAAAGTGGCCGAACCTCGGCTCGGACTGTTGCGCGTATGCAATTAAGTCGCGATCTGACTAAATCCCTATCATTCGATCTAAACTAACTATACATATATACATGTTTCTGCCCCCTGGGAGGAGGGAAGGAACATGTGTATGTGTATTTAGTTGTCTGAAAATTTTTGTCTAATCTAACTAGGCAAAAAAAAGAAAAAAAAAGGTCCCTTACAGAACCTATGTACCTGTGTGTTGTGCATGTGTGTATAATGCAGTGTCATGTATGGCTGTGAAAGCTAGTGAATGTAGAGTCACTGTATCGCGCGAACGGCTGCTTGACTCAAGGGCTCCATGCCGATGGATCGGACCTAGGCTTGAGTTGCCGCAGAGGAGGGTGGTCGTGGCGGGTGTGCGGGAGCGAAGTTAACCGTACGTCCCCTGCGGAGGGAACGGTGGTTTCGCGGGCGTGGGCGCGAGCACGCATATGTTGCGGGAGCGGACGCGTAGAAATTGTTAGCTTTCTCGATGTCGTCATCGGGATCGACAAAGAGATTTCGCGGACGGCGTTTATAACGTTTGGCAACGGGGATCGAGTTGTCTGGGACGTAGTTCACGGTGGATTTTACGAGCGGGTTGGGATGATTCGAAGCGCTATCGAAGTATCTCCTGGTGAGATATTTCACATAGGCTTCTATCGAGGGAAGCCTCATGTCCCTGTGCAGGTCCATGTTCCTAACGAAGGCTGGAGGGTCAAGCAGGCGACGGAGAAACCGATTTTGGACTCTTTGCATGCGGGCAAAGTTATGTTTGGACATATGTGCGAACGCGGCGCAGCTATATGTCAAGATCGGACGTACGCACATCTTGTAGAGTGTGAGCTTATGTCTTAAGGACATTTTGCTTACCGAACTGAGCAAGGGTCGCAAGCGGGAAAGGATCCAGATGGCCCTATTCCTGACTATAGTAACGTGTGCGTTGAAGTTAAGCTTCGAGTCGAGGGTGACACCCAGATATTTAGTCTTGGTGGCCCAAGGGATATTCGTACCGAATAATGAGAGGGGTTTTACCGTGCGTGGTAGTTTGCATGTATGCGGTTCAAACATAATCGCGGCGCTCTTTACCGGATTAATAGCTATTCGCCACGTTCGAAACCACTCCCCGAGAGTGGTTACGGCACGTTGGACTGCGCAGGCGAGATTTTTTCTGTGTCTGTTTGACGCGTATATGACTGTGTCGTCAGCGTAGAGCCCTACCTCGACCCCGGGGGGCTTCGGGAGGTCGCTGACGTACAGATTGAAAAGGCAAGGCGCCAGAATGGAACCTTGCGGGACGCCTGAGCGTATAGGGTGGGCGGTAGATAGTACTCCTTCCACTCGGTAGTGGAAGGTGCGGTCGCGAAGAAAATCGTGAACTAGATGAACTAACCTATCCGGGACTTCTAACTGATGTAGCTTGTGGACTAGTCCGGCATGCCAGACCTTATCGAAGGCCTTAGCTACGTCGAAAAAGACCGCAAGCGTACGGGCGGGGGCGATACCACTTTTGGCAAAGTTGCTCGTGATGTGCTCCGTGAGGCGGTGCACTTGATGTGTACACGAGTGTCGGGCGCGAAAACCGAACTGTTCGGGAGGGTATAGATTTTTAATATCTATAACGGTTTTGAGACGGTTCAGAAGGAGCCGCTCGTAAAGTTTCCCTAGTGTGTTTAAAAGGCTGATCGGGCGATAGCTATCGGGAAGCGAAGCTTTTTTGCCGGGCTTGTGAATACCTACAACTATAGCTTTTTTCCAGACGGCTGGAAAATAGCAGTGGGCTATGGCTACATTGAAGATGCAGACCAAAAGAGCTATGAGGTGATCGGGAAGAAGTTTAAGTACTTCATTCCTGATACCGTCGGGGCCAGGGGACTTTCTAGGCTTAAGGCCTTTAATAACAGAACAAATCTCGTCATGCGTGACCGGGGTTAACGTTTCCGCGGGGGGACTCGTCGTTAGTTCCTGAACGGCGGTCTCGATAGTTTCGATGTGGGCAGTATCTACGTTGTCGCAGTTTGGAGAGCACTGGCTCTCCAAGCTTGCGGCAAGGCATTCTGCCTTATCGTCGCTATCAAACGCGGGTGGGAGATCGGGGCCCCTTTCGAGGGGCGGCATTAGGGCGGTAGCTTCTAACTTCAGAGAGCGGGCGAGGTTCCAGTAAGCCAGATGGGACGGCTTGAGACCCTCTAAGAGGTTATCCCACCGGTGACCTCTGAACTCGTCGATGCGAGTTCTGACCTCTCTCTGAAGTCGTCGTAACCTACGGGTGTTATCCCTCGTTGGATAAGAATCGTGTGCACGTGTCGCGGCGTTCTTTTCCGTGATTAACGCTCGTAAGCCGGGGGGGAGTATAAAGCGGCGATCGTTCGCCGCTTGCACCTCTCTCGAGGCCTCCCTTACACCGGTTTGGAGGTAGTCGACCAGGGAATCGATCGCTAAGTCGGCGTCTGCTGTTGATTCTAATACGTCGGGGATCCTAGCTAAGCTGGACGGGGTCGCGTTATCCGTTAGGTAGCGATTTAAGATCGCGTAATCAACTACTTTGACTTTTGGTGGACTGGGGTCGAACGGTTGCCCGAGTTGTAAGATAACCGGGCGGTGATCGGAGTCAAGTTCGTGTACGACTTCTATAAGTCGTAACCGAAGTGAGACACCTTTGAGTAGGGCTATGTCAAGTACTGTCGGTTGACAGTTATCTTGAAAGTGCGTGGGCTCTAGCGGTGCTATGACGTCAAAGCCGAGCACATCGCTTAGTAGGTCGAGTATAACCCCGTTAGGGGTGTTACGCGAGTTGTTGAAATGGGTGTGACCGCTATTGAGGTCGCCTGCTATTATGACGGATTGACCGAGTGAAAGTAGCGCCTCCAGATCGGACTGAAGGAGTCTTTTACTCGGGGAGAGATATGCAGAGACAAGCGTGATTGACGGATGGCCAGTCATGCCTATTCTACAAACGGACACTTCCATATTGGTAAGTGCGGGAGGAGCTATTGGCATGCAATAGAGGGAACGTTTGTAGTAGATGAGCGTGCCGCCTCCTCGGGTGGCACGGTCATTTCTGATTATGTTGTAATTTGCTATCTTAGGGTCGCGCCTACTGGGTTTTAGAAGTGTTTCTTGTACTAGAAACACGTCTATCTCCCGTTCCCTAAGAAAGGTGGATATTAGGTCCCGTTGTGGAAGGAGGTTTCGCGCGTTAAAAAAAGATATGTTGAGGCTCCTAGGTTTAATGCGAGCCATTTCTAGTTGGTGTATTTAAAGCTGCAGCACGGGACACACGCTGGAGCGTAGCTGTCAGCTGGGGAAAGCGTTTGATCGCTTCAATAATGCCGTACTCAGTGCCGCACTGATCGTACGCTAGCACTTCTTGGAAGTCGTGCTCAAGGAGAAGCATGGCCATATAGTCGAGGCCGAAGCGTTGACTACATAGCGGGGAGGCCTGAGCCTTGGGAGGCTGCGGGCGGGGTCTGGGGCCCCATGCTGCCTGAGGGGCTCGCATGGGCGGAGGAGGCGCGCGGGGCGTGGGGGCGGCTGCCACCGGGGCGCTGGAGGCGCCCGGGAGGCTGGGGAAAGCCTCTGGCGTGATTAGGGGCTTTGGCTGTCCTACGGCGGGACGTGCCCTCTGAGGAGGGGTGTGTCGCGTAGGACGCATAGGGCGCGTAGGGCGCGGGGCACGGGGACAGCCGCGATAGTTCGCGGGGTGACCCTCGTTTCCGCATAGCACGCAGCTCGGAGGGGTAATCGACTCCCGAGTGCGCGTGCACTCGCTCGTCGCGTGGTCCCCGAGGCACTTAACGCACCTGGGACGGAGATGGCAGTTGCGGGCCGAGTGCCCGTACAACTGGCAGTTGTGACACTGCGGAGGACTGCGATTCTTGTGTGGGGGCTCTACGGCTACTCCGGAGAGCTCACACACTTTTCTAACATTGAAAATGGCTCTGCCCTCGGGGGTCAGATCCAGGATGACTAAGACCATGTCGAGTGGTCTGTTTTTAGATTGTCCGCCGTGCATTCTGTGCACTTCGCGGATAGGGAGGGCCTTTGCTAAGAGGTCAGTTTTGACCTCCTCGGGTGTGATTTCCACCGGGATACGGCGGATTACAACTCGGAGGTGACGCTCTTCCTCCAGGGAATACGTGAAATATTGTAGGTTGCTGTCTCGGAGCAACCTGGTGAATTGTCGGTGTTCGTCCGAGGTGGAGACTTGGACGCGGATACCGTTGGCCGTGTTACTGGCCTGGGTGTAATTAATACGGAGGTCTCTCAGTTTTTCTGAGAGTTTCGTCCAGACCGACTTGTTCTGGACGGTGACGGGGGGCGGGCGACGCGCCTTTCTGCCGGCAAAGGTACCGGCAGGCACTGAGGGCGCTGCGGAGCGGGGGGCGTGGCTATTAAGCCCGGTTTTTTGTGCCTTTTGTGGGCGGGACTGAGTCTCCGGAGACTCGGGACGCGATCGTGTTGCCCGTTTGGCGGGCTTGTTTTTTTGAACGAGGGTGAAGCCCTCGTTATCGGTACGTATCGCCGTGTCCATTTCGTTGGACTCGGGTTCGGGGTCCAGGCTAGCGGGTGAGAAACTGTCGTTTGTTGCTACAAGCGACGGTGTCTCTGCTTCGGGGACTAACGATGCAAATGAGTTCCCAATCGGTAGCGCAGAGGGCGCTGTGATTGTGGCTTGATTGCCCGGGGAACGCGAGCGCGATGAAGGCCGTTTGTACGGTGTCTTCCGGTGAGCGCGGGGTGCCGTTGAGCGGGAGCGCGCGGCGGTCTTTTTCTTGTCGCTGGGGGCCTCGGTGGCCTGTGCGATAGCAACGGCGGGTTGCTCGGCCGCGATGGCCCTATTGTAGTCCGTCCAGAGCGACGGGTGGAGGCTCATTGCGAACGCTTTGAAGCGTTCTAGGTCTGGCGAGTTTGCCATTCCGGCGGTGGCGGTTGGGCGGGCGGGGGTGAAGTTAAACCTCCCTGCCGGAGAGGCAGGGGGGTGCGCCGAGTGAATTTAAACGGCTATCCCGAGCCGTGTAAAGGGACCTGCGGGTCACGGTTTAATGACTCGCAGGAAAAGAACTTACCGGGCCCTACGTGGAGGTCCCTATCAAGCCCGAGGCAGAGAACGCAGCCGGTATAAATACCTAGCTACGCCCAAACAGACACTCGGGGATGGATGTGTAGCAGGATCGGAAGGGTGGGAAGGAGACACTCAGGGCTTGACTATGACTCTATCAAGGGCCAAGGTTCCTGAGCCCGACCAAGTACTATCGTTTGCCTCTGAAGGAGGCAACCGAGGGGCGCTTGGGTCACGCACCCACTTGCCTTCTGTTGACACCGAGAGGTTTCCGGCAAGCGACCACTAAAGTGTGGATTTCGTCGAATAGAAACAACAATTGCACTTAAAAGTGCAGTTTGTTATTGTGTAGCGTACTGAAAGTACGCGACACAATGGGTGCGAGCGAGACGGCGATATGCAGGTGCGGCGCAGGTGCGAAGCAGGTGTGCAGCAAAGCCGGTCGGTCGTAAAACTTCACAAAGGCGGCAGAGAGCGGTCGTAAACACGTCCGTTCCCGCCGGCGGTCGTGATCGGTCCTTGAAAAAAAACCGTAGGCAGATTTTCGATGTTTGTCGGAGAGATAGTTTGCATCATATTATGTACTTAAGTAAGTAAAAGACAAAAACATGCTTAGAAAAGGGAAATGATAAAATATTTCCTGCTTTGATATAAAATAAAAAAAATCCAGCGAAGCGTACTAGCGTTCAGCTAGTTGTCTATAAAAATACCTCATTATTGCAGAATTCAAATCTTCATTAATTTCACTTTCTATTGATGTCTTGATGTTTATAATTAATTTATCCGAAATCTCTTTGCTAGTGCCGCCTGAAACAGATTTACAGCTGTTACGTTTTCGCTCTTGTAGATTTACACTGGTTTTTTTATTTTACTTGAATTTTTGTGTTATTCCTATATAAATCAACAAACAGCGCAAAAAGTACCCATGTTGTGTGATCAAAGCTGCCAATTATTTCCCATAGAAACTGTTACGCCCTGTCTCCCCTTACGGGTTGTATTTTGCAAAAACACCAAAAGACTCATAACTCTTCGGCTCTCAAAGTAACTCAGAATGCGCGTAAAATTGGCATTTATGCCATCCATGGCAGTTAACTTATGAATTGTTACGAAGAGTGTCATAATGTGACTGCGAGTGCCATATCGTCCCTTAGCTGCACGGCGAGACGCGAGGGAGGGACGCCATACGCACATGGGATAAAATATCCAAAGAGGAGTCATCTTTTGTCTCGTGATATTAAAGCTGTCATTTATAATCGAACCGAATACTTCCGTAAAAGGAAAGCAGACAAAAGAAATTTGGAAATCAAAACTGACGCAAATATGAGTAAAATCGTGGCCATGGCTACGGGGTACTCTGAAAATACTGTGGGAGATTTTAATAAAGGAAGAAAATTCATGTACCTACTAAAATTAGAGTCGTTTAAAATTAACTTCGCCAAACATGAACTATAAAGAAAAAACATGATAATAATTTATTGATTAGTATAAATATATTTTAAAGTAATTAATATATATATATATATATATCTTATGTATGTATACATCTTTTTGTATGTATGTTTTATGTATGTATTTTATGTACGTTGTATGTTTTTTGTATGTATGTAGTATTATAAAACTCACGTCTCTCAGTCTGTTTATGTTCTTTTCACGCGAAAACCACTTATCCGATATATATGGTTCTTTTCATATATCATAGCTACATTATCTGGTCAGGTTATAGGATATGTTTTTTTAGGTGAAGTAACATACGAAATAAGCAGTGACGATATTGGCGAATCAATTCGGAAAAAAGACGCTTCTGTGGTGATTAAAAGGCTTACACTAATTAAGCAATAAGAGATATATCAAATTAATGTACTACATAATTTTAGATTTTAAAAAGACCTACAAAATAGTCAGCGATAGCAATTGTCTACCTTCTAAGTATCACTCACAATAAACTTTTTTGGGGCAGCATGATTCGCGCGTGTGCTAGACCTATAGCATTCTGTAGTCCACGCGAGAGAAGCCGGGGCACGGCTAGTACTTAATAAATGCAAATAGATATAATAAATATCATGATAAAAATATTGAGAAGAAATACCTTAAGAATTATCCTGTGTAGTATTGATCTTACGTAAACTTGTGCTTTTGTTTGTCATCCCCCACACATTTCCTACCCAAAGCGCGGTACAGCGCTCGCGTTCAGTCTAGAGCAGAGGCTCCCAATCTTTTATGGACAAAACCGTTACAAGAAAAAAGGGGGCGTCCCTTTTAGACAATAGTTAATTATAGCAATTTTATGTTATTATTATTAATCACAAATTAAAAAAAAAATCTCTTTCTTTAATCTTGCTCCTCGTGGTCGTGGCTGAGGGTCGTGAATATTAATTACTCTAAAGCTTCCTTATATATGACTTGTTTAAGGATTACAACAAAAATACATTTTATTATAAATTCAACATCGTCCTCAAATTTCAAATTTCTATTCTTAGAATTTTAAACTGAGCGATGATGAGTCAGTAAGTATCGTTGCCTTTTATTAAAACAGATATACCTATACGTACTAATATTATGTAGCTTAAGATATTGCTTTTTTGTTTGTTTGAAGGCACTAATATCTTGAACTACCAGTCTGATCTGAAAACTTCTTTCTTCATCGTATAGCCTATCCATTAAGGAAGTTTATAGACTATATAACTACACGCTACGGCAGTAAGGAGCGGAGCAGTAACCACGAACTTCGAGCAATCTGGTAGTGTAGGTAGGTGAGGTAGGGCACAGAGAAATTTCTTTGAAGATTTCATTCTACCTGGGGTAACCCGACTGGTGGAATATTTCCAAATTACAGAAGATCGCAGCCAAATAACCTTGTGTTGTGTACCTGCGGTGAATAAGGTTTCTAGAGCTCCTTGGGGTAGGTGGTTCATTGTAGGAAACGCGCTGGTTGATACTTATATTTACAAGCGTCCATAGGCTACGGTAGCCGCTTATCATCAGGCAGGCCCCGTATACTTGTGTGCTATCTAGGTGTATAAATAAAGCTGTAAGCCAATAAGGGAAGTGAAAACAATGATGCGTTGGCGGCAGCGCGATGGAGATGTGAATATAAAACGGATGAAATCTGGGGGCAAAGCTAGTGTTATTTAACTTGCACGAGGTGCGAGAAAACTTTAGTCTAGAAAGCGATAGCGCTAAACTTAATAATAACGTGTAAAAGAGAAACTCCGTCACGGATGATTGGTATACGCAGCGATTCATGCAGGTCGTAAACGCTTTGCGTATCACGTACGATTTTCACATTAGATACATTTTTGGTAGTTGTAGCCATTGTTGCTACTAATACGCTTAAATGAAAAAAAGCACACTGAAGTGGAGTACATTATAATCTAAGAATAAAGGCTGTCGGCAAACAGATTATCTATACATATAAAACTCAACGTCTCTCTGTCTATCCGTTTATGTTCCACGCGAAAAGCACTTATTCATTTTACATGTCGTTTTTTTTTAATTTTAATTCATATAATCGGGCCAGGTTATAGGACATATTTTGTAAGATAGAGTAACATACGAAATAAGCACTGTTTTTTTTTTTTTTTTTTTTGGAACGGACTATACTGTTAGCCTTAGGGGCCCTGGAGCCTTTACGGCTTTTACAGCTTTACCGGGCTATAAGCACTGACGATAATGGTGATTCGATGCGGGGTAAAAGACTATCGTAGAGCGCTTAAATGGCTTACGCTGGGTAAACCATTCGAGATCGAGATACATTCAGTCAAAAAAGTATCAGAAATGGATGATTTGTTTATGGTTCCATATTCATTTTTTTTTTTTGCATTTAGCATATTATAAGGCGATACAATAAATTTGGATGAATAACTAACATTTCATGTTTAATAATACACCCGGTACGTTTCGTTTCGAGTAGTATACAAAATTAATGTCCTACATAATTGTAAATCTTAAAATACCTATAAAAAAATCTGCGACAGCATATGCTATATCTTCTAAGGGTCACCCACAATAATAATTTATGTCTTTAACATAACCGGTGGGCGACCGCCGTGGGTGGGAGTACAATTTGCACGTGAGCTCGACCGACGGCATTCTGTAGTCCACGCGACCGAATCCTTGGGCACAGATAGTCATCTATACATATTATAAAACTAACGTCTCCCTGCTGTTCTGTCAGTTTATGTTCTTTACACGCAAAAACCACTTATCCGATTTACATGTTTTTTTTTTATTTTACATCATAGCTATATTAACTGGCCAGGTAATAGGATGTATTTTGTAAGAGAACGTAACATACAAAATAAGCATGGAAGATAATAGAGAGTCAGTTCGTTAAAAGACGCTTTTGGGGTACTTAAATGGCTTACCATAAGAGATATATCAAATTGGGAACGTTGGAAGAGGAAAGCCTAGACGAACGTTCCACGATCAAATCGGGGACGTTTTGAAGAAAGGTCAGGCCAAGAGTACTCTAAACCGACGAGCATGCATGAAAAGATTGATGAATGTTGAGATAGCGAAAGTTGTATGTCAGGATCGTAGCAAGTGGAAAGACGTGGTCTCTGCCTACCCCGTTGGGAAAGAGCCGTGATTTATGTATGTATGTATGTGTGTATATCAAATTAATGTTCTACATAATTGTACATCTTAAAAAGACCTAAGAAAAAGTAACTTATGTCTTATCTTTAAGGATCACACACAATAAACTTTTTCTTTTTCTTTAAAATAACGGGTGGGTGATCGCCGTAAGTTGGAGCGGGGTAGCACGATTCGCGCGTGCGTTCGACCGTAGGCATTCTGTAGCGAGCGAAGCCGCGGGCACGGCTAGTTGTCAATATGACAGTGTTACTGTCAATCGACAAATACCTACAATAACTTCCTAATATTTGGTGGCATATAATATACAAGTATTCTGGCTTGACTTTTAGCGTGTAATAAAAGCTTGTAGTCTCACTCTGGTGCTGGGTGAGGAGAATAATGCGATAATTTTGTTAGAAAATAGCTAACGCTGAGTCACTGTATTTCAGAACAATTAGATTATCCCAAACCGAGTGTAAAAATGTAGGTGCGTGTACTCTTAATATTTTAACTCCGTCAGCCTCTTGACTTTATAATTTGTAATTTTATGGTATAATTTTCATATGAATTGAAATTATTGGCGAGTAGAAAAACTCGTTTATAATTTCAAAAAGTGGTATGTTTGTGTTTTTTTTTTTATATATTATACTTACAGTAAAGTATTCCTGATTTTGTTTTTAAATAAGTCAAGCCCTGCTTAGAAATTGTCAAGAATAACATATATTTTTCCAGAGCTTCGACATTCAAGGTTAGAGAAATACACTCATTTGACTATGTTGATTCCTGATCTGACAGCGCCTTATCCTTATGACTCTTAACATCATACTAAATGTGCGTAAAATTGTCATCAATATCATCCATGGGAGTGAAGTTATTGAGTACAAGCATAAGAAGTTGAACTTCTTTGACTAAACTAACCTAAAATAACTTTACAAATTGTACCCCGCGTACCGTCAACGTAATGAAGTTAGCCATCAATGTTAATAATGCAAATAAATCCTTAATCAAATTAAAATAGTGGTTATTTTTTCAATTTGTTATTTATAATTAAAAAAAAGTCAATAAAATGAATTCACGTTGTTATTATTGATAGCTAACTTCATCGTATCATACTTCCGTCATAAGATGCGCGTGCAGCTCTCAACTGCTTATACCCGCTATTAAACGCGTCAAAAGAAGTATGACTAAGTTATATTTGAAATGGGGTGTGTGTATGTGATACGTGGGAGGGGGGTATATATTATGTACGCATACATCGAGACAAGAGAGGTTTAGTTAGCAACTTCATGGTGTAGACTTTTGTTACAATGTATAAAAAATCACTCATAATTTATTTTTTTGAACTGACTATACTCTTAGCCCTGGAGCCTTTGCGGCTTTTTCAACTTCACCGGGCTTGGGGGCGAGCGCTTAAGGCACTCAGCCGCGAAAGCAAGGCAACTAGTTCCGAGGGTGCCTAAGTGGCCGGACCTCGGCTCGGACTGTTGCCGCGTATGCAATGAAGTCGCGATCGGCTAATTTCCTATCATTCAATGTAAACTAACTATACATTTATACATGTTTCTTCCCCCTGGGAGAAGGGAATGAACATGTCTATTTAGTAATCTGAAAATTTTTGTCTAATCTAACTAGGTAAAAATAAAGTCCCTTATAGAACCTATGGTCCTATGTAGCTTGCATGTGTGTATGATGCAGTGTATGTCTGTGATACCTAGTGAATGTAGAGGCACTGCTTGACTCAAGGGCTCCATGCCGATGGATAGGACCTGGGCTTGAGTTGCCGCAGGAGAGGGCGGTCGTGGCGGGTCTCTCATCATTTTTTTCATGAAGCGCCAGTATTAACTTAACAACTATTTATTTTTAATGTGTTTCCTTTTAACGGTTTCGTTTTCCTTGTTACAGAATTGATATTCACGAAGATTATAATAACCAGCATTATTAAGCGGAAGACTGTTTTATTAAAAAATATGTGAAAAGTAAAGTCATTGCCTAATTAATAATCGCGTAACGGTTAACAGTAAAAGTGATCTCTCGAAATTCGTGATTGTAGTTGTTTTTCTTTTTTTCACATGTTATTTTTTTTTTAATAATTAGTGCAATTGTTTAGTTGAAGTCGTGTCGGTTTGTGTGTTGGTTATTCTTTATGCATTAACTTAGTAACAACCGGGCAAGATGAGTTCGAGCAATGTGAAGCTGCAAATACCTTTGAGGCCAAAAGATTTTGACCAGGTGAGTTTTTTTAATATTATATTTTTACCCGGCAATTGCAAAACCTTATGGAAGGGTTATGTTTTTATATGACTTTTTTTATCGTTATAGGTTTGGCGTAGTTGCCACAATCTCACCTGATGTTAAGTGACGATGTGGCCCAAGATGATAACACGCTAAACCTAGTGGAAGACTGGCTCTCAAGTGCAGCTGCCCGAACACACCTATTGTTGCTTGGTCACAGATTTTTAACTTGAGGGTGGTAGCTAGCCAGGCGGGCATTAGCAAATGCCCTACCACCATGCTATGGTATCCTCACGATGTTTTCCTTCACCGAAAGCTCAGGCTCAGGCTCACGTCAATCGACGCGAAGTCGTACACACTACTATCACTGAGCCATCATTGCTTCAAATATATTTTTACAACTTTATCTACTATATATTTTTTATTTATTATATATTAAGATTTATACAACTAAATCATTATGACGGATGTTTTAAAAAAAGTGGTTGAATCTCGGTTGTTTTTTTTGCTATCGTATCGAGTGAGGTATCAAACGAAAGAGGAGAAAATTCTAAATTCTTAAATATAAATATGGTAGAATATTATATATATATATGTATAAATAAAATGAACCGAGCGACAGAAAAACAATTTTATACTATATTTCATGTCCGTAGTCGGGTTACAGTTTTTAAACTTTCTCTTGTATGTTATTTTTAAGAACTGACATTATAGAACGGAATAGTCAGGTATTACCTAAACCTCGTAGAATGAATTAACATAGGGGCCGTTCATAAAATACGTTCGCACTTTTGGAGGAAGGTGTATCGCTTACATGACATGATGTGACAGGGGGGGGGGTCTAACGAAACGTGACGTCCGTAGCTCATCAAACAAATTTTACTCATAATTTTTTTACCATAGAAATTCATTCGTTTCAATTTCATTCGTTGTAATAAATATATAAATATTTTTACGAATATATTTCCGTCCTAATGAATTCATAACTTGAGTTATTTACACATGTTTTGTATTTTTTTGTTGCTTGTTTTTCGACGTCGGCGTTGCATTGCTATCTGTCATTATCAGTTCCCATGTATCTATGTCCAATATTAATGAAAACAGCGCTTCCACGCTTCGATTCAATAAATCGTTACGACAAATCCTTTTATTATTATAAACAAAAACAAAAAAAGCAATAGTTGTGTTCTATTAATTGTCAGAGCTGCTACATCATGTACGGGGGCGGGGGATCTATCATTCGTGACGCAATATTGATACGGGGGGGTCTGCAAAAAATTTGACATCGCGTGATGAAGGGAGGGATCAAAGAAGGTAACATTATTCGTGACGTATTTTATGAACGACCCCGTAGAGTAAATACTACCTCTCTGTAAAATCCCGAAATGATAATGGTGACGTTTCCATAAATTTTTATTTCGGAGTATCTTGTCACGTTTTTAGGGTTTCGTACTAAGATTTAAATTGCTTAGTTTTACATATCTAAACATATAAAAAAATTGAACAGCTTTTTACTAAATGCTTATAAAAGTATATATGCTAGCTATAACAAGAAACCCATTTTTATAATTTTTCGCTGTCTGTCTGTCTGCTTGTCCCGGGTAAACTCTGAAACGGTTGGACCGATTTTGACGGGACTTTCACTAGCAGATAGATGATGTTATAAAGCATAACTTTTATTTTAGAAAAATAATTAGGGTTCCGCACAACAAATTAAAAGGTTTTTTTAGTAGTCCACGTGAGCGAAGCCACAGGCACAGCTAGCAGACATATATAATCTTGAATTTAAATTGTAATTCTTATTATTCCAGTATTTTATAGAGAGGTAGTATATACACTGTATTGTTTCCTTCTTTAAAGTTTACCTATTCCGATCTATGATAATCACATATTATGATGTAAGCATATATGTACATAGCATTATTATTGGCATATAAACGCTATACCTAAATAACATACGCAAAGAAGATAAAGGTAAAGTTGAGTCGATTATAATTAATAATGCTCTCCATTGTTTTGCCGACGACCCACTTACCTGACAATGGCGGTAATTCTAGGAGCAGGGTTGGCACAATATCATACACAGAGATGATGCGTATATATATTTTTTCATTCTTTATGTAAGGTTTTTCGTTTTTGACCACAATCTCACCTGATGTTATGTGACGATGTGACCCAAGATGGGTAACATACTAAGCCTATTTTCACGACTAAACTACGAAACAACTGTAATAGTATGACGATTATAATAGGTGTGTTCCGGCAGCTGCACTTGAGAGTCAGTCTTCTACTAGGTTTAGCTTGTTATCGTCTTGGGCCACATCGTCCCTTAAAATCAAGTGAGCTTGTGGCCACTACGCCAAACCTATAAAGATAAAAAATAGCAGGCAAGTTATTTTAAACGCAAAGTCAATTTTTGAAGCGAAAACTTCTTTAGTGCCTTTGTGATTTGAAACACACTAAAAGATTCAAAAACACATACACCTACAATGAAAATAACTAGTGGTCGCCCAGAGGTCGAAATTCGACCATAATTCATTAAAATTATAAGTTTGAACCTCCAACCTCCTCTATATAGCCACCCCATGCCTCGCATGTCTCATGTTATCGCAGCCCGTAGGCGACCTAGTAATTGATCTTGAACGTTCTCACGATCCGACAAGCTCCAGCTAGAATGATCTTCTCTTCGAGTTCCGACTTAGTAGGTAGCCTTGAACAATCTTAGGATCCATATTAACGGAGATCTTCACAATGCGAGGGCTCGAGCTAGAACCATCCTTCAAGCCCGTCGTTGGCTGCTTATATGGGTACACAGAGCACACCTAGCGCGCGTTTCTAGCGCGCGGCATCTCTACTTTTTTCCATTTATTTTATATACGCCGTATTTGGAATTCCTGTCATGATCTGTTATCTCGTTGCTATGAAACATGATTCTGACATATATATTATGGTAATGTTTGACATTCAGTAAGACAATAGACAAATAATATTAATCTATTCTCAATTTGACCATAGACTTTAACAATAAACAAAATAAGTGTATATGCGTGTGTGTGTGTGTCAAATACATGGTAGTGTGTAATGTTTTTTTATTGATTTTATGTATTTTTTATGAATAATTTAAACAAGTAGTCTGCACTCCTTCTCCATATAAACTATAAGTGTGGGAAATTTCATTCTGCTCCTGCCGCGCAATTTTCGTAAAAAGAGGTACAAAGTTTTTGCTTCACATATATTTAAAATAATGTAAAATTTGTTAACATTATTATCATTTATGATTAACTACATCATGTGGCTTTCCCGTAACATGATGCGGTCGCAACTATCATTTTTACTTTCTACTAAACGCGGCAAAAGATGTAATAACTCTAAAAAATAATTTCTTTCCGTCTGACAGCCCTAAACGAAAGCCAAACAGACGCTTGCTGTTTCGTCATTTCGTTACACGTAACTGTACTTACTTGTAACGCGAGTTTTCACGGATAGATCGACGCTATAGTTTCATTTATTTTGTTATGTTTATCTCTGTCCCGCAGTAGGAAACTCGATATTATATATGTTTAGGTTTTGTCGTATATAATATGTATAGTGATCTTTTTATTTTTCCTTCACAAAATTATTATTTTTTGTATGTGAGTCACGTGATTAGAAACACTATACAAAAATTGTCACGTGTTATCTTATTATAATTTACTGTAAAATTATTACTAAGCGTTAAAATAGCTGGCTTTAAATTATAATGTGATAATGAAATTTCATAACTGAAATTCTAGTAAAAAGTCAACTTTGATATGTAATAATATCTTTGTTTTATTTATTGAATGATGACGTCACGCCCCGTTTTTGCGACATGGCTTTTTATTCAGATTAAAAACATTTTTATATTATTTTTTTAATTTGTGTTTTATCTATACATTTAATAATATTGAAGTGTCTTTTGTAAATACGAAATAACAGATTTTTACTAAATGCATATGAAAGTATAAACGCTATCTATAACACAAAAACAAATTTTTTAGTTTTTGTCTGTCTGTCTGTCTGTTTGTTTCGGGTAATCTCCGAAACGGTTGTACCGATTTTAACGACACTTTATATAAACTTTATATATATAAACGACATTTTATAAGGAATAACATAGGCTACTTTTATTTTTGTAAAATAATTCGGGTTCCGCACAAACAATAAAAAGGTTTTGCAGCTAGGAATGAATGAAAACATTAATTCACGAGTATTATTTTCAACATATGAAATGTTATTTTTTTTTAAAAGAGCTTATTCACTAGATGTTATCACGCGTCATATTGGCACGCGTAGGCGTGTCGCGTTCCGGGATCTGACTTTGTACCCTATATCCAGTAATCAAGCGAGGGTTGTCTTAACCACCATGCATGTGGTAATAAAACTTTTTCTGGCTCTGCCTTTTATCACGTTCCGGGATCAGCTTGTGTAAAACGCTACGAGAAACAATGGAAAAGTGTCCACTTTAGTCGACTTATTAACTGAGGTCTTTACGATCCGATAGCTCGACCGAGAATCGCTTCAAGCTGATAGGGTCAGTGCTAGCTTATCAAATGCTTGCGGTACCAAACCACACTTGTTGGTATCGCGCCCAGCTAAATGCAATCCCGCAAGATAATTTCGATCCAGGTATTTGCGCGACTGGAAACATCTTATTCCCGCTGGATCCAGGTAATAGCGGGTTCCAGCAGGGTGGACTTAGACCTCAAATAAATCTTAATAAATACTAATAGACATCGTTTTCGGGGGTTTAATTTTAACCCAAATTAAACAAGTTCTTTGATACATTGTAAATCGTTTTATTAATACTTTCACACATAAAGATTAGAACATAAATAGACGTACTTCCATACCGGAATACCACAAAAGTCATTATATACCTACTGTTTCCGAAATTATTGTCACTCATTAAACAATATAAAAACCTAGAAAGTTCAGCTTACTTTGGATTAATCTAAAATAATTAATATTCAATCAAATTATATCATAATTACATGTTGTAATTGGTAAAATGGGTCTGGTAATAATAGCAAAAAAAATCTCAACGCTTTCGGTTAGGTCTATTGTATCTCGCAGTTAGTTGCACGTCATGCACGCAATGACGTACAAGCACTCCTGAATTCTATGTACACGGGTACACACATCAATTTTATTTAGATATAATAATAACGAGGATTCGTTTGGCTTACATCCAATGGTTGAAATATCACCAATATTATCAAAAACTTTTGCATATTATTCTAGTTTTGATGTTATTTTTGAAACGGATACAGTATGCGGGTGTTTTATTTGGGACTTCATTGTAATTCTACAGGCTTAAAATTTCTCACATTATAGAATGTTATTTAATCAGATTGTTAATAAATGGCGGCCCCTACATTATACTCAAATATATTTTTACTAGGAAGCTAAAAAAATGTTCTTCAAGGGGCCGATGACAGTACTAAGCCCCTTTCAATATAAATAAGCCCCTATCTATATAAAATCAAAATATACTATATTCAGTTTAGGCTCCTGAAGGCCCTTATGGAAGTCGAACACTACTACCGGTTCAGAAAACATCCCAATTATCGAGAAGAACCGGCATGAAACTCGATCAGGGGCTCGTGTAGACGGCGCCGTGGGCACACCGCGGACGCGCCTTCCGCGTCATCGCTTCTCCGCCGCGCCGTTTAATTTGCCATATCACTGTACATTTTTAGTAATACATTGCTAGACACGAACATCACACGTGTTTATTTTATAGAGTAAAACATTAAAATTCAACTACAGTGGTGGTCATATAATTAGAAACACTTATTATGAATAAAGAAAGTATAACTTCAACGTACAAATGCTCGTAAAAAATATACACATTCAATAATTAATAATCATGCAATAATATAGCCACTCAAATAAAAAAACTCATTAATTGCATAAAATATAAAACATTTCTTACTTTTAATTACAAAATGAGTCTTACTCATGTAGGAGTTTATTTTCTGTTACTGGCCGCCTGGACGCCTAATTAGAAACATTTTAAAAAAACATCTATAGCTCGTTCTTTTTTTTTTGATATTGGAGAATAACATTTCTTTCTTGGCTTTTTCTATTATTTTAGTGGCAATTCAAAATTTAATCTGAATTTTATTTTGTTCAAAATGGGCAAAAATAAAAGTTGTGGCGCCTCAACTAGGCAAATAATTGTTAATTTACATATAGATCATTAGTGGGTGTACAGAAGAATAGCTAAGTATTAAAATTGTTCTGAGAAGAAAGTTTTTAATGCACTTGATCATTATAAAACACATGGAACTGTTGAAAATGTTCTCAGAAAGGCTTGGTCAAGAAAAACCTCTGCCAGAGAAAATACGCTAATTTGAAAGAGAAAATTGCTAAAAAAGACCCAAGTATAGGCTCCAACCAGATTAAAAATGATTTTTCGCCTGATAACCCGAGAAACATCTCGTCAAGACTGATACGCCGAAGATTAGTAGAAGCTAAATTGTTTGGAAGAATCTCTCGAAAGGTACCGCTTCTTACCAAGCAACATCGAGAGAAGCGATTATTATTCGCTAAAAATATGTTAACTGGGCGGTACGAGTATGGAAACAAGTGTTATTTTCAGACACAAAAATAAATATGGTAAATTCTGATGGAAAGCGCTATGTTAGATGTCCTGTAAACAATGCTTTTAATTATAAATACACAAGGATTATAGTCAAGCACGGTGGCGGTAGCATTAAAGTTTGGAGGTGTTTTCCCGGATGTGGGATGTGGAATCAAGCGGAGTGGTAGGGTGGTAGTGGTAGTGGTCGTAACCACCATACACATAGTAATAAACTAATAATCTCACAGTGATTTTCGTTTGGTTTGTCGCGTTTCGGTATCAGCCAGTATATATCTAGTAAAAAGCGGAGTATTAGTTCAGTTAAACTCAACTTGTTCATTATGCCTACATGTATAATGTTCGTGGCTAGCAGTGTATTACTAAAAATGTAGTGATATAGCAAATCAAGCGACGGCGGCGCGGTGGTGGTGCGATGGCGATGCGTTATCGGCGCCGTCTACACAAACACTTACGCTTATTTTAATATATTTTTTTCCAATTGTACGATCAATATTTACAGTTAATAATAATATTAATAATTTAATTGATGCGCAGAGAGATCGGTGACGTCAGCGCACGCAATAAAATAGATATCTATGCTAATATAATAAAGCGGAAGAGATTTTTTGTTTGTTAATCTCTGAAACTCCCAGTCGGATTCGAATAATTCTTTTTGTATTTCACGAGGAATAGTATAGACTATCTAGCACTAGGCTACACCTCTCAGCTAGCCTTATTAAATATTGTTTTTTTTGTTGAGTAAGTCGAAATAAATAGCTCAGCCTAACTCTTTATCCGCGTGCACTTACGTAATGGTTAGTGATACGTAAATGCAATGTTCTACAAAAATTATGCTGCTTAGTACATTTAAAAAAAGTTAATGAAACCATATGCCTATCTCATATACATAAGCCACAATACAGTTTTTTGTGACGGAGTTTTATTGAACATTGAAAAGTGATTTATGAGCATTATTATTAGGCATGGCATATTAATCCTTAGGAATAAAAGCTACTTCATCATCAAGATATTTTTATGAAGATAAACTTTGCCCTTTATAACATGTTATTTGGGCGAATAGTTTGGAATATAATGTAAAACACTCGGCTCAGCTCTATGACTAATAGGTATAGTGGCGCGAATGAGCAGTGTGAGTTGTGACGCGGCCACGTCCGATAAAAAAATTGTATATACTGAAGTATCATAAATCATCAATCAGCGATTTCTTTTAAATTATCTGCGACACAATTTCACACAGGTCCATTTAATTCCAAATTAAATAAAGTTGTTATGGTAATTAAACAGCTGATATACATACTTATATTTATAGATATTTGACACCCAGACACATATATGACGATTATGCTCATCACACAAAAGTCTGTCATGTGCGAGGATCGAACCCGCGACCTTTCAGCTCAATAGTTTACAACCACCGCGCCACGAGGCTTATCAAATAATTAGTAAGAAAGTATTTTTGGAAATATTTATATTTTTGGAACGTTCTTATAACACAATTACGTTATTCACTTAATTTGATAATATGCATCGTTGCCAAGATTACAAGAACGTGTATCCTCTTTGCCGGTCGCTTTACGAATGCCTTGAATCGATCGCAATTGTTCACTTAGCGGTAGTGCGTAAAAACCAAACCGGAAGCAGATAATAGAAATATATACATCTTAAAAAAATTTAAATTGTAATACTATGATTTGTAAATTAACACGCTATTTCTATTTTAACCTATCGATAATAATTGTATTAAAGCAATGATGGCTCACTAGTAGCGTGTACGTCCATCGACGTGAGTTCGAATCCCTGCAATGAGCCTGAGCTTTCGGTGAAGGAAAACATCGTGATGAAACCATATCATGGTGGTAGGGCTTTTTCTAATGCCCGCCTGGCTAGCTACCACCCTCAAGTTGAAAATCTGTCGCCAAGCACCAATAGGTGTATTCCGGCAACTGCACTCTAGAGCCGGTCTTCCACTAGGCGTAGCGTGCTACCATCTTGGCTCATATAGTCACTTCAGATCAGGTGAGATTGTAGCCGCAACTCCAAACCTATATAAAACAATAATAAAAAAAAACAACTTTTGACATTCCATTAATATAATAATAATGAAATTCAACACAAATCGTTAATATGTGTGAATAAAACATGTACATTATACAATTACATATATAATATATTTAAATATAACTAACAGAACTCATGCGTATCTAACGATTTCTAAAAATATTCTTTTACTTGTCAGATATGGGGCGATTTACAAGAGGGTATCGAAAAAATCTACAAGAGACAAATTATGGAGAAGAACAGATATATGGACCTTTATACGTATCCTTTTTTAATTTTATTATAAATATATAAACTATTACAATAATTATTGTTGGTGTATACTACTAAAAAAGGTTTTATTTTTATTTTTTGTGCGGAACCCTAATTATTTTTCTAAAATCAAAGTAGCCTAAGTTATGCCCTATAACATCAGCTATCTGCCAGTGAAAGTCCCGTCAAAATGAGTGACCGAAGAATGAGTTAATGTATCTTTATATCCGTTTTTTGCAGTTTCTAACTTAATTGTTGTCTTAAGGTTTATAAATTTTTATAGAAGAAAATTGAACCAATAGCTTCACAAATCAGTGCTATTCATGCCCACCTGTGGAGTACAAAAAATAACGTGATTCATATAACCGCTTATCTGTAATACTTTATATTGTTTAGTTCGAATTTTATAGAGGTTTTATCATTGTTTATAATATGAGTCAATAAAATGCATAGTGCCTTTTAATATGATCCGAAAACAATTGTTTATTTCATTGCTTTCATATGTCCAATGTCTACAATTAAACAAATATATTCGTTCTATACTACGTTCATCATAAGAAATGTTGAATGAAGTATCCTTAGAACGTAAATTGATAGGTCGTGCATCACATAACCTAAAAACATGCATTAGAACTAGAAATTTTATCATTATATATTTTTTTATAATACTGATAGACGTTATAAAAACATTTTGCATGATAAAAACCTAAATAACTATACAATGATTTTTGTTAAGTTTTTTTTCTCTTACTATGTGTAGCGTTATTTTCTATAGTAGGTACTTAAATCTAGAGTAGACCAAAATAATGAAATCAATGAATCGAACAATTAATCAAACGTTATAGTACATTTGATTTATTAGTCTGTTTTTATTTTCGAATTTGTCGTATTACGCGCTGTTGTACGTATTAGTACCAATGGTCGATTGTTCGAGTCCCGCTGATTTACTGGGTATCCCAAGACACCACTCGAGATTTTTACCTTTAACTTTTTTTTGTTATTAATAACCTGAACCGGCATCAGTCATGTATACAACTATTGCACCTCTGTGAACAATCAGAATAATAGTGGAAGCTCTAGCAGCAGAGCTGCGGCTAACAACTGCGGCAGGAGTCCCTTTGGCAAGAAACAGGTATTGTATTTCTTTCTACATTTGACTTGTTTGTATAGAGAATTGTTTAACTTATGTGGAGTATTGATCCGACATCCCTTGATTTGAGCTTCGACAGGAATTAATGAAATTAATGTAGTTGATGACTTTCACAACTTTTGTATTCGATCAGTAACATGACAGCATTAGTTCGTTTTTACAATACCAACATGGAGTTAGTAAGCATATGCTAGCTTAGCTATATAGCTTTTTTTATCGTTATAGATTTGGCGTATTGGGCACAATTTCACCTGATGTTAAATGTCGATGTGGCCCAAGATGGTAACACGCGAAACCTAGTGGAAGACTGGCTCTCAAATGCAGCTGCCGGAACACACCTATTGGTGCTTGGCGACGGATTTTCAACTTGAGGGTGGTAGTTAGCGAGGCGGGCATCAGAAAAAGCACCACCATGTGCTATGGTTTCCTCACGATGTTTTTCTTCACCGAAAGTTCAGACTCATTGCAGGGATTCGAACTCACGTCATTCGACGCGATCTAGTACACGCTACCGCTGAGCCATTATAGCTTCAGATTTTATAGATTTGCTATAAATTTCCCAATATTTACCTAAATCAATGCATCGTGTGTACGCGTGATCATTAAGTCCGTCCTTTTCCGTTGGAATAAATTTTGCTCAACAGTAGTTCTGTGTATCTGGCATTCATAACATTACCCCCCCCCCCCCGCGTTTAACGTGCGGCCATTGATTTCACGCAGACTATTGTCTTGTCTTATTCTATCACGCCCACCTATCTTTCCTAATTTATAACTTTTTCTCTCTACTTAAGTACCAATTTCGATTTCTTTTTTGCGACAGAAACGTTTCATTGAAATCATTGCATTAAAATTAGGCCTTGCAATTTTATTTTTATCGCGCCCATAGAAGCCGCGAGCAGCGCAGGCATGGCCGGACGTTTTAACTATCTTTAGAAGAGGCCTACGTTCCGTAGTGTACGTCTTTCGGCTGAATGACTGAATGAAAAAATAAGCTTCACTTCAATGAAATAAATGGCTTTATTTTTTTTCGACCACTTCATATTAATTGTCTTCTAAAACTCAAAAGGGACTTTAAAAATACCGCGATCATTACATATTTAAGAATAACCTTTTTTTTCTTCTATTATGCATTAGAATAAATATATACAAAGAACAATACATACTAAAAAAGAATTAGTCAATGAGTGATATATGGTCAAACTAAAAATGCAACAAATTTAATAAGAGTTTCTGAATTTCCAAAAAATTTTCAAAAAATTCAAAATTTTCAGAGTGGACAAGTGGCTGGCGGCGCCCAGCTCGTTGGTCTAGAACTGTACAAGAGGCTTAAAGAATTCCTGAGGATTTATCTTATCAATTTACTTCAGGTCTGTATAGTTTTGTTCATCTTTCATAGAACGTATTTAATCATGGTCTTCGAAACTTTAGTCGAAACTGCACTATAATGGTTTTCGCGTGTTTCTTGATTTAATAACACTTGCAACTAGTAACTCGCGCCTTGTCAACCTGTTTCGAGTGAACCAATGAGCGAGTAGCTAAATCCGGCACTGGTAAAACTTTTACGGTCGGCATACTGTTTGCCTATCGTAGGCCTTAGATTTAAGTGTTAGGTTATTTAAAGTTACATAACACGTAGGTATTTTACATACCATAATTTACTCAAAAGACTTTGAAATAATCATCACATTAGAAAAACTTACCTTATAATAAAACACAAACCGTATAAATTCTTTATTGTACTACCTAGTCTAATGTATATAGAACGTTTACACCTATACATAAGACCTTCGTAAATAACATCCCATAACAAGTAAATAACCTTATATATAACATGTAAAGATCCATAATTCTCATACTAGCATTGAATGACACAAACCTTATTTATAAATCTTTGTATAAATTACCTATTATACCATTAAACTACATAGACATAAGATATACGAACATATACGTGACAATAACCATTTCTAAACATAGGCTGTGAACTGGCTCTACACTAAGACGTCGTATATAAGATTTGTATATAAATTATAATAAAAGACATGGGTGTACTCGCAAAACTCATACGGATCACAACTATGTCTCACAACTTGTAAACATTAAACACTGTATAATTTTGTTGTCTGGCGATATATGCTCATCTGCTCTCAACAATTACTATTGTATTTTCTTGAACACGCGTTTCTACAATTTGTGTATATCCGTTTGTTTGTAGTCGATAAGCTTGGAAACGGCTGAACTTATTTTAATAGAAATTTTATTGGCACATCCAAAAAAATTCACATAGTATTTAGGCTATTTTAATAAGTGACTAAATATAGTAGTGATCAGTGAAGCGCGGTGCTTAGCGTATATAATAATAAATTACAAATCAAGTACTCAACAAGTGTATTTGCGTCCAGAATGGCACAGATCTGATGGGAGAAGATGTACTGGCATTTTACACTCAGCAGTGGGAGGAATATCAGTTCTCGTCTCGAGTCCTCAACGGCGTGTGCTCTTATTTAAACCGGCATTGGGTGCGGCGCGAATGTGAAGAAGGACGCAAGGTATCAAAATAAAAAATAGTTTATTCAATTTAGGCCCTAAGAAGACACTTTGAACGTCAAACACTACCACCGGTTTGGAAGACATCGAGAAGAAACGACAAGAAAATTGATCGGGCCTATCTTTTTTAAATATATTTTTTCCAACTGTACCAATAATATTTACAGATAATGATTATTATGATATTTCTAATTTAATGGCGTAACAGAGGGCGTCACTTCCAGACATCACTATCATTCACATAATGATCTACCCTATAATAACCTTTTGAAAGTAAAACCTGCTTGACATGCTCCTTGAATTCATTGTATGGTAAATCTTCTGTGCTTTCGGGATCGTATTATAGACCTAACAACTCTATTACATAAAAAACTTTAAGTCTAAAACACGGTATGACTAATTTATGTCTATTTATATTATTAAAACTGTGTTGCTATTTGACAAAACCTAGCTTGTCATAGCTTTTCCGAATATACATTTTATTATCAAGAATTTATTGGGAGGGCAAAGTTAAGATATTATATATTTAATATAGATATTATATGATGCGGCAGCTTAATATTATATTAACCGTATTGTTCTCTTCACGAGTCGTGAGCACGCAATTAGCGCTGCTTGCTGTGTTGTAGGACTCAACCCGACACGTCATGTCTGATCATCATTTAGCAGATGTAACATTCGCCATATTGGCGTGCTTAGGCGTGACGCGTTCCGGGATCGGCCGTAGTACATCTGGTAATTAAGCGAGGTGGTATGATGATGTTAAGCCGGTATGGGTTTATCCCGTTTCGAGATCAGTCCGTATATATCCACATGCTGAAAAGCTTGTAGACTAACATGATAGCGGAAACCTCAATTATGTAAATTCATTTTTCAATACATTTGCTCAAAAAATGTATTTACGAAGCCTATAATTATAATACATTGTTCGAAAATTAAAAATTACGCACCATACAACGGAGCGCCATAAAAATATATAAGAATTCCACCAAGGAGTTTCACATTACAAGAATAAAAAAATAAGCGGAATGATCGAACCTTGGAAGTATTTTTTATCAGTACGTTTGCCTCAGTTTAATACTAAAGAGAAAATGAGACGAAAGATATAGTTCTAATTTTCACTACGCGAACGTGACGCTATTTGCAAATACGCGCCATTTTCATATTCGAAACTTCAAAGATTATTGCGACTTTCCGACTGATATTTATAAACAAAATAATAATATGAGTTCAAGCGAGGAATCCGATATTAATATGGAATCTACTTCACCTGATATCTTGAATGACGCGCAAATTGCAGGTAAAATTTCCAAGAGTAGTGATCTGTCTGTATAATTTCTTATTTTCTATTAAAAATAATCCAATGAAAAAGTTTGCTTCATTGCCTATTGTACTGTTTTCTCGCAAATGTGTTGAAAAAACGTTGTATGACACGACTGAGGAATTGGTTTTACAAACTTTACACTCTACTAAACGGGCTAAAAAAAGTATAAAAAAATACACTCCAAATAATTGTTTTTTTCAGGGTATATACGAGATATATCAATTAGCTCTAGTGACATGGAGAGACAACTTGTTCCAGCGTCTCAACAAACAAGTGACATACGCTGTATTGAAGCTCATAGAGAGAGAAAGAAACGGGGAAACCATCAACACTAGGCTAGTGTCTGGGGTGAGTTACGTTGCATGTCTATACAAATAATTGTAGTTCAGGATAACGGTCCTTTTCACAGCATGGGAATCTCATACCTCAGGTGTAACAAATGCTATAGACCTTAGGCGTGTAGCGTTCCTGGATCAGCCGATATATGTCCAGTAGTTAAGCAGGGTGGTAAGGATTTGTACCCTACTAGGCAGCAACCAGTCTATGTCTACTCTCTGTTCAGCCAGTGTAGATCCAACTACCCAGTAACTTGCAGGTAGGCATGACGGCGACGATTGTCGATGGATTACCAATCTCTTGTTGGTTGCAGTGGACACAAGCGCTGGTATACGATTTAAATTAAGTATGGCATATTTACGTAACATTGACAATGAAATATTATGATATTAACAATTGTCAATGGATTGCCAATCTCTTGTTGGTCGCCGTTGTAACTAACTTTTATTTAACTTATGTTTGTCTGTATGTATATAAGAGAGTTCTCCGTTCAATATTTGTACGCCATTTCTCAACCACTCGCTGGTATCCGATTGAGATGAAAATTGGCAAAGTTCAAGTTTAATGACAACTCAATATTATGGTGCCATTAAACTCTTTGTGTACCCCATTATTTTTGAATTGTACTGTGCTAACCATCAGATACACAGCCGTTACTTTGTCGTGTTACTAAAAATACTTCGGTTGGTTCATGGCAATGATTGTTTTTATTTGCCTCATTCGGTCTTCACCTCCGGAGCATTTGAAGTTTTCGAGAAAAACTAAACAATAGTTTTTATACATTTATACCTCATACGGTTTTACGATAACTTCCGATTGGAAACATCACTATTTTGAAATTCATATCAACTAGCAACATATGAATTATTGTCAATTTATTTTACGGAATAAAAAATTTGGTTGCGTGTTATGTAAGCGCGTTAGAAGTTATACTTATTTTACGTGACGCATTATATCGAATTTGACTATCTTCACCACAATAACTTATTATCGCTTGTTGTTTCGTCTTTATTGTCGAAAACAGAACTGTTGAGGCTTGGGATACAGCTCACTTACATAGTATATAAAACGATCGCGAAATCACTAGAAAGTCCTTGAATTTTAAACATGCGTCATCGTTTTTTACAAAGTGTGTTATTTTTCGACATTACCTAATCGGATCGACAAACTTTGTTTGTTTGTGGACTTTGTGTCTTTTAGTACCTATATCATACCTGATGTTTCGAGAACATTGCATATCTTTCCAGATGTTTTGAGAGTTTTAGAGTTTTTTTTTATATTTTCGCTCGGATCGTAACAATATGTTTAGCAAGCAGCTTTTAATAGTTTATATATAATTTTTATGACATAGTGCGCGCGCATCGTAAAAATTCACTCTCACATTGTTTTCTATAACGTGCATTAAATTCACTTTAGTATTTCTAGCGTGTTACTATATCTATGGCCGATGTTTCTACATTTCCAGGTGATCAACTGTTACGTAGCATTAGGCCTGAATGAAGAGGACCCGAACGCCCACGGGCAAAACCTAACCATTTACAAAGAGACCTTCGAAGCCATATTCCTTGAAGACACTGAACGGTTCTATACCCGAGAGAGCACAGACTTCTTGAGGAGTAACCCTGTAACGGAGTATATGATCAAGGTAATTAGTTAAACCGGGGAAAAATAGCCTGGTGAGAAACCAGTATTCGTGTTTTTTTTTCTTACACGTATCTTTAAGGAAATGGTCACCGGGGCCCTAACAGGACCTAGATATTTCAACAAACTCAACTTTACGTGAATACGTTTTTAAATTTGCTTCCATAGTGGGAGGCACTTTAAAAAAAACTCATGATAACAAAATCGGGAGATACATTTTAGCATAGCAGCTACCTACATATCTATCGTCTACATACAGAATTTAATTACACCCCTCTATAGCTAAAGGATCAAAGAATTCGTTACGTAGAGTGAGAACTGTGACGCACGAGCGCGGGGCGTCGCACGTGCCACTATTTTCAAGTCGTTTCGCCGCGTCACATAATTTCATTTTGTAAATGATGGCTCAGTTGTAGCGTGTACGACTTCGCGTCGACTGACGTGAGTTCGAATCCCTGCAATGAGCCTAAGCTTTCGGTGAAAGGAAACATCGTGAGTGGCCACAATCTCACCTGATGTTAAGTAACTATGTGGCCCAAGATGGTAACACGCTAAGACTAGTGGAAGGCTGGCTCTTAAGTGCAGCTGCCGGAACACACCAATTGGTGTATGGCGACAGATTTTCAAGGTGGTAGCTAGCCTTGCATTAGAAAATGCCCTACCACCATGCTATAGTTTCCTCACGATGTTTTCCTTCACCGAAAGCTCAGGCTCATTGCAGAGATTCGAACTCATGTCGACCTTCACCTTCGGGAAGGGGGTTTCAAGGTCGCCGACGCGCTAGTGATACGTCTGGTGTTAGAAACGTCCATAGGCTACGATAACCGCTCATCATCAGGCGGGCCGTGCGCTTGTTTGCCACCTAAATTGTATAAAAAATTCGCTGCATCTACGGTCCACACAAGTACAACAAGCGTCTGATTAAAAGAAGGAGCTAGAAATTTTGTGAATATTTTCATGGCTCTATTTTTTGTTCCGTTCCAGAACCATCTTTGACAATTAAATCATCAATAAATAATGTCATTTACAGGCGGAACAACGACTTCAAGAGGAAAAGAGACGCGTGCAAGTGTACTTGCATGAGACAACTATGGAACGGCTGGCCAAGACATGCGACAGAGTGCTCATTGAGAAACATCTAGAAATATTCCATGCAGAGTTTCAAGTGAGTATATATTTCTTTTAATTTCTATACGATCTATAGGCTGACTGACCGCTGTAAGCGCGGCCCTCCTAATGGTTTGCGGGACGCGGGGCGGCGGGTGTGCACGGATACACACGGTATTGAGATATTACTCTATATCTTAAGATAATAGTTTATGTATGTTATTGCAACTGGGACATGCTATGATAAATAATACATTTAGTACACATAATATTGTTGTCTTTATTAAAATGCTAATCAAAAAACAACTATATTGAAAGAAAATTGTGCGTGTAACCATCGCACGCAGTTGAAGTGAAACTTCTATGTATTTTATCGTATATATATTGACAATATAATAAAAGCGATGATGGCGCAGTGGTAGCGTGTACGACTTCGCGTCGAATGAGACGTGAGTTCGAATCCCTACAATGAGCCTGAGCTTTCGGTGAAGGAAAACATCGTGATTGAAGCGATGATGGCGCAGTGGTAGCGTGTACGACTTCGCGTCGAATGAGACGTGAGTTCGAATCCCTACAATGAGCCTGATTTTCGGTGAAGGAAAACATCGTGAGGGAACCATAGCATGGTGGTAGGGCTTTTTCTGATGCCCGCCTGGGTAGCTACCACCCTCAAGTTGAAAATCTGTCGCCAAGCACCAATAGGTGTGTTCCGGCAGCTGCACTTGAGAGCCAGTCTTCCACTAGGTTTAGCGTTTACCATCCTGGGCCATATCGTCACTTAACATCAGGTGAGATTGTGGCCACTAAGCCAAACCTATAACGATAAAAAAAATAAAAATAAATAAAAACGTGTTAAATAAAGCATTACTTTTGATTGACTGTATAGTTTTTAAAACCTAACGTCCGTAATTCTACCTTTTAAAATAATCTCATGTGTAGCAGTCACAAAAGAGCCGCGTAGGCCCATACGTCAGACGTGTATTGCTGCCGGCGGCCGGCAACAGACTAGCTTATTGGTCCGTCTTGTTCCCCTCCCGCGTCCCGCAGACCATTAGGAGGGTCGCGCTGTAGTTAATAACAGATAGCTTTGAACTTTGAATACTTTTGAAGCAATGATGGCTCAAAATCGAGTTCCAATCCACACATGAGCCTGACTTTACGGTGAAGGTACACATCGTGATGAAATCGTTGCTAAGGTATTTTTCTACTGCCCGCCTGGCTAGCTACCACTCTCAGGTTCAATATCTATCGCCAAGCACCTATGGGTGTGTTCCGGCAGTTACACTTGAGACCTATTTCAATAGGTTTAGCGTGTCATCATCTTGTGCCACATCGTTATTTTAAATCAGTTGCGATTGTGGTCAAATACTCAACCTGTAAATAATTTAAAAAATATATTCTATAGAGTTAATCGATTTGTCGAAGCCTTACTATTAAGCTGAAGGGTCGCGGGTTCGATCCCCTAACACGACTGAACTTTTGCGATGAACATAAAGGTCGGTGCCCACACACTACCGGGACTTTGGCACCCTCGGAGCTTGTTACCTTGCCTTCACGGCTGAGTGCCTTCAGCGCTCGCCCCCAAGCCCTGTGAAACTATAAAAGCCGTCTGAAGTTCATGGTTCTTATAGCTAACAGTGTAGTGAGTTCGAATAAAAAAAGGTAAATCATATCTGGTGTGTATTGTGAATTTCATAAAGGACAAAAACATCGAACAAAGAGTTTGTCTTAAATTTTGCATCGCCAATGGAATTTCGTGTTCGGAGACACTGAAAACGTTACAGACGGCTTACGGTGAATCGATTTTATCAAAAACACGTGCTTATGAGTGGTACAAAGCATTCAAAAGCGGTCGAGAAATACTGGAAGATTTGTCTCGCCCTGATAGGCTATCAATGTCTTCAGCTGAAGTTAACATCGTAAAAGTGAAGGAAATGGTGACTGAAAATCCTCATTCAAGTTTGAGAGAGATAGCCGCTTTAGTTTCTATATCTCATGAGTGAATCCTTATCATTTTAAATAATCACTTGTGTATGAAATATCTTGCCACTCGTCTAGTTTCAAAAGGCCTGATTTTTTTCCAAAAACTCAATTAATTTAGATGAATAACTAACATTGTTTCGTAACCGTAACTGGTATTCATAATTCAAATTTTGTCACTAAATTGTATTGGGTACCGGTGTGAACACCGTATGCACCTGTCGCTTCTTGTGATGGGATTCGAACCAATTGCAGAGCGTTGTGAAGCGCGCATACGTTCCCGTCCAATCACAACGTCTCGTATGGCCGCCATCAACAATGGCGTCTTAGTCTTTTCTTTTCTCGTCCGTGCATTTCCCGGTGAAGCTGTCAAAGCCGCAAAGGCTCCAGGGCCTTTGAGGCTAATAGTATAGTCAGTTCGAGAAAAAAAAGCGTGCGCTACCTTCTCCGGCTCACCAGATCTGACCTCCCTGGACGTTTCAACTGCTGGACGACCAAGCGTACGTAGCTAAAGGTAAGGATTCCTGTCTTAGGAGCGACAGATTCTTAATCTTGCAGCCTTCAAACCAAATCCGGTGGCTGCTCCCAAATGTACGTGGTACAAAATGTTTGTGCATTTTGTGCACTATCGATTTTATTATATGTGTAATACGAGCTATGCTCAGTTTGGAATTAAATATCTATATGTGAAATTGTGTAGTAATGTTTTAAATATCGTGTTGTATCGTAGAAATTGTTAGACGACGACAAGAACGCGGACCTGGGCCGCATGTACAGCCTCGTGGCGCGCATCCCGGACGGGCTGTGCGAGCTGCGCCGGCTGCTCGAGCAGCACATACACACGCAGGGGTTGCAGGCGATCGACAAGTACGGCGAGGTAGCACACACCGTAACTATCACAATTATATCATCTATTTACCTGTTCCTCTAGACTCCTATCTATACTAATAATATAAAGGTCAAGAGACTGTTTTCTCTTTGCATAACACGTGGATTACAGAATGCCGTCTCAAAAATGCTTATTGTGTGTGATCCTTAGGAGATTGGCATATGTTGTCGCTGACTTTTTTGTATGTTTTTTGAGGTCTATATTTATGTAGTACATTAATTTTATATATCTCGTATAGTTTACTCAGCGTAAGATGTTTAACCGCTCCAAATGCGTCTTTTTTTCCCGAATTGATTCACCATTATCGTTACTGCTTATTTCGTATGTTACTTTATCTTATAAAATAGATCCTATAACCTGGCGACAGAACATAGCCATGAATTAAAAATGAAAAAAAAAAATGAAAATCGGATAAGTGATTTTCGCTTGAAAAGAATATAAACTCACAGACAGACAGAGAGACATTGAGTTTTATAATATGTAGATCTTAAAAAGACCTACAAAAAAATCAGCGATAGCATATGTCTACCTTTTAAGGATCACCCACAATAAGCATATTTGAGATAGTTCAAGCGAGCGGAGCCGCGGACCCAGTTATACTATAAATGAGGTCTATAATATATACCTCTCTCTCTCGGCCAAAAAACAGAATATCAGCTTTACAACTGTATCAGTGAAATATTTAATTGAATAAGATGTTGAACGTTTCCAGGACCCTAAAGTGTACGTATCGACGATACTGGAAGTGCACAAGAAGTACAACGCCCTGGTGCTGGTCGCGTTCAACAACGAGTCCGGGTTCGTGGCCGCGCTCGACAAAGCCTGTGGACGTTTCATAAACAGTACGTACATATAACACTGTCAAGGAATATTCTCAATGTGCCGATTCCCGCCATAACCTAACCTATAATAGCACATGTATTTACTAAAGATGCCAATAACGGCTGTTTTTCAATAATGAATTACGCTGTTGTGTTATTTTTCAACAATCATTATTATAAACTGTTGTCGTTATTCTGCTGTTCGATGATTTGCTGTTATTTATCATATTATAATTTGTAACAATGACGCGATAATGAAATTAATAATGATAATATAAAAATAAAAGTGAACTTTATGCCGTGAACTCAAGAATTATAATCGTAAATTCGGAACATTCATTATTCGTGCCATAACGGCTATTTTTCAATAATGAATTACGCTGTTGTGTTATTTTTCAACAATCATTATTATAAACTGTTGTCGTTATTTTGCTGTTCGGTGATTTGCTGTTATTTATCATATTATAATTTGTAACAATGACGCGATAATGAAAATAATAATAATAATATAAAAATAAAAGTGAACTTTATGCCGTGAACTCAAGAATTACAATCGTAAATTCGGAACATTCATTATTCGTGCCATAACGGCTGTTTTTCAATAATGAATTACGCTGTTGTGTTATTTTTCAACAATCATTATTATAAACTGTTGTCGTTATTCTGCTGTTCGGTATTTTTTTGTTATGTATCGTATTATAATTTGTAATAATGAAAATAATAATGATAATATAAAAATAAAAGTGGACTTTATGCCGTGAACTCAAGAATTACAATCGTAAATTCGGAACATTCATTATTCGTGCCATAACGGCTGTTTTTCAATAATGAATTACGCTGTTGTGTTATTTTTCAACAATCATTATTATAAACTGTTGTCGTTATTCTGCTGTTCGGTATTTTTTTGTTATGTATCGTATTATAATTTGTAATAATGAAAATAATAATGATAATATAAAAATAAAAGTGGACTTAATACCCTGAATGATGTGATGCCGTTTTCTGGTGATTATGTGATGAGCACATTTAGCAGTGTCATCCCAAGAGACTTAGGTAGCCTTTAAAGGCTAACTTGAAATGGCTTCTCTTTGCGTGCGACTGCTGTCGTTCTGAGTGATTTTATTCTATGGCAACGAAGAATATTGACTGGAAGAATTAATCTTGCTGTCTGGAGTCAGGCATTCATGGCAGTCATTTACACAGCTTACACACCCCGCAATTGATTTAAAGCATAATCGAATTATCGATTATGTTTAGCTCTAAAAAAGAATCGATAATCGTCTATTCAACTTTCAATTTAAATTATGCTGCATTTTTGAAATAAACATTTGACATGTGTCATGCAAGTCTTTATACTATTCATCATTGATTGTATAATGATTTTTTTTTAATTGCACTGAAATTGTTTTTGTTTGTCTATATAATCTGTAGTTATGTCTGTACATGTAATTTTTTTCCAAATTTCCTAATAGACACTTAAGGACAATGATACGTTTCAAAATTAACATAGGATGCGATCCAAAATTATCATAGGAACGAGTATGAAAATCATATGAACAATCAATAATATGACACGCCCAGAATGTTTTAGTGTAACAAGTTTTTTAAATTGAAACTTTATTCTATCGCCCAGAATTTTTTCGTTCGTCTATCGCATGTCGCATTACAGTTCACTGTCGCAAATAACATTGAATTTTATGCCGTGCAGTCAATGATTATAATCGTATACTCGGAACATTGTATACGGAACTTGTATTTTTTTTTAAGTGTCACTTTTATACAACTTATGTATACAATTGGCACCTCCTATATCCGCGACTTGATAATAATTTGAAACAATTAATAACTTGCGTGCGATCAAGTTCGACGAAGTCATAACTAGTCATGACTGTTGTAAACAGCAAATGCGGTGACGAAAGCTGCGAACTCCTCGTCGAAGAGTCCAGAACTGCTCGCCAAGTATTGTGACCTCCTCTTGAAGAAATCAAGTAAGAATCCCGAGGAAGCGGAACTAGAAGACACGCTCAACCAAGTCGTAAGTAGCGCCGTTATAACATTGCCTTTTTATCCTATTCTTCCTATAGTAGGTTACTTCAAGGAAATAAGCTTTAAGGGAAGACGACTAATGTTTTTTTGTTTATCTATATTAATAACTCTGTAGCTTTTAGCTTCCAAATTTCATAGATATCTATTGTCAAGAACTCTGATCAAGAAATTGACATTAAAATAAAAATTGTCTGTCTGTTTGTATGTCCGGATTTAAGTCATAAAGGACTCACAAACTCAATTGGACGTAGTTAAGTAGAAAGGACTCGACCTACATAAAGTCGTTCTCGAGTTATTGATGTTTAAAGTTCATTATTATTATAAGATGCTCTATAGAAATTGTATAAAACCTTTGTATGGCGATAGATAAATAAACATTTTATATTTTTATAGTCTGTTTAATTGTTTATAACATAAAATATTAAGGAAAATAAGGGGTCGAGTCCTTTTTCATAAATAGGTTTATATATAACAGCGCATTTTAAGTTATTCCTCAGCAGAGCAAAAAATTAAGAAGCCATGTGTATTTTTGACCATATTGTGGGTTGATTCCTTTCTGCTTAACTGCTTACGTGCAATAATTCATAGGCTATAAGAATTTCGAAGCTGGAGACGCGTCTAATTCCGGCATATTGCGGGGTCGTGTGGACAATAAAAGTTCCTTACAGTTATTGTAACGGTTTTAAAACACGTTAATTGTCTCAAAAACATAACTTTAAAACTCGTCTTAATCCTAAGCCGTCTTCACACAACCCGCGTTCCATCTCTCTTAGAGTTAATAAATACCCTTTCCTTCCTTTAATTCACTTCATTCGCGTTCATTTACACTCTTGGCTCGGTTCATAACGTCATCTCTTTCATATCGTTACTCAAAATACACCATAGACATTTTTACTTTTTATTAAACACACTAGCAAAGGTCATACTTTCGTATATTCACTAGTTTGATTAGCACGATTTTTCGGTATTTCTGTGGATATCGGACCGTGTCTACCGAAATAACGAAATGTAATGATATTCGCATAATTTCTGTGAATACAAAGAAATTCTCCTGATTTTACATTTCCCAACTGGCAATTTTGTTTCGTCTGTGTTTCATGGGTGGTATTCACCATCAACTTTGGTAGAAACAGGAATACTCTTTTATCCTAGTTTTAGGGAATGCTCCAAGTGGTTTCACTTGCCTATACGTATAGGCAAGAATTCGGACTTTATTGCATTGATATCATCCTAATAAGGTTGGAAATTGATTTAAGTGTGATTATAGACCAAGCTTTACTCTGTTTTCTGTTGTAGTGACCTATACTTATAGTAACATGTTGCATGTTCCTAAGTTCCTAATAATTAACAAAGTTAATAATATGTGGGTATTATAAAAAAGTGATTTGATTGGATTGAATTAGTTTAATCTACCGATTTTGGTTTCAAATCTACCTATGCTTGTAGGCAGCTCTACCGATTTTACATTTTGACGTTCGAGGCCACTGCGTATATCCCTGCATATGATATACAAAATGTCCCGTATTCTAATGCGTTTGTGCATCATTCATCCGTATGAGTTTAAACTATGTTGGTTTTAACCCTTGTGTAAATGTTTCTGACGTAGTATTATCAACGTACAATAGATGGCGCTCGAATCATTTCAACAAATGAGTATATTTAATAGTTTCCGGTGTTTATCATATCATTACGCTTTTCTACACGTCTCAAGTTATAATGATATAATAAATATCAAAAAAGATTCGTCTCACAATTAATCCAGATAAGATACGTAGTTGCAATTAAAAATCAATTGCATTTTGACGTGATTTTAGCCGCGGGAATTAACTAGAAAGTTAATATTTACAACGTGCTATTATTTTTCAGATGGTTGTGTTTAAATATATAGAAGATAAGGACGTGTTCCAAAAGTTCTACAGCAAAATGCTCGCCAAGCGGCTCGTCCAACACATGTCGGCTAGTGACGATGCTGAGGTAATGTACCTTTTATAATATTATCAAACTTACAATTAAATTAGCTGCTGTGTTCAAGCCCGATGGATTTTCAGAACAAAAGTCAAATATATTAAAGTATGAAATAAATCCGCTAGCAAGTATACAACTGCTCGCACGACTAACATTGAAAATTTGTTAACCGTTCTCAAAGCTCCTTTAAAATACGGATAATGCATGAAATATTTTTATATTTTTGATCATTTATTAACATTCATTGGTACATAACAGTAAAAAAAATATTAAAATTCTACTTCAAAATAAATATTTTAAAACTGCATTAAGGTTAGGGCGATTTAAACGCCACTATTTTGGCGCGCTGTCACCGAGTATCGATGACGTCAGCGTACGCTAATGAAATATTGTATACTGCAGAGTGTTTTGTTCTCGTTTTATCTATGATTATTTTTTAAGTTTTATAAATAATTACGATATAAATGGAAGAGAAAAACCAGTTTATAGGTACTGTATTGTAACTGTGTGTGAAAATATGATATCAAATGCACACCTGGTAAAGTGTATTTCCAAGTACCGCGAGATGCAATTTACACTTTAGAAATATTGACAAATGCCAAAAAAAATCGAGTAATATATTTTTATAATCCTTATTTCTACGTATTCTGTTGAACTTTGCCAGGTGTAAATAGATTTTTTGTTAGGTCGGACACAAGGACTGTGTCATATCTTTTAATTGTATCCGTGACCACTGTGAATATTTTAATTCATTTCTTAACACTGTGCTTGTTTTTAACAGACTTGAAAATAAGAAAAAAATTAATTTTTGTTTATCTATCACATGACACATACATAAGTATATAAAATTATGTATAAAGAGATACAAATATAAAACAAACTTCTAAAAGTAACGTGTTGTGCGGGAATAAACAGATCCCAGTCTCAGCATATTTGCTATACTGAATCAGTGCTATCTGACTGGGCCTCCTGAACCGACGTCACATTGACAGATCACTAAATACATATACACTTGTCTCTTGCCCTCCTTCTAGAGGATAGAGACAGGTATATATGTATAGTTAGTTTAGTTCGAGTGATAGGACATTAGTCAGATCGCGACTTAATTGCAATCACTGCAACAGTCCGAGCCGAGGTCCGGCCACTTTGGCACCCTCGGAACTAGTTGCATTGCTTTCGTGGCTGAGTGTCTCAAGCGCTCGCCCCCAAGCCCGGGTGAAGCTGTAAAATCCGTTTGAGGCTTCAGGGCCCTTATGGCTAACAGTATAGTCAGTCCGAGAAAAAAAAACGGACTCCAATAAAAATAAACTATGTAGGTATTAATAGAGAAAATAAAAAAAGGAGGAAATTCTCATTCCGATTGTGGATATACTTTTTTTTTTCGGGTGATTTAAATGATTTTTGTTTTGTTGTTAATGGGATACATCAAGTGTTGTTCCATTTTAATTTCATTGGCTTTGCACTTCCGACTTGGAAGATGCACCAGGGAATACTAAAAATCATTTAAATTGGTTTTGTTAAAAATTGGCCTGTTAATTTTCTGCACTTGTTAATCGGTAACTCTTCAAACCGATCTGGCAAATACGTACCAATGAGATAACGTTAGTATTGTTGAATATGTTCCAGGCGTCGATGATCTCAAAACTGAAGCAGGCGTGCGGTTTCGAATACACCAGCAAGTTGCAGAGGATGTTCCAGGTAAGTTGCCTGTATTCGGTTAACTCCATTGGTGCAATTTATTCTTGACTAGTTGTGCCCGCGGCTCCGCTCGCAATGAGTACAAAAAGGATTTTTTTACGCGGTATCTTAATTATTTCTCTAAATTAAAAGTAGACTAAGTTATGTCTTATAACATCAGCTATCTGCCAGTGAAAGTCCCGTCAAAATCGGTGAAACCGTTTCAGAGAATACCTGGAACAAACAGACAACATTTTTTTTGTGTTACGTTCCGTGTAGAATATCAAATGCATTTAGTAAATACCTGTTATTTTGACGTTACAAACAGACACTTCGATTATATTATATGTGTATAAATGTAAAACTTGTAATTGCGAGTTGGACGGCAGTAAAGGTATAATAGTTGGTACTCGGCGAGCGTCGCACCTGGTGAGTCCTTTCCGACTCGGCGCTCAGATACTCTAAGCGTGTGTTAGTTGTCAACTTGATTGCTTGTCCTAACCTTATAGGTTATTCGTGAATATCTATTAATTTAAACTTATAATACACCATTAAAATATATTTATTTTTATAAGGATATAATCTATATTTATACATATTATAAAACTCAACGTCTGCCTGTCCGTTTATGTTCTTTTCACGCGAAACCAACTCATCCGATTTACATGTTTTTACTGGCCAGGTTGTAGGATTTATTTTTTAATATAATGTAACTTACGAAATAAGCAGTGACGGTAATAGTGAATCAATACGGAAAAAATACTCATTTGGGAGTTTTTTTTTTTTTCGAACTGACTTATACTGTTAGACTTAGGGGCCTGTAGCCTTTGCGGCTTTTACAGCTTTACCGGTTGGCACTGGGCATTTGGGACGCTTAAATGCCTTACGCTGAGTAAATTATAAGAGGTATAGCAAATGAATGTCCCATATAAATGTAGATCTTAAAAGACCTATAAAAAAGTTAGCGATAGCATATGTCTAAGGATCACCCACAATACATTTTTGAGACAGCATTCTGTAGTCGACGCGAGCGGAGCCGCGGACACAACTAATCTTCAATAAATATGTTATGCAGTCTCATGACTAGTAATATATATAGCATATATGTTTGGTTTTAAAAAAAACTTATGTATCTGAGTTAATACGGATAGTGTAATGTTTTCGCAAACTTTAATATTGAAATTCATTCATTCATCATTGAATATTGAATTTCATTCATTCATTCATTCATTCAAATGGTTTGCTAAGAGTAAGCTGTTTAAGCGCCCCAAATGCGACTTTTTCCCGAAATGATTCACTATTATCGTCGCTGCTTATAAGCTGGCCAGGGGACATAGCTACGAAATAAAATTTAAAAAAAAACATTTAAACGGATATGTGGTGTTCATGTGACAAGAACACAAACGGACAGGCAGACACAGAGACGTTGAGTTTTTATAATATGTATATATAGATATAAATGTTTAGAGTTTTTAATATGTGCCTGTAGTCAGTCTAAAAAGGTGAATCAATCTCCGTATAGGATATAGGAGTCTCGAAGGATCTAAACGAGAACTTCCGCAAGCACATGGCGAACAGTTCCGAGCAGCCGCTGCACATCGACTTCAGCATTCAGGTCCTGTCGTCGGGGTCATGGCCGTTCCAGCAGTCGTCATCCTTCCAACTGCCCACAGAGGTGACTTTTGATATACTTTTATATTACGTGACATCCATTAATTACGAAAACTAAATGGGTAGAGGGGTCTTCCCAAATATAATTTAAAGGTTAAGTGGCCGACTGAATACATTATATACAGATATTGATGGTGTCACTCTTGATGGTTTAACTCTCGATGACGTCACTCTTGATGACGTATGTCACTCTTGATAACGTCACTCTCGATAACTTCACTCTTGATAACGTCACTCTTGATAACGTACTCTTGATAACGTCACTTTTGATAACGACACTCTTGATAACGTCACTCTCGATAACGTCACTCTCGATAACTTCACTCTTGATAACGTCACTCTTGATAGCGTTACTATAATGTCACTATTGATAACATCACTTTTGATGCTTTCATTAGAATAAAGCTCTTGATGAGTTTTTGGTGGGATCTCAGACTGTCATGTAGTGGTTTTTGTTTTTAATTCATAAATTTGTGTTTTTAGACCCTATATTGTGTAAAACAGGTGGCATTTTGCATAATAAAGCTTAGTTATTGTGCACAAGTGAAGTGAATTGAAAATAATAACAGAGAACATGAATTCTGATATGCCACAAAACTCCCTGGAAGGTTCTAACAAGGGAGTCGCCATCTTGTTAGGGCCCTGAATTCGACATAAGACAGGAAATTTTCCCTCGCTTTGGTTACAAATATAAAATACTTGACACTGGCCCAATGCACGAATAGTGCGAAGCCATAATTGAGAAGAAGAAGAAGAAAGCTCTTGATGGCGTCCGCGTCACTCTTGATCACTCTTAGGGTCAATCTTGACAGCGTAAATTAAAAAAATTAAAGCAATAAACGATATCCATTTTGATAGGTTGAATCAGTATGATGGTTAATTCACAGTTGGAGCGGTCAGTGCACAGGTTCACGACGTTCTACTCGTCGCAGCACTCGGGCCGGAAGCTGAACTGGCTGTACAACATGAGTAAGGGGGAACTGCTCACCAACTGCTTCAAGAACAGGTCAGAGCGGAACTTTACAAGTTCAAACATATCTAAGTTAGTGCGAACATGCATTAATTTTTCAAGTATGTCTTAAAAGGGCAAAGTTAAGTTATTAAATTGTCCATGCTGTGCTCAAACTGCCTGAGTAAATAACCTGACATACACTTTTCAATAGAGTCGAAAAACTGTTTTAAAATTAGATGAAAAATCGTAATTTATTAACCACTTTTAGTAGAAAAAATGGACTTACACACTCTTGATAATATAATGTATATTCGTAAAATCTTTTACAAGTTTGATTTTGTCAAAAGCCAGCTAAGTTTTAATACTAGAAATAGATAGAAATTAGTCATACCGTGTTTTGGACTTACTAAGACTAATAATTTTTTTTAGGTAATAGTGTTAGGTTTTATAATAAGACCCCGATGCATATTACTGATTTACCAGACAATGAGCTCAAGGACCAGGTCAAGCCGGTTTTATTGTCAAAAGTTTGTTATAGAGTGGATCATTATGTGAATGAAAGTGATGTCTGGAAGTATATTTTACTCATTAGGTACTTGGTCCTTGTTTAAAAAAAACACGATATCTCTGTTGAACAAATAGTTACTCGTACTACAATTTAAAGAAATTACGGTGTCTTCTATTTCTCCACGCAAGCGAAGCAGTTGACATATCTAGTTATTATTATGATTATTAACTTACTGTAAATGTTATTTAAATAGAAAAAAATAAAAAAATGCCCAATTGAGTTTATTACCGGTACATCTCGGTGACTGGGATGTTTTTTTGAAAATGGTAGTATAGTGTTTTGCTGTTTTTAAGTATTTTTGTGGAGCGTAAATTGGATTTAGTATTTTTTTATTTAATATTGTAATAGAAATACTGAGACATAAACGGTATCCTATATAAGAGAGGTGTTGCAACAAGCGCAGATTTGTAGTTTAAGTTTGGAAGGGGTTCATAGAATTTCCAAAAGATACAACAATAGAAGACATAATATATTAAAAAAAAATACATATTTGAAAATGTCATACGTAAGATACCGTCAAAGTTGCATAATATAACCTACTTAGTATCTGCCCGCGATTTCGTCTGCGTGGACTTTAGAATAAGGTGTCTTGACTTTGTGCCAAATTTCATCGAAATCGATTCAACAATTTTTTGCCTGATTGAGTAAGAACATACAAAGTAACTTATTAAGTTAAAACGTCGTCTCCCAGAAATGGTAGTTAGTAAGGACCAGTTAAAACAGGTACACGTTGCAAGCGAGCACCTTCCAAATGGCGGTACTGCTGCAGTACAACGAGAACACGGCGTGGACCGTGCGCCAGCTCGAGCAGCACACCGGCATCAAGGGGGACTTCCTCATACAGGTACCTTTTTTTTTTCGAACTGACTATACTGTTAGCCTTAGGGGCCCTGGAGCCTTTACGGCTTTTACAGCTTTACCGGGCTTGGGTCATACAGGTACCTACATCTCCCACACACTACACGCCATTAATGGAGAAGTTCTCCAATTCTCTTACCTTGCAAATGTGGAATGAACTTCCGCTAACGTGTTCCCTCTTTCCTACGATATTGGGTTTTTTTAACGAGGCGTGAAGAGGCATTTCGGAAAGCCGACGGTCACCATTTTATGTGGACTGTACCGTACTCAGTAGGTGCTGTACACTCGTATTATCTCTAGACCTTATTCTTTGTTTGTAGGACCCATAGAATTTTAGTAAAAAGCAAAAAAGTTTGTTTTGCTACTTAATTAAAAATAGGTACTGTAATGTTTCAATGAGCCTATGTATAATAGTGCAAAATGTTCTTTTTTTATCCCTGCTAAATCAAACGATTAGTCTGAAGGTAGCCACATTCTTGTCTTTCATCGGCATGCAGATTGTTATCTGATCGCCATTAATGTGGGAGAATAGGACATTGTAACACGGCAACATTTTAGTAATATAGGATTTTTAAAATTTTTCTCTAGCAACACTGAGAGATCTGTCATGTCGGTATAACGATGAATATGTATTATTGTTAACTTAAAGATTAAATAAAAAACGATTAAAAGAATTACAGGATCTTTATTCAGAGCACTTTTGCCAACATCCCACATTAATTTAAATAAATTGTCCAAATAAAGAAACCTTTTCAACTCCATTTATTTTTGTTATTTGTACCTTTTTTGAAATTATAAAATTTTTCAGAACTATTATCTTTTTTAAATTGTGGTAATACTTTATACTGATGATAATACTTACATATGACATTGCCGTTTCGTTGAACTGGCCACCTTCTTCTTCTCTTAATTATGGCTTCGCACTATTCGTGCATTGGGCCAGTGTCAAGTATTTTATATTTGTAACCAAAGCGAGGGAAATTTTCCAGTCTTATGTCGAATTCAGGGCCCTAACAAGATGGCGGCTCCCTTGTTAGAACCTTCCAGGGAGTTTTGTGGCATATCAGAATTCATTTTCTATGTTATTATTTTCAATTCACTTCACTTGTGCACAATAACCAAGCTTTATTATGCAAAATGCCACCTGTTTTACACAATGTAGGGTCTAAAAACACAAATTTATGAATTAAAAACAAAAACCACTACATGACAGTCTGAGATCCCGCCAAAAACTCACCGGCCACCTTGATCTCAAATATCTGGCGTTTAGTTAAGAATTCCAAATTCAAATTTATTTCAAATTTACGCTTATGTATTTGTGTTTCGAATTCAGTGATTCATTTATCAGCGATGGAATCATTGAACTACATATGAAATGGCGAAAGTTGCATAGATAATAATAGTACATACTTCGATTGATTAAATGTATAATTTCATAATATTTTTACCATATAAAACGCTAGTTTCATATGTAAGGACCTATTATTATCTTTTATCCCAATTACAAACCGTGTGTTAAAGTTACCTTTCTTTCTTTATCGGAATTATACTTGTTTTAGAAAAGAAACCCTGACTCACAGTTATTACCTTATTTTAAAAATTAATGCCATTTTCGGAATTATTTTCTTATTTTTGAATTGTTACCTGTTTTCGTAATTATTACCACATTTATTGTGACAACATTGTTATTACGGCTGAGACTAATTATAAAGTACTTTCCTTTAGGTTCTTCAGATCTTGTTGAAGGCGAAGCTCTTGGTCTGCCAAGACGACGAGTCCGAACTGACTGAATCCTCCATTGTAGAACTCTACGTAGGCTATAAGAAGTAAGTACTAATCATATTGTTTGTGTTTACTATTTGAAATATTATTTTTTGTTTAGTATTTTACCGGTTTAGACGACGTTTCGCAAGAGAGAGTGCTTGTTTAAAAGCAAACTTTCTTCCTTGTTAATTCAATTGTACCAATTGTTACCCAAAGTAACAAAACAAAACAAAACAAAGCTAGGAAACATTTCTGTGGTTAAATAAAAAACATGTAAGTTATATTACTGGTTTTGTAATAATAAGCGTGTCTTTGAACGGACCAATAGAGACAGTGCATTTTTTTATGATTATGCCTTCTTTTTGCCAGCAAAAAACTTCGCGTGAACATAAACATACCGCTGAAAACTGAACTGAAGGTCGAGCAGGAGGCGACGCACAAACACATCGAGGAAGACAGGAAGATGCTGATACAGGTAACTCTTTCTGGATCTCATTATGGTATACTGGTCAAGGTATCAGTGGAGGAAACTACTGTGATGAAATCATTGGGTTCGTGGTTATACTTTAATATAGGTATAAAACTAATTATAATATAAATACAATAGTATAAAATACACACGAATTATAAACTGTAAGGAATTAAAATTTTATTGCAAATTTTTATTAATAAAAAAAGACGAAAAAGTTTGTCAGAAGTGGGATTCGAACCCACGCCCTCAAAGAGGACCAGAACTGATGATACAACACTGTTACTGATGATACAACTATATTGTGCTCTTCTAACGGATATATAATAAGCGAGTACTGTAGCCTATGAACGCTTGTAATACCATAGATATTACTAGCACGTTGCCGATCTTGAAGCCCCTACACCAAGGAGCTCTGGAAATCCTACTCACAACACAAGGTTATTTGTCTGCGATCTTCTGTAGGATGGAGGTATTCCACCAGTCGGGGCTGCCCCAAGTAGAGAAAACTCTCCAAAGAAACTTCTCTATGCCCTAACTCCCTTTGAACCGACTCTTCCCCAAACAGTTTACTACCAAGTTAGAAGTTTATTTTCTATGTTGTATTCTTCCAACGGTTATATTGACAAACAGCCCCTAACGTGTTATGGTCTGCGGTTAAACCTTACTTATAATAAGTATTTTAACTTATCTTTAATGTATCTTATCAGGCTGCTATAGTGAGGATAATGAAGACCCGGAAAACGCTGAAACACCAGCATTTAGTAGTGGAGGTCCTCAATCAGCTTTCGTCGCGATTCAAGCCTAGAGTTCCTGTCATTAAGGTATACAATGGAAATTCAAACTTTTCCAATACTCTCTTACGGTTAGGCAGAAAATTCCAAGCTTATCTACGACTCCTACAAAAGAAAAACCTCTGAGATTTACTTACTAAAAAAAATTTTTTCTTTTCTCTCCTATTTTTTTTCTGTGACTCTTTAAATTACCTTTTTTCTGCCTCCCTATCAATATTAATAATAAAACCATTTAATAACTTTATTTAAAAAAACAGTAGTAAGTAAGTAATATTGTAATGTCCCCACATTCATCATATGAATTTTATTTATTTGTAATTATTATGACAGCCCAGTTTCTAGTTTCGTATTATTGGTTCATCGTAAGAAGACTTGCACGACACATGTCACGTGTTTATTTTAGAGATGGCGCATAATTTAAATTGTAAGTTGATTTTACGATTATCGATTCTTTTTAGAGTAAAATATAATCGATAATGCGATTATGCTTGTAATAAATTAAAGGGTGTGTAAGCTGTGTCAATGAAATGACAATAATAACAACAATTGAAATCGCAATCTGGAAAACTTGAATTAAATGCCTGACTCCAAAGAACAAGATTAATTCTTCCAGTCAATATTCTTAGTTGCTTGTTGTTGCAGTAAAAATTTAGAAATTACGTAAATATATGTGTTTATTCGAAATTAAAAGAGAAACTAAGAAATTAAATATAGAACGGCCTTCGATTAATTTTCGATTCCTTGGTTTTATTATTTTGGTCCACTATTAAGTAGCAAGAAAGTAACGACGCACGTAGTAAAAAAAAAATAATTTAAATTTATAAAAATCATTGTATAGAGGAGGTTATTTTAGATTTTATGGTGCTAAATGTTTTTATAACGTTTATTAGTATCAATTTATTTCTAAATGATAGTCGATAGTCGAAATGCATGTTTTTAGGTTATGTGATAATTTGCACGACGTAACAATTTATTTTCTGTGGATGTGTCGGGCAAGTCTTCGTATGATGAATAAGGTATAGTACTTTTTGACGCTAAGCCTTTTCACGGCATAAACCATGCGGTGGATAAATCTATCATATGGTTCATAGAACTAGCATGCAGTTTGTAAATCTATTGCCATACTGTTTGACAGAAATGCATCGATATCCTGATAGAGAAAGAATATCTGGAGCGAACCGAGGGGGAAAAGGACACCTATAGCTATTTGGCGTGATCACATGTACGCCACTTGCAATTCTGTAATAAATAAACATTATACATTCTTGTGTTTTATTCATGATGACATCGTAATTCAAACTCATATAAAAATGAAACTTCTCTATGAGTTTTATTAAGGACTAGCTGTGGCCCATGGTTTCACCCGTGTTAAATTTATTCGATCAATTCTCCACCGCGCCGCCTTCTACGCTCCCATGTAGCCTGTCCTACTATCGTTGTATTTACTTCCCGTACTTGACAGATTGCTTCACGGTCATGTTTACTGGTCCGCACCTTAGGGTCATAGCGTGAAGGTATATAGCCTCAATAAATCTATACTAATATAATAAAGCGGAAGAGTTTTTTTGTTTGTTTGTTTGTTTAAACTGGCTAATCTCTGAAACTACTAGTCGGATTCGAAAAATTCTTTTTGTATATGATAGCCAGGTTCACGAGTAATAGTATAGGCTATCTAACATTAGGCTACACCTCTCAGCTAGCCTTAAATATTGATTTTTGTTAAGTAAGTCGGAAGAAATAGCGCACCCGAACTGCTGTATCTGCGTGCGATTGCGTAATGGTTAGTAGTACGTAAATACATTATTCTACTAAAATATTGCTTCTTATTACATCTAAAAAATGATCGCGACACCACATGCCTATCTCTTATACATAAGCTACAATAAATTATTAATAAATACACAATAGTTTTATTGAATATTGAAAAGTGATTCATGAGCACTATTATTAAAAATGGCATAGTAATCTTTAAGAACGAAAGTTACTTCATCAAGACAATTTTATGAAGATAAACTTTGCCTTTTATAGCATGTTATTTGGACGAATAGTTTGGGAGATAATGTAAAATTAGAATAATTCAACACTCGGCTCGTGTCTATGACTATAGATGTAGTGACGCGAACGAACTGAGTGAGTTGTGACGCATAATAACCCTGGCCGCCCGATAAAAATATTTTCTATACTGAAGTATTATAAATCATCTGAGTTTCCTTTTAAATTATACGCGGGTGAAACCGCGGGGCACAGCTAGTAAGATATTAAAGCAAAAATAATTAGTCAAATGTGACTGGTAGTTCCAGAGATTAGCGCGTTCAAACAATTATGTAGAAAGATTGGTACTGTGACGGGTTTATTTACGGGTTATTACGTTTAGTTTCTTGAACTCGGAAAGGTTGTGAACAAATTTAGTGCAAAATTAATACTGAATAAATTATTTCAGTATCAAATTTGGCAGTTTCACGTCAAATTAAGTAAAGGCCTAAACTGGAATCGGAAATAATTATTTATTCAAATTCACTACTACCTTGAATTATGATTGTCATAGTCGTCGCGAACATTAATAATTACTTGATTGTCAATAAAATTGTCGGAATGTACATCTTTGTCGAAATCGTCCATTATATATTTTTTGTTGTTTCCAACACTCTGATGACTTCTTTGCACTTTGTCAGCTTCCAAGATGACAAGAAACTGCACCACAAGCTTAGTTGTACGAAGTGAAGTCAACAGCTTGTTTTTCAAAGAACTGCTTTGCCGCGACAAAAATAATAAATGACAAGACGTTTGAAGAACTACTGACCGTATATTCATATGACTATGACTACTGAATTAAAGACAGATGACTGATCGCCCAAGGAACTAGTTCGCGTAGTTTTTCTGTGGGAGCGCTCTTTCGAACTAGGTCGCTCGCGCACAAAACTATCTCACTGAATTCCCACCTAAAGTCGGTTCAATTAATTACATTATTTTAATCATTTTACCGATTATTCGGATACTCGTAAATTTGAAATTATCACAAACACTACCGTAAAGAACATAATTACATATATACAATTGTAATATCGTCAACTTGAAAAAAAAAATATTTATTGTTTTTATTTCAAACTAGCAGTGACCGCGGCTTCGTTCGGGTGGATGACAGAAGAAATCGTAATTTCTTAAAACTTAAATAACTTTTTATTGGAATGAAGATATCTTGAATTTTTATTTTTGATAAGTACCAAGTATCTTACGAGTAAAACAAAAAAATATAGAAATCAATCCAATGGATTTTGCGCGATGCGCGCACGTCGGCGCACCTCAATCATTTTATTCATATAGATTAGTATTAGGTAAGTCGACTTTAGATTATTTATTGGAATGTTACTACACGCAATGATAATTCTTTGTCATTATAACATTTACTGTTTGTAATCATGTATATCTACAAGCAGTGACGTAGCTAGGTAACCAAAGGCTCTGGTGCAATATAACTATTGGGGCCCTATTTAAACTGATGAATATATATAAATATTTTAAAGATGGTATCCATATGTGGTTAGATTCCTCCAATTCGTACTGAGCGTTTTGTTTCAACTTTTGTAATGCGGACGGCCAGGGAATGAAATGCCTTAGTGGCGTCTTTGTTTCCTGACAGGTACACCTGGGTGTCTTTAAGTCAAGAGTGAACAGGTATTTTCTAGGCAAGCATCTTTCATCGTCGGCCGCGTAGGAGTCGAGCTTGGCCCACACTATTTCTTCAATATGTCTTTATTATTTTTAATTTGCTAAATGATCTTTCAGCTGCTGCAGAAGTGACAGGAATTATATAGAATAATAACATTGCTGTAAATACTTCCGTAAGGTCACATTCTAGCACTCCATATTTGCGCATTATTTCCTTACATAATTGGTGAACAGTCGATGCCTGGGCTAATTCAGATAGAAGTAGGTGGTAAATATTAAGAAATTATGGGGAAAACTTGGGGCCTATTATATCTGAATATTTACTTTGGAACTGGTCACACTTTTTTAATAAAGTTCTTCATCTACATCTAGTAAAAAAGTTGGTGTTAGAAAGTTGAATCTTTGACAGACTGCACTCATACCAGTAAAACGTGTATTTAATTGAGCTATTATTGTGTCTAGTACAGACCCAGAAAGAATTCAGGGGAATTCCTTACAAGTTATGAATTTATTTCAACTGAGTTGCCATAATTAAACTCGTGTTGCTATCTGTTATATTTATATTCTTCGGATGGGAGAAATTTGAGAATGTTTGAGGTTTTGCTCGTCAGGGTCCGAGGGCCCCCTGAGCTTGAGGGCCCCGGTGCACGGCACCGCCTAGCCCTCCGATAGCTACGCCACTGCCTACAAGTTTCAACAAGGTTATTGCGTACCTAATGAAAAATGCGAAACTACAAAATGTATTTTTTAAGTGAAACTTCTTATGCGACTTCCAACGCATTAAACGTTTAACGCACATTATCGGTCTCTCCTATTTGTGTGAGCCAGAGCGAGAGAGCAATATATTATCGGTCTCTCCTATTTGTGTGAGCCAGAGCGAGAGAGCAATATATTATCGGTCTCTCATCTTTGTGTAAGCCAGAGCGAGAGAGCAAATGTCGGTGTGTATGTATATTGCACACTTTTTAAATAAAATATAAAATATCTTTTAAAATGAAGTTTCCCTTCTATCGTGTGTGAATCGCACGCACACCTTTTTTATCGTTATAGGTTTGGTACAGTGGCCATAATCTCACCTGATATTAAGTGACGATGTGGCCCAAGATGATAACACGCTAAACCTAGTGGAAGACTGGCTCTCAAGTGCAGCTGCCGGAACACACCTATAAGTGCTTGGTGACAGATTTTCAACTTGAGGGTGTTTCCTTCACCGAAAGCTCAGGCTCATTGCAGGGATTCGAACTCACGTCATTCGACTCGAATGTGGTACACACTACCACTGAGCCATCATTGCTTCAATTTTTAATTTATATGAGACTTGATGATATTTAGCCGGACCCGTTCCCCATTTGCAGCTGACGTTATTAACTAACGCCCCCTAAAGATTACCAGGACTACCTTTGTTTTGTATTATACTTTCATTAATTATCGCAAAATTAGTAATCTCAATTAAGCGAAGCTTATGATAACAGGTAGCAAATGTTCCATTATTGTATAAATATATCGTTATCATAAATGTAATAAACATTATATCTAATTGATACGTACCACTTCACAACGATTAAGTAATAATATGATCAACGCGATAACATACAGTTGTGAATTGATCATACAACGTTAACCGTATCACAAGTTTTCACAAATAATTAGTGCGTAGCAACCTGTGTGTACACTTGCCAATTTGCCAAAAAACATTTGCCAATCCAATATTGTTTTTAAACGCTTATAAGTACCTATCTATTGTTAATAAAGTCAACAAGAAACAAATATTTAACATCATAGGTAAGTATTTAAAAGTTATATAGACAAACACCTATGTTTCCATATTTTTCAAATTACTTTTGACTTTTAAGTCAGATAATGTTCCACTTATTTAGACAAGTGAATTAAATATAAGTTATTTGTGTAAGGTTTTGAAATATTGTTTCGATTTGTACGATGAATAAAATTAAGAACCGGTACCGAGCCGGTTTTTGCTGTATAAGTACCTACTGCATGTTTAAGGATCTTAAGATCAACCGGTAATACCAAAGTGATTTCTAGATTCCAGGAAACTGTACAAGTACATACTTGAGAACTACTCTGAAAGATTATTCCTATGCTTAATTTGTTGAGAAAAAAAAAAGTTCTTGATGTTTAACCAAATTAGTTGGCAGCTGGTTGTGTGTTAACGTGTGATGTGATAAATCTATATGAATAAATCTATAATTTTATCTGTATATGTAATTTTTTTCCAAATTTCCCGATAGACTTTACTATATTGTTACGTTGTAAAACCTTTCGTTTTCTCATCTAGTATTCATCTATTAGTCATCTATAATTCATCTTATTATAAAAAGGTGTGTGTGCGATTCACACACGATAGAAGTGAAACTTCATTTTAAAATATATTTTATTTAAGCAGTGTGCAATATACATACACACCGACATTTACTCTCTCGCTCTGGCTCAGACAAAGAAGAGAGACCGATAATATATTGCTCTCTCCCTTTGGCTCACACAAAGAGGAGAGACCGATAATGTGCGTTAAACGTTTAACATTTAACGTCTTGGAAGTCGCATAAGAAGTTTCACTTCAATAATAAACCATAATTGAATAACATATGAACCTTTTAAAAATAAACAATACAATATTAATCATAGTTAAGCAAATTGGTATTATTTTGTGGCTTATAATGTAGTACTATAACAAGACATTCAAATGAAATTGAATTGAATTGAAATTATAGTCGGAGTTTTTGGCGGGATCTCAAACTGTCATGTAGTGGTTTTAATTTTTTAATCATAAATTTGTGTTATTTGACCCTATATTACATGAAATAATAACATGGATCATGAATTCTGAGATGACACAAAAACTCCCTAGAAAGTTCTAGCAAGGGAGCCACCATCTTGTTAGGATACACAAATCGTCATAACACTGGAAACATACACTCGATAATGGCAGTAATGGTCTTTAATAAAGAAGACCGTTTGCTAAGTTAGGAAGAAGAAGAATAGTATAGTCTAAAAAGCCGCAAAAGCACTTGCCAGTATGAATTTGTTTAAATCTTCGTAGTATTTTTGAAATACTCAAAGATGGACTAATAAGATGGTGTTAATCTCAAAATGCATGTTTTCCGTTTATATTTATAAACCGAATGAACAATAACTAAACTATGTCACGCAAATTGCCACGAATATTGCATAATATAGGGTCAAAGACCCTAGTTTCATAAATTAAAATAAAAACTACAACATGGCAGATCAAGATCCCGCTATAAGCTCCATTATTGTAGTCGGAAATGGAATTCGAGATATAAAATGTAAACAATGGTATTGCCAATTCAAATAATAGCCACATTTCTGTGCTTTACCGAAAAGTGTTCAACTATGGTATTAAAATTAAACGCATAACTTAAATACCTAAAACTAAATATTGCACATAGATTTCAGCTTCGAAGTGACGTAAAATACGATCTAAAAATATAATACAATTGTTTGAAATAAAATCGTGCAATTTTATTTTAGAATACTTACAATAATGCAGAATCTCTAAACATTTGGCTCTTTTTAACAAGATAATGAATAAAACAGATTTTTCATGATCAAAATTTCTGAATGTACTCCTATTTTATGTTCGAAAAAAATTAAAATGTAAAGGATTATCAAATAAAGAAACATGAACAACATGTTCATAAAAATCTTTAGTTTTATTTATTTACTAGCTGTGCCCGCGGCTCCGCTCGCGTGGACTACTAAACAAGGTTTTTATTTTTTGTGAGAACCCAGAAATATATTTCTTTGTACCGTGTATACTCTCATATGCATTTAGTAATAAGTTGTTATTTTGACATTACAAACAGATATTTCAATTTTATTATATATTTTATATTATATATAATAATTAAATAACAATACGTACTTAATAGGTTAATTTAATTAATAGTAATAAACAATATATATTATTATAATATGTAGAAAAAACACTGAACAAAAGTTCAGATAATAGATAAAAAACAAAAACAAATTTTAAATAAAAATACTATATTAAATAAATAATTCTACATGGATAAATTACTAACAATTGGAATGAGATTAATAATTGAACTGTATAGGAAAATGTTGACTACACATGAAACGTCAGTTTGTCAATGACATTTATTTGTTTAGGTACATTTAATACCACGAATGCCATTTCCGACTATAGCGTTTGTGAGTGGAGTGGTGTGTGTATATGTGACCGCTTGTCCTCATTTCTGTCTACAAATATTTTTGAGATTGCGTAAATATAACAATTCTCATTATTTGATGAATATATAGATTTTTTTATTCTCTCTATCAAACACACACTTTAACTAAATAACATTTATATCTCTACTAACTATACATGACACTCTAATTGTTTGTATATAAGTAATATCACTTCATATGTACAATAGTAGTATGTAGTATGTATAATCTTACATTTAAATCGTAGTTATACACTTGTTAGGTAATCTTTTATTATATAAACTGGAAGTGGGCGCTATTAACTACGGTACACTAATTACTAATGTAGATAATTCCATGCATTTTTGTTTTTGTTCTAAAATCTTGATGATTCCAACTTCCAATCATTGAGGTACTACTACTACGAAGTACATAATAACTCAATGCTTCCAATACATTTTTATTGTTACTAAGTATCTACTTTTTATACATGTATTAAGTAATTTAAATCTTCAGAACAAATGAAAGAAGAATATAATATTTCAGAAATGTGTTCGTATGTTTACAGATTAAAGAAAATACGTATTCAGTTATAAACTAATAATATATTTTATTAAAAAAATACTGTAAACGATGTTGAAAAATCCATGTTATGTTTACGGGCCTAAATGCCGTAGCGTACCGTCGAATTTGAATTTCGGTGACTACATATTGGATAAGTTATGGTGTCATAAGGACAACGTGGCTATGGTAAGTCAGTTTCTTTTTGTTTTATATATTTTTTGCATATTGAACATATACTTTGTACGCATCCCGCCGTAGAGCGAGTGTATTATGATTCCTTGACCCGAAACGATAATTACCCCTTAATTAAAGGTAACTATTTTACCACCTGTTTATTTTTCTAATACTTATTTTCCCTAAATGAACTATTTGTGCCGAAATTTCATTTTTAAGTAGTTATTTCACCTGTTTCGTCGCTACCGACAACTTGAAACGTGATCTGCCAGTGTATGGATAAGTCAAAGTTCACTTGTTGAAAAGAATGGACTTATTTATTGACAGGATTATTTTTTGACAGGCCTCCTGGCGCAGTTGTAGTAAGCCCTACTATTGAGCCGAGAGGTCGCGGGGTCGATCCCCGCCCATGACTGACTTTTGTGTAATGAGCATACTTGTCAGTTGCGTGTCTGGGTGTTAAATATATATGTATAGTATGTCAGCTGTTTAATTACCTATACAAGCTATGCTTAGTATGGAATTAAATGGCCGTGTGTGAAATTGTGTCCACATATTTATTATTATTATTATTATTTAACGTTTAAAGGTTTAGCGTTATGGCCACAATCTCACCTGATGTTAAGTGACGATGTGGCCCAAGATGGTAACACGCTAATGGTACACGAAATTGATATGGGATTTATGAGCATTTTTATTAGGCTTGACATATTCATCCTTACGAATGATTTCATCATCAAGACAATTTTATGTCGATAATCTTTGCCCTTTATAGCATGTTATTTGGACTAATAGTTTGTGAGATAATGTAAAATTAAAATAATTCAAAACTCTGCTCGGGTCTGACTATAGGTGTAGTGGCGCGAACGAGCCGTGTGAGTTGTGACGTATAACCCTGACCGCTCGTTAAAATTATTATAAATCATCAATCAGCCAGTTTTTATTAAGTTGTACGCGGGTGAAACCTCGTGGCAGAGCTAGTATATAATATATTTTAGACAATGTATGAAATGCCGGTTTTCTATATAATTTAGGCAAAGTATGAAACATTGCCAAGTGCTTGTCGGGCCACGTTTTTTTTTTTTTTTTTTTTTTTTTTTCGAGCTGACTACACTGTTAGCCTGTGGGGCCCTGGAGCCTTTACGGCTTTTACAGCTTTACCGGGCTTGGACGGGCCACGTGCAGTGTAGGGTTCTGTAGTTGCCCATTACAATATGCAGACTTAGAAGGAGACTTGTAATTTTCAATGGAATTTGTACGAAATTAGTTCTCTGTTAGTCTAGTTAGTCTAGTCTAGTTAAAATTAAACATTATTTAATTTGTTTTTAAATTAAACGGTGTAAAAATAAAAATTAATAATATTAATTTACATTATTATTTTTTATGGCTAATTTCATGAAATCGTTGACACGCGGGATAAAACTGTGGAGCTTTTTTTTTTTTACGCCAAAGAATCAGAACTTACTTGTGTTTTTTATCTATTAAAGCATTGGAGCCCTTCCCAACGTGTATTACGGTATTTTATATAGAGATCTAATTTTATAAGGTTATGCTTTAGTATCTATTAATCGTAATTCACATATCTTGTTAAGATAAATGGAGCAACGGATGAAACAATAACATATAAGGAGATTGTACAACAAGCGATGAACTTTGCTATCTCTCTCACACGTATCGGTGTGCGAAAGGGAGACATTATCGCGCTGTTTTCGGAAAATAGGCAGGAATTTTGGAGTGCTGTTATCGGAGTTATTTGTACTGGAGCTGTACTAACCACAATAAGTACAGCATATGCGAAAGGTATTTACACTTCTGTGGGAAATTTACAGTACGAGTATTATAATTTATTTAATTAGAAGAAATTAACGTTCCACCAAAGCATACGAAAAAATATACACGAATAACCTAAATTAAGGTTACTATTTGTTAAATTTATAATACATTGTCGAACACTATGATCAATAACAAAAAAAAACGTCGTTTTCACGATTTAAACTAAAATTTAGATGAATAAATAATTTAATAAGAGTTTGCGAGATAATATTTATTGTAAATATTTTTAAGCATTGAAACATTTTAATATAGTTAATGTAACTATATCTCGCTTACTTTTTAATAAAATTCAGTTTTCTTACATATTATTTCGCACTGGTGATTTTTCCTGGTAACGCCATATCACCGTTAATTCTTCATAAAAAAATAATGATTCAAATATACAATAAATCTCCACTTTTTAGATTTCGCGTTGTGGCTACAATCTCATCTGATCTTAAGTAACGATGTGGCCCAAGATGGTAACAAGCTAAGCCTAGTGGGAGGACTGGCTCTTAAGTGCAGCTGCCGGAACACACCTATTGGTGCTTGGCGACAGATTTTTAACTTGAAGGCGGTAGCTAGCCAGGCGGGCATTAGAAAAAGCCCTACCAACATGTCACCATGTTTTCCTTAACCGAAAGCTCAGGCCCATTTCAGGGATTCGAACTTACGTCCATCGATACGATGACGCGATGAACCATCATTTCTTTTGATGAAACATAATTTAAAATGAAGTTTTTGAAAAATGAATGTTTACTAAAAAATATGTTTAAAAGTCTTTTCCATTAGGAATGCTAACTGTTGATGCTAATGAAAATATATTCAAGGCGCCATCTATTAAAAATCTATTTAACTAATATGACAACATTCGCACGGGTCACATAGTTAAGTTTATAAATAACAATGCAATTTTTACGATTTACAGGTGAAATACAGCACGTAATGAGCATTTCCAAACCGAAATATATAATATGTTCGCCGGACACATACAAGAATAATAAAAAAACGTTAAAACTATTTGAACATATTAAAAAAATCGTACTGTTTGGTAACGAAAAACAAAATAACACGTTATTGTACAACGATATGGTGTTGGCTGAAAACGGTTTTGTGAATAACGTTAATTTCGACGATTTCGTAAGCGTTGACGTGGAAGGACAGACGGATACGTTGTTTATTTTGTATTCTTCGGGGACAACTGGATTACCTAAAGGAGTCATGTTATCTCATCTAAATGTACTAACTTATTGTTCTTTGTAAGTAACAATATTTTAATATTTATGTTTCTATTAGTTTATTAATATTTTAATGTCGCTTATTGCAGCGGTTCCTAAACTTTTGAAACTACGAAACACTGAAACTTTATTAAAACTTTTATTAAAGGTCAAGATTTTTTTTGTTTATTTGAATGCGCTAATCTTTGGCATTACCGGTCAGATTTAAATATATTTTTTAATTTCTATAGCCCATTTATTGTACAAAATTATAAGCTATATAAAGTCACGCTACAGCTTTAAAGAACGGAGCACTAGCCATGATCAAGCAATCTGGCAAACTGTAGGCAAGTACGGGAATTGAGAACAATGATTGGCTACACAGGGTTGCAAATTTTTTTTATATCAAATATAGTATTTACCAGGCTATTACCTGAAAAAATATCGTAGATGGAAAAAATACAAAAAATATATATTTTAGTAGGTTTTTAAATGAATGTTTTATGTTTTAAAGGAACATTTTTACTGCTCGATTCAGAAATAATAACGGGAATGAGAAATAATCAAATTGACAATAGCATACCAACTCTCGGTCAGAAAGAGATAAAGCTCTGATTAAGGATATATTTTTCTTACTCCAAGAGATAAACGCTAAGGCCAGGGTTCCGATTCACGCTTAAAAATTTTGAAATAAATAATGTTGCCCATTTTTTATCCAATAAAATATAGTAGTTTCGCCTACTATATATTTTTTGTAGAAATATACCTAGTCGACGAACGCCTAATATAGTAAAGTACTAGGTATATTAACCCTCCTAGGGTTGGCAACCCTAAGGCTATACGGGTACTTTGGGAGTTTTTGGCGGTAACTTGAAGTGTCATGGGGTTGTTTTTGTTTTAATTCCTAAACTTATGTCATTTAGCCCTATATTATATAATTTTGGCGGCATTTTACGTCATACAGTTTGGTTGTTGTGCACAAGTGAAGTGGATTACAATAAACAACTAGGAACATGCATTTTAAGTTGCTACAAAGGTTCCCTAGACGGTTTTAGCAAGGGCGCCGCCATCTTGTTAAAGCAATGTTTGAGGATTACAGAATAGTACGAAGTTTGAATTAAAGGACGTGTATCTAAGGGCCTTAATAATAAAAAAAAAACGGGAGCAATGTGGACGCGGTGAATAGTTAGTCGAATAAATTATCATGGGTAAATCTGTGGAGCGCAGCTAATTTAAAATATGATTATTAAATAAAAATTGTTACATTGGAATTATTTAACATCTAAAATAATTAACGATTCAGTGACAAATGCAACTGGTTAGCGGAACCCTGGAGACTGATTCACGGAACCCACTTTAGGCATCGCTGGTCTACGAAACTAATATTTACAGCGAACAATATTTATTGCAATTTTCCAGACCACCGTCACTGAACCCCAAAGATGTCACGTTAAATATCACCCCATGGTATCATACTATGGGGTTGATAGGGATATTAGGCGCGTTTACTTACGGCAGGACTGGAGTCTACTTAGCTAAGTTCGAAGTAGATTTATATTTAAAAACAATTGAAAAATATAAGGTGAGTTTTAACTTTTTATAAAGTTGTACTATTATAGTACTTTTTATTATACTATTATATTTATTATTACTATTTTTTTATTTATACTACCATGTTGTAGTATTTATTGATTCATTAACTTATTTGACCCTATATTATTTAATATAGGTGGCATTTTTAATAATATAGTTTTTTATGTGTTTTCGTGAAGTGGATTATAAATATAAACTGAAAACATGCATTTTGACATGACACAAAAACTCCCTAGATAGTTCTAAGAAGGTCCATGACTTCACAGTATGTTTAAAAATTTAAGTTATTTATCTATTTAATAATATTGGTGTATTGATAAAAAAAATACAAATCTGAAAATTGTTCATTTATTTAATTTTTCTTCGGAACATATTTTTTCTGCGAGTTACGTGATTGGTGACGCCGTACAGAAAATGTGACGTCATCGTACATAGAATATACACTGTTGAGTGTTATCTTGTGATAAGTGACTCTAAAATTATTACTAAGCGTTGAAATCGTTTCTTATTCATTCTGAACTGAAATTCTAGTAAAATCAACTTAGTATCTAACTCGATCGCGAACACCATACATCAGATTTAACACTCGCCATAGGGCACACATAGGCGTGTTGAGTTCCGAGATCAGCCATTGTATATCCAGTAATCAAGCTGGGTGGTAGAGATCTGTACCCCACTGGGTCGCGACCACCATTCACATGATGATAAACCCGTAACAGTGACTCCTTTGGTTTGTCGCATTTTCGGTTTAGTCAGTGTATATCAGGCTTGTAGGCCGGCATGAGAGCGTTGACCAGCGATGTATTGGTCCGCAGTCCGCAGCCACGACCGGCGATGTATTGCTGATCTCTCGGCGTCCGCAGTCCGCAGCCACGACCGGCGATATATTGTCGATCTCTCGGCGTCCGCAGTCCGCAGCCACGACCGGCGATATATTGCCGATCTCACGGCGTCCGCAGTCGCAGCCACGACCGGCGATATATTGCCGATCTCTCAGCGTCCGCAGTCGCAGCCACGACCGGCGATGTATTGCCGATCACTCGGCGTCCGCAGTCGCAGCCACGACCGGCGATATATTGCCGATCTCTCGGCGTCCGCAGTCCGCAGCCACGACCGGCGATGTATTGCCGATCACTCGGCGTCGGCAGTCGCAGCCACGACCGGCGATATATTGCCGATCTCACGGTGTCCGCAGTCGCAGCCACGACCGGCGATATATTGCCGATCTCACGGGGTCCGCAGTCCGCAGCCACGACCGGCGATGTATTGCCGATCTCTCGGCGTCCGCAGTCCGCAGCCACGACCGGCGATATATTGCCGATCTCTCGGCGTCCGCAGTCCGCAGCCACGACCGGCGATGTATTGCCGATCACTCGGCGTCCGCAGTCGCAGCCACGACCGGCGATATATTGCCGATCTCACGGGGTCCGCAGTCCGCAGCCACGACCGGCGATGTATTGCCGATCTCTCGGCGTCCGCAGTCCGCAGCCACGACCGGCGATATATTGCCGATCTCTCGGCGTCCGCAGTCCGCAGCCACGACCGGCGATGTATTGCCGATCTCTCGGCGTCCGCAGTCCGCAGCCACGACCGGCGATGTATTGCCGATCTCACGGTGTCCGCAGTCGCAGCCACGACCGGCGATATATTGCCGATCTCTCGGTGTTTACCGTTGTTTTTGTATTATACTGTGCTTACCATCAGACACAGTGCTATTTGCACATGCACTTTGCACATGCTAATATGCATATAAAAAAGTTGCTTACACTACATGAACTTTAGTGTGGCATAATTATTTCCGCCAGGCTGTAGTGAATGTTTCTTTTTTTTAAATTTTAGGTTGCAGTACTGACCGTGGTTCCACCTGTACTAGTAGCGGTATGTAAAGTCCAGTCTAAGTATGATTTGAGTACCGTCACGGGGATATACTCGGGCGCTGCGCCATTACACAAGGAAACCATTGAAGCTGTACATAAAAAGTTTGTAGTATTCTTTTTACATTGTGGTAAAGAAGCGTTCGGCTCGCTTGATGGTCAGCACTTGTTGTTGCCTATGAACACTAGAGGTATCACTAGCGCGTTGCCGACCCTGCACCTCCTACCCCAAGGTGATCTAGAAACCCTACTCACGGCAGGAACACAACAGAAGTTTATATGTCTGCGATCTTCCTTAGGGTACAGGTATTTCACCAGTCTGACTGCCCCAAGTAGAGGGAATTTCCAAAGAGATTTATGTCAGCTGGCAGGTTTGGAGTTGGGGGATACTTGACTCACACAAAAATTGAAAATTTCGAAAACGGATCCCTGAATTGAAAAATGGTTTTCACACACCCGCAATATTTTTGAACGCACTATTCAAGGACCCTCCGCACGATAGCATAGACGAAAAAAAAAACATTCCTACTTTACTTTTTTTTTTTCCGATCTGACTATACTGTTAGCCATAAGGGCCCAGGAGCCTCGAACGGCTTTTACAGCTTCACCCGGACTTGGGGGCGAGCGCTTAAGGCACTCAGCCACGAAAGTTTTGCAACAACATCCGAGGGTGCCAAAGTGGCCGAACCTCGGCTCGGACTGTTGCGCGTTATGCAAATAAGTCGCGAACTGACTATTGCCCTAGCACACTATCTAACTAAATATACATATATACCTGTCGCTATCCTCTGGGAGGAGGGTAAGAGACAAATTCCTACTTTACGTGTAGGGGAGACACTATAAACAGATTTTTTTTCCAGATTTTATTTTACCACTTTCTTGGCGTGATTATACCCAAGCCAAATTTCAGCTTTCTAGTACTAAGAATCTTTGAGCTAACCGCAGACAGACAGACGGACATACGGAAACTATAAGGGTTTCTTGTTGACTTCGGAACCCTAAATAGTGGAAAACATTTGAGTATTTGAGTAATTGTAATCAACTAAAAAAAATGTTAAAAGTTTCCAAATATCATATAGCCTCTTATCAAAGGTTATGAGTTATAGGTATCTGAAACTACGTTAAACATTGGATTTCGTTTGGCCTAACAAATGTAATCAACTTAAAATAAATGTTAACAGGTTTCCAAACATCAAAGCCGTTTATCAAGGCTATGGGTCATCGGAGACCACGCTGGGTATACTCAAATACAATTATGACGACACCCAGTTTAATAAAATTGGCAGCGTCGGCAGAGTAGTGCCTGGAATGGTTATAAAGGTATTTCATCTTTTTTCCAAACTTTACTCTTGTTTCGATCTGAAACTTTTAGTAGTTATACATCATTAGTCCCATTTTTTCAAAGATTTTTAATATTGGTACTTATAGATTTTCAATAAATTAATTTTGTTTAAATGAAAACATTTTTTTGATCACGTCAAACAATTATACGCTCTAAATATTACCAATGTTGCATGTTTAAACCATTGCCAGTAATGTTTAGTAACAATATAGTCAGATATGGTCCAACATTAAACTTGAAAAGGGGATTGGTTCTTTAGTGCAATTGCTGTGGAACACAACGGTAGTACCTCGGTGACAGGAGATGGTCAGAACTGATAGAAGCTAACATAATTTATATTTATAATTTCTTTAGATAGTAGATATACAGACAAGAGAACCACTAGGTCCACACAAACCTGGAGAAATTTGTGCTAAAGGTGGCCTTTTAATGAAAGGATATGTTGGCAAAGACCGAAAAGAAGATCTTGACAGCGAAAGTTTCTATAAAACTGGAGATGTTGGGTATTACGATGAGGATGGCTTCTTCTATATCAGCGATAGACTGAAGGAGCTAATTAAATACAAAGGGCATCAGGTACAGTGATCTTGATTTATCTCAGTTTCTAATTCTGTTCTTTTGTAACTTCATATATAGATCTGAATGCTGGGTGACGAAAGAGATGGTTGAGAGAAGATTACATGTGGAATAATGTGAATTTTAAGAAAGATGTGTGGTGTAATTAGAATGGATAAGATTAAGAATGAGTAAATCCGAGAAAGTGCACAGCCCAATCGAATATCACGACGACCGTCGAGGGATCAAGGTTTTACAATCAAACGCCAGTGGCCATTGTCATTGCTTATATATCTTCACGTTATGTGTGAAGGACCCCATGTTGTAGGAAGGAAGGAAGACACTGGCCGGGAGATAATTCCACAACTTCAGAGTACAGGAAAGATACGACTTAAGCAACTTTTAGTACCAAGATGGAGGTAATTTATGCATAAAATATGCCATTTCCAGGTTCCTCCAGCAGAATTAGAGGCAGTCTTACTTCAACACGATGCGATAAAAGACGCAGGAGTAGTGGGGATACCAAATAAAGAGAGTGGAGAAGTACCACTAGCGTTCGTCGTTGTTCAACCAGGAAAGACTGTCACCGAACAAAATATAAAAGATTTTATCGCCGAAAGGGTTAGTTTTATTGGATATATCATAAATAGCTGTGCCCGCGGCTCCGCTCGCGTGAACAACAAAGTGCCGTCCGTCGGTCGAGTGCACGCGTGAGTCGTGCTGCCCGCTCTAAAAACGGAAGACAAAAATACTTATTGTAGGTAGTCCTTACAAGATAGCTAACGCTATAGCTGACTATTTTGTAGGTCTTTTTAAGATCTACAATTATGTAAAAAATTAATTTAATATATTTCGTATGGCTTACTCAGCGTAAACCATTTAAGCGTCCTAATTGCGCTTTTTTTCTGATTTGATTCACCGGCATCGTCACTGCTTATTTCGTATGCTCCTTTATCTTGCAAAATATATCCAATAACCTGGCCGGATAACATAGCTATGAATTGAAATAAAAAGCATGTAAATCGGATAAGGATAATAAACGGACAGACAGACAGAGAAACGTTGAGTTTTATAATATGTATAAATATAGAATAGACTGATAATATATTCAGTTATTTGCATATTATTAACATGAAATAAGAGTCTTTGCAAGTATTTTCGTCGCACAATACGAAATCTGAAATCTTATTTACACAAATTTATATCTGGAAAGTAATAACTGAAATAAATTCGATCAAACCGCTTGGGCTACAGAGTGTGCCTAAGAATAAGGCATGGCAATAAAAACACATACACTCGAAAAACATTGGAGTTCTTGGATCTTTTGTCTGTCATCTGGTGGTCTTTATTTTAACTCATAAACTTGAGTTGCGAAACATGCATTTCAAGTTGCCAAAAAAATCCTGAACAGTTTTAACAAGTAAGCTCTTCTTCCCTTCTTCTATCTTTTCATAGCCATGTTTCAAATATTAGTAAAGTAGTAAGAAGTTAGTTTTAAAGGGCATGTATCCAGAGGCCTTAAAAATTATAAAATAACATCGTTTCTGATGTCACTGGTCAGTCGGGTAAAAATTAACATCCAGGCATCCTTCTCATTGCCCAGTTTTCGGTGGCATTTTGAAGTGTTTTATTTTAATTCATAAACTCATGTTATTTGGCCCTATATTATGTAATTTTGGCGGCATTTTACGTGATGTAGTTTGAATATCATGTACAAGTGAAATGAATTATAAATAATAACTGCGAACATAGACGTTATGTTGTCACAAACACTCCCTAAGAAGTTTAACCAAGGAGCCGCCATATTGTTAAAGCTATATTTGAAGATTGCAAAAATTATCTGACTTGGCTGCATGGTCTACATACATTTGAAAGGAGAAGTCCTTTCATATAGAAAGGGAATTCAACAAAATCTAGAGTGCCAAATATATCTTTTCAAAATTGTTATTTTCAGTAATAGTTTTCCTTCTAACATACCGTGCCATCTTTCAGTTATCCAAACCGAAACATTTAAGAGGTGGTGTACGCTTCATCGAACAGATCCCAAAGAGTGCCAGCGGAAAAATATTAAGAATGGAACTGCGGAAGATGGTGAAATTGGAGAGGAGTAAACTGTAGCTTGTCCTGATTGAAATTAAACTCAAACCTATCGTATCAAACGCGGAGCGACCCGATATAAAACATCGTCATGCATATGACCGCGATATTCAAATCACTCAAAATGCGGAAAAGACGCTTCGCTATTAACATATTTTTAGTACCTACCTAGGTACCTTCTGTTTGATAAATACATACAATATAGTAATTAAATGTTTGTCTATTTATTCTCTTTGATCAATACGTGAATTTATGTGGACAGTCAATTTAAGCAAACCATAGAATAGGTATCTATACGCATACGTTTTTTTTTTAAATTGATTGCACTTATAAAAGGACCAAACCGGTTTTTTTTTACTTTATAGTACAAGAGCTAGGTGTTGGTAGCTTTAAGTCATTGGATAACGTAATAAACTCTATTTATATACAGAAACTGCATGTCAAAACATACTGACTAACTTAAATGCAATCTGGTTGTTCTTGTATACCGCCAGCAAAAATGTGAGCAGTAAGTAACGTAAAAATAAAGGTACTGCAATAAACGAACCAACAAACATTTTGGGTATTTACAAATATGCATTTTGCCTTGGGCTTGAAAGAACCAACCAGATCAGTTTTTGTTCACATACATGTTTCCAGATTTATTGTTTCTCTTCCAAAAATGCATTTTACCTTGTATTGTAGCTATAATCCCAATTTTAAAAGGCACTACGGTACAATTTATTTCAATAAGCATATCATCAGCAACTCCATCAGGAGTAGCTCCTAAAAATGGGTAATTTTCGTCTAGAAAAATTATCACTTTACCAAAATTTGAAGCAGTTAATCAAGTTCGCTGCAGGTCAAGCCATTTCCCACTTTCACTCTAAGCCGGTGTTCGTTTGCACGACGTTCCTCGTCAGTCTTCGTCCTGCTTTCAGGAACGCCGTTTTTGCCAGTTCAAAACATTCCGAGTCCATGTCATGCTTACGCACATTTTGCCCATAAACAATTTTTTTTTTAATGAGCTTACGATTTCTTTTTCTTTGCATAGCTCGGTTGTATTCTCTTATTTTAAACCCCTTCAAACTTCTTTATTTGTGATGAAAGACTCTGGTTATAAATATTTTTATGTACCGTTGTCAGTATTTTTCCCAGAGTTGAAGGAACTATTGATCCGGCATATCTTGCCTGATATGAACGTTTCGACCGAATAATTTATTCGCTTCCCGCCGATTAATTTTGAGATCACCCCATTGAACCTTTATAATATATATATTGTTAAATACATGGATGTTCACCAGACATCGATTGTTTTTTAATAAATTAGGCCATGTACGAGAGATCGGCAATTTGCATTTAATTTTAAGTGAAAATAACTTCTTTAGCCACAGAGTGATATAGCAGTAATAAATAAATTAATAGACGAATATATTTACAAGCTTAATTACAAGATTTAATAAATAGAAGTAAATAAATATCAACAGAAATAGCCCACGGTAGACAGGCAGCCGGAGCGGCAGCGGCAGCCACGGACGCAGCCGGGCCAGTCGACACGACAGGCAGGCAGGCAGGCAGGCAGGCAGGCAGGCAGGCAGCCGGGCCAGTCAACCACCTGCTAACATAAAACAAACAAAGCAGCAGTTCACGTGCTTTTTTTAAGGTGCTCGATCACTCCCAACTAATATTGTCGTGATGAAAATGAAACATTAAAAATAACGTGCATAACGTGCATCAAAATGCATCACGTAAAAAGTATACAATGAATAAATAACAAGCGCAAGCAAACCATTTGACTGTAATACTTAACTGGTTCTAGTAAAAATCCTTACCATTTATGCAAGATTCAGTATATCTTTCACTCTTTTTCGTTTCTTCGTAATTATCGGTAGGCAGGCAGCCAAAGTCGGTGCCGCAGCCGGGAAGTAGCCATGGTAGATAGGCAGCCCACGGTAGACAGGCAGCCGGAGCGGCAGCGGCAGCCACGGACGCAGCCGGGCCAGTCGACACGACAGGCAGGCAGGCAGGCAGCCGGGCCAGTCAACCACCTGCTAACATAAAACAAACAAAGCAGCAGCTCACGTGCTTTTTTTAAGGTGCTCGATCACTCCCAACTAATATTGTCGTGATGAAAATGAAACATTAAAAATAACGTGCATAACGTGCATCAAAATGCATCACGTAAAAAGTATACAATGAATAAATAACAAGCGCAAGCAAACCATTTGACTGTAATACTTAACTGGTTCTAGTAAAAATCCTTACCATTTATGCAAGATTCAGTATATCTTTCACTCTTTTTCGTTTCTTCGTAATTATCGGTAGGCAGGCAGCCAAAGTCGGTGCCGCAGCCGGGAAGTAGCCATGGTAGATAGGCAGCCCACGGTAGACAGGCAGCCGGAGCGGCAGCGGCAGCCACGGACGCAGCCGGGCCAGTCGACACGACAGGCAGGCAGGCAGGCAGGCAGGCAGGCAGCCGGGCCAGTCAACCACCTGCTAACATAAAACAAACAAAGCAGCAGCTCACGTGATTTTTTTAAGGTGCTCGATCACTCCCAACTAATATTGTCGTGATGAAAATGAAACATTAAAAATAACGTGCATAACGTGCATCAAAATGCATCACGTAAAAAGTATACAATGAATAAATAACAAGCGCAAGCAAACCATTTGACTGTAATACTTAACTGGTTCTAGTAAAAATCCTTACCATTTATGCAAGATTCAGTATATCTTTCACTCTTTTTCGTTTCTTCGTAATTATCGGTAGGCAGGCAGCCAAAGTCGGTGCCGCAGCCGGGAAGTAGCCATGGTAGATAGGCAGCCCACGGTAGACAGGCAGCCGGAGCGGCAGCGGCAGCCACGGACGCAGCCGGGCCAGTCGACACGACAGGCAGGCAGGCAGGCAGGCAGCCGGGCCAGTCAACCACCTGCTAACATAAAACAAACAAAGCAGCAGCTCACGTGCTTTTTTTAAGGTGCTCGATCACTCCCAACTAATATTGTCGTGATGAAAATGAAACATTAAAAATAACGTGCATAACGTGCATCAAAATGCATCACGTAAAAAGTATACAATGAATAAATAACAAGCGCAAGCAAACCATTTGACTGTAATACAGTTCAAGCATTTTCGTTTCTTCGTTATTATCCGTTAAATATGTTTTGCTTATTTCCCGAACTATTTAGACCGATGGCATACCTTGATTATTCACCTGAAATAATTAAATTATGAAAAATACTATATTTGTTGAAATTAAAAAATGAAAAAATACTATATTTGTTAAAAAAATAAACATAGTGGTAGGACATGACAGTTGTGTACGAATGGATCGAGGTGTGATTAATTTTTATTGACCGTAATCACATGCTCACGAATCTTGTAAAAATTCGTAGTTTATTTTATTTCACTAGTGTAATTCATTACGGTTTTTTGATTTACGTCTTTCAATTAAATGACAATCGCATTATTATGTTTGTCATGTATTTTTAACACATGATCATTCTTTGTTTGAACAGGCGTGAAAAATTCATAATTAATTGTAGAAACACAATAGTTTTAAACATGAGCACAGAAAACTACTTCACGTAAAAATTAACAATTAAAAATTACGTCCTCTTTCATACTGTTTTCATGCGCATAAGCCTCAAATCCACAAAAAAATATTCGATTACAGAAAGATGCTTTGTAGAAATGTCTATAAATTAACGTTTAAAAATCACAAATTTTCATACTGTTTTCATACGAATGTCACAAATCCACGAAAAAAAATATACGTATACAGAAAGATGCTTTGAACATAGACTGTTATGTTACACACCTATAAATGCTAGCCATAACAAGAATCAATGTAGAAACACGGTAGCTTTAAAGACGAGCACAGAAAACGGCTTCAAGTATAAATGAACATTTAAAAATTGCGTTAAGTTAAAGTATAAATCTCACCAAATTTCACAGGAAACCTGTAATCGGCTTGATTCTACCTCACAAATTTCTGATGCTAGAAGAACTATGTGTTCACATTTCTGGTATTAGATGTTCTGACTACTATGAATATAATTCATAGACTACAAATATAATTCACGTACTATGAATGAGTGACTAGACGATGTGAACTGTTTGACGATGCAAGCGAGAATAATCCCCCTCCTTGTGCGCTACGCCTTATACCCTTCCACTCGGTGCGACCTGTAGGGTAGTAATTAATATTCGCTTATGAATATTTTCTGATTTTTTAAATAATATATATCGAAATTAAACGAAATTTACATACCAAATTTCATCAAATTCGGTCTAGTAGTTTATGTGTGATTACAGCATTACACATACAGCCATACGTACAAAAATTAAAAGAACTATCGAAATGGTTTCTGTTCATATTTTTTTTATCGTTATAGGTTTGGCGTAGTGGCCTCAATCTCACCTGATGCTAAATGACGATTTATTGGAAATGAAGTTAAAAAATAGTGAAATAGTGATAATGTGCATACATAGTCTTTTCCCAGAGGGGTATGCACGGTAGATAGAGACTGGATTATCACTTATCTTAAAACAACCACTACTGTGATATACATTATCACAATAATGGTTGTATTAGTATATAAATTATATGTTAAGAAAAATCAGGCAAAAATAATTTTAATGACTATTTTTAAAAATTTCTTTTAGTTTTGGGTAAAAGTTAATTTTTACAACAATATATTATGTAAACATGTTGATTTTATAAGTTTTCAATTTGTATGTGTAAAAAGTTTGTTTTGGTGATTCTTTTCCATTACCTACAAGTAATATTTTATCACCATGAAATTTGTCAAATTATTTGATGATAAAAGATTAATTATATTAATACTATCTATCAACTTACATACTCTAAGGATTACATTATAAATTAGATGATAATGTATTGTTATCTATGATGCTATATACATGATAGATTGCCATATTTGAAAATTATAGAAATAAACAAATTGTAATTATTAGTTTTATTTATTATTTATCTCCCATACTAATTATAGAGCAATATATAATAAGTTATATATTGCAGAAGGCTGCAGACTCGCCGCGTCATCGCTATGCTTGTGACTCGTTATTTTCCCTTACAACAAGGCACGTCAATATGCGTTTCGTGTCTGCATGACGCAGCGCTCGCGTCACTTATATGCGACATTTTAATATATTACAACTTGTAATATATTAGTCAGTTATCAGTCAGAGGGTATGCATCGACTTCTTCCTGTTCGGTGAAGTTAGATGTGTATTCGGGTATGCGACCCCGACTTCCTCGAGCTACTAATGTTATTTATATATTCCTGTCACCGTAACATTAGTATTCTACCTATCCTACCTTGCATATCCTTTCATATTACATCTCTTATACTTCTATTTATCCCTAGATTGGTACGAATACAGTCTGTTCCGGTGTGAAAGGTAAAATTCATCCTAGGTTTGCAATGAGTATGCCGGACTCGGTGGAGACATACTGTTTAGCCTAAGTTGGCATGGAGAAGGTAAACTCTGAAAGCAAACCCGGGATGGGCATCCCGTTAGGCGTAATTTCGGTAACCTGAAAGTGCGCCAAGTCCCTGCAACCGACTCGATGCCGCACTTATCGACATGTCGTTCCTGCGAGTTTAGTTGGTGACGCCGAGAGGGTGGTACAGGTTTTGGGCAACCCTGTATTTCCTTAACTGTGTCCCAGGCGATGCAGTGTATCTGTGGAGAGGTCACTTCATCCGCGACAACCTAGCTGCGTGGAAAACAACACGGAGAGTGGCAGTCTACCGGTTATAAGCCTACACTAATGGACGTAAGTGCAGGCGCCAGGGGTCATTTTCGACGGTGCGAGGGTCCATCGCAGACCCATTGATCAGTTACTGCCCGCTTCAGCTGGGCAGCTCCCGGCCAGTATGGTACTGTTCCGTCCCGGCGCTGATCTGCTTCTTTAGGGTGTAGGAAGCACTAGCAAATACTAGATAGTTGGTGCCGTTATAAACCACACCTGTGACTTCTAGGCAACTTCGTAAAAGTAATATTTCGTACTCACTATCCATGCGTCTTGGGACATGGAATGTCCGCACTATGAGGACAGGCCTCCCGGACACTAATGGAGGTTTAAATTGCGTCAATCACTTGTGCAAAACTGCCATTGTCGACACCGAATTGGCTAAACTGAACATATCAGTGGCGGCTCTCCAAGAAACCAGACTACCAAACGAAGGGTCTTACATACGAGTCTAACATTAGCCTGATATTCTTACCGCATTGATGTTTTGTGTACCTAACGAATTCGTTGCGAAGCGACGCAAACTGGCACTAATATGCCAGCCGCGAGCTAGCACCAACTTATTAGCTAACGGTCCGATTGCTAGGGGAATACGCATAGTGAATCTTCTGTCTCAGGAGCATGACATTTTTAGCGATAGTCTGACGAAACTCAGAGAATCTTTAGAAATATTAGTGGCTAGTTTAAATGTTAATTAAAATTAGCAAGTAAGTAATTGTAAATGCATATAATATGTCTTCGCCATGTAGCTGTTAATATTGTATGTTGGTGTAAGAAGGAAATAAATAAATAAATTTTCTGGAGAGGCAGGCCCAGCACTGCTACCCGTGAGCATGGGTTGGCTTCGCAGTATGAAATGGTATTCTACCATGTATAGAGACACCTGTAGGTGTTTCTGAGCGAATTATGTTGCTGCGAGTGAACACCAACTGCGGCTTTATCACTTTAATTTCAGCGTGTGCACCAACTCTTCAATCTTCCGACGAAGTCAAAACCAAGTTTTATGATCAGCTCACGCAAACGGTACGCAAAATTCGTAACATTGATCCCCTATACATTCTTGGCAACTTTAATGCCCGTATTGGTCAGGACCGCGCTACATGGCCTGACTGTAACCATGTAACCGTGGTAACCATGGTATTGGCAAAATGAATGAGAATGGCCAACGGCTCTTAGAGTTCTGTTCTGAGTTTGGTCTATGCATCACCAATACCAAGGCACTTCCAAGGCAAATTAATGCGCAAGGTGTTCTGGAAACACACTCGCTCTAGTCACTGGCACCAGCTTGATCTTGTCTTATGCAGGAAAATAGACTTCAAAAACCTCTTACATACACGATCCTTTCACAGCGCTGACTGCAATACTGATCACTATTTGGTTGTTACGCGTGTTTCCATCACCTGCAAAAAGATCCACTCGTCAAGGCCACCTGGTATGAAGAAAATAGATCTTCAAAAGACCGGGGATTACGAGTTGGTCCAAAAATTTGAGGAAATGGTGCAGAATGATAGATGACACTCCGATAGCCGATGAGTGGAGGAAAGTTAAGGGACTTCTCACTGTTACTGCCGGTAAAGCTTTTGGATACCAAAAAGTTAAACATAAGGATTGGTTCGCTGCACACAAAGAGATATTGCTACCTTTGCTCTCTTTGAAGCGTGAAGCTGCTTTAAAACATCGCTTGAGTCTAACCCAGACGACACGTGTGGAACTGGCTAAAGCAAAGGCCACCCTCCAGCGCAGTGCACGTTTTTGTGCCAATGCATACTGGACCGACCTTTGCAAAAGTATCCAAACGTTTCCTAATGCGGGCAACTTGAGCGGTGTCTATTCTGGCATAAAACAGGTTCTCGGACCAGTTATTAAAAAGACAGTGCTCCTAAAAGAGTTAGACGGCACAGTTATTACTGACAGTGTCCGTCAACTTGAACGTTGGGTGTTCTACCGGTCTCTAGCCAGTTGACATCTGTCTGGAGGCCATACAAGGCTTGCCCAAATTGGACACTTGGACTACGTTAGATGACCAGCCTACCGCTAGGGAGTTTGACCTAGCTGTCTCGCAGCTTAAACGTGGCAAAAGTCCTGGCAGTGATGGTATCCATGCTGAACTGGTCAAGCTTAAGTGATTGTCACCTGTAAATTATCGCCTGCTTTGTAAATGCTGGGAAGCGGGAGAGGTGCCTCAGGATATGCGTGATGCAAACATTGTCACATTATACAAAGGGAAAGGTGACCGTGGCGACTGCAACTCTTACCGTGGCATTTCTCTTTTGAGCATAGTCGGTAAGTTGTTCGGTCGCGTTATTCTCTATAAACTGCAACAACTTGCAAACCGCATATATCCCGAGTCTCAGTGTGGCTTTCGTGGTGGGCGATCAACAGTGGATATGATATTTACTCTTCGGCAAGTACAGGAGAAGTGCAGGGAGCAGAATACGTCTCTCTATATCGCGTTCGTCGACCTAAATAAGGCGTTCGATACTGTGAGTAGAGAGGGTCTATACTCTGCACTTCAGTGCATAGGATGCCCACCAAAACTGTTAAGCCTTGTAAAGGCTTTTCACGAGGAAATGAAAGGTGCTGTCGTGTTTAACGGTGACTCATCTATGACACATCTAAACCATTTCACATGCGCAGAGGTGTGCGTCAGAGTTGCGTCCTTGCCCCTACTCTGTTTGGAGTGTTTTTTTTTCGCTTCTAATAAAAGCTGCTTTTGGCGACAACCAACATGGGAATACTTTCATACAAGGAGCGACGACAAGCTTTTCCAGATATCGCTATTGAAATCTAAGCGTTACTGGGAAGATCTCTTCGTAGACACTCTTCTCTTTGCCGACGATGCAGCCTTTGTTGCTAGTTTCACTCACGAGCTTCAAATCATGATGTCCAAATTCTCGAGTGCGTGTAATTTATTCTCAATGTCCATTAACATCCGGAACAGTAGTATTAGCGCAAGGCAACACGAAAAGCCCAATTATCCTCCTGGGTAACACACCTTTAGAAGTAGTCGACAAATTTTGTAACCTGGGTTCCACCGTGTCGAACAATCTCTCCCTCAATGATGAAATCGATATTCGTATCGGCAAAGCGGCCACTATTTTCGGGAAACTAAGTGCAAGGGTATGGTAAAACAAGCACCTCACAATAAATACCAAGATGATGGTGTATCAAGAATGCGTCTTGAGCATACTCTTGTACGGAGCAGAAACCTGGACTTCATACGCAAAACAGGAATGTCGACTCAACACCTTTTATATGCGTTGCCTTCGCAATATCTTAGGTATCACTTGGGAAGATAAAGCCACAAATAAGACAGTCCTAGAGATTGCTCAGCTGCCCAGCTTCACGGCAATACTGAAACAGCGACGATTGCACTGGCTGGTGCATGTGCATCGAATGGAGTCCTCCCGTTTGCCGCGTCGTGTCATGCTAGGTGCCGTAGAAGACGCAAAGAGAGACGTTGGTCGGCCACTGCTACGGTTCAAAGACTGTATTAAGCGGGACATGGCTACCTTTGACATCAATCACGCACATTGGGAAAAGCTCGCACGAATGGCGCAAGTGTGTTCACGGTGGCCTAAAAGCGCACGATGAGCCCTGGTTTCGTTGTCTGGAACATAAAAGAGCTATGCGACATAATCACATTGGTCGCACTGCACACAATATCTTATTTTTTGTATGTTCACATTGTGGTCGACAATGCCGCTCACAAATTGGTTTATAAAGCCACAAAAGAAGCTGCTCCCAGAGACACTGATTAAACCGTCTGTTATAGACGAAAAGGCCAATGATGATGAATGTATTACAATTTTTCTTTCTTAATAGCTTAAAAAATACCACGCTCCTACAAGGTTATGTCTATTTGTCAGTTGACACCAATTACATCGTAGTTAAGAGTAGTTCTAAGAGATGGTACTAGATTTTATACTGTCAACGCGTATGTGAGGTTTCGGATTTCTTATGAGTAATTAATAAGTTTTGGTTACGGATACAGATATGAAATTATTTTAGATATTTGATTCTTTCGGATAATTTCGGTTATGGATATTACATTTTTCAAAGAATTTTACAAGATGTAAAAAAAACATCTTCAATCCGTAAAGGTGTTATTGGGTATCGAGATTCAGTTATATTTATGTAATCATTTTGACATTATATGTTAAAAATTTACCCCGAAAAAAATTACAAAAAAATTAAAGTTCCTCTTATCGTCGTTAAAATAGCTTGCTTACAGTCGTTCGAAACTGTGGTGGTATATGTGTGTTTATTTTTGACAATGGCTCATTAGTCTTTGCCCTATCCGAAACATTTATATCGGATTCGGTTACGGATATTGTTTTATTTCGGATATTCGATAGATTCCGTTACGGATACGAATATAAAATCCCTGTAAGTAATGTTTCCTTTTTTGTTTTTTCCAATGAAAATATAACAGTTATGCCTATTATATCTTTTTTTATATGGAAGTCGGACACTTATTTTAGTAGATATTATATGGTGGAGTTGGCAGCCCTACATCACACTATAGTTTCGAGGTGGTTAGCACTTTCAACTACGACGAACGAAGTTGCTGTTGCGAACAGCCTATTGTTGTACATATTTTCATAAATACTATAATTACGCTTATATTAAAAGTAAAAAACTAAATGTATATTAGTCGGTGACCGGGGAATCCCCGCTAAGATACATTTTGTGTCCTTATTTCTTTTGCACTAACTGAAACGTAAGGGGTAATTTAATATTAGGCAATAGTGGTTGAAGTTCCAGCATTAGGCTAGCTAGTAATAGTAAATTATATATGACTATATGTATATATAAGACTATATGTAAGAGATATTTGGCAACCCAGGTTAGTTTTGGTAAATGTCAATTGTCAGTGTCACTTGTCAGTTTGTGCTTTGCTTTCAATCTGTGGCTTTGAACTTTTGTAAATAATAAAGTATATGTAAAAGTTTCTAAATTCATAATGATGAATAATATTTGAAATTAATTTATAATGAGTAATATTTACATTCAAGAACCTCCTGCTTTGGGCAAGGTATTTTTGTTTTGAATACATTACATTGGTTTTGGCTACACCACCATAGCATGGTGGTTGGGTATTTTCTAATGCTAGTCTGGCTAGCTACTATCGTCAATTTGATAATTTGTCGACAAGAATCTATAGGTGTGTTTAAGCAGCTGCACTTGAGAGCCAGACATATTTATATCATTAACATTTTGCTATCTTAGGCCACTTCTTAATTTTACATGATGGTTAGATTGTGGTCAAACTATACCTCGCATGAAATTAATATATAAAAAAAAAAACAATAATATAGTGTGCATTTACAAAAATCTATAACTTATTTTTAGGTTTTACTGAAGACATCTGTAGGCGAAATAGATATAGAATTATGGACCAAAGAAGCTCCTAAAGCGTGCAGGAATTTTATACAGCTTTGTATGGAAGGTTATTATAATGGTAAGTCTTTATTATGAGGATAAGTGGCCAGTGATCAATACACTAGATTTCATTTATAATTAAGAAATAGGGACATTTTTCATTGTGCTAGCCTTATAAGGCTGCCTCTGAAAAAGGTAATACCTATCCAAAGTTCTAAAATTTCAAGAAAAGAAAATACAAAAATCAAAATGTTAATAAATAAAGCTTGTTTTTATTTAAGGTGTACAGTTTGATATAAAGATTTGAACAGGTACGGGTATCTTATTCAAAGCACTAATTTTAGTGGCTCAACATTACCTTACATACCATGTAATTGAGATTTCATATTTATTAAACAATTATAATACACTTTATAATTTGACTAAATATAACTTTTCACATGATGGAAACAAATAGTTTAAAAGAAAATAACTTTAAATTACATTTAATTCTTTATTTGAGATGATTCTGAACATTTGCTGTTATATCATTTTATAGTTATTTTCGTAAATAACTTGCTATTAATAATAATTATAATATTATAATAATTACTATATATATTGTCAACACTTTACTATGCTTTCATCTTATTGGATTATTTCTGTGTAAGGTTTATTGGGATTTAAATAATGTTAAAATTACATTACATTCAAAGAATATAGTCTTTTTTTATATATTTCTAGGTACAATCTTCCATAGGGTCGTACCTGGATTTATAGTACAAGGCGGTGATCCAAATGGTGATGGGACTGGTGGGGAGTCTATTTACGGAGCTCCATTCAAAGTAAGTGCTTTCTATAGCTTTTTATGTGATTTTGAACAAGGAGCTGTTGGCTCACTTTTTACATACTGTTCTCTGCAAAAAACTTCTTATTTCAACTGTTGATTATTGTAATTTCTTAGGTTTCTAATAGACAAATTTCTGAATTCCTTTAAATATAGATAATAAATATAGGAAAGTTTTCATGAATTTTCAGGACCCTCTGTCATCTTTACTTCTATATAGATTAATATACATATATATTATTTCTCAAAGGTGATTTTTCTTGGCAACAACTTATCTCCATTAATTCTTTATTAAAATTAATGATTCAAATATCATTTTAAAGCTTATATTCCCTGACAAAAATTAGTTTCATTTTTTAATGAAAATTATTTTTTTTGTTAAAGACTGATTAAAATCTTTTTCATTAAGAATGCCATCTTTTGATGCTAATGAAAATATATTGAAGGCGCTATCTATTGACAATTTGTTTAATTAACATGACAATTGTTAGCAAGTTTGTTTAAATTCTATAATGTGCAAATATTTACATGGGAATTACGAAACTCAGAGCTGGAGGATCCAAAAAAAAACCAAACTAATTTAAACTTAATTTATTTTAAATTACAAACTAGTCTAAAACTAATGTGATGTGACTGCTGCCGACTTTAGGCTCAGTGTGGTTTAAAATGAATTCTTTACGTTAACTTAAAACTGATGCGAAAGCATGTATCCGAACTCATCGTGTTATAATGCGTTCCGAAAATAATGATTTCAAGATAAGATAAAACTTTTAATTCTTTAATGAACGTTTTAAGGATGAATTTCATTCGCGACTTCGGTTTAACCGGCGCGGTCTGGTCGCGATGGCGAACGCTGGCAAAGATGATAATGGTTCCCAGTTTTTCATTACTTTCGCCGCCACACCGGAGCTGCAGAATAAACACACGATATTCGGAAAAGTCACTGGTGAGTACTGAGTCTGATATATTAAAACATAATTAAAAACATATTTCTATTCATATTATTGACAATTTATCTAAATAATAAATAAAATGATGATATTGATCTTTTTATTGTTTTACTCCTTAGATGGTCCTTATAAGAAAAAAAAATATCACGATATCTTCAACTATACATATTATAAAACTCAACGACCCTCTGTCTGTCCGTTTATGTTCTTCTCACGCGAAAACCACTTATCCGATTTACATGTTTTTTATTTTAATTCCTAGCTATGTTATCTGGCCAGGTTATAGCATATATTTTGTAATATAAAGTAACATATGAAATAAGCAATGAAGATAATGGTGAATCAAATCGGAAGAAAGACGCATTTGGGGCGGTTAAATGGCTTACGTTGAGTAAACCGTACGAAATATATTAAATTATGTTCTACATAATTGTAGATCTTAAAAAAACCTACAAAAAAGTCAGCGATATCATATGTGTCTATCATATAAGGATCACCCACAATAATCATTTTTGTGTTCCGTCTTTTAAGCGGGGCCAGCACAATTCGCACGTGCTCTCGATCGACGACATTCTATATTCCACGCTAGTGGAGCCGCGGCCAAACTTAGTAATAAATAAACTAATTGAAGTTTGTCATTGTGCGCGCATCACGCAAAACCTACTGGAACGTTTTTTTTTTTTTTTTTTTGTTATACTTCATATAGATGGTCCTTATTTAAAAAAATATCGCGATATCTTCATCCTTATTAATGCGAAAGTGAGTTTACTTGTTTGTTACACAATCACGCAAAAACGACTTAATGGATTTAGACGAAATGTATCACACAGATAGTTTATAACCTGGATTAACACAGTATACTTTTATCTCGAGAAAGACCCAATTCTGAAGTACATGCAGACGAAGTCTCGTACAGAAGCCCGTAAACAATAATTCTGTAGTCCATGTGAGATATTCATAATCTATAAAGCTTAGCTTAAATAGAAAAAGTACAGTGCATTTTATTTCAACAATCCTTGCATGGATTACCTGTATTAAACACTTTCCGTAACAATATTTTTGCTACGTGCGACTCATTACTGTTCTTTATCTAAGTATAGCTTTTATTTTGACAGGTGAAACCATATATAATGTGTTAAAACTGTCGGAGGGTCTAATAGGGCCTGATGACAGGCCAGAACACCCTCACAAGATAACCAATACCGTAGTTTTGATCAACCCGTTTACCGATATAGTCTCACGTGTCGTCATCGAGAATAAAGAAGAAGCACCGAAGAAGAAAAAAAAGGAACGACAGGGTATCAAGTAAGGAAAACGTATACAATTAGCAAATGAGTCGTATAAAATGAAAAGGGACAAAGTAGGTCTGACCCGATAATTTGGAAATATAAAAAAAAATGTGTGCAGCAATGCACACGTGTCAGAAGTGAAACCTTCAGAAAAAAAAGTTCTTTAAAAAATCTTTCTTTCTTAAAATATCCTAAATCAGCGGGATTCGAACTATTGACCACTCGTGCGTATTTCGTTCGTATGAAGTCTGATCGTCTCACACCACTAGGCCAATCCGATGACGATCACAATCATGAAAATCAGGACTTGTATTAACCGCGCCTAATGTAAATGTATTCTATCTCATTCTCTCGTAGGCTAAATCGTATAGATGTATATGGTTGTCTCTTTTTACTGTCGCTTTTCGTTTCATCGAGTTTTAAATCACAACGGTGCTAAAGAAGTTTTTACTTCAAAAATTAATAAATTTCAATTGTATCTATGGCTAACATATTACTGTTAGCTACACCCAAAGCTAACTGGCAAATATTCGCCATAAATGTCCTATAGATACAACTGATATTTTTGGAATTTTTTACCGAATGTAATTAAACGGCTAATTTTAAATTCAGGAATTTTGGTCTACTATCGTTTGGCGAGGAAGCTGAAGAAGATGAAGGTGAAGCGCATGAGTACCGCGGGAAACCGAAGTCGACACACGATCTTCTAGAAGACCCTAAACTCAGCAAGAAGACTGCTGCAGGTTAGTCTGTCTATATAGCAACTGTGTTTTACAAGTGTGTGACAATTAACCTATGGTAGAAATAGTTAGCCTCCTGTACATATTACGTACGGTCGCCGCTTACCAACAGGCGGGTCTTATGATTGTTTGCAAACTTCGTAATTTAAAAAAAAAACTCGAATTATCGATTATATTTAGCTAAAAAATAATTGATAATCGTAAAACTAAGTTTCGATTTAAGTTATGGTGCATCTCTTTTTAAACCTTTGACTAGTTATCCAACCTTTCTTATGGTGAGGTTATAACGCTTCATAAGTTATTGTATGTGATCAATCATAGTTTTGTAAAAGATCAGCCCTATGTAGCATTATAGCAATATTTATGTTTACTTACAGATTGTTTATGAAACTTTTATTTTATCGCCCCAGATTTTTCGTTCATCTATCGCATGTCGCATTACATTACATTGTCGCAAATTAAATTGAATTTTATGCCGTGCAGTCAAGGATTATAATCGTATTTTTCGTTGGTACAATTCGGAACATTGTATATTTTAATGTGTGTTATTAAAGAATGTATGTCACATGTCTTCAATAATTTGATATTTTTGCCCGAAAAAAGTTGCACTTGCATCGTGGTTTCATAAAACCACACAATATTTTTTATTGATAATTTTTTTTAAAACTCCCTAGAATTAGAATTAGAAGAGCAAAATCCAACAAGGGAACAAACAAGCGAAGAATTGGAGCAGAAAAAAGAAGAAACTGCTGCAGCTGTGAGCAGCGTAAGAGAGAAACTGAGTTCGAAGAAAAGGGAGTCGAGTGCAGACAGAGAGAGTAAAAGAAAGAAGGAAGAAGATAAGGACAGCGAGGAAGAAGAATATTACATTGGAAAAGATAGGGACATAGAGCTGCAGAAAGAAAGGTAGTTAATATTATCTGAACACAGCTTTGATTAAACTTGATCAGATTTTAAATTGATTTTGTCCTAACAAACACCAGATTATCTTACTTCTTACAAATAGAGAACCCCGCCGCGTCTGTCTGTCTGTCTGAACGCAATACACTCAAAAACTATCTAACGGATTTTCATATGATTTTCATCAAAGGATAAAATGATTCATGAGGAAGGTTTAAGTGTATAATACATAAGCTGTGCCCCGCGGTTTCACCCGCGTATAATTAAAAAGAAATCGCTGATTGATGATTTATAATACTTCAGTATAGATATTTTTTTACCGGACGGTCAGGGTTATGCATCGCAACCCACACGGCTCGTTCGCGTCACTACACCTGTAGTCATAAGCCCGTTCTGAGTGTTGAATTATTTTAATTTTAAATAATCTCCCAAACTATTCTTCTAAATAACATGTTATAAATGGCAAAAATTATCTTCATAAAACTGTCTTGATGATGTAGTAATTTTCTTTCGTAAGGTTTAATATATCATGCCTAATAATAATGCCTATAAATCACTTTTCAATTTTCAATAAAACTTTGTCACAACATACCTTATGGCTTATGTATAAGAGATAGGCATATGGTGTTGCGGTGTTTTTTTTAGATGTACTAAGGAGCAATATTTTTGTACAACATTGTGTTTACGTATGCCATTACTCCAGCGCACGCGGATAAAGCAGTTCGGATGCGCTGTTTTTCCGGAGTTACTTAACAAAAATCAATATTTAAGGCTAGCTGAGAGCTAATGCTAGATAGCTCCCCTATATTAGTGTGTGTAAACGAATAGAGTTATATGTATTACTCTGCTCCCCGAGCGAAGCCGGGGCGGGTTGCTAGTAAGATGGTAACGCTAAGACTAGAAGGGCTCGTGTGCAGCTTCCGGATCGAACCTATAGGTGCAAGACGGGACAACGTTATGCTATGGTTTCATCACGATGTTCTACTTCAGCGGATACTCCTCTTATGTAGGACTAGCTGTTCCTCACAGTTCACGGTTATACGATTTGCGTAAAATCCAACTCGAGTTAACTAAAAAAACAATAAACCGAATTAATCAAATGTTGTTATACATTTAACTGTTGATAATTATTGATTAATAATTTATCATAATAATATGACAACATGTACGCTCAATGCGCATGATGTGTACAGACGTACGCATTCTATCAAGCGCGTCAGTTGAGCTTAGTCATCTAATTGCTATAATTTAGGAATTACTAACATCTCGGTACTTTGCAATGAATACGTACTGGTCCTTCGATCCGGATGTCATTTTCATAAATAATTCTTCAATTTCAGAGATAGAATAAGAAAAGAGATAAAACAATTGAAAAAGGAAATGAAAGGTGATAAAGAGGATAAAGCGAGAGCACAAGTTGAAGTTGAAGAGAAAAAAGAGAAGAAGTCACAAGAAGATAACGAGATGTTTAAACAGTATGTGGAAGAACAGGACAAATATAAGAAAATGAAGGAGAAGTTACCTAAGAAAGGTGCTGCAAGGTAAAATATATTTTTTATACTGAAATTAATATTGTTATAATCAAAAACTTTAGTTTTACTTTCCGTCAAATAACAGGGGCCGTAGATTGGTAACTGGTAATTGGTTTTGAAACTTTTTCTATATTTAAGAGAAGAGAAGAGATATCATACATAAATTAAATTTTTATACGTGTAAGTGAAGAGATAATTGTTGAAATTTATAAATAACTAGCTGTGTCCGCGGCTCCGCTCGCGTGGATCTTAGAATGCGGTCGGTCGAGCGGACGCTTAAAAGAAAGAAGATAAAAATACTTATTGTGGGTGATCTTTTGAAGGTAGATGTATGATATTGCTTACTTTTTTGTACGTCTTTTTAAATGTAAATTGAATAAGTGGTTTCCGCATGAAAAGGACATTAACGGACAAACAGACAGAGAGACGTTGAGTTTTATAATATGTATCTATACATGTTGTTATGCCCTTGGGTAGTAAAATGCCTTTTCACGTAACACAGACTCACAAATTGGTTCCTGTATGTACTTGGAAAATCACCTGTATACTCCTCTTGTAGTTCTTTTATTTCGCTTGTTGTTTCCACTTCGCTTTAGAAATTAGAACTGTCGTGGCCTGCGATACTGCTCGTTTATATACCCAAAGAGACGGTCACGAAATATCTAGAAGACACTCGATCTCTCAACATGTAAACAACATACGTCATCGTTTTAAAAGGAGGGGTATGTTTTATTTATTGCCCATTGTTTGTTGACAGTTGAAACGATAAGACTTTGTATTTTCTGCTTCGTCGAACCCTATGACTACTCGATACACGACTACACTATGATAAATACACGATATTTTGGGCACATTCCAGACGTTTCTTAAGATTTCGGGAATGGTGATTTTTCTTTCAATTTTTTCCTTACTCGGACCGTAAAAGTGATATACAATTAAAGTTTCTGTTTGTAATGTCCTAATAACAGGTTTTTACTAAATGCATATGAAAGTTTACACAGTACCTATAACAAAAAACCTATTTTTAAAATTTTGTCTGTCTGTCTGTTCCGGGTAATCTCCGAAACGGTAGAACCGATTTTGACGGAACATTAACTGGCAGATAGCTGATGTTATAAGGAATAACTTAGTCTACTTTTATTTTAGAAAAATAACTAGGATTCCGCACAAAAAATAAAAAGGTTTTAGTAGTCCACGCGAGCGGAGCTGCGGGCACAGCTAGTAAATAATAAAAGCATAGTTTATTTTGACGAAATAATTTTCAAAAGATATATACGAGATTATGCGTTTTTTTATCTTCCATAGTTAATTATTCTAAAGGTAAAATATATAGTTCATATTATGTAATTGTGATGTGCACGCCGAGAAAAACGAGGATCAACCACCGGTTAATACAAGAAAACATCGATTTCAGAAGTCGCCGTACGAAAGTTATCCGTAAACAGAACAAAAGGAAACCCTGGGTGAAGAATTTATACGAAAACCGCGATTACCCGGACAATTATACGGATAGGAAGTTTCTAGAAGACCTTAGAAAGAATATAAACGTGGAAAAAGTTAACCTAAACCAAGCTGTTATTGGTTCCTTTCGGGTTGTCCTCCGGTTTTGTCTTTGCATACTGTATGCTATGTTGTTCGTCTATATGTATAACGATTGGGTGGATACATACACCGTTATATACTCGTCGATAACGGTAACTGTTATATGTTATCTGTTATACGTTATTGTTGAAGGTTGCGCTATTTTGCGACATTTGAAAACGGTTTTAGTTTACATCGTTATCGGTTATTTGTTGTCACCTATTTTGCATACGTTGACCGATACCGTAAGCACAGATACGATTTTCGCTTGGGCTATTATTATGATGGGTGTGCATTTAATGTTTTTCGATTACGGTGTACCTGCTGCTTTCGTTTCGAAATCTTTATCGATAAACGCGGCCATATTTGCTTCGGTTTGTCTGGTTTCACGATTGTCGACACCTTTTGATGCGTTTGTTCTCTTGACAGTATCTGTTATAGTTTTCGTTTTAAGCCCACAGTTATTTAGCGTGTATTTGCGTTCGAAATTGTTTTTGATTTTGTTTTTCGTAACGTTATTTTTAACTTTCATAACGTTGTGTAGCGTTTCGTTGACGTTACTGTTATATTTCGTCGGGGTTGTTTTTGTTTTGAGCGTTTATTGCCCGGTTATGTTTGTGCGTTGGCAGAAATACAAGGATAATATATATGGGCCGTGGGATGAGGCTGTTATAAACGATTCCGATGATTTAGATGAGTGTTTGGCTAGTGATGTTAAATAACGTTATAACATTCAAATTTTAATAACGTTATATTCAAAAGTCATATTGTCATAAGTCAGTCAGATGTGGGCGTCTCTTTCTCTGTATCTGCTTATTACAAGGTGTTTATAATTTCAAAAATCGTAAGTGAAAAGGTGTATCAGCCTCCATTGAAGTTTTTACAGCGAGTTGTAATTTTTTAACCCCCGACGCAAACAAAGGGGTGTTAGAAGCATAGATCGGAATAGGCAGAATGTATTTGGAATTAGAGACGAAATTTGGAGAGTTCCTTACGATAACTTTTTTTCGGGCCATTTGGCCTGGGTTTCGGAACGTTACTTAAGTGTATTATAAATAATGTTATTCGAAATAGGTACACTATATTTACCTAAACTTTACGAACATACAGTTAAAATGACCATCAAATTTTATAAATATTCCGAGAATTCCGTTTTTTTTTAAATTTATGTTTATTGACCATGGCTAACACAAGGTTTTTTCAAGACACATCCAAGCCTATTTCACCCGGGCTAATGTAACAATTCCGAAGATTTCCCAAAAAAGGAATGTATTGTTATTCGTATTCATGTATTTATTTGAGTTTCTTTATATTTGGATTTTCATACGGTTTTTATCAATGGACAAAGTGATTCATGAGGAAGGTTTAGGTGTATAATTCAATAAAGGCGTTGTATAAATTGGCTTAAATATGACGATGATTGTTGAAAATGTCGGAAAAAATCATGCCGACTGGGAGCTTTCTTGTCGAGCTCCGTGTACACCAATAGAGATATATGCAATACCCTGCTACGCATGTGAAGCCGAGGCGGGTTACTAGTAAATTATAATTCTAGCAACATTTTTCAAATTAAATAAAAAAAATATAGTTATATAGTATATAATGTTTAATAACTAAAGTTCTTGAAACGTACAAATTTAACTTGTATTTGCAGTGTGTTACAGTCTCTTTTTGTAAGTCATATTTTCATCATTATATAGTTCAACTTTCGGAAAGTTATCGTGGAATAAAGAAACTCAAATATGTACTACGTGAAACAATACACTACTTTTTTTACGACAGTAGTATAATAAACCTATTTCAAATAAGTTTTTATACTTTCGTCTATATATAAATAAAAAGGCATCTAAATAATAAAACAAGGAGAATAAAAATAAATATATTTAATTTCGATAGAAAATCTTATCGGAATCCTATATATTAATATACTTACAAATAAATAGATTGAAAGATGATCCTTAAGGTGATGTTTCACTATCTTCGATTACAAAATTAGATCGATTGTCCTTTGTTGTAGGGAATTGAAATAAATAACTATTATCTTTTCAATATTTTCTGGTGACAACCTTTTTCGTTTAACACTTAGAATCCATTTATATGTCGAGAAAGATCTTTCAACATCAACAGATGTAAAACGTGCAAATTTGTACAAAGCTTCGTTATTTATTTCAATTCCATGTACAATTCTTTCACTTGTCTCCCTAACCACTTCATCATCAGGATTTCGGTCTAAAACTTATTCAAAATTTGTTTTTTTTTTTGTTTCCTTAGTGGTCCATTTTAGTACTTCTCTGACATCGTCAACTATATGCAAAGAATCGGACATTGATAAATCGGTTTCTTGTAATTTAGTAAGCTCTATTTGTATAATAAAAAAATGTACATCTATATAATTTAATTCGAGTAGAATATCTATTTTATATTTTTTTACTTTTTTTTATATCTCAATAACGTTCAACGATAGATAAAAAATCATATTACCTAAATTGCAAAGCGTGAAAATGCAACAAATAATATGTGGTTGCTATTTTTGTGACATTTAACTGCTTTTTCCAAGATGGTGGAGATAACTTTTAAGAATTCTTGGACGACAGTTTCAAGTTAAGTATTTCGAAGCCACCTCTACACAATTTGGTGGCTGTAACGACTCAATGTTCGTAAATTTTAGATAGATATTGTCTACCTATTTCAAATAATATTATTTTTAATATACTTAATTTATATCACGAAATCCAGGCCAAGTAGACCGAAAAAAAATTTTGACGTAAGGAAGTCACAAAGTTTTGTCTCCATTTTTCTAAGTTTAGGTAAATTTAGTCTGCCTATTCCAATCTCTGGTTATAAGTTTAACTTATGTAAGTCTGCCTATTCCAATCTCTGGTTATAAGTTTAACTTATGTATATCTGTGTCTATGTGTGGCATCTTAGCTTCCAAACAACTGAACCGATTTTGTTTATTTTCGTTTGGTCGAGATTGTTCTTTTTAGATAGAAGAAAATCTGTTTATCCGTTTGAAGATTAACAGCTCCTTTCTGGTTGATAAATGGATGAGAACATCTTTCAAAGGTCTAATCGAGCCTAATTTGGTATTCTGGTATTTCAATAATATCAGAAGAAGATGGTAACCTTGACCTGATGTAGCATCAACAGGAATCTAGAGAATACCTAACTCCTCACCTTATAGCAGAGATATCGTGTTTGGGCTCATTGGAACGGTCTCTATCAATAGGTTATTGTGTCGGGGGTTTTAAATTTTTATTTTTACCTTGACTAATAGTCTTCTAATTAAACATTTGATAGACATTCTGTAAATGGGAACTGAATTGTATTATTTTAGCTTTATATTTAAATAAATCTAATCACAAATTTGTTTATAATATTTATTATTGTAAAATAGAATCTAGGTGTATATTTAAATTTGTATATAAATGCATGTTGTCTAATTACATAAACTTTTTTATGTAATAAATATTTTGTTATAACATCTTGTTTTATGAATTCCTACTTTTCTTCTGTTTATTAGGTTTATCGTTTCAGTACAATCTTATCAGATGTTCAGTGACCACGTGGTCCAAGATAACACGTAACACGCCTATAAGTGCTTGGCGATTGGTTTTTTATTTGAGAGTGGTAGTAAACCAGGCTGGCTTTAGATAATGTCCTTCCACAATACTATGGTTTCATCACGATGCTTCACATCACAGAAAGCTCATGCTTATTGTAAGATTCGAACCTATGTCGATAGACGCGGTATCTACACACGCTACCTCTAAACTATCATAGGTTCAAAAGTTTATTTATTTGTAATGATCCATTAATATCATAAATCACTAAAAACGAAGAAATTCCTGGGTGATAGATAGGACATGGCAAAATAACCATTGAAAACTTTGTTTAAAGAGCATGGTTGTGGATTATATAGTGACGTCAGAAATCAAAGCAGTATGGCGGTTAGCGTGCAGAAATTTAAAATGTCATTATAGACCACTAATCGACATCATAAAATTGAAAAATAAAATATTGTTTTATTACAAAAGGATCAAATTAAGCCACATATCAAAAAATGGTGTATTCTTGTGTCCGACTGGAACGTGACCACCATGTACACTGTGATAAACCCGTCACAGTGACTCTTTTGGATTGTAACGGTTCCGGATTAGTCAATCTATCTCAGTCTGACAATGGATTGTCGAATACTTACTTCAATCCTACAAGACGTTTTAGTGAGGGTTACCACTCACTATCACCACTTTTAAACTTGATGATATGCACGTTACAGTCCCAAGAACAGTGGCAACTACCAAGAGATCGACAATACATCGTCAGACAGACGGCAGCCTGATCCCGAAATGCTACAATCCAAATGAGTCACTGTTATGGGATCAACAGTAAACCGAAGCGCTTGGCGAAGCGACACTTCCCATTAGGTTTGATTGTGGTTAAAGGGTTAACAAATCCATCATCATCTGCAAACTCTGTTAGTATACTACTATATGTAGGTCTTTCGAAGGAAGCACTATTGTACTTTAAGTTCAGTCTTGCTCATCCAAACGCTACCAGCCATTCTACAGAGTTCGTCTTTCTTTTAGCAAGGAGATCACATAAAACCTGGTATTCAGTAGACAATTCTTCTATTCCAAAGTTATCAGCTCTATCAGCTCTTCGATAGATGTAACCGTTGAAACTTCAACTCACAAGCCTAAAAAACAACGTCGGCGATTATCTTGTTTATTTCTAGCACTTGTCATTGCTCGCTCAGCTGCCGCTAGCAAATCTACAATTATTTTCCACTACCTGTGCCCCACGGTTTCACTTGTGTTAATTTTATACGACTAACTCTCATTAACATCTAGCTTATCGTTGTTCTATTCGCTTACAGCTTTCCAGATGGCTAAACGTTCATTGTTACTGCTCCTCTCCTTATGGCCGTAGCGTTATATAGCGTATAACCTTTCTCAATACATAAGCTATATAATTAAAAAATGCTTTTCCAAATCTGACTGGTTTCCAGAGATTATCGCGTCCCAATAAAAAACAAAAAATCTCTTGAGATTTTTATTATAGATTTGGCCGCCCCTGGAAAGCGATGAATGATGAAGTCGATGTCCAATTCTGGGTTGGTAACCCAACACCCTAAGCTAGCATCGGTACCGGACAATTCTGGGATCAGACCAACGTCCCTAATTCGCCAATAACGCGCTGGTTTTTTATTGGGTCTAAAGTTGTGAAAGTTAATTAACATTAACTTAGTTTGTGTACAAGGAAATTGGTAAAGGACAGGAATAGGACTCACCCAATGCTGCGCTCGCGCTGTGTAGGAGGCCTCCTTTTCTTCCACGGTATACAATGCACATAAAGTTCGCGGTTAATAATTAGGTATATTAGCTAGCTTCACTCAATTCGTAACGAAACTAACTAATAGAGGATGGGGAAATAACAGTGTAAGAATAATGAGACACAAGGATAGGGTTGCTGCTTTGCACAATTCTATCCTAGACAGGTCGTGTCCATGTTTCGGCTCCGTATGTCACGATTGGAAAAAACAAACGAAATAACGATTGGCCTCCAAAAATTTTCAGTTCTTTTTTTTCTCACAGGGAAGACTTCACTCTCCAACTGCTGGCTAAATTCAAGACTAAACTACACGCTATTAAGGAGAAAAGTCAAACTGAAGTTGAGAAGGAACAATCAAGTAAAGAACAAGTTAAGGAAGATGATGACTTCAACACTGATGATTGGTAAGTATATTTTATAGAACCAGGTGTTTAGCTGAAAAGTGTTGGGTTGTAATGGATCATTTAGGATAATGTATGTTATTTTTGGTCACTGATTTTTTTCAAGGATTGATGATGTGCATGACTTGTTTATGGAGTGTGCCACGAATATGCCCGAAAGGGAGTCCCTGGTGAATAGTATGTTTATAAACTGTTAAAATATAGGTGTTTTTCTTAGTATATTGTATGACCTTGTAGGGCTATCCCATCAGTGACTCTCCTGATGTGATGCTATAAATGATAGGATATTAGTTGCGTCACGTAAAATTAACGCTGGCGGTCAAGCTGCGCATTAGACGAGTTATCGGTCTATTTGGTGGTATGAGGTGCGGTGCGGGGCGGGCGGGTCACGCGCCGCATGCTTGCCGGTGCGCTATTGGTTCGTCAGTCGACCTTTGCTTTCCGCGCTGTGTCCACGTTACGTTCGTTCTCAAAATACCATCGCATAGAAAAGTTTTGAGTAATGGGGGAAATTATGCACCAAGGTAGAGGAAATAGAGGCCGATTATTGTAAAAGCGATCATTGGGTCGACATGATGACAGAAGCGTTTATGATTCGCGTAGGGGGTGATGATATTGGTTCAAGTGAGGATGAAAGCTTAAGTGATGACAGCGATGACGATTAAATGGCCACCTCTAGCACCAACACGTCACCCACGACGACTTAATGGAAGGAGTTTCAACATTACTTCTTTTTTAATGGGACTTTGTTTTTGTATTTATGTTTATATAGTATTGTTTATGTGTATATTTTTATTGTTATTAGGCTAAATAGAAGCAAAATTATTCGTGATTTTCTAGGTTGGGGCACACTTTACGTTTTGAGGAGAAAGGCGCTGTGCTTGCGAAAGACGCTTCTACGAAAGGAGATGATTGGTTTGACATATATGATCCAAGAAATCCTATTAATAAGAGAAAAAGGGAGCAGAGTGATAAAAAGAATAAAAAATAAATCGCTTATAATTATAATGTTTATTTATTTCCTTTAGTATGTACATATTGTGTAATAAATGTATGGATTGTTTTTATTTTAATTTTTCAAGTATTTGAAGTGCGTTGTTGGAGCAATTTTTTTTCTCATTAATATTCTTTTGAGGTTTGCCTTTAATTTGTAGGTAGTTACTGATATCATTGTTCAATCATTGAAGCTTTTTTAAGGGTTCTTATTTATCAAATAATATTTTCCCAACGGTCAGAATTATAAGTTCCCTGCAAATCAAGCAACTACCTACATCTTTTATACATCTGTATGTCTGCCCGTTTATGTTACACGCGATAAATAATTCATAAAAGTTTTCATGTTTTTTTTTTATTTCTTTCTTTTATCTGGCCAGGTTATGTTGTATTTTGTAAGATAAAGTAACGTATGAAATAAGCAGAGACGATAGTGGTTTATCAATTCGGAAAAAATATACATTTGGGGCGCTTAAATGGCTAGCGGTGATTAAACCATACGAGATATATCAAATTAATGTTCTACCTAATTGTATATATTGCAAAGCCCTACAAAAAAGACAGCGATAACATATCTCTATATTTTAAGAACCACCCACAATAAACATTTTTGTCTTCCGTCTTTTGAGCGGGGGCAGCACGATTTGCACGTGCGTATGATCGACGGCATTTTATAGTCCACGCGAACGGAGCCGCGGACATAGCTAGTATAAATATAAGTAGATGTACATAATCCTTCACTAGACTAGTCGTAAAGGGTTATTCCACCTATAAGTAGTTGAACTATTCTGGCTGTTACATAAAACCACTGCTAAAGATATTATTTTCAAATAGTGTACTAATTTTAATTAAATAATAATATATTTCAAACTGCAATAATGTATATAATTTGTTTTTATTTAATGTTACATATAAATAACTTGGAGTGTCTGTTTGTAATGTCAAAATAACACATTTTTACTAAATTCATATATACACGATAAATATAACAAAAAAAAAAACATTTTTAAAATTTTTATCTGTCTGTCTCCGAAACGGTTGTACCGATTTTAACGGGACTTTCACAGGCAGATAGCAGATGTTATAAGGTAAAATTTAGGCTGCTTATTATTTTAGAAAAATAATTAGGGTTCCGCACAAAAAATAAAAAACCTTTTCTAGTAGTCCACGCGAGTGTAGCCGCGGGCACAGCTAGTATCATATAAATACATGACACCAAACCTTGATATATTCTATACTCTTTGATAATTATTTCTTTAATTTAGAAACCATCTTTATATCAGAGTAATACCTTTTTCAAACATGGCAACTAGTCCTCTTTATTGGAGACCATTACTGCTATTATCGAGTGAATATAGAATGTCTTATGTTATGATGATTTCATTATCCTAACAAGATGGCGGATCCCTTGTTAGAACTTTCTAGGGAGATTTTTTGGCATCTCAGAATTCATGATCCATGTTATTATTTCCAATTGACTTCACTTGTGCACAATAACCGAACTTTATTATGCAAAATGTCACCTGTATTACACAGTGTAGGGTCAAATAACACAAATTTATGAATAAAAAACATAAATGCACTATATGATTGAGATCCTTTTTTTTTTTTTTTCGAACTGACTACACTGTTAGCCTGAGGGGCCCTGGAGCCTTTACGGCTTTTACAGCTTTACCGGGCTTAGGGGCGAGCGCTTAGCATTTTAAAAGACATTTTCTATTTTATTTAAACAGTGTGCAATATACATACACACCGACATTTACTCTCTCGCTCTGGCTCAAACAAAGAGGAGAGACCGATAATGTTCGTTAAACGTTTAACGCTTGGAAGTCGCATAAGAAGTTTGACTTCAAAAAGATGTCGGTGACACAGATTTCATCGATAATCGTCGATGTGATATCGGTTTTCCGAAATCCCTCTTCACGCCTCGTTTAAAGAACCCAATATCGTGGGAAAGAGGGAACACGTTGGCGGGAGTTCATTCCACATTCGCAAGGTAAGAGTTAGCGAACTTCTCCATTCATGGCGTGTAGTGTGCGGGTTTTTTTTTTTCGAACTGACTATACTATTAGCCTGAGGGGCCCTGGAGCCTTTACGGCTTTTACAGCTTTACCGGGCTTGGGGGCGAGCGCTTAGGGCACTCAGCCACGAAAGCTAAGCAACAACATCCGAGGGTGCCAAAGTGGCCGGACCTCGGCTCGGACTGTTGCGCGTATGCAATTAAGTCGCGATCTGACTAATTCCCTAATCCGTAATTCGATCTAAACTAACTATACATATAAACATGTTTCTGCCCCCTGGGAGGAGGGAAGGAACATGTGTATGTGTATTTAGTGGTCTGAAATTTTTGTCTACTCTAACTAGGCAAAAAAGAAAAAAAAGGTCCCTTACAGAACCTATGTACCTATGTGTGTTGTGCATGTGTGTATAATGCAGTGTCATGTATGGCTGTGAAAGCTAGTGATTGTAGAGTCACTTGTATCGCCCGAGCGGCTGCTTGTCTCAAGGGCTCGTTTGAAATCCCGCCAACAACAAAAGTATGTAGCAATTGAAACAATGATGGCTCAGTGGTAGCGTGTAGGACTTTGTTTCGATTGACGTGAGTTCGAATCTCTGCAATGAGCCTTAGCTTTCGATGAAGGAAATCGTCATGAGGAAACGATAGCATGGTGGAAGGGCTTTTTCTAATGCCCACCTGGCTAGCTACCACTCTCAAGTTGAAAATCTGTCGCCAAGCATCAATAGGTATTATTCGGTGGCTGTACTTGATAGCCAGTCTTCCACTAGGTTTAGCGTGTTATCATCTTGGGCCACATCGTCACTTAGATTGTGGCCAATAAGCCAAACCTATAACGATAAAAAAAAGTATTTGAACTTTCAGTCAGGATAACCAGACGAGTTTTTTGTTGGATGATGTCCGACTTCCGTATAGATATTTAGCAATTTTTATTACTTTTACGCGCTTAAGCTAATCGAGGCTGACGGTGAATGCAAACTGTTAAAAACCGTACACTGATAATTAATTCTATTTTAATTTCCTACCGGGACAATAAAAACGGTATTTTCGCTGTGAAAACCGGTCACCTGGAAGCTATTGATTATCTGTGTTGGTTTGTAGTCAAAACGGTATATATGTATTAATTATCGGTACTAATATAATAAAGCGGAAGGGTTTTTTGTTTGTTTGTAACACGTTAATCTCTGGAACTACCAGTTGAATTCGAAAAATTATTTTTGTATATGATTGCGTGGAATATTATAGGCTATCTAGTATGAGAATACACCTCTCAGATAGCCTTAAGTATTGATTTTTGTTAAGTAAGTCGAACGAAACCGCACACCCGAACTGCTTTATCCGCGTGAACTAGCGTGATGGTTAGTGATACGTAAATACAATACTCTACAAAAATGTTGTTCCTTAGTACATGTAAAAAAGTCCGCGATACTATATGCCTATCTCTTACACATAAGCAATAAGGTATTTTGTGACGAAGTTGTATCGAAAATTTAAAAGTGATTTATGAGCATTATTATTAGACATGGCATATTAATCCTTACGAACGAAAGTTACTTCATCATCACGACAATTTTGCAGATAAACTTTGCGCTTTATAGCATGTTATTTTTGACAAATAGTTTGGGAGATAATGTAATATTAAAATAATTCAACAGTCGGCTCGGGTGTATGACTATAAGTGTAGTGGCGCGAACGAGCCGTGTGAGTTGTGACGCATAACCCTGGCCGCCCGATAAAAATATTGTCTATATTGAAGTATTACAAATCACCAATCAGCGAATTCTTTTCAATTATACGCGGGTGAAACCGCGCGCACAGTAGTCTATCTATACAATGATTGAGGCTTGCCGTTGCGCGCGCATCACGCAAAAACTACTGGATACTTGTTCGTTTTTTTTGTTTTACTCCTTATATACTTGGTCCCTACAAAAAAAAAACACGATAAGTACATTCAATCATCAGTTATTAATATTATAAGAAATTACGATTTATTTTGTCGTCCACGCGAGCGAAGCCGCGGGCATGTCTAGTTATCAATATTATTAGTTTTAAACAATGTATTATTAGCACATTTAGAAGTTAGCCATCAATAATAATAATATAAATTCATTTTACTTTTTTAATTGAGTAAAAGTAATTGAACAGTATATAAATAAACGTTATTTCAATTAATTAAATTACAAGTACCTACAGATTTATTAATGTAGTTGTAAGGACAAATTACATATTTATCTGTGTGTGTATATTGCTGAATGATACATGAACCAATTTAAGTAAAGTCTGTAGTAAAAATATGATAAATGATCTTGTTGGTTCCTAAAAGGGTGATTTTTTTTTTCACCCAAACCGTTAGTAGTGACTCATTAAATAATTAATTTGTATACAAGTTTCTCAGTCTTTCTCCTTGTACATTGTTTTATTGTTGTTTTATTACATGTTATTAACATAAAACAATTATAAATTTATAATCAAACGGATTTCTCGGACGACGACCTTTGCTCTTGAGTTACCATTGTAAACTCGATTATAAAACCGGTGCAGATTTACGAGATTGTTTAACGTTTCTTCGAGTTTTTTGGCGGGATCTCAAACTGTCATGTAGTGATTTTTATTTTTTATTCATATATTTGTGTTATTTGACTCATATTGTGTAATACAGGTGGCGTTTTGCATAATAAAGCTTGGTTATTGTTTTTTTTTTTTCGAACTGACTACTCTGTTAGCCTGAGGGGCCCTGGAGCCTTTACGGCTTTTACAGCTTTACCGGGCTATTGGTGGTGGTTATTGTGCACAAGTGAAGTGGATTGGAAATAATAACATGAATCATGAAAGAATCATCCTAGAAAGTTCTAACAAGGGAGCCACCATTTTGTTAGGATCCTGAAATCGTCATAAGATTGGAAACTATATTCACACGATAATGGCAGTAATGGTCTTCAACAAAGAGGGCCGGTTGCCAAGTTAGGAAAAACAAATCATTTCTTCATAATATTTGATTCAATATGTTTTGGTCATAATCAAATTTTTGTTTATACCTTGTTACATTATTTTTTACACAAAAAGAAAACGTAAATTCGCAACATTCATTATTCTTATCGTAACTTTGAGTGTGAGCAAAGTGAAGTTATTTCTTTTCACACCTATTCATATTTGTATAATGCTTGCTTGTTCACTCGTTGCGGTGACACTGGCTGACCATTGTCATTATCAACAACAATAAATAACAACGGATAATCGACAGCGGAATAATTATACCTTCAATAATTTGTTATTCGTTACATAGGAATAATGCATTACATTATTTAATTTTGTTGCTGTAATAATGAATACCTATCATCTTCACCGGAACTTACATATTGTATTTAGGATCTTTTGTTGTTTTACTACCTACAACACTACAAAGTGTTTATGATTAAAAGGTAACATAATTAATATTAACAATTAATCTGAGCTGTAGGTTATCTTTACACAAAGCGATATTACCAAAGTGCATAACTATTTGATTTCTCATACATACCAAAACACGTGTGCATATAACACGCGGTAGAAGAGAAACCTTCAGAAAACTAAACTAATAGAAAACACCGTATAATGTATTCTATCTCATTCTTTCGCAGGCTAAATCCTATACCTAGATGTATTTATGTGTTTATCTCTTTTAGTGTCACTTTTTCATTTAATCCAGTTTCTAACCACAGCGGTACTAAAGAGCTTTTCACTTAATTCAATACCGGAGTGCCGTAGTCAAGGTCCGCGCCGTAGTTTTTCCGTGAAAACGTCGTTTTCATTTCCTTTTCGATGCAGCCGTAGCTCTCGCATGTGCTCGACACGGAATCTTTTATGTTTAAATTCCTTTTGTTGCAAGCGTTCCTCGGCTTTGCGTTTTCTATTATTATGCGCATATTTACGAGTCATATGAAACGACATCTTAATTTTTTTGCAATTTTCAATTTAATACCGATTTTTACATGTATTTTGGCGAATGTTTTTATTGTTTTAAATTGAATTCTAGTAGTTCTTCTCAAGTTCTTTACAATGATATCCGAATCAAGGTCCTAGCTAAACGTGTTCTCACGCTACACTAATTTATAATTTTACACAACGCTAATTCACAACAATCACGTGCTGGCGTTTACGCTATCCCGAAGGCGTCACGAGCAAAACAAACGTTGTACGACAAATACGTACCTACTGACAAGCTATATCCATTGCGACCTCAACCGTTGTTATCGTAGTTATTAGCGATTAAAATCGGACGGTATTTTCTAACACAAGAAAGTTTGACCGGCTATCACTGTACTTAACGAGCGAGTAGACGTTTTCACGTCAATAAAGTCAGTCATTATTATCATTAATAGCTAAATTTCATATTGTAGTACTTACGTCACGTGATGCGCGCGCACCTGTCAATTTTACTTTCCACTAAACGTGATAACAGGTGTACGTACCTATAACTTCAAAAATATATTCATTTAATTATAAAACTATTAATTTCTAGTTTACATGGTAATTTTTCTGTTTTATAAGCGTTGCTCTTAGATTTTCTTAGTCACTTGTTACTGCCTCTTTAGAGTTATCGTGAGATCTTGGACATCGTTCAGGTTTTACGGGTCACTGTTATTCTCTCTAGTGATTTCCATGTGTCGATAATTTGAAACAACATCGATTCTCGCGTCATATCGAGAAGAGAGATATTGGGCACTGAGGTTCCTTGGAGACTGCCCAGTCCAACTGGTGGAATACCTCCACCCTACAGTAGAACACAGCCAAATAACCTTTTATTGTGTTCCTGCGGTGAGTACAGTTTCCAGAGCTCCTTGGGACAGGGGGGTTCAAGGACGGCAACGCTCTAGTCATTCCTATGGCATTACAAGCAACCATAATCGTAGCCTTTTACATACCTCTCCTGATTTATCCCCCCTGATGATCCCCATATGCTTGCTTGCCATCAACAGAGGCAAAACCATCAGGGGCTTATTAAAGGATTTTTAATTTGAAGGCATTATCTGTGTGGGGATTAGAATATTCCCAAACACCATGCCGAAAGGCCTTTTTTAAGGACTGTTTTTATACTTTATAGGTTGTATTTGTCCGCTATTTTAGTTGAACTGAAGTCATGACGATAGGCCTAAAATGACGGCTGTCAAGTTCAGCTGCCGGAACACACCTATAGCTGCTTGGCAACAGGTTTTCAACTTGATGTTGATAGCTAGCAAGGCAGGCATTAGAAAATGTCCTAACTCCATACTATGGTTTCGTCACGTTGTTTTTATTTACCGAAAGTTCAGGCTTATTGCAGTGATTCGAACCGACATTGATATACGCGGTGTCCGAATAAAAACTCGCTTATCGCGATCATCGCTTAAAAATCAAGTTTTACTACAAAGCAATCTATACTGTACTTATATAATAAAGCGGAAGAGTTTTTTGTTTGTTTGTTCCTTTCCTAGGCTTGATGACATTTTATAGCCTATTTTTTGAGTAAGGTTTATCGATGTCTTCCCAACACTAACAAACAAGCAGTTATTAATTTCGAGATTTCGCGAAGTGCCGGCGGTAGATCGAGCGATAACTAACAAGTATCTGCGCAGAGCGAGTAATTATTTTATTCATTCCCGGTAGCTCTTTATCATTGTAATGGCAACTGTTAGCTTTGAGAGGATGGGACGTTTATAAAAAACTTAAAACTCTTTTTTTTAATGATCACTGTCCTTTGAAACATCTACGAAAGATGCTTTAGGCAGCGTCGCGAAGACCCCTATTTAGGTGCCTCACCAAATTGCCACGGGAACGGCAGCTACGGTCACACTTGATATAACTAAACAAACTCTTTCTCAGTCCAGGATTTTTAGACCGTTCGTGCCTTAAGATCCGCTTTTCAGAGAGTTTTTTTTAAGTTAGATGGAAGATATCAGGGACTTTGCTACCATCAGTGACTGATTTTTTCTCACGCGTCACGATCTTGTTTCATTTTTTCCCAGTGACAATAGTCTGTACACAGTGAACATGTTACCTTGATTTGACATCACATTTACATTATATGTGTCATAATTACATCATTTTTACACATATGATGTGAGGGTGATGTCAAATATTGGTCGTGTTTTCACTGTGTAGTAAAGTCTTCCATGTCGCGTTTCAAAAATCATCTTTCTAATCTTAGTATTTTCCCTCGACATGAACACAAAAACACAACAAAACAAAAGATAGTCACTGTGACGAGTTTATTACCATGTGTATATTGCAAAGAGAAGCAGAGCAAAGATACATTTCTTTGGAGACTTCTCTCTACTTGGAGCACTCCGACTGGTGGAATACCTCCACCCTACAGAAGATCGCAGCCAAATAACCTTGCGTTGTGTTCCTGTGGCGAATAGGGATTTCAGAGTTTCTTGGGGAAGGGAGTTCAAGGTCGGCAACGCGCTTGTGGTACCTATGGTATTGCAGACGTCCATAGGCTACGTTAACCGCTTCTGTCAGGCGGGCCTTATACTTGTTTGCTACCACTGGATTATTAAAAAAAAATCGGTTACTAATCCCCAGACCTACTTAGTTTACTGGCTGTTTATACACCAGGTGTATGGTGGCCATGATCCAATTGGACACAACTGTCATGCCATATCACCCATCCGTGGTGAACTAATAACTTTCCTCAATCTTTTTGTTCTTTTAATTAATTTTTAATAATAGCTGACACATTGACTGTACTTTACCTGATGGTGAGCACAGTACAATCCAAACACAACGGCGACAACCAAGAGATCGAAATCCATCGGCAGTCCCCGGCCTGAATTTTCAATGTCATCCAGATTTCTCAATTATTATGAAGCAATCAAAATCATAAAATACTTTATTCAATTTAGGCCCTAAGAAGGTACTTAAGAACGTCAAAAACTACTATACTACCACCGGTTCGTAAAACGTCCCAGTCACCAACCGACAAAAAGCTCGATCGGGCTTATCTATTTTTTAATTATTTTTTCCCAACTGTATAAATAATATTTAGAGTCAATAATCATATTATCATACTAGCTTTGCCCCGTGGTTTCACCCGCGTATAATAGCTGATTGATGATTTATAATACAACAGTATGTACAATCTTTTTATCGGGCAGTCAGGGTTATGCGTCACAAGTGTCACAACTTACACGGCTCGTTCGCACGACTACACCTAGACCCGAGACGAGTGATGACTAATTTTAATTTTACATTATCTTCCAAATAACATGCTATAAAGGGCAAAGATTATCTACATAAAATTGTCTTGATGATGAAGTAAGTTTCGTTCGTAAGGATTAATATGCCATGCCTAATAATTATGCTCATATATCACATTTGATTTATTTTGTTATAAAATACCTTATTGTGTCTTGTGGATAGATATACAGTATCGCAGGCTTTTTTTTTGATGTAATAAGGAGCAATATTTTTGTAGGATATTTTATTTACATATCACTCACTAACCATTACGTCAGCGCACGCGAATAAAGCAGTTCGGATGTGATATTAATTCCGACTTAACAAAAATCAATATTTAAGACTATCTGAGAGGTGTAGCCTAATGCTAGATATATATATGCTATTCCACGTGAATCTGGCTATCATATACAAAAATATTTCTTCGAATCCGACTGATAGTTCCAGAGATTAGCGTGTATAAACAAACAAACAAAACTCTTCCGCTTTTTTATATTAGTATAAAGTATTCAGATTAATAATTTAGTGGATGCACAGGGAGGGAGTCACTTCCAGACATCACTATCATTCAGATAATCCACTCTATAATACTTTAAATAAAACCTGCTTGACATGGTCCTTGAACTCATTGTCCGGCAAATCACTAATGTGCGTCGGGATCTTATTATAGAACCTAACATTATTACCTAGAAAACTTTTGTCTTACTGATTCTAAAGCACGGTAAGACTAATTTATGTCTATTTCTAATATTAAAACTGTGCTGGTCTTTGACAAAATCAAGCTTGTCAAAGTTTTTACGAATACACATCAAACTATAAGGAATATATTGGGAGAGAAAATCAAGATATTGAATTATATTAATATAATTGTTCAGTGTTAGTTTGTAGGGAAACCGCATTGATCGATGAGATATCAAATCTCTGATATATGCCTGAACTTTCGGTGAAGAATAAAAGAAGCCGTAGTACAGTAGTAAGATATTTTTAATGCCTCTCTGGTTAGCAACCATCCTCAAGTTGAAAATCTATCTCCAAGCTGTTCAAGCACCCATAGGTATGTTCCAGCAGCTGCACCTATGTTCCTTTCCTAGGCTTGATGACATTTTATAGCCCATTTTTTGAGGAAAGTTTAGACTATATAACTTCACGCCATGACCTTAAGGAGCGGAGCAGTAACTATGAGCGACAGGCAATCTGGAAAACTGTAGGCAAGTATGGGAAGTGTTTGACGGGAACAATTGACGTCCGCGCGGTTTACAGTTCGGCGAATAAATATAACACGGGTGACGTGGTGAAACCGCGGGGCACAGCTAGTATCTAATAATAATGTATCTATATATTTCCAACACCTTTTAAGTCCATCGGTTAAACTGGTTGGTTGAAATCTAAAAAAAAAACACTTGAGAATCTTACAAAAAAATCGTGGGAAAACGTTACCTGCATGTTCCGAAATATGGTCTAGATTTTGCAGAGATAGGTATATCTGACGAAAAATTGTTTTCGTGAACACCGTTATTACAATCTTTTCGCCTTTCGCCATATTATAAGTAATGGTTGGCATCCCACATGATTATTTTTTTCTCGAACTGACTATACTGTTAGTTATAAGGGCCCTGGAGCCTCGAACGGCTTTTACAGCTTCAACCGGGCGCGGACATGAGTAAATATTATATTAAAGACCATATAAATTCAAGGACGTGCTGTTTAATACGTTGAAGGCGGCTTTTACTGTCAAAACTTTCTTACAGGGCTGATCATTAGGAGAATAACAGTGGTACTCTGTATATGTTATCTCTTCTTCTATGTATATCTTCTATATCAAAACATATTATAAAAGTCAACGACTCTCTGTCCGTTTATGTTCTTTTACATGAAAACCTCTTATCCGATTTACATGTTTCTTATTTCAATTCATAGCTATGTTATCTGGCCAAGTTATAGGATGTATTTTATAAGATAAAGTTACATACGAAAAAACAGTGACGATAATGGTGAATCAATTCGAGAAAAAGACGCATTTGGGCACCTAAATGGCTTACGCTGAGTAAACCATAATAGATATATCAAATTAATGCACCAAATAATTGTAGATCTTAAAAAGACCTACAAAAAAGCCAAGGATAGCATATATCTATCTTCCAAGAATCACCCACAATAACCTTTTATGTCTTCCGTCTTTTGAGCGGGGGCAGCACGATTCGTGCGTGCGTTCGACTGCCGGCATTGTACAGGTCACTTGAACGGAGACGCGGACACAGCCGGTAATATATAAGCGTGAATAGCGAATATGCGTATCCGTCGACTTGTCGGTTTTTTGAAACACATAAAAGTAAGCAAAAAATATGTTATATTTAGCATACTGGCTCGAAGTGTGAACGACATGTTGTTTTGCGCGAACATAACAAAAAAATTTGCGGTTATGGCGTAGCCGCATATCGAATACCGCATAATGCAGTGTGGTAGATTTGTGATGATCGGCAGTATGGTAACACAAAATCAAAATAAACGCTGCTAAGTCATATATTTAGGGTCTGGGAGGAGTCACAGGATGCAATCGGTGTATTTTGATCGTTGACCACAGTACGCTTCTACTTAAGCTGAAACATATGGTGTGTGTGGAACTTCTCTCAACCTGTTAAGCTCTTATTTAACAGGCTGCTGTCAGAAAATAAGTATACATATATGGGGCGACCTCCTTGGGATCATTTACCAGCATTGGCGTTCCTCAGGGCTCGATTTTAGGTTCGTTTCTGGTTCTCATATATACAAATGATCTACCGCTAGTAGTTGAGAACAGTGCTGATATGGTTTTTTTTTGCAGATGACACTTCATTTATATTCAAAGTTAAAAGAATATATTCTGAGATTAGTCAATTAAATAATAGGTACTTTAGCTAAAATTTCTGAATGGTTGCTCTAAATAATTTACTGCTAAATGCAAACAAAACCAAATGTATGAGATTTGCCTTGCTCAATGTTCGGCGTGTTGTTATTCATATCCAAGATAGAAGGGAATTTAGCAGACTTAGTTGATAATACTGTCTTCTTGGGTATTATGCTTGAATCAAAATTACAATGGGGTCCGCACATTATAACTTTGGCGGTAAGATTAAATTGTACTGCATTCGCAGTACGTAATATACGCCAGTTAACAGATATTGCCACTGCTCGATTAGTCTACTTCACTTACTTCCATAGCATAATGTCTTACGATATTTTGCTATGAGGTTCTGCAGCTGAGGTAGACGCCATATTCATATTACAAAAGCGGATAGTTCGAGCAATATACGTGAGACCTCGCGAATAACTAAAGAACAGGTTCCAGGAGTTTGATATCTTGACTTTGCCCTCCCAATATATTTTTTGAAAGTTTGCTGTATATTCTTAAAAACTTTGACAAGCTTAATTTTGTCAAAGACCAGCACATTTTTAATACTAGAAATAGACATAAATTAGTCGTACCGTGTTTTAAACTCAGTAAGACAAAAGTGTTTTGGATAATAGTGTTAGGTTCTGTAATAAGATTCCGACGCACATTACTGATTTGCTGGACAATGAGTTCAAGGACCATGTCAAGCAGGTTTTACTGTTTAAAGTATTATAGAAGGGATCATTATGTCTGCAAATGCCGCCCTCTCTGTGCATCCAATAATTATAAATATGATTATTGACCGTAAATATTATTTATACATTTGGAAAAAAAATATTAATAAAAAGATAAGCTTGATCGAGTTTCTTGCCGGTTCTTCTCGATGACTGGGATGTTTTCCGAACCGGTGTTAGTATAGTAGTGTTCGACGTTTATAAGTACCTTATTAGGGCCTAAATTGAATAAAGTTTTTTTTATTTTGATTTTGGTACTGCCCTTACATACACTCACATACAGAACTTCAATACATGCCCTTACGCACACATTTTTACTTTTAATTATTTTAATTGTATTATTTTTAAATCAACATGCAACGCAAATGCAGTATTTTCTATTTCAATTCAAATTGTGTGGTAATTGCTTGTGGTAGTAAAAAATATTTGTATTTTTAATGCCAACTTTTTTCTTTGTCTGTCGTGTAAATTTTTTTAACAAAAAAAAAACAATAATTATGTTGTCCTCCCCTAAAATCGTACCTACACAGTTTTAGTGAAATTGTGAATTTTATAAAAAAAAATAGAATAATAATAATTAATAATGTCGTTAAACCTGATCGAGTTCGTTGTCGGATCTCCTCAATGCAGGTATTTTATCCAACCGGTCGTAATATTTACCAGATACGACTGCTTTCTCGTGGCTTCAATTGAATATACCTAGTATTTTCTGATTTGTAATGATATAATGAATTAAAGATACCGTAATAGGGCGCGTCAAAAAGCGCGGTACAATCTTTATTAATCTTGGCTAGATTTACCAGGTGGAATAACTGAATGAGTTATTTAAAACTGTCTAGTCAATAGTACAGTCTATAGTATAAACACCAAGTCAATAGTACGAGCGTCTGGTACGGTTATGGTACTGGTATTGTTAAGATAATCACACCGATAAAAAAATATTTCATTGTATTAATATAATATTATTCTATACAGTGGTAACTATAGCCTTCGCGAGTTCCAACTGCGGAAGCAATACCGTCACACTTATTTATACCGCAAAGCATCAGTGCTTGTGCTGCTGTGTTCCACGCTGAAGGGTTTGGTTGGTAAAATGCATTGACAGCCAAACTATTTAAATTCAGGAGTAGTAACCTAACATTGAATGGCATCACTTAGGTCAGCGGATCAATTATGATAGTTATAGAAAGTTATAATACAAAATTATAGATCAGAATAGTCTTATAACATCAGCATTCCTGCCATGGCATTAACATATAAACAATATGTCAGGGTTCTCACTATATGTATGATTTTCTCATCTTCTATACATGTTATAAAACTCAGCGTCTTTCTGTCTGCTTATGGTCGTTTCACGCGAAAACCACTAATTCGACTTACATGGTTTTATATACGATATGGTTGGTCATATGGTATATTTTGTAAGATAAAGTACCTAACATAAAAAGTAAGCAGTGACAATATTGGTGAATAAATAAATAAAATACGCTTTTGGGACGATTAAATGGCTTACGCTGAGCAAACCATACGAGATATATCAAATTAATGTTCTGCATAATTGTAGACCTTAAAAGGACTCACAAAAAAGGGCAATGATAACATATGTCTATCTTCTAAGCATCACCCACAATCAGCATTTTACCGACAATAGTCGGCACAGCTAGTATACCATAATTTGGATTTCAATTGTAATGTCTTATTAAGTATAGGACCAGCTGACATCACTGACGTAGGCTTAATACTCAGTTCAAATAGAAAATCTTCGCAAGACTTCATTAGTGAAGACGGAGGCGCTAACCAAGGGACATTTGATAGTCACTCCACTGGCACTGGCATACAAAAAGATTATTAAATGAGAGTGTAAATGTAGAATATATATAAAAAAAAACAACCACATAATACATGTCAGGCGTTGACAGCGACTATTAGTTGCCGTGTGTTATCCAGGTAGACTAATAACAGGACGCTCTCCCAATAGAGGCATGAAGGAGACTGTGACTGGAAAATTTAGCACAACCACCATGCTACGTAAAACCCGCTGTAGGGTAACCATCTGGAAATAAACTGATATGCTCAAAATGCCTAAATGATATGCCTAAAATGCATCCCATGCATAAATCATAATATCATGCATAAATGATATGCATCCCAAAATGATATGCCTAAAATCATTAAACGGACTTCGAACCCAGTGGGCAACTGCAAGTACAACATGTTCAAATGGGGTTTAAATTAACCAATCTACTGTCTTTATTCTTGTACAAAATGTGGCCTAATACTGGTCAAATTTAATTTAATGTAATCATCGACACGAAAGAAGTTTGAATAACAGATAATGACGGTATTGATGAAATAATCTATAGGCTCCAGTATTATCGAAGAAGGAATAGTTTTTTTTCTCAGTCCTAGACGTAGAGGCAGACTAACCCTACGGCGACGGTGACCCGGAGTAGCATAAGTAAATGAGGCCTCTCACGGTTGTCAAATGACTTACTCGGTTTGTATCCCAAAATAACAATTTAAAAATAATAACAGCAAAAAGTTAAAATATGCGCAGAACTCTCATGTGAGAAATCTATACTAATATAATAAAGCGGAAGAGTTTTTTTGTTTGTTTAAACACGCTAATATCTGAAACTACTATTCGGATTTCAAAAATTCGTTTTGTATATGACAGCCAGGTTCAGGAGGAATAGATAGTCTATCTAGCATTAGGCTACACCTTTCAGCTAGTCTTCAATAATATTTTTTGTTAAATAAGTCGGAATAAACAGCGCACCCTAACTGCTTTACCCGCGTGCTCTGGCGTAATGGTTAATGATACGTAAATACAACATTCTACAAAAATATTGCTCCTTAGTAAATCTAAAAAAATCCGCGATACCATATGCCTATCTCTTATACATAAGCCATAATAAGGTATTTTGTGACAAAGTTGTATAGAAAATTGACAAGTGATTTATGAGCATTATTATTAGGCATGGCATATTAATCCTTACGAACGAAAGTTACTTCATCACCAAGTCAATTTTGCAGATAAACTTTGCGCTTTATAGCATGTTATTTTGAAGAATAGTTTGGGAGATAATGTTTTATTAAAATAATTCAAGACTCGGCTCGGGTGTATGACCATAAGTGTAGTGGCGCGAACGAGCCGTGTGAGTTGTGATGCATAACTCTGTTCGCCCGATAAAAATATTGTCTACACTGAAGTATTATAAATCATCAATGTGTGATTTCTTTTTAATTATAAGCGGGTGAAACCGCGGTGCACAGCTAGTGTTTTTATATTTTGCTTATTTACGGGGGCATGATGCCTCTTTTTGGGATTTAAATGAAAATGATCCCATTAAACCTACAAATGTAAAAAGGAGTTGTAAGTTGTAAAAGGAATTGTAGTTCCCCTTCCTCCCTAAGTTCGCCAATGCCTAAACATATCATATCTCCATCACTTTCAAATTTCACAAGACAATCTTTTTGGTTTCTCCCTAGTTTAGTCAAAGTGGGAAATTGTTCTATTATGAGGTTCTTTTAATAAGAACACTATATTGACCTGACTGCTAACCTCAACTAATTGAAAATAATTACAAATATGTTTTTGCTTTTGAACTATATAACCTACTTATATTTTTTTTATGTAGATATTTTTTCCTAACGAATGTTACTCATAATTACTCATACTAAAGAAGCTAGCGAAAAAAAGTTAAAACTTTTTGCTCACACCCTGTAATTGTATAGAAAATTATTGCCTTTGTCTCAATTAGTGAACTTTTAAGGTTCACATGAGACTCAAAGGAAGTGTGCTTAGGATCGTCGGACCGTGAAGTTGTTAGTCAGGCACACCTAACGAAGATTTACGCCACACAAGATTTGCAAATTCAAGTGCGAGGACGTCTTTGCGAAAAAAAAAAACAAGTTTTATTATCTGTGAAATATTATTACCGGGAAAACACGTTTGACACTAATGACTTTTTGGATTATAGTAGTTTTTATAATAAACATGTTATAGATTAAAAATTACATTACATGTGTAGTTATCTTTGAAATGGTGTTTCTATAATTGTGAACATGTTATTAACTGTATTTATAAAAATGTTTTTCGTATTAATTTTATGTCAGAGTTTATTAGCGGCCGGGGTTCAAACCCTAACTATTGATTCGCAGTTGGGTACGTCGATTGAAGGTAAGTAAAGTTTATTTTATCGATTTTAAATTGTATCGATCATTCAATATATTAAATATGAAGTTAACAAAACGAATAACGAATATAGCGCCATCTATCGGATCCGGGAACCGGAACCATCGTTTCGATAAAACAAATATATTATGTGAATATGAGCACAATAGGTTAAGTCATTCAGGAGTTATAGAATTACTAACAGACGGACACAAGATTATATATTTTAGACTAGCGATGCCCTGCGGCTCCGTACGTTTTATTACCCAATAATTATTTATGTCTAGTAATTTTACTTTAACTCATATTTGAAGCAATGATGGCTCAGTGGTAGCTTATACGACTTCGCGTCGATTGACGTGAGTTCGAATCCCTGCAATGAGATTGAGCTTTCGGTGAAGGAAAACATAGTGAGGAAACCATAGCATGGTGGTAGAGCATTTGCTAATGCCGGCCTGGCTATCTACAACCCTCAAGTTGAAAATCTGTCGCCAAGCACAAGTAGGTGTGTTCCGACAGTTACACTTGAGAGCCAGTTTTCCACTAGACTTAGCGTGTTACCATCTTGGGCCGCATCGTCACTTAAGATTAGGTGAGATTTTGGCCACATCGCTAAACCTACTACGATAAAAAACATATTGTGGTTATATTGATAATTTATATAGCCTATCAGTTTCGGAGTTCCTGACATGTAAACAGACAGGCAGAGAGATTTCTTTTTTATAATCAAGATCCGTATCGCAATGTAACTCGATCAGGCTTAACTTTTTTAAGATAATGTTTACTTTTAATAATTATATTATTTTAGTGAATGCACAGAGAGAGAGAGTCATTTCCAGACATCACTATCATCAGAGACTAATAAAATATTACTAGTCTATGCTATCATTCACATGATGATCCACCCTATAATAAACTTTTAAACAATAAGACCTGCTTGACATATGGCCCTTGAACTTTTGTCCGGGACATCAGTTATTTGCTTAGGGATCTTATTATGGAATCTCATAGTTTTATTAAGTCTAAAACATGGAATGACTAATTTGTGTTTAATTTTATTCAAAAGGGAATGTCGATTCTTATGACATAGGATATTGAGCAAGACGAATAATTATGAAATTGAATTTTGTCCGGATCTTGTTGAAATCTCATAACGATGTTTGACTCAATAACATGCCTATTATTATCGTTATGTTATGGGCAATTTCTTTTAATAAGCACTGTATGTACTTATCGAAAAATTAACGGAATGTATTGTTTTTCTTTTCAACAAAATACCTGTCGTGATATCAAGTTTTTTTATTTAAACTAGATGTGCCCGCGGCTCCGCTCGCTTGGGCTACAGAAAAAGATTTTTATAATTTGTGCGAAGCCTAATTATTTTTCTAAAATAAAAGTAGCCTAAGTTATGCCTTAACACATCAACTATCTGCCACTGAAAGTCCCGTCAAAATTTGTCCTACCGTTTTGGAGATAACCAAGAACAAACCGATAGACAGACAGATATAAATAAAAAAAATGGGTTTTTTGTTATTGGTCTCGTGTATACTTTCATATGCATTTAGTAAAAACCAGTTATTTTGACATTACAAACAGACGCTTCAATTTTATTATATGTATAGATGGGCAGCAAACAGGCAGACTCCCCAACTGATTGTAAATGTTCTCCATCGCCTATGGGTAACTGCAATACCAGGGGTAGGTATCACTGGTATGTCGATGACCTTAAAGAACGTATTCCAATCCCTTTTAAAAGAGCCCCATGTTTTAGCCCTGAGGGAACCGCGCTGAGTAACCCATTCCACAGATCTAAATTTAATACTTACTAAGATGTTTAAGCAGTCTACTCCTGGATACGTCAACATTTCGTGATCTTAGGCAGTTAACCGTTATTTCCAACTGTCTGCTTTAGATTGTAGCTCCATTTATAAGAAGCCGGTTTAAAATTCGTCTCACGCGGCGTTACAAAACCGCACGTGAAAAAAAAAGATTTCCTCATTTAGAAGCACATTTAAATACGTAAGTTATTATCTATAATGAAAAGAAATCAATCAAAGTATCCAATCAGGGTTCATGATGAACATTTGGAAAACTTTCGGCTTTCATATTAATCCCAACATTGATTTAAGGCTTATTTACACGATATCATTTCATGTACATTCAAGAGCAATAGTTGAACGCAACTAAATAATTAGGTACATTTCGAAATTTAAGTATAACTTCTGTAGATATTGATATTATGTTGTTGAGCTACAAAATTATAGAGGTTTGTAAATTAAATATGAATTAATTTACGTTTCATAAGTTAATTTGCATAAGTTACAAATCATAACGTCTGTTCGTAGACAGATAAGAAACTTCATCTACGCGTTTCTTGTAGTATTTCGTATGCTATTTTTTGTCTGTGTTTTAATTAGGTAGTTCCTATAAGAAGCGTGGGAAAATAGATTTTGAATTTAAAATATTTTAATTCATAATTATATAAATTATTATGTTTTGCTTTTTATTGTTTTTGAATATAAATTCATACATACAGTGTCGTCCCAAAAATGCTTATTGTGAGTGATCATTAGACGATAGACATAAGCTACCGTTGACTTTATTGTAGGTCTTTTTAAGATCTACAATCATTTAGTTCATTATTTTGATATATCTCTTATGGTTTACTCAGCGTAAGCCATTTAAGCATCCTAAATGCGTTTTTTTTTCCGTATTGAGTCATCATTATCGTCACTGCTTACTTCGTATGTTACTTTATGTAACAAGATATATCCTATAACCTGCCCAGATAACATAAATATGAATTAAAGGAAAAATCATGTAAATAAGATTAGTGGTTTTCGCGGGAAAAGAACATAAACAGACAGAGAGATGTTGAGTTTTATACTAAGTATAGAAGATATAGAGTAGCTGGCCCTAAAGAAGTTGTTCTACCCTGTTCTGCCCTTTTCATGAACTCGGTCACAACGACACTTACCTAATCTGTTTTTTTTTTCTGTGAAAATGTTCTAGGAATATAACTATAAAATACAAAAAGTTTTATCTACGTGTAACCCACATTCTAATCGTGAGTTATGGTCTTGAGTACATTCAACAATTCAATAGAAAAAAGCAATTTATAATTTTTCTGAATTTACTAATTTCCCGGCAACTGCTCAAATTTTTCTTTCCCTATAAGTAAACCTTATTCGGGCCATTACTAATGAGACCGATCACGACCGCCGGTGGGAACGGACGTGTTTACGACCGCTCTCTGCCGCCTTTGTGAAGTTTTACGACCGACCGGCTTTGCTGCACACCTGCATCGCACCTGCGCCGCACCTGCGTATCGCCGTCTCGCTCGCACCCATTGTGTCGCGCTACACAACCATAAAACTGCTCTTTTAAGAGCAATTTGTTTCTATTCGACGAAATCCACACTTTAGTGGTCACTTGCCTGATACCTGACGGTGCCAACTAAAGCAAGTGGGTGCGTGACCCAAGCGCCCCTCGGTTGCCTCCTTCAGAGGCAAACGATAGTACTTGGTCGGGCTCAGGAATCTTGGCCCTTGATAGAGTCATAGTCAAGCCCTGAGTGTCTCCTTCCCACCCTTCCGATCCTGCTACACATCCATCCCCGAGTGTCTGTTTGGGCGTAGCTAGGTATTTATACCGGCTGCGTTCTCTGCCTCGGGCTTGATAGGGACCTCCACGTAGGGCCCGGTAGGTTCTTTTCCTGCGAGTCATTACACCGTGACCCGCAGGTCCCTTTGCACGGCTCGGGATAGCCGTTTAAATTCACTCGGCGCACCCCCCTGCCTCTCCGGCAGGGAGGTTTAACTTCACCCCCGCCCGCCCAACCGCCACCGCCGGAATGGCACACGTTACTGATTTGGAACGCTTCAAAGCGTTCGCAACGACTTTGCATCCGTCGCTCTGGACGGAGTACAATAGGGCCATCGCGGCCGAGCAACCCGCCGTCATCGCTCAGGGCACCGAGCCCACCAGCGACCTCGCCGCGCCACACGCGATAAACAAGAAGCCCGTCCCGCGCTCCCGCTCGACGGCACCCCGCGCTCACCGTCAGACGCCGTACAAACGGCCGTCATCGCGCTCGCGTTCCCCGGGCAATCAAGCCACGTTCCCGGCGCCCTCTGCGCTGCCGATCAAGAACTCTTTCGCGTCTTTAGTTCCCGAAGCGGACACGCCGACGCTAGTAGCTACGAACAATAGCTACTCGCCCACTAGTCCGGATCCCGAACCCGAGTCCAACGAAATGGACACGGCGATAGTCACAGATAACGAGGGCTTCACCCTCGTTCAAAAAAACAAGCCCGCCAAACGGGCATCGCGTTCGCGTCCCGAGTCTCCGGAGACTCAGTCCCGCCCACAAAAGGCGCAGAAAACTGGGCTAAACAGCCACGCCCCCCGCTCCACAGCGCCCTCAGCGCCTGCCGGTACTTTTGCAGGCAGAAAGGCGCGTCGCCCACCGCCGGTAGTAGTCCAAAACAAGGCGGTCTGGACTAAGCTCGCGGACAAGCTTAGAGACTTAAAAATTAATTATACCTCGGCCAGTAACACGGCCAACGGTATCCGCGTACAAGTAACCACTTCTGACGAACACCGTCAGTTCACAAAGTTGCTCCGAGCTAGCAACCTACACTACTACTCATACACCCTAGACGATGAGCGTCACCTCCGGGTTGTAATCCGCCGCATCCCGGTGGAAATCACGCCCGAGGAGGTCAAAACTGACCTCTTAGCGAAGGCCCTCCCTGTCCGCGAAGTGCATAGAATGCACGGCGGACAATCCAAAAACCGACCATTAGATATGGTCGTAGTTATCTTGGATCTGACCCCCGAGGGCAGAGCCATCTTTAATGTCAGGAAAGTGTGCGAGCTCTCCGGAATAGCCGTAGAGCCCCTACACAAAAACCGCAGCCCTCCGCAGTGCCACAACTGCCAGCTGTACGGACATTCGGCCCGTAACTGCCATTTACGTCCCAGGTGCGTTAAGTGCCTCGGGGACCACGCGACAAGCGAGTGCACGCGCACTCGCGAGTCGTCTACCCCTCCGAGCTGCGTGCTATGCGGCAACGCGGGTCACCCCGCGAACTATCGCGGCTGTCCCCGTGCCCCGCGTCCCACGCGCCCTATGCGCCCTACGCGCCCAAGGCAAGAGCGACACACCCCTCCTCAGATGGCACGTCCCGCCGCCAATAGTCAACCCATGCCTCTGCTCACGCCAGAAGCCTTTCCCAGCCTCCAGGGCGCTTCCCGCGCCCCGGTGGCGGCCACCCCCGCACCCCGCGCACCCCCTCCGGCCATGCGAGCCCCTCAGGCAGCATGGGTCTCTACTCCCCGCCCTCAGCCTCCTAAGGCTCAGGCCTCCCCGCCCGTTAGCACGCGCCGCGGCGTTGACTACATGGTCATGCTCTTCCGCGAGCATGACCCTCAGGAAGTACTGGCATACGACCAGTGCGTCGCTGAGTACGGCCCCGCCGAATCCATCAGGCGTTTTCCCCTGATGACAGCGACGCTAATCCGCCTGGCCCGTGCCGGGAAATAGATAACGGTTATAAATGGCTCGCATTAAACCTAAGAGTCTCACCATCTCTTTCTTTAACGCGCGAAACCTCCTTCCACAACGGGACCTAGTATCCACCTTTCTTAGGGAACGGGAGATAGACGTATTTCTAGTACAAGAAACACTTCTAAAACCCAGTAGGCGCGACCCTAAGATAGCAAATTACAATATAGTCAGAAATGACCGTGCCACCCGAGGAGGCGGCACGCTCATCTACTACAAGCGTTCCCTCTATTGCATGCCAATAGACCCTCCCGCACTTACCAATATGGAAGTGTCCATCTGTAGAATAGGCATGACTGGCCATCCGTCAATCACGCTTGTCTCTGCATATCTCTCCCCGAGTAAAAGACTCCTTCAGTCTGATCTGGAGGCGCTACTTTCACTCGGTCAATCCGTATTAATAGCAGGCGACCTCAATAGCGGTCACACCCATTTCAACAACTCGCGTAACACCCCTAACGGGGTTATTCTCGACCTACTATGCGATGTGCTCGGCTTTGATGTCATAGCACCGCTAGAGCCCACGCACTTTCAAGATAACTGTCAACCGACAGTACTTGACATAGCCCTCCTCAAAGGTGTCTCACTTCGGTTACGACTTATAGAAGTCGTACACGAACTGGACTCCGATCACCGCCCGGTTATCTTACAACTCGGGCAACCGTTCGACCCCAGTCCGCCAAAAGTCAAAGTAGTTGACTACGCGATCTTAAATCGTTACCTAACCGATAACGCGACCCCGTCCAGCTTAGCTAGGATCCCCGACGTATTAGAGTCAACAGCAGACGCCGACTTAGCGATCGATTCCCTGGTCGACTACCTCCAAACCGGTGTAAGGGAGGCCTCGAGAGAGGTGCAAGCGGCGAACGAACGCCGTTTTATACTCCCCCCCGGCTTACGAGCGTTAATCACTGAAAAGAACGCCGCGACACGTGCACACGATTCTTATCCGACGAGGGATAACACCCGTAGGTTACGGCGACTTCAGAGAGAGGTTAGAACTCGCATCGGTGAGTACAGAGGTCACCGGTGGGATAACCTCCTAGAGGGTCTCAAGCCGTCCCATCTGGCTTACTGGAACCTCGCCCGCTCTCTGAAGTTAGAAGCTTCCGCCCTGATGCCGCCCCTCGAAAGGGGCCCCGATCTCCCACCCGCGTTCGATAGCGACGATAAGGCAGAATGCCTTGCCGCAAGCTTGGAGAGCCAGTGCTCTCCAAACTGCGACAACGTAGACACTGCCCACATCGAAACTATCGAGACCGCCGTTCAGGAACTAACGACGATTCCCCCCGCGGAAACGTTAAACCCGGTCACGCATGACGAGATTTGTTCTGTTATTAAAGGCCTTAAGCCTAGAAATTCCCCAGGCCCCGACGGTATCAGGAATGAAGTACTTAAACTTCTTCCCGATCACCTCATAGCTCTTTTGGTCTGCATCTTCAATGTAGCCATAGCCCACTGCTATTTTCCAGCCGTCTGGAAAAAAGCTATAGTTATAGGTATTCACAAGCCCGGCAAAAAAGCTTCGCTTCCCGATAGCTATCGCCCGATCAGCCTTTTAAACACACTAGGGAAACTTTACGAGCGGCTCCTTCTGAACCGTCTCAAAACCGTTATAGATATTAAAAATCTATACCCTCCCGAACAGTTCGGTTTTCGCACCCGACACTCGTGTACACATCAAGTGCACCGCCTCACGGAGCACATCACGAGCAACTTTGCCAAAAATAGTATCGCCCCCGCCCGTACGCTTGCGGTCTTTTTCGACGTAGCTAAGGCCTTCGATAAGGTCTGGCATGCCGGACTAGTCCACAAGCTACATCAATTAGAAGTCCCGGATAGGTTAGTTCATCTAGTTCACGATTTTCTACGCGACCGCACCTTCCACTACCGAGTGGAAGGAGTACTATCTACCGCCCACCCTATACGCTCAGGCGTCCCGCAAGGTTCCATTCTGGCGCCTTGCCTTTTCAATCTGTACGTCAGCGACCTCCCGAAGCCCCCCGGGGTCGAGGTAGGGCTCTACGCTGACGACACAGTCATATATGCGTCAAACAGACACAGAAAAAATCTCGCCTGCGCAGTCCAACGTGCCGTAACCACTCTCGGGGAGTGGTTTCGAACGTGGCGAATAGCTATTAATCCGGTAAAGAGTGCCGCGATAATGTTCGAACCGCATACATGCAAACTACCACGCACGGTAGGACCCCTCTCATTATTCGGTACGAATATCCCTTGGGCCACCAAGACTAAATATCTGGGTGTCACCCTCGACTCGAAGCTTAACTTCAACGCACACGTTACTATAGTCAGGAATAGGGCCATCTGGATCCTTTCCCGCTTGCGACCCTTGCTCAGTTCGGTAAGCAAAATGTCCTTAAGACATAAGCTCACACTGTACAAGATGTGCGTCCGTCCGATCTTGACATATAGCTGCGCCGCGTTCGCACATATGTCCAAACATAACTTTGCCCGCATGCAAAGAGTCCAAAATCGGTTTCTCCGTCGCCTGCTTGACCCTCCAGCCTTCGTTAGGAACATGGACCTGCACAGGGACATGAGGCTTCCCTCGATAGAAGCTTATGTGAAATTTCTCACCAGGAGATACTTCGATAGCGCTTCGAATCATCCCAACCCGCTCGTAAAATCCACCGTAAACTACGTCCCAGACAACTCGATCCCCGTTGCCAAACGTTATAAACGCCGTCCGCGAAATCTCTTTGTCGATCCCGATGACGACATCGAGAACGCTAACAATTTCTACACGTCCGCTCCCGCAACATATGCGTGCTCGCGCCCACGCCCGCGAAACCACCGTTCCCTCCGCAGGGGACGTACGGTTAACTTCGCTCCCGCACACCCGCCACGACCGCCCTCCTCTGCGGCAACTCAAGCCTAGGTCCGATCCATCGGCATGGAGCCCTTGAGCCAAGCAGCCGCTCGCGCGATACAAGTGACTCTACAATCACTAGCTTTCACAGCCATACATGACACTGCATTATACACACATGCACAACACACATAGGTACATAGGTTCTGTAAGGGACCTTTTTTTTTCTTTTTTTGCCTAGTTAGATTAGACAAAAATTTTCAGACCACTAAATACACATACACATGTTCCTTCCCTCCTCCCAGGGGGCAGAAACATGTATATATGTATAGTTAGTTTAGATCGAATTACGGATAGGGAATTAGTCAGATCGCGACTTAATTGCATACGCGCAACAGTCCGAGCCGAGGTTCGGCCACTTTGGCACCCTCGGATGTTGTTGCTTAGCTTTCGTGGCTGAGTGCCCTAAGCGCTCGCCCCCAAGCCCGGTAAAGCTGTAAAAGCCGTAAAGGCTCCAGGGCCCCTAAGGCTAACAGTATAGTCAGTTCAAAAAAAAAAAAAAAAAAAAAAGCCATTACTAACATATCAAAAAAATAATTATCCAACTCGGTTCAGTCTCTCTCAAGTGATGCGGTTACTAACGCTGTTCGTTAGCAACATTTCATTTTTTTATATATAGACTGATATAACTATATATATAAGAAAACATATATGTGTGAAGGGCAGAAATTGGTACATCATTTTTTTTACAGATTGCTTCGAAAGATTTTCAATTGGTGAACAACTGCCTAACGATGCCATCTATAGAAATGTAACGGAACTAACAACTCGCGAGTGCGAGCAAATCTGTAAACAAGATAAACAGTGCCAGTCATATGACTATGGGTGAGTTAGTTTACAAAAATAGGTAAGAGATGTCGTTAGTAGTATAAAATTAGGAATGTAACAGATTATATGAGATTTCGGAGATGGATATAAATATCTTAAAAGTATTTAATTGGTTTCGGTTATGATATTATTTCATAATATTAGAATTATATTTTCGAATAATTTCAGTTATTAATATTCCATTTTTCAAGGAATTGATTATAGTAGTAAAAAAATGTATGTGAACAAAATTTAATAGTTTTGATAATAATGAATAGTTACCTATATTTTTAGTATTTTTTTTATTTTCAACCGTATCTCATTCGACTTCGCCCCTATCCGAAATTGTTCGAAACATTTATATCGGATACGGTTACAGTTTCGAATATTATTTTATTTCGATTATCAGGTAGATTTGGTTACGGATACAGAGTTCCATAACATCCTTGATAAAAATGCAAAAGAAAAAATGACCGGTATTAATTTAGAATATACAATTGAATAGAAAACAAGAAAATATCGTTAGCAAAATCTTTAGTTAAATATTATTTATATAATTAAAAACAATTAAGTTAATGGTAAGAACTTTTTTTTCATAAGTTTATAAACGAGATCTCAAGCAATGGCCTGTTAAAAGTATTTTTTTACTTTTTAGCGTTGGTGCCAAAGGCAATGCTACATGCGAACTGAGTAACCTGGACGAGAAGAAAATAAAAGACAAAAGTCTTCTAAAACGCCACCCTGATTATGATGTATACGTACGTAGGTTTCAATGCGAACAGTCACCACCATCCCCAATCCAACCGCAGTTTGACGATCCTGAGCTAGACTCTGAAAAACCAGAAGGATCACACCGACCTATCTTCAGACCTGATGACGAAAAATTCTCTGATGATTATTTAGTTTCAACCGACGTACGCCCATATGGACCTGAAAAACCATCGTCATATAGACCTGATGATTACTCCAACCCTAAACCAGATTTTGACGGCCCGCCGAGCTACGGCTCATTCAAGCCCCAGGATATTCCATATAAACCTGGTCGGCCTGGACCCAACCAATCAAACAACTTACGACCAGGTGACGAACTCCAGTTTCAGGGTTACGGGAATGGGAAACCAAATAAACCGTATGGCAACGAAAATCTTGATCACAACAACGTCGTCAGACCAACTCGAAGACCGTATCAGATCCAAGACGAAAGACCAAGACCAGATCCTTATAGTCCGAATGAACCTGCTCCGTCATTAGGATATGGTCAAAGTGACGGTCATCCATCAGGTCCAATGGGACCTCCAGACAGACCTTACCGACCGAATAGACCTAACCAAAAACTAAGTAGACCATACGAAAAACCAGTTTCACATTATCCCAGTAATTACGGACAGAACTCACAAGATGACCATTCGATATATTTAGAGATTTACGACCCACCACGGCCATACAAACCGGTCGATAATCCTTACGGCTTTCAAGGCTACGGCACTTACTCTAGTCAGCATCCATACCATCAAAATCACGATTCTGGAACTATCACCCAAATCGGTGGCTATGATAACAACAGGCCAGTACATAACAATAGACCAGATCCCATAAGGCGCCCACAGAGACCAATTGGTTCCAATTACGATAATGATGAATCCGGGGGGTATGGCTTACAGAAACCACAAAAGCCATACCATACAAAACCACACAGTAGCTCTTACAATCAACAGTCTTATGATGGAACTCATAGTACCCACGGCAGCAGTCAAGTTAATCATGGAAGTAGCCAAGCCAACCACGCTAATAATCAACCCTCATATGGCAGTAATCAAGATAGCTATGGGAGCAACCAAGGTTCTTCTCAAAACAGTCAATCAACACACGGTAGCTCTCAAAGCTCCTACGGTAACAGCCAAAGCACTTATGGAAGTAGTCTAAACAATTATGGAAATCATGGCAGTGACGGGAATGATCATGGAAGTAGTAGTAATACTTACGGTGGGGGGAGTAATCGACCTGAAGCTGATACAGGATATCAACGACCACAAAAACCTATCACAGTTAAACCATCGTATGGAAACCAAAACACATACGGGATCAATCATGAGAGTTACGAGAGCAATCAATCCTCTTACAGCTCTAGCCAAAGCCAATATAATAGTAATCACGCTTACGGCAGCCAGTATGATTATAATAGACCATCTCATCATTTAGGTGACCATCCGCAAAAACCGTATAAAAAACCTGCATACTATGGTGACCCTTACGACACTGCACACAATTCTTATGGAAATAGTCAGTCATCACATGACAGTAATCAAGGTTCTTACGCCAACAGTCAGTCATCTCACGATAATACTCAAAGTTCATATGGTAACAGTGAATCATCTTATAGCAATAATCATGGTTCACACGGCAGTAGTCAACCGTCTTATGGCAGTAATCAAGCATCTTTAGGAAGTGGTCAAGGCTCATACGGCAGTAACCAAGCTTATGGAAGTAGCCAAGGCTCATACGGTAGTAACCAAGCTTCTTATGGAAGTGGCCAAGGCTCATACGGCAGTAACCAAGGTTCTTATGGAGGTGGCCAAAACTCATACGGCAGTAACGAAGATTCTTATGGAAGTAGCCAGGGGTCATACGATAGCGGCTCAGGTTCTTATGGAAGTGGCCAAGGCTCATACGGCAGTAACCAAGGTTCCTATGGAGGTGGCCAAGGGTCATACGGCAGCAATCAAGGTTCTAATGGGAATAACCAGGGTTCGTACGGCATTAATGACTCACATTATGGAACTAGCCAAGGGTTATACAGCAGTAGCCAAACATCTCAGGGCAGCAGCCAAGGCTCTTACGGAAATAGCCAAGAGTCATCATCATACGGAAGTAACCAGGGCTATGGCAGCAATCGTCCAAATGATGACCGATACACTAATCAATATCATCCAAAACCAGGCTATGACTCACCAAACACCATTTATAACAATAAAAAACCGAATAATAATAACCAATATGGTTCTGAAAATGGTGGTTATGAAAAACCCGACTACGGAAAACCAGTAAATGACTCAAAGTACACAGCTTATCCGGACGTTAAACCGGTTTACGAATATGAATCGGATAGGCCGAGTGGCGTACCGAGTTATATAGCCAGGCCGGGTGGTGAAGTCGTCGCTTCCAAACCAGTTGTGATAGGAGATTATGAAGACAGGCCCGGTTATAGAGAACCCGGGAAAGGAGCAACTAATCCGGGTAAGTGTATTTATTATAATTACATTTATATATTACTATCACTATGCTGTAGTTCTTCATATTTTTATTAAATGGCAACGTTTGTTTATCCAAAATTCTGTCAACGTCACGTTGATATCCCCAAACATGGATCTTAGCAGATCTTAGAATTTCAGTAGCATTACCCCCCGGTACCAGGTTTAAAGAGACTATTTTATTTATTGTCTTTTAACAACCGTCAAGCCTTAAATGGGACTGTAATGTTAACTGAGCCTAGTCAATAATATGTCAGAGTCGGGACAGTTCGTATGTTAGTGTATTTTTGCCAATCATATTCTCCAGAGCGGAACAGTCGCGCGAATATTTCTCTGTTTTGCGCCATAAATCCGTCGGTTACACTTCCGCAGTCCCACCTCGCACGGGGTCCACATTTAAAATTTTTCGTACATTAACACGAGATTATTAATCGTCTGACATCATATTAAATAAAACAATGTTAATAATAAATTCAAAGGTATGTCAGTTACGGTGCAGTGAGATTATAACAATGCATTGTTTGGTTCATGGATTTTTTGGCCGGTTATTAAAGGTCAGTTTCATTAATACTGAATCATTAGAATTTAAACCAAGGTCTCTTATAATTTTTGTAAATCTAGATTCTGTCAGTTGACTGTTTACAGTATTTGAGATTTTGTTAAATCCTGATCGATATTTTAAATAAATAATCTTTACAACTTTATTCACCTTCTTTTTGGGGTTTACTAGTTAAGAATTAATTTCATATAAAACCCGCGGTACGTACATTAGATGTGTAGCAAAATCAAAAAGTTAAATAGTAATATATTTAGGAATTTTATACTAATCGCGTTTATATATGCATATACTCAACTTGCTTCTATGCGAAAGAACATAATATATTAATAATTTAACTTTGCCTATTGTATATATTTCAATACAATCGTTCTTAAAGAGTTAAACTCCAGCTGAGCGTCGGATCTGACACGCACATTTTTTTTACATAATGGCAACATGTGTTTATCAACAATTCTGCCAATGTCACATGAATAGAGTATTTTTCTAATTATTTTTATAATCTTGAAGCAGCTCTAACAAGAAAATTGTCCAGGGGGTTCTTGTGGTAATTTAAAATGCATGTTCCTAGGTATTATATAACAGCTGTGCCCACGGCTCCGATCCCGTGGGCTACAGAATGCCGTCGGTCGAGCGTACGCGCGAGTCGTGCTTCCCGCGCTCCCATCCATGACGGTTACCCGACAGTTATTTTAATGATAAAAATACTTATTATGCGTGATCCTTAGAAGATAGACATGCTATTACTGACTTTTTTGTAGGTCTTTTTAAGATCAACAATTCAGTAGCACATTAATTTGATAAATCTCTTATAGTTTACTCAGTGTAAGCCATTTAAACGCCTCAAATGCGTCTTTTTTCCGAATTAATTCACCATTATCGTCACTGCTTATTTCGTATGATACTTTATCTTACAAAATATATCCTATAAACTAGACAAATAATATAGCTATGAATAATTTAAAAAAAAACATGCAATTCGGATAAGTGGTTTTCGCGTGAAAATAACATAAACGGACGGACAGATATAGAAGATAGTCCACATTACTCGTTCACAATAACCAACCTACGTCAAGTAAGATACTACAAAAATTACATAATACGGGGTTAAAATAAATAATAGTTTATGAATTGAAATAAAAACCATCACATCAAGATTCCGACAAAACTCTATAATTACAAATTGGTTTTATTTATACAAAACAGTAACCATCTAATTTTCTGACAATTACACTATTATCAAATATATAGATAGCTTAGATTAACGATCGGTTCATTTCAAATAGTTACTACACACAACGACATAAAATTTCTAGCACGGTAACTAGTTAGAGCTAGTCTTGGGCCTAACCGGTCACCACAGAGAGCGCTCAATATAGTTTATTATCCAATGATGAACTAGTTCGCTCTATTAGTCCACCAGTTCTTTTTTTGAAATAATTTAGTAAGAACAATAAATAAAGAAAAATATAGTTATGATTATTGCAAGTTCTGTTTATTTTTATTTAAAAAGTACAAAGTATTACATGAAAAGTTCACACGTCTATTTATGTAATATATGATTTTTTATTTAAATAATGAAAAATAAAATTAGCCAGCCTATATTCGTTAACTTCAGTTAACGATTGTTATGATTTGATAAAATTTCAACCATGGGGATGTGGAGTTGTTTAGTATCGATATCGAAATATCAAGACACGCACAGTAAAAGTAAATACCTCGATTGGTCACATAGCGCCACTGTCTAGTAAAGTGGACGCTAAAAGAAATATAAAAAGAACTAAGAGCGAGATTATCAATGAACTAGTTCGCATAGTTCATTTAAAGGAGCTCTCTTCCCACCTAGGTCGTTCGCGAACTACCCAAGACTAGTTAAAGCGCAGCGGAGACCAATCATTAATGTTTAGCTAATTTCATTCTATTTTATTATATATATTGTTTATCTTATCACTTTTTTTTTGGGATTTTTATTCTACCGAATATATCAGTCCCATTGTATCGCATCAAGAGAGTCGCTGATGAGATAGCAATACAAGGGCATACAACATCTTGTTATCATCTGAATAAGGTTCTGCCAAAATGCTGTAAAATGCATCTTATCAAAAGGACCATCATAAGCCAGGTCTTAACACCGACCATAGTGGCACGCTTAGGCGTGTCGTATATAAACGGGCAGCTACTTGAAACTGTAAAAGCCGCAAAGGCTCCAGGGCCCCTAAGGATAACAGTATAGTCAGTTCGAAAAAAAGGCTTAAAAATACCAGACAGCCTGCGGGCCGATATAAAACGTGAGTTGACATCATATTTTAACAGATATTGTTGTCAGTTAGTTTCAATTGATATAATCATCCGGTCAAGTGATATAACCGTCCGGTCAACTGATATAACCATCCGGTCAACTGAACCGACCGGTTAACTGAACCGTCCGTTCAACTGAACCATCAGGTCAACTGAACCATCCGGTCATCTGAACCATCCGGTCATCTGAAACATCCGGTTAACTGATGTAACCATCTGGTTAAACTGATCTCTGAAACTACTGCCATGAATTTATTCACATGCCCTAAACAACCATTTAGTTGGCTTGTTGGAAACTTGACTGTAACTAAAATTAGCACATTAAATCTTAATATTTAGCTGACAGATCCCTGAATCGAAAAATTGGTTTTTCCAAACCAGCAATATTTTTTAAAGACATATTCAACGACACCTCACGAAAAAAATCACTTCCATAGTACGTGTGGGGAGGTACAATAAAAAAAATTAGTTGAAGATTTTATTTTACCACTTTACCGGCGTGATTAATATCTTATTATTTATATATAATTTGGTATATGTATACACCTATACCAAATTAGAGCTTTCTAGTACTAAGCTGCGGAAAGACAGACGGGTTTATACAAAATGATCTCATTTTTATTCGCGGCAGCGCGATGTCTTTTGCTGTTCTGATGTCTATCAATATTAATTTCTAGAGTCACTAATACAGCTAGTCTGTTAAATACCAATATTGTAAAGCTTGTTTGTTTGTTAGAACGCGCTAATCTCTAGAACAACCATACAGATTTGAAAAATTCTTTCTATATATTATAGCCTATTAATTGTGGAAGATGATAGATTATGTAGCTTTACGGTATTACTCTAAGGAGCGCAGCAGTAACCTCATGATTACTGCTCCTAGCGTTCATACGCTAAGCAATCTGGCAAACTGTAGGCAAGTCGGGGAGTCAGGACAACGATAGGGTACACGGGGGCGTTGACGGATGAAACCGTGGAATACAGCTAATTTTAGATAAAATAGAATAGGATATGTATATGTGCTTATAAAGCGTGATGGCCATTACGAAGGTTACATATACTGATTATGTCATTCAGCGATAATGGTGTTCGACGTAAAACAAAAAAAGGAATGACCGTATACGCGTAAAAAAACCGCTGAAATCAGTACCATGACCTGGTGATTCACAAAGAACAGGATGTCGGATGTGCGAGGTCTTACTGGATGGGTTAAACTTATTTTCTTTCAATCCATTCTAATACATGTATAAATCTATAATAATATAATAAAGTTGAAGAGTTTTTTCTCTGTAGCTATTAGTCAGTTTTTTTATATGATAGCCAGATTCATGAGGAATAGTATAGGCTATATGACTTCACGCTAGATCCCTAAGGAGCGGAGTAATAAGTATGAACATCAAGGAATCGGCAAGCTGTAGATAATTGCGGGAAGTGGAACAAAGATAGTTTGACGAGTAAATTTAACACGGGTAAAACCTGGAGTACAGCTAGCATTGATAAAAAGCTTATAGTCGTATTTTTAATTAGACGAAGTCAACTGACGTTTACTGTGTTGTCAGTTTTTGATGAAATAAAAATAGTGTTGTGACATAGTGAATGATTGAAAAAACTCCTGAATGAATGAAATTGCCTCGATTGTCTAGTGAATAGTTAGTGCGTCGAACTGCCGATATCGGGTACGGGGTTCAGATTTTAGTCGTGCTTTGTACATACCAACGAGTTTTCGACGACTATGTTCCCATAGTATCTACCTATACTGAATACCGAGTGTTTTAAACATTAAGGAAAACATTGCGAGGAAACTTGTAAGACTGTCCTATTTTCAATACATAATGTAGTTGAAACTATAGATGTATAAATATAACAATTTATATATTAATATTACATAATTTGTTTTTATTCATCATCAGATAAAAAATCATCACTATCGCTTTCGGTGACATTAATTATAAATCTGTCTGAAACATTGTCGATCATGTGGTCGAGACCATACATTTTGTCTTCTTCTTTAATTATATGAGTCACGTAGCTACTCCATTTTTCAGGTGTGATATGTTCAAGTCCTTCTTCGAAAAGTTTTTTTACTTCTGTCATTTTGAAGGTTTTGTTATTTCTTGCAACATATCCTTTAGCCTGCGCCCATACCAACTCAATGGGATTGAGCTCACAGTGGTATGGGGGCAGACTTAAAACTATTATCCCATGCTGCGCTGCCATCTCGTCCACAACATACTTATCGCAATGTTCTTGTTTGTGCTGCCGTACAATGTCTATAAGAGTAGCTTTAACCATTGTTGCTTCGAATGAAATATTTTTGCTTGTTAGCCACTCTTGTATACTAGGTTTAGTCCAAGACATTGTAGGCAGCGATTCTAGTTTCCTGGAGTGGTAGGGGGCATTATCCATCACTACTACGGAATTTGGTTTTAGTTTTGGCAAGACCCCCCTAAACCACTTCTCAAAGGAATCGGCATTCATCTCTTGATAATAATCTTCTTTTTTTTAAGCTTCAAATATTAATAAGCAGTCTTCTACGAATCCTTCTTCCCCGCCTATATGGTCGATAATTAATCGTTTGCCCTTTCCTGAAGGCTGTTTTAAGCCAGTGGTCAAGCCATCTAGGAAGGCCTGGCGGGACGATAACACTATCTGGGCAATCCATGCCTTCTTCGGTGCATGACCTTCAAAATAGAGAAAAATAACAATTAATTATTGAAAGTACAATTTAATGTAAAGAAAACAGAAAATTGTAATTACCTTCGTTGATCCAGGTTTCATCTTGGTAATAAATATACCTTCCTTCTCTTCGATACTCTTTAATTTTTCGAAGGTATCGCTGGCGCCATAAAATAATGTCCTGTCTGTCAATTAAAATGCTTTGTCTTGATTTTGTGACATATTTGAAATTTAAATGTTTCATAACATTTCTTAATGTACTCCAAGAAAAATTTGGTAAGTCTGGGTCTTCATTGACAACCTTAAGAATCTATAAAATAATAAAAAAAAATGAGTAAGGTTGTCTACGCAATCTAATACTTTGGTTCTACAAAGAACATTATGGTAGACACAGAATATAATGCAGTAGAAGTATTCCTTCCTTCAGTTCAAGTTACCTTTATAATGGTGGGTGGCTCATTTGCATAAAAAAAATGTACTTTTCGCCTTATAGCGGCAAAAGTAAAATCGTCTAATTTATCTTTGAAACTGTGTTTAGGTCCACGTTTCTTGGGAGACTTAAATTGTTCATTTTCTTTGTATTCTTTTAATACACTGTAAACTGAGGTCACACCAATTCCCAAAATGTCAGCTGTTTTCGAAACACATTCTTTTTTTTCGGGAGCCTCATTAGGTAATAGTAAAGCAGCTTTCTCCTCAAATACGTGGAGGAGGATGCATATCGTTTGTACGAAACAATATAGCAACAAATAAACACACAACAATTACCACAAACACAACGTAACGAAAAACTTAACAAAAACAATAACTAAACAGCGTGGGCGCAGAAAAAACATTCGTGCTATCAGGCCAGAGGTTAGAAGCCGAATTACAAACAAAAGGGCGAAACGCGCGCGGCGTTGTTCGGTGTTGGCACTAGTCGCCGCGCCGCGCTTTGTAATAAGCCGTAAAAAACTGATTGTAGTTACATACTACTAGTAACTTATATCAGAGCACTTTTATACAATTTTATTGTAAAATAGAAATAATATTCTTTTATAGTTTGAAATGATTAACTATTCACACTCATTGTTCATTCATCTGATTGAACGAGAACTGAATGCATCACTATTACTTTAAATATGGCAACATTATTTCACTAAGTCACATTAGCTACTGTCAGTTAGCTTCGTCTAATTAAAAATACGACTATAGTATTACCCATACTAGCGTTTCGTTTTACGCATTACCTACTGTAAAGATGGGATATAAAGTGTTTTTACAGACTTTTTTATTAAAAGTATAAAGTATTTTTATCAAAAATAAAGTAGGGTGCGTTATTGTAAAGTATGGTTGGCAACCCTAATCTATACTAGATTTTGCCCGCGACTTCGTTTCCGTTGTCTTCAAAATGGAACGACTTGCGCGCCACCTTTTGTAAAGTGGTTGTACTAATACAGAATATTCACAACAAGTGCATAACAACTCACTAAAGTTCACCGAAATTGGATGAATCATTTTATGTAGTCATCGGAGACAAAAAGAAACCTAAGTAACTAAATTTATCTTCCTGTTTGTAAGTCCAGACGAGTCCAGAGCTAGACTGATTTTGATAAAAGAAATCACGAGAAGCGTATGTCATTTCATTTCCCTATGAGGATAAGATATAATAAAAAAAAATTACAGTATAATTTTTTTTACGTTGTCTAAAAGTTTTTTTTTTTGTTTTTAATCTTAACCGATTTTTATTAAATTTTATAGACGGGAAGTATGTGTTATTAGGACATATGTGTAAAATTAAGAGACGAAAATAACCACTGCATAATAAACGAGTGCGAAACTGCGGGGCACAGCTAGTATATATGTTTTTAGTACTTGAATCTATTGTTTTGAGATTCCTTACTCAGTAGGTAATGAGCGCATAGAGGAAGGTCCAAACAATTTAACCCGAATCAACAAACGCTCAAACGTTTGTTACTTAGTAATTCGCGTGTGGTCTAACTCATAAGTGATAAGCGAGGATTACGAGTATATGAAAATTAAATACGCTCCTTGCGTCCACAAGTGCGTTGCCGACCTTAAACCCACCTACCCCAAGGAGCTCTGGAAGCCCTACTCACCGCAGAAACACAAAACAAGGTCATTTGGCTGCGATCTTCTGTAGGGGGGAGGTTTTCCACCAGTCGGGCTGCCCCAAGTAGAGAGAAATCTCCAAAGAAATTTCTCTGAGCCCTACCTCTCGTACGTTCCAGAATTATGCCACGAATACAGAAACCGTGAATACGAAATGGCAATTTATATGAGAATATAGGGGAATCGTTTCAAGGTAAAAAATCAAATAAAAACATATAAAAATAAAATCAATTTAATTATTATTTTCTACATTGAGCAAAGGTCTAAAGAATTTAGTATTTTTTCTTGTTTTCCGCTTTTAAAGGGCCTTTTAATTGTGATTGGTATTTACTATTCAGCTGCGGCATTAATAATTTGCCTATTAAAATGACAGTAAACGAACAAGTATTTTATTTTTGTACTTTAAGCGGCAACAACTTTTTTTTCGCTATAGAACATATTTTTATTTGATTTTACTCGTCATTGGGAACAGATGAGAAGAGATACGTGTTAACCTTCAAAACTATTGCGACGATACGAATAACAAGTTGTAATATAAACCGAATACGACGGTGGCAAATAAATACCAAAGGAACTTAGTGGCTCGTCTAACTTGGTGACGATGACGTTTGCTTTTGTCAAAGAACTAAAGGTTTAGCCACTGTAATATTTGTTTCATTAAAATTATTTTGAAGCCTACTTGTATGATTTGTCTGGTAAATAGAATATGCATTGTTGGATTTGTATTCGGGAATACTGACACCGTGAATAATTGATATAGGTGATACTCGTTAGTGTGCTTGCAGCTTAAAAAAGAGACTCAATTTATTTAATTGTAAAATATGACATTTTGGTAATATAATAGTTTTATGATAATTTAAGGGAGCTTTTTTTTTAATTTTCCCCTTGCAGTAAATTTTTCCATATGCCTCTATGTATGCCTGTCCGTAAGTTCCGAAATTCAAGACATAAAACCGTTTAAAGGAAAGGGGAAGTGTGCTATTTTTAGTAAGTATTTTTTTGCTTTCGTAATTGGATCAATTAGGTTTTAATCTGTGCGTGTTCTGCAATACCTGTTCATACTTACAAATAAATAGTCAATGTTTGTAGCTCATCCAGATATTTCGAGAAGAGTGGTTTATTATTACTGATAATAACATTACAATAAATAGGGTAACGTGTACAATTTCTCATGGAAAATAATATTATCTATGAATTAATATTTCGCCTGTTACATACACCTTTTTACAATCCTCCGCGTAGATTGTGATCAGGCATCTTTATCTGTATTCGAAACTTATTGTTAAAATTACATAATCATACTTGCGTTGCCATTTGTACGCGTCCTTTACTATTGTCTTTTACATTTAAGTGGAATTCGATTACTTTATAAATATTCTTGTTATATTTATTTATATCATAGCGAATGTTCTAAAGAGCTGTTCATCCTAATTCTCTTTTCTCCTTTCCACAACAGAAACAGACGTCAAAATCGTTTAAAGGAAAGGGGAAGTATGCTATTTTTAGTAATTAATTGTTTGCTTTCGTAATCGGATTACGCGCTGGGCTCCGGAGTCACAGCCTTACGGTATTCTCTATCACGGCACGAACAAAGAAATTCAATGCGTCGTATAACTAACAAAATATGTTAACTTTCCTCTACTTATTTCGTGCTAACTTCTCTGCTTTTTAAAAGAAAATTGCTAGCCCAAATATATATAAATGTCTACATACTCCTACGCTTCATTTTATAGATATACTAGCTATGCCCGCGGCACCCCTCGCGTGGACAACTAAAAAACGTTTTTTAAATTTTTTTGCGGAACCCTAATTATTTTTCTAAAATTAAAGTAGCCTAAGTTATGCCCTATAACATCAGCTATCTGCCAGTGAATGTCCCGTCAAAATCGGTCCAACCGTTTTGGAAATTACCCAGAACAAACACACAGACAAAAATAAAAAATAAAAATGGATTTTTGTAGGTATCGTGTTTACTTTAATTTGCATTTAGTAAAAATCGGTTATTTTGACATTACAAAGAGACACTTCAATTTTATTATATGTATAGATTGATTTTTTTAAATTGTTGGTCATAATTTTAGCTTTACTGAGGTTTATTTCTTAGCCGACCTGTCGACTTACTGCGAAGAGAGTGTTTATTTATCATTGATTATAACTCTACTGTACTTTCAGACAACAAGATAGTATCGTCGGCGAGTCTTAAATTACTTAAGTACAGATTTTTTACATTTAAACCGATTTACTCCCAATTTAGTTTCCCAATGACCCATTGTAAGCGATTGGAAGCGATGATGGCGCAGTGGTAGCGTGTACGACTTCGCGTCGATTGACGTGAGTTCGAATCCCTACAATGAGCCTGAGCTTTCGGTGAAGGAAAACATCGTGACGAAACCATAGCGTGGTGGTAGGGCATTTTCTAATGCCCGCCTGGCTAGCTACCACCCTCAAGTTGAAAATCTGCCGCCAAGCACCAATAGGTGAGTTCCGGCAGCTGCACTTGAGAGCCAGTCTTCCACTAGGTTTAGCGTGTTACCATCTTGGGCCACATCGTCACTTAACACCAGGTGAGATTGTGGCCACTACGTCAGACCTATAACGATAAAAAAACATAACGTTGCTATAAAAATGTTGGGGAGATAGGGTCTCCCTGTCTAACTACTCTTCTAATAGGTACAGAAAGTTCAATGGTCTGCAATCTAATTCTACTCTTACAATTTTGGTATAGGTCAGATAGTCAATTTCAATATTTTGCATGTTTTTGAATGCAGAGATTCCCATATCCGTTTGTCCGTTTATGTTCTTTTTACAAGAAAACCACTTATCCGATTTATATAGTTTAACCTTTAATTCATAGATATGTTATCTGGCCAGGTTATAGGATATATTTTGTAAGATAAAGTAACATACGTAATAATCAGTGACGGCAATGGTGAATCAATTCGGAGAAAAGACGCTTTTGGGCCTTGCCCTGAGTAAACCATAACAAATATATTAAATTAATGTACTACATAATTGTAGATCTTAAAAAAGACCTACCAAAAGTCAGCAATAGCATATGTTTATCTTCTAAGGAGCATCCGCAATAAGTATTTTTGTTTTTAAAAAGGGCGGTAGGCGACCGCCATGGTTGGGAGCGGGGCAGTACGATTCGCGCGTCTGCTCGACCCACGGCATTCTGTAGTCCACGCGAACGGAGCCGCGGGCACAGCTATTTGAGTGATGAAACACGAGTATCAAAAGCTTTTTGATAATCAATAAGCACAAGGTAGTGCGGACTGCGAAACTCTTGGTACTTCTCTATGAGCATCTCGAGAGAGTGGATATAATTCGCAGTAGAAAATCCTGTTCTGAATCCCGTCTGCTCTATGTGTTGGTGCTTTTTAATAGTACTTCCGATTCTCTTTTCTACAATTCATGAAAAAAAATTGACTTATCACACTTAACACATATCAGTCTTATCAACTGATAATTAACTATTTTATTTGGATCGCTCTTTGTTTTATAAACTGCGGAATAGTCTTCCTATGATAATTAAATTTAATAAAAAATATGATATTCGCAAACAGGTGTGAAGACGACATTGTAGCCATTGTGTCTTAATTCGTTATCAAGTGCATTGTAATTGTTATGAGCCAGTATCACAAAAATACTTCATAAATTTGGATAGTTTCATCCAAAGACGATATATTGTTAACCTTAGTGTTTCATCCATGTCCTCGAATACTGGACTGTAGATGCAATCAGTATAAGATATCTTTATACTAATGCCTTCCGTATAATTTACGAAATAACGCTTTTCCGGCAACACTCTTAGAGCGAAACGAGATTCACTGTTTGAGATCATCTTTTTACATTTTAATCTTTAGTGAAGTCTTTTAAGCTCCATTAAAGGGTCTATTAACGGACATCGAAAAAAGGAAGATCTTTTAGACGTTACCGGTGTAATAAATCAATCTCGAAATTTAGTTTTTATCTTCTTTTTTTAACTTAGCTTATCTTCTTTTATACATATCATAAAACTCAACCTCTCTCTCTCTCTGTATCTACGTTTATGTTATTTTCACGCGAAAACCACTTATCTGATTATCATGGTTATTTTTTAAATATATATTTATGTTGTCTGGCCAGGTTATGAGATATATTTTGTTGGATAAAGTAAAATTCGAAAAACGCAGTTACGATAATAGTGAATCAATTCGGAAAAAAGACACATTTGGGGCGTTTAAATGGCTTAAGCTGAGTGAACCATACGAGATATATGAAATTAATGTTCTAGATAATTGAAGATCTTAACAAGAATTCTTAGAAGATGTCTATCTTCTAAGGATCATTCACAATAAGTATTTTTGTCTTTAAAATAACCGCCGCGCCGGACGACCCCCGTGGGTGGCAGGTGGGAGCGGGGACAGTATTAACATGCCTGAGGAAAATATACTTTATTTATTTAAAAATAGTCTAATTTTTTTTATGTAATCCACGCGAGCGGAGCCGCGGGCACATCTAGTTGGCTATATAAGCGGACCATATTCAGACCGAGGTCACGACAGATTAGTATTTGCTTATAGGCACGCATGTATATTTCTTCCTCCCAGAAGGAAGAAACATCTATGTATGTATAGCTAGTTCAGTCGAATTTTATAAATAGAGAATTAGCCAGATCGTGATTTTATTACACTGTTAGCTGGTAGGGACCTGAAGCCTCAGACGGCGTTTCAGCTTCACTCAATTTAGGAGCGAGCGCTGAAGACACTCAGCCGCAAGCGAGGCAACAAGTTTCAAGGGTGTCAAAATAGTCGAACCTTGGCTTGGACTGTAGTTGCAAATAACTCGCGAACTGGATAATTCCTTATCCGTAATTCAATATAAAGTAACTATACATATATACATGTTTTCTCCTCGGGGAGGAGAAAAGAAACATGCGTATATATATGTATTAAGTAATCTATCAATTTTGCTCTCCACTAACTAGCCAAAGACAGAAAAAAGCTCCGTTACAGAACTTATGTACCTGAGTGTTGTGCAAATGCAGTGTAATGATTGTGTGAGTAGCTAGTGAATGCAGTGTCACTGTATCGCGCGAGCGGCTGCTTGGCTCAAAGGCTCTATGCCAGAGGATCGGACCTAGGCTTGAGTTGCCGCAAGAGAGGGTGGACGTGGCGGCTGTGCGTCACTTTGGTATCTTTGAGCTATAGTATTACAATATTATGTATTATAAAAGCTCATAATATATTACACCGCTGGTCCCACCAAATACAGAGCATGACCTTGGAGCCGTGAATATTCGGTTTAGTCGTAAGTGTAGAAGCGTGGCCGGTATTTTTACATGATTTTTGGCGCATAGGATTATCAAAAAAACCCATTTTTCGTCACCAGTCACAATGCGATGCAAAAATCCTTTCCGTTTTTGTCTTTGCAGCAGCACTTCACAAATACAGAAACGCTGTTCAACATCTGTAGGCTTTCAACTTGTAAGGCATCAAATATCCTTGCTTCTGGGTCATTCCCAGATTGTTTAGGCGTTTTGAAAGTGTTTTTTGACTCATTTGCAATGACTCTGACACGAGTCTTCATTGAGCAAATGTTCTAATTCTTCATCTTCAAAAACTTAATTATTAGAATTAAGTTTTTGAAGATGAAGAATTAGAACATTTGCTCAATGAAGACTCGTGTCAAATCCGAAATCAGAAGTGAATCCGAAATCAGTGTCGAAATCAAATCAGAATCAAATTTGAATCTGTTTCAAGAGTTCCGATAAACACTCTCCACTCTTAGTTCACTTTTATTTTTACACAATATAAAGTCAGTCGGTAAATGAATTTAAATTATTATCATTGATGGCTAACTTGGTATAATATTATTGGAGTTATATTTGTGTTTCTAATGCCAAAGGTACTTATAGGTACTTCACATATAAGTTCTTCTTTACACTTTTTTAATTTGTACGAATAAGTTCTTTTATCGCATACGGCGTTTTAATACACACGGGTGTAACAATGTACCTAAACACCGTTACTAAAGATTATGTTTTATTAAATTGAACCTTACTGTTTTAAGATTATGAACTAATATTATGATCGCTATCTAAAGAGTTGCCACGACAGTACAAGGGCTGAGAGGAAAAAACCTTGACAACTAGGCCACGGGGGGGCGGCTTCGTTTAGCAAAATGATATATTATTATGTACGAAAAACTATAAAATATGAGTTCGCACCTGCACACAATGGTCGGATACGTTGGGTTTTTGCTATGAATAAATACTTTTCGAGAGACAATAGGCCCACCGATGAACTTATCAAGTCTAATCAGAGGTTACGTTGGAATTATATGGATAAGTATAATTCAACTAATTATTATTATTTTATGATGAATTATAAAATAAAATTACAAATGTAAAATTCTTCTCTTTTATATCAGCTATTTTTATTAGTTATAATTAATCTTGAAATTTACTAGCTGTGTCCGCAACTTCGCTCGCGTGGACTACGGAATGCCGTCTGTCAAGCGCACGCGCGAGTCGTCCTGCCCCCACTTAAAAGACGTAACACAAAAATACCCACAGGCGATCCTTAGAAGATATATATGTTATCGCAGACTTTTCTGTAGGTCTTTTTAATATGTACAATATTAATTTGCTATATGTCTTATGGTTTCCTCAGCGTAGTCCATTTAAACACCCCAAATGAGTCTTTTTTCAGAATTGATTTACCATTATTGTCCCTGCTTATTTCGTATGTTACTTTACCTTACAAAATATATCGTATAACCTGGACAGAAAACATAGCTATGAATTAATATAAAAAACCTGTAAATGGTATATATAAGTCTCATCTTTTATTTTATCCGGTTATTTTATCTGTAAGTCTGTACCATGGTGTTCTGTAGAGCTGTTCTATTTAATTTCCACACGCGTTAAGATTCGGAGAAACAATTTTACTATAACCTCCATCTCGGCAAGTTCTCTATGTCTTATCTTTGCCGTTCCGTGAAACTATGGAACGCAAGTTCTCTATGTCTTATCTTTGCCTTTGTTTACCTTTAAAGCGAAACGTGAAGAGTTATTTATGCAAGCCGGCACGACAGCAGCGACTGTCGATGTATCAGTTTTCCACCAGGGTCAGTGCGGTCAATTTGACGAGCTATTGTAAAAAAGTTTTCCTTTAACTTGCAAATGAAAATAAAAATAAAGCATATTTTAGGAACCATCCATAGTTGACAACGTCAGTTTAAAATGCACATATAAGGTTATGTCGGACATTACCACTGTTCAGTCGAACTACGTTACGCGCTGTGACCCAACTGACCCAAAAAGAATATTAACTATAATTACGTAAATAAAAATTTAATATCGAAATAATGAATCATTAATGTAATCTTATTTAAAAGTTTTCAAAAATTATATGAATAAAATATAAACGGTGTGTAATAATATGGTTTATTTCATAGTTTTCATCGTAAAATTATAAGTATTTTTTTAAAGGAACATAATACAATCAATACAATTGTATTTAAATTTATTAATAACAGTTTAAAAAATGTTACGTTCAAATACTAATGTGATAATATAATATAATTAAATACTCTACCCAAAAATTTGTGTTCGAACAATGATGTTATCACATACTCGTGGATAATAATGTCATTATTGTGTTGTAAAAATGTGTGTGCGTGCCGTGTTTTTGTTCTGTGTGTTCTCACATATCGCTGTCGGATCTAGAATTATACTCGTGGAGAATGCGCCCAGTATGTATTTAATTTGGATTAAAATTATCTAAACTAATATTATAAAGAGGAAAGATTTGATTGTTTGTTTGCATTGAATAGGCTTTGAAACTACAGGGCCGATTTGAAAAATTCTTTCACCATTAAAATCGTACATTATCCCGGATGAGCATAGGCGACAGAATATTTTCAATTTATGATTTTAGAATTTTTGTTAAAAACCCGTGCGAAGCCGGGGCGGGCCGCTAGTTTTATATAAAAGCTGTGTTCGGGTGTCACCCGTGTTACATTTAAACGACCAACTGTCTACCGCGACGCCCCGTCAACGCACCTGTTTTTTTTTTCAAGTTTACTATACTTTTAACCTTAGGGGCCCTGAAGCCTTTGCAGCTTTTACAGCTTCACCGATTAGCATTAAGTTAGCCTGGAGCCTTTGCGGCTTTTACAGCTTCACCGGGCTTGGAACGCACCCGTGTTCGTATCGTTGTTCTCCCTACCCGTACCTGCCTACAGCTTGCCACATTGTTTGACCTTCATTATAGCTTAGCTCCTAAATGTCTTAGCATGAAGTTATATAACCTGTAACCTTCTTCAATAAATAGGGCTATATAATGCAGTTTTTTGATTCTGAATAGTAGATCCAGAGTTTAGCGCGTTCAAACTAACAAACAATCTCTTGAGCTTAATTATATTTGTTTATTAGTTACTAGCTGTGCCCCGTGGTTTCACCTGCGTATAATTTAAAAGCAATCGCTGATATATTATTTCCTAATACTTCAGTATAGACAATATTTTTATCGGTCGGCCAGGGTTATGCATCACAACTCGCACGGCTCGTTCTTGCCACTACACCTATAGTTATAGATCCGAGCCGAGTGATGAATTTACATTATCTCCCAAACTATGCGTTCTAATGACACGCTAAAAAGGGCAAAGTTTATCTTCATAAAATTGTCTTGATAATGAAGTAACTTTCGTTCGTAAGGATTAATACGCCATGCCTAATAATAATGCTCATAAATCACTTTTTAACTTTCAATAAAACTTTGTCACAGAATACCTTATTGTGGCTTATGTATAAGAGATAGATAGGCATATGGTATCGCGGACTTTTTTTAGATGTACTAAGGAGTAATATTTTTGTAGAACATTTAATTGTATTTACGTATCACTAACCATTACGCCAGCTCATGCGGATAAAGCAATTAGGGTGCGCTATTTATTCTGAATTACTTATCAAAAATTAGTATTTAATGGTAGTTGAGAGGTGTAGCCTAATGATAGGTAGACTATACTATTCCTCGTGAATCTGGCTATCATGAACTATTTTTTCGAATAAGACTGGTATTTTTTAAGATGAGCATGTTTAAACAAAAAAAAACTTTTCCGTTTTAATATATTAGTATAGATAAAAGGATACCTGACTGACATAAATATTATCAACGCACAGCCCAAACTACTTGGGCTAGGACCGTGAAGATTTGTATGTGGGTTTCTTTTACACTGTAGGTGAGCACACAGGTAGTTGTTTACAAAAATAATTGTTAAAGATATATCATATTAACGTTGCTATTTGTATGCGACCTTCGCCATTGTCTTTTATATTTAAGTGGAATTTAATTACGTAAAGTGTATTTCTGTTATATTTTTCCTTCGTATTTGATTGTGGTATTTATATGTTGGTTGGTATTGGTGTTCCGCTGGATTTAAGCAGCGCAGCACAGGTTTGGGAGAAGCCTATGTCCTTCATTGGCGGTCTCGGCCTGAACTAATAATTGGATATGCACAGGCTGATTCCGAAACGCGACACGCAAAAGCGAGTCAATATGACGGACTATTCTCCACATGCACGATGGACGCGACTAAAGATGGCAATAACGGCTGTATTTCAATAATTAATTAAACTGTTGTGTTATTTTTCAACAATTATTATTATAAACTGTTGTCGTTATTCTGCTGTTCGGTAATTGTATGTTATAATATATATCGTATTATAATTTGTACCAAAGATACGATAATTAAATTAATAATGATAATATAATATTAAAATTGAACTTTATACCATGAACTCAAAGATTATCATCGTAAATTCGGAATATTCATTATTCGTACAGTAATTTTGAGTGTGGGCAGCGTGAAATTATCTCTCTTACACACCTATTGATGGTTACATAATGCTTGCTTATTCATACGTTGCGATAACACTGGCAACAGAATTATTATGTCTTTAATAATTTGTTATTCGTTGTGTAGGAATAATGCATTACATTATTCGTTATTGTAATAATGATCACCTCTAGTCGCGACCCAGACGGGCAAAACAATCCACTCCGCTATCGCCATATCATCGTTCGTTAATCAGCTTGGTGCACCACGTACAGGCGAGGTTGGCTTAGACGTCATAGTTCTAAATATGTAATAAAGTATTTATGCTTCGTTTGACTACAATAAATATTATAAAACTTAACGTCTCTCCTTCTGTCTGTCCGTTTATGTTTATGTTTCATGCGAAAACCATTTATCCAATTTACATGGTTCTTTTTAAAATGTATATTTATGTTGTCTGGCCAGGTTGTGGGATATATTTTGTTAGATAAAGTAATATACTAAAAAAGCAGTGACGATAATGGTGAATCAAATCGGAAAAAAGTCCCATTTGAGGCGCTTAAATGGCTTACGCTGAGTAAACCATAAGAGATATATCAAATTAATATACGACATAATTGTAGATCTTAAAAAGACCTACAAAATAGTCAGCAATAGCATATGTCTTTCTTCTAAGGATCACTATCAATAAGTATATATAGGACAGCACAATTCGCACGTGCAACTTAAGTGATTGATTTTTTTAATTGTTTGAACGCGAAAATGCTTGGAAATACCAGTCAGATTAAAAAAACGCTATGACATCTAAGAAGCTGAGTAGTAACAATGAACGTTAAGCAATCTGGCAAGCTGTAGGCAAGTACGTGGATTAAGAACAATGTTAAACTACACGGGCGTGTAAATAGCAGTTCGGTGGAGATTTAGTCGACTAAATTTAACACGAGTGAAACCGTGAGGCACAAATGGCATTTTATATTTGAGGCGTAATTTTAGTGGGATCGAATTTTTTCAATTCCACATTTGATCGTATTTCTAAAGTAGGCAATTAGTTTATATGGTTTGTGATCAACAGCGTGTTTCCGACGAGTGCTGGCTGGACGTCGGGCGTTACGCAGTCATGTCCGAAAGGCCATCCCATGTGAAAGACTGGAAGATTGCCGCAGGGAATGCGCTACAGAAATCAGGTTTCCCTGCGAGAGCTTCAATTATAGGTAAGACATTTTCATCACACTTGTTCATTGTAATAACTACATTTGGCAGCGACAGTTGAAGAGTACGGTCTTATACAAATTCAAGGGCATCTTTTGCTTTGTCTGAAAAACCTGTGGAAGCAGAGGTGTAGAGGTATCAAATAACATCTTGACATTTGAGACACCCAAACCAACCTTGGTTTGGCGAGTTAACTGCTATAATAAATGGTGGATTTACGCCACCTAGAAAGATTGTAGTTAACTGCTACCGCGCTGTACCCATAGATGTGGATTAAATTACACCGCATAAGCTCGGTAACGGTTACCGCACGCTGCCTATAGATGGCGGTAAATTAACATCGGCGTCTGCTGATGAAATTTATATCAGCGACGGATGCCGTTGGTTGTGGTCTGTACCTTACTTACCATCAGGACCTGTACAGTAGTTAGTATAAAAAACTTTAAGTTTCTACTTATGAAGACTTATAACTTGGTATACTTTAAATGTTAGTTTTACCAATCATATCTTTCAGATAGAACCATAGTAGTGCAATCATCGTTTGCTTTTTAGGGTTCCGAAGTCAAAAGGAATTTCGATATCTCCGTCTGTATATCCGCGGCTTAGCTTAGAGATTCATAGTACTAGAAAGCTGTAGTTTGGTATGTATAAATATTAATCACGCCGACAAAGTGCTAATATAAAAACTTGAAAAGAAATAATTGTTTAGAGTTACACGTAAAGTGGGAATAATATTTTTTTCTCGTCTATTACATTTTTTGCGAATCGTTGGATAGGTCGTTTAAAAATATTGTGGGTCTGTGAAAACCATTTTTCGATTCAATTATCCGTTTGAAAAATATTTAGCTTTAAAGTTCTCATTTTTGTTAGAGTCAAGTGTCACCCCTGCTAGCTAAATAGTTGCTTTTGGATTTAGGAAATTAAATCATTGTAGTAGTATACATAATGAAGTTAAAAGGAAAACTATCAGAGGTAAGTAAGGCTTTACAAGTTACCGAGTAATAGTCAATCAACTTATAAAATGTATTTGGAGGAACAATTTCGTACAAATTCTATTGAAAACAACTTAAAGACCCCTCTCTAAAAACGGAACGGACACGGACACGGAAAAACATCTATACTTTTGTATGAAATTATTCATGCTACACCGTTTCGGATCTATGCCCCGGCAGAGCTCCACAGGCTCGGGCCCGGTGTAACATAAGCAACCTTAAGTCTACATATTGTAACGGGCAACTACGGAACTCTACACTGCGCGTGGCCCCACTCGCACTTGGCATTTTTTTTGTAATAGCATCGTGAAGTGATGCCAATATGTCTGATGAATGCCCGGCGGCCACCCATTCGGTGCAATTCATCACCAGTCATCGTTGTCATCTTCTGTAGGGTGGAGGTATTCCACCAGTCGGGCTGCCCCAAGTAGAGAGAAATCTCCAACGAAATTTCTCTGAGCCCTACCTCTTTTCAGTGCCCTATCTCTCTTAGTGTAGATATACCTAAACTGGCTGATCCCGAATCGAATGTTATACCTTATCCCCCCATCCAGTCGGACACAATTGTTTCCTTTGCCAAATAATTGATTTAAAAAAAAACTATAATAATATTAGATTCTGAAGGACTGCTTCTTAATCCTCCTCCTCCTCCTCATGCCTCCGTTATCAAGAATGTTGTGGAGCTCCAGGAGTGTGCATTTTCTATTGATAATCTAATCTGTAGAAATGTAACCTTTTTGTATACCTACTTATCAAGCCATACTTCTATATTGATGTCTTTATTTACTAAACTCTTAACTGAAATATAATTTTAAAAGATTTTCATATTGAATATATATGTTTTTTGTGTCTAACAACAGATTTGAGCTTACCGAATTAAACATTCTTCTTTAATTTAAAAGCTCAACTCTTGTCGGTGGAGCAATTGCCTCTGTTTCCTATTCTAAGCCTTTCTTTTGACTTCTCGATTTGACACGACTCCCAAAAATTTTCGTAGTAGGTATTCCTCTTCCTCGCTTTCCTTCAATTAATTAAAAAACCTTCAACGAATGAAACATTCAAGTGTAATATTTTAAAATAAATAAAACAAACAGTTTTTCCATACTTCATTTACGAGACGTTCTATCAATAATGGCTGAAAACACAGTTAAAAATTAAAATCATGATACGCTTGGCTTCCTAGCGCCTGGTTATGATAGTTATATATATTTTGCTTCTTTTTTAAAATATGTACTAGAGATTTTTAAATATTTTAGTAAATCAAACTTAATGACTGTTAGTGGTTAAGAATCGTGTGAAAATTTTTCACGTGTAGAGGAGAGACGTGTAGAGGTTACCAAACAACCTTCATATAAGGAAATAATCACCATAATACATAATCACCATAGTTCACATATAAAATTACTATGTAATATTGTGTGCGTATTTGATTTTATTGTAATTTTTTGATGAATTAGACAGCACGGTTTTTTTTTTGATCGTTGGTATTTTTTTCATCTCTGTCACCTTTAACGAAAATCTGAGTATTTATCTTAGAGTATACCTAACGCAATGACGGCTCAGTGGTAGCTTGTACGGACATGACGCCGGTCGACGTGGGTTCGAATCTCAACAATGAGCCTGAGTTTTGTTGATAGGTTGATGTCAGCGGCGACCGCCGATGAATTTACATCGCTTTGTATTCGCCGTTGTGTTTTATCGTGGTTACCATCAGGGACAGTACTGTTAATATGCCGAGTTAATATATAGAAAAGTGTCAAATCACATAATGATGAAACCACAGCACCAGGTAGGGCATTATCTAATAATAAGTGTTAGAATTTTGGCTATCGCCATAAAGAGTATCTCAGATCTTGTCTCGGGAGGAAATAACGTGGAGTAATATCGATAGTCAAATTTGTATATATTTATTATATATTAATGCTAATAATAATAAAATATACTTTGAAAAGCTTATAAAAAGGAGTCAAAATTAACAATAATCTCTAGCGATTTAATGCTCTATCCGCTATGAAGGTATTTTTTATCTCAACCAATCCGAACTAATATGTGAACGTCATTGAAAACAAGAAACGTTTTGAATTTGTTTACAAGTTATAAAGGTCACAATAAGCAAATTAACCTAAAGTGGAATCTCTTTGGAAATTTCTCTTTACTTGGGGCAGGTCGATTTGTATAATATTTTTTTTAATCTGACGACTGCTTTCAGAGATTAGCGCGTTAAAAGAAACAGAAAAAAACTTTGTTAGCTTGAATGGCTTGAATATTACTGTAGTACATAATGCATAAAGTACAGTCGAGTCGAAACCGGTATCTATAGTTCGCAAGGTGATCTATTACAGACAATGGTGATGGTTTCCACAGATTACGTTTGACACGAGGCTGAGCGTTAACTTATCGTATTCATAGTACTTAGTTACTAATAATGTAAAAATTAATGCGTAGATAATAGATATCATTAAAAAAATGAAAAATAGGTGCGTGTCAGCTCCGACGCTCGACTGGAGCTTACTCTTTAGAACGATTGTCTTTTTTTAACGTTATAGGTTTGGCGTAGTGGCCACAATTTTACCTGATGTTAAGTGACGATGTGGCCCAAGATGATAATACGCTAAACCTCGTGGAAGACTGGCTATCAAATGCAGCTGCCGAAACACACCTATTGGTGCTTGGCAACAGATTTTCAACTTGAGGGTGGTAGCTAGCCAGGCGGGCTTTAGAAAAAGCCCTACCATCATGCTATGGTTTCCTCACGAAGTTTTCCTTCACCGAAAGCTCAGGTTCATTGCAGGGATTCGAACTCACGTCAATCGACGCGAAGTCGTACACACTACCACTAAGCTATCATAGCTTGAAAATGCTTAAATTGGTTCTATTATATCAGTTTGAGCTTACCAAGACATTTTCAGGAAAAATCGTGTTTTTCTTTTTTTTTATTTAATCAACAAGTCGTCTACACATATTATAAAACTCAACGTCTCTCTATCGATCTGTCCGTTTATGTTCTGTCCACGCGACAACCACATCCGATATATAAGGTTATTTTTTTATTTCATAGCTATATTATCTGGCCAGGTTATAGGATATATTTTGTTAGATAAAGTAACATACGAAATAATCAGTGAAGATAATGGCGAATCAATTCGGAAAAATACGCTTTTGGGGCATTTAAATAACTTATGCTGGCATTATGGGGCATTTAAATCCTAAGCGATATAGCAAATTAATGTTTTACATAATTTTAGATCTGAAAATACCTATTATAAGGTCAGCGACAGCATATGTCTATCTTCTAAGCATCACCCACAATAAGCATTTTAGGGGCAGCACAATTCGCGCGTACGCTCTACCGATAGCATTCCGTAATCTACGCGAGCGGAGCTGCGGGCATAGCTAGTATTAATATAGATTAAAAATAAATTGCTGCGATGAGATTTTTTATAGTACCTCGGCTACATATACCGACAGATCGCAATCCTAATGAAAAATCATTGCAAAACATTAATTGTTTTTAACGAAAACATTAATTTTAAACGGCTTGTCTATTTTTCGTCTATAGCAGGGAATATAAACTTTAAAATTATGTATGAGTCATGGATTTTTATGTAGAATTAAGGGAGATATCACGTTGTCACAAAAACAATATGAAAAATAACATTTTCAGAGATTGAGTTTACGAAGCCGTTGAATGTTGTTACATGATTTATATTTTACACGATACTAAACAACTTGCACTTATATCAGTTATCTTTTGTTTCTTTCTAGTTGGTGTTGATATGTGATATATATATTTTTTTTAGACTTGACACCACATTCCGTGGCAAAGGCCTTTGTGAGTTAATGACAAAACCAATAGAAGCATTCGATCTCCGACGTGACTTCGTCGATGACAAGGATTACGACTTCTACGAGTTGGATCGCAACAGCTTGGAGCCAAATTGTCCTGATACGCTAAGGGGACCGGGGCTGTTGCATTCTGGATACCTTTCGTCGAAACCCGGAAGATTACCAAATGAAAATAGATGGAGAGATCGTAACGACTGGTTTTACAGCAAGGACGATAGGTATCAAGGATACAACAGATTTGATAGAAGAGGTTCAGGGAATCGATATTACGAAGACCGGTTTTACGTTCCGTATCAGATTGGTAAGAATATTTTTTTATGTGAGATACCTAATTCGCGTTTAGACGTCGCACACTCTAACGACATGACTGGCCCACAAATAAAGGATTGCTTTGCAAGCAATTCTGAGACATATGTAGTGGCTTAGCTAGGGAAGCGATAGGTGCTACTCGTTCGGCAGTGACAACCGACACCCGCCAAGGCCGCCCTCACCTGAGCCATCTCAAGTCTAGGTACGTTCCTCCAGCATGGAGCCCTTGAGTCAGCAGCCGTTCGCGCGATACAATATCATTGCATTCACTAATTATCAACATATAATCATTACAGTACACTTCACATACACATCATTGAGGTACATAAGTTCTGTCAGGACCTTGATTTTTTTTTTGGCTAGTTTGTTTCGACCAAAATGCACAGATTACTAAATATTTACACGCATGTTTCTTCCTTCCCCCCAAAAGGCACATATATGTATATATGTGTAGTTATTTAGAACGAATTACGGATAGGGATTTAGACAGATTGCGATGTATGCATGCCGAAGTCGAGTTTCGCCCACTTTGACAACCTTGTGCTTATTGCCACGCTTTCGCGGCTGATTACCTTCAGCGCCCGTCGCCAAGACGCCTCTACGCCTTTACATTTTTTAAATTTTACATACGTTCACATTAAATCCAAGGTGCCATTTAAGAAAACCGTATGGGCCAATCGGTACCTCGTCTCCTGAAATGATGAGTGGATCGGATATTTCACTATGCAAGTTCTATTTTCTGCCGCTCGCGCGCTATCATCACTCACGCACGCGCATGTGCAATATATGCCCGACATATTTTCAAATATTGTCAGATGACGTAAACGTGTCATTTAAGAAAAAACGCATTAATTACATAATTTTACCCATCTACGAGATAAACAATAAGAAATTGAAGATCTTGTAAAACCGCATCGAATCATCTTATACATCGCATCGCATAGTAACCCTGCCATTCAGGAGTTCGAGTTGGCCGAATTGGTGTGTACGTATTTTTATTTGGTACCTAAGATTTAGTGTGAACGTAACTCCAAACCAGCTGACCCACGCTCATTTTTTTTTTCCATTTTTTAATTTTGTCACAATTAGTTTCGCATCCGCAGGATCACTAACAGTATAATCAGTTTAAAAAAACAGTGATAACTAGCTGTAGATAAAAGAATACTTACATATAGCAACACAATGTTTTTCAAATGTAGCACAAATGCTTGCAAACCTGGGACGTCTTAGGTTTTTGATGTGAAATATCTAATCGCGCTATTGGACGGGAGTAAAAGCGTTCTAATGGGACGTCGCTACGTACCATTCAGGCAGCGTCACGTCCGTTCGGCTCATTCCCCGACTCAGCACACACCTCTCAAGATTTATACAGAACGCGTTTTTTTATCGTTATAGGTTAGGCGTAGTGGCCACATCTCACCTGATGTTAAGAGCAGATGTGGCCCAAGATGATAACACCTTAACCTAGTGGAAGACTGGTTCTCAAGTGCAGCTGCCGGAATACACCTATCGGTGCTTGGCAACAGATTTTCAACTTGACGATGGTACCTAGCCAGGCGGGCATTAGAATAAGCGCTACCACCATGCTATGGTTTCATCACGATGTTTTCCTTCACCTCTGACTCATTGTAGAGATTTGAACTCACGTCGATCGCCGCGGTGTTCGTACACGCCACTACTGAGCCACCATTCTTCCATTTTTAGCATATACTGTTTTGACTTCTCAATTTTTACTTGAATTTAATATTTTTAGGCGTAGGCCAAAATAACGATGATCAGCAAAACTGGGGACAATACGGCGGTTATTACGGCTTATATAAATCTTATTATAAAGATTCCAAAGATTATCAGAATTCCATTAATCATTGGCAACTCACAAGTGACGAAGACCGATTTTACGGAGTTAGACCTTTAACAACCACAAGAGAACACGACAGAACATATGTTAATCCTATAGACACATTTAATTATAACAATCTTGCCAAAAGCTTGCCAAGTACCCACAGTTACGGTTATGGATCTTGGAAGAGGGGCAGATGGAATAACTCTGGATTGTCTTGGTCAGATTATGAATTCACTCAACATGAAGCCGAAGGCAGAAGTGATGACGTTGATTCTAAAGGTAATTTTTTTGATTATGTGGTTTTCGTGATAAGAAAAAGTATGGGGTATTGGGTAAAAAGGAGTTCTTGTCTTGATCTTAATCGGTTATATGGTGTTTTTTTTAATGTTAATTTATAAACTTATGTTATTTGAAGCCATATTACATAATATTATTGACGTAGTCTATATTAAATGATGTAGTTTATTGTCCACAAGTGGATTGTGAATACGAACTATAAATATGCATTTTGAGTTGCCAAAAAAATTGCCTGGATAGATCTAACAAGGGAGCCAGTATCTTGATAGAGCGTTGTTAAGTTTTTGAAGACTAGTAATACACTAGCTGTGCCCGCGGCTCCTCTTGCGTGGACTACAGGATACGTACGCACGAATCATACTGCCCCCACTCAGAAGACTGAAGACATGAATGCTTGTTGTAGGTGATCCTTAGAAGGTACATATATACTATTCGTGACATTTTTAAAGGTCTTTTTAAAATTAACAACTTACTACAACAATTATGTAGAACATTAATTTGTTATATCTCGTATGGTTTACTCAGCGCTTAAGCCATTTGACCGTCCCAAATGCGTTATTTTTTCCGAATTGATTCACCATTATCTACACTGCTTATTTTGTGTATTACTTTAAGTTACAATATATAACCTGTAACCAGGCCGAATAATATAGCTATGAATTAAAATAAAAAACCTATAAATCGGATAAGTGATTTTCGCGTTAAAGAACATAAACCGTCAGAGAGACGATGAGTTTTATAACATGTATTGTGCATAAATAAACACACGTTGCCGTTAAATAAGAAGAAGGAAATCTTTATCTAGTGCACGACATTAATCTATATTATAATATAATCTCTGTAAGCATTAATACTTGAAAAAATAACAGGCAGACTTATTGCTTGACTTGGTCGATTCGGAAAGAATCGAGATCTAAAAATAATAACGTATACTATTTAATGGGTATTAACTTATCTCTGAATATTTTCCAGATTGCTCGTCACGTCGTCGTCCTGGAATGTCTTTAGGGTCTGGAGCGATAAGAAGATCCCTTATAGCACGTAATGTTGTAGAGTGTGAAGCTTCTTGTTTCGCTGAGAGGGAGTTCAAATGTGTTTCGTATAGCTACAGGTAAGTCGACATTTCTTTCTTAAATCCATCCATATATTCAGGCAAAAGACGTATACTGCTGAACGTAGGCCTCCTCTAAAGATCGTCTCCATGACCGGTTATGCGCTGCTTGCATCCAGCGAGTTACCTCAACCTTCATTAAGGCTTGGTCCAACTTTTGGTGAGTCTGCCCACGCTACATCTTCCGGTACGTGGCCGAACTCTTTGGCCCCATCGGCTATCCGTTCCACGAACGATGCACCCTGCCCACTGTTACTTAAGTTTAGCAATTGTGAGAGCTATGTCTGTGACGTTAGTTCTTCCTCTCCTCAAACGTGTTCAATTTACGGTAACCTCCATCTCGGCATAAACCAACTTCCGGCCAGTGTGTTCTCTCTTTCTTAATACACCGGGTTCTTCAAGAGTAACGTGAAAAGATATTTACGCAAACTGTCATGACAGACAGTGGCGACCATCGATAGACTGCTGATTTTTCGGTGGTCGCCGGTGTGATTGGATTTTATTATACTTACTACCAAGGACATTGCTGTCGATTTATCGAACTACAAAAAATAAAGGTTTTTGAATGACAAAAAATTTGGATTCCTTCGTTTAATTTACACTTGTAATCAACTTTTTCTTGATACTTGGTTAATGAAGATGATGCTCTGCGGAAATCTATTCTAAATCATAAATATTGTTACAAATAAAAAAAGAACGTTTTTTTTTTAAATTCATCGCGTTTATTGCTCATTTCACATATTATGTATTTTGAGATGATTATTAAATTACAAATAATTAACCGAATCTTTCGATTTTACGATGGATTTTTGCAAAGTAACGCTTTCGTCATTCAAATATTAAATTATAATATGGTATGGGGTATTAAAGAAAACGGAATTATAGTGATTGCCTTGAACAAAGAGGGTATAGAGCCGTTATTAATTTTCAAGATATTTCAAAAGTTTGGTATCAGCCGTATGTTGGTTTATCGTACTATCGACGGATATACCAACAATTCCTCTATCGAAAATCATAAAAGATCGGGGCGGCCAGGTACTGTTACAACTACAAAGGCTTGAATGATATTAAGGCCAGAGTTAACCAAAACCACATAAGGAAATGAAAAATTTAGGACTCTGTTGCGTATCATCAAAAGAGATCTGAGTCAATCCCTACAAATAAAGAGAGTAGATCCCCGATATGTTGGTGAAAGGCAGAGATATATCCTCTTTGCTGATGAATACATTTTCAGGATTAAAGGGTCCTAAAATAAGCAAAATGACAAAGTGTACAGTCATAGCTTCAAAGAAGCTTCGAAAGTGTTCGGAAAGGTTCTACGCGGTCATCATCCTGCATCACTAACGGTGTGATAAGACTACCAATGAGTCACAACGCTTAATTTTTGTGAAAAAAGAGTGAATAATTCAGATAAAGTGTATCAAGAGACCGTCTTAGGTTATGTTGTAAAACTTCTCATCAATACACTTTCAAAGAAACACAACTTGGCCACGAAATTTTGTATACACATTAATTTTTTTATTGCACGTTATAAATTTCATCATAGTCTGGTTGCTGAACTCAGGGTTGGGTTTCGACGAGGGAACTCCTTAACAGTCAGCACAGACACGAAATTTAGCGCATTTAATAATGATAACCCGTTTTTACGAAAAAAAGCTTGCTTTGAAAAATAATTTTTAAAACTAAGACTTGTTTAACATAGAATGCAAATAAAGGAACAAATATTGTTAAATAGTTATTAGAATTTTAAAACGTACATAGTCTTGTCCGCCATACTAGAAACGTAAGCAATAATTTTGAGTTAACAATTTAAAATAACATTTGAACAATGGATTACAAAAAATGTAATAAAATGTTTATCATTACTATGTGATTGCAGATATTCAAATTCTCATGGATCAGACAATTGCTTCTTAAGTGAGAGGCCATATCGAGGGTTGGAACTATCAACGGATAGTGGTTCCGACGTATATGCCATGCCCCAAGACCAGGGTTGCGTTGCCATCAATTATAGACCCTGGGTAGAAAGTGGTAAGGTTAATTTAGGTGACAGATTAATACATCGCCTAATTAGTACATCTATTTTTTTCAGTAGAATGAATTCGCAAACAGGCATGAAGCCCAGCTGATATTAAGTTGTCAATGTAGCCTATAGCTAGTATTCTCAAAAAGTGCTCCACTATATCTCCAGGAACGTTTTAAGTTCCTAAGAACTCGAGGTCACGATTTTCGCTCTGCTTACAGCAAAACCCTTGTGATTCCTGAGCACAGATCGAAACTGTATTCAAATTCTTTCACAAAAACGGTCATATTATTATGGAATGCATTACCGCGTAATTTTTTTTGTAGTTGGCAAACAAGTATATGGCCCGCCTGATGGGAAGCAGCTATTGCAGGCTATGGAGGTTTGCAATACCATAGGTATCAGTAGCGCGTTGCTGACCTTGAATCACTCTACCACAAGGATCTCTGGAAACTCTACTCACCGCAAGAACACAACACTTGGTTATTTGGCTGCTATTTTCTAGCGGGTACCTCGAATACCTCCATATTCCACCAGTAGGGCTGCCATAAGTAAAAAGAAATCTTCAAGAAATTGCTCTGTGTCCTACCTCTCTTTGAACCCCCTTCCTCAAAGAACTCTGGAAACCTTACTTACTGCAGGAATAAGAATAGAAATAAGTCGAATATGTTGGCTTTAAAAATGCAATAGAGTCATTTATACTATTGGAAATATATTAGTTTTATAGAAAATTGTGATGATTTCAGAGTGTTTCTGGCATGTGAGGTCTGGGGCAGCAGTGAGTGACGTTTCAGCGAGGGCGACTCTTACAGTAGCAGGGCTTGGAGCGTGTGAAGCCGAGTGCCTCAGAGCTAATGGATTCTTCTGCAGGGGTTTCAGCTTCAGGTTTCCTTGTTTCCTTTGCGGATTTTTTGCATGCCTTTTTAGTATAACTTTAATCATCAACGTTCTAATGGGTTCAGTCAAAGTGTTCGAATCCCTACAATGAGAATCCTACCTTTTGGTGAAAGTAAACATCGTGATGGAACTACAGAACAGTAGTGGGGCATTTTCTTATGCAAGCTTGACTAGCTACAACTCTCGAGTTGAAAATCTGTGGCCAACACGTATAGGTGTGTTCCGGCTGTTGTAATTGAAAGCTAGTCCACCCACTAGGCTTAGCGTGTTTTTATCTTGGGCCGAGTCTTCACCTAACATCAGCTGATATTGTGGTCCAAATGCTAAATCTAAATAGAATAAAAAAATAACATTAGTAAACTATAAAAATGTAGAGTTACCTCATACAGAAGGATCATCAAAATACCCAAAAGATTTAGACTATAATTATTAATCATTTTTGACAGCATACTGATTACAAATTAAGAATTGTTGCTAAATTATTCTTTTATTATTTCAGATTCGATTCACCGACTATAGGAGATGATCTAGAGAATTGTATCCTGACGTCATCGCCTCCGACGTCACTTGAGGTCGGGAGAGGCTTGCGTCCAAATCCAGGACATGAATTATATGCAAGAGGAAATTACGGGAGGGGTTGCGAACCAGCTTTGTATGACGATACCCAGCATCGAGACTCTGGTACGTAATATTTAGATTAAGGCTGACCAATTAATGTTAAAACTGGGCTATAATTTTGATACCATGTTAGTTGGCGCACTTATTGCATATAGTTTCGATCAATGCAAATATAAAAAGATATTTTAAATAAACATTGTTTTATATTGCATGTAGTTTAATAATAGACAAAAAGTAATAATTTAAAACAAGACATTAATTGCGTGGCCGATCACTGCTGTTAGGGAGCCAATTCAAATATAATGAAAGGTCACTTTCTGGCTCGTAGGCTTGGATTTGGACAGCCTTGATTTATATAGTAAGCATAAGAATTTTACCGAGTGGAACAGTTTTTTTATCAAATTTGATTGCAACCTCCACATACAATATAAAGAATAACTCTGCATAAAATGATTATATTTTTTTTTGCTATTCTCTTACGAGAGCTAAAAAAATTAAAAAAAAAAAGCGAAAGTGCACTATTAAAGCCAACTGCTTTTTTATGGATGCATCTAAACAAAAGACAGAACATAAACAAAATTATCTTCTTCCAGAATGTTACTTGCAATACGACAGTGCTTCCAAACTGATAGGATCCGCCATTCGTGGTCAAGCTCGTGTCAAAGATGAAAAGTCATGTGGTTTAGCGTGTACCGATGCACCATTTAGATGCCTCAGCTTCTCCTTTAAGTGAGTTATATTCCAAATGTACAATTTTGTTGTTTATAGCAATTATCAGCAAAGAACATGTCTGGTATGTTATATAGAATAGAAAAAGAGGAGAAAGCAGTGATGGTCAGTAGTAGCGTGTAGTTCAAATCCCTGCAATGAGTCTGAGCTTTCGATGAAGGAAAATATCGTGATGAAGCCATAGCAAAATGGTAGATCTGACTAGCTACTACCCTCAAGTTGAAAATTTGTCACCATACACCTATAGGTGTGTACCAGCTGCTGCACTTCTTGAGATCTAGTCCTCTAATTGGCTTAACATGTTACCATCTAGGGCCACAACTTTACTTAATATCAGGTGAGATTATGAAAAAACGCTAAAATCTATAAGGAGTAAAAAGGAGTAAGGGTAAAATAGAATCCATATTTATTCATACTAGCTATTTTACCATCACTGGATAATGATTACTCGCTTATAGCGGCTGAGCAATTACATAATTTGTTAGAAAAGTCTTTAGAGAGTTTTGGAGTATAATAACTCTTAAAAGATTTAAAAATGGAAAATTAAGTACACCTATTCCCATTAAAATTCACTCTACTACGTTGATTAATCCTAGCTGGTTCATATGAACAAAATATAATATTAATAATAATTATAGCCCGTTAGTGTTCTACTGTTGGGCAAAGAGTCCTCTTCTCCAGGGAAGGTAAAAGCTTAAACACCACATCAGCCCACGACGTCATGGCGATTTCAAACGCTTCTTGGTTATCATCATAGTTCTAAACTTGTCTACAAGAACTGTTCTTTTGCGTTCAGGTTTCCTCACGATGTTTTGCTTTCACCGTCAGATGATAATGTTTTTACCAATTTTAATGAGTAAATATACGCGAATTCTCAAAAATTTTGAACCGGCATTAGAATCTGTCTGTGGACATTGAAACGATATTCTGCCGCTCTAAACCACTAGACTACCATGACTTATTATTTAAAAAGTTATGATAGAAGAAGCTAACTATACCAACTGTAGAATACCAACTTCCAGTACCTAAATAAGAACTACCGAGAAATATTAATTAATAATAAAACTTTTTGTTTCTCCTAGCAATAATTCCCCTCCAGATGTAGACAACTGCTTTCTGTCCGAGATCCGACTGTTCGACTTGCAGAAGGGCGTCGACTACGTGCACTCAATCGACGACTGGCTTTTCGCCTTCGACTTATTCAATGGACAATGCTGGAGGAAAGTCAACCGAAAGGGACAATATGAGTAAGTCTACAAAATTAAAGAACTAATGGTACATTGGGTAAAGATCTTTATGCGACTTGGTCGCGACCATTGGTTTCATTTTCAGTCAGTATATATTCAGTTATCAGGCTTGCAGGCTGGCATGACAGCGATGACTTGAGATGGATTGTCGATCTCTCCACGGTTACTATTGTATTTTCACTTTACTAGTCTTACCATTACGCACAGTACCGTGACTTTATCGTTTTATGATAGAAAAAACCTCAGTAATATCACTTCATAATTTATATTCCAGTATGTTGTGTAAAATGCATTGGCAAGTTGAGTTGGCTCGAGTCTCTCAAATGTTATTGGAGACTAAATTTTCTTCTAGGGTCTCACCAGAGTTGCCTCATCCAATATCAATAGCAGATTCGAAGGAAATATACTCCTCTGGGCCAGGATCGTCAGGACCTGAATATCTTCCTGAACCTCCAGGTAAAATAAACTGTAAAATTTCAGTATCAAATTGCTACTACTTCATTATCTGATACCAACGCACTTTATACGTTTATTCTTCTGAACAGGAAAGGCGTGAAGTTGTCAACAAGTATGATTTTTTTTTGATAATCTAAAATTTTAAGAATTAAAATTAGAGCTAGCGCGCACTAGTGACTTTTGTTACCGTGACAAAAGTTTTTTTTTTCGATATTTTCGAATGAGTATTTTTTGTACAACTAAGGAGTTAAACAAGAGTATAGCTTTCCTAATGGTAAGCGGCTATCGTAGCCTATGGACACTTGTAATACCATAGGTTTATTAAAGCGTTTCCGATCTTGAACCCAAGGAGCTCTTGAAGCCGTACTCACCGCAGGAACACATTACAACGTTATTTGGGTATGATATTCTGTAGGGTGGAGGTTTTCAACCAGTAAGACTGCTCCAAGTAGAGAGATATCTCCAAAGGAATTTCTCTGTGCCCTATCTATCTCTCTCGTGTTGTAAGTTTTGATGAATTAATGCGCATTTTACCTACATTAACATACAAAAATACGAGCATGAGATTGCCCATGCCAGCTGAAGAAAGACTTGCTATAAAATAAGTAAATAAATAGTATCGATTATGACAATAAGCTTTATAACCTTGTGTAGATTGTTTTAGATCACAGGTTTATTATTTACTAGCTATGCCCCTCGGCTTCACCTGCGTATAACATAAAGAAATCACTGATTGTTGATTAATAATATTTCAGTATGGACAATATTTTTATCGGACGGTGAGAATTATACGTCACAACTCACACAGCTCGTTCACGCCACTACATCTATAGTCATAGATCCGACCCGAGTGTTGAATTATTTTAATTTTACAATATCTCATAAACTATTCGTCCAAATAACATGCTGTAAAGGGCAAAGTTTTTCTACATAAAATTATCGATTAAGTAACTTTTGTTCATAAGGGTTAATATGCCATGCCTAATAATAATGCTCTTAAATCACTTTTTAATTTTAAATATAACTTTGTCACAAAATATGTGGCATATGTATAAAATATAGGCATATGGTATCGATACTTTTTTTTAGATGTACAAGAAGCAATATTTTTGTAGAACATTGCATTTACGTATCAGTTACCATTAAGCCGGCACACGCGGATAAAGCAGTTAGGGTGCACTATTTTTTCCCGACTTACTTTACGACATTCAATATTTAAGGCTATCTGAAAGGTGTAGCCTAATGCTAGCTATTCCTCGTGAATGTGGCTATCATATACAAAAGAAATTTTTCGAATCTGACAAAAAATCTCTAACGGTTTATTAAGTATAGATTAAGATTCGCTATAAATAAGAACTGAAATTATAAAAAAAAACATTTTTTTTTCAGACCCGGTTTATATACCCGGTTCCAGTCCGAGTGGTCCTGAATATAAACCTTATTCTTCAGGTCCTGATACAACTCCACATAAACCCATTTATATAGAAGCCAGTGGTCCCGGTTTTAAGCCTGGCTACCCAATCGATCACAGCGGTCCTGTATATAAACCTGATTATTTTGATAACATAAATGGCCCAGACGATAAACCTGGTTATCCCGACAGAAGTAGTTTTAAACCCGGTTATCCAGTAGAACCGGATGAACCCGGTTATGAACCTGGTTTTCAAGCATCAAGTAGGCCCGGTTACGTTCCACATTCGAATTTTAAACCGGAGTATGGACCTTTAAACGATAAGCCGTATGCTGATTGGGATGGTCCTGGACACAAAGCTGGATATAGACCGGATAACCCGCGGCCATTAAGGCCACATAAACCGGTTTATCATGGCAGAGAAGAAAGTGCAAGTAAGTATCCTTCATTATTAATTACTAGCTGTGCCCCACGGTTTCACCCATGTTAAATTTATTTGACAAACTCTCCAACGCGCCGCCTCCAATTCACCCGTGTAGGCTAACTTTGTTCTCACTACCCGTACTCGTCTATAGCTTGCCAGATTGTTTGACGTTCATGGGCACTGTTCCGCTCCTTAGAGTCGTACCGTGATATTATATAACTTATAACCTTCCTTAATAAATCTTCATTACTATAATTTTATAAAGCAGAAGAGATTTTTTCGTTGGTTTGTTTAAGCACGCTGATCTCAGAAACTACCGGTCAGATTAGAAAAATTATATTTTTATATGATAGCCAGATTCACAAGGAATACTATAAGCTACCTAGCATTAGGCTACACCTCTCAGCTAGTTTTATATATATATATATATATATATATATATATATATATATATATATATATATATATATATATATATATATATATATATATATATATATATATATATATTTAAGTAAGTCTGAGGAAATAGCGCACAGTAACTGCTTTATCCGCGTGCGCTGGCGTAACAGTTAGAGAAATGTAAATACAATGTTTTACAATTAATTGCTCCTTAGTTTATTTAAAAAAAAGTCTGCGATACCATATGTTTATCTCTTATACAAGGTATTTTGTGACAAAGATTTATTGAAAATTTAAAAGTGATTTATGAGCATTATTATTAGGCATGGCATATTAATCCTTATGAACGAAAGTTACTTCATCATCAAGACAATTTTATATGGATAAACTTTGCCCTTTATAGCATGTTATTTGGACGAATAGTTTATGAGATAATGTAAAATTAAAATAATTCAACACTCGGTTCGGGTCTATGACTATAGACGCGAACGAGCCGTGCGAGTCGTGACGCATAACCCTGGCCGCCCGATAAAAATATCGTCTATACTGAAGTATTATAAATCATCAATCAGTGAATTCTTGTAAAATTATACGCGAGTGAAACCGCGGGGCAAAGCTAGTATGATATAAAATGAAAATAATATTTTGTTCGAATCTGAGTGGTAGTTCTCTGGAACAGCACGTTTCAAACAAACAATCTCTTAAGTTTCATAATATTAGTATAGATTATATTCCTGCAAAATATACCTAATGCATTTTAACTGTTGGTCTTTTATAGCTGCGGTGTCGTGGCGGCATTACACAGTGTCTGGGTTCCCTTGCCGGGTAGGCACTTCTTGCGCTCAGAACCACGTCGCCGGACACTGGGCATGCGAGCCCGAGGGTGGGGAAGTTGGTATGTACTTATAGGTATAAGTTATTGTTACAGTTAAAACAGCAAAATCAGCTTGCGAGACTTTGCATTCGTAGTAGTGTAGGTACAGGCAGCAGATAAATAAAGAGAGAGATCTCAAAAGAAATTACTCTGTGCCCTCTCTTCTTCATCTTTATTTGGCGCCGCAAAAAGCACTTGCCATTGTCAATGTGTTTAAGTCTTCGTAGTATTTTTTATACATTCAAAGTTGGTTAAACAAGTTGGTGGTTCCCTTGTTAAAACTATCTAGGGAGTTTTAGTGTCATCTCAAAATGCATGTTTTCATTTTATATTTATAATCCACTACACGAAACAATAATCAAAACGCCACCAATATTAGATTATATAGGGTTAAAGAACCTAAAACATAATATGGGGTAAAAGAACCTAAATTAACGAATTAAAATAAAAACCATAACATGGCAGTTCAAGATCCCACTAAAACACTTTTCCTTTCTTGTATACTTTTTTACACAAATATTTACTACAATATTGACGTTTATTTCTTATTATGTTGTAAATATCATTAATTTCTAAACTCTTTGCAATGATAAGTTTTCGTTGAGTTTTTTGCGGGATCTCAAACTGTTATGAGTGGTTTTTATTTTAAATTCATAAATTTGTGTTATTTGACCCTTTATTGTGTAATACAGGTGGCGTTATGCATAATAAAACTTGGTTATTGTGCACAAGTGATGTGAATTGGAAATAATAACATGGATCATGAATTCTGAGATGCCGCAAAAACTCCCTAGAAAGTTCTAACAAGGGAGCCACCATCTTGTTAAGATACACAAATCGTCATAACACTGGAAACTATATACACTCGATAATGGCAGTAATGGTCTTCAATAAAGAAGACCGGTTGCCAAGTTAGGAAAAAGAAGAAGAAGAAGTTTTTGTTACGTTAATTTTACTTGCAATATAATGAAACATACTATTTACGACTTATTTTTCTTAGGTTCTTGGGACTACTGCTGCGCCCCCTCACACAGATGCGGGTACAGCGAGGGATTCAATAAACCATGGTGAGATATTTATTGACTAGTTGTCCATAGGTATAGCTTAGACAAGCACAGTGACCAAATGTTGTGTTATTATTGAACCGAGAGGCTGATAGTTCGATCCGCACACAGAACTGAGTTTTATTTGATGTACATGACCGAAAGTTCTGTTCTTTAAGTATCTTACGAAACAGAATGCTGTCAGTCGAGCGCACGTGCGAATTGTGCTGCCTCAAAAATGCTTATTGTGGGTGAACATTAGAAGACAGACATAATTATGCTATCAATGACTTTTTTGTAGGTCTTTTTAAGATCTACAATTATGTAAAATAATAATTTGATATGTCTCGTTTGGTTTAATTAGCGTAAACCATTCAATCGCTCCACAAGCGTATTTTTTTTAATTGATTCACCATTATCGTCACTGCTTATGTCGTATGTTATTTCATGTATATATTCTATAACCGGGCCAGATATTATAGACATCATGTAAATCGAATAAGGCCTTTTCACTTGAAAGGAAGATAAACGGACAAACAGACAGAGACGTTGAATTTTATAATATGTATAGAATATATAGTTATAGATAATAAATTATATTATAACAATGAGCATGTTACTACTAAAAAAAGGCATGATATTAGCTACATAGTGAAGGCTGTGTCGCAGCCAATAGCGGCCACTTCTAAGTCCACAGATGGAAAGAAGTATAAAATAAAAGAAATACAACAGATATACATACATTTATGACCAAACAATTGGAGTGCCATGTGCAGTAGGGAAATAAATATTAATTGCTAAATGTGTGTGTGTGTGTGCTAACGATTTCATTTTATGATTAGACAATCTAACAGTAAACGTATGTATGTGTTCTATGTATATGGGTGTGTGCGTATGGTATGTGTAAATGTGTGTGAGTTTTTGTTTGACAAATATGTAAATCCGCTGTTCGGTTGCCAAAGTAAAATCGTTGCTTAATTTGGAATCAAAGGATGATTAGCTAGCTTTAATTGAGGAAGTCTCTGCTAAACTGTCAACGTCATCGAATCTATGAAATTTCGATAATTTGTAGTGATGACAGTCGAGATAGCAACAATCGATACGATGAAAGTCAAGATGGTGACGGTCGAAATGGCCATAGTCTAAATGACCATAGTCGAGATGGCGTAAGTCAAAATGGTAACACTCGAAATGGTGACAGTCGAGATAGCGACAGTCAAGATGGTAATAGTCAAAATGGCGATAGTCGAGATGTTGACAGACGTTACTTTTTGTCTTATTGTAGTGAAGATAACCACACTCGCGGTTATTTTTTTAAGATGCATTGTCATCTAGAATTAAATTAGGTAATTCCTACATTTTTACTGCAACAACAAGCAACTAAGAATAGTGACTGGAAGAATTAATCTTGTTGTTTTGAGTCAGGCATTCAATAATTCAAGTGTTTCAGATTTCGATTTCAATTGTTGTTATATTTTATTTTTGTTATTTCATGTACACACCTTATACACCCTTCATCTCATTTAAAGCTTAATCGTATTATTGATTATATTTAGTTCTAAAAAGGAATCGATAATCGTAAAATCAACTTACAATTTAAATTATGCTACATCTCTAAAATAAAAATTTGACGTGTGCCGTGCAAGTCTTCTTACGATGAATGAATAATAAATGCATATGAAAGTAATATACGTTACTTGTAACAAACAAACAATTATTGCCTGTCTGTCTGTTTGTTTCGGGTAATCTCCGCAACGGTTGAACTGATTTTGACGGAACTTTCACTGGCAGATAGCAGATGTTAGAAGGACTTATGCTACTTTTATTTTAGAAAATAAATTTAGTCCCGCGCAAAAAATAATTCGGAAAAACGACAATTTTGGGGTGCTTAAATGACTTACGCTGATTAAATCATAAAATATAATCATACCAAATTAATGTAGTACATAATTGTAGATCTTAATTTTAAATTTAAAAAAGTCAGCGAGAACATATGTCTATCTTATAAATAAGCATTTTGTCTTAAAAATAACCGGGAGCGGGGGTAGCACGATTCGCGCCTGTGCCGGCGTGTGTGACGGCTTTCATGATTCGATCCACGCGAGTGCAGCCGCGAGCACAGCTAGCTATGATAATTACCTTTTTTTCCAACTGACTATACTATTAGCTTTAGGGGCCCTGGAGCCTTTGCGGCTTTTATAGCTTCACAGGGCTTGGGGGCGAGCGCTTAAGGCACTCAACCGCGAAAGCAAGGCTACTTGTTCCGAGGGTGCCAAAGTGGCCGAACCTCGGCTCGGACTGTTGCCGCGTATGCAATGAAGTCGCGATCTGGCTAATTCCCTATCATTCGATCTAAACTAACTATACATATATACATGTTTCCTGGGAAGCAACATATTGTGTATGTGTATTAAGTAATCTAAAATATAATTATCTGTAAATATTATTAGTACAGTTGAAAAAAAAAGCAAGATAAAACCGATGGAGTTTCATGCCAGTTCTTTTCGGTGACTGGGATGTTTTCAAAACCGGTAGTAGTGTATGAAGTTCATAAGTGACTTCTTAGGGCCTAAATGGAATACAGTATTTTTTGATTTGATATACTAGCGTGTCGCGCTTTTTGGTCCTAATACCTCTAACAAGCGTGATTATATTTAACCGCTCAATAAGTGCCAAATATGGAATTGTTCTACAGGTGTTACGTAGGTCCAACTCAAGACCAGTGGCGACCATGCAGCGAGAAGTACTACCCTTACCACCAACACAATGAACCGCACCCTTCTCAAGGACATAAAGGTACAGTTTCATTATAACACTAGCTTATGGTAGCGGTTTCACCTGCAAAAAAATATAATTTCGAACGTTTTATTTCATAAATATTTACACTCAATAACCAGCTTTAATTATTTCAAGGTCCAAAAGTATATTATCACGATAATTATTATTCTAGGTGAATAACTAAATTTCCGTGATTTAATTTCCTTTGAGAGTGGACTCGCTTTAAAGGCTTTCAGACCAAGTATTATTACCATAATATGATAATCTTTAAAAAGTCAAGAGATTTAGGGCATAGACATATCTATTTGGAAATTTCTCTCTACTTTGGGCAGCCCGACTGGTATTTCCAATCTACAGATCGCTGCTAAATAACCCTATGTTTTACTTTTGCGGTGAGTAGGGTTTCCAGAGCTCCTCAAGAAAGGGGGGTTCAAGGTCGGTAACGCGTAAGTGATACTTCTGGCTTTAAAGCGTCCATAGGCTATGGCTACCACTTTCTATCAGGCGGGCTGTACTCTTATTTCCTACTTTGGTTAGGGTAAATGTGGGATAGTTGCCCAACATTTTGAAATAATTGTATATTTAAAAAAAAAGATATTAAAGTAGATTTTTCTTTCTAATGGAAACCGAAACTGAAATTAGCTACTATGTGGTTGATAGTAATTGAATATAACTATCACATATATTAAAAAATATATATATTCAAGTACTAGTTTTGAGAATAGATGCCCATTATGTGGATTAGAGGCCTCGATGCTTTTATCGCTAATTGACCCTAATTGAGGCTAACAACAATTGAACTCTTGGTATCATTAAACTGTTTCTCTTCAGTTTCTTTATTTACCTTTACTCCATTATAGAAAGCCGTCCCCGTCCATCAAGACCGTGGAACGATAAGCCTGAATACATCCAAAGACCCCAAGGTCCGTATTTATCTGATGCCGATCGGATATATTGGGATGAGTTGTATCAAAATGGACCTAAAGCGTATTACGACAAATACGGGAATCCATTACCAGGTAACACTAATTTTGTTTAAAGTTTCGAATTCTAAAGGCTGAGTTTTCAGTAAAGAAAAACTTTTGCAGCAATTGCATGGTAGTATGTACTGTATACTTCTCACTTAGCGTTTGTTTTTTATTTTATTGCTTTAGATTTTAACCACATTCTTGCTTCATATTATAACGTAATGTAACCCTAGATGACAACACGCTTAGCCTAAAAGGACCATCTCTAAGTATAGCCATCGGGACACACCTAGCTTTTCAATTCAAAGTTAGTAGCCAGCGGTCATTCGAAAATGCGGAATCATCATATGTTTTCATCATGATGTTTTCTTTCAGCGAAAGCTTAGGTCGATTGAAATGACTGAATGAAAATGGTAAAAAAATATGTAAGATCAATCTGGAGTAACTATCAATATATTCCCGTAGATGTACCAGTGTTATTTTTATTTTAAATGGAGGCTATGCTAGGTTATAGTTCCAAGTATTACTGCAACCAATGAGATCTATTGTGATCGCCCCGAACTAGTAAATCTCACCACATAGTCCTATTATATCCTTAATTTACTGCAGCACTTTTTTTGACAAAGAGCCTTTGCACTTCTTTCGTGATCTTGCACACATGCGCGACATTGCACATCTTCGTGAAGAATTTTGCACTTTGGATTAGACGGGGAGCTTTAGTAAAATGGAGCGATCACAATAGATCTCATTGGTCGCCGTGATACAGGACTGCATAAGCCTGATTAGTCCCCATTTAGAATAACAATAAGTTCTTCTACTTGCTCTGCCGACATTGATACTTTTAGTCCGATAATATCGCTGGTCAGCTGGAAGAAAATGCCATGTGGTATTTAGGTGGCGAGTGTACGCTATACAGTACAAGTATAGTGCATATATTAATATTGAAAGAAATATACTTGATCACGTATTAACCACTTCTTCCAGGGTACGCAAGAGTGCCTACGGCTGAACGTCCACACATAAAGTACAGGCACAACTATCTTCGACCTGGAGGTGGTCAACGGGATCCGATACCGCCACTTCAGTCTGACTTAGACCACACCCATTATGGACTTGGAGCACCCAGGTACGGCTTAAAATAAACAATTCTGTTAAAAAAGTTGAAAAATATTTTAAACTAACAGTGCGCCGGTGGCTCCGCACGCGTTTTTTGCGTAGTAATTATTTTCATCCCGTAATTTTAGTTTTATACATATTATGAATAACTGAGAAAGACGCATACTTCCCGTGTTAGCAATATCGGTAGAAAACTGTTTTGTTTAGGTTTCCTAAATGTATTATTAACAATTTTTAAATCTAATCAATTATGGAATGACTTATGCTTTCCGTCTACAAAATTTGATCAGAATCCCTTGAGAATGGGTATCCTTTTTTACATTTTCTAAAAGTATTATCGGAAAATCTTACAACCTATCATTTGCAGCTTAACATAAGCTTCATGTGCACCAAACTTCATAAAAATCGGCCAAGCCATTTTTGAGTTAAATCCGGACAGAGAAACATTTTGTAAGAGCATATTCGTGATCAGTGTCCTCAGCACACAGAACTAAAGATTTATTAGCCAATAGTTATTAACTTTTCATTAAGCTACTGTATGTATATGTATTTTTTAAACGTATAAGTTAGAAGTTTAAGTAAATTGGTAGTAGCGAATATTTTAATTTAAAAAATCAAAGTTAATGTCTCAAGTAGGCATGAAAATTATAGCTATTCTAATATGAATTATAATTGTAAAGTAGTAAAGTTAATTTCTTTCATCACATATGTTTCATGTTTCACATATGATAAATGAAAACCTGCTCAATTTTAAGATTATTGCGTAGCTTGTTTTTTTTATTTTTATAGGTTTGGCGTAGTGGCCACAATCTCACCTGATGTTAAGTGACAATGTGTCCCAAGATGGTAACACGCTAAACCTAGTGGAAGACTGGCTCTCAAGTGCAGCTGCCGGAACACACCTATTGGTGCTTGGCGGCAGATTTTCAACTTGAGGGTGGTAGCTAGTCAGGCGGGCATTAGAAAATGCCCTACCACCATGCTATGGTTTCCTCACGATGTTTTCCTTCACCGAAAGCTCAGGCTCATTGTAGGGATTCGAACTCACGTCAATCGACTCATCATCATCATCTCTTCAGTTGATGTCTGCAACCATTTTTCATTGCTACAAGTACTAAGTTTTGTCGTGCGTTTTTTTATATCTAGACCTTTACCTAGGTACCTACCTACCTACCTAGATACTATATGAAAAATAGCTGTGATACAAATTCATTAATATCTTCATATGACTTTTTTGTTCTCATAAATATGTAAAATAGCAATGAAATGCACCACGCATAGTTTCTATATTTGAAAAAACCTATTTTTTTTCTGTATAAAAAAATTTAATATAAAATATCAATCAATATTATATCAATCTCCTAATAAATAATAAATTCATGGTGATAGCTATGCTTCTAATAAAAAAGGTTTATTAAATAGAATAGATTTCTTAGAAATACCTCTGTAATCAGCAACGACGATGAAAAACTGTACCATCAAAATATTATCAATATTTTTATTTACAGATATTGGCCGGTAGCCTACCTTCATAAAGGCCCACCTCCAAATGTAACATATTTTAAGTACAACGAAACTTCTACAACGACAGAAATCCCAACAACAGATCTTCCAGCACAGTCCAGAGATTTAACTTCAGAGATATACGTCGATAAACCGAATGGCAAGGACATTGGCAATCACAAAGATGAGAAAAAACGTAACATAAGCGATTTTGATGAAGATAATTTAAGAATAGATTTAGATCCAACTACTACATTAAAAACAATTACAACTGAAGGTACTCCAGTACATGAAAACGAAGATGTTAAGGTGAACCTTACCGAAATAGAAGCAACCAAACTGGTGAAGGTTAATGATAGCAAATTCGACACAATAGATGGTATCGATGATAAGTTAGTAGATTTCTCAAGATCTATAGAAGTTTTTGATATAGAAGATGCAAAAAGACATGACAAACCATGTGAAAAGTTAGAAGCAGAAGAAAGACAAATAGAAGAAATAGGTAGATTAGTAGCTTCTAGACGTGGAGGGAAACTCGTACTGGCTAAGCGATCTCAAAATGATTTGGAATCGAAAAATATTGCCATTGATAAAGATTTGATAGATTTCAACTTTGGTGACCATTTTCCTACAAGCGATAGACGAGGAATCGTACAAAAGGTGACTAAAGATGAGATAGAAAGAGAAAGAAACGCCGATGGAAGTTTGGAGGTGAGCGAGACAGCATTTGTTAGACCTCCAAGAGTTTTAGGTACAACAGAGAATATACGTAAAGCTTTAGTTAATGGTAAGGTATTTTATGACGCTGCTATAAGGGAACAAAGAGATTTGCCGTCAAATTCTTCGAGGAGGGCCAAAAGTTTAAGACCTTTAGAAGAGAGGGCTCCGTCGGTAATAACTTCTTCGAATTTTGGAAAGAAGAAAGTGGTTATAACTAGAAACGTAAATCCTGTTAGGCGTGTGAGAAGGGTTTATAGAAAGAAGTACAATCCAGAGGAAGTAAGAAGGAGATTGCTTGAAAGGGAAAAAAACTTGAAAGAAAGTGCGGAGACAACTAAAAAACTGTAACATAATGATTTCATTTGTTCTTAGTTGCTGTTTCTATTTGCTTTTGTCTTATTTTACTAGTGATAATTTGAAACCTAGTTTACTTTTTACATAATCGTATCGACCGAAAACATTATCTTTTAGCCGAAATAAATTATTTTTTAATGCGTTTTTAAACCCACGGAGTAAACTGAGAACCAGCGTTGTCAAACTTGAAAATAAATTATTTTAAATAATGTTGCCATATTTATTTTTGTAGTGTTGTGCTGCCATTTATTTTACGTTACAATAATTTCAATAGGACTTTAACTACTGAATTGAGGGTTTTTAATAATTTATCATTATCATTACATAATTTGGCAAATTATAAATTGTAAAAATGCTGATTTATAGGAGTAATATTTCGTAAAGTTTTACAATTAGTTCGGATTGGTCGACATCATTATTTTAAATCTTAAAACCCAATTAACCAGTAGCCCGAGAAATGTCATTTTACTCCATGAGATTAAAAAACGCACTTAAACGTGCTAGAACCGCACGTGTCTCGTGATACGTGACACGTGATACTTGACACGTGATAAGTGACACGTGCTAAAATCTATGATATTTATTTGTTTTACTCAAATATTCATAAAACATAAAAGACTAATTTACAGGGAAATAGATTAAAAATTACTCTCTGACAATTCATTCAATACATCTGTAATTTTCGATTTGAAGACAAGGTTACTACTTTCGTTTATTTATTTGCTTTTTTGGCTGTTAAAGTATTCGATTTTTTTTTATAATTTAGATCACAAATAATCTGCCTATTTAGATTGCTTCGTCATTACTAAGTATAATATATGTAATATTATTTTTAAGATTAAGTAAGTTTAAATAAATACATACATACATACATAAATCACGCCTCTTTCCCAACGGGGTAGGCAGAGACCACTTGCTACGATCCTGACATACAACTTTCGGTTCCTCAACATTCATCAATCTTTTCATGCATGCTCGTCGGTTTAGAGTACTCTTGATCTGATCTTACTTCAAAACGTCCCCGATTTGATCGCGGAACGTTCGTCTAGGCCTTCCTCTTCCAACGTTCCCAATACACTCATCTTATAAATCTGTCTAGTCAATCTTCTTTCATTCATCCTCTCTACATGCCCAAACCATCTAAGCATCCCTTTCTCAATCCGTGTCACTAAATCTTCTTTCACACCACAACGTCCTCTTATTACACTATTTCTTATTCTGTCACTAAATGTAACTCCTAACATATTTCTTAGCGCTCTCATTTCTACTGCATTTATTCTACTTTCATGTTTTTTTCTGCCACACTCAGTTAAAATAAATATACTTTATATATTGGCAATTATTATTATTTTTTGATGTAAGATTTTTTATAATGACATCTGCATTTATTTTTGTTCTAAAATTCACGAAGACGAAGTTGTTGGAATTGATTTCTTCATCTTATTCTCGTAAAATTATAATTGTGAAATTAATGCTTATAATTTAGTTCTCAAAGTATGTAGATGTTTTTATTATTATTATAATTTTTATGAACTTGTCTTAAATTTTAACGAAGTCGGTTTATTTTTAACATAAACGTCTTTATGTAAGTCAGTGTTACGGTGCTTCGAGACTTGTCAATTTGACCTAAAAAAGAACTAGTTTTTGGTTGAAATGACGATGCTATAAGATTTTTAATGTTTTCTTTTGGCTTTATATTATTCAAATTTTATGTAAAGAATTTTATAAAAGTTCATTGTTCCCTTTTCTGAAATGGATGAGATAAAATGAATAATTTAAACGTATCACAGACTTTTATTACGCGTTAATTATATGTATTAAGTATTTTAAATATGTACATTTAAAAAGAATAGGTTATAGATAATATTTTTATTTGATAACAAAAAAAATAATTTTACCAATACCTGAAGTTACCATCTCTTTAATTAATTTTCTTTTCCACTTTCAATTTTTATTGTAATTAATAAGTATAAAATAAATTGTGCATTTTTAAAATTGATCTTGTTTTATTTTTTATATATTTGTAAAGTACCTTTAAACAAGGTAAGTGCCTCCTATAAAAAAAAATTCGGATTTTTTAAAATTTAATAAGGATATCTAGGTACATAGTATACAGCAGCGAAAGAAGATATCGGGATGAAAGATGAACGTCTGTTTCAGCGCTACTGACCCGGAATGATTAAAAAAGTAGCAATACGAAGTCATTACAATGTGTAATAAAAGATCCTTATTTTAAAAGTAAACGTTACTGATGGTGCCATCTAGTTACATTGAACGACTTATAAATAATAATAACGAATTTATAAATAAATTATAAAAACTAATTAAATATTAGTCTTATTAAATTACAATATCTATTAAAATATTAAACTTTTGCTTATAATTTAATTAATATATTGTCAATTTGTTATTTGGTACTATATTTTATCGGTAGGTGGCGGTATGGGCTCGACGGAATACTAACGGGCGCGCCCAGAACTGTTTTTTTTTTTTATAATAGCTCGGCACATTGACTGTACTGTACCCGATTACAATTCAAACACAACGACGGCCACCAAGAGATCGAAATGCATCGGTGGTCGCCGCTGTCATGCCGGCCTGCTTAAATATCTCTTCAAGTTACGCTTGAAGTAGTTAAAACTAACTTCTTTGTTTATGGACCAATTTAGTTTTTTTTTTTATTGGAAATGGAATACCTCAAGGATTGTCCCATTTTAATTTCATTGGCATTGGACCATCGACTTTGTAGATACACCTACATACACCTCAAAATAATTGATATTGGTTTATTTTTCGTTAAAAATTGTCTTGTTTATATTGCATATTAATATATAATTATAAAATTATAAAGCTCAAGAAATTTGTTCTGACGTAAATATGTCTTTAAAATTTAAAGAGCTTCCATAGTGTGGGAAAAGTGACGATAACTTTGAGGGTACAGTTTCGCATTTCAGCTACATTTCCATAATCTAGAACCAAATTTAAATACACAGTTGAAGAATCAAAAAATTTACTACATAGAGTGAGGACTGTGGCTCATAATGCGCGAGAGAGGAGACGCGGCGCCATTTTAACATAGATTCGCCGCGTCACATAATATTCATTTTGTAAAATTTGTAACACGGAGAAGCTACGACAATCGTTTTATGTTCAACCAACAGCTCTCGTCATGATTCATCGATTGCCCTATCAAAACCTAGTGCCCTAGTGTGGTATAGTTATAGTGAATATATACGTTGTTAAATTTAAATACTAAGAAAACTTAATACAATGTCGGCATATACTTGTCAAAAAGCTAAATCAATATATAGAAATCGTAAACGGTTGGAAAGGCCTTCTCAATAGCAATCCAGTGATAGTCATAAAACACCATACAATAGAATGAAGCGGTATCGGGAACGTAAAAAATGAAAGCGTCCGAGCGTACCTATATGTATTCACATAAAATACCTACTCGGCCGTGTCTTCGACACAGCCACGCCCCGTGTCGCGTGGACAATTAAATATATATAAATATCGAAATAAATATATTAAAAGGGATAATGAAATTCAAGATAGATTTAAATGTGTAATTCCGAAGACATAAACATTAAAAAGTAAGATATAAAAACAGAGTACCTTATTTATAGTCTATTAATATTAATAAACCTTCACTAGTATAGTTAGACCATGTTTATGCTTCTATCTGAACCAGAGCTGTTAATAAAAACCTTCGTCTTGAGAACCTTGTGTAAATATGAATTTGGTAAGCAAGCATTAGATATTCATTCCGCTCCCGTTTCTATAGCTGCATCGCCAAGTCAGCATGAATGAAAGCGTCCGCAAGGACTTCCATTAATTTATAAACAATCTTGACTCTTGTCAATTTTGAATTAAAAGTTTCAACTCCTTCGAATACCGATTACAATTCGAGAGGTCTCTTGTAGTAACAATTTACAACATTTGTACAGACTCCAGATAAGTAAGTGTGAGTCCAAACAATAAATAGAATAGGAATTATAAATAAACTTATACAAATATAATTAAAGATTGTACGTTTTCTTTAGCGATCCTTGTCTCCTCGGTAAGTCAAAATGAATCACCCGTCATTTTAAATATTTTCAAGTCTTGTTCTGTTTTAAATTTAAAAAGTTCTTCCAGCCAATAAATATAATCATTGTATACGGCCTTCTTATTTATATAAATATGAACGTAAAAGAAGTTTATCATACAATATTTAAATAATAAACTACCTAAAAAACTAAAGATGCCTTCGTAAAGCGACCGAAAACAAAGTAAATAAAGTAATGAGAAAACAACTAAGTTAATATATATATATATATATATATATATATATATAGAAATAAGAATGGTATAATTAAAAGATAGAAATAAGAAAGAAAGAAAGAAAATACATTTATTGCAGAGAACATACGGGCACACAGTTTTTAAAGACACAATTAACAGCACATAAAAGTTCAAAACTAAATAAGAAAAATTAAAAAAGTCAATATTGATTTGCAAATTGATAAACAATCATTACACCCATTTTTGTTTGTTTGCCAGTTTCTAAACTTTGTTGTTGCATTTTATGTAGCGTATTTATTGAGAAAGGTTATCTAATATCATGCTAGGACCCTTAGGAGAAAGAACGGAGTAATAGTACGGGCGGGCGAAGTGGCGCCGCGCAGGGTATCAAGAGCCGAGAGCGGGACGGCCGGGCCACCCAAGTATTACCGAGAAGGGCCGAATTTTAAATATCTGAACTAAACATATTGTTTATGTTGAAGTACTCTGAGTTTTTTTTATCAGTACTAAAGAATTTTAAAAATTGAACGCGAGTTAAACCTCTGGATTCAGCTAGTACACTATATATTTAATATAAAGTAAATATTACAAAGTCTCGGCGCGCTCTAAACAAATAAAAGAAAGTAAATAGTTATTGCTCAATGTCGTAGAGACATTCGCGAATTCCCTACCGGTTCGCATTTTGCATACAATTCCGTTATATGCATTTCGAATGTGAAAGTGAAAGAGACAACTTGAAGTGAAACTGGCATGACACTTTGTCCCTTGCGAATTCCATGTAGTAATAGAAGTTCCTGCAAGACTGTACCTACAATAGGTTCCATTTGTATGCATTACATTGTAAATTCTTGTCTCACAACGTCAGACAAATTGCGCGTAAAATTTGCATTAATGCCAACCATTTTTTTTCGAACTGACTATTCTGTTAGGCTTAGCCATTAGAGGCTTTGACAGCTTCACCGGGCTTGGGGACGAGTGTGGGACGAAAGTGATGCAACAATCTCAAGTATGCCAAAATGGCCGAATCTCGGCTTGGGCTGTTGCCGTACATGCAAATAAGTCACGATCTGACTAATTCCCTATCCGTAAAATTAGATCTTACTAACTATACATATAATACATGTTTCTGCCTTCTGGAAGGAAGGAAGAAACATGAGTATATGCATTTAGTAATCTGGAAATTTCGGCCCCATATACAACCTATGTAGCGGCTGCTGGCTCAAGGGCTCTATGCCGGAGGAACGGACCTAGGCTTGAGTTGCCGCTGGAGAGGGTGGTCGTGGCAGGTAATAATAACATCCAAGGCAGTCAAGTTATTAAGGTGGACTTTCATTTCAAGTGACTGTGGCGTCATTGGCTTCACAGCATAGCAAAATGGTATATAATTTCATAAAGCAATATATCACAAAATTATATCAATACCTTCTATATGTCAGACGTGCCAGATTTAAGAGAGGTAGGACACAGATGAATATCTTTGGAGTTTTCTCTCTATTTCAGTCCGACTGGTGGAATACTCCACCCTACAGAAGATCGCACCCAAATAACCTTGTGTTATATTCCTGCGGTAAGTAGGGTCTCCAGAGTTCCTTGCGGAGTTCAATGTCGGCAACGCGCTAGTGATACCTATGGTATTACAAGCGTCCATAGGCTACGGTAGCCGCATACAATCAGGAGGACCGCATCCTTGTTTGACACCTTTGTAGTATATAAAAAAAGAAATAAATATACAGGAAGACGTATACATTACGCAGGATTCATCTGTTACCGCATAGTTAAGACGTTGAGAAATAATAAAATTCAAGTAGCATTAAAACTAGTATTTTAAATAATTAAAAGAACTAAAAACACGCTTTAACTACTACTAAAAATTATACAACTTTTTAGTCTTATAATAACATCTCGTTACCAAGTCCTATTGGACTTCTCAAATCAAATCATATGAGGTGGTTATCTCTAATTGTAGTCAAAACATCCTGAGTAAATATGCGATCATCAGCATCTTTACTTGTGTACTGATTAACATGTCGTAATAAGAGAGGGTACAGCCTGTATAACTAAGTACCTACATATAATTGTTTGTATTATATAGTATATAGTATTGTTTCTATTGCAAAATATAAACATATATATCAATGTTATTTACCTCAAAAATACGTGTGTTGATGATATAACAATATCATTAGGAGAAAGTTGATAACATATTATTCTTTGACTCTTACTAAAATTTTTAAAATTTTTACTAAAATTTTTTTGTGACCACATTTGCAATTACCTGTTGACGATTGTAATCAAATAGTATTTTTATTTGATTACAACTATTACCGCTTCCGCGGTGTTACAATGATCAGTGTGAATGTTTGAAATGACAAAGGTCGCCGGTTCCATTACTTCTTCATATTCATTTTAAGCGACTATGGTGACCCAGTGTAAATGATTAGAAACACCTCTTTTGCAATGATGGTTCAGTGGTAGCGTGTACCTACGGATGACGTTCGTTCGAATCCTTGCAATGAACCTGAGCTTCCATAGCATGGTGGTAGGACTTTTTCTAATACCCGTCTGCCTAGCTATCACCCTCAGGTTGAAAATCTGTCGCCATGCACTTGTAGGTGTGTTCCGGCAGCAGCACTTGAAAGCCAGTCCCCATACTATGCTTAACGTATCTCCTAAAACAGAAAAAAACGTGCAGTTGAAATATTTTATTATAAATACTTCAGTATTTTGCATATTTTATGAAAAAAAAAATATAAAAAACATTTATTCATAGTTACTCAAATAACACAGTTAATATTACTTCTGCCAAACTGTATCGCAGTTTGTTGGCAGACGTACCTTTAAAATAAAATCTCACGAAGCAACTAGGTACCAGTGTCTTCCTACAGCTGTACTTCACGGGCTTTTCCTCAATTAAGGTTTAGCCTATGTTATATCGTTATTAACTGCCTTTATCTTCAGTTCGGTATATCAGATGATATTATATGGAAAATGTATCCACTTTTGATTACTCTGTGAGGCTCCTATTCACTAAAATCCTACTGTGTAGCATCCGTCGCCTTTATGAGGCGATACGGGTTCACGCACGCTGAAAGGAAATACCTCAGTATAAACATTAACTGTCTCACAGACATTCATTAACTGTCTCACAGACAGTCAAAGTGCAATGTGAAAATGGGTTCCGACCTATATTCCCCTGGTTCAGCTAAAGCTAAGGATAGTCGTTTTCATTCCGGCCTCCATAAATACGTATATCTTCACGTTACGCTTGAAGGACTCGATGTCGTAAGAAAGAGGAAGCCCACTGGCCGGGAGATGTCTCCACAGTTTCATGGTACGACAAATATAAGGCAACTTTTTAGTTTGTATCGAGATGGAAATTACCGTAATATTGTGACTCCGACACCCATTTTATGTGGTTTTGTTCTCACTGCCGAGTGTGGTGCTCACCACGTTTGGCAGTTAGAGAATATTTAAGGCCTAAGTTAAGGCACCTCATTGGTTTAAATAATATCACAATCACAACAGTAGACAGCGTGGTGAAAGCGAATTTCTCTATATACAAACAGTAGAAGTGTTAATGACGAGTGCATTGAACTTTGAAATTCGCTAAATATAACAAAAGCCATCTCCATATCTATATAAAGAAAATTTGTGTGTGTCTGTTAGTGGTTTTATAACTTCTGAACGATTTGACTGGCTGAGCTCATATCATTTATCTATGCTAATATAATTTGGTCTTTACCTATGAAATTGCAGTATATTATTTAAAAAAAAAAAACTTTTTTTAATGTAGATTATATATTTCATTAGTCGTAGTATTGGCCATTATTGTCGATGCACTTTTGCCGTTTTAATAGAAGTTCAATGATGCCTCTGCTATAAGAATCCTGGAGAAGGGAATCTATGAACTTTTTAAAGGCGTTTTAACCGCATCATCGATTTCGAATTTTATCCCTGTAACATCCATCCAAATTCGGAGAAAAATGGAAATCAGTTGGAGCAAGATCTGGTGAATATGGAGGATGACTGAGAGCCTTCAGTCGTGACTCCGGAAGTTTTGAGGCGGTCTGTTGGAGTGAACTTGTGTACTTGAACAACTGTTAAGTCTTGGTTGTTTGACAGCGAGTTTGACCTTCATCATTTGCAATTCTTCACAGTACATCTCTAGAGTAATTGTTGTGCCAGTTCTCAAGATGCTGTAATGAACAATGCCGGCACAGGTCCACTATACTTAGAAGCAGCTTCTTTTGACACAATTTGCGTTTATGACACGGTTTGGCTACCTCCCCTGTGTTCAACCAGTGCGACGGACATTTTTGATTATCATACAGGATCCATTTTTCATGAAAAGTGATAATTTGATTCAGAATCCCCTCATTTGTGTGCCTATTCAACAAGTTAAACCAAGCTACGATAAGATTTTGTTATTGTTCAATAATTTAATACAGTATCCACTTTCTGAGCATTTTGATTTTTCTAATTTGACGTAAATTAACCAGTATCGTTTTATTACTTACGTTGAAGCCTGCTGCAGGTTCCGACGTGGTTTGAGATGAATCGGCTGCGACTACAGCAAAATTTCAAAAATGGAAGCGTTTAAACTAAAATTATATCGTACTTTAACTTGCCGTACCTGGAAAGTACACGTCGTTGATATTGCATGCCATCTGTGCTCCGTTGGTGCCAATTTTGATTTTTCCATGGTTACAGAAACAGCGATACCTGATACAGCTACCGGAACACACCTATTAGGTGCTTGGCGACAGATTTTCAACTTGAGGGAGGTAGCTAGCCAGGTGGGCATTAGAAAAAGCTCTGCCACCATGCTATGGTTTCCTCACGATGTTTTCCTTCACCGAAAGCTCATTACCATTGCAGGGATTCGAACTCACGTCAAACGCGAAGTCGTACACGCTACCACTGAGCCATCATTGCTTCCAATTTCCTTTAGATTCCTGAGACGCAGCGTTACCTAACACCTAATATGTCATTCCCTATAGGTTTCTGGGGATCGTAAACTTTTTCTTAATATCTCGTTCAGCAGAAAGTCTGAAGATATTCCCGACTTTCCTATTAACAAACGGATCCTACTCTTTTTTATAGTAATGGAATAATCAGAAAATCTCATCAATTTTCTACCAAACAATTTAATTTAATTTAAATCCAAATCAACGCAATGAATCAAGATCCATTTGTGAATATCCAAGTAAAGTAATCTTAAAAGAGAATGCTCATGGATATATTGAATCCCGTCTCATATTGCTAAGTCAATCTTTGTTTAAAATATTCTAGACTTAGTGTATTAACACTTGCAAATTTTTTTTTAAACAAAAACTGGATTTGGTAGATATTTTATAATATTCAACATTACCTAAAAACTAGGGATGTGTCCATATGCAGTTTTACCAAAACGGTTATAGATTTAATAACAAAATAATATTAAGAGTGATAGTGTAGGTTTAATAATTCAAAATGGTGTTTGTATGTGGAAATGTGATTACTTAGTACAAAGGAGTTGAAATAACGTATTTATTTATTAATTTATTACACATATTACGTTAATATACACGATAATACGATACAAAATATTATTAAAGAGCCTAAAAGTAATAAAAATATGTTAATCGTGTCACCTCGAATAAAATAACAAAGTTAAGTAGATCAGTACATTCCCGTTACCGTTTTACATCGATATTAAATCCCCAAAACATCTATTCATATATGTTATAAAGCAAAATATCGAACATGTTCTGTTTCAATTGAAGTTGCAATACATTGTTGCCGTTATCTTAAGTTCTTTAGAATCTAATTAAAAACTTAGGAAACATCAATGTCTGCCATCGATGTTAAGATCTGAAGAACATGAATTCATCAATGTTTTCTGTTTTTTTTTTAACTACCTCGATCCGTATTTTCGAGCTATGTCAGGCTACGACTTTTTTGTATTTATTTAGACAACAATAAATGTATTAATAATTAGCAAGCGTGATATACCTCAAAAGCCACAACAAAAATTAGGTCCTATTACGCATATTTGACATAAGTAGCACTTCAAATGGACACAAAAATCTATATATTGATATATACTTATAGGGAAATATATGATATTAGCCTCTATGTCACGTGCCATTTTACTGGCGATTTGAGAACACATGACTGTTACTGAAATAAAAACGAAAATATATCGAATTGCTCACTTACAAGCAGCCCTGATGTCAATTTAGTTATCTCTTTCAATAATTTTATTTCGTCCCTTCATATCTCTGTGACTGGCAATTGACTAAAGCGCCAATATGACAAAAACAAGTGGCCTTAAAAACAATTTGAAAACCATACATTTATGGTATAACAATCCGATGTTCCTTCGGTAGTTTTTCAGACTGTTCTGTCTGTGGGTGTCGTAAAATAACCGCAAATAATAAATATATACTTATCTGAGAATGGAACGCACACAGCACAAATTATATAAAAAAAATATATAAAAAATATTCCTACATGGGAAACTCAATTCTTAAGACAAAGAGTAGTAAAAAAATATGGAAATAAATTACTATTATATCTTAATATAGAGGCCTGAGAAAATTTGGTACCATAAATGGACATTCTCCTTTTAACTTATATTATCCAACATTTTAAGGCTTTGCATTGCAATCCTTTCGAAAAAGCTAAGTTGATTTAATAATATTATTTTTATTAACTGTTGATTTCCAGTGAATAATGAAGCATTTTAGTATGTTAGTAAAGTATAATTTAATAAATTTCCCGATAGTAAATCCAAAGTAACACCAAACAATAACATCTATCGTAAAATTTTTGAACGAAATAGACTGGAATTGTAGATATAATAAACAACATCAGAGACATTCTAAGTATTTTTTCCAGTTTAAAAATAATATTTAAATCTACCAAATCATCAGACTTAAATAATTTATTAATTAACACGTGCTTACAGAAATTATACTTAAGCGTGACAATAAAAATCAAGCCAAATTCGTGATAATTTTAATGCGGGATAAATCTAACATAATACATATTTATTTCGTAATTGTGTAGTCTCAGAACATTTAAAGGTAATAAATTAATCCGTATAGCGCCATCTATGAATAATAATGAAAAATACAAATATGTGTTTGCTTATTATATTTATTGAATGACGTGAAGATAGCATAATTTGGATTAATTTCCTATAATTTCACTACATCTCACTTTATTTTAGGAATATATTACAGCATTACATATACATACATTCCTTTTTTATATGTAGGTATGTAAATTAAACTCAATTTATATGCCACACAAATGTCCATACGTGTAATGCACCTAAATGTACTTACAGAGCATATACTACGATCATACCAAATTTCAACAAACTTGGTCCAGTTGTTTCTGTGTGATTGGCGTACAAGATTAACAGACAGAAAGACATAAATTCCAATAACTGTAGAAAGGTTTTCCGTCCATGATTCTAAACCCCCTATAAGTAACTATGTATTTTTTTCTCAAATATCTCCGCGACTCCGCTCGCGTGGTCTACTGAATGCTGTCGGTCGAGCGCACGCGCGAATTGTGCTCCCTCAATAATGCTTATTCTGGGTGATCCTTCGAAGATAAATATATGCTGCACTTTTTTATAGGTCATTTTAAGATCTACAATTATGTACTAAAATAATTTAATATATCTGTTATGGTTTACTCAGCGTAAGCTATTTAATTGCTCCAAAAGCGTCTTTTTTCCAAATTGATTCACCATTATCCTCACTGCTTATTTCCTATATTACATTATGAAACAAAATATATCCTATAACCTGGCCAGATAACATATATATGAATTAAAGGAAAAATTATGTAAATCGGATTAATATTTTTCACGTGAAAAGGACATAAACGGACAGACAGACAGAGAGACATTGAGTTTTATAATATGTATAGAGAACATTTACAGATTTCGACTAGTTACTCTTTTATTATAAGATTAGTATATAGTAAATTTAGTATAGATAAGTAACATATTAAAATAATAGCTACCTGTGAAAATAATAATTATTTTGCTGTTAGTTTGATGATGCAAAGTAAACTTTCTATTGTCTTGGACCCTGTTCAGTCAGTACATTATTGATAATCTACTAGTGTTGGAAATAGTCGATTTTGATTCACTTTTGCAATTTATTTTCTATACATTTTTATACTTTAACTAAATTAAGTCTTACGTACTTATCATTGTATTTTAACCGACTTTAAAAACAGAAGTTTGTATATTTCCCTTTTAAATTTGATGTGCGCAATTGTCTCAGAAGCAGGGCCGGATTAATAATGTCGGGCCCCTAGCAATGCATGTCTCGGGCCTCTATACCCTTTTATAACTACCAAATTTTTTATACCACAACTGAATATTCACCATAATTATACTATTTTTTTTACTAAATTATGAAAGTATACATTATACTCTTTTTTTTTTAATTGAAAGAAAAATATGTATATATTTATTTATAATATAACATAATATGTATCCAACGAATTGGGGACTCCCCTAAAACACTTTGTCATGACAACCCGTACTGCAAAACAAAGAAAAAAAATTACAAACCTTATGTATGTGGCATGACCATAGATTAAAATTAATACTAGTATCAGTAAGTGTGCATTCACTATAGTATTTTGGAATGTGTTTTGAAATGTACTGAAATATGACGATTAATAACAAATAAGCCATAATATTGTCATCAAGGGTTTGTTACATAAAAACCCTGAAATTTAACTTTCACTCGAAGTTCTTTCGAATTATTTGAAGATAATTTTATTTTTTAATGCTAAAAATTCACGGGGCTTGAAGCTCTACCTGACGCGGGGCCCCTAGACAGTTGCCTACACTGCCTAATGGTTAATCTGCCCTGCTCAGAAGTTACACGACCGATTTTTATGATTACTTTCTTTCTTGAATTCCAATCTTAACTTACCTGTGGCAGCGCCCGCTACAACGCATGCGCGGTGATGTGTTGGGTTTTGGATAAACCATTTCTTTATCTTTTAATTTTGATCTTTTATTTAGTAGGTTCAATCCGAATGTCTGAGAGTAGATAAAATAGTGTATGAAACTGCACATAACTAGGTAATTAATACACTCCTGTAATATTATTAAAAAACACAGTCTCGTGTTTTAATACCCTCATTATGGCTATATACAACTAGCTTTTGTATTTTTCTCATATTTAATGCTGTGCACAAGCACACTACACAATGAGAGAAAGTTTTTAATAATCATATATATTTCTATCGATAAACATCGATGTCACAACACTATTACCCAGGTTTGACCTTCAGCGAAAGCCTAACACTGTGCGCCGTCGAGCAATATACTTATGTTGGTACTTGGTCATCGATATTGTTTACACTTCATCATGACTCCGTGACTAATATGGGGACAGAGAGTTTTCACTAATAATATTAGGCATACACATTAGTACACACGGCTCTTTCCCAGTTTATAATCATTTCCAAGTTTACCTAGATAGGTGTTTGTGTTATTTGAACGCATTAAACTCTGGAACTACCAGTCATATTTAATAAGTTCTTTTGTCATTCTATAGTATATTTATTGAGTAAAGTTATATATCTATAAGGTAAAGTTATATAGCTATATATCTTTATAATACGACTTCGGGGAGCGGGGCAGTAACCATGGCATGAACGTCAAGACAAGTAATAAGCTGTAAGCAAATACGGGAAGTCAGAACAACGATAAGCTACATTTTTTTAAATCGTTTTACGATTGACGTAGTGGCCACAATCTCACCTGATGGTTAGTGACGATGTGGCCCAAGATGATAACACGCTAAACCTAGTGAAAGACTGGCTCTCAAGTGCAGCTGCAGGAACACACCTATTGGTGCTTAGCGACTGATTTTTAACTTGACGGTGGTAGCTAGCCAGGTGGGCTTTATAAAAAGCCCTACCATCATGCTATGGTTTCCTCACGATGTTTTCCTTCACCGAAAGTTCAGGCTCATTGCTGGGCTTCGGACTTAGTCAATCGAGGCGAAGTCGTACACGCTCCCACTGAGCCGTCATTGCTTCAATGTAAATACAGTACATGAATGCGTTGGCGGTGACGCGATGGAATATTTGTCGAGAAATACACGGGTAAAAAGAAAATCAATAAAGAACAACAATTAATTTACCGTTCTCATAAAATTGGATCAATTATCTCTAAAGTTTATTGTATGTGTATCACGCTTGAACCGGTAGTTGCTTCGTTGGAGAAAGCGAAATGGAAAAATTTCAAAAATATGGACCCGTTTTTTTTATGTGGGAATTATGTCATTATTGTTTGAGATGAAAGAGAACATAATGTTCATACCTGGCCGTTAAGTTAATATTTGTTGATAGACAACGAAAACTACGGAGCTAAGTAAAATTAGTTACGTTTAAAAAGATGTTTGAATACACGCACGAACATTCGTGAACTCCAAATTTACAATGAGGTTTCCGTGGAGGTGACGAAACCGTAATATAGTGTAGAACATTTTTTTACAGTTTACCTGAATGACTTGTTAGTGTTGTTAGCCAAAAATAATGAATTTGTTATTTAGATAAAAAAAAACTATCGATGAAAGTTTTTTTATCATTTCTTCGTTTTTTTATTTAAGGACAACTGTGTTCAGGCACGTTTTTGCCAACGTCATGTGGATAGAATATATTTTTAATTATTCTTGTAATCTTTAAACAGGGCTCTAATGAGATGATGGTTTCCTTGTTGAAACTTTCCAGGGAGTTTTTGTGTCAACTAAAAATGCATGTTCCTGGTTATAATTTATAATCCACTTTTCTTGTGCGTAATACTTACCCTATATCAGCAAAATGCCGCCAAAATTACACAATATAGGTAATAATATACATATCATAAAAAACCGTGTGGTGTCGTGGGACTACAGATAGGAACGAAGTTCCTTAATATAAAATATGAATTTCAAGTTCTATTCGAGGTATAAAGAAAATAATTTTTCGGGTATACATTTTTTATTATCATTTTTTAATAGATAAATATAAAATAAACTACTTTACAAAATTATCTTAACACCTTTAATTAATTTACAATGATTTATAATAAAATAATAGCAAACTGCAATAATAATAACAGTCATCACCTAAACTATACATTAGACACTGTATAGCCATCATATATAGACTATACATAAAAATCGTACGCTTTTTTTTAACGTTAAGGACGTTTTTTGCCGGCTACCCCTACGCGACGCCTCATAAGGAATTTCGTTCCAATATATACAAATAACATGATTGTATGAATTAAAATAAAAACCAACATATGAAGATCAAGATCCCATCAAAAACTCCTCTTAGTCATTAATTCTTATAGATAATTTTACCATATATAATATGACAACCGCTAACTCTTATTTAGACACTTTTTTTTTCAACCCATTTTTAATCAAGTAGACATTCTTCATAGTCGGATCAAGGAAAGAAATTACTTTCTATCTCATTCTGACATACGCCTGTCTCACACAATTTCACCGTTCACTTGTTTAGCGAGTCGGCGCTAAATAACAGGGTACTAACAGAAATAAATGTTAAACTAATATAATCTTTATTCCAACGAGATAAGTGTTATTATTACCACTAGAGAAAGCACAATAGAACTGTATCGAAATAAAATCGTGTCTGTTAAATGATTGTTTCTTATTTTACAGTAGTAAGTTGGTCAGTCGGCTAGTAGGCTTTACATTGTGGTAGCGAACGGACGCTTTCAATAGACGATAAAAAAATCGTTCCATAAATTAAAAATAAATGAAAAATGCCGAGAAAACCGTTTCGTTGTCGCTGATACATTAAAAAGATAATTAAAATAAATAAAAAATGTTCATGTGCACTGTCGAATTTGAACGCAACTTTTCGTAATTTTTAAATTTCAATTTTCGCGGGAATGCAAAACGTCAAAATGACAGTTCGGAAGTGGTTCGAATTTGAAAAATTAACACGGCGTAGTGTTGTGTCAAAGATGTTTTTATTTATTGTGGTCATATCGATATTAGACAGTTATCCCTTAGCATGCAGAGGAGAAAATTATGACAGAGGTAAGTCATTTACTTGTGAGAATATTATAAGACTGTTTTCAAACAGTTCATGAACTACATTTGTTTAACTGTTAAATCATTTTAAAAAGACCGTATTAATTGTTTTTTTTTAATTAATCATTTTAAATAACATATTTTTTTAGTACCGCAAATGGTTATTATGGTTAATAAGAGAAACTAATTTTTGGATTTATTTTATATAGAGTTAATACTAACTAAAGTTAATTTTAAATCCTCTGATTGACATAGACATTCTAATAAGGATTTGGCCAATGTTTTATACGTATAGTGTAATGTATCAAAAAATTAATACAATTACAATGCCAGTTTTGTAAATGTCTCACTACTGGTCTCTTGTCGTTGAAGGCACGGCAAGGCACCTTAGTCACCTTGCCTACCCAGTATCATGATGACTCTAAATGGCGAGAAATCGTTAGTTCTATGTTTTTCCGCATACATTTGTGCCATAAGAATATGTCTCAAGCGTTCAGGTATCCTCGCTTTATTTTCCTTCACTTTCAGCCAATTTAAATTAGTTCATATACACGAATTTAGAAAAAAAGTGGTACATGCCGTGGCTCGAAACTGCGGGCATTGAAACGATATCCGGCTGGCCCGCTTACACGTAAAGTGTAATGTAATGTCATGTTTTTGTTCTTATCTATCGCATGGTGAGTGATGTCGTTGGATAGGTCGTTCAAAAATATTGCGGGTGTATGATAGCCGTTTTTGAATTTAGGGGTCAGTTTGCGAAATATTAAATTTTAAAGTGTAATTTTTGTTACACTCCAGATCATTTTTATCTGGTTTCTCTGGTCTGGTTTGATTGTGAATGTTTGAAAAAAACTATATGCGGCTATAGTATATATAAAGAAGTTAAAAGGAAAACTATCACAGCTAAGTAGGCTTTACAAATTAGTGAGTAATAGTCGACCAACTTATAAAATGTACGAGGAGAAGTAATTTCGTACAATTTCCATTGAAAATCACTTGTAGGCATTTTATTGTTACTGGCAACTATGGAACGCCTGATATGCATTTTTTTTGTTTTTAAGACAAAATTAATATGCGATGGATTTATTAATTTGTTCATCTCAAAACTTTACATATTTGTAGTTGATAAAGAATGAGGTTATAGCAATTTGATCAATAAATTAATAATATAACTTGGATAAATAAACTTTCCTAAATTTATGTATAAATATACAAAAGCACGTCACGCCCAGTATAACACAATGATAGCGACGTAAGAAAAAAATTCATCAACGTCCCAACTCAATAGCGATTAAGATCATTCATGTTAATCGTTCGATCTGTTACCGTCCGATTGAGTATTCAAGATGGCCACTTTCTCCAACCGTAACAGGTTCGACTTCACGTTCTGTATTTATTTCTTGGATTTTTATGAGGAAACTTTTACATGGTTAACATTTAATAATATTTGCAAATTTATCGATTGAAGTTTTTTACGTTTATTACATTTCTCGAGTCATTTAACAATCTCTTGAATGTTGAATATCTTAAAAGTAATAAATCGCTTTCCATTAAATTGGATAATAACAATTTTTTATTAATTTTAATTTTATTATAGTGCATTTAGTTTGTTATAGTAATCTATACTAATATAATAAAGCGAAAGTTTTTTGTTTGTATGTTTAAATACGCTAATCTCTGAAACTACAGTTAGATATGAAATTGAAATATTTTTATATATGATAGCCAAATTCATTAGAAATATTATCTACCATTAGTATTGCCGTTTTGTATGAAAAAATTTAAACGATGTTTTTTCATGTATTTTTTATTTGTATTAATCGAAGTAATCACCAATGCAATCAATGCATCTTTGCCAGTGCAGTGCAGTTCATAAAGAAAACAGCTGGACAAGAGGCAACAAATTCTTCAAAGGCATTTTGTACTGCCTCTCGGGTATTGAATTTTTTTCCCGCCAAGGAGTTATCCAAATTCTGGAAAAAGTAGTAGTCTGTAGGCGCAAGGTCTGGTGGGTAGGGCGGATGATGGAGAACTTCCAACCCCAGTGCTTGCGACTTGGAGATCGTCTGTTGTGCAGTATGAGGTCGCGCGTTGTCGTGCAGGAGCAGCGGAGACGAGTGATTGACCAATGCTGGTTGGAGATGTGCCAGCTTCTCCATCATTGTGTTCAGTTCTTCACAGTACACATCTGTAGTAATGCTCACCCTGTTTGTTAAGAAGCTGTGATGAATCACACCGGCGCTAGACCACCAAACAGTGACCATCACTTTTCTAGGGGTGAGTTTTCGTTTAGGGCATTGTTTAGGTGCTGAACCAGGATCCAACCATCTTGCTGAGCGCCTGCCAATTTGACGCAAATGGACCAATATTGTTTTGACGCTAACGTCGAAAACTGCTGCTAATTCAGCCGTAGATTGTGTATCATCAGCTTCCACAATCGCCTTTAATTCGTCATTGTCGACCAAAGTCTTCGGACGACCGCGAGGTTCATTTTTCAGGTCGAAATTCCCAGAACGGAAGGGAGCAAACCAATAACAGGTGGTACATTGGTTCGTAGTGTTAGCTCCGTAAACGTCGTTGATGTTGCGTGCCGATTGTGCCGCGTTACTGCCACGACGGTACTCATATTCCATAATTACTCGAATTTTTAACGTACCCATGATGACAAAAAAGTTTTAAATGCGATGAAAATGTAACACTAATCAATAAACAAATGACTACTTTTGGAAAAAGAATTCCATGTTTTTAAAATGAATTTTAATTTGAAATTATAATTCTTAGCCAAACAAAAATTATTTTGATTTGAAATGGCCAGTACTGCAGAACGGGAATTTCATAGGGAAATACCTATTATTGCTCTTTTGTATATCTAAAAAAAAGTCTACTATGTCATATGCCTATTTCTTATACATAAGCCAATATAAGGTATTTTGTGACGTAGTTTTATTGAAAATTGAAAAGTATTTTATAAGCATTATTATTAGCATTATTATTAATCCTTAGGAACGAAAAATTGGGAGATAATGTTAAATTAAAATAATTCTGCACTTAACTCAGGTCTATGAATATAATAGGCGTGAACGAGCCGTGTGAGTTGTGACGCATAACTCTGGCCGCCCGATATTGTCTATACTGAAGTGTTATAAATCAGTGATTTCATTTAAATTATATGCGGGTACAACCGCGGGGCACAGCTAATAAGGTATAACTAGAAATAAAGTTTGGATGTAGGAGGTAATCTCCAAAACTACTTATGCGATTTAAAAACTTTTCACTTATGGCTACGTTTTCCTGATGGTTATAGGATATGATTAATTTTTATTGCGTTTTATTTTTAATGAGTATTAGGGTCCATTCGTAAGCCAACTCGGAAAAATATGCCGTTGTGGTGCTATATCGGCGTGCGCTGACCAGACTGTGTGAAATGGATGGAAAATTACAACATTGCTCTACGCTAAAAGCTCTACAAAAAAGGCCGCAGCAGTATATGTGTAAATCCTAATAAAATTAAATAAAAACATTTTTAATAATTAAATTCGTTTGCGGGTGGTTGCTAGTAACGTATAATGTTAATGTGTGAAAGAATTCGAAATTGTCTATTTTTTTTAAGTATAGATATGATAAAACTCGCTATTAATTGACAATGTCAGTATTGGAGTATTTTAATTAAAAGCAGTTATTGGCGAAACCGTTAGAATACTCTATTTTTGCCGCAAACTAGCATTAGTATATGAGGTATTTTATCTTATTTCTCAGGAGAAACAACCTATCACTGACTGACACTACTTATGTATGCAGTCTTGTTTATAATTGTGTAAATACAGTTATAGGCACCAGTGACACCATAACATAAAGCGCACTGCATACTTGTTTATCAATCCGATGTCATCTGAATCGAGTTGAGTACAGAGTAACGTCTAAACATACTTGATAATTTAATATACAGTATGTTAGCGAAATCTTAGATAAGCTAGATTTTGTACACAACCGGTATAGTTTTAATACTAGAAATAAACATATAATAGTCATAGTCATAGTTTAGATGAAAAATCAATAAAAGCGTTTAAGTATCAATGTAAAGTTCCTAAGCACATTACCATTATACCGGACAATCAGTTTAAGGATCATATCAAGCAGGATTTACTGTTAAAAATATATTATATTATGGATCATTACGTGAATGATAGTGACGTTTGAAAATAAATATATACACAGAGAAAAAATTTGATAAACCCGATCGAGTTTCTTGCCGGCTCGTCTCGACGACTGGGATGTTCGAACCGATGGTAGTATTTTAACGTTTATAAGTACCTTTTTAGGGCATAAAATTGAATAAAGTATTTTCTACTTTTTTGAAATTGCTATGTTTTTAAATACTTTTAATTATTATTTGCATTTCTGCCAGCTGAAGGTGATTAAAAATGTTATAAAGTAAACGCAAATGGTTGCAAAATCTATACCGATAACATGATGATTAACTTACACTGATTTCCTATACGGATTCAATCCAAATTACAAACAAATGGAAAAGTGAAAAGCAATCGAAAGCGGCTAGCGCCGCACAAGAATTGAGAAGGTTTACAATTATGAATAGACAATAAAAATATAATTTTCATGATAATGTTCCTTAAATGAGAATCTAGTCATTTTAAATAAAATCAAATTTAAGTAATAAAATATACAATTAAAAAATTAAATCGATACCTGCTGCACTCATAACATACCCATCACTAGTTTACTGAACATTTTTTTTTAATAAAGACTTTGGCGATTTACGTGTTCAATTAAAGATTTTTCTGTTGCCGGATAACAAGAAATAAATGCGAATTACATTCGAAAAACATTCGAAATTATAAAAGTGTGTTCTTAATAGGGTTAACATATTCAGCCCGCGTTCTTCGCTTATAAGAACCGGGTCAGTTGTTCCTGTATCAGGGCCATAATTTTGGCGGCTTAAGTGAACCGGTCATTTAATGGGGTTGACACTTTTATGTCACCATGTAGTGCGCCGACAAATAATTTAAAGAAATCAGTGTGTAACTCTTGTATATATTTTTCATTATTTTTATCGATAAATTAATATTATTTATATTCATGCAGTGTATAATATTTATTATATATACTAATATAATAAAGCGAAAGAGTTTTTTTGTTTGTTTAAACACGCTAATTATTAAAACTACCAGTCGAATGCGAAAAACTCTTTATGAGGAATGGTATAGGCTTTCTAGCATTAGGCTACACTTCTCAGCTAGCCTTAGATATTGATTTTTAAGTAAGTCGGAGGAATAATCGCTCCCGAACTATTTTATCCGCGTGCGCTGGCGTAATGGTTAGTTATAAATAAGTACAATGTTCTACAAAAATATTACTCCTTAATACATATTAAAAAATCCGCAATACCATATACCTATCTCTTATACATAAGCCACATTAAGGTATTTTGTAACAAAATAATATTGAAAATTGAAAAGTGATTTATGACCCTGTTTACATCATTGATGTAATAGGATCTTTGATGAATAATACACTTTGTATGTATTATTGATTGAAAAATATAACACCAGATTTTGAATCGATCAGTCCTGTGAAAGTAGTTCATATCCTTTCATCAATTAGAAAATAATTTATGATCTGCCAACAGCTGAACAGATTTTTTTTGAGCCACAGCTAAAAACATTCTCGATCAAGAATTCATTAAAACAAACTACACCAAAATTAGTTCATTCGTATGGGAGCAACAACGCCACAGACAGACACACATGTTAAACTAGACCCCTAATTTTCCGTTAGGGCTTAAAAAGGAGGTATCGGATACTTAACTTGCAACGAATTCCTGACTAGGGCATCTCGAGAGTACAATGAGCTTTTTCAAGATATAGATATATTTCAAAATTTACGTAAGACAACAATTAAATAGTTAATTAGTATGAAATTAGATGAATTAAATGTGAAGCGTGTGAGACCGCAATAATAATAATAAAAATGCTATAGTATAAATCGTAATATTGTGTAATGTAAGTCAGGAGAACCTATAAAAAAACTTAAGCATTTTGGTGAATGCAACTCACAGTCATTAACGATAAATTGTCTAATGACTCAAAAACTAGAGATAACTCAAGAATTTCGACCTTCCACAGTCAGGCAGACTGTGCTCATCGTATGACGTACAATAACTATTAAGATATACTTTCTAAAGAACCTTTAGGACATGCCCTTTCTTTATACATGACTGGAAAATTAAAGGTCATTAGTTTAGATATAAATTACTAACATTTGCCCGCGACTTCGTCCCCGTGGAATAGTTAATTTGAGCAGCATTATGATTTTTTTTAGGATAGGTACTTATTTTGCAGATAATACACATACCAACTTATGTGGTTTATTGAAAATAGCTTATTTTATATATGCTACTTTACAGATTTATTTGGACTTCCATACACACTTCCATGCCCACACATATCGAAATTTCAAAATATTAAATAAAAAAAAAAAAAAAAAAATATTTATTTATTTCTTATCAAGTGCCTAAATACAAAGTTTCGTGGTTTTATTTTTCCACATTTTTTTTAGGTTTAGCGATAAGAGATGTTTAAAATGTTTTTTTTTTTAAGTTTAATACCTTTTTTTGTTCATCATATATTTTATATATATTTTTCGATAGATTATCTGTCATGATTTTTTTTTCATATTTATATACTTATACCGAAAATATTATATTATTTTATTATGATAATTACATCTTTTTTCGATATAAATATTTTGTACCGGCTGTAACATTTCTTTTATATATCTATTTCGCGTGACAAGCAAACATAAAATACAATAATCTTCTTATTTATGTAACAATATTGCGTGTCGAAATCTGTTTTCAATATAATATATATTTTATAACAGGAAGTAATACCGTAAAATTGGAAAGACTTTTTGGCTTTAATCGCTATTCAAAACGCGATTTTTGTTAGGGTATTGAAGCTCTATTGTAATATCCTAAATCAGCGAAATTCGATCTATCTACCACTCGCGCGTACTGCGTATGAAGTCTGGTCGTGTCACAGCACTAGGCCACTCCGACGACGATCACAATCATGAAAATCAGGACTTGCATTAACCGTGCATAATGTAACTGTATTCTATCTCATTCTATCGTAGGCTAAATCATATAGATGTATATGGTTGTCTCTTTTTACTGTCGCTTTTTCGTTTCATTGAGTTTCAAATCATAACAATGCTAAAGAAGTTTTCACTTTTAAAATTTATTGGTTTTACACGTTCATTCAGAAACGAGATACTATGTCAAGTAAAAATTAAACCTCGTATTTATAATCAAGTCATTACTTGCTACTTAGCAATTACTTCATTAAGCAATTACTTTAACTAACATAATTTATGAATTACATTTTATTTTATAGACAAGTAAACTCCTTTCTCTCAAACTAAGAAAACTCATAGTGTTCCTTATGCTGGCATACGATATTACTGCGTTTTATTACGGGTACAATTTAATATCACAACATGTGATTTAAAAGAATACTATGAATATATTATTCTTATTAAAAGAAAATAACAAAACAATACAGATATTAGTCAATACAATAAAATAAACATTAACATGACAAAGATAAATAAGTAATATGAATATTCTAGCATCATTAATATTCAGCTAAGTTTCTGGATGCAAAAATTAAACGTTTACTTGCGATGGATGACTTTTGTAAAGATAAGATGTATTCACATTTTGCAAAACTTTTTTTTAATTTCGATATCTTCTTTTGAAAAAGAATCATCTGACAAGTAATGTAGCGGGCCTTTATCTCTGATATATAATTATTTTTACTTATCTGGAGTCACAAACCACAATTATATTCTCAATTTCTTCCAATGGATATATGCATATTATTATCTAGTCCATCTAAAGAACGTTCTAAGTCTTACATTAAGTTTAGTTTAAAACTATTCACTAACAATAAGGTAGGTACTATATTCATACAATAAATTACATATACGGTTTATAACTTTCAAAATAACAATGTACAATAGCATCCCTTTGTAGATAAAAACACATGCTAGAATTACTTAAATAAGGGCAGCGGTGATTATTACTTGGCTAAGAATTCTAACCGTAGACATTACTTACTCGCCTCAGTTTCTTAACTATAAAATAAAACCGGTGACTTTAACGTACATATCATCACGCCATATCCCATTAGACAGTAGGTAGACACTTGTTTGATTTGACTTCTTATTTATTAAACAAAATACTTATTTTTATTATTAATTAATTATCAATTAAAAAAGTAACGTATGCGTATACCTACCTATTTTATGTTTTGTTTAAATTTATTGCCCATTTAAATGTATAGTAAAAAATAATAATAAAAAAATATATAGACAAGCATTTAATTACTATATTGTAAGTATTTGTCAAATAGAAGGTACCTAGGTAGGTATTAAAAATATGTTAATAGCGAAGCGTCTTTTACCGCATTTTTAGTGATTTGAATATCGCGGACATATGCATGACGATGTTTATTTTTCGACATAGGCCCTTAAGTAATTACTTTTTCTTAACTATCAATACGAGGGTAAGACCGTGTGATTCAATTGAATACGGATATTCTACAATTGTTTTTTTTTTCTTTTAAATAAAACTGCCAGTTTAATAAAGCTTACAAACGCACCTGTCCATACTGACACGGAAGGCGACGAGACGCACCTTACCGTACCATTTCTATTCCAACACCGATTTTCACTTTCTACGACCTCTAGGCGATTACTTTCTACCGTGCTTATACATTACCGTTATCACGTTCGTATCACCTGCGCTCGCGCACGCCCATCGCGTCGCAGTGAAATGCCGCGCGGTGTCTTCAACCTTATTATAATTAAAATCAGAGTTCGTAAAACCCTGATGTACCGATATACACCATGTATAATTTTTATTATATATATAGTAAAAAAATAATTGTTTATAAGTTTAGCATTTGGTCATAAACCCATCTGATGTTAAGTGTCGATGTGGGTCAAGATGGTAATACGCTACGCCTAGAGGAAGAACTGGTTCTCCAGTGCAGCCGTCGGAATACACCTATATAAATGATTAAATATTTCTAAAATAAAAGTTTCATTATGATTATTTAACGTTAAAATAAATGTGTTAACGTTGTAGTTAATTGTACAATATATACAATAATTAAAATACATAATTCTGATAGTAGTGCTTTTAAATTCTACATTTTTAGCAACTTTAACTAATTTATTCTCTAATAATATAATAAAGCGGAAGAGTTTTTTTGTTTGTTTGTTTAAACATGCTAATCTCTGGAACTACCAGTCGGATGCGAAAAAATATTGCTGTATATGATAGCTAGATCCATGTGGAATAGTATATGCTATATGACTTCACGCTACGACCCTAAGGAGTGGAGCAGTAACTATGAACGTAAAGCAATCTGGCAAGCTGTAGACAAGTACGGGAAGTGGAACAACGATGGCGTTGGCAGCTGCGGCCGTGAAGTGTTTTTTCGAATAAAATCAATACGGGTAAAACTGTGAGAAACAACTACAACAATATATATAAAATATATAATTTTTTTGTAATAATTGGAAGGGTCATACCTAAACTTATATAACTTTTATAACAAACTTTTTTATTTTATTTTTTTTCGCAATATTTCCAAAGTTATTTCAAACAAAAAATATTTTTAGAATCCAGTACAGAAAATGCGCCGATCGTTCTCGAATAAATCCGAGCGCGTGTGACGTCACAATGTTAATTTCTACTCATTGTAGCTCACAGCTGATACAGTGCTTTGACTCTTAATCGATGAAATTCCTTTAACACTATGACGTCACAAACCTGGCGATCAATCGTGGCGCGTTCGTAGTAATGTGATTCTTTTTAAAATATTACAATTTTCAACTGTTTATTATTAATAAAAAATAATGTTTTAAGAGTTTTTCCAATTGCCTGTTATCATAATTATGACGAAGCTTTAAAATACATAAAAATCGATATTCTTTTTTCTTTCAAATACCCAATTCCTGAACACGATAGGAGGCACTGTGATCGAGTCATCGACCACCTACTGGAAAGGGCAGCGTCAATGTAACCAGCTAGGCAGCTAGTGATAGCATAATCAAATGAGACGTGAAGAAGCATTTATATAGGCAGGTATGACGGCGACTATTACCGATAAAATTTGACACGAGCGGTCACCGTTGTTTCTGGGCATTATGCCGAACTATAAAAACTAATTCACATCCAATAATTGACTACAATTTATACAATGAAATTTGAAGCAATGATGGCTCAGTAGCGTGTACGACTTCGCGTGAAGGAAAACATCGTGAGGAAACCATAGCATGTTGGTAGGGCATTTTCTAATGCCCGCCTGGCTAACTACCACCCTCAAGTTGAAAATCTGTCGCCAAGCACCTAACAGGTGTGTTCCGGCAGCTGCACTTGAGAGCCGGTCTTCCACTAGGTTTAGCGTATTATCATCTTGGGCCACATCGTCATTTAATATCAGGTGAGATTGTGGCCACTACGCCAAACCTATAACGATAAAAAAAAATTTGATCTTATTTCAAATTAACAATAATTGTAACAAATACATTGTTATGTCAATAAATGACATGGAAAAGAAACGTCTTTGAATAGAATTTCGTTAATAAATAGTGAAAGTATGGTGGATCGGTTACGATACTTATTTGTTACGCGTCCAAACAGATTACTTTTCGATTCGATGTACTATTTTGAGTTATATCATCACATGAACTTAGAAAAAAATCTATTAACAATTTGTATTGTTATTTTTTTATACATTTAAGAATATTATTTTTTTAATTCTTTATACCACAATCTTAACAGATGTTAAGTGACGATGTGACCCAAAATGGTAACACGCAAAGCTAATGGAGGACTGGCTCTCAAGTGTAGCTGTCGGAGCACACTTACCAATGCGTGGCAACAGATTTTCAATTTTAAGGTGTATGCTTTTTTTGGTGGCAAACGAGCATATGGCCCACCTGATGGTAAGCGGCTACCGTAAGGACGCTTAATACAATAATACCATAGATATAAACAAGCGCGTTGCCGATCTAGAACCTCCCTACCCCAAGGAGCTCTGGATACCCTACTCACCGCAGGAACACAACACTACATTATTTGGCTCCGATCTTCTGTAGGGTGGAGGTATTCCACCAGTCGGGCTGCCCCAAGTAGAGAGAAATCTCCAAAGAAATTTATCTGTACCCATCTCTCTTAAAATTTATTAACGGCTAAGTTAATAAGGCATGCTTCAGAAGTTGTCAGTGAAATAGAAATTTATCACTGAACCTTCAAAAATGTATATAATTAGTAAAAGATACCCTAATCGTATTAAATATGATTCTCGTTTTGGAAAGTGTAACAGATTATACCGAAACAAATCTACCAACACAGGCTTAGCGAAATAATTTTATTTGCGTAATTTTTATCTATACTAATATAATAAAGGTGAAGGGTTTTTTGTTTGTTTGTTTAAACACGCTAATCTCTGGAACTACCATGGTATAGGCTATTAAGCATTAGGCTACACCTCTTAGCTAGCGTTAAATGTTTATTTTTGTTAGTAAGTCTTACTTAGTAGACTTAGTAAGTCGGAAGAAACAGCGCTCCCGAACTGCTTTATCGACGTGCGCTGGCGTAATCGTTAGTGATACGTAAATACAATGTTTTCAAAAATATTGCTCCTTTATACATCAAAAAAAAGTTCGCGATACCAAATGCCTCTTATACATAAGCCACGATAAGGTATTTTGTAATACCTCTGGTATTGCAAGCGTCTCTAGGCTATGGTAACCGCTTACCATTCTTGTTTGCCATTTTAGTTATATGTCCGTAATTTAGTCCTTATTTAAGTTGTTATTGCGTAGTTGCCCGTCACAATATGCAGGCTTAGAAGGGGGCTTCCAAGCCTGGTGAATCTGTAAAAGCCGCAAAGGCTCCAGACCCCTAAGGCTAACAGTATAGTCAGTTCCAAAAAAAGGGACTTTAAGTAATTTTAAGTAGTTTTTTATGAAATTTTTCTTTTTATTTACTTCTCCAAGTAGATTTTATAAGTTACTTAGCTGTGATAGTTTTCCTTTTAACTTCATTATATATACTACTGTTGTGATATTTTTCACATGTCCAAAAACAACCATTTAGCTGGCAAACGGGGAGGGACATTGACTCTAACAAAAATTAGCAATTTAAAGCTTAATATTTCGCAAACGGAGCCCTAAGTCGAAATATGATTTTGACTCACCCTTAATATTTTTTTTTTTTTTTTTTTTTTTTTTTTCGAACTGACTATGCTGTTGGCCCGGGGGCCTTAACAGTTTCACCGGACTTGTTGGCGAGCGCTTAAGGCACTCAGCCGAGAAATTTTGGGCAACATGCGCAAGGGTGCCAAAGTGGCCGAACCTCGGCTTGAGCTGTTGCCGTATTTGCAACATACGCGACCTAGCTAAATTCCTACGCGAATTCGAGCTAACTAACTATACATGTATGCATGTCTCTTGCCTCCTGGGAGGGAGGAAGAGACACGCGTACATGTATTTAGTGATCTGAAAAATTTTCTAAGGCTAACTAACCACAAAAAAGAAAAAAAAAAAAAAAAAGGTCCCTTACAAGACCTATGTACCTGAGTGTAGTGCATGTGTGTTCATACAGTGTAATGAATGTATGTCGGTAGCTAGTGATTGCAGTGTCACTGTATCGCGCGAGCAGCTGGCTTGAGGGCTCCCTAGCGGGGGAACGGACCTAGGCTCAAGTCGCTGCAGGAGAAGGCGGTCGAGATATGTGTGCGGGAGCGAAGTTTGCCGCCCGCCCCCTGCGGAGCGAGCGGTGATTACGCGGGCGTGGGCGCAAACACGCTTGGTTATTAGATACGGGCGGGAAAATCGCGTTCGCTTCCGTGATTTTATCATCGGGGTCAGATAAAATGTCGCGCGGGCGTCTATATTTGTTAGACATTCGGATGTCTGGATTCGGGTTCTGAGATGCGGCTGCCACTACTAGCTGGTTAGAATGGTTCGACGCTTTTTCAAAATAATTATTTGATAGGGACTTTATAAATGATTCGATCGAAGGTATTTCCATATCTTTATGGAGATCTACGTTCCGAGCGAACCAAGGGGCACCGACCGCCCTTCTGAGAAAGCGGTTCTGAACTATTTGTAACTTATTGAGGGTGAATTTACTTATGTGAGCAAAGACTGGGGAACTATAAGTTAGGATCGGTCTGATACAAGTCTTGTAGAGCGTGAGCTTATGTCTGAGGGACATTTTGCTCTTCGAGCACACGAGAGGGTGCAGGCGGCTTGAGACCATACCGGCTTTCCTTCGCACTCTATCGATATGTGCCTTGAAATTTAGGCGTTTATCCAGTGTGACACCCAGATATTTGATCTGGTTGGCCCACGGGATAGCCACATTAAATAGTTTGATAGCGGGAATTTTAACTAATCTTTGAGTGGGATGAAAGAGGATAGCGCTACTCTTATCGGGGTTAATTCCTATGCGCCATCTACGGAACCATTCGCCTAGCTTATCTACGGCTTTTTGGACTCGTAGCCTGAGGGTTTGTCTGTTCCACGAGGAACTAAACAGGACTGTGTCATCAGCGTAGGAACCTACCTCTACCTCGGGGAGGCGAGGGAGGTCACTGATATATAAGTTGAATAGAGAGGGCGCCAAAATGGAACCCTGGGGAACACCTGAGCGTATGGGATGAGGCTCAGAGAGAGCACCCTCTACTCGGTAGCAGAAGGTCCGGTCAGAGAGGTACGCGTGTATGATTTTAACTAATCTATCCGGGATTTGAAGTTCCAAAAGCTTGTGGACTAAACCGGCGTGCCAGACCTTATCGAAGGCCTTGGCGACGTCGAAGAAGACCGCAAGTGTAGGGCGAGGTTTTGGGTCGCGGTTGAAGTTTTGAAGAATGTGCTCCGTGAGGCGGTGCACTTGGTGGGTACAAGAGTGTTTGGCACGAAAACCAAACTGCTCAGGTGGTAAAAGATTTTTATCTGTGACTATTGACTGGAGCCGGTTCAGAAGGAGCCGCTCATAGACTTTTCCTAACGTGTTAAGGAGACTGATAGGGCGATAGCTGTCGGGAAGCGACGCTTTTTTGCCAGGCTTGTGAATACCTATTACTATGGCCTTTTTCCAGACGGCTGGAAAATGGCAGTGGGCTATGGCTACATTGAAGATGCAGACCAAAAGAGCTATGAGGTGATCAAGAAGAAGTTTGAGTACTTCGTTTCTGATACCGTCGGGACCAGGTGATTTACTAGGCTTAAGGCCTTTAATGGTTGACATAACTTCCTCAGGCGTGACCGAGTCCAAATCATCTGTCGGGGGGACCGCGAGGGAATTTGTTACCGCCGATTCTATCGAGCTTACCTCACCCTTAATATTTTTGAGGGACTTATTTAAAGACAGCCCACCATGTGAAAGACTGGAAAAAAACATTCCTATCTTACGTGTAGGGAAGAAACCCAAAAAAAAAAAAAATTTTCTAGCTTTTATTTTACCACTTTGTTGGCCTGATTAATATGTACACCATACCAAGTAACAGCTTTCTAGTACTAATAATCTCTGAGCTAAGCCGCGGACAAACAGTCCATAAAACCAAGTCCATGAAACCATAAGGGTTCTTTGTTGACTTTGGAAGCCTAAAAAAATATATAAAATGTGACATTAAAAATCCGTAAGACAATTTTCATTGTAATATTATGGATATATGTAATAATTATTGTAGTGTCTGTGACTCGGATGCAGTGGTATGCGTTTCTATCATGGTCTATTTGGTAAGTGGGTTCACTTCCGTTTACGATGCATGTCTCTTCGCTGTTCCTATATGTTGAATTACCCTATTACTGGTTGTTGTAAGATATTATCGATGTTGGAAAGACTAATTGACTAATATGCTAATTTTATTTTGTGTTATACCACAACGTTATTTTCACATAAACAAAACGTCGAGAGAGAGAGGTGGCCGTGGGTTGTTGACACGAGCCACCACCCTTCCCATTAATACATCGCATGATAATTATACTCTCGCAATGCAAATATGAGTCGTATGAGGATTCTAACGTTAGTCAATTAGCCTTTTACATTGCCGATCTTATAAATTTACTAGCCATTGCCCGCTCGATATCTGAGCAAAAAAAAATTCTATGTCCATTCCATGAGTATGTCCATGACATCATCGACTAATGGGTAAATAAAATGATACAGGTTAAATATTATAAACCAGTCGGGGATGATTTTGCAGGAATTCATTCTTAATTCTCAACAACGTTGAATCTCTTTGGAGTTTTCTCTCTACTTGGCTCAGCCCGACAGGTGGAATACCTCCACCCTACAGAAGATCAATGCCAAATAACCTTGTGTTGTGTTCCTGTGGTGAGTAGGATTTCCAGAGCTCCTTGAGAAAGGGGGTTCACGGTTGAAATAGGCTTCTTTTTTGAATTTGACTACACTTTTAGCCTTGAACTTGGCCTTGAAGCCTTTACAGGTTCACCGAGCTTGGGCGTAAGCGCTTAAGGCACTCAGCCACATACAACAAGCTCAAGGGTGCCAAAGTGGGTGAACCTTGGCTTGGGCTGTTGTCGAACATGCAAAAAAGTCGCGATCTACCTAACTATACAAATTATATATATGTTTCTGCCTTCTGGAAGGAAGGAAGCGCCCATAAGGCTACAGTAAGCGCACCTTTATAGATATTTAAAAAAAAAACGATGTAACAGCGTTTACGATAAAAGAAATAAAACGGTAGGTTAATGATAATAAATATTTCGCTTTCATAACTTTCTTGTTAACGTAATCGAAAATCCGTGTAAGTCAATTTTACAAATTTCACGCAACGAAATCGCGCGTGAGCCGGAAAACAAAAGTGACTTTCTCTTTCATGACTCTTAGCTGACGTCATCTAGCGGTCAGGATATTTGCCATTAAAATGTACACTCATAATCAGGGAATGCGGTTTGTTCTTTTTTGTATGATTTTAATTAAAAATTAGGTTCGTAGAGAATATTTTAAACTTTTATCCTATCGCCCCTCAAACGGCTTTTAGAGCTTCACCCGGGCTTGGGGGCGAGCGCTTAAGGGCCCTTAAGGCACCCAGCCAAGAAAGCAATGCAACTAGTTCCGAGGGTGCCAAAGTGCCAAGTGGCCGACCTCGGCTCGGACTGTTGCAGTGATTACAATTGAATCGCGTCTATCTAATGTACTAGCACTCGTTTTTTTTTTTTTTCGATCTGACTATACTGTTAGCCATAAGGGCCTAGGAGCCTCGAACGGCTTTTACGGCTTCGCCGGACTTGGCAGCACTCGAATTTAAATTAGAAAACTATATAAATATAAAGGAGAATCTTGACAAGGCAATTCAGAAAATGACAACATGTATACAGCGCCATCTATTGTCAACAAATAAGAAGATAAAATTGTAGACATGGCCACTCAGATTTTTAGGTTATACCTCTTTTAACGTGTTTAGTAGAGGGCACTAATAATAATGTGAATTCATATTACTTACATTTTTTGCGTAAAAATAATTTAAAGGTTATATATTAATAATTGTTCTCCGCTGCGCTTCAACTAGATACCGCGTTAGCTACAAACAATAGTTCTTAGAATACAGATACCTACTGCGCTACCTACAAACAATAGCTGCTAGAATACGGCTACTTAATATCGTTAGTATGTAGTGGCTATTTGAAATGAAGCTTGTCAACGTGACAGTATTGTCGGTATGACACTGACTCGAGTACGCCGATTCGGAGTTATTTTGATTACCGCTTTTTGTAGTACCCCGATGTTATCTATTTGAAGCGGCGCGGAAGCCAATGATTAATCTTCTTTCTTCTATACCACGATGGTGGCAAACAGGCATGCGATCCGCCTGATGGTAAGCGGTCACCGCAGCCTATGGACGCTTGCAACACCAGAAGCGTCACATGCACATTGTCAACTCTTTAAAAACCTATACACTCCCTTTTTGAAGAATCCCATACTGTAGTCGATGAATTGTACCGCAATATTTTATGTATAAAGCGTCCCATAAGTGTGGTGTGTGTGTGTGTGTGTGTGTTTTTGTATTGCACTGTGCTTACTATTAAATTTTAGTCACTGATGTTACCATAAAAAAAAAACGGTTGTTCAGTTCCTGAAAAAATAGCTTACATACAAACATACGAGAAAAAATAGGACCTCCCTCATTTTGATGTCGGCTTAAAATGAAAATTTCGAATCTATATTTTTCTGAAAAGACTTTCTAACGAATATGACAATAAAAATTTTTTTCGTTTACATAGTTTAACCAATTTTTATGAAATTTTGTACAGGAGAAACTTATTAAGCACATATTATAGGCTATAAGAATTATCAATAACACCCGCTATAAAAATTGTTTTTTTGTTAATTCTCAGAAGATTTTTATTAAATTATGTACACTGGAAGTATATATTATTTTATAATTAAGGAACCCCCCCCCCTTATCGGTAGATTTTTATTTATTGTATAATTAATTTATGGTACCTATTTCTTCGTTCGTTACTCAGGAGGACGCACCACGTGCAGGTGAAGTAAGCTTATGTATATCAAGCTTTAAAGTTTTTTTTTCGACCTGATTGTATTATTAGCCATAAGGACCCTGAAGCCTCAAACGGCTTTTACAGCTTCACCCGGGCTTGGGGGCGAGCGTTTAAGGCACTCGGCCACGAAAGCAATGCAACTAGTTCCGAGGGTGCCATAGTGGCCGAACCTTGGCTCGAACTGTTGCAGCGATTGCAATTAAGTCATTCGATCTAAATTTTTATTTGACCCCTTTTATACCAATATCTCTTACACTATTTGATTATTGAAACGGTAAACGCGATGAAAAAAGTTATTCTGAACACTAAAAAAACTAGGAGATACTTAAAAAACTGACCTAATCAATCTGACTTTTTCTATAAGCCAAGGCGTTACTCCAATAACACGATTTGAGAATGAAAATCGTTCACAATTTGCAATTCAACGTGAATTTCTTTTTTGGAAAGCGAATCCGCATCGCGGTGTTCTCGATACGATCGTTCAACTCGATTACTATTCGGTTCTCGTATGCGATGGCACACATGATCGTGTCTATCACTAGCTTAATTTGTTGTTCTTCCGTTTGATGAACGTGGAATTATTTGAAGAAGGTATTGGGTGAAATTATTTGCGAACCTTCATTCGATGACATTAATATTTTATTATTTCGAAAGTTATTATAAATCACTCATGATTTAAAATATCCAGCAAGCACCAACTACACGAATTACAAGTACAAATATAGTTTTCCTTTTCATAACTTAGCAACCAATCTCGCTACTGAAGACCATTACTACCATTACCGAGTGGGTATTTGTTTTGTTTTATAGAGTGTCTTGAGATGATTTCAGTTTTTTTTAAATTGGTGGCCATCTCGTAAGAACTTTCCAGAGAGTTTCTGTAACATCTCAGAATTCATGGTCAGTGCTATTATTTATATATATAGGAATATATAGGAAGTATAGACAACCTGTAAATAGTCGCCCTATTAATATTAATCGTTATGTCCGAAAGTTACTTCATCATCAAGACAATTTTATGCAGACAAACTTTGCCCTTTATAGCATGTTATTTAGATGAATAGTTTGGGAGGTAATGTAAAACTAAAATAATTCAACAATCTGCTTGGGTCTGTGATTATAGGTGTAGTGGCGCGAACGAGCCGTGTGAGTTGTGACACATAACCCTGGCCGCCCGATAAAAATATTGTCTATACTGAAGTATTATAAATCATCAATCAGCGATTACTTTTAAATTATACGCGGTTGAAACCGCGGGACTTATATAAAATGTACTTGTACAAGTAATTCCGTACATATTCTATTGAAAATTACTTAAACCAGAGGGGGTTTAAGTCTGCCTATTGTGACGGGCAACTACGGAACCCAACACTGCGCGTGGCCTGACACGCACTACGTTTTTTTTTTATAATCGTGTTTCAGGATCAATCAGTGTAAATATGCAGGCACCGAGAGAATTGCAGGCATGACAGCTACGAACGGCGATGAATTTCAGACATAGTGCCTTAATTCAAGTCTCGACCTGAAGTCAGTCAAGTCTGACTGTAAATTTAGTTGGCCTATTAGCTAACTTTCATTTCATACATTTTCTTTTAGTTTAATAATAAATCATTTGTTCCGTCGAACGTCCAATAGTCTTTGATATTAACACCAACTATTTGCTTAGCTTAATATATTATATTAATATTATCACTATAGTGTTAAGTAACACCCACAGACGAGTAAATTAAGATCGCCTTCGTAAATCGTAAATTAAAGTCGTTGATATTGTCATAAGAGATAGCGATTGGCGTTTAAAATATTAATATCATAAAGGTCTAGAGATTGTTCTATGCGTTAATTATAAACTATCTTTCATCGATACCGGGGATCATAAGCTTAAAATAATGTTTGAATCATGAATTTTGATGATGAATTATGGGAAATTTGTTGATTGAATCAATGAAGCAATAATGGCTCAGTGGTAGCGTGTACGGACTTCGCGTCCTTCGACGTGAGTTCGAATCCCTGCAATAAGCTTGAGCTTTCGTAAAAGATCGTGATGAAACCATAGCATGGTGGTAGCGCTTTTTCTAATGCCCGCCTGGCTAGCTACCACCCTCAAGATGAAAATCTATTTCCAAGCACCCATAGGTGTGTTCCGGCAGCTGCATTTGAGAGCCAGTCTTCCACTAGGCTTAGCGTGCTACTATCTTGGGCCATATTGGCAATTAAGATCAGGTGAGATAGTGGACACAGCGCCAAACCTAATTCATTAAAAAACACTGAGAAGTAATATATAGAAAGATACAAATGTAAATTTCCTGTCATATACATAAAAAAAGAAAAACTATCTATATCAAAGTGATAAATAAAAAAGAAATGCATACCTAAACTCCTAAGTAATAAAATAGAAACCAAAACGATGAGTATTTAATTTAAAAAAACAATGGTGTTTTTTTTGTGGTAACGCCATATCTACCTTAATTATTTATCAACATTTCAATCGACGAAATCAAAGAATTTTAATCGTTAGTCATTTGTTGTTTTATAACTGACTTGTTGTTACTTGATGTTATATTGACATTTCCTCTTTTTTTTTATATGACATGACATTTATTGGACATTCATATTAATATATCAACAATTATTACTGTATTATTTGTTAAATTTGAATTTCAAAGTGTGTTTTCATTAGGTATTATTTTTTCTGTTTTTAAATTAATTATTGTATTCCATCTTCGAGCCGATGAATTGCCAATGTTATGTACGCCATTATTGTCACATGCATCAGGCCATAAATAAAATAGTTTAAGTTATTTTCAATGTTCAATGTTTTTGATGTGGCAGTGCTTTTAAAATAAATAAACATTAACTATTCAAACATTATTTTAAATCTTATGTTCCTCCCATTTGACGAAAAAGCTTAAAACTAATGTTTTCTTTAAATAAATGGTATTATAAAAATATATTCAACTAACTTGTAGGAGGCGCCATCTATTAACAATCTGTTTAACTAACATTGCATTGCATTCGGTTTCGGTTCAGTTGGAAGGCGCCACTCCAAAGTTTGTTGACTAGTTTGCAAGACAAACTCGTAAACCTACTTCTTGTAATCAGTAACAATGCATTTTATGAATGTTGGGTTGGAATTGACTCGTTCTAGCTTGTCTACAACGATTTTTATGCGATTGAGTTTTTGGAGAAAATCTAGGTTTTTTGGGACTAGTAGAGCGGCAACATGTTTTATACCCAAGTGATTGTTTAAAATGATAAGGATCGACTCGAGAGACACAGAAAGTTCTGCGCTGTCTCTCCTAAACTTGAATGAGGATTTTCAGTCACTATTTCCTTCACTTTTCCTATGTTAACTTCAGTTAAAGAAGTCGATGGGCGAAGCAAATCTTCCAGCATACCTCGATCTCTTTTGAACACTTTGTGCCACTTATAAGCACTTGTTTTTGATAAAGTCGATTCACCGTAAGCCTTCTGTAATATTTTCAGTGTCTCCGAACTCTAAATTCCATTGGCGATGCAAAATTTAAGAAAAACTCTTTGTTCGATGTTTTTGTCCATTATGAAATTCGCAATACACACTAGATATGTTCTAACTAAAAATAGCACCGTATTTAATCTAAATGATAGATGCAGCTGAAACTCCGCGCCAAAACGAAAAACAGTTGTGCCAAAAGCAAAAATGGAATTTGGAATCATAAACAAATCATCCATTCCTGATACTTTTTTAACTAAATGTACATTGTACAATGCGCAAAGTATTCGCACGTGTCAGCTATAAATAATATTTTTATTGTTTGTATTCAGTACTGAAACTCGCTTCCCGCTCCGCTATAACCGTCGCGTCGATGGGGCTTTACAAATTTATATTCGCTTTGTGATACGGGTTCACACCGTTAGTTGTTTTAAAACGTGTATAAAAAACTAGGTATATAATCCAGTAACATGGTAATTTTATCAGTGATATAATTTTATTCTTGCTTTCATTTTGTCAGAAATTTCACTACATCGTTCACTATATTTCAAAACACGTTTCACTTAAGCTGGTCAGTTAAGATAACGTATAGCTATGGAGGGGGAAATAGAAATCTCTTTGGAGATTTTAAAGAGATTTCTTACTAATCGTGAAAACTATGAATATTAAAAAAAATAATTGAAATGTTTATATCCCGATGCAACCCTAGTGAAATACAAGCCAGGCCTGTACACAGAAGTTACTAATGGTATAACAAAACAAAAAGTGAGAAAAAATTTATTAAAATCATTTCTCACCAAGAAGTTGTAGTGGCGAATGTTACACATGATAATGGGCAATGGAAAGTGCTCATTAGAATAAATGTGTTTCTGAGCTCCTTGGGGAAAGAGGGTTCAACTTTGACCTACGCTACGCTTAGGCTACGGTAACTGCTTACAATTAGGCCGTACGTTTGTTTGCCATCTTATCATCACTGAAACACATCCATTGCTGAACATAGGTCTCCCCCAAAGATCGCCACAACGACCGGTCCTGTGCTGCCCGCATCCAGCGGCTTCCCGCAATCTTTACCAGGTCGTCGGTCCACCTTGTGGCGGGTCTACCCTCACTGCGTCTTTCGGTACACGACGGCCACTCGAGAACTCTTTGGCTCCATCGGCCATCCGTTCTACGAGCTACGTGGCCCGCCTAAGTAACCACTTAAGTCTAGCTATTCTTAGGGTTATGTCGCTGGCTTTGGTATTCCCGCTGACCTCCTCATTTCTGATTCGATCACGCATTGAAACTCCGAGTATAGCCCTCCATCTTTGTTTGTCATTTTAGTCGTATAAAAAATTAATAGAATTGTTTGTTGTTATCAAAAGAAGGGACTGAAGAAGCTAGGTGGTAGGACACAAGAAATACGCCCGACTGGATAATGACTACCATACACCAGATGTAACACCCTTCATAGTGGCTAGCTTAGGAGTGTCACTGTCCGAGATCAACTGGTGTGTATCCAGTATCAAGCAGGGTATTTATATAAACTCAGCAATATACTTTCACCCTACAAAAGATCGCAGCCAAATGACCTAGTGTTGTGTTCCTACGGTGAGTAAGATTTCCAGAGCTCCTTGGGGAAGAGTGGGTTCACAGAGATGTAGGGCACAGAGAAATTTTTTTGGAGATTTTTTTGGAGAGAGCCCAACTCATGGAATACCTTAACCCTACAGAAGATCGCAGACAAATAACCTTGTGATGTGTTTCTATGGTGAGTAGGGTTACCAGCGCTCTTTGGGAAGAGGGGTTCAAGGTCGGCAACGCCTAGTGATCTATGGTATTAGAAGCGTCCATAGGCTACGGTAGCCGCTTACCATCTGGCGGTAAAAATGTGGTGATAAATCCATCATAGAGATTCTTCTTTGGTTTGTCGTGTTTCGGGTTCAGCCAGAGTAATATGGAAATGCCGAGAAGCTCACAAGCCGGCATAACAGCGATGGCTGTATATGGATTTGGATCACTCGGTGGACGCCATCGCTTTTGAATTGTACTGCGCTTACCATTAGGCACAATGCTATCACTTTGCCATACTACTATATAAAATAATAGCTATGCCCCGCGGTTTCATCCGCGTATAATTTAAAAGAAATCACTGATTGATGACTTATAATACATCAGTATAGACAATATTTTTATCGAGCGACCAGGGTTATGTGTCACAACTCACACGGCTCGTTCGTGCCACTATACCTATAGTTATAGACCCGAGCCGAGTGTTGAATTATTTTAATTTTACATTATGTTCCAAACTATTCATCCAAATAACATGCTATAAAGGGCAAACTTTATCTACATAAAACTGTCTTGATTATGAATTAACTTTCGTTCGTTAATATGCCATGCCTAATAATAGCTCTTTACCTTTGAAATTGCCGTTTTATATAGAAAAAATCGATAATTTTTTTTTTTAATTGAATGTCCTCGTATATATTTCATTAGTCAAAGTATTGACCATTATTGTCGATGCACGTTTGTCATAATGGAATGTCATGTTTAATGGAAGGTCACTGATGCCTCTGCTTTAGAATTCCTGGAGACGGGAATCGATGAACTCTTTAAAGGCGTTTTTAACCACCTCATCGTATAGAAATTTATCTCCTGCGACAAACTATCCAAACTCGAAAAAAAAATTGAAAATTAGTGTAAGTAAAGCCTGGTGAGAATGTTGGGTGACGTATCGTGCGTTGACTTACAGTACCTGGTCTATACAATACACGTCGTTGATATTGCGTGCCGTCTGTGCTGCATTGGTGCCACGACGGAACTCGTATTCGATGTACTGCGAGTTTTGATTTTTCCATGGTCTCAGAAACAGCGTTTGACAATATAAGATCGTTACGTTAAACTTACTAATTAAAGCGATTAATTCCCATTATAGCTTACAAAAACGAGAACAAGCGAATATTATCACAGCATATAAGATGATTAATAAATCAATCCGAATCAATATTATCTTTTTCCCGTCTCATTATCAGCTGGTTACTTTCGAAGCGGTTTTCTCTCGCGAACGGCCGCGGCCGCGTGTTTTAGATGACTCGGTTTACTTGTTGACCGCTTTTTATACTTCCTCAATTTCATATTACACGTTATTAACGTTTGCTTGTGAATTTTCACCTAGAAATTACTGTTTGTTGGTGTTGTAGAAAGTACAGTAAGATCATTAATTTCCCTGACTCACAAATCGTAACGGTTGAATGATTAAACCAGTGTGGCTTTAAAGCATATATCGACAGCTTTTTTATTAATTCACAAAAGTGTATACAATTGGTTAGTGGTAGGAAAATATTATTACAAACTTTGGCCGCTCAAGAATTGCCCTTATTCTACCATGGTATAGTGAGAAAAATCTGTCCAATACGAGTGAATAATGTAGTCATGAAAAAAATGTATTTCACATTCAGAAATATAATTTTCGACGTAAGCAGCTAAAGAAGGCAGATGTGTAAGCGTCATGTTTTGTTCAAAAGTTGAGGTTAAAATTAGTATAAAAAGCTTTACATATAAAAAAGACATTACTATAATAAACATATATAGCTCATGAATTTGTTGTCTTAGAAAAGGATTAAAATGATCACATTCCAATAAAACGTATAATTAAATTAAATATACTTAATCAATAATTTCTCTCTTTCACAGAACCAAAAAAACTCTTCGGTGGATACAGGATAACACCATCACACTGCAAAGCGAGCAGAGCTGCCAAATACAATAAAGGGAACACAATATGCATGTTCAACCACGAATGTATACAAAGGGGCGGTGAAGTAGTCGGGGCTTGTATGGACGGTTTTCTATTCGGGGCTTGCTGTCAACTCAAATCTGACAGTCAATCTCATTTACCAAAAGGTCCTGGAGTTGTCATGACAAGCTACTTAGACTACCCAGATGCAGACACAACAGACGATTATGATGTAGAACAAATCAATGCATGGCATAACAGCTTCAGACCTGTAGTTACTCCAGGTTATAAACCATCTGATAAAACTACTACAGAAGAATCGATAAGCGAAGTTACTGAACGAGAAGAAATTGTATCAGAAGGTCTTAGTCAAATTACAAATACATTATTAAGTACTCCTCCGAAGGAGAGCAGCTTTTTTTATACTCATTCTAAACCAGACTATACGCATAGTACAATGGACCACGGAGGTGCGGAAACAATTTTAGTCCACACAAATGGATCTATAGTCGATACAATAGTACGACCGTCAGATTTCAACGTCCACATATCTTCAATGCAGACTAAACCTACAATACCACCCAGCACTAGTTCATCGCCACCACCGAAAACGAGTTCGACCCATCGCCCGGTTTTCAATAAACCAATATTCAAACCAAAACCAATAAAGAGTACTACTGAGAACTACGTCATGGTTGCAACGATTACGAGGGAGACCCCAAAACCTGAATTATCCTCAATTAATAGTATAATACAGATGCTAAATGACTCTTCTCCAAGTATCAATGTAAATTCGTCAGATTCTTTAGACAACTTAGAAACTAAATCTTCTCCTTCATCATCAGTGTATACGTCTCCTGTAACTCTTAGTACGAACTATTATTCTACAGGACATTATGTTACTATGAATCCATCTACATCCTACAGCAATACGTTATATTCTTCAAGTACTTCATCTTCAAAGCCATTTACAAACAAAAAGCCATCATATGGCTACACAACACCTAATAGTATCCCACACGGGGACAAGCCTACTTCAAGACCGTTCTTATCATCGCCTCCATCAACTCAAACGACAAGTCAAGAAATAGATGCTTTCAACAGTTACCCAACAAATCCCAACGATTTTGGAGATAAAGTCACAACATTCACTTACGTTAGTTCAACATCCACCACCAAACCAACAACAACTACCAGAAGAGCTCCATCTACCAGCTACGTGACAGGTGCTCAGCCTTCCTTAAGACCGGTAACAGCACCGACAGCAATCCCAAACTACGAATTAGCTCCGGACACTTTCTCGAGTGTTACCCCGACTGTAATTGTCCTGGGCGGTTTCCCAAGTACAAAACCAGAGTCAGAAGAAAAGGATCCACAGTTCGTAGAGATTTCTCAGGAGCCTTTCAAGAAACCCATCAGTCAAATAACAGTTAACAACCATATATCTTCCACAAATAATATTTACATGGGCAAACCACCATCAAGTTACGAAAGACCTGTCTCACCGACGATCGTAATAACGCCAAAACCGGCACCAACTACCACTCCTTATCCGATCAAAGCTTCTACAAGACCAATTCCTATCACAACAACTGTCTTCGACACGGAATTCTACTCACCTTCAACTTCCAAAACAGAAATGCAAACATCTCCTGATGATTCGATTAACTTCCCACCTGTAAGGAATCCATTGTTGAACGCGACTGGTTCAAATCCAGGATTATATAGCACAAGCGTGGCCATAACTGACAATAAGCTAGATATACTCCATGATATAGAATTTACTACACCAACGTGGCAGGAAGATGAGGGTCTTAAAGACAAAATGAGTTTGTTTGTCAACAAAATCGTCGGCAGTCTCCAAGGAACATTCCAGGAGTTGCACGATATTGTAATTTTGAATAAAAAATCGAACTTGACCTCGACGACGACGCAGAAACCGAAAAAGACTGTCGCGACGACAAAAAGACCTTTGACCACGACGAAAAAGCCCGTACGAGTTACGTCGAAAAGACCGCCAGTGAAGACAACAAAGAGACCAACTAAAGTCACGACAGCGGCGAGGAGGACAACAACAACTACAACGACGAAAAGGCCGGTGAGTAACCGCTTCAAAATAAGTAAAGCTTAATTCAATAGAATATGTATTTAAATTAAATTATATTATTAATAGCAGAGTACACTTATATAAACTTAGCCATAAAATGTTTATTTATTTTTTAAACTAATAATGTCTAATATATTACATGGGTAATATTTGTATTTTCTTGTTTATAATACCTAAATTATTATGTATAGATCACATAATAAAATTTAAGGTATTTTTTCATTATTATAGGTTCTAATGTAGGTTATTTTTTATGGGATTGTTGATTTTATGCCTTATTGTTGTGAAAATATGTTGACTAACATTTATAGTAACGACTTTAAAATTATTTTTATCATTTTTTTTGTATTAATTAGTTAAAAGTTGATATTTATTCCAAGATTATTTACATGTACTTTTCCGCCTATGTTAATTCTTCCTAATTGTTATTCAATTACTTAATGTTTAATGTCTGTTCAGTTAATTTAATTAGAATATTTAAATAAAGATTCCAATTGAAACTGAAATATCGTTTTTACTTTTAAATAAACCTTTAACAATTTCTTTTAAACCCGATATTAAATACACATGTATTTATGATTAAAGAGCTAATACGGTTAGAAAATTTAATTTAACAATAAATTAAATCTAAATAAAATTTTAATCATTTAATAATTTAATAAAACAATTTGTATTATTTACTTCAGTATACAAATTAAAGAGGCCTTTGGAATAATTAGCGAATCCATATTATACACAGCTGTCGATAAAGGAGATTTAAAAAAAAAAAAAAATAATAGATTTTATTGAAAGATACACTCTAATACACACATAAGGAAGGTTTTATAAATTATTATAGTATAAAATTAAAAATTACAATAGCAAAAAATATCAATAAAGTTTATTTTGAATAGTAAAATTATTCCAAATATTATTATAATCAATTGATAGGTTAATACTAGTACTGTCTAGATATATATTTATTGAATCAAAAACATCAAAGAATGAGATTTATTGTGATATTAAGTACATTTTAAATATATAACAATACTCGGAATAAATTTATCTAAAGAACGCCAATCAAATTCCAAAATAGGTATGTAGCATTGCTTTAAATTATATTTGTTCTATTTTAAAATGTAATAAAAACAAGCTCACGACATTTTCAGGTGACAACAACAACAACAAAGAAACCTAAACCGACAAAAAAAATCACGACAACACAAGCACCGACGTCAACGACAGAGCTCGATGAAGAGGTTACAACGGAAAATTACATAGAACAAAATATAGATTATAATGATAAAAATTGTAAGTAATCATGTAATTGTTAATTAGTTATACTTCTTTTGGCTTGTTTAATAGAGGGTAAAATTAAGGGCTGCGCCATCAATTGTTGCAATTGTTGACCATGATAAAGACAAGATCAATGATAATTTTTTTTTTTAGTTTTATAGATTTTTGCTTAGTGGCCTCTATCTTACCTCGTGTTAAGTGACTATGTGGTCCAAGATGTTTAGACCGAATGATAGGGAATTAGTGAGATCGCACCCTCGGAACTAGTTGCCTTACTTTCGCGGCTGAGTGCCTTAAGCGCTCATCCGCAAGCCCGGTGAAGCTGTAAAAGCCGCAAAGGCTCCAGGGCTCCTAAGGCTAACAGTATAGTAAGTTCAAAAAAAAAATCTTTTTTTTTTTGTCAAAAAAACCGTACTATTTTTGGAATACCTACTTCATCAGAAGATCGTACAATTACAGTGTGTGGTGTCCGACCTTTGGCGAAAACCGGGCGTATAGTTGGAGGAAAGAATGCTCGCTTCGGTGAATGGCCATGGCAAGTACTTGTCAGGGAGTCCACATGGCTTGGTCTTTTTACAAAGAATAAGTGTGGGGGAGTACTTATCACTAACCGATTTGTCACAACAGCTGCTCATTGTCAACCAGGGTAAGTTATTGGAATAAGAACTTAAAAATAAATTTAAAATGTTTCTAATTTTTGACAATCTGACCGAAGATAGTTTCAAGGTAAGTGCCATATTTCCCTTACTCCCACCTCGGCCAATGCAAAAGAACAGTGCCGCCATCTGTTGTTTTAAACAATATAAAAACTAATATCTTGAGTCGCGTGCGGTGGCGCTAGTCATCAACCGGTGTAACACGGTTTCGCGAGCGTTTTGCTGTGCTCCGGGCAAATTAATTAAGAAGTTATCATCCAAAGTGTAATTCAGTGATTGTACTGTGGTGAACTTTGAAACAGCCGGAAACTGTAACTTATTCGAAGGTACGAGGCGAAGGTCAAAGGCCGAGGTAAGTTCATAACCAAACCTTTCCTATCCGTTTCTCCCAAGTGGACCTAGTCTAGGGTTCAGAGTAATACCTAAATACATTGGTCAAGGGCTTACGGGCAATCAAAGCAACCGTTCAAGTCACACCAGTAAGCATAGAATGAAAGAACTTGGATCTTTTAGAGCTGGGAGATTTTGTGCTAGCCCCATAGTATACCTACTATTTACGTATTGGAAATCTGACCCAGGGGGTAGGTGGCAAAGTGTAAGACAACACAATTGTGTTCGATCGAATTGCAACCACCATACACGCTTAGGCCCGGATTTTTTTGGATTATATTGTGCTTTTCATCAAATACAGTGCCGGCACAAAACCACACAATTATTGATCTCTTCAGGCAGCACATACAGCTAATTTGAACCACTTACTGGCCACAGGTCCTCGCTACATCTTACAGGGGAAGTGCATTTCGTTTCCATAAACTTGGTATCCAATCCAGAACTCTTCACACAATTATTGGTTCTACTGCACACTATGTGGTCAGTCCACTACACCTTCAGCAAGCTAATTCTTTGCAATATGTCGATAACCTTAGTTTTTTTTTATTTGACTGATTACATTAATTCTAAGCCATTCTTTCAAAGAAACTCCTTTATAATTTACATGGCTTGTTTAGGTGACCTTTACAATATCTTTTGTCATAATTAAGATAAAAACCATTTTCAGTTTCCTAGCTTCCCTGGTAGCGGTCTTCGGTGAGAATGACATATCAGGAGACAAGGAACCACTAAATCCCGTTTCTAGGAACGTACGGCGTGTTATCGTACATCGACAATACGATGCAGCGACGTTCGAGAATGATCTAGCGTTGTTGGAACTCGACTCTCCAATTAAATATGACGCACATATTGGTGAGAAAAATATTTATTTTGGTGATGTGATATCTCTTATAAAATTTGTATGTTCTACGCTATATACAGAGGAAGTATAGTAAGTAGAGAGAGTAAGAGGAGGTAGTAGAGTAAGTATGAAAATTGAACTAGTCAGAGAGAAGTAGAGGGGTAATAGTTAAGCGTGGCATGGGCATGTGATGAGGAGGGATGAAATTCATATAACTAGAAGAGTATTAAGTATGAAGGTGGACGGCTATAGGAATAGAAGAAGTCCGAAGAAGTTGTGGACAGATTGTGTGAGGAATGATATATGTATAAAAGGGATGAATACTAAGCTGATAGTTGAAGAGAATGGGAGAAGTAAACATGTTGTGCCGACTCTACTTTTGTAGAATAAGTATAAGAAGAAGAATATTAATAAGTAAAGTTGTGAGCCCTCCTAAGTAGAGTAAAGACAGCTAAAGTAATTAAATTAATATAGCTAACATTTCTAAATTGATAATAGATCAACCAATGCCATTATTGGAATCGATGGACCCGCAACTGTAGACTACAAATTTTATTGTTTCAATGACTTTGTTCCAGTGCCTATTTGCATGCCGCCGGAGCAAGCTGATTTCACCGGTCGTGTGGCGACCGTCACTGGCTGGGGACGACTCAAGTACGGTGGTGGTGTTCCAGCTGTTCTTCAAGAAGTACAGGTGAGATTTATTATTATGTCACAAATAAATTATTATTTATGTTAATCCTCAGGTGATATTTGTGGAAACGTTATTATCCTAATCCTAATAATATATATAATGTTATAAATGCGAAAGTAACTTTGTTACTCAATCACGCAAATACGGCTGAACGGATTTGAATGAAATTTGGTACACACATAGTTTATAACCTGGATTAGCACACAGGACACTTTTTATCTCAGTAAAGACCCAATTTTGAAGTACACGCAGACGAATTCGCGGGCAAAAGCTAGTAATATTATAAATGCGAAAACAAGTTTGTTTGTTACTCAATTATGGAAAAACGGCTGAACGAATTTGGATGAAATTTGGCACACAGATAGTTTATAACCTGGATTAACACATAGGATACTTTTTAAACCCGGTAACAAAAAAAATTGTAGTTCACGCGAGCGGAGCCGCGGGCACAGCTAGTAGGTTTATAAATATAACGTAGGACTTAAATTTAAATACAATTCGACACTAAAATACGCATTATTAGCTCATTCGTGCAAATCTTTCGCACGAATATATTTTCATTAAAAAGACAGATTGTATATTTTTAACACGCTTTTGAATAATAATTTTTGATGAAGAATTAGAAGATATGGCGTTACCTTAAAAAGACCTTTGTGAAATAATATATAGAGATACTGATGATATTTTCAGGTACCAGTTATAGAAAACAGTGCTTGTCAAGAGATGTTCCAAACAGCTGGGCATTCTAAAAAGATTTTACCTTCGTTTATATGCGCTGGATATGCCAACGGACAGAAAGATTCCTGCGAAGTAAGTTTAGTTTTGATTTTATACGATGGTTTCTGTGGTTATAGCAAGCTATGTCAAGTCAGATAAGCATATATTGAAGGATAAAGTGTGAGCAAATAAAGGTGCTTTAAACTATAATTTTTATAGGAATACTTTTCGAGTGACTTTAAATCAGCTTTCTTAAGAAACCCTACTCACCGCAGTAACACAACACTAGGTTATTTGGCTGCGATATTCTGTAGGGTGGAGGTATTTCAACAGTCGCACTGTCCCAAGTAGAGGGAAAAATCTACAAAGAAATTTCATTTTTCCTAGGGCTCTATTTACTGTTTACTGAATGGTAAATTAATGAATTTCCAGGGCGACAGCGGAGGACCTTTAGTTCTTCAAAGGGACGATGGACGTTGGCAGCTTGTGGGTACAGTCTCCCACGGGATTAAATGTGCAGCGCCATTCCTACCAGGGGTCTACATGAGGACCACTTTCTACAAGCCATGGTTTAGGAGTATAACTGGTATAAAAGGCTAAAAAATATCCATATGGACACCGTTTGTTTTTACTAAAATCTACTTGATCTAAAACTATGCCGTGAAACTTAATTTGATCGTCGAATTTTCAAATAAAATCACAAAGTACACTATCTTTTTTATCTCAGAATATAATTTTTCAATTACGTTTTTTTTGTGGCACCGCCATATTTCTGTCAATTCTACATCGACATTAACGATGCAAACATAAATTTAAAGCGTATGTGCTCCGCATTTAAAAAAATCGACAAATAATTTAAAATAAATGTTTCCGTTAAAAAAATAGGAATATCAAGCCATCCATTTGTTAATTTAACTAACACGTGGGAGGCGCCATCTATTAACAATTCGTTAAACTAAAATGACAACTGTTAGTTTGTTTACATTCTATAAAGTGCGAATTATTCTCACGAGTCTGCTAGTATTTTGAAATAGTTTTCTTTATTTAATTGGCATTCATGTTTTCAAGTGTTTTTATTTCAATCAAATGCAATATTTCTAATATATCGAGATATCTAAATATTTATTATTACCTCGAATAGTATTTATATGTATATTTTCATTACTTATACTGTTAAATAAGAATGTTAATCTTTATGAAAATGCTTCTGTTGTCGAACCTGGAGCTTTGATTTGGAAAATATTGTGTTCATTGATATTTCTATATTATATTGATATGACTTCAAACTGTCGGTAGATTGTGAACGGGCACTTATCATTTTGAACTCTTGAGGTTATGTCTATTAATATTATAAGCTAAATCATAATACTAAGACTAAAATGTGAGTTTTCAACGGCCAATTTGTTTGTGGCACTCGCTGGCTGCTAGCGCGGCCCGCTACCAGCTACCCGCTACCCGCTACCCGGTACCCGGTACCCGCTACCCGTAACCCGCTACCAGCTACCCGTAACCCGCAACCCGCTACTCGCGGCTTCGCTCACTCGACTCGTGCGTTATCATCGCGGTCACAGGCTCATCTAACCTAACCAATCCAGTTAGTTTATAAACAAACGAAAATTTAACCGTTACATTGCAAAATTTACTTGACTTACTAAGCTTGTAAAAATATGGTATGAGGTACAACATCTATTTATGATCATTATGTTTTTCTCCAAGGGTAGATAGAGTATATTAAAATCTTAAATATTACGATTTCTTATTTAAATACATAAATAATTAAATGCTTTTTTACATTAACACGATGCACAACTCTTTCTAAGAATGTTAACAGATTTCAAAATTATTTTATATTTGAGATATTTTTACATTGTTAAGTCTCTTCTTTACCGAAACTTTTTTTAATATTTCTTAATCCTGCAAAATATAAGCTTAGAAATCTCATTTTGTATACTGTGTATTTATGTTTAACGAGAGCTCTCTAAGTGTTTGAATGACCTTAGTATATCTAGCTTAAGATATCTAAGATAGCTATAAAAGAAAAATTGGAAAGAAAGTGGATGCGTGTATCTGTGTACGCGCGTTAAAATAGTGCGCGTTAAAATTTGAATAGTGACACTCTTTATTATGCTATAAAACTGAGTGTGCCTATCTTCACCACGATAAAACAACTATTCTTAGCAAGCAACTTCATAGTGTAGACTTTTAGTTACATTGCGCATGCGCGCCATAAACATTCTCATTCATACTTAATATTTTAAACCAGTAACTATAGTTAATACTGTCATTGGATTGATCTTGTTTAGTTTATATTTAAAAGGATACTTACCTTCCATACAATGCAACCTCACCATTGTATAAATTAAAGTTAAAAAAGTCTTTACATATACCGGTAATATGAAAATATTTTAGTATATTGTAATTTAAAAAAATGTAAGTATATTTATGTTGTAAATTATAATTCATTTATTTATTGTTATTTAAATCTTAGATTTTAAGACTGATAAAATATAGAAATATATTAGGAATATAAGATATTGTATGGGATGTAATACTCCAGAATTTATAAACATATGGTGTGGGTACTGCGTTTTTACGTGTACCAAAATATTAAATGCTAATAAAATAAAAATGTCATTGTACATCTTCATGAAAGTAATTTGAGAACTATTAATTTTGTTAATACTGCTAACTTATGACGTCATAAGATATTACATACGCGTTGCACCGAACATCGTTTCGCAAACCTAACCTTACCTAACTCTGTATTTATTCCATGTGAATTGATCTTCCTTCGCCAATGAAAGTAACATTATCCTAAAAATTTATAAATTTTATTGTATTATCTACAAAGTAAATTTAAAATCCCCCGACATAAATAACTTATTAATTGAAACCATTCCAATTAGCCCAAATTCCAATGATTACTTGAATCTTTTAATGAAGCACAAAAAATTATAAAACTTTTTAGTTTTAACATCTCGTTACCAAGCCCAATCTATTTGACTTGTCAAAACAAATCATATGAGTCCAAACTCGAGGGGTTTACTAGTAACCACTGAAGTGTTCCACTATTCACCTCCTGGCTCCATCATCAGATCAGCTCCAAGATACCAAATTATAGTGTTGTCATCCGAACTACATATGCATACAAAGTTTCATTTCGATACAACAATTAGAAGTGGGTTAAAATTGACTTCTAAGATTTTATCACATTGTTTGTTAGTTACAAGTGAAGCTAAAATAAGCGTGTTAAAAAAATGAAAGAATAAATAGTTCATCCGTTTGTGAGCTACGAAACTTATAATAACCCTGTCATTGTGTCGGGGATTAAAAATGAGCTTGTTGTTTTGTATTATTTCTCAAATAGCATTTATTAATTGTTAAAATTATGTTACGCTCAATTGAATACGAAATAAATATCGATCGATGTATTGTTGAACAAGACAGTTTTGCATTTATTAAACGTTTTAAGTAATACTCGAATGATTTTATTATTTCTACACATAACCTTATAAATCTCTTTAGAGAATTCTCTTAAGTAATACTCAAAGTATTTTATCATTCCTACACATATGTAATCTTATAAATCTCTTTTGAGATTTCTCTCTACTTGGGGCTGTCCACTGGTTGAATACCTCCACCCCACAGAAGATCGCAGCCAAATAAATCGTTGTTGTGTTCCTGCAGTCCTTAGGGTTTTTTTATAGTTATAAGTTTTTGGCGTATCGGCCACAATCTCACCTGGTGTTAAATGACGATGTGGCCCAAGATGATAACACGCTAAACATAGTGGAAGACAAGTGCAGCTGCCGGAACACACCTATTGGTGCTTGGCGACAGATTTTCAACTCGAGGGTGTTAGCTAGCCAGCCGGGCATTAGACAATGCCCTACCATCATGCTATGTGTCGCGTGGACAATTAAATAGGTATAATTTCCGAAATAAATAGTTAAAGAATGAAATGCAAAATAGATATATATATATGTGTATTCCGAAGGCATTTGATATTTAGGTGAAATATAAAATACAGAGTACCTTTTTATAATCTAATAATTTTAGTAAACCTTCACTAGAAAGATAATCCACGTATATGTATCTACCCGGACCAGGGCTGCTTGTAAAATCCTTCTTGAGATGCTTGTGTGTATAAGAATTTGGCAAACAAGCATCAGATATCCATTCCGTTCCATTACTATAGCTGCATCGCCAAGCCAACATGTATGAAAGCGACCGCCAGGTCTTCTTTTAGTTTAATATCTCTTGCAATAACAAAATAACTTTCATTACGATTTCCAGATCGGTAAATGTGACTCCAAATAATAAAGTAGAATTAGATATATAAATAAACTTGTAAACATCTTGTAAAATAATGTACGTGTTAGGCCACAGACGTCTGATTCTCCTATATACAAATGTACTCTGTGGTCTGATCGGTAAATCATAATGATTCAACCGTCATTTCAGTTATTTTTAAATTTTGAATTCAAAAGGTTTCTTTTAGCCAATAAATACAATCGTTGTATACGGCCTTCTTATTTATATAAATATGAACGTAAAAGAACTTACTTAAAACTTAGTCTTACAATATATTAGTAATATAATAAAAGATAAGATAAGATGTAATATAATAAAGATAAGATGCCTTCGGAAAGGACCGCAAACACAATAAATGAAGTAATGAGAAATCAACTAAGTTAGAATAAATATATATAATTAAAAGATAAAAATGATTGATAAAACACTTCCACATATTCCACTTCCACAAAAAAACATATGGTTTCCTCACGATGTTTTGTTTCACTGAAAGCTCAGGTTCATTGCAGCGATTCGAACTCACGTCAATCGACACGAAGTCGTACACGCTACCACCGAGCCATCATTGCTTCAAGAGCTTCGTGAGGGAAAGTGTTTAATGTCGACGACGCGCTATTGATACCTCTGTTACAAGCGTCCATATGTTACGCTAAAGTTTGTTTACCCCTTTGTTTGTATAAAACAAGCTAACCTCAAGTTAAATTGCTGCAAGTTACAAAATTATTTACCCTAAATAATCACGTGGTGGTTATCGCATGATAAGATTTACCCTAAAAATGGGATAAAATAGACAAAACTATAAAATTCTTCATTCATTTTAGCCCCTAAAAAGGCACAAAGTTTTTTTAGATACCAGAGAGTGTTAGGTTCTATAATAAAATCCCTAAATACATTGCCGATTTTCCGGATAATAAATTCAAGAACCATGTAAATCAGGTTTTACTATCAAAAGGTTATTTAAAAAAATCAAATCATAATCATAAAATACTTCATTCTGTTTAGGCCCCAAGAAGTGGCGAACGTCAAAACACTACTACCGGTTCGGAAAACATCCCAGTCCCAAAACCGGCAAGAAACTCGATCAGGCTAATATTTTTTTCCAACTGTACAGATAATCTTTATAGATATGTAATACAATCATTACAAATAATAACTTAATGGATGCCTGGCTGACGTCACATCATTCACGTAATAATCCACCACATAATAACTTTTTGACAGTATACCCTGCTTGTATTGCTCATTGAAATTATTGTCCGGCAAATCTGTAATGCGCTTCGGGGTATATATTAAGGAGGAACATTACGTGAATGACGATGCTTAGAAATGACTCCATTTTGTAAACATTATGTACGTAATTCAAAAGAAGATATAGATAAGATCGAGTTCCTTACCAGCTCTTCTTAATGACTGTGATCTTTTCCGAACCAGTTCTATTGTTTTGACGTTCATAAGTGCTTACTTCGATCCTAAAATGTAAAAGTATTTTTCTTTTTGAAAACGTAGTTATTAAAAGGTCAATATCTATCAATAACGCTCAAGAGTTTGTTTGTTTGAACGCGCTAATCTCGAGAACTATTGGTTAGATTTAAAAAACTCGTTTTGCATATCATAGCTTATTTATTGAGGAAGGTTATAGGTTAAATAATATCACGCGACGACTCTAAGAAGCGGAACAGTTACGATGAACATCTAACGATCTGGCAAGCTGTAGGCAAATACTGGAATTGAGAACGGTGCGGTTGAGATGTGGTCGAGTAATGGAGACAGGTATTTCTGGGCCAAAATATATTACTTGATGTATGATTTATAAAATCAATTATATTTTTGTGTCTATTTATAAATGTAAAATATCATCACAATTTACAATCTAGAAAATTAGAAAAGTAATAAGTTAATGAATAAGTAAAGATAATCGATATTCGATAGATGTCTATCAAACAATAAAAAATAGAACAAAGCCAATTACCAAATAATTAATTTAGTAAAAAAAAATTAATTAGAATTAACAGAGTTAAGTTCTAAAAAATATAATATCTATATAGACACGTAATAAAAATAAATCTTAAAATCGTTACATGTTTATAAATCGATTCAATATCGATTCTTTCTATCGGCACTGTATTTTTAGTCTGTGCTCAGTGCTAACATAATATGATAGCTCCGAGGAGCTTTTGGCGGGATCTCAAGCTGACACGTGGGTTTTTATCTTTTATTCACAAAATTTGTGTTATTTGACCCTATATTGTGTAATACAGGTGGGTCACACATAATAAAGTTTAGTTATTGTACACAAGTGAAGTGAATTGGAAATAATAACATGGATCATGAATTCTGAGATGCCATAAAAACATCCTAGAAAGTTCTAACAAGGGAGCCACCATCTTGTTAGGATACACAAATCGTCATAACACTGGAAACTATATATACTTACTCGATGATGGCAGTAATGGTCTGAATTCAATAAAGAGGACCGATTGCCAGGTTAGGAAGAAGAAGATATTGAATCCGAAGTTCAATAGATACTCTTGTGCAGATATGGACCGCTCAGTTTGTATTGTTATTTTTAATACCTTTACCTATTTGTAGGATTTGTGATTTTTAAAACCCTCCCACTTTAAAAATATAATAAGCATAACAAAAAAGAAGTCAATCCGTACTTCTAAACTAGTTTGTTTAATTGTAGTTCATGACTTCACTTTTACAAAATATCTGAATACTTTGCTCTCAGATTGATAAAATCCACCGAATTTTCGGTGATTTTTTATTAATGTATTAGCTATTAATTGACACCATTTTCATATTTTAACATCGCTAACTATCGCTATTAGCGATGTTAAAATATGAAAATGGTGTCAATTAATAGCTAATACATTAATAAAAAATCACCGAAAATTCGGTGGATTTTATCAATCTGAGGCCTGTATACAAATACAGGCCCAAGATTGTATGAAAGAGTACTATCCGTCTCCCTTAACACAGAGGAAACCGTGGGGCACAGCTAGTGTGAAAATGTAGACGAATATTTTTTATTTTCTAATAATGGCTTTTCAGGTTATTTTGTTACACATACAGTACTAGCTGTGCCCGCGGCTCCGCTCGCGTGGACTACAGAACGCCGTCGGAGGAGCGCACGCGCGAATCGTGCTGCCCGCGTTCCCACCCACGGCGCGGCGGTCGCCCTCTGCTTATTTTAAAGACAAAAATGGTTATTGTGGTTGATCCTTAGAAGCTAGATATATGCTCAATACTTTGATATAACATAAACGGACAGATAGAGAGACGTTGAGCTTTATAATTTGTATGTGTGTCTATGTAGTTAATAAAATAAAACAAAATTCGTCTTGCAATAACTAACATATCTTTATTGAGATAAAATAAGCTAAATTTTTAATAACAAGCGTACATATAATAATGTGGTTATATGTTTTTTTGAACAATTTTCTAGCATCAGCAGTTGTTTAAACATTTAATACAGTTTTTCACTCTTTTTTTTTAATGTAAAATTATTAATCTTAATACTCTTACTACATTTATAATATATATATATATATTTTACATTTTTATTGCTACAGCACAGCAGTATCTTTTTGAGTATGTAATAACCCTAAAATCTATTCTATAATAATTTTGAAAATTTTAAAAACTATTAACATATTTAAGGTACTAAAGGTATTACTATAAGTTGAATTTTATATTAAAAGCAAAATAAAATCAAGCCTCATAAATAACGGATAAAGAGTTCCGAACAATTACATAAAATACATGTATGAATATAGTATTATTATTACTATGTACCTACTTTTTTAATGATAAAAGCTAAAGTAACGTCGAAGCAAAAAGTATTGTGCATAACTTAACTAAGTAAATTTATCATAAGCTAAAAACTTAATCAAGACCAGGGGTTCTCAAAGTGTGCACCGCGTGCTATAAGGGCATCGTGGAAAGTAAACAGAGGCGCCGCAAGTAGCGCGTAGCTAGAATTTTGGACAGGGGAAAACTAATGCAAAATTTATTTTTAATACTTATTTGACAACACGACTCGGATGGTAACTATCGTAGAGTGTAAAAACAACGGCCACTGTCGGTGGTAGGTTCCATCGATAAACTCGACAAAGTCACAGGCATTTCACTACGTCACGTTTGAAGGACCCAATAACAAAAGTTCAATTTTCAAAAGGAGTGAAAACGTTGACTGGTGGACTATCTCTCATCCGCAAGGTTAACAATACCTTGCTAAAGGGGGTGGGGGAGCAACCGCTAGCCCCCTCCCCTACCTCGCTAAGCCCATGGACGCAAGGCTTCGTTTAGTATCAGAAAAATAGAATCTGGTACAAATAAACAATCTAATATCTACTACTTAAATGAACTTAGATTGTATGCTTTCACTAAAAAGTTGTTTTCGTCTTTGTGCCTGATAGTGTCATTACCATAGCTGCAAATAGGTATTTTTGTATATGCCTACGTAAAACACAACCACTTCAATTTTACGATTTTAATAATTTGTTACGAATATATTTAAAGTACAGATATAAATAATTTGTAATTTCTTTAATTCGAGAATGAAAACATTATTATCATTCCGGGAGTTTAGAGAGATTTTTTTCATCGTAGCACCGTCAAGAAGGTATTGTACCTGATGGCGTTAAACCAATTATTTATAGTAACTGTGAATTTAGTTCTATTTATGTTCAATCACTTATTCCTTAATTCAGTTATTGTAGTTATAGTTATTAATATTTGTAGTGATACTTGTTTTTTACACGGTACCAGAGCCATAAGACGTCATTGACGCTAGATGCAGAGATAATGTGACCAAGTATAGTACACACAAAATTTTAACTAGCGTGCCGCGCTTTGTCAAAATACTAAGCATGTAAGAGCGCCGTAAACAGAAAGAGTTTGAGAACCCTTGATTTTATTTGCATAAGTGAATACAAATTGTATTTTTTTATACACATTTCTAAAATTGTAACTACGGGCTTAATCACGATCATATATTTTTTTATATTGCTTTATTATGAATATATTTTATAGCAGGTTTTTTTTTGGCAAAAGCACTTTCGAGTTACATGATAAACTACGAGTAGTTACAGTGATAATTGTTTAAGACTAAATTCAAAGTTACTTTGAAATTTTTCCTTTGTAATGAAGACATTTGTTACATATAGCGTCCGCTTTATTCTTGATAGATTGTGTAGATATAGCTCTCTCAGATTCAGGCTTAGGATCCTCGCTCTCAAACGGGCCTTCACTAAATTGTTGTATCAATTTCTTTATGTAACTTCCTGGTCCTCTGATAGTTAGTTTTGTATTAGAATCATTTGTTTTATCAACTCTTTCGTCAACATTATATCCACTCAACATTGTTAAGCCCTCTTCAAAATTTTCTAATCCTTGTGGAGTTTTATCACCAATTTTAAATTTATCTTCTTTATCAAACAAATGGACTGATTTTTTATTCTCGTTAACATCTTCAACTAAGTTTTTTGAACCGGTTGGAGTGATGATAATTTCGTTGTTCGTCATATCGATTGTAATTTTCGCATCATCGAATTTAAGTCCGGTTAGAGAGACATCGACTGATTTAGATCTGTAAGGACGACTTGAAGCTGGCAGCTGTAACTGATTAGTATCGAATAGATCTTGTTTGACTGTACTCGAAGATGTAACTGGTGATGGTGATAAAGATGATCTATCACCGGGACTGGATCCTGAAATTTAAATATTTATAAAAAAACACATTGGACCTAAAGATTTATTTTAAAGATCTATTAACATTTCTCGTAGATATTAAACAATTTTTCGCTATTAAATAAGCTGTCGAGTGTTCAGAATTTAAAGATTAGTAAAACTATACATAAACCTATGTTTATAATCCGACACCTTTTAAAATTTGTTTACCTCAAATCAAAGTATTTGCTCCAATCGTATCAGTATTCAATCCTAAAATTATACGAACCAATTAAATTATGTCCTTAATAAAATATAATTTATACAATAATAGGCAGATATTAAAATTCATATTATATCAGTAATCTTCAAATATGCCTCATTCATTGTATATAGTCAATAAAAAAATTGTTTTAGATTTTACAGTTGTTTACATGCGAAAGCATTTATACCATCACGGAAGACCGCTTTAATAATACTGCTTTTGTATCTGCTTAAGTTAACTGTATATTACCAATGACATTAGAGTTTGTCTTGATTAAGTACTTGATTAATTAGCATAATTTTAAATTAACCTTATTTACGATTTAAAGTATTACATTCTGCTATATCATTACTTAAAATTTTATTTATTTATTTACAATCATCTATGTTATATGCTAGTTTATCAAGGGAGATTATTTCGAAACCTATTTTCTAAATCATCATCTTTTAACTTCGTTTTTATTGAACATAAAGCTCCCAAGACGTTAGCAAATGGTTAAATGATTTTGGATAATATAGCATCGTCTGTTCTTAAAACCAACCATTAGAAGCATCTTCCCTTTCTTCCTCACGGCATTGGGGTAAAGGCTGCTCCATCATCAAACCCTGCACCATGTCCATGCACGAATCCAGGGAAAACTTCTTCCCACACATCTTCATCCCGCGGATGCGTCGGCGCATCTCTAAATGTTAGTTGCAAAGCTTGGTTATCTAATGTTGCAAATTAGTAATGAGATGGATATTAATATATAACATTTTATCAGATGAATAGAGTACGTGTTTAAAGAGAACCGTCGTGGCGTTTTAGTGAATTAACTTTCGAAAAGTCGTGTTAAGCCAAACAGGAAAAGAACAGGTATGGTATTTAGGAAAGGAATTTCGCTTACTAAGTACTAAAAGTATCAAAATATTACAGTCGTACTGTAAAGATATCAAGGTGTTGTCGTCGCTACAAATACGCTAAATAAGCACTTTCGCGCCCTCAAATCTCACGATGGTTCTCTATTCACAGACTCTTAATTTGGTTATATTAGATGGTACATGCAATTGATATAGATATAATGAAAAATCTTTATTTATATGTATGTATTCTTTCTTTGTAGATATGAGAAACAAAACATAAGCAAAGAACACGCCAATAACCGTACATGTGTTATATTAAACACTACTAATATTATAAACAATATCCCTTTTGAAGTATGCAAAGGTAAGTAGCTAAATAATTAATTATTAAATGTTCTTCAAAAGAAAGAAGTGATAATCAGATGGCATGTTAACAAGCTTGGTACAGCAACATCCTATATTCTTATTACTTATCTATATTCTATTTATAATTATTCTATAACTTATATAAGTTATATATAAATATTCTCAACATAAATGTCAACGCATATCAATATTAAATATGCGTATAATAAAATGCCCGCAAAAATTAATACAATGCGCGCTACACATTTTTTTAAACTATCAAGTGTTGCGGTACCGGTATACCACAAATAGAATTTACTATGAACTCCTAACGTTACAAAACGTAGCTCATACAAATACTACGCGTTTCAAAAATTGGCATCTTGCTTCGTATTTCTCATAAAATTTCAGTGAAAAACGTACAATCAGAAAAACAATAACATGTGTTAATTATGCTGTACGTTACGTGAGAGGACATAAACGTAAAAGGTTCAAAGGCTTACATTTGTATAAAAAAAAAAACTTCTATTTTATCAATAAATAATTAACTTAGATTCATAAATTTAGCGACGGAGTTTTCTAATTTAGAAGTCGTATAACTTTTTTTTTAATTTATAACCTAATTAATGGGTATCATTCTCTGCAGTGTCGATTTGCTACCTCGGAAATGTTAATCTCTTCTTGCCTTAGTTAATATTTTATTTAAGGACTAGCTGAGCACGCGGCTTTGCTCACGTAGACAACAGAAGAACGCGTAGTGCTTATAAAAATTGTAGTTTCTTTGTAATGAAATAGTAACTTTGTAATGAATGAAGATATCTTATTTTTTCGCCTTTTTATAAGGACCAAGTATCTAAAAGAAACTCCAATCATTTGATTTACAAAGATAGTAGTTAGAATATTATATTAACTTAAAATTATTAAATTACGAAACTTAAATTTTGATGAAAAATTAACGCCGTTGCCATTAAAATACCTTTGAGAGATAATATTTTAGATTTACGATATGAAATGATGCTGGGCCAAATATGTTAATTTGATAGCAATGGACCCTTCGCTCCCTGGTACAATATTATTTTGTTTGTCGGCTAGAAAAGCAAAAGCTGTTATTGATTATAGGTCCTGTTACAAGTATGTACTCACCCGGACTGTCCTTTGGCTTCATCTTCAACTGAGCAAAGGTCTGAGCGCAGGATGTCAGCACTTGTTCATAGTCACAAATGGCAACGTGAGTACCGTTAACAATTTTCGGGCTCATCGGACTGTTTGCGAGAAGGAGGCTAGTGCCGAAAGCCGCGTTGAGTTCACGAGTTTCTGGAATTGAAATTTCAAGAAGATCGTAAACTTCAATGGTAATTCTTTCAGTTTGAAATTGTTTTTTTTTTATTTATTTAACAGAACTTAACATACAATTTTATTGCGATTTCCCAAAAAGCCAGGACTGGTTTATGCCGAAAAAATCATTCACCTCATTCAAGTCGCATAACTATTACACGTAAATAATCTATAAATTTAATTCAAAATAAATATTCCCTTAAATCATAATAGCCACCGATTAAAAAAAGCAAACAAAAGTTAGCAAGCTCTTGAATTTGGCGCGTTTGCGAAAAATCGGTTTTAGATTACAGAACTGCCTATACAGAAAGTTAACAAGTTTCACTATTAATTAATTTTAATATTTATAAATTATAAAAATAGTGACTTTTATTTACTGGTTTTTGACGCAGTGCTGATCGATGGAATCGCTGAAGAAATCAAAGCAAAAAAATCACGTGTGTACTTTTTTTTTATCGGAATACTCTATACCATTGTACTGGTATGCACAGTTGAATCCAATAATAACTTCAGCGACCACCGTGGGATTTACAACCCATCAACAGTCGCCGCTGTCATACCTGCTCATTTTTTTAAATCGTTATTTGTTTTGCGTAGTGGGCACAATCTCACCTGATGCTAAGTGACAATGTGGCCCAAGATGATAACACGCTAAACCTAGTGGAAGCCTGGCTCTCAAGTGCAGCTGCCGGAACACATCTATTGGATGCTTGGCAACAGATTTCCAACTTGAGGGTGGTAGCTAGCCAGGCGGGCATTAGAAAAAGCTCTACCACCATGCTATGATTTCCTCATGATGTTTTCCTTTACCGAAAGCTCAGGCTCATTACAGGGATTCGAACTCACGTCAATCGACGCGAAGTCGTACACGCTACCACTGAACCACCATAGTTTCTTTTCGTTAACTATTGTCAATTTGTTGTTGACATAGCCTTTGTTGTTGACCTTTATTGGCCATGCTAGTTATTAATTTGTAAATTCTGTTAAAACACTATCAACAATGTTAGTTCATTTGAGCCTAAAATAAAATGTTTGATCTGAACAAACGTGTTCCAAACAAACGGATTATGAAATAGTTTATTTTTAAACTTGCTTCATAAGATGTTAATTATAATTTACTAGCTGTGCCCCACGGTTGTATTCGTGTTTTTATTCAACCAACCGTCACAAACGCACCCTTATAGCGTATCATTGTTGTTACTTCCCGTACTTACCTACCGCTTGCCAGATTGCTTGATGATCACGGTTACTGCTCGACTCCTTAGGGTGAAGTTATACATATAGCCTTTCTCAAAAAATAATAATGACTGATAATTCCAGAAATTAGTGCATCCAAATAAAAAAGCTCTTGAGTATAGATTTTCAATTAAATACTTCAATCAGGTCTTACGACAATCGTCTTCAATGACCCCCACCATCCAAAACCCAACAAAAGCAAATAAACACGCGTGCTAAGATAGTTCAGGTGCTGAACATAACCCAATTGTAAGTAATATATGGAAAAAACACAGATAAAGCAATTGAAAAGAAATCAAAATACACGTAAAGAAAAGTTACAGTAGGCGTAGATTAGTTTGCACAAGTCACATTGTTAATGTATTGTTATACTCGTGGGTAGTAAAATGCCGTTTTACGTAAACAATTTATTCGTACTACAAAAATAAATACAAATTAAAACTAACAAAACAAAACAAACTCACAAATCGCTCCTGTATGTACCTGCAGAATCACCCTGTATTTCCTCTCGCATGTTGTTTCCAAATCGCTTTCGAAATTAGAACTGCCGTGGCTCGCGATACGGCTCGCTTATATACCCAAATGAGACGACCACGAAATCTCTAGAAGGCGCTCGAACCCTCAACATATTGTAAACAACTTAAGTCATCGTTTTTAAAAGGAGAGGAACGTCTGATTTATAATCCATTATTTGTTGACAGTTGAAATGATAAGGATTTGTATGTGTGCTTCGTTGAACCTATGACTACACGATACACGACTACACTATGATAAATACACGATATTTCGGGCACATTCCAGGTGATTCTTTAGATTTCGAGAATTGTGATTTTTTCTTACTCAGATCATAACAGTAGGAATGTTATTCAAAAATTTGTATTATATGCTTTTTATCCCAAAGTTCCTTAATGATTATTAATATCAGACTGGGTCACCTTGTCCGGGTTTAGTTAGTTTTAAATAAAAAAACTTTTTCATGAAAGGTACTATCAAAAGAAATTGAGATTTGAAATGAAAACATCACGTATATGTGCCGTTGTATGAATGAATTACAATTTACAAACCATATCCGTGCATGGTTCTAATAATCTATCTCTATAAAAATGGATGTTTGTATGTATGTTCCCTATGGACTCCAAAACGGCTGGAGCAAGTTTGATGAAAATTTTTCTGAGCCATAGCAACGCGTGGCCGTGTTTGCTAGTATTATATAAACAAGATGGCCGAAACGATATAGTAAAAATTACACGCCCATTTGTTCCCGCTACCCTTTGGCAACCTCCACCGTTTCTGGTGCGTCAAGAGCGACCACCATAACTCTCATTTCAATCATTTGTCAATCGCTGACAAATTTCATGAGATTAGAGCACACAAATTCGACAAAAACTTAACAAAGACTGTTAAACATTTATAGGAAAAGGCGATAAAAGACAAACCTTTTCGTTTACGGTAACTAAAGTGCACAAAATGGAAACGTTAAGTGTTTAACATGTGATTAATTTCAAAATATTTAAAGAAATACTAAAAACTATCACATACTAAAAACTATATCTATGATACTTGACATTGGCGAAATTGCTCAAGTAGGCAGAAGCCATGTTAACAAATAAACAGAACAATCTAAAGAACTTGCGAAAAAATTTACGATTTTTTTTTTTTCGCACTAACTACACTGTTAGCCATAAGGGTCCTGGAGTCATTAGAGGCTTTGACAGCTTCACCGGGCTCGGGGGCGAGCGCGCGATGCACTCAGCCGCGAAAGTAGGGCAACAAGCTCCAAGGGTGGCAAAGTGGCCGAAGCTCGGCTTGGGCTGTTTTGCAGATCATGGGAATTAGTCGCGATCTGACTAAATCCCTATCCATAGAAATTCGAACTAACTAACTGTACAAATATACATGTTCGTGCCTTCTGGGACGAAGGTTGGCCATACATCTTTGTTTATGAACCGATTTAGGTAATTACTTTACTTTCACCAGCATTTGACCTCCGACTTCGAAGATGCACCAGGGAGCTCCTTAAAATAACTGAAGTTGGATTATTTATTTTTTTGTTAAAAATTGTCTTGTTATGTATATTTAGATAACATTTAATTGATATAATGAAATATCGTCGTAAAGTTATACACAATTATGCCAATGTCATGTGTATACAATATTTATCAAATCTTCGGAATTCACATAATACATATTTTAACAAGATGGTGGACTCTCTTGTTAAAAACTATCAATACCGAAAGCTTTTGTGGTAATTTAAAATTAATACTTCTATGTAGTTATTATTTATAATTAATTTCACGTAATAACCAAACTATATCACGCAAAATGCCACCAATACTACAAAATGTTAGGTCAAATAACGTAATTTTAAGAATTAAAATAAAAGCCACAACATCATAGATTAAGATCCCGACAACAACTCGCATATCATATTAACACACTTAACGTTTTCTATCTGTATAATTTATCTTATTTTTATAATTTGTGTTCGGTGGCGAAACTTCGCGCGGTTACTTCGCGTGTATATTTTTTGTTGCTAGCATCACACTGCGCGACGCACTGTCACTACGAGACATCGGGCCGACCAAGACGCGAACTGTGTCCAATATTGTGTCAACACGCCGTTCTAAAAATAACGTTATTTTAAAACTGTTATAAACATAGATAATTAAAAGTGATTCTTAATAGATAGTACAGGTCTGTGCATTACTTGCGTTTTGAATAATGATTTATATAGCTATGTTTCTAAACATAAAATTGGCAGAAATATATAACGGCCATAGAAAAAAAGAGTTTCTAAAAAATAAAAATAAAAAAGAAAACGTATATAATTATTGTAATTATAATGGCATAGCAGTGAAATTATTGTTTATAACTGCTATTTTACATATGATAAATGAAAATCAGTTAGCAAATTCATCCACAATTATTGTCATATACCAGGTTTTTTTTTTTTATTCAATATAAATAAGAAAAATGATAAAAAATATTTTAAAACTATTTTACACCCCAGGGAAAATAGTAGTGAAACAATTTGATAATTTCATATGACTAATTATTATTAATTTAAATGCACATGACAAATAGCAGTGTTGAATAAATGTAAATAAAAGTATGTTATGCATTCAATGTGATAATCCTAATGTATTTTCTAAACCAAATGAATATCAAAAATTATTTGTATGTTGGTAATTAATTATTTCTGTGAATAAGTAGTTATTAGTTTGCGAATCTAGAAATATTGAGTTTATAAATAGTTTTTTAATAATTTTATAAAGACAGCCTTAATTGGAATATATTTCGAAAATAAGAAGTGGTAACCTAATTAAGTGTTTATTTATGATTATATAACCTATTATTATAGAATTTTAAGAAACAGATACAATTTTTACCCTTTAAAGAGATCCTTGGCTTCTTTGGTACAACAATGTTACCGTTTTCGGAACCGAAAACTTCCAGAAGTATCTCCGTAGACACGATCTTGATTTCATTCCAGTCATCTAAATAAATATAAATCTTTTATTATTCCAATGGCAAGACTAGTTGTGACCACCACTCAGCAAACGTAGACTACAGGATTTATCGTGGTGGTCGAGTAGTTTAGACGGCGGAATATCAATTCGATGAGAACAGGTTCGAACCCCGGCCATGTTCCAATATTTTTTTTTAGAATTAGCGTACATTTACTGAATTAAATTAGTGGCGAAGGAAAACACTGTGAGGTAACCTCAACGCTTGAGAAATATTCTAATAGAAAAGTATCGAAAAAAAAAAGAAAATCGGTTCAGCCGTTTTAGTGATTAGCCCTCATAAACAGACATACAAGGATTTAAAATACACAATTTTGGTTATATGTAAATAATCGTATGGGCTCAAAAGAAGCCTTAGTTCGTAATTACATTTAAATTTAACGATATTTGAATTTTGTTTCTATACACAGGTTTGAGAAAAAGGTAGATGGAGCCAGACAGAACACAAAAATGTCCCTAACAATTACAGTATTAGTATCCAATTGAGTCAATTTGAAAGGAAACATGCAATGTCAGCAGCCTGTTGTATGTTTCAATATTGTATAAAAAATATACCACCTTGTGTGTAATTATTTGTAACTGATTACAAAACTGTAACAGTGTTGCTAGGTTACAATGAAATATTTTCCTGGAAGTTATAGTAAAATATATGTACGATTATGTAGCGTTGGAAAATCATTTTATTTACAACCTATCATGAAATTTAAGGTAGGGTAATATTTATCACGTAATAGTTTGTTTAACAACGACCTACAAATGATTCAGATAAGGTTTGACACAATTTACAACAACAATTCAGTGTCAAAAATCTAAAATTCAAGATGATTTCAAATGCTTACGACGTCGGAACCACATTATGCATAAGTAAGTTAAATGGTAAGTTAAAACAAAACTAAATAAATAAAGAGAACCAAGAAATATTCATTGATAAGGAAAATAAGTCTAGTTTTTAAATTGCATGTAAAGGTACACTACTGAAGTGTAGTAACAGTAAAACTTATGTTAACTACCCTGGCAACATTATTCACACGGTCGTACGTGTTGTTATATGGTTGCCAAAGACACACAGCTAAATACATGTCCCACTTTTGTTGTTCGTAAGGCTCCATCTGCCTTTTTCTCAAAACTATGTTTCTATAAATGTATGTACAAATTCAAAAAGAAATGTTTTCAGTTTTTTAACATTTTTAAACATTTTATTTTAAAGAGGACTAGTTATCAAATTAGGAAGAAGAAGGACAGTGAAATAACATTCGGCCACGGTAAATAACATTTCATATTTCACCTAAAATATCTTGATTGGTGGTCCGCTGTGAGGTTATAGTGAATCTTATCACATAAACGCCTTTAAAGCAAGCAGGAACCGCGTGGATGTAGCCACGAGCGTTAAGCCTTTTCAGGAGACGCTCAGTAAGCGTGTTGTCTCCACGAAGCCGGAAAGCGACCAAGCCTGAAATTTAAAATATCTTAAGTTTAGATCAAAAGAGGTAGGGCACAGAGACATTTCTTTGTAGAATTCTCGCTACTTGGGACAGCCCGACCGGTGAAATACCTCTACCTTACAGAAGACCGCAGCCAAATAATATTGTGTTGTGTTCCTGCAGTGAGTAGGGTTTCCTGAGCTCCTTGAAGAAGGGTGGGTTCAAAGAGAGGTAGGGCACAGATATTTTTTGTAGATTTCTCTCTATTTGAGGCAGTCCGATTGGTGGAATACCTCCACCCTGCAGAAGACCTTGTGTTGTGTTCCTGCAGTGAGTAGAGTTTCCTGATCTCCTAGGGGAAGGGGGGGATTGAAGTAGAAGTAGGGCAAAGAGAAATGTTATTGTAGATTTCTCTCTACTTGGGGCAGTCTGACTGGTGGAATATTTCCACCATGCAGAAGATCGCACCCAACGCCCCTTGAGTAAAAAATAAAGTGTGGGGGGACAAAAGCACAAGTTTACATGAGATTGATACCACACAGAATAGTTCTTAAGGTATTGCTTTCCAATATTTTAATTGTCTTTATGATATCTACTTGCATTTATTAAGTAAGATGCAAGTACCCATATACATGAGATATTTTATTTTATTAAAAAAATAATTTACAAAAGCCAGAAAGAGTATTAAAATGTAGAAACTCATAGATAAATTATTAACAACCATGTTTTTATGGCTTTTGATTTTTTAGCTAAGTACCTAAATTTTAAACGACTCGAATTTTCAAGTACATGAATTTCCTTCCTTTATTACATTTCTGACAATTTTTTCACAGTACCCCATAGTCTCAGCCAGAATTTCCTGATATTTGAGTGTGTATTGTTTTCAAAATTTTCTATATCTATTTCCTGCTACGACAGTATTCGTCCATATTATAAATGATAGCTTTCATATCACAATAAATATGCATATTTCATATCGCATAAATCATAACCTATCTGTAGATATTTTATCTCATGTGCGTATGGCGTCTAGCCCCCCGCGTCTCGCCGCACAGCTTCCTAAGGCGTGGTATAGTACTCGTGGTCACCCTATAGCCTAACGCTGCTCGTGTGCTTATGTAAGTTTTGTTTAAGAATACAGGTGTAAAACCCGCTTCACATAGATAATTATTTTTCAGAAGCTCTAAACATACTTATTTATACAAACCTAAGTTCCTCGGCTGAGGTATCTCAAATCTTTGATCAGCAAGAACCAGCGCTTCGAATTTTTGTGCGAGACGTACACTCTGTAAATTGTATTAATTAAAACAATTATAACTATCATATTTCTGTTAATTAATCATTAAAAACCTTAGTTCATAGACAAGAGACTTAAGGGCTCCACTTATTAATACTTTGCCAGCGGATATTAGACTGTCAGTTAATCGTAATAGATCACACACCTTTTAAGGTTTTGGACAGATGGCTTAAAAAACTGCGAGTATATGGCTCTCAGTCGACAGTTATCGGTCGGGCAGTCCGTGACCTCTCATGGCCAAATCAAGCATACACTTGCAGATTGTCGGCCAGCGGTCTGCTGAGCTTCATCAAGTGTCACTCAAGCGCCTTCAATTCTATCTTTTTTCACTTTTTTATTTATATTTTTATAAAAACAAAAGTTTCTCAGATGGCTTCCTAATGAGACTACCTTAGTTCACGTACCTACTAATGTCATGTAAGATCTTGATTTTGTTTCTTGAAACTACTTTCCATCCTATATCATTTTTTATGGTGGAACTAAATGCGCTAGCAAAATAGTAACAATGTTTTTTTTTACGTAATACCATCCCGGTCACTTTCAACTGCTAAATTCCGTCTACTAGTGTGTGGACATAGATAGTTAACAAAGCCGGTATTCGACCATTGCCGGCTGGCAAGTACCTACCGCTTAATGAGTGGGCTATACCGACCGTGGACGGCAGCCCGTCCGATCAGGTAAAATACTTCAGATAATCTGTAAGTCAGTGGGGCCCTTAGAGTCAAGCTATTTAATTTTAGAACAAATTACTTAGTACTGACATAATTAATAGATTATGTAAGTATGTCAAAGTTTTGAATGTTGGGTTACTTCAGAATAATGGCATTAAGAGATTGGAAAAAGCTGTTGGAGTTGACAAAACACTTCTTCAAGTAAATCTTAAAACAGCGATGGCCCAGTGGTATAGCATTTACGGACGTAGCGTCGATCCACTAGAGTTCGAATTTCTACAATATGCCTGAGCTCTCAGTGAAGGAAAACATAGTGATGAAACCATAGCATGTGATATTTTGCCCGCCTGGTTAACTATCACAATCAAGTTGAAAACCCATAGCCAAGCATCTATACTGTATCTTCCACCAGCTGCACTTGAGGGCTAGTTCCCCCACTAGGCATAGCGTGTTACCATCTTAGGCCACATCGTCAATTTACATCAGGTGATATTGTGGTCATAACTTTAAAAAGAACCTGTTAAGTTTAGAAAAAATGAGATGTATAAAAAAGGCTTTATATCTTATACAGACCTCACGAATGTGCTTCTGAATCCCATCCACACCGTAATTTCTCAGAACGAACCAAAGTTTCAAAGATCTGAACCGACGGCTCAAAGGAATTTGCCAGTGCTAAAATTTAAATGCTTAATTTTAAATCAGTTTTGCAAAATTGGTGCTTATAAATATTTAAACTTTTTTCTATGTATGATATCGTCTTATATAAAGCTACAAAACTTAAATGATGCTTAACTTATTCAATGCTTCTAAGGATGCAATAGATATGCAATTTAAAGCAGTTATTAATTTTTGCAAGCATTTTAGATATTACTCTAACACTATGGTCTAATAATTAATATTAATATCTAAATTCACTGAGGTCACAAGTTCAATTACTTCTTAGGAACTTCTAGATTCTGAGTTAGGTGTAATTAGAAAAATAAAACAGTATTTAGAATGGTTCTGGCAGGACACCATAAAAGGAGTTAACTGTTCTATCTCAAGAAGCTACAGAGGCATTATAAGAAGATCTGGTTAGAGTTTAATACTCGTATAAAGGCCTCATATATGAAAATCTGTTGCCAATCTGTCAATATTCATTATGATTTTAATAAGTTCTGTTCCATGTCCACTTGTAGTGAAATTTAAAGATTGATGAAATAATAAAAAGATTTGATATAATATTACGTTCATAAATATTGTATAAAAAGGTATCATAGTCATAAAGTTATAAAACGCTTATAATAAAATCATTTGATTTACTACTGATATAGTTTTTTGGCTGCTGGGTTTCCCCCCTGGCCCGGTTCGCCCATGGGGGATCCATGTTAATACCAGGCTTAGTGCGGACGTCCAGTCAACATGGGCCACTCGGCACCAGTGAGTCCCGACCTCCGAGTAGCCGGATTACAGGATGTAACTTTGCATGGAGTAAAATTATCATAAATACTAATGGTTACTTGTATATAATTAGGTACAATTCCCTCCATCCTGAATTTGTTTTGATTCTACATCTTATCTTACTTTATTATAAAACATAGTCCCCCCGCCGCGTCTGTCTTTCTGTCTGAATGCGATAAACTCAAAAACTATAGATTGAATTTTGATAAAGTTTACGGAGTCATTCATGAGGAAGGTTTAGGTGTATATTAGCTGGAATATGACGAAGACTGTTGAAAATGTCGGAAAAATCGTACCGGCTGGGAGCTTTACTGACGTGCGCCGCGTAAACCAATAGTATTACTCCGCTACCCGTGCGAAGCTGGAGCCGGTTGCTGATATATTTCAATACTTGTTTTTAAATGTAATTTTTAGTATACTTATTTTATTTATAGCATTAGAGTTTGTTAGAAAGCTATCACCATTATTAGTTTGAACAGTACCATCACCGAAAAGCTATCACCGTTATTAGTTTGATCAGTACCACCACCAACCAAACAAATAAAAACATTTACAAGCAATTCCCTCTTATTAGGGTTTTCCAGTTGAATTTTTTCACCACAGCCCTCTGTCATTTTATGGTATCCATGAAGTTTCTGGTGCTCATCGAAGAGTTCATTTTCAATTATGTTACCGTTTATGTTTTTATTGATTTTATCATCATCTATAATAATTTTATCACCGTTCTTAGGTTTTTCATCAATTTTCGTAAGTTCTCCATTTAAAATTACCTCACGGTGAGCTGTTTCTTTGATAGTGTTGATCTTTGGTAGAGATTTCTTTTTGATATTCTCTTCTTGGTTGCCCATCTAATTTTAACACATGTTTTAAACAAAAAGATAAATTAGAGATTTAACCACACACAGCCACAAATACATACCACACATCCACCCGTAACAAATGAAAAAAGTGTGAAATTATTCATTTGTACTTTTTCCATATTTTAGTCACATCATTGATTTTGAATTATTACCCGCTCATTCAGGGTTCTTTTTGAATTACAAAAACCAAAATAAATTGAATATTTTTAATGTTTATTAACTTACCATATAATCGATAGCTTTTCCTATAAATAAAAAAAAACACTTATTTAATTATTTTTCAAAGCTTTTCTTTCACAACCTGAGGCAACAAAAAAGTTAAAATATTTTTTCAAAGTTACAATTGTACAAAATTCTTATGTTATTTTCAATCAAACCCCGGTCGTATCAAAATAGGCTTTAAAAGTAATAAGTACTTCTGATTCAACTGTATTAAACTTGGATTTGTTAAGAAATATGATTATATTTATTGCTATAAATAATACATCCCCAGAAGACATACCTGAATTTTCATGTCTCAAATAAATAGGGTTTACGTTGAAGGTTCTATGGAGATCTGTGCTGTCTTTGACCCTGAAAAGTTATTATTTGTAAATACATATTGTTACGTTCGTGGGTAATAAGATGCCGTAGTGACACTCAAAACAAATTTATTCGTACTCAGCTAGTACAAATTAAAATTAAAAAAAAACAATAACAAAACAAAACACATAAATCGTTCACCGAATATTCTCTATAGGTACACTGATACACATATACTGTGTAGGTACTTGCAGAATAACACTGTTTATTTCTCTCTTATTTCGCTTCTTGTTGTCGCTTCGCTTTCGAATTATTAACTGCCGCGTCTCGCAACTCAGCTTCCTTATATATCTAAATGACTTGATCCAGAAATCTCTGGAAAGTCCAAGAACTCCTAACATCTTGTCCGTGATTTACCCGCGTATAATTTTAAAGAATTTGCTGATTCATAATTTATAATAATTCAGTACAGACAATATTTTTATCAGGCGGCCAGGATTATGCGTCACAACTGACAGGGATGGTTCGCGCCATTACAATTATAATCATAGAACCGAGCCGAATCTTGAATTATCTTAATTTTATATTCTATTCGTCCCAATAAAATGCTGTAAAGGGCAAACTTTATCTATATAAAAAATGTTTGATGATGAAGTAACTTTCGTTCGTAAGGATTAATATGTCATGCCTAATAATAATGCTCATAAATCACTTTTTAATTTTCAATAAAATTTTGTCACAACTTTGTCTCATTGTGTTTTATGTATAAAAGATAGGCATATAGTTTCGCAGACTTTTTTTAGATGTACTAAGGAGTAATATTTTTGTTGAACATTGTATTTATGTAGCACAAACCATTACGCCAGCGCACGCGGATGATACAGTTAAGGTGAGCTATTTCTTCCAACTTACTTAACAAAATTAAATATTTAAAGATAGCTGAGAGATGTAGCCTAATGCTAGACAGCCTCGTGAATCTGGCTATCAAATACAAAAATATTTTTACGAATTCGTCTGGTAGTTTCAAACATTAGCGTGTTTGAACAAAAAAAAATCTTCCTCCTATTATATTAGTATAACTCCAAAACCTTTTGACCTTTTATTATGCAAGTTGGTAGATCTAGGTTTTTTTTATTAAGAAAGGTTCTTAAGCTATTACTGAACGCGATTGATGGTGCTGTGATCGAGTTAGCAAAGGACAGAATAACGTAACGACACCAGCTAGTCATTTATAAAAGAAATACTCAAAAAAATGTTAGCTTGGGTCCAAGTTGCATAACTGTCAATGATTGATTATATAAAATACGAAAGATACTGATTGATTACTTATTGAGGTGGTGCCTTTTCATGGCTACAAGAAAGAGAGGTTGAGGCAGGCCGCAGAAGGCAAATGTACAGAAGGGCATGAAACGTCTCGGCCTGTTAAATACAAATTTCTTGCAAAGGAGTAAATAGCTCTTCTTGGGGTGAAGATAAAATACGTAAGATAAGTCCTATTTTCAATTATGATAAGCTTTCTAAACTTTTTCATTTATCTCTCAACTCTACTCTCGTTCCAAATTCGAATAACAGTAAAACATAAATAATCTCGTTTTCTTTAGCATATAAAAAGGGTAACAATTTAAGAATAAAACGAAATTTCAAAAGTATACTTACCACATAGCGGTGCAGTCGAAATTAACCATGAGCCATTTTGAAGGGTTAAAAGCGAAGGAATCAGCCATCTCCACACCGTCTAGCCAATGTCTGAATCAATAGCAGTGACGTCACATTTATTACCAATAGGATATTTATTGCATTTCCAAAAAGGTAGCCCCATAAAATTGACTAACCTATACTCAGGACAAATGAATGCGCTGCCAGCATAAGCCGCGTCTACATGTAGCCAAGCGGCGTGCTTCTCACAGACTTGTCCAATCTCCTTAAGATTATCGAAGGCAACTGAACCTGTTGTCCCAAGTGTGGCGCAAACCTGTAAAAGGATCAACCAATCTAACAATCAGATATTCTGTGTAGCAAAAATACTTTGACACTACCAAAAAATATCATACCCCAGTAAACACATGGCCTTAAATCGAAATACATATCATATGCAATACATTTATCTAAATACGATGCATGTGATGTGTGTTTGATGTCAAATTAACGTCATGTTTCTAGTAGTATAACTTCTCGGATACCAAAACTAGCTTAATCTACATTTAGTTCTTCTTAATCGACTTAAAAAAAAAGAGAAGGTTCTTCTTCCGAATATATTTTTTCATGGATGTTCATCCAGCCATAACTTCTTTGTTTATAGACCGAGTTAGATTATTCTTTTTTTGTTGGAATAAAGATATCTTATGGTTGGTTTTATTTTAATTTTATTGGCATTGGATTTTGTGTACCAATGATACTTTGACAATACCAAGAGATATCATATTCCAGTAAATACATCTAAATACGATACATGTGATCTGTGTTTGATGTCAAATTAAGGTCACGTGTCTAGTGGGATAACATCTCGGATACAAAAACTAGCTTCAACAATATTTAGGAGTTGTTCTCTAAAAAATAGGAGATTCTCAATTCGAATGCATATATTATTTATGGATGATCAACCATAACTTCTTTGTTTATAAACGGATTTAGATGATTCTTGTTTTGTTGAATAGTATAAAAACTTTCCATGAAAAAAAAAACACTTTTATGGTGTTCGGTCAAACGGTGTTAGAGTTATTAAATCTCATTCTTTATACATATTACTTCTTCTTCGTTATTTTCACGTGAAAACCACTTATCCAAATTATATTTTTTTAATTTTTTTATTTAACATTCGAAATAAGCAGTGATAATAATGGTGAATCAATTCGGAAAAGAGACTTTTTTGGGAGGGTTCAATGTCTTACGCCGAGTAAACCATTTGAGATATATCAAATTATTGTATAACATAATTTTAGATCTTAAAAAGACCAACAAAAAGTCACCAATAGCATATGTCTATCTTTTAAGGATGACTTACAATAAGCATTATTAGGGCAGCACGATTCGCATGTGCATTCGACCGTATTATATACCAAAATCCCTTTTTTATAATATTATAGACGAAGAATGTATATTAAATTAGATTGACTCAAATATATTATTTAGGGCCGATTCTTCAATAGTCAAATAATTATTAGATAATTTTATACAAGGAATAATTTTGAGGTTTTGACAGATAATGTATGAAAAACCTGTCAAAATTTAAAAATTACTTCTTAAATAAAGTTATCTGCTGATTGAGAAATTAGACATTAGCCTTTTAAAGCTTATAAAACTTTTGCTGCGAAAGTTTGAAGATTTTTCACTAATGACTTTAGCGATTAAATGATCTTGTTTAAGTGTCAGGAATAAGTTTTGTACACGTTTTAAAATAAAAAGTACACAATACTAAGATTAAAAAATACATCGATTGTTCATATAAATGTTATTTAAACGTTTTTAAGACGGAATTAATTAAAACCATCTTAAATTCTATTTTGAGATATTTTCATAGGTTCTCCCACCTAAAGAAATATCGGACATTATACTCTTGAAAACTTTCGAAAAGTTTAAAAAATTAAAATAAATAATCTAACATAATACAATTATTACTATTGGTTTATTTCAAAGTTTTGTTTATTTCAATGAAAGTATGTCTATATATAAAAATAATAAAATTGAAGTGTCTGTTTGTAATGTCAAAACAATAACTTTTGACTAAACGCATATGTATATGGTACTTATGACAAAAACTATTTTTTTTCTCCTGTCTCTTTGTTCCGGCTAATCTCCGAAACGGTGGAACAATTTTGATGGGATTTTCATTGGCAGATAGCTGATATTTTAAGGAGTCACTAAAGTTTTATAATATAAATTACTAGCTACCGTGCCCGCATGCTCGCTCGCTTTAATTACAATACAAAATTTTGATAAGGTACATTGAAAATTTAAGAAACCCCATCCCAATGCATTCTTTGAGACCATTCCAAGGAGTCCAAACACGATATCTCTGATGTAAGTTTGTGAGGAGTTAGGTATCCTGCAGATTTCAGATAATGCTGTGACATCAGGTCAAAGGTAACATATTCTTCAATTATTATTGAAATAACAGAATTCGACTCGATCAGACCTGTAGAAGATACGCACATCCATTTATCAACTTGAAAACAACTGATAAATAACGGGTCAACAGACTTTCTTGCATTCTAAGAAAAATCTCGAATAAGTCACCTTTCAAAAAATACTAGATCAAAATCGGTCCAACCGTTTGAGAGGTACGATGTCACAGTTAGACACACAGTTACAGTGTAAACTCTATACTAAGTGACGATTTGGAACAAGATGATAACACGCTAAACCTAGTGGAATACTGGCTCTCAAATGCTGCTGCCGGAACACACCTATTGGTGTTGGCGACAGATTTTCAACTTGAGGGTGGTAGCTAACCAGGCGGACATTAGAAAATGCCATACCAACATGCTATGGTTTCCTCACAATGTTTTCCTTCACCGAAAGCTCAGGCTCATTGCAGGGATTCGAACTCACGTCAATCGACGTGAAGTCGTACACACTACAACTGAGCTATCATTGCTTCAAAGTTTCAAGGTCTACTCATAGTTTACATTGTTACCTACATATTGAAACACTCTATATAGCGTAACAACCACTCTCAATAGCGAAAATATATATCGTTGTGTAGACCCCAATAAACGTTTATTTCATTGAACTTCAAACACAGTAATAGTCACAGAGTCGTTAATATTTCATACGTTTTTTTTAGAGTAGCTTGGCACAGTGACTGTACTGTCCCTGATGGTGAGCACAGTACAATCCAAATACAACGGCGACCACCGAGAGATCGAAATCCAACGGCAGTCGCCGCTGTCATGCCGGCCTGCATAAATATCTCTTCATGTTACGCTTGAAGAACTCGATGTCATAAGAAGGAGGGAACACATCGACCGGGAGATGATTCCACAGTTTCACGGTACGACAAAGATAAGACATAGAGAACGTTTTATTTCGTGCCGAGATGGAGGTTACCGTAAAACTGTGACTCCGAAGCCCAGTTCGTGTGGTTCTGTTGTGGAAAGCGGAGGAGGTAATTTGATTGAAAAGCTCTTCAGAACACTGACCATGATACAGACACGGTAGAAGACCGTCAGCGAGGCGATGTTAAACAATAGACACGGACAAAAGGGATTTTAAGAAATTTGTTTGTAATAATTTCGTAGCATTTCTTCCCTTACTATATTTACCTATTGCTATTCGTTGTCTTAACATAATAATATTCTTAGTTGTATTAAAAGATTTGAATTTAGTCAAAATTAAAACCATATAGGTATTTATGTATTTAATTGTAAATATATTGTTTTCTTTTCTCTCCGTTTAACAAAAACTCTTTATCGCGTAATAAAATACTCGGTCCCTTCAATTTCGCTATGTAAAGTATTTCTTGAAAAGGCAAAATCTAAAATCTAACCCTTTTATAAACTTTTAAACCTTTTGGATATTCAATTTAATTAGTAAAACGTGTTGTTATATCAATAAGGTTTAACAAGTTATCAGGACAAATTGGCAGGATACAATAAAAAACATGAAAATTTGTAGCTAATTTGTTGCTAACTAGTAACCAAAATTACGATTTTGTTGCCCCAGCCAATCGCCGAAAATTGGAGTTACTGCTAGCTTCATATAAAGGCACCATGAAAACTCCAGAAATTCCGAAATTAATAGATATCTAATCGGCTATTATGTACTAATTTGTTGCTAAAGGTAGCACTGACAATGTGTTTTTTTATAAATTCGAATACTTAAAAAATCAACGTCAGATTTTGTTGATAATCAATGGAACAAAATAAAAAAAAAATGTTTTTTTTTAAATTAAATTCTGTCAATTTTTACCTGCTACCTCGATAGACCTACAATTAACGATGAATAATGTATGTAAGGCATACATTTTATATGGCATTTTAATGCACAGTATAAACACACAGAAATTGTGTGCTTAATCACCTGTAAAGTAATAAATACGCTCCAATCTGTGTATAGGAGTTCAATTAAAAAGCGTAGAGCATCTAAAATTACCTCTCACGGTGTTTTGAATTTATTTTTCAATGAATTAAAATAATACTAGAAGGAACAGAGAACAGAAAATATAATTAAAAAAAAGAAGTGTGCAGCAATTCACATGCGTCAGTAGTGAAAGCTTCAGAAAAAAAAGTTCTATTAAAATTATTTCTAAATATCCTAAATCAGCCGGATTCGAACTATTCACCACTCCTCCGTATGAAGTCTGGTCGTCTCACACCACTAGACTAATCCGACGACGTCATGAAAATCAGAACTTGCATTAACCGTGCATAATGTAAATGTATTCTATTTCACTCCCTCGCAAGGTAAATGCTATAAATATATATGGTTGACTCTTTTTATTGGTCGTGGCTGAGTGCCTTAAGCGCTCGCCCCGAAGCCCGGGTGAAGCTGTAAAAGCCGTTCGAGGCTCCAGTGTCCTTATGGCTAATAGTATAGTCAATTCGACAAAAAAAAATGTGTTTACTATATGTAATGTACGTACCCATGTCTTTGGCGTAACAATACGAAAATAACTTCAAAAATTTTATCCTGCATATCATTAACATGATGTAGTTGGCCATCGACGTTAATAACGTAAATACACGTTACTGACATCAATTTCATTTTATAAAAAAAATTAACAGTGTAATTTCATATCATCATTATTAAATATTATAAAACAAAGTCCTCCTGCCGCGTCTGTCTATTTGTCTGTCTGTCCGAACGCGATAAATGCAAAATGAGAAAGGTTTATGAGATTAGGTGTATAATTAATTATGCTTTTTATGTAAATTAGCTAAAATATGACGATAATTATTGAAAATGCTGGAAAAAATCATGCCGATTGGGAGCTTTACTCTGCTACCCGTGCGAAGCCGGGCGGTTTGCTAGTCCTATATAAAATCTGGGTATCATTTTATTGCGTCCGGAATAGTAGGTATGTAGTTGCAGATAGTAATTTTATATATATAAAACATGTAAGTAAAACAGTCTTACGTGAGTTACCTAAAAAATATATTATACTTTTAAATTATGCATTTAACCATAATCTCACCGGGCCTAAAATTGTAACACACGCTAAGTTTAGTATAGGACTAGCTCGCAATTGCAGCTGCCAGAATACACCTATAGGTACCTGGTGACAGATTTCCAACTTGAGAGTTTTAGGTAGCCAGGCGGGCCTTATGGCGTCTTTACTAGAGTTTTTTTTTTGTTTTAAATTTTACAGATATTCCATACATTGTCCGTCAAAATGTCAACCTCAAAACGTTATTCCTCGAATAAAGTTATCTGAAGAATGAAAATCGGCCCTTAATCACGACAGTTATATTAAATTCTTTAGTCTTTATTATAGCATCCGAAAAACACCATTGCTTGCTGTTCCATACGCAAAAACCAACTTTGCTAAAAGTTAGGTACCTTGTCGCATTACTCGGTCCTACAATGAAGAATATGGCACAATAGACATATTTCAACATACAAGAAATTAATTCAAGAGTGAAATTGAAAAAATTGCATCACGGTAAAATATAAATAAAATTGTATTATGTATAATAACATTACTTGCACACAACACACGCGCGCGCGCACACGCACTTACCTACAAGTATACGCCAGAAAACAGAACAAGCATTTTATTTATTTGTTTTTTTCTTTTTTACTTGTTTTAATATTATTATTGTATACCACTGTTATAACTGTGAAATGCTATTTTGGCTTTAAAACAATTAAAGTCAAATAGATTTTGCTATTCTATAGAAAAATGTATGCTGATGGGTTTCTAAATAAATAAATTACCAATTAATGTCTTTAATTAGATGGGTAAATGAAAAGGGTCTCCAGGAGTGAGGATACCCGAGTACGTTCGGGTAAGGTGATATTATATACCTATACAAGTACGCACCTGAAAGGCCATATGACACTTCCGATGTATTTATATCCATGTACGATGACATATTCGTGTCCCGTGAATGTCTAATAATACAGCTTATAGGGTTGTACACTTCCTCGTACTAAGCTAATGAGGCAGATAATAAATATTTTCCTCCTATCCACCCTCTTCCAGAAAATAGAATTTAATGGATATGTTTAAAAAAAATCCGTGATTACAGCTGAAGCTCAACTAAGGTGAAGACATGAAGGTTACGTTTGTATGTAATAAATTATTTATTAAAAAAGAAAACGATATCTATATAAATAAAACTGAAATGCTGTTCGTTGGGTAGCGCATCATTGACAGCGGTTGGGAGAATATGTTTTTGAAGTGAAACTTCTTATGCGAATTCCAAGCGTTAAACGTTTAACGCACATTATCGGTCTCTCCTCTTTGTGTGAGCCAGAGCGAGAGAGTAAATGTCGGTATGTATGTATACTCCACACTGTTTAAATAAAATAGAAAATGTCTTTTAAAATGAAGTTTCACTTCTATCGTGTGTGAATCGCACACACACATTTTTTTTTTTTGTAAAATGTCCGTAACAAGCCGTGTGAGATGTGCCGCATAACCCTGGCCGCCCGATAAAAAAAATTACGTGGATGAAACCGCGGGACACAGCTATTAAATTATAGTCAGCAAAATTATCTTTGAAATTTCACCAAAAATATCGTGGAATCAAAGTACTCCCTTAAGAATATCATTAAAAAGTGATATATATTTATAAAAGCACTCGGATTAAACTCCTCATTGCGATGACAGTTTTCATTTTTAAAACGATGCAAGCTTCTCCCTTTGGGACCAATTTATATTGTCTCTTGCAGATTAGGAACGTCAGGAAGCGTGGGCTGGAGCAATTCATAACCGTCAAGCGATAAGCAACAAGTTGAAATAATACTCTGTCAAAAAAGTACCAGAAAAGATCAATCAAAATGTTAGTCATCCAAATTTATTTTATGGCATTCAAAGTATGCTCCTTCAGAAACGATACATTTACGCCAACGAATAATACAATCATCAAAACATTATTTTAAATGCTTTTTTCGGATTTGAATTTAGTTCTCGTCGCAAATTCTCCTCTATGTCTTCTACCGAATGAAAATGGGTGCCACGAAGGGGTAATTTGATTTTATAGAAATGAAAGAAGTCAGCTGGAGCCATATCCGGTAAGGTGATAAGGTAAGGTAAGGTAAGGTGGTTGCTCGTTGGTATTTGTTTAGTTTTTGTGTCAAAAATTCGTTCACAATGATGGCATTGGGGGCAATAAAATAAAACAAAATTATACCTTATTTAATAAACCATAATTCGTTAGTCAACACAGCGTCTTATTTACAAAAATATTATGTGCGTCTGTTAGTGATTCTATAACTTCTGAACGACTTCACCGATTAATCTCATATTCACATAATATTTTTTTTTATCGAGACGATGGTTTATAGATATCTTAGGATCTGGTAGATAGCACTGTGATCGAGACATTAAGTACTATAAGGGGCTGTGAAACTATCTCCCTCCTTACGACATCGGGTCCTTAAAGCGTAACATGACCCAGCTTGTTAATACATATATAGATATATTCATAACAAAAAAAAAGTCAGTCATGAGCGGGAATCAAACCCGCGACCTCCAACTCAACGGTAGTAAATTCAAACATTTATTATTCATAAAATATGCAGTTATCTAAATCATAGCTAAATCTCGATTATGTACCCAACACATATAGACATAACTAGCTGTGTCCGCGGCTGAGGTCGAGTTGACTGCAAAATACCGTCGTTCGGGCACACACGCAAATCTTACTCGTTATTTCCGAATTATTTTTCTTAAATAAAAGTAGCCTAAGATACTCCTTATAACATCAGCTATCGTCAAAAGTCCCGTCAAAATCAGTCCAATCGTTTCGGATATTACCCGGAACAAACAGGCGGATAGACAAATTTATTAAAAATTGTTTTTTTATTTTAAGTACAGTATATATTTCCATATATATTTAGTAGCTTTTATTTTGTCATTACAAACAAACAGTTAAATTTTATATCATCATATATAAAATCTTTAAAAACGTACTGACATATACATAAAACCTTTTATCACAAATACAACAGTACTAATAAAATCGGCAAAATTGCCTAATAATATCGATCATGGAGAATATGTTCTTCACTAGATTTCGATCAATCAGCCTGTATGTGTCCCACTGCTGGGCAAAGGGAAAGTACAGGTTTAATCACCACGCCAGTCTACGGCATATGGGGATTTCAAAACACCAAGAAAATTTTATATTTTCCCTACATGCAATGGTACTACAAAAACATTTCATTAGCGTTCACGTTTCCTCACGATGTTGTCCTTCAGTAATTTAATTTAACTTAATAAATGTACGCGAATTCCGAAAATTCGTTGGTACATTCCTCATTACGCCTCATACATCGTCGATTTGTCGATTACTTTATCGAATTCTACTAATGTTTGTTCGAATTTGTCATTGTTTGATAATCTGATAGTATCGATTCTTTTGAAAGAAAATAATTGATTAACAATCGGTCGATTTTTCATGCGAAATATTCTTAGTATTGACAAAAAAAGGTCATATTCGTGATTTCCTCGAATTTATTTGTCTGGATTATCGATTTTTCGATAGTGCAAATAACTATTACTTATTCTCTAGATAATCGATGTTCAATGGACAATAAAATTCATCAATCCAGCTACTTGATTATATTTTTTTTTGAGCTCTGAAGGAAACAAGGAACCTTTATAATTTCGCCATCTCCGTCTGTCTATCTGTCCGCGGCTAAGCTCAGATATAATTATTACTAGAATGCTGTAATTTAGTATATGCATACATATTTATCTCGTCGACAAAGCGATAAAATAGTATATATATATAAATGTTTTTGTGTGTCTCCCTTACACGTAAGCCATTTTCCGATTAAGGGATTCATTTGTAAAATATTAAGTTTTAAATTGCTAATTTATATTAGAGTGTGCCAACACCCATGCCAGCTAATTGGTTGTTATTGGATACGCAAATAAAATAATCACGTCGGTATTATATATAACGAAGTTAAAAAGAAAACTATCACAACTAAGTAGGCTTTACAAGTTAATGAGTAATAGTCGACTAAATTAACTACTTGGAGAAGTAATTTGGTACAAATTCCATTGAAAAATACTTAAAGCCCCTTCTAAGTCTGCATATTCTGACGAGCGACTACGAAAACACTAGGCAACATTTTAAAAATATTAAATTTCTTATGACTTGGACCAAAAACTATTAGTCGGCTTAATCATCTTTCCACTAAGACTTATTATAAATTTGTGAAATTAACTTTAATAACAGTATCGTGTATTAAACTAATAAGTAACATGGGAATCGGAATACGAAATAGAAAATCTATATGTATAGAAGCGAAATACCACTCATCATGATATCTCCGAAACTATTCCGATTGATTTTAAATTTAACATAGTCAGTCCTTTCGCGTTGTAGACGCGATAATTCAACCTCTAAAGTTATAAAATGGGGGTTGAAAGTTTGTATTGGGTGGATGAAATATTTTTTTTTCATCAAAGGTCAAGTCTAGAGTACTCTAAACCGACGAGCATGCATGAAAAGGATCGGGAGCAAGTGGAAGGACGTGGTCTCTGCCTACCCCATCGGGAAAGAGGCGTGATTTATGTGAAATCATTTTCTAACGAATTTTCTGCCATAATCTACGATAAGAACAGTGATAATCTGTCTATCTGTCCGTTTGTTTATATGTCCGAATTTAACTTAAAAATGGCTTGCCCGATTTTGATAAAACTTTGTACTCGCGAAGTATATGTCATTCCAGAATTTTTAGGTTAATAATTAATAGGATTAATAATTACTCCGTAATCAACCGTTACGCTGCGGGGCACCGCTAGGAATGTATAAACAGTGAGTATTTTATCTCTGTTAGAAACATTAACTGATTTCTAAGATTTTAAACCGACATCATAGCTTTGTTTACTATCTTATTTTTAATACAATTAAAGCAACAAACAAGTGTACGGCCCGCCTGATGGTAACCGGTTACCGTTGCCTATGGACGCTTATTACACCAAAGGTATCAGTAGCACGTTGCTGACGTTGAGCCCCCATACCCTATAGAGCTCTGAAAGCCCTACTCATCGCAGAAACACAACACTAGGTTATTTGGCTGCGATCTTCAGTAGGGTGGAGGTATTCCACTAGTCAGGCTGCTTCAAGTGGAGAGAAATTTCGAAAGAGATTTCATTGTGCCCTACCTCTCTTGTTATCTACTAGCTGTGCCCGCGACTTTGCCCGCGTAGACAACAGAATACCGTCCATTATGCATATGCGCAAATCGTGCTGCCCCCGTTACCTTGCGACGAACGCCGTATTTTAAAGACAAAAATGTCTATTGTGGGCGATCATTAGAAGATAGACATATGCTATCGCTGACTTTTTTGTTGGCCTTTTTAAGATCTAATTAATAATCTAACATTTATTTGATATATCTCTTGTGGTTTACACAGCGTAAGCCATTTAGGTGCCCAAAGAGCGTCTTTTTTTCGAATTAATTCACCATTATCTTCACTGCTTATTTCGTATGTTACCTTATCTAACAAATTATACATATCTATGAACTAAAAAAAACATGTTAATTGGATAAGTGGTTTTTGCGTGAAAAGTACATAAACGGACAGACAGACAGAGAGAAGTTGAGTTTTATAATATGTATAGAACATAAAAAATGAATATACGCGAAAGGCATAAAGAATAAAATGTATGTTCGCATCTTCATTATTCCTGTATAAACTATCGGCTGACGTTTAAGGAAAATATAGTAAGGAAATTTAAACTTTTGAAATATATTTTTCAAGTTCCACCGTGATTTGGGAAAATGCAGAACCATGGAGTTTTAAATTACCTTTCCTATGGCGTTTATGCAACTGATTTTATTTGTGCGTAGAACTTTAAATCGCATTCTATCACGAGTTTTTTTTAATTGTAACACAGCGAAGTTACGGCTTCGTGCCTGATTGTAAGTATTAGAATCCAAAAACTATCTACCGTTGTCCTACCAACTTACAAAGCTCTTTCAAAGTCGGTGTTTTTTTATATATAATTTAGGGTTTAGGTACACTGTTGATAAGGTGATTTTAAATCAAGTGCAGCTGCCAGAATACAAAGAAAACACAATATTTTCATCTTAAAGGTGGTAGCTATCCATATGGACAATAGAAAAAGATCTACCACTATGTTATGGTTTCATCACGATGTTTTCCTTCACCGAAGGCTCAGGCTTATTATAGTGCTTCGAACTCACGTCGATCGACGCCGTATGTGTGTGGCAAGCACTTCCTCTGAGCCATCATTGCCATCAATTTTACATTTTTCACCAAATATACGAACTTTCCTAACGATGTAATATTTTCCTTTAAATCAATTAATGGGGATTAAAAAAACATGAATGTTAGTAACTTACCCAAAAAGGCACCAGTCCCTTCTCCTTGTCACTAAGAATCGCTTCCTCCAGTTTGGCACCACGCATGCTCTGATTCTCATCGGATTCGATGTAGCGCATACGAACCAATCCTAATTGATCACAAATATAAGAGTTGTAAAATCATTTAACGCCTCATTAAATAGGTGAACAGTTTTACCCTAAGTCTGCGAATTTATCATGCCCTATTCGTTCTAATAGTTTATTTATTTATTTATTACAGTTATCCACAACATAACTTAGCATAGCACGTGATTTATAAAAACTATTCATAGTTACATTGTAATAGGTGAGATTTAAAGATTTTATTTTCTGATAGTATCATCAGTACTGCTGAACAGAGGCCTCTTTCAAAGTTTGCCATAAAGACCAGTCCTACGTTGCTGACGTCACTATTTGAGCACTCTTCAGATCCAATGGTCATTTCTTCTATGAGCTACGTGCATCACTGACATTTAAATCTAGCAATTGTTAGGTATTGTTGTTATTGGTTCTTGTGCGGATTTGTCATTTCCGATCAAACTCCGAGCATAGAACTTTCCATTGCCCATTTCTGATGTTATGAAAAAACCCCATAAACTTTCATCTTTAATCGCAACCCATTAGTGAGACTATAGAAAGATGTAAAGGCTGGTGTTAAAGATTTGATGTTCCTGACGTATTTATGTTAGTGTCGTAGAGCATAATCAAAATGAATAAAAACGTACCGATTAATCCGGCTTTTTCAACTGATGAGTGAGCTTGGTCGGAGCAGTAGCAAATAAGATGTCCCAAGAGTTCGGAGGACTGAAGTTCAGGGTTCAGCTTGGAGAGTTCAACTAACGCTCTGGTTCTAGCTGCCAGTAAGCTCACCAGAGTAGCCTCGCTTGCTGTTGTCTAGTAAATTAAATTTATTTCAACTTAAATCAATTTCTCTAAACTATTTTTGTCCTTTAAAACTGATTTCTCTTTTGACTACTCACGTAAGGGAAACTGAAGGATGCAAAGACTTAGCTTCCATTAGATCAAGTTAAAGAAAACACATACTTGATAAAATGATAGTTCTTTAAAAAAAAAGAAGTGAAAGGATTTGTTATACTATGATAAAGGCTATATGAGGGGTGCGTTGTGGAAATACGTGATATACTTGACAGGTTGGTGAATTTGATATTTAAATTTCATATGTATAATTGTAACCTACAAAGCTTAAAGGCTTATTCGTCGTTGACATTGAAGCTTCGGGGTCTAAAGTCACAACCTGTTTATTTGCCACTGAATAAATAAATTAGAAAAAAATAACTACAGAGAATTTGCATTTCAGACACTGTAAACACTATCTCGTCTATCTCAGACAAGTTTAAAAAAATTGTATTCAAGTTTAATTCTGTGTAAAAGAAAACATTGTCTAATTCACATAAATTACTAGAAGAAAGCTATTTTTATTTGGTATGACTAAACTATCACCAAATAAATACACGTACAATGACCTAATAAATAAGATTGGACCTTAAAATAATAGACGTGCCACCAGAATAGAATCTGCAAACAATATCAAAACGTTTACCTAAAACTTCCTCAATATTATTAGTATCTGGCCCTCGCCGTCTCCCGCTGTTTCCGATCACAAGTTAAACCTAACTGAACCCAGCCTCATTTTTCGTGAATTGATCATCTAGCTTAGGGGTTTGATCAAATCTCCGTTTTTATCCTCACTTTGGAGAACGTTTTCATTCATTCGTTTGGGAATAGATATTATAATTAGGGGATACATATTGGTGACGAATATAAACTTTGGTGAAAGAAAATATTGTGGCCAATTTTATTTACCTGTATAACACCACCTCCCAGGCTATCGTTCTTTTCATTCAAGAAGCAATCAGGAAGACCCAGCAGCTTTCCCAGCCAGTTCATAGCTATAGTCTCCAACTCAGTGCCAGCGGGAGATGACGCCTGATGAGAGAAGTTCGAACGTCACCTTTGATCTTTAAGGTTTCTTCTATGATATAAAGTAAACCTCTGGTTTATACAATCAATCACGTTTTTCTTCTCTTTACCATATTTACGCCAAAAGATCTTACAAAAAACTTGTGAATAAGCACCAATTTCAATCACAAACAATTTTCCCCACTTAGCTGCACGACCTTTGGTCATCCACCTGCGATTGTCTTTAGGAAACTTCTCCTACTTTTCGCCGAGGGCTTTTGTCGTTGTGACGTGTCAATCGGGTGATCTGTGGACCCGGAGAACCGTGGACGTTTTTCCACTTCATTAACGTTGCTGCTGAATATAACCCCGATGAAAGGAGTTCTTTATTAATAAAGACCCTATCATCGTCCCGTTCAGCACAAGAAAGCTGTCGTGGAGAAGGTTTAGTACCTCTCCACTACTGACCCGCTGTCGTGACTGGCCGCTGCTTCAGCCTACAGCTATGCCTCACACCTTCACCACTTACTCATCAAGCTACACACACCCAGTCGAACTACTTAACTGTAACATTTTAATTTCTATACCTCGCACAGAGAATTCTTCTTCAAACACCGTCGCTTGCCATTGAATCCCCACGGAATGGGATATTATAGTATTTTATTTCTTTTAAACGTCTAATAAGCCAACCGACTTTAATTAAGGGTTGTAACATTAAAATATTATTTTCTCTTTTGTATGAGATCTGTCTCATACAAGATAATTAATTATTTGATTATGACAATAATCAAAATCAGTCTGATTTTTTAAATTGAATAAAAAAATGGTATTTTATATGCCCTAGGGTTTTAATCATAACAAGCTGCTGCTGCACATGAGACCCAGTTCTCTCATTAGGCTTAGCGTAGCACAGTCTTGGGCCACATAGTAACTTAACATCAGGTGAGATTGTAGCCAATAGTTCAACATTTAAAGAATTGAAAAAAAAAAACTAAACACATCTAAGCACAACATAGATGAACGAAACAGAGGCTAGATTCGAATACCAAGTTTAAAATGTGTACGATTCAGTTAGATATGAATATTATGGACCGATTTTTCATTTGTCAGATAACTTTATTTGAAGAATAATATTGTGTATTGACAACCTGTCAAAATTTTAAAAATATTCTTTAAATAAAGTTATATGTTGATTGAAAAATCGGCCCTAAGTCTAATATAGAGGAAACAATTGACTTACCCAAGTAAAACACAGGCCATTAAGGGCGCTTGATAGCATCTCCCCCATGATGGACGGGTACGAGGTGAGAGACGGGAAGTATGCATGCATGTGTGGACTCTGCCAGTGGACGAGCTGTTAACATTTACAAAAGTTAATGGCGAAAGTACGCAATTTGTTTATCTCTATACATTACTTCTCAAAGGTGTTTTATGTGGTAATGCCATATCTCCCTTAATTCTTCAACAAAATTAATTATTCACATGTCATTTTGAAGCTCATATTCCCCATAATTGACGAAAAATAGACTAACAGCTTCAAACGAAAGTTTTCTTTTAAAAATGTGATTAAACATCTTTTGCATTAAGAACTAGCTATGCCCGCGGCTACACTCGCGTTGACGATAGAAGAACGTGTAATGCTTATAGAAATCGTATTTTTTCAAAATTTTAATAACTTTTTATTGAATAAATATATCGTGATAATTATTGAAGCAATGATGGCTCAGTGGTAGTGTGTACGACTTCGCGTCAATTGATGTGAGTTCGAATTCCTGCAATGAGCCTGAGCTTTCGGTGAATGAAAACATCGTGATGAAATTTTCTAGTGTCCACTTGGCTATCAACCACCCTCTAGTTGAAAATCTGTCGCCAAGCACCAATAGGTGTGTTCCGGCAACTGCACTTGAGAGCCAGTCTTCCACTAGGTTTAGCGTGTTATCATCTTGGGCCACATCATCACTTAACATCAAGTGAGATTGTGGTCACTACGCCATACCTATAAAGATAAAAAAAATGATAAGGACAAAAGTACCCAAGAAGTAAAAACAAAAAATTAACAAAACCCATTCAGTAGTTTTAGTGTGCAGGCGAGCAAAGGCAACCAAAATAATTTTATTTCATTTTATTTATTTAATTTGATGTTTGTGACAAAAACAATCAATAAGCCTGTTCTAAATGTAATATAAAATATTATAATATTACATTGTACGCTTTAGAATGACGTTTGAACAATTAATTTTTATGAAGAGTTAAGGGAGGATATAGTGTTGTCACAAAAAAATACCTTTGAGAAATAATATACACAGATAAGGACCATATAAGCTGTACAAAGAAGCTTAACAGTTACAAGTTCAACAATAAGTTATAATTAATCCTAATAAAAATGAATATTAAAGAGAAAGGTTTAAAATATCTACCCCAGGCATGATATGTTCCTCGACGTCTTTGAAAATTTCGTCCCATTTTTCAGCTTGTTGCGGAGCTTCCTTAGGTAGGAGTTTGTGTAGGTAGCCAGGCTGGACGCCGGGGTACACGCGCCAGTCGCGGATATTCTCCAAGTAATCGGCTATGTAGTCCACCATCTCCTTGGCTGAACAAGTCAATCTATATTAATAAATGTGTATGACTTTATGACTTTTTGTTAGTATGTATGTCCGGGTTAAACTCAAAAATAACTTTACAGATTCATATAATTTTTTTTACATGTGCAGCTTATTTCATTGCTCAAATAATAGGCCGTAAGAAATTTCATAAATGTAAAAATCATTCAATCTCAAGAAATTTTGTACACAGAGTTATTATGCATTGCTCAAATTATCATTGCTCAAATAGTAGGCTATAAGTATTTGCATTAATATGAGTAAAAATAAAATAGCGAGACCAATATAGTTAATGTGTATCAAAGCTGCGGGACACCGTTAGTTCGTATATAACTAGCTGTGCACGCGGCTTCGTTCGTGTGGACTGCAGAATACCGTCGATGCTCTGGTGACCGTCGCCCGCCGGTTTAAAATAATTTTATTTTATACCCTATCTTTTTTTTCTATAATAAAAGTAGCCTAAGTTACTCCTTATAAAATCAGCTATTTGCCAGTGAAAGTCCCGTCAAAATCCGTCTAATAGTTTCCGAGATTAGCCTGAAGGAACAGACAAACAACAGACAAAAATAAAAAATAAAAAATATTTTTTTTTATAAGTACTGTATATAATTTACTTTCTTATGCAATAAGTAAAAAGTTGTTATTTTGACATTACAAACAGACACTTCAATTTTATTTATTTGAATAGATTAGATTAGAGTACTCGTATATATGTAGTATAAGTATTCAATTTCAATTGAATAATGTGTCGCCTTATATGTGTGTCACATTTGTTCATCTGACCGATACAAAGAAACCTTTGAGATTCTTTCGAACTGAAGACTCTTCCTGTAAATTGAATTTACACTTGTCTTATTTGAAACAGGGTTGAACAAGGCATTTTTATACATTGTACTTACTGTATGTTGCTATTTCTTGCTACTTTGAGGTATTTAATTGGGTTGTATTTAATTGATTGCTAGATAAAATAAAATATAACCTCAAAAAAGCATTTTATACTGCCAAAAATAATAAATGATCAACAAAATTAAATACTCCATTTTAATGTCAAATTATAACCAAAAATTCTTCTATCCTATTAAAGCATTTGCTTTTCCAAACTAATCACGGTTAACATAAAAATATTCAATTACCAGGAAAATTTTAACCAAATTTTTCGTTTATCTACCGCATGTCGTATTACTTTACAATGTCGCAAATAAAATTGAATTTTATGCCGTGCATTCAAGGATTATAATCGTAAATTCAGAACTTACATGTCGCATTACATTACATTGTCGCAAATAAAATTTAACTTTATGCCGTGCAGTCAAGGATTATAATCCTAAATTCGGAACTTATTTTTTTTTATATTTTCATTTGCACCGTGGTTTCATAAAACCACACAATTTTTATTTTTATCATTATAGGTTTAGTGCTGTAGTCACAATCTCACCTGCTCTTAAGTGACGATGTGGCCCAAGATGATAACACGCTAAGCCTAGTGTGAGGACTGGCTCTAAAGTGCAGCTGCCGGAACACACCTATAGGTTGCTTGGCGACTGATTTTCAACTTGAGGGTGGTAGCTAGCCAGGCGGGCGTTAGAAAAGTCCTATCACCATGCTATGGCTTCATTATGATGTTTTCCTTCACCGAAAGCTCAGGCTTATTGCGGGAATTCGAACTCACGTCCTTCGATGCATAATCCGGAAATGCTACCACTAAGCGATCATTGCTTCAAACTCGTCATATCGTCATCAGTATCTGGCATTGACCCTTCGTTTCCCACTGTTTCTTATCACAAATGAAATCTAACCTAACCAAGCCACATCTTAATATGTTCGCTAAGATTTGGTGATAATTTACTGTATTTGGTATTTGAATACAATTTAAAGCGTAGTCATTACTGAAACAGTTAGAAGCTCTTAAGGTCTCAATGTATTATTTAGTGGTCATTATATTTAATGCCCAGTTGACTGGTGCTGAACCTTGTTATTCCTTGCTTTATTATTCGCTTTACTGATATTAAAAAATTAAATATATTTTATCCAATTTAAACCATAATAAGGCACTTATGAATGTCAAAGAACTACCACAGTTTAGGAATACAGCCCAGTCACCGAAAAGGGGCGATAAGAAAAACGGTCGAATTTATCAAGATTTTATGCAAAAATCAAATTTTACGCTATATGTATCAATTGTTTGCAATTATAACAGTTTTTAGAAGATTTATAAAGATGTAGTCAATTCTAAACATCTTCATATTTTACGTAATGATCCACCCTATAATATCCTTTAGATAATAAAACTTGCTTAATATGATTCTTGAACTTATTATTATACGGCAAATCGGTAACGTGCTTAGAAAGTTTATTATATAATCTAACTCAATTAGCTTAAAAACTCTTGTCTTACTAAGTCTGATTAGATTACTAGTTTATATTTATTTAGAGTACTTATTGAAATTGTGCCTGTCGTTTACAAGTTCAAATTTCTACATTTTTTTTTCCGAAAATACATTAATCTTTTAAGCACACTTTGGAAGGGCAAAGTTAAGGTGAAAATGTCAAATGATTTAAGGAACATTTACGATCTGTAATCCGGGAGTAGACAACTTTTGGAAGAAAAAAATGAAACATTTTATATACCTACTATTGAAAATAATACCCGTGAATTAATAATTTGTAGCAATGATGGCTCAGTGTTATATCATTAATAATAGATTACTTATTTATAAATTATAGAACAAATGAAGAAACTCCATAACTTAAATTCTAGTAGACTCATCTCTGCACATAATACCTTTTAACCTTAGTTTTATTTATTAAATCATGACGTCGATTAAGACATATTTTTATATTACTTTTAAAGGTGTAATCAATAACAATTTTTTTATCCTTATAGGTTTTAGCGTAGTGGCCACAATCTCACCTGATGTTAAGTGACGATGTGGCCCAAGATGATAACACGCTAAACCTAGTGGAAGACTGGCTCTCAAGTGCAGCTGCCGGAACACACCTATTGGTACTTGGGGATAAATTTTCAACTTGAGAGTGGTAGCTAGCCAGGCGGGCTTTAGAAAAAGCCCTACCACCATGCTATGGTTACCTCACGATGTTTTCTACCTCAGGCTCATTGCAGGAATTCGAACTCACGTCAATCGACGCGAAGTCGTACACGCTACCACTGAGCCATCATCATCATGATGAATGAAAATTCATCCTCTACCATGCCCTTACTACCTAAGCATACATTTCTCAATCCGTGTCACTATATCTTCTTTCACACTGCGACGTTCTCTTACCACACTATTTCTTATCCTGTCACTTAATTTCACTTTTAAATACTTCTTTGAGCCCTTATTTCTACTGCATTTATTCTACTTTCATGTTTTTTCTGGCACACCCAGTTTTCACTACCGTACATGAGTGTTGGAACTAACACTGCTCTATGTAGACGAGCTTTACTAGAGAAGAAAGAAATAAGTATAAATTTTTCAAATTGTTTGTTAATCTATATATATTATAAAACATAACGTCTCTCTGCCTGTCTTTCCGTTTATGTTCTTTACACGCGAAAACCTGTTATCCGATTTGCATTTTTTTTTGTTTTAGTTCATAGCTGTTACCTGGCTGGCTATATAATATATTTTGTAAGATAAAGTAATTTACGAAATAAGCAGTGACGATAATGGTGAATCAATTTGGAAAATAATCGCATTTGGGGCGCTTAAAAGGCTTACGCTGAGTACACCATACGAGATATATCAAATTAATGTGCAGCATAATTGTAGATCTTAAAAAGGCCTACAAAAATCCAGGAATATCTATCTTGTAAAGATACCCCCAAAAATCATTTTTATTTTCCGTTTTTGAGTGAGTAAGCATGATTCGCGCGTGCAGTCGACAGACGGATTCTGCAGAGAAGCCGCGGGCACAGAATTTGTGTATTTTTATGTCGTCTTTAAACGTCAAAAAGTATACATCCAAGTACATTATCCACCTAATGTTAAGTGGTCACTATGCCATACATCTATAATTAATCAAAACAGGACCACAAACTTAAAATTAACTACTGATACGTTTATACGTTATTCCTCAGAACTGTTGCTTCTGTGTCTGTTTAAAACATTTGAGTAAAATTTGCTTAAATAGGTATATATAAAATAAGTTTTTCAACTTTCTAACAATACCGAATTTAAATCTGACAAAGAAGGAGGAAAAAATGTACATAAAAATTGTGTACATAATTTAAGTAATAATCATAAGTATATATGACTATGATAATATATTTTTTGGGTTAAAGTCCGAAGAATGGAATCCAATAATTGCCTTAACTAATACAAACGGTTATCTTCTAATAGGATTTGGTAATCAGCAAGGTACGACGAATTTGCTACTGGAATATAAATCGCTGCGTGTTGGTGTGCGTGCCGTAAGTATATATTTTATTTATTTATTTATTTCAAGAAATTTACAGCTCTTAAATTCATATATTATACATACTAAATAACATATTGGTTTAGCCAAGATTATTTCAGTTTTAATAATTTTATAATTTCAGATATATAATCTATAACTGATATAATAAAGCTGAAGAGTTTTATTATTTGATTGTTTGTTTACAAACACTAATCACTGGAACTACCAGTTGAATACGAAAAGTTCTTTTTGCATATGATAGCTAGATTGACGTGGTATAATATAGGCTATATAACTTCACGCTGCGCCCTCACGGAGCGGAACAGTAACTATGTACGTCAAGCAATCTGGTAAGCTGCAGGTAAGTACAGGAATTGGAACAAGATAGGCCGCTTGGAGAGTTTGTCGTATAAAAACACGGATGAAACCGTGGGGCGCAGCTAGTATATATATTAGGATATATTCATGAGCGGATATTCAGAACTAACCTACTGGCGTAGGGATTCATTATCGTTTGGAATGTCGAACTGCTCATATAGTCTAGTCATTAGTAGTATGTGAATTAATGTTTAATTTTGTAGTCTATGAATTATATTCGTAGTAGTCAAGACATATATCATCTAAGAAGAAGTGAAGTCGTACACGCTACAACTGAGCCATCATTGCTTCAACTTTGACATCATTGGCTGACTTTTGTGTGTTGAGTAAAATGGTTGTGTTTGGATGTTAAATATCTATCAGTATATGTATGGTATATCAGCTCTTAAATTAGTGTTTAGTTTGTAATTAAATGGGTATATGTGAAATTGTGTCCTCATTCATGTTATTTTTAACTCCCGACGCAAACAGTGGGGTGTTATAAGTATAACGTGTGTATATGTGTGTCTGTCTGTGGCATCGTTGCTGTCAAACGGCTGAAGCGATTTTGATCTATTTTTTTAACGTTGATATGATAGGGAGTTTTCATAGGGATTCAAAAAAAATTGTTCAGCTGTTTGAAGATTATCAGCTTTTTTCTTGTTGATAAATGGATGTGAGCATCTTCCACGAGTCGGATCGAGTTGACATTGTTTAATCTGTTATTTCAATGATATTAGAAAATCATGGCAGCTATATTATATAACTTTTATCATATAGAATTTGCAAGATAGCTAACTCCTTATCAACTTATAGCAAATATATCGTGATTGGGCTCATTAGAATTGTCTTAATGAGTAGATAATTTGTGTCTGAGGTTTCACGCGAAAACCACTTATCCGATTTAAGTACATTGTTTTTTTTATTCATAGCTATGTTATCTGGCAAGGTTATAGGATATATTTTGTTAGACAAATTTACATACGAAATAAGCAGTGACGATAATTGTGAATCAATACGGAAAAAGACGCATTTGGGGTGCTTAAATGACTTACACTGAGTAAATCATAAGAGATGTATCAAATCAATGTAATACATAATCGTAGATCTTAAAAAGATCTACATAAAAGTAAGCGATAACATAGTAAGGATCACCAAAAAAAAACTTCTAAAAATCATCCACAATAAGCATTTTTGTCTAATAACCGGCTGGCGTCCGGTGGGAACGGAGGCAACAGAATTCGCAAACTGACTATACTTAAGCCATAAGGGCCCTGAAGCCTCAAACGGCTTTTAACTCAACGGCTTGTAATGATTGTTTTCTCAATCATTTTTATCTTTTCATTATATATTTAATTCACCTTATTTGATTCCTCATTAATTCATTTATTGTGTTTATGCTCCTTTCCGAAGGCATCTCATCTATGGGTCATTTATTATTTTAAATATTGTATATCAAACTTCTTTTACGTTCATATATATATGTATATATATATATATATATATATATATATATATATATATATATATATATATATATATATAATAAGAAGGCTGTAAACAAAGAATGTATTATTGGCTAAAATTACCTTTTAAATTTAAAATATAGAAGAATACGAAAAATAATTGAAATGTAACGGGAGATGAAACATGACTTACCGATCAGACGTCTGTGGTGGAATATGGACATTATTTTACAAGATTTTTACAAGTATTTATCTTTTATGATTCTATTTTATTATTTGGAGTCTATAAAACTTATTTTGTTACAACAAGAGACCTCTCAAATTATAACCGGTATTCGAAGGAGTTGGAACCTTTTACTCAAAATTTTAAAACGAATGGAAAAACTGGCGGACGCATTCATTCATGCTGTCTTGAGGATGCAGTTATAAAAATTGGAACAGAATGGAGTTCTAGTTAAACACAAGCTTCTCACCAGCAGATCTGTTACGGATATATTCAAAACTTGGACTATTTCTTAGTAGTGAAGGTTTTACTATCATTAATAGACTTTAATAAGGTACTCTGTTTTTATATCTCATTTAATGTTAATGCCTTCGGAATACACTTATTAATCTATTTCAAATTTCTTTTCCATAACCCCTTTTAATATATTTATTTCGGTGCTTATACCTATTTTTAATTGTCCACGTGACAGGCTCAACGGCTTCACCCGGGCTTGGGGGCGAGCGCTTAAGTCACTCAGCCACGAAAGCAATGCAACTAGTTCCGAGGGTGCCAAAGTGGCCGGACCTCGGCTTGGACTGTTGCAACAATAGAAATTAGGTCGCGATCTAGCTAATTCCCTATCCGATCTAACTCACTATACATCTCTGGGAGGAGGAGAAGAGGCAAGTGTATATGTATTTAGTAATCTGTAAATTTTGTCTAGACTTACTAGCCAAAAAAAGAAAAAAAAGGTCCCTTACAGAACCTATGTACCTGAGTGTAATGCGTATGTGTATATAATGCAGTGTAATGATTGTATGTTGGTAGCTAGTGAATGCTGTGTCACTGTATCGCGCGAGCGGTGACTCAAGGGTTCCATGCTGGAGGATCGGGCCTAGGCTTGAGTGGCCGCAGGAAAAGGTGGACGGGGCGGGCGTGCGGGAGCGAAGTTTACCGTCCGTCCCCTACGAAGGGAACGGTGGTTTCTCGGGCGTGGGTGCAAGCACATTTGTTGGATAGGAACGGACGCGTAATACTTGTTAGATTTCTCGATATCCCATCGGGATCGATAAAATTTTGCGCATGCGTTCGCCCGATGGCCTTAAGTAGTTCACGCGAGCAGAGCAACGGGCACAGCTAGTCAGTTATAAATTATATTCAAAATAATTATTTGAATTCCAAAAAACTTTATACCGTACACGAGAGCCACCGTTTGAAATAAAAATAAACGTTGTTATTCAAAGTGAAAAGCCACAGTAAACATTCATGTACTAAGGTTCCTTTGTCGGAAGACTTATAAATGTTTATTCATATAATATTGAGTTTTTTAACACAATTATTATGTATGGCAAAAAAACATATTAATATAAAACACACTTACATGAACCTACACAACAGTCGCTTCAAACGAATAAATTAGGTACCTAACAATTACGTTCATCTTTATGAATAAATCTTTTATTTTGTATATAATTGAAGTGAAACTTCTTATGCGACTTCCAAACGTTAAATGTTAAACGTTAAATGTTAAACGTAACGTTTAACGCACATTATCGGTCTCTCCTCTTTGTGTGAGCCAGAGCGAGAGAGCAATATATTATCGGTCTCTCCTCTTTATGTGAGCCAGATCGAGAGAGCAAATGTCGGTGTGTATGTATTGCACACTGCTTAAATAAAGTATCTTTTAAAATGAAGTTTCATTTCTATCGTGTGTGAATCGCACACACACGTTTTTTATTATATTATCGGTCTCTCCTTTTTGTGTGAGCCAGAGCGGGAGAGCAAATGTCGGTGTGTATGTATATTGCACACTGTTTAATACTTGCTTGTATTTCAGCATTTAACGTATATGTAAATAAAATATAAAATATCTTTTAAAATGAAGTTTCACTTCTATCGTATGTGAATCGCACACACACCTTTTTTTTAAGTAATAGTGTTAGGTTACATAACATCCCTAAGCAAATTCCCTGTATGCCGAGAAATAATATCAAGGACCATGTTTAGCAAGTTTTACTATAATGAGGTTATTATAGAGTCGATAATTACGCGAATGGTAGTGATGTCAGAAATAGCTCCCTCTCTGTACGTACATCCACTAAAATAATTTATAAACATTATCTACACATTGTAAAAATTATATCTTAACTTTGCCCTCTCAATATATCGTCGAATTTAATGTATATTCTTGAAATCTTGGACAAGCTAGATTTTGTAGTTTTAATACTAGAAATAGATATAAGCTAGTCGTACCATGTTTTAGATTTGGTAAGAGCAATAAAATATTTTAAGCCAATTGTGTATGGTTCTATAATCCCGAAGCACATGAATGATTTGCCAGACAATGAGTTCATGGACCATGTATTGTCAAGCAGGTTTAATGTCAAAAAGTTATTATAGGATGAATCATTATACTGATGATAATGATGATGTATGCGTAACAAAACAAAAAGAAGTTCAGAAATTTTAAGTTAACCTTCAACGATAATTCAATTTAAAACAACGTTTATACGTAAAATGTTAAATTATTTTTACACAATAAAAAAATTAGTCAGTAAAATGAATTCATTTTATTATCATTAACTGACTCCAACATAACGCACTGTCGTCATATGATGCGTGCACATCGTTGTTGGCACGTCTCTCCATTTTTAATTTTACCTACTCTTTACTAACGGGTCAAATAAATTATAACATCAAAATTTATTACAAAACTGAGCTGGTTTCTAATTTAGATTTTATTGGCAATTCTTGGTAACATTAGATTAAATATCAAACTTCTATCTTTCCCATGTAAATGAATATATCAGCCTTCCTGAAGTCGAGTCACTATGGTAAAGACGGAACCGCAACCAGAATCTAGTTAAACAGTGTATCATTGTAAGAGATAAATGAGAAAATCATTGCGTTTCTAAATTGCATAATAAATGACATACAAAAAGATAAAAAAGAATCGGAAATGTCGTCTACATTGAAGATATAAAGTTAAATAAAGGCAAATCATTTAGGATTTGCTTGTTTATTGTATGTTAGAACGGTTGGAACAAATCCGCTGATTCCTTTTACGGCGTGATACGGACCTCGCTTCGTTTATTGCTTAGAAAAGTCATATGAATCACCACTACCTATATAAATAGGTATCTATCCTTTTTTAACTAATACGGAAAAGAGCAATGAAAGGGCTAGTGTAGTAGGTTAGTTTCTTAGCGTGATCAAATCGGGATTGAGGAGATCTGCGTAAGAACCAAAGTGACCGACATAGCTCTAAGAATTGCTAAATTTAATTAGGCAGTTGGCACATTGCTCTGGTAACTGATGGCCATTGTTCTCGAGTGGCGGTTACTGAAAACGAAGCGTAGTCAGACTCGCCACAACACAACATAGACACACGAGCTGGTGAAGGTTACGGGAAACTGCTAGATACAAACAGCGCCGGACCGGTCATTGTCGCGATTACCGGGAAAGGACTACGTCCAGCAATAGAAGTCTTTCGGCTGAAATAATAATGATAGCATCATTGAGTCGCTGTGACTGCACAGTACAAATTAAAAACCACAGCGGTCATTGTGAGATCGGCAATCAAAAAAATTGAGTCACCGTGTGCACGATGGTCGCGAATCAGTCAGGTACAGACTCCTAACACCTTGTTTGATAACTAGATATACACCGACTGATCACAGATTACGACACGCTTAAGCATGCCAATATAGCGGGTGCTAACTTGGTGTATGATGGGTGTCCTCGGCTCCGTTCGCGTGGACTACAGAATGCAGTCGGTCGAGAGCACGCGTGAATCGTGCTACCTCCGCTCATAAGACAGAAGACAAACATGCTTATTGTGAGTGAACCTTGGAAGATAGCTATCTGCTATCCCTGACTTTTTTGTAGGTATTTTTAAGATCTACAATTATGTTGCACATTAATTGGATATATCTCGTATGGTTTACTCAGCGTAAGCCATTTAATCGCCCCAAATACGTCTTTTTTCCGAACTGATTCATCATTATCGTCACTGATTAAATCGTATGTTACTTTATCTTACAACATATATCCTATAACCTGGCCAGATAACATAGCTATGAATTAAAATAAATAAAATGTTTTATTTTGCACGTCTGAACGTCTCCTAAGCGCGAAGAACGCTTAAGTGTGCCACTATGGTGGATGCTAAACCCGTAGTGTGGTGATCGCGATCCAGTCGCATAAAAATGTCTTGGTTTACCACTCAACACCTATTTACTATCGTATGTTCCTTGCCATAAAACCTGTTAATAAAGTGCTTCTTACCATTTTGTCACACAAGCATGACAAAATTATTATAATAGTTGGTAAGGGAACCTCTTTGTTGTTTTTTTTATTGTTATTAGTTTAGCTTTGTTACCACAAACTCACCTGATCTTAAGTGACGATGTGGCTCAAGATGGTAACATGTTAAGCCTACTGGAAGACTGTCCTTCAAGTGCAGCTGCCGAAATATACCTATAGGTGCTTGGCGACAGATTTTCATCTTGAGGGTGGTAGCTAGCCAGCCGAGCATTACAAAACCTATCTACCACCATGCTATGGTTTCATCACGTTGTTTTCACCGAAAGCTCAGGCTCATTGCAGGGATTGTAGTGCCAATTATTGGATTGGTTTTAACTCCCGTCGAAGTAATATCCGTCCGTACACGCTACCACTGAGCCATCATTGTTTCATATTGGATTAGTGCACTCTAGGCAAGTTCGGCCAATTTTTAGCCAGTGGATGATACCCTGACCGATGGTACTATTCTCTTTGTGTAGCAGAGGAGACGGAGGATTCAGAAAGAGCAGGCGATGAAGAAGTATTTCTTCCTTGATATTGTCGGACTGAGGAATAAACCTTAGTAAAAAAAATACCAAGTGTATGTTGCACTATATACGCGCAGTGTATGGTTCCGTAGTTACCCGTTACAATATGTAGACTTAGATGAGGGCTTTAAGTAATTTTAAATGGAATTTCTCCGAAATTTACTTCTACAAGTAATTTTTATAAGTTGGTCGATTAGTGATTTTTGTAGGTCTTTTTAAGATCTACAATTACGTAGAACATTAATTTGAGATATTTCGTATGGTTTACGCAGCGTAAGTCATACAAGCGCCCCAGATGCGTCTTTTTTCCCAATTAATTCACCATTATCGTCACTATTTATTTCATATGTTACTTTATCTTACAAAATATATCCTATAACCTGGCCAGATCACATAGCTATGAATTAAAATAAAAAAAACATGTAAATCAAATAAGTGGTTTTCGCGTGAAAAGAACACAAACGGACAGATAGACAGAGAGACGTTGAGTTTTATAATTATAAATGACGAAGTAAAGTGCTTTGTGCGAAACAGGATAATGTCAATATACGGGTGAAAATCTTCCATAGATCTAGTTGTCCAATGGTGTAATGGGGAGGGTGGAATTAAATCGCGTAATTCTTGCACACATTATCCGAAGTGTAACCTATATAACAATAAGATACAAGCTACTCAACGACGATGCTCCAAGCTAATCATTTTCTCCTTCGTCAATGTTTCATCGCTAATAAGTCGTCGAGCGTCAAAGCGGCCAGCTGGTATTTCGCTGGTCAACCCCGGTCTTGACAGCAGTATTTCATTTACACACACGAACGTAATTATGTAATTTACTGATGAAAGTAAGCGAAGTAGACTATTAGTACAATTATACTGCGGTATAACACACAAACCTTTCACGCGAAACTCCTTGTGATCCATCTTCTCACTTGATAGGCGATGATATCTGTAACAAAAGATTTTCTTTTTAATTTCTAAACTGAGATAAGCAAACACATTTGACAACACGTATATTTCAAAAGTCGGTCAAGGCATTGGTATTATTTGCCTGTATTTTTTTATTTATTTATGTATTTATATTTTCGGTATAGTGTTGCCTATGTCCATGTATATGAACTAAGCAATTATTGTATGTTTAAATAGTACGTGCCCGTGGTTCCGCTCGCGTGGACTACAGAATGATATTAGCAAGCGCACGCGCGAATTGTGCTGCGTCAAAAATGCTTATTGTGGGTGATCCTTAGAAGATAGTCATATGTATCAAGACATTTTTGTAGGTCTTTTTAAGATCTACAATTATGTAGAACAATCATTTGATATATCTTGTATGATTTAATCAGCAAAGCCGTTTAATCGCACCAAATGCATATTTTTTCCCGAATTGATTCACCATTATCGTCAATACTTATTTCATATGTTACTTTATGTAACAAAAAATACCATATAACCTGGCCAGGCAATAAATGTATGAATTAAAGCAAAACACATGTACATCAGCTTAGTGGATTTCGCGTGAAAAGAACATACACATACAGACAGACAGACAGAGAGACGTAGAGTTTTATAATATGTATAGATTATGTAGATAAATATAGTTCATATATTATGTACTAGCTGGCTCGGCTGATGTTGTTCTGTCGTCTGTGGTAGTTAATGGCTCGACGAAAGTGCCATCTATCGGGTTAAATTTTTGTGATTTTCTTTTATCGGAATAAACCTTTATGTGTTTTGATTATAAATCATTTTGGTCCATAAATAAAAAAATTGTTGAATATTTAATAACGACTTTAGCGCCATCTATCGGATTCTAACATTGCTATGAACCGTTGTCTGTTATGAATGAATATTGAATGAGTTAATTATTTAAAGGATTGTAAGTATCGCGTGAACGAATGTATAAAACAATGAATGAATGAACAATTTAATGTACATTTTGTTCGTTATTTTTTCTAGAACACTGCGCGGCGGCTCACAGCCATGTGTATCGATGCGTCATAATATATCAAACTAAATAAATAATATGGCATCTTTCAACAAGTTTCCGATCTATATGTTGCTTGGTCCTATTTCGTTTTTATTGTAAAACTGATATGTTTGTAGAGTGTGAATTGGGTTTATGAAATATATTTTTTTTGTGTTAATTGGAAAAATGATATATATAAGTTTATAACAAACTATTCTTATTTTTTTTTCGCAATATTTAAAAATAAAAATTAATTTTTGAATTCAGTACAGAAAATGCGCCGATCGTTCCCGAATAAATCCGAGCGCGTATGACGTCACAATGTTAATTTCTACTCATTGTAGCGCACACCTCATACAGTGCTTTGATTCCTTTCACATTCCTTTAACATTATGACGTCACAAACCTGGCGATCAATCGTGGCGCGTTCGTAGTCATGTGATTCTTTTTAAAATATTACAATTTTAAATTGTTTATTATTAATAAAAAAAATGTTTTAAGAGTTTTTCAAACTAACTGTTATCATAATTATGATGAAACTTTAAAATACATAAAAAATCCATATTCTTGTTTTCTTCAAATACTTTTTTTTTCGAACTGACTATACTGTTAGCCATAAGGGCACTGAAGCCTCAAACGGCTTTTACAGCTTCACCCGGGCTTGGGGGCGAGCGCTTAAGACACTTAGCATCGAAAGCAATGACAAGTTCTAAGGGTGCCAAAATGGCCGAGCCTCGGCTTGGACTATTGCAGCGATTGCGAATATGTTGCGATCTGATTTATTCCCTATCCGTAATTCGATCTCTCTGGGAGAAGGGAAGAAACATGTACATATGTATTTAGGAAACTGTAATTTTTTGTCTATACTAACTAGCCAAAAAAAGAAAAATAATGTCCTTTACAGAACCTATGTACCTTAGTAGTGTGCATGTGTGTACAAAGGCAGTATAATGTTTGTATTTTGGAAGCTAGTGAAATATTAACCATTTAAACGCCTGGGTATGTTTATAAAACAAAAATTTTGAGCAAAAATAAAACTTATCAATGTGTTGAATCGATTAAAATTTCTTCATAAATAAAACCAATTATTATAGGAAATCGAATCAGTAACGCATTAGGACATCACTAATTGAGTGTAACTATACCTACTGTCAAAAATAAAATAAATACTTGCAAGGGATGTAACTAGCCAAATTAGAATATAGACAAATTAGAAATTCAAAAAAGAAAAAAGGTCCCTTACAGAATCTATTTGTACAAATGAAGTGTAATGTTTGTATGTTGGAATCTAGCGAATACATTGTCACTGTTTCGCGCGAGCGGCTGCTTGGCTCAAGGGCTCCATGACGGAGGAACGGACCTGGGCTTGAGTTGCCGCAGGAGAGAGTGGACGTGGCGGATGTGCGGTAAGTTAACCGCCCGTCCCTTGCGGAGGGAACAATGGTTACACGGGCGTGGGTGCAGGCACGTTTAATTTACAGGGACGGACGTCTACTACTCGTCAGCTTCCTCGATATCGTTATCGGAGTCCGTAAAAATATTCCACGGTCGACGTTTTGCTTTCAAAGCATCGGGGACAACACACGCGTTCATCTGACCAGGACCTTATAGTCAGTCTGAGCTACAGTTATCTCTTTCGAACTCTATTTGATCGTTCAGGCACAGCGCGAAAGCAATAGATTTCAGTTAAAACATACGTCTTCAAATATCTCACTGACCATTTCTTTTAACATCAAGCTATATTGTGGTTAATGTCTAGTCTATAAACACGATAAAAAAGTATAATATAATATAAATTCGGTTGTAAGGTAAGCCAATGTGCCGTATAAACCTGTAATCCACTAAGTCCAAGTATGAGAAGCCCTATAAATCGCGGGAAGTGTCTTTACCTACATCGTTCTGTCGATAATAGTTTTGTGAAAATGTCCCGTGTTTTTTAATTATCATTTACTGTTTAAAAACGTACCAAATAAAATGTTTATTTTGAAAAAAAATGTAATATTACATCATGCAAAACATCAAATTATACAAATTTGTTTAGTTGTTTATATTATACCTAGGTTGTTCCGAAAAATTGATAGCCACAGAATAAATACAATTTCTTTTTATTTAACTATTTTGAATTGATAGCTTTTTTCAATACGAATCTCTTTGGGGAAAATCACTGGCCAACTATGTGTAGTTATAATAAAAAAATAAATAAAAATTATATGTCATTTTTCTTCTATTTACAACAATGGACGTCTCGCGGGCAGCTTTTCGTGCTATGATTTTTTATGACTATAAACGAGGGTTAACCTTCAAGGAATCTCATAAAATTTACAAGCTGCATTTGGGAAGTCTGCTCTTGCGTTAGCAATAGTTACTTTATTGGTTTCGTAAATTTAAACGTAGTCGAGAGAACCTTAACGATGACCCCCGACCTACAACTGCAGTAACTCATGAAAATGTCATCAGGGTAGAGTGGCTATTGCGGAAAAATAGACTTATTACACATCAAGAGATTCAGGCTGGACTGAAGATTGGACTACAGGCAGTTTCCACGATCCTGCATGAACACCTTAAAGTAAGGAAGCTTACGTCGCGATGGATACCTCATTCTCTCACCGAAGGTTAAAAATCCCGTCGTGTTGATTGGTGCAAATTTATGCTAGAAAAGTTTGAAGGAGGAATTACGCAAAACGTATCATACATCCTTACAACTGACGAAACTTGGATCTAAAGCTATGATCCTCTCACGAAGCAGCAATCCATGCAATGGGTGTTTCCAGATGACGTTACCCACAAAAATTGTATGCGGTCGAAGCTTTAATAAAAAAATGATAGCATTTTTTTCGAAACAGTGTCTATTAGAATAATTCCGCTAGAAGATCGTAGAATAGTTACTAATGAATGGTATTGCGAAGTTTGTCTGCATGAAGCTTTCGGGAAGTTGAATAGCGAGAGACCAAGGAGCGGTGTCTGTGGCATTCTTTTTCGCCAAGATAACGCGCCCGCTCACACAGCTGCTAGAACCATGGATTATTTGAATACTTCGGGGGTACAAATGTTGGCCCATTCTCCATACAGCCCAGATTTATCGCCACGGGTTTTTTTCTATTTCCCACTGTTAAAAACATTGCTTAGTAGATGAAAATGCACTGCAGAAGAGGCTGTCGTAGAATTTCGGCGGTTATTTTTCAACCACCCGCACCATACTTTTTTAAATGTTTCGAAAGCTGGTTCACCCGAATGCATAATTGCATTGAAGTTGAAGGGAAATATAAGCTATAAATAAGCTATAAATAAACTTTATAAATAATCTATTTTTCATTTCTCTATTTTTGGAACAGCCCACGTATATTCTAAAATTTTAACTTATATTACAAAGTAAAAGGTTGTTTTTTGTTTGAACGCACTAATCTCTGGAACTACAAGTCACATTAAAAAAATGATTCAGGAAGTTTATAGGTTATATAACTTCACGGTCCTATCCTATGGAGCGGAGCAGTGTCCATGAATGTCAAGCAATTTGCCAAGCTGTATGCAAGTAAAGGCAGTTAGAACGATAGGCTACACGGCTGTATTTCGCGGTACTGTGGCGGAGAGTTGAATAAATATAACACGGGTGAAATCATGGGGCTTATATAGTATTGCTATATATAAACCAAGTTTATATTTTAATGCAATAAAGAGATAGAACTTTCTATTGGGCCCTTCATATTAAAAGTCCCGCTCAATTATTATCAAAATTTATTGGGTGATTCTTATTTATTTATTTTATTTTCACTAATTTTTTTTTTATACAATTACTTTAGTTAAAGGCACCCTATTAAATCTCTGGGGTTTATCTTAGCTTGCCATGGCCTGAGGTATTATTCAACGCGCTGTTTTTAATATATGTATGGTATAATTAAAACGTTTAGTTAATATTAGGTCCTTACATATGACATTGACGTTTTGTTGAACTGGCCACCTTGGATTCAAATATTTGGTATTTGGTTAGGAATTTCAAATTCAAATTTATTTCAATCTTAGGCTTGTAAATTTGGTTTTCGAATTCAGTGATTAATTTATTTTAGGACTATTTGATTTTTGTTTGACATTGTTCTTTTCATAAAATTGAAGACTTAAAATATCGCGTTAATTACGAATATGAGTTCCACCGTGGCATCAGCGCTGCATAAACAGCTCGAAGGATCAATGATATGTATAGGAACGGTACTGTAAAAGAAAGCACGGTACGTTTTTGGTTCCGACATTTTTGTTTTGGAAATTTTGACCTACGAAATAAACCCCGTGGACGGCCAGAGAAACTAGTAGATTATGAAGAATTAAAGGTGATCGTGGAAACGGATCCATCGCAAACCAATTCAGCGTTAGCGGTAGGCTTCGGAGATAGTGATAGAAACAATTTTCATTCACTTGAAACCAATTGGAAAAATGAAGAAGCTCGAGAAATGGTTACCGCATTAAATGTTTTTTTTTTCAAACTCAATATACTCTTAGCCTTGGAGCTTTTACAGCTTTACCGGGCTTGGGGGCGAGCGCTTAAGGCACTCAGTCACAAAAGCTTTGCAACAACATCCGAGGGTGCCAAAGTGGCCGAATCTCGGCTCGGACTGTTGCGCGTATGCAATTAAATCGCATAATCCATTAAATGACTGAAGCACACCAACAAATACGCATTGTGTGCTGCGTTACATTACTCAACCGTCACAATAACGAGGGAATTTTGAATCGTATTGTTTGTTGTGACAAAAAATGGATCCCTTACAACAGTTGGAAACGCTCATCACAGTGGCTGAACCCAGGTACTACCCCAAGCGAAAGTTGACTCAGTAAAATGTACTGGTGAGTGTTTTTTGGATCAGTACTGGTGTTATACACTACAGTATAATCAACGATTGCAAACCATGATGGAAAAGCTAGCCGTTAAACAACCGATACTGGTTAATTTCTCTAGCTCACTGCTGATTTAGGACAACGCTAGACTCCATACTTCACGACAGACAGTCGCTAAATTAGAGGAACTGCGGTTTAAATGACACCCGCCATATTCCCCGGACGTTGCTCCAACAAATTACCACTTTTTTCAAAATTTGGAGAATTTCTTGCAAGGAAAAAAATTCGATTCCGATGAGGTTCTCGAAACCGCCTTCAAAGATTTTATTGATTCTCGCTCCCACAATTTTTTCAGAGAGAGAATTTTTTGAGAATTTCTTGCAAGGATAAAAATTCGATTCCGATGAGGTTCTCGAAACCGCCTTCAAAGATTTTATTGATTCTCGCTCCCACAATTTTTTCAGCAATTGAATCAAATGAACTACTACCTATAAAATGGCAAAAGTGCACAGATAATAATTGTACATACTTCAATTGATTAAATGTATAATATCATAATATTTCTTTCGTTTTACTTTTTCCATATAAAGCGCTAATTTCATATGTAAGGACCTATTAGTTCATTGTTATTTTATGTTGTTTATGTTATGTTATTGTTATTTTATATAATTATACTTACTATTATCAAGTTGACGTAGTACTCTTTAAGTTTTTATTTGATGTTTTTACTATTTACTAGTGGTCGCCCAGTGGTCGAAATTCGACCATAATTCATTTAAATTATAAGTTTGAACATTATTAAGGTTCTATTGTCAAAGACTATATACTTTTATAATCAACAGATACCGCTAAAACAAATTGCATGAAATATAAAAATTTAAAAAAATGATTAAATTAAAGAATATGTACCATTTTTTTTTGATACAAAAAACCATTCCATAAAGAAAATGCTATCCATTGAACTTGACATACATATTTCAATAATTGAATTAATGATACAAAACTTCTCTGTAAACGATGTTTATTAGGTGCAGGTTTTGTAGAGATGTACAGGTTCTGACAATCCAAGTGAGCGTGATTTCGGTTTATTTGGGATTGCCCCTAGTAGCCTCCAACGTCCTCTATATGCTATAGCCACCCCATGCCTCGCATGTCTGATGTTATCGCTGCCCGTAGGCGACCTAGTAATTGATCTTAGCTCCAAGCTCCAGACATAATGATCTTCTCTTCGGGTTCCGACTTAGTAGGTAGCCTTGAACAATCTTTGGATTCATATTTGGAGATCTTCACAATGCGAGGACTCGAGTTAGAACCATCCTTCAAGCCCGTCGTTGGCTGCTTATATATGGGTACACAGAGCACACCTGTTTCTAGCGCGCGGCATCTCTACTTTCTTTCCATTTGTTTTATATACGCCGTATTTTGAATTCCCGTCATGATCTGTTATCTCGCTGCTATGAAATGAATTGAGTTCTTTTTTTAATAGTGACATAGACACGATTTTCTGACATATATTAGTTTATTACGGTTATGTTTGACATTCAGTAAGACTATAGACAAATAATATTAATCTATTCTCAATTTGACCATAGACTTTAACTATAAACAAAAGTGTATAATATATACATCATCATCATCATCGACCTATATTAGTCCACTGCTGGACATAGGCCTCCCCTAATGAGCGCCAAAGCACCCTGTCTTCAGCTGTCCGCATCCAGCATCTGCCTGCAGTCTTTCGCAGATCGTCATCCCATCTGGCTGGAGGGCGTCCTACACTACGTTTGCCGAGTCGCGGTCTCCACTCAAGAACCCGTTTACCCCAGCGGTTGCCGGTTCTTCGCGAGATGTGGCCGGCCCACTGCCACTTAAGCTTGCTAATTCTTTGAGCTATGTCGATAACTTTGGTTCTCTGTCGGATGTATTCGTTACGAATCCTATCCTTCAGAGATAATTATAATATAATATATACGTGTGTGTCAAATACATGGTAGTGTGTGTAATGCTACTTTTATTGATTTTTATGTATTTTTTATGAATAATTTAAACAAAATATTAGCATTCTGCACTCCTTCTCTATATAAACTATAAGTGTGGGAAATTTCATTCTTCTCCGTCCACGCAATTTTCGTAAAAAGGGGTACAAAGTTTTTGTTTCACGTATTAATATATAGATTATATCTCTAACGTCCACCGTTATTTGATTTATAGTATTAGGTATTTTGATAGATACGGTACGTCTGCCATATAAGTTTTTTACGTGCATTTTTTGTGAAGATCTACAGTTATTTAAATTTTCTCTTAATATCATGTACGGAAAAGCAACGTTTTTATAATTACAGATAACAGATTATGCAAACTTATGCATTATTAATAATTTAACGACCAATTAAATTAAATTTTAAAACACCTGAAATGTTTTAATTACTTTAATTTTTGTTTTTATATTTCGTGTTTTATGATGATGAGATAAAATATTTTAGGGTTCCGTAGTCAACAAGTCCTTTTGTATGTCCGCGGCTTAGCTCAGAGATTCTTAGTACTAGAAAGCTGTACTTTGGCATGGGTATACGTAGTGTGTCCCAAAAGTATCCGACTTGTACCTCTAACTTCGCACTGGCATTATTTTTCGTCATCCGGCTCATAGCATCCTTCGAAGTAATCCCCTTTCGACTGAACAAGACGCTCCCAACGGTGCTTCCACATCCTGATACAGTTCTGGTATTCGGTTTTCGGAATGAGTGCACGCGTCGCATTCGTTTCAATCGTCTCTCTGTCATTAAACCGGTGTCCTTTGAGCGGGATTTTTAATTTTGGGAACAGCCAAAAGTCGCAGGCGGCTATGTCTGGACTGTACGGAGACTAACGAAGCTGTTTATTATTGTGTTTCCCTAAAAACTGTTGCACAAGGTTCGATGAATGCGCTGGCGCGTTATCATGGTGGAGAACCCAGTCGCTGCTCGCCCAAAAACGCAGCCGTTTTTTTCTTACCGCGTCACGCAATCTTTTCAGAACTACGCGGTATTTTTTTTTGTTTATTGTCTGACCTTTCGGTGCATATTCGTGATGCACGACACCTTCGAAATCGAAGAAAACAATTAACATGGACTTGACGTTGCTCCGACTCTGACGTGCTTTCTTCGGTCGTGGCTCAGATGGTAGCTTCCATTGTAAGGATTGCTGTTTCGTTTCAGGGTCATAACCGTAAACCCAGGTTTCGTCACCGGTAATAATCTTCCGGAGCACATCTTCATCATCAATAACCATTTCCAAGTTGTCTTTAGCGATTTTGAAGCGAAGCTTTTTCTGCTCTACCGTGAGCAATTTTCGAATGAATTTTGCACACACGCGAGTCATTTCTAAATTCGAAGCAATGAGGGCTCAGTGGTAGCGTGCACGACTTCGCGTCGATTGACGTAGTGAAAGAAAACATCGTGAGGAAACCAGCGCATGGTGGTAGGGCATTATCTAATACCCGCCTGGCTAGTTACCACCCTCAAGTTGAAAATCTGTCGCCAAGCACCAATAGGTGAATTCCGGCAGCTGCACTTGAGAGCCAGTCTTCCCACTAGGTTTAGCGTGTTATCATCTTGGGTCATTTAACATCAGGTGAGATTGTGGCCACTACGCCAAACCTACAACTATAAAAAAAAATCACGGTCAGGATTCTCGAAACACAATTTTCGGAATCCCGAGATTATCTTCTATCTCGCGCACAGTCAAACGCCGATTTTGCGCAATCGCGAGTTGCACACGCTCGATATTTTTCGGTATTATCGCGCTCGAAGGTCGGCCAGAACGCGGATCGCTATCAACACTCGTGCGACCGTTTCGAATCGCTTGTACCCCTCCTTTATTTGGGTTTTGCCCATACAAGCATCTTCAAAGGCCTCCTGCATCATTTCGATGGTCTCTACACAACTCTTCCTGAATTTATAGCAAAACTTTATGCAAATTCATTGTTCCGATCTCTCCGTCATTTTCAACGATAGCAAAATCCGAAGAACGCGAAATCGACAATGTACGTAAAGACACGTTGCGCTCGAAATAACAAATCTCGTCGGTTGCCATGGTAGCCGATGACTTCGTGAAGAGTCATTTGTTACGCTCGTACTTCATAAATGTCATTCGGACGTTTTGGCGCGAAGTTATGGATATAGGTCGGATACTTTTGGGACACACCTCGTACATATTAACCACACCGACGCAGTGGTAAAAAAACTCTAGTTTTAGATCAATCTGGAATGAAGCGTCGGTAATACGACATTAGTTCTAAGAATGACTTTATGTCATTCGAACATTTGGGAACTGGAAAATCCTCTACGACTTTGGTTTTTTCTGGATTAGGTTTAACACCTTGATCGGTAATGAAATGGCCAAGATCTGATACTTCCTTGCTAAGTTGATATTTCAGAGTCTATCAAAAACATTGGAAAGGTTTTTCGTGTGGATAGTAATATCATACGAATATATCCGGCCTAAATGGTAAGCTTGGACGTGTCGCATTCTGGATTCAGCCGGTGTAATCAAGCAGTTTGGTAGGGATCTGTAATATCACTATGTCATAAAAATATACAAAACACTGGACTCCTTGAAGGCCTAATATGGCAGAGTTCATTAATCTTTGGAAAGTAGCTGGAGCATTCTTGAGACTGAATGACCTTGTGGAACTGAAAAAGCAGGTTTAGGATCGTCTTGCTCTAAAACTTTAAATCTAGTGAACCCAGAAAAGAGGTATAAAGTACTAAAATGTAAGTAACTTTCCAAGCTGATCTAATGATTCAGAAATATTGGGAATCGGATAAGAAGCGTTAATGGTGATATCATTTAACTTACAATAGTCAATTACCACACGCCATTTTCGTTGTTTTTACTTTTTAGGATGCAATGTCCAGAAGTTTTACAAATAAGTTTCATACTTGTAGTAAATAGTAATAATAACAATTTACTGATGTTCATTATCGACACAATTTATTGGATCTCTCTTATACAAAAATATATTTCCGTGTGACATGTCTTTTTCCTTTTTTAAAACGACAATTATTAACATAGAGTTTTACACTAAATAGATATTATTACTTATATATTTTACAATCCACAACACTCCCGGGGGCAAGATTAACAGAAATCTCTTATAACTTACTACAATATGCAGTTACATTTAACACAAATTTTCTTCAAGATAATTATAGCACGTTGCCACACAACCTACAGAGCATCGTACAATAAATATTAAGAACACAGGAAACTCTCAAAAACAATAAAGTTAATCCATAAAACGAATTGGTATTTTTATGTTACGTCCAGACCTTGTAGTTGTACCTAAAGGAATAGGTACTGTAGAGTTCTGTTCATTACCTCTTTGTGGCGGATCAGCAGCACTGGATAGAGGTATGTTGTCTAGCCATTCCTGAGATACTGCAGAAAGTTCAAGTGGATATAATCTCTGATAAGGTCTTACCTTTATTCCTGATGCAGTTTGAACTCTTGCTACTCGCTTGAAACCGTCTTTCCCTATATATGTTTCTCTAATTATTCCTAAAGGCCAATGTAATCTGTTTCCTTCTGATTCTATTATCACTAGTTCTCCTATTTTCGGTTCTTTCCTCTTTTCTTTTCCTTTGCTTATAAGAAGTGATAGATATTCATTCTTGAATCTTTTTCTAAAATCTTCACGTAGTTGTTGTAAATATCTGTAACGAATCTGTATGTTTTCCTGATCAATCTTATCTAGGTCTGGTGTTGTGCCTGTTGGTAGGCTTTGTAAAAATAGCATGGGAGTGAGCGGTTTTACATCTCCCATTTCTACATATGTGAGAGGTCTGCTGTTAATTACAATTTCACAGTCACATAATATTGTTGAAAGCTCGATCCAGTCTACTGATGCTTTCCCGAGAATTCTGCGTAATATCTTTAACTACTCTAATCAAACGTTCCCAACATCCTCCCCACCACGGAGCTGTTGGCACGGAGAATTTCCACTGGATCTTATTACAGTCAATGGATTCATCTATTTCCTGCCAGTTTAGTTGTTGTAGCAGATTGGCAGCACCAACAAAATTGGTTCCGTTGTCTATGTAAATTATTCTTACTCTCCCTCGTCTTGCTATAAATCGTCGTAGCGCCATGAGGAAGCTGTTTGTGGAAAGTGATTCTGCCAGTTCCAGATGTACAGCTCTGTAAACTGCACATGTGAACAGGACAATCCAACACTTTTGGTTGTTTTTTAGAATTAGAGGACCAGCCAGATCTATACCTGTCACTTCGAATGGAGCTGTGTTCCTGATTCGATCTGCCGGTAGGGGTGGTTCTGGAATAAGGTAATGTTTTGCTTTATATCTTCTACAGATAATGCATTTTGATACAACGTTCTTCACTAGTCTTCTGACTCCTGTTATCCAGTAAGTATTTCTTAATGTAGCTAGTAAAGTTTGTGTCCCAGCATGCTTTAACTTTCTATGTGTTTCTTCGACCATTCTTTTTACTATGTCATTTTTTCCAGATAATAAAATTGGATATATAAATATTTTTTCCTCTCCGCTGTATTCTAATCTTGTTTTTACTTTTAATATACCTTCTTCCTCTATAATTATAAGCTTCTTTTCTATTTTACTTTTGTCTGTATAGCTTTTTTCTATAATGCCTTCTTTTTCCCAGTCCGTAAGTACATTATGATAATCATCTAGTTTATTCATATTTTCTAACTTCTTCGTAGTAGACCATAATCTTTTTTCTGCTTGTCCATAGTTAATTTCTAGCTGTGGGCCTTCCTTCCACAACATGTTGACTTCATAACGCCCTTCATCATTCACTGTAGTGTCAAGACAGCTGTCATTTTCTTCATTTTTATATGGATCTTTAATTCCTAATGTTTCAATATTCCATAAGAATTCTAGTGAATTTTCCATATTCTGTATTTCTATTTTGGGAAGGTTTAGATGATGTTGTTTTTTAATGTCGGTTTCTTCTCTTTGGGTTTTTATGTTTTCGTTTTGCAATTGTTTTCGAATTTTCAGCCATATTTTTCTTATGTTGTCCGCATCGTCACATTCTTTCTCATATAATGTTTCATCAAATTCTTCTGAACTTAGCATCGTGTCCTGAATTGCCTTGTCCAAAAGTTCTAAAGCATTCATCTTTTCTGTAAGAAATTCTAAATCTGTTTGAGAAGACGCGGTCGTTTCATGGCGGTTGAAAACTCGTCGTATTTGATTGCGCTCACGTATATTTTTCTTGAGATCCATCGTTATTTATTGTGCAGTCTTTTTGAAATCACGGTCGCCACTATGTAGTTAATAGTAATAATAATAACAATTTACTGATGTTCGTTATCTACACAATTTATTGGATCTCTCTTATACAAGAATATATTTCCGTGTGACATGTCTTTTTCCTTTTTTAAAACGACAATCATTAACATAGAATTTTACACTAAATAGATATTATTACTTATATATTTTACAATCCACAACAATACTGATTTTAACTGAACAAAACAATTTTATGAAGATAAAGTTTGCTCTTTATATCATATTATTTGACGCATAGTTTGCTAAAATTAAAATAATTCAACACTCGGCTCGGGTCTATGACTATGGCAGCACTGGTGCGAATGAGCCTTGTGACGTGTGACGCATAATCCTGGCCACCCGATATTAATATTGTCTATAATGAAGTATTAGGTCCATACATATGAAATTGGCGTTTTGTTGAACTGGCCACCTTGATCTCAAATATCTGACCTTTGGTTAGGGATTCAAATTTATTTCAAATTTAGACTTGTGTATGTGTTTCAAATTTAGTGATTCTTTGTTTTCGCACCATTTGAATTTTCTTTGACATCGTTCTTTTCACTAAATGGAAAACTTAAAATATCGTTTTTTTATGAATATAAGTTCCACCGTGGCATCAGCGCTGCTGAAACAGCTCGAAGGATTAATAATGTGTATGGGGAAGCTACTATAAAAGAAAGCACGGTACGTTTTTGGTACCAACATTTTCGTTCTGGAAATTTTGACCTAAGAAACAAACCCCGTAAACGGCCGGAGGCCTTATTTGATAATGAAGAATTAAAGGTGATCATGAAAGTGGATCCATCGCAAACCACGTCTGAGTTAGCGGCAGGCTTCGGTGTGAGCGATAAAACAATTTTTGAATACGATAAAACACTTGAAACAAATTTGAAAAATGAAAAATCTCGACAAATTGGTACCGCATGAATTGACTGAAACACACCAATAAACACGCATTGAGTATTAAGTTACAGTACTCAACCCCTTAAAATAACGAGGGAATTTTGAATCGTATTGTTACTTGTGAAGAAAAATGGATACTTTACGATAATCGGAAACGCTCATCACAGTATTTGAACCCAGGAGAATCAGCTAAATCCTGTCCCAAGCGAAAGTTGACTCAGAAAAAGGTACTGGTGACTGTTTGATAGACCAGTGCTGATGTCATATACTACAGCTTCCTAAGATCTGGTCAGAAAATAACGGCAGATCTGTATTGTCAACGATTGCAAACCATGATGGAAAAGCTAGCCGTTAAACAACCGAGACTGGTCAATCTTTCTAGCCCACTGCTGCTTCAGGACAACGCTAGACCCCATACTTCACGACAGACGCTCGATAAATTAGAGTAACTGCGGTTGGAATGTCTCCGACACCCACCATACTTCCCGGACTTTGCTCCAACAGATTACCACTTTTTTTAGGAATTTGGACAATTTTTGCTAGGAAAAAAATTCAATTTCGATGAGGCTGTCCAAACCACCTTCAAAGATTTTATTGATTCTGATTGACAATTTTTTTAGCAAAGGAATCAATGTAGCTCCTATAAAATGGCAAAAGTGTATTGGTAATAATGGTACATACTTCGATTGATTAAATTTATAATTTCATAATATTTTTTTCGGTTTACTTTATCGGATACAATCATTATGATCAGCTTTGTATGACATCCATCGTGAATTTTTACTGAGCGCGGATCGGTGACAAGCCAAGCCAAACGGCCTATCCAAACGTTTAAATTTGTTAATGTTTGCCGAGGTGTGGCAAGCGTGTGGATGGGGCATTAAGAACGGCGGCCACGAGACAAGCCAAAAGAAACTTGCTGTGACCGGTCATACATAAATCCCTATCACCTCGCTTGGTTATTGGATATACACTCGCTGAGCCCGGAACGCAATACGCCTAAGCATGCCACTATTAATAGTGAGTGTTCACCTGGTGTACGGTGGTCGCGCGATCCAGTCGGAATTCCTCGTGTTAGCCCACCCAGCAAAATCGTATATACCTCAATGAAATGCATTTAATAACCACAGTAACTTAGCGACAATAAATTGTGTGAATATTCATTATATTTTTTTAATAATCTAAACCAGACAACACGGTAAGGTCAGATAAAAACACATTTATTCGTCAATTGTTACTTAAATCTCTTAAGATCTAAATATATTTAAATGAATTTAATTTAAATATTATGTTAAAAGACGTTATTTTTTGTGAAAAGAGGATGTGCTAATTTTCCATTTAACTGCATTACCTCAACTATAAACTTCTTAAAATTAACTAATCAGTTTATTTTAAACAAGACAAAATTAACACATTTTCTAAATACTATCCCACTGAAACTGCCACTGCGATTTAATTGAGGAGAGGTGTTGTCGTCAACACGCAATAAGATGGAATCCAAATAAGTTCAAAAAGGTTTTCTATGTTTTTTTATTAAAAATATTCTATGTACTTCACATACATCGCCGCCAATATTACATAATACTTGCTCATAATATGTGCGAATATTTCGCAAATCACTGAATGTAAATCATAAATTTATTATATATAAGCTCGAAAGCCAAATAACATAGTATATGCTTGTGTTAGAACAAGATAGGGTTAGGGACCATTTTCGTATGTACTATCGGCCTGTATTGCAAAATTTAAGGTTATAAAGTGCTATTAATGTTTAGTAGACGTGTTTAATTTATAACTAAGAAAATCGACAAAATAATACACACACCTTTATTTCGTTTTTGATCTCGTCTTACATCACGCTATGATGGCCGTTTTGACACATTACAATAGTGACGTGAAATGTCAATTTATTTTCGAAAAATATATGTATAATCAATCAAATGCGAATCGTATCTACATATGTAACAGTTTGTTTTTTTTCGAAGCAACGTCAAGTTGAAACTGCATTATATATTGCATTGAGCATTGACGTGAGTTTGCCAGAGGTACGTAGTAATTGTCCTGGCCAGCGATCCTATATGTGACGATCGTATTATATGTCATTTTTTTAATGTCGAGTTTCATTATTTCATTTGTCGATTTATGTCGTAAATAAGTACAGTAATTATAATCTATTAAGGATTCTGTCTAATGGCACTGTTTTTTTTTGTAAGTAAAATCGTGAAAAGATTCCTCTGCTTAACCTCATTCTAAACAAATTCTAAGGGAGTATTTTTGAAGTTATAACGCTTCTCATAAGGCGTTTAATAGTGGTTAAAATTTCGAGCTGCGCGCGCATCATTTGAAGAAAGTGCGACATGAAGAACTTAGCATTCAATGATAATAATGAGAATTCTTTTTAATAAATTTTATTTATGCATAGTCAAATTATTTTAAAATAAAAGTAAATAAAATGAATTTATATATTGAAGTGATAACTTCTTTAGTCGGGTAGAGCACTTTTTGGTAAGGGAAAATCTTATGGGTTCGCGTCACCGACATGCTAATGTTAATTGTATATGAAAACTTCTTTAGCCACGTTGTGCACTTTTTGGTAGGGGAAAATCTTATTGGTTCGCGTTACCGACATGCTAATATTAATTATATATCTATATTTATTAGTATATATATCTATAGCACGTACTGCTCTGATATCAGGCTGGCGCATGCGCAGCGGCCTGTGTCACATCGTATATACCTGACCGTGTGCTGTGCGCGTTAGACGCATTTTGAATGGTTGAAATCTTGCGAGTTCGCGTCACCGACATGCGTAAAAGCAGTATATCTGTAGCTATACAGGTAACGGATAGTGCAACATTAGTGCTTTGTATATCTTTACAAGTGAAATTGAATGTATTTAGTAAAAAGTTAAATGTGTATATACTATACATTGTTCAGATAGAGTTTCAGTTTGATTATTATCTTAATTGTTTAATTGTAGAATCACTGTGCAGTACAATAATGAGTACTAAATAAATATACTAATATTTTTAAGTTGAAAAATAAATAACATTTTTTTTTTATTTTTTTTATTATTCGTATTTATATTGGCATTTGAAAATAATTCTAAGTTATAAGTTTTCACTTCTATCGGCAGTCGCCGATGTCGTCACCTACTGAAACGCCTATTCACGCCTCTTTTCAAGGACCCAATATCATAGGAAGAAGGGAAAACGTTGGCTGGGAGACTATTCCACGCATTAATGGAACAACAAAAGTAAGAATTAGCGAACTTCTTTGTTCGTACAATGATAGGCGCTACCGCGTAGTTGTGGCTCCGTAGACCAGACCGCGTTGTTCAGTAGTAGAAGGGATAAGGTCAAACAATTCTTCATAACATTCAACATGATACAGACGGTAAAAGACGCTCACGAGGCAAAGTTTCGTCCCAGATGAAGTAGTTCTAAATACTTAGAGACGTCTGTGTCAATGCAATGTTTATAATGCAGACAGCCCGTGTCGCTGTAATCTATCAAAGGTATTACTATCATTAATGGCTTATTTCATCTTGTTGTTTGCATCCGGAATATAATATTCTTTTGTTACGCCAGAGAAATATAACTTCTTACATGCGCACATAATTTTTCAATCACGCAATTTTTTAAAATTATATATACATATTTTTATATCTGCTAAAAATAGCTCTTCAGTTAACAGTGTTATTCGGATCTAGATATTTGTGCTAGTCAGCATTTCCAAAAATGAAAATAATGAAATCGAAATATCGCAAACGGCTAACTAACGAACACCTATCATCTTAATTGTTACGTGATTAATATGAAGTTACATGCATCAGAAGTGTGATCATTGAGTGGCTTAGACTGGTGTAATATCGATTCCATGTCCGCAGGTTCGAACCCCGATATACTAAAGGAAAACACCGGAATTCGCGTACATTTACTGATTCAAATTGGTAATACTATCGGATAACGGTGACGGAAAATATTATGGGGAAACTTGAACGCTTCAAAAATGTTCTATGTTGTACAACTGTTTGCGGGAAAAATATAGAAGTAGTAATGATTGTTTTATCAGTCATTTTCATCTTTTAATTATATATATTTATTTCACCTTATTTGATTCCTCATTAATTCATTTATTGTGTTTTCGGTTGCCTTCCGAAGGCGTCATATCTTTAGTTCATTTATTATATTTTGAAATTTTAATACAAACTTCTTTTACGATATATGAGGTAAAACCACCAGTAATTGACACTGCACCAATAGTTGACACTCTGACGAAGAAAATTAAATATTTGATACTAAATTGATTTGAAGTCTTGAGTTTGTTAACCGACTTTTATAACTGACGGTACCTATATGTATTTATAACATTAAAAATATATCGGTAATCAGTGATTTTGGCCATCTCGATCTTTGGCTTCCTTTTTTTTCTTAATATTTAATTTTCTTCGTCAGAGTGTCAACTATTGGTGCAGTGTCAATTACTGGTGGTTTTACCTTATATCATATAAGTAGTCCGTTTACAAAGATTATGCTTTTGACTGAAAGGATCTTTTAAATTTAAAATATGGAACACAAAAGTAAAATAATTGAAAAATGACGGATTCATTCTGATTGACGAGAGAGACACGGATCGCTAGAAAAAGAAAACGTACAATCTTAAATTAGATTTGTATAAGTGTATTTATAACTATTATTCTATTTATTGTTTTGACTCGCACATACCTATCTGGAGTCTATAAATCTTATTTTGTTACAACAAGAGACCTCTCGAATTATAATCGGTATTCGAAGGAGTTGAAACCTTTTACTCGAAATTATGAAACGAATGGAAAACCTGGCGGACGCATTCATTAATGCTGGCTTGAGGATGCAGTTATAAAAATTGGAACAGAATGGATATCTAGTTGAACACAAGCTTCACACGAAGGAATTTTATTAGCAGCTCTGTTACGGATATATTCAAAACGTGGACTATTTCTTTCTAGTGAAGGTTTTTCTAGTATTAATAGACTATAAAAAGGTACTCTGTTTATTATATCTCAATATCTTCGGAATACACTTATTAATCTATTTTGCATTTCATTCCATTACCTTTAATTATTTATTTTCTGGTATTTTATACCTATTTAATTGTCCACGTGACAAAGTGTTGATTACTCGGTCTTTGAAATCGGCAATACTTTGCCTGGCGTGGTGATGAATCCAGTACCTACCCTTGAGAAAGAGGCTTTAGCTCAGCATTAGGACATTTACACACTCATATTATTATGCATAGCAATTCAAAGAAAAATTGTGTTTAGTGAATTCTTACTCTCATTTTATACCTATTTCATTTCAAATTGTACTTAAAGCGATTTCATAGATGTTAAATATGTTTTTCAGTCGTAGTAGCAGATTCGCAGTCAAACACTTACTGGTTAAATATTCTGAGTTAGATCGACGTCAATATAAGTTTGAGGGCTCCTGTTCTACTAGCTGGCATTAGAAGCAAATAATGCTGTACATTCAGAGACAGGTTTCGCTTATGAATGTTTTTGAGGGGACGATTTTTGCGAACAGGTCACCGAGCACAGATAACAGCACACCGTTATCTTGACACCGGCGTTTGTGACTTAACTTTTTTATTCATTCATATTTAAAATCGGGAAATAAATACCGCTTTATTTACAGAATGCAAACGTTAGGTAACTGTTTACAGGCGATTATGTTTTCATTGTAAACATATTGAAATATAAATATGATTGATTTAAATAATGTTAAAGAAATTTATCACATATATATTATAACGTCTCTCTGTCTTCTGTTCGTTTATGTTCTTTTCACGCGAAAACCAATTATCCGATTTACATGTTTTTTATTTTAATTCATAGCTATGTTATCTGGACAGGTTATAGGATATATTTTGTAAAATAAAGTAACATACGAAATAAGCAGGGACGATAATGGTGAATCAATTCGTGGAAAAGGTCGCATTTGGGGCGCTAAAATGGCTTACGCTGAGTAAAACATACGAGATATATTAAATTAATGTTCTACATAATTATAGACCTTATAAAGACCTACAAAAAATCAGCAATAGTGTATATCTAACTCCTAAGGATCACTCACAAGAAGCATTTTAGTCTTTCGCCTTTTGAGCGGGCACTATTGGCGCGTGCGCTCGACCGACGTCATTCTGTAGTCCACGCGTGCGGAGCCGCGGGCACAGCTTAATATATCGTGTAAATGAGTGTCTAAAATAATAATATGAAAATAGTAATTAAAAATTTAATTTAAAAAACTATGTTGCAGATGAGACTTGAAATGACTATAATTGATGAAACGTGTTTCGTTCGTTAGCTTCGGAGTCAACATCGATCTGAGGATGCCTCGTTGAGGGGCGAAATGTTCGGTAAAATTACTGTACCTACAACACCTGATGGTAAGTATGGTACAGTCCACATATATCCGTCATACACATAGTCCGTCGGTGATATAACATCAATGTATGCTGTTGAAATGCCCCGTTTTAAGGACCCAATATCATAGGAACGGAACACGTCGGCTGGGAGACTACTCCACATCTTCACGGTACGGTAAAAGCAAGAATTAGCGAACTTATTTGATAGTTTTTTTTTTAATTATAAAATTAAAATCGACTTTATAAATCACACTTCAACAAATTATATTCTGAGCCCTGAAATATATTCTCCTTTATTCAAGTCAAATCAAAAATACTTCATTCAATTTTGGCACTTACGAACGTCGAAACATTACTACTGTTTTTTTATACTAAGGTGGCAAACAAGTATATGGATCGGCTGATGGTAAACGGCTACCGTAGCCTATGTACGCTTGTAATACCATGGGTATCACTAGCGCTGACCTTGATTGAACCCATCTACTCCAAGTAGCTCAGGAAATCCTACTCTCCGCAGGAACACAACACAAGGTTATTTGACTGCAGTCTTCTGCAGGGTGGAGGTATTCCTCCAGTCGTACTACCCCAAGTAGAGAAAAATCTCCTAAGAAATTTATCTGTGTCCTACCTATTTTTCCGCCCAGTCGGCAAGAAACTCAATCAAGATTATCAAATTATTATATTTTGTTTTTTTTTCAAACGATATTTAAAGAGAAAGTATTGTCACCTGCAAGTACTAATAGCTAAATAATTTAACGTGATAAAGCGATTCAAGTTTAGTCACTTAGAGTTTAGCTTAGTTACATACCAGGATACAAATGAATCATTAAAACTATACTAATATTTTTTCAGGTCGAGGTTAAATATAAATCAATCAAATAATTAAAATAAAAACTTACCACGAATGAAAAAAAATCACAGAATTTATAACAATTGTATTTTATATATATATATATATATAATATATATTTTATTGTATTTTTTTATATTTACAAACGGAATGTCAACGTGACACTGTTGCTCCGAGTAGTACTGTAAGGCTTATATAGGGGGTGAGTATTACGCGATAGATTCATGGATTGGTCGACGGACGGATCTGATGGTAAGGTTTTATTATTTGCGCGATAGCGGGGCGACTTAATTCCAATGGTCGAAAATCGACAGTAAATAATTGCATTTTAAGATTTAAACGCAATTCATCCAATTTCATAAACATTATATTATTATCATCATCATTTCTGCCAAAAGACGTCCACTGCTGGATATAGGTTCCCCCAAAGATCGCCACAACGACCGGTCCTGTGCTACTCACATCCTGCGGCTTCCCGCAACCTTTACCAGATCGTTGGACTACCTTGTGGTGGGTTTGCTTACGCTGCGTCTTCCGATACCTAACAACCACTCGAGAACTCTTCGGCCCCATTTGCCATACGTTCTTCGAGCTCAGTGGCCCATTTAAGTAACCACTTAATTCCAGCTATTCTTAGGGTTATGTCGGTGACTTTGATTCTCCTGCGGATCTCCTCATTTCCGAAACTCTTGGCATAGCTCTCTCCATTGCCCTTTGAGTGACCTTGAGCTTTCTTATGAGGCCTTTCGTTAGCGACCACGTCAATCACTGGTAACACACAATGTTCAAAGACTCTCGTCTTGAGACACTGCGGTATCTTGGACGAAAAGATGTTACGTAACTTTCCAAATGATACCCAGCCGATTTGCATTCGACGATTGACCTCTTTGTCGATATTGGATCTACCTAACTGGATAGTTTGTCCTAGGTAAACATAATGATCAACATTTCCAAGCGTATAGTATCTTTTCTTTATGAGAGTTGACTCTACATGGATATTCACAATAATCTTCGTCTTGCCCATAAACATTGTTTTTTTTTGTTTATTAAATTGGTAAAATGGTATATCACATTTCCATTATACTAAAAAGAAAGAGAAGTAGTAAGTTAGCAGTCGATCACTTGCTAGCTAAATATTTTGTGGTAGATCGCAAAAAAACAGCCTTGAAAAAGAATATATGTATATGTTGGCGTGATTATTAAAGTCATAATAATGACTATCTACTAGCTACTATTGACCTATATTACCCACACTATTGACTTGAGTGTCTAATAGCTACTATTGACTTTACTGGATGGTGCAAGTAGATTGTTTTTTTTTTTTATAAATAAAATCAGTTTTACCGATGCCTTAATAAAAATGTCTTGTTGTATTCATGGCTCTTCGAATATGGCATATAAAATTAGTAAATTAAATACACAGGTGAAATTTTATCAATTCAAATAAAACTCTTTTACCATTATGTTTGTTACCTATAAATTTATACAAATCACTAATGCAGTGAAAAATCATGTAATTAAAAATGAAATAGTCATCTTATGTATATTAAAATGAAAAACAAAATACATTGCAAAAAATAAATGGTTGGAAACTAATATATGATTTTACGATAATTCTTAGGGTTGGACTTTTGATTACATACCATTAATTTTGATGGTGTAAAGGGATGGAAGAGAAGGGCAGTGAGAGGAAGATAATCCTCTATTATGGAAACAAATTACGACTAATGATTAATATAATCATTGTTAAATATTAATAATAATAGGATGTAATATATGAAAACAATGTAAACAGGTAAAACAAAATCTCAGAATCCTCAAATATATAAATTTTATGGGATATTAAAAAGTTATTTTCTCAAAAGCTATTTGCTACCGCAGCTTAATATTTTATTTTCAGTGTAGCTACAAAAAGGATTTAAATGTTAAAAAATAATTAAGTCTCAAATTAACGGTAAATAATATAAAGTTGAGGTATTTTTAGTGTTACCTATATAGGTAAAGTAATGGTTTTTGCAAATGAGTCCTCACAATAGTGTACAAATATGATACCAGAGAGCGTGACTGTCGGCATAAGTGCTGCCTCTATATTTCGTGCACGATCCCTAAAAGGCGGTCGACGGCTAAGCCTAAGCCTATTGGGGAAACTGGCTCTCAATTACAGCAGCCGGAACTTGGTACTTGGCCACAGATTACTCTCCAACATACTATAGTTTCATAATGACTTTTTCCTTTACCCAAAGCTAAGGATCTTTGTAGGGATTCGAACATCTCGAACTCACGTCGAACGACGCGGTATCTGTACATGCTACCAATGAGCCATTGAAACTGTCGTGTAGTCCGAGCGAGACGTACTGAAGAATGATGAAGGAACATGAATTTGACAGAGACCGTAATCATAAGAAGAACGTAAAACGCTATCGCTCCTACACTAAAGCCTCACGGATAGCTTGAGGACACTAAACTAGTAAAATGTTTGCGTAGAATATTTTTAATAGATTTTCCGGGTGAACTTCAAACATCTGATCATTATCAATGGATCGGCGACGTAACTCTGATTCCTATCATATGTATATGTCTCATTTTGTATATATAAATATTTTTTTAAATATACATAACTATTTTAATTTGTGCATATGTAATATTATAATTGGCCTTTAATATTTATATACCTGTACGATTTTAGCTTGCGAAAAATCAACGGTAATATAAGTATTTTTAACAAACTTCATCAACGGTATTATGCTCCACTGTTGGGCAAAGGTTTCTATGCTACCAGTGTTTTTCCATTACGAGAAGTTTCTCAAGGATTTGGGTTCGGGGTATTATTAAATTTGAAAAATGTTTGAAGTAAATATTATTTAGGCGTGACTAGGAGGTAACTGGACGACAATGCAACGGAAGTCCGTTACGGCAATATGCAACGAAAGTCCGTTACCGGGATGGTTGTTACCGTCGGGATGGTGGTGACCGTCGGGATGGTGATGACCATTTAAGTTTTACTTCAATCGCGTGTGACGGTTACAGACTTTTAATTTTATTTTATTATTGTTATGGTTAAAACCCTAGGGTATGAAAAAATAAATAAAAACATGGTTATTAATAACAAAAAAGAAAATTAAATTAAGAAAACAATGACCAGCGTATAAACCAGCTTATTAAAAGAGAAAATAATATTTGAATGTTACAACCCTTTAATTAAAGTCGGTTGGCTTATTAGGTATTAAAAGAAATAAAATATTAGAATATCTTAGTCAATGGGGAATCAATGGCAAGCGACAGTGTTTGAAGAAAAATTAACTGTGTGATGTGTGAAAATTAAAATGTTAAAATTAAGTACGTTGGCTGGGTGTGTAGCTGGATGAGTAAAAGCTGTTGGTGTTAGGCTTAGCTGTAAGCTGAAGCAGCGGCCCGTCGTGTCAGCAAGTCGGTAGTGGAGGGTTAAGGAACCTTCTCCACGCTCCTGGCAGACGGTAGTCCTCAGAAAGCTTTGGAGTGGCAGTATGAGTAAGTCGTATAACTAAGAACCCTGTTCGTCGGGGCTCTATTCAGCTACAGCGGTTATAATTGAAGCAATGATGGCTCAGTGGTAGCGTGTACGACTTCGCGTCGAGCGACGTGAGTTCGAAAGTGATCGTGAGGAAACCATAGCATGGTGGTAGGGCATTTTCTAGCTACCACCCTCAAGTTGAAAATCTGTCGCCAAGCGCCAATAGGTGTATTCCGGCAGCTGCACTTGAGCCACTTCGTCACTTAACATCAGGTGAGATTGTGGCCACTACGCCAAAACTGTAACGATAAAAAAAAAAGGGAAAAAATGTCCACTATTCTATAAGTCAGCGATCTGCTGATGCTGTGCACGATCGCCACGACACGGTTAGAAAAAGGCCCTCGACGTAAAGTAGGAGAAGATTTCATAGAGATAATTTTAGGTGGATGACCAAAGTTGGCATGATGCGTCTTAGGGTTATCAAATAATCAAATATCAAATAATTGAAGGAAAGAAGTGCAGCCGGCACGATCCTTATATAGCACTGTTGACAGTGGGGATTTATGAAATATCGCCTCTGAACACGCGGAGACACTCAAAAATGTTCGCTTTTACTAAGAGATAACAAATTAGAACGAAATGTCAAACAGTAAGATGTTTCATTCTGTTCATGACGTAAGATTTCTTTCTCATTCGTTAAATGGCAGAGGCAAAGGTATTAATTATTAGTATAAAATATTTGCTGGCCCTCCAGCGGTCAACTAAAAAAAAATACCTAATGGTGATCTCAAAAAATAAAAAAATAAAGTTGTAACGTTTAAAAAAACTGAACTAAGTTGTAATTAAATATACGAAAATAAAGAGAGATTTAAAAAAAAAATAAAGACAATTTATTCGAACAGTTTTCAAAGTTGTCCTGGCGAGTGGAGGATATGTTTGCTCAGTCATGTTCTAACATTCTTCTAATATCACTCGCGCAATCCTAAAACTCAACACTTCTAACATAATTTCACCATTCACAATCATCTAACAAAATTTATGTACTAAGATACAGTAATAAAATATAATAATATATTAATAACAGCACATAATCACAACAATCTTTTCAATCATCTATCTTTTAAATTATAAATTTGTCTCGGAATCAAACTATGCTCCGGGACTTTCCTATGAAACAGTTGTAGTTAGAATTTATATAAAATCTTCCATATATAAAACCTCCTGCCAAGAAAACTGGTCTAAACAGGAATACAATTGGAAATATATTTTATGATGTTGCTCATTAGGGATATAACAGTTGTAAAAACATGAAAACTATAATTGTTAAGAGGGGAAAAAAAATATAATTGCTTCAAGCAATTTATAATACACAAAGCAAGGTTGTTAATGGCCAGTTAACAATTTCTTTGTAATAAGTGTTAGACTGCTAATAATAAATAATGCAGTTGTAAAATTCACTATTCTTATATAAGAAGTGCAAATGAAAAGAAAAAAATAAGAAACTGCTTAATGTCTCTACAATACTAATAAAAATAAAATGTTAGAGAGCAAATCTCTGATTTAGCTATAAAACAATAACAGAATAAGAAAATATTAAGAAAAAAAAGTTTAAATTAAGATTTAATTCTATGATTAGAACTTGGGCTAATTATTGTATAGTCTAATTATATCAAGTATAAGACCTAACAAACATGTGATTTGTTTGAGAAAAAAAAACTAGGGTAGAATTGGTAACAAGCATTCTTTCCAAATAAAAAATAAAAAATATTGTACTCGTATGGTTTTATGATACCACGATACAAGTGAAACTTTTTTCAATTTGTAGGCATATAACTAAAAAAAAATTGAAAATTATTTGTTTTAGTTTATTAAAATTAGGTTTTGAATCTTAACTTAATTATTGATAAAATGGGAATGACAATGGGAAATCAATAGTAGACAAAATATTCAATTATAAAATTTAATTTGAATTTGCGGAGATATAGAGTACGGAATACATAATTAATACAATTTAGATGATAGACGCATATTAAAAACTAAGAGCAATATTTATTTAAATCAATTATTCTATCAATAAAAGTTTTATATATTTTATATATATATAAAGGCTTTTATATATTTTATATATATATATTAATTTATAATATAATATATATAATCTAATCATCTGTCATGCGCCTTTCACTTTATCCTACTCCACGGCCAGCTGTAATGCGACATACGATAGATGAACGAAAAATTTTGGAGCGATAGAATAAAAGATTCACTTTAAAATTAAGAAAAACAATCATTTCTTAGAATTACTAGTATGTTGATTAAATAATATTGAAATATGCCAGTACAACAAAAATGTATTGTGTGCTATATGTAGCTATACTCCTAAAAAAACAATATATTACCATTGATCAATCACTGTTTAAACTATGTTATATAGAAAAGAAATTATTTAAAATAACACATGTTAGCTTGCTGGGTTTTACCAAGAACCTAAGTAAACTAAGTTTGAAGTTTTGGTTTCCAATTTTATTAGTGTAAGTACTAATAGTAGTACAATAACAATGTAAGAAAAATAATCCTTTGCGGATAGTATTGTTACTTTATTAATGTTTGAGGTATTAATAAATGAGTTATATATTAAAGTTGATGTTTTATTAACCAACCAACTACCTATATTTTTCCCTGTTTTTAAATTTCCTAGCTCATACACTATAGGGGAAATTTTCCTTATTATCTGGCACTTATCAAATTTTGGAGCAAATTTGGCAGTGAGGAATTTACTGGCATCAGATAAAGGATAAGTCTTATTCGAGGTTATATCACCTATATTATGTTCTAAGGAACGACGACTCCGGTTATAATGTTTTGCACTCTTAGCATGAGCTTTCAAGAATGATTGGCGGACTTTAGGGAATATTTCCTGTAAGGGATTTAAACTATTTGCATAATCACAATGTGGCGTACAATATAACGTTATAGGGTCCTCATTGGGCTTGTGGTATCATATGTTGAACCACATAGTACCGCTTCTCTACCGTGAAGGAGAAAGAAATGTGTGTAACGTGTAGATTCATTTACTACCGTGTTCACACTAAACTGTATTTTTCCTATCCTATTCAACCTATAGTAGTCCAATGCTGGACATAGGCCTCCCCTAATGAGCGCCATAGCGCCCTCTCTTCAGCTTGCCGCATCCAGCATCTGCCTGCAGTTTTTCGCAGATCGTCATCCCATCTGGCCGTAGGGCGTCCTACACTACGTTTGCCGAGTTGCAGTCTCCACTCAAGAACCCGTTTACCCCAGCGGTTGTCGGTTCTTCGCGAGATATGGCCAGCCCACTGCCACTTCAGGTTTAAATTTGCTACACAAACTGTATGTTTGGTATGGACAAATCCCATTTGCGATGGTCATCTTTAACTAATATTGAAATAGGGAATACGATAGTACGATTATATCGTTCTTCCGTGTTTACCTGTGGAAAATACTTAGGAGTTAAGTGCACCTCTGGAATTTTGTATTTCCGGAATAGGTCCTGTACCACCTTTCCTGTAAATTGTGTTCCGTTGTCTGCAGTCATCATACGTGGAACACCATGTACTATTAACACGTCCTTGTCGAGACACTTAACTATATTTTTTCCTATAGAACGACGTAATGGAAAAAGAAGACAATATTTACTGGAACAGCAAACTGCTACAAATAAATATATCAAACCTGAGCGAGAGCGTGGTAAAGGAACCATTTACGTACTCAAATGGTCTGCTTATGATCTTAGGGTTACCTAAAAGACCAAGTGTCTTCTTCTAACTGTGTTTGTACGCGGCACATGTATCACAGATTCGAACCCACTTGACTACATCCTGGTAAAGACCTGGCCAGTGGTATGGAAGTGCGGTAATGCATTAAACAATCATAAGAAAATAAAAACAGCACATATCCAACGTTTGAACCTGAGTTATGGTTTTAAGTGCATTTATATATCCAAAAAAAAAACAGCAATCACAGTTTTCCTAAATTTTTCCATTTTTTTGAGTAACTTTTCAAATTTATTTTCCCTAAATACATTATTCGGGTAATTGCCAACATTAAAAAAAAAGAGTTCAGAGTTCCAAATCAGTCCAGTCGTTCTCAAGTGATGCACTTACTTACTATCAGCATTTCATTTTTATATACTTAGATATAGGTTTTTTATTTCTCTGTGAAGACCAATATGGAGTCCTTCAAACATAACGTGAAGAGATATTTGAGCAGGCCGGCATGACAGCGACGACTATCGATGTATTGCAAATCCCGCGGTAGTCACCGATGTTATTGGATTGCACTATGCTCACCATGAGGTTCAGTGTAGTCACTATGCCGTGATACGATTAAAAAAAACAAGAAGAAGTTGGCTGGCAACAACTTACGTATAATAACTAGCTGTGCTCCACGGCTTCACTCTTGTTAAATCTATTCCACAAACTCTCCATGGCAGTGTCGCGAACGCGCCCGTGTAGCAGCCACGTTGTCCCATTTCCAGTACTTGCCTATGCTTGCCAGATGGCTTCACGTTCATGGTTAACGCTCTGCTCCTTAGGGTTGTAGCGTGAAGTTATATAGTCTATACTATTCCTCGTAAATCTGAGTATCACATACAAAAATAATTTTTCGAATCCAACTAGTACTTAGTTCCAGATATTAACATGTTTAAATAAACAAGCAATCGAACAAAAAACTCAATAACTCAACTAATTATATCATTGTAATTATATCATAGTAATGATATCACAGTAATTACTTTTAACTATATGTAATTTGTCTCATGTTGTGGTTGACCATTATTAGTAATCATATTCTGAATAAGGATATCTTATTGTGATACTGTCGTCAATCTTTTATTAATAAATAATGAATAAACCAAAGTAATTACGAATACTGAATTACGACATAAAAATAATCATTAATTTGCATTAAAAATTTTACAATGTTAAAATACATAAATTTATTATAATTTATTTTAATTTAAATAATTATTAGTATTTTTTATTATTATTAAGTAGAGTATCTTGAGATGTTACGTGAGACTTAAATGTGTCCTACCGTGATTTAGACTTGGACTAATAAAAGATTTTAAGGTAATAGTGTTGGGTTCTATAATAAGATTCCGAAGCACATTACTGATTTTCCAGACAATGAATTCAAGCATCATGTCAAGTTAGTTTAACTATGCCACATCAGAGCTCATGAACGTCGGAGCTCAAATAGTCGGTGTGACCAAAATCGGTCAGAAGTTTATTATCACCATATACCGACTAATCACGTAATTATAGCGGTAGTTAAATTTTGAATAAATGCTTAAAGAAAATATTAAGCGACCAATAATTTTGGTTTTAAATCGTTGCAAAGAAGAAATCAAGAGTTAATTTTGTAGATGAAATAGTAATATTAATTTACTTTAAAGTTCAAAATGAAAAACGAACTGACTGGAGTCGAGACCACAAATCCTTCCAACGTGAACTCAAAGCAAATTATCATAAAATATCTGAGATATAGCGTAAACATAAGAATCTAATCAATTAAGGTCATCAAAATATTAAGTATTATAATAAATGCATTAGAAGTTTTAACTTAATGCTTGTTATAATAAAGGAATTTTACGAATTATTAATATCCGTATATTTATATCACAGGTTTTTTTCTTGCTGGGTGGTAGTGTAGATAATGTTACCCAACTTAATCACCATACACATAGTGTTACAAAGGCCGGCTTCCTTTAATATATTGGGATATTGTGACAAGGACCAACTTCCTCTAACAGCGCGTTATCTAAATAAGCCATTATGAAATATATAATTAATTACTTAATAATTTGATGTAGATATACATTATGTACATTTTTATATTTCTAAGAAGTTATTTGATCATGTTGGGACTACGAGAAACTTCCTCTACCAAAACGTTATTTAAATAAGATGTCTACACATAAGTAGTATAGTATTTGGTCATTAAAGATGATATAAATGTGCATTATTTATAAAATCATATATGAATATATTTAACTGATAATTGATATTTTATAAAATTAAGATATGTTTTTATTATTTGGTCGTGTGATTATGTTAAATTCATATTTAAATAATATTTCACTGATATTTGATATTTCATAAATTAGGATATTTTTTGTTTTAAGTTTTCATTTGATCATGTTGGCACTACGGATAATTGTAAAGAAGGGAGTGTAGCATAGAATTAGATTCACTTTTGTATTGAATTTGTTACAATTAACATTGTTTTTCTAAATGGCCTACAATTTTTTGTTGGACATCATCATCTTTTATTTTAATTTAAGGCATACACTTCAGCAAAATTGAAAAAATAAATACAAAACATGCTTAACTTAGAATCTAAGTGTTGTCTTAATTAAAGGTAGCTCTGACATGCCAAAATAAGTAGTGTAAATGAGTTTAAATGTTCATAAAATCAAGAGAATAAAACAAATAACATAAGTACTTAGTCAGTACACATATGTTTCAAAACGGTCTTTTTAGCATTTGTAACTCTGGCCAAATATATATCTATGTTGGTATCTTTGCTTATACTGTTGTATTGTTTTTGGATTCTATTCACGCAGGAGAATCTTGCTGAATCTCTGCTTATTTCAATATTAATAAACTCGTCACATTGACTCTCTTGTGGTTTATTAGGTTTGTGATTTAGCCAGTGGATATTCAGCTGTCAAACTTGGCCCCTTTTGCCATATTACTATTTAAAATTTTTTTTACCAACTATTGCATGAGAGTTTTTGGCGGGATCTTCAGCTGCCATGTTGTGGTTTTTATTTTTAATTCACGAACTTAGGTTCTTTGGTCCTATATTATGTAATATTGGTGGCATTTTGCGTGATATAGTTTGGTTATTGTGCATTCTTGAAGTGAATTATAAATATTACCTGTAAATATGTATTTTGAGTTGTCACAAAAACTCTCTAGAAAGTTCTGACAAGACAGACACCATCTTGTTGGAACATCTTTTTATATAAAAAATACTACGAAGACAAACACATTGACATTGGCAAATGCTTTTTGCGGCGCCAAAACAAGAAGAAGAAAAACTGTTGCTTGTGATTTGTAAAGTGGTAGCACTAATACAAAATTTTTGACTTTTTGAGCAAAATGTACAGCTATAAAAAAATACATAATTTCTTTAACACCAATCGATTCCGCTTCTTTTAAGAATCATAAAACTCAATAGGGCCTATGAGGTTAGAGTACTAGAAATATGAGAAAACTTGTCTCATACATTTCGTAGGAAACAATCTTGGCTTCGATAACATTGTACAAAAAGAAAAGAGACAAAACTTTTTATTACGGATAGACAAAGAAAGAATACTAGTCAACAAACGCTAATTAAATCGAATGATTACATGTCATTATAATGATTTGAAAAGAAATTACTACTTTTTATACAGAGTTCATTGCTCGTGACTTCTTACATTCTGAGACAAAAATGACGCGGACATAAAACATTAGATTTGCTAGAAGCTTATTTTTTAATAATAAAAACTCGCCAGATACTTTGGAGTGGTATAAGATGAAATAGCTGAAACATTTGTCTAGAAAGGATATTACAAATGATTTTAAAAATGACAAAAATGACTCGTTAAAAAAACATCACATTCAAGACATTGAATGAAAATGTTATCACTTGTGGAAGCTTATCATGAGATATCTTCAAAAGGTGAGCACCTACATGCTTGTTTTAGATACATCGAAGAAACTACGGAGGTGAGTTTTTGGCATGATCTTAGTCAATTGTAGAGTTTTTTATTTTTGGCTGTTGCTAGTCGTCCGCTATGCGGTTGAATAAATTTAATTATTCACCCGTTTAGCGGACGAATTATTAATTTTATTCATCCGAGCTAGACACTTCGAAATAATATTAAAATTTGCTGGTTTTTAAACCGGCAAGAGATGCTATTGTCACAATTAGATCTAAATGTAGAAGCTAAGTAAGATTCTAGAAGTTTTTTTTAATAAATAATAAATAAATCGTAACTTGTTAAGTATTAAACTTTGACTATATTTATGGGTTGGACTTTAGGATTGCTACCGCTGAATTTAATGATGTGCAGGGGCGGGAAAGATGGGGAGGGTAAAAGGTAACTTCTCTGTGAAGAAAAAAGTGCGGAAATGAGTAGTTTTTGAGATATATATATATATATATATATATATATATATATATATATATATATATATATATATATATATATATATATATATATATATATATATTTAATTTCTAGGTTATGTTTATCTAGAATTTTTTTCTGTTATTATTATGATCATAGTTTAAACCTAACTAATTTAATTATTCACCCGTTTACTTCGTTACTAACACACTTAGTTTTTTTTTTCATTCATAAATTTGCGTTATTTGACCCAATAACAAATGAATTTTTTTTATGAAAAAAAAAAACGACTACTTGACAGACTTAATAATGACAATAAACATAAAATTTAACTGACTGATTGACACATTAACGCACAGCCTAAACTACTGGGCTAGTACTGTTAAAATTTGCATGAGGATTCCTTTTACACTGTAGGTAAGCACTAAGGAGCGATGTTGGGAAATTCAACCCCAAAGGTGGTGCAAAAAGGGACGATGATTTCTACGAAAATCTGACATTCACACAAGGTATCGATAAAAATTGGTATTTAGCAATTCAGTTAGACGACGTGTTTTTTACTAAGTTGACTTAGTAGACATAGTTTTTAGTAAACAAAGTTAGGGTTTTATATAAGAAACTATTTTTTCAGGAAGCGATTGCACAGAATGAGCCTTAATATTGTAACTAAAAACGAGATAGACTTCATCATGTCGCCGAAAAGGCACACGTTCAGTGATGTATCTATGATCAATGCGGGCAAAGCCGGATGCGGTATGTTACGAGGCACATTGAATCTTAATTTCAAGCAAGAAAGATCTCAGCTTGGAGCAGATGGAGATGAAGGTAAGCCAGTACTTAGGGTCCTTCAGACCTTATTCAATTCTGTCGTCTACGAAGGTAAAACGCCGCAGGCAAGGAACAAAAGTATGGTGGTACTCTTTTTTTAAATGAGTGACCACATCTTATTGTAGAATTATAGACTTATCCCTCTTCTTAGCCTTCAAGAAAGGGTTTCATTACTTTAGACCACATGAACGCGTTATAGTACATATACGCATGTTTCTTCCCTCCTCCCAGAGGCAAGAAACATGTGTATATGTATAGTTAGTATAGACCGACTTACGGATAGAGAATTATTCAGATCGCGACTTTTTCGCATGACCGGCAACATCATAAGCCAAGGTTCGGCCACTTTGGCACCCTTGTAGCTTGTTGTCTCGCTTTCGCAGCTGATAGCCATAAGCGCTCGCTCACGAGCCCGGTGAAACCATAAAAACCGTCTAAGGTTTAAGGGCCCTTATAGCTAACAAAGTAGACAGATCTAAAAAAAAACTATCTCCCTATCTGTCGACAGGCATCTATTTATGTGTAGCTGCACTTGAGAGTCAATCCTCCCATTATTACCATCTTAGGCTAAATCTTAATTTAACGTTAGATGAGACTAAGGCCAAACCTTTAAAGTATTTAAAAAATAAAAACTATCATGCCAAACTGAGTCAATCACTAAGAACAATTATTAATGCTACATCAATCGTAGAATGATTTGCCAAAATAATAATAGACAAACAAATGTATTAGTTTTAAAAAATAATCATTTTCCAATTAGTCGTAGATCGGTCTGCTGATTTGTTACGATTGTACATTTTTTAATTATTCCTTTTTTATTATCATCTAAGACTTGTAAGTCTACTTATGTACGAAGGCGTAATAAAACAAAATTAATTCCCAAAAATTTTACCTCGTGTGTCAACAACATGACGAAATTAGCTATCAGTGATACTAATGTATGATTTAATAATAGTAATATTATTCATTCGATTAAAATAATGTATATGTATACAACGTTGAATTATTTTTAACAAAATTAATAAACATTAAAGCCAGTATAATGAATTCACATTATTATCATTTATGGCTAACTTCATTATGTCGTACTCCGTTACGTGATGCGCACGTCGCTCGAAATTTTAACCCCCACTAAAAGCGTCAAAAGACGTCATCATCAACCTATAGCAGTCCACTGCTGGACTTAGGCCTCCCCTAATAAGCGCTAAAGCGCCCTGTCTTCAGCTTGCCGCATCCATCATCTGCCTGCAGTCTTTCGCAGATCGTCATCCCATCTATCCAGAAGGCGTCGTCCTAAACTACATTTGCCGAGTCGCTCCACCCAAGAACCCGTTTACCCCAGCGGTTGTCGATTCTTCGCGAGATACGGACGGCCCAATACCACTTCAGCTTGCTAATTTTATGAGCTATGCCGATAACTTTGGTTCTCTGTCGGATGTATTCGTTACGAATCCTGTCCTTCAGAGAAACTCCGAGCATAGATATTTCCATAGCACGCTGAGCGACTTTAAACTGGTAGACAAGCCCTACCGTGAGTGTCTACGTCTCAGCTCCGTAGGTCATTACGGGTAGGACGCACTGATTGAAAACTTTCGTTTTCAAACATTGTGGTATGGATGACGAGAAGACTCTACGTAGTTTCCCAAACGCTGCCCAGCCCAGCTGGATCCTCCTCTTGGCCTCCTTTTCAAAATTGTTTTCACCTAACTGCACAATCTGCCCGAGGTAAGTGTACTCAGAAACAATTTCAATAAGGTGGCCATCCACGACGACCGGTCCTGGATCAATGTGGCCATTGATCATGACTTTGGTTTTATCCAAATTCATGCCAAGACCGATACGACGCGAGGCTGAAGCTAGTTGGTGCAACATCCGGGTTAGCTCCTCTAGCGACTCCACCATTAAAACTATGTCATCAGCGAATCGCAGGTGTGAGATGTATAACGTAAGACATATAACTCCAAAAATATATAATAAAAATAAAATTGCCTTGTCTTATAACCACCGAATTGAGCCCGCAGCCTGTTGAGACTCTTCCAAACTGACCAGGGCTGTTCGTAAACAGGAGTTATTTTATCAGCTACAAGAACGTATTCTGGAGGTGGAGCGTGCTTAGTAGTCCATAGAGCAAGTCCATCGATTTTCACTTGTATTACCACTGGAGGAAGGCACATTGAAAACTGGAATAAAACTATCATTCATCAAAATATTCAGTTAACAAGCCATATTCATCTCATTTATTTACATTTAAAGTATTACATAATTACCGCAGAAGGCATGTTGTTCGACGCTGTCCGTTTATGTTTTTTTCACGCGAAAACCACTTATCCGATTTACATGTTTTATTTTTAAATTCATAGCTGTGTTATCTGACCAGGTTATAGGATACATTTTGCTAGATATACGACATATGAAACAAGCATTATCGATACCGGTGAATCAATTCGGAAAAAGGACGCTTTTGATGCGCATAAATGGCTTATGTTGAGTAAACCATACGAGATATATCAAATTAATGCTCTACATAGTTGTAGATCTTAAAAAAACATATAAAAAGTCAGCAATAGCTTATGTTTATCTTCTAAGGATCACCCAAAACGAGCATTTTTGTCTTCCGTCTTTTGAGCGGGGTCAACACGATTCGCGCGTGCGCTCAGTCGACGGCATTCTATAGTCCACGCAAGCGGAGCCGCGGGGACAGCTAGTTATTTTTATAATTATTTTATTTTATTTTAAATGTAGATTAACACATTTTGTTTGTTGCATGTGTTACATTTTAATTTTATTGTAAAATTATTTTTGTTAAAATGTCTTTATGTTGGTAACCCATAATATTTAAATTAGTTAAATTAAGGTACCTACCATTCTTATGTACAGACTTATGAATATAATAATTGTGTTTAACTTTAACGAATTCTATTATTTTATAAAACATTTTTTTGTGATATATTTTGACCGTACGGAGGTTATTGATTGCACCAGTATCATAATACTTCAGTAAAGCTAGATAATTTATTCAATACTTATCCAAAATGTTATTATATTATTTTAATATTTCTTACGTCTATGTTTATCAGTAATTAAATTTAAATAGTAAACAGCGACATCTCTTAACAATTATCTGTATCAAATACATCTTCAGAATAAAACTAGGATTTAAACATTGAATTGATTGTTTATTCATTAAAGCACAGATGGCGCTAAAGTATGATATGAATCCAAACTTATTAACTGAAATATTTTCGTTTTCTGTTATACATCTGTGCCTCCTAAGTCAAATAGCTAATTTTTAAGAGAGCAAAATACATTGTTAAAAAATATATCTAATTCTCTATAGAACTAAACAAAGAAAAATCATTTTGTTTCATATAAAATGTGTATTTTCATCCTGGTTTTGGTTTGTTTTAATATACCGTGTAGAATTTCATAAAAACGATAAAACTTGGAAATTTGTATCAAACATAGGTAATTTTCAATTGTAGGTTTAAACGTGTCTAATAATACATATACAATTGTATCTTAAAACACAATATAGTTGCTTTTGGTGAAAATTTATGACTTGTTACTTCTTTAAGGTGTAGCAAAAAAAATATAGGTCTATAACAGTGGTCATAAAATAAAAGGAAATGAAAATCCACGGAAGATTAATATTCTTTAAGTTCCATCCTTGAATACAATATTTTTGTCTATTTTTTTATTACCTGACTTTTAACTAGTGTTGTTAATTTTGTTTTTTTTTTTTTTTTTTTTTTTTTTTTTTTTTTTTTTTTTTTTTTTTTTTCGAACTGACTACACTGTTAGCCTGAGGGGCCCTGGAGCCTTTACGGCTTTTACAGCTTTACCGGGCTTGGGGGCGAGCGCTTAGGGCACTCAGCCACGAAAGCTAAGCAACAACATCCGAGGGTGCCAAAGTGGCCGAACCTCGGCTCGGACTGTTGCGCGTATGCAATTAAGTCGCGATCTGACTAATTCCCTATCCGTAATTCGATCTAAACTAACTATACATGTTTCTGCCCCCTGGGAGGAGGGAAGGAACATGTGTATGTGTATTTAGTGGTCTGAAATTTTTGTCTACTCTAACTAGGCAAAAAAAGAAAAAAAAAAAGGTCCCTTACAGAACCTATGTACCTATGTGTGTTGTGCATGTGTGTATAATGCAGTGTCATGTATGGCTGTGAAAGCTAGTCATTGTACAGTCACTTGTATCGCGCGAGCGGCTGCTTGGCTCAAGGGCTCCATGCCGATGGATCGGACCTAGGCTTGAGTTGCCGCAGAGGAGGGCGGTCGTGGCGGGTGTTAATTTTGTGAAAAGAGGTCTATGTAGGTACCAAGTTTAAGGTAAAAAAAAATGTGTGAAGAGGTCCAAGTTCAATTTGGATAAGATTAAAAAGAATATTTAAAAAAAAAATTAATATGTAATAAATAACCCGTTTAATTATTAAAATGTTATAAGTTTTATCAAAAACGCACATTTAATATGAGGTCACAGTGACCCTTTTTAAACTAAATAATAGAACAAAACAAAGAAAATAATATTTTCGTAGCAAATAAAATAAAATTTTATTCAACTATTAGTACACACATACAAAATTATTGTTAATTGCATTGTTATTGCTAAGTTATTGTTAATTGTATTGCATAATTGCGCATAAGTTTGTTGCGTAATTTAATTTCAATTCGCCTGGATAATAGTAGTTTGATGCCCAATAGTCTTTTACTTCTCCATAATGTAATGCAAGCCTTATTTAGTTTATTCTCAACGAATTTATTCAACAGTAGCTTGCTGTCTAAAATTACGCCCAGGAATTTGACTTCAGCTGTTAGTGCTAAATCCGTACTAAATAAATTTGGTAACAGAAAGTTCCTCAGTTTGCGTTTATTAGTGAACAGCACTAGTTCCGTTTTCGACGGATTAACAGTGAGTTTCTGTTTTTTGAATCAGTTCTCTACTATGCGAAAGGCACCCCTCATCTGGTCACAGAGTTTGCCTTCATGTAACCCGTTAAGTAGAATAGCTGTATCATCATCATAGCCTACAGTGTAATAAATGTTTTGGTTCAGATCAGTTTATGATTTAGTAGAGGATATTTAGGGAATATAATATGGAATGTGTCCGTAGCAAGAACAATCATAATATAGGTGTATATAACTAAGTTAGACTTCTCAACATCGGAAGAAATCAATTTATGAATTAGGTACACGTTGGTGTTAGGCAATTGCTTTTTCATTGTGATGTGTCGAATGTGTAAGGGTGGTAAGGTATTCTATTTGAACAAACCGTCAATGAAATTATAGATTAAAAAAAATGAGATGACCAGGCACTTGCTCGTATACCGCCGCGGTGGCAAACGGTGTACGCTGTATTTAGAAGTTTCGGTAGTTTTGGTACAATACATCGAAGTCGTGTGCATTATTTATATTTGATGTTTGGAACTTGGAAGCACTCACATAACATCAACAACGTTAATATCAGCGACTGAAGGTAACTGAGCCTGTATCCCGATTATCGTTTTACATATTTGGTGACTAGTTTTGTGTAGTATAAACTTTTTTTACCAACCAAGTCGTCAAAAAAGTTGTTTGTGGACGCTTATAACACCAAAATATTACTTGCGCATTACCGACCTTAAACCTCACTTTCCCAAGAATTTCTAGAAACCTTACAATAAGAACACAACGCATTGTTATTTGGCTGCAATCTTTTATAGGTTGGAATTACATCACAAGTCGAGCTGCTCCAAGTAAAGAGAAATATCCAAACATATTTATTTCTCTGTACCCTACCTCTGTTTAACCAGTTTTAAAATACAGTCTACAATCTGCACCCCACACGCTAACCTATTACGCCTTAACTTCACCGTGACTGGTGCTATTTTCATATTTTTATTCTAATATACTAGTTGCTAATATCATCCATTCGCATCTCTGCCACATGTATTCTTTTTTCATCCATTTCTTTCGTCCCCCAGCACTAAGATCGATACATAGGTCTCCTAATGGTTTTATACACTTTTTCCTTAGGTTTCATCGGCATTCGTGGATCACATGTGATCCGAGAACTTTCATCCACCCTGCATTTATCTTAGAGACCTACACATGTTTTAATGTTATTCAGATGTATTATAATTAATACACAAATCATGTAAATAAAATATATTTATAAAATATTTATTTTATATATGTATTTATTGTTGTAGAAATTCTCTTATTGCGCACTTTACATAAGATAATGGAATGCTATTTGGGGGCTCCGTGATAGCCTGGACAGATATCGTGTCTATAGACATGAGTTCGAATTCCTGCAATGAGCCTGAGCTTTCGGTGAAGGAAAACATCGTGATGAAACCATGGCAAGTTGGTAGGGCATTTTTCAATGCCCGCCTGGCTAACTATCACCCTGCAGTTGAAAATCTGTCAACAAGCACCAACAGGTGTGTTCCGGTAGCTGCACTTGATAGCCAGTCATCCGCAAGGCTTAGCATGTTACTGTCTTGGGCCATATCGTCACTTAAGACCAAGTGAGATTGTGGCCGTAAAGCTCAATTTATAACGATTAAAATAGGAAAAAAGTACAAAATTATGTGTTTAGTGAAGCAATGAGCATGTATGATGTTATCATTATCATCGTATCAGCCGAATGATGTCTATTTCTGGACATACGCCTGCCCTAATGATAACCAAAATGACCGGTACTGTGATGCTTGTGTCGAGTTCCTGCTGTGTCTTTTTCCGTCCTGGCATTTAAGTCTAGCAATATTTCGAGCTAATTTGGTGACTGGTACGATCTACGTTGGTGGATACGGATCTACTAGTTTAATTTCTGATTCGATCACTCAAAGAAATAAGCCGTAAAACGGGCAGCAACGTCCTTCGAGTATTATTTCGTAGACAAATTGCGATCGCCAACCCGCATGTCAATCGTGGTCATTGGGTATGTATATCACTAAATATTTATTTAGTATTATGACATAATATATTGAATACAAAATGTATTTAAATAAATTAATAAATCAAACAGTGATTTGCAGTTTGTTCTAAAGCTAGCAAATATAATTAACACATACCGTGTAACGATCGGTTACTTAGCGCTTCTGTTTAGGCCAAGGGAAAACCGAGGGGCCGTAAAATTGACTACTAACTTACCTACCATAAAATGCTTAACTACGACTGTGAAATAATAATTTTTAAATTATTTTCTTGGCTATAATTAGTTGTAGGTAATGACCGTCTATTTTAATACCTCACCATTTTTGATGTGTTCTTGTTTGATATCTTTCCTCTCGGTTGCTGGATATTTTTTGTGGGAGTGATTTTGGAAAAGAGACGGAAATGTGTTACAGGTAACCGGGGAAGCGCGCGCTATTTGATTTGACCAATGAGCGCGCTCGGTGATGGCTGTGAGATGGTGCCAACCCATTTCGCGAGAGGTTGGTACCAGGACGTACTATCGGCCAACATAGTGTATGCGTGTGTGACGATAAAGAGAAAGGGAAATAGAGATGGAGAAGCAGTGTTGTGTATAAAATCTGAGGGTATATTTTTATATGTGTAAACTATATTAATAATAATTCTTTACTAGAAAGAGTCTGACAACGTGCGTCATTCTTAAAAAAATTCGAGTAAGTAATATGGAATTGTTCTAATAAATATTTTAGTGTGGATATTTTTTTCAGGTTTAAGTTACTATCGCGTATTTACCACGACTAGAATTAAACATGCGCGAGCAAGCGCACGCCTTAATATAAAATTACATATATTTCCATGCTTAGATTATAATCGAACAATAATATGACGAATAAATTGACTTCAAATATATTTCATCTCAATTTCATAGTAGGATAATATGTCAGATGTTACACATCATATGCGAGTACTGTAAGGCTCGTTTTTTTTTTACTTTGAATAAATGTCCGTGTATTAAACCGGAATCTTCATAGGGCCACTTTGTTATCCGTCGTTGTTACAAAGGGTCTCGAAACAACTTGTCATATAAAGTTGAGATTAATATTATATAGTAAGATTAATACCTCATACTGCATTAAAAAAAATCTGGCACCTGTAAGCAAGTGTGGGAAGTGGAACAACGTTGTCGCCGGCGCCGTGGAAAGTTTGTCGAATAAACCACGGCTGAAACAGTGGGGCACAGCTAGTCTTATTTAAAAGACTCTGATAACGAATATATATGTTTTTTAATATTTTTTTGTCTGTTTGTTTGTATATCCGGATTTAACTCTGTAACGGCTTGAACGACTCTAATGAAAATTTGTTCAATAAAAACTCATCAATGGTCAAAATTTAGACTTCAGCTTGTCAATTTAGGCTATAAGAATTTTCAATAATACTTTTAAGAATCATAGATAGAAAACAATTACGCAATAAATATTTGTTTATTAATTCTCAACTCAAATTGAATTGTCAATAATATGAGTAAACATGTAATTACGGGATGAAAATAATTACACGTTCGGTGCCCCAAGGGCATCGTTCATTACGTCTATAAGCTTGAATTATATTACTAGTAACTACTTATGACTTCTTAGAAATAATTACAGAATCGATTTTAATTACAATAAGGTATAACCTACTCGTATAAACGTTGCTTCAATCCAGACATTACCTTTTACAAAGATACCAACAAATAATACCTGTATATAAAGTAGACTACTGTTAGACTTTGTTCAACGTCATTTTCATTCTAGAAAGTGTTTATCAACTTCTTAATCATATCAACAGATTCATTATGTCCAATGCTATCTATATACGCAGTTGCTTTTTTGGCGTGATCCTCGTACAATAATTTAGTTTTATCTATAGCATCCGTCTTCAATATATTAAATTTCAAATCTTCGTAATCTACATCATTGACATCGTTTTTGGCTTGATCTATAATCTGGTATAGATCAGGGTTGCCTTCGAGAGCAAACAATACAGGAGCGCTGGCTAGACAGAACTGGTCTTTGGAGTCAGATGTTAGTTTTTGTAGCTCGGCCGCAGCTTGCCAGGCTAGGCCAACGTGACAGCCGAAGTGGTAGGCGTAGTTTTGGACATCACGATTCTGTTTGTCAAGAACCATCGCTGATTGGCATCCTCTACCGAGCAAGCTAACTCCGTTGAAAACAGATCGCGCAGTCCATTCCTTCCTTGGTGTTCCTAGTACATCGTCGACTGCTATGGATGTCGTGTCAAAAGTAATTTCATAATCATCGTTCATGTTTTTCGGTTTCCCTGGTAGCGGCATGTTTTGTTCGTCTCTCTCGCCGAAGAATTCACCTTCAGACAAATCTTTTAAAGCTGTTGATACTATATAAGATACATCAGAGTTTCTTAACTCGGCCAGCATCCCATTAGCAGTAACTAGTAAATAATCACCTAATAATATTGCTATTTTATTCCCAAATATAGCAGATTCAGAGTCTTTTGATCTTTTAATGAATGGTACATTGACTATGCCTTTGTGAATCAAATGACCTGTTCTTATCATTTCTATGAGTTCAGCCAGTACTCTTGTTTGTTCTTCCACTTTCTTCGTTTGCGGTGTTTGGTTCAATTTTACAGATTTCGATAGAAGAAGTATTATTAGTCCCCAGGGTTGGAGATTTTTGGAATCGCCATATAATATGTTTTTAGCTGTCTGCATGACTAAGTGATTGCTCCCAACCTAAAACAGAAAAACGTTTTAGCTTTCATACATATTATTTTAAATATATTTTTATTTATTTATTTTGGAAATATATTAAATTTAATTAAAATTTGATAAAATTTATCTAATGATTGATTATTGTTAAGTGATTTTTGTAAAGCATACTTTATTTAGTGTTTATAGAAATTTTGATAGTTTTTTTTCAAGTTTCTACGGCACCTCTAACATTGTCAGAGATCTTGTGAAATAAACCTAACAACATGCTAGAACACCCATCCTTCTGTGAGGAGTTACCCCAACAGTCCCATTCCATATTGTTTCAATTTTTTAAATTACTTAAATTGCCAAAAGCTTCCCTTCTCTTTTTTGGTTACTCTATATCATTTAACAATCTTACGTGCTACAGACAAAAGTTCGTTCATAATTTATACATTGACAAAAAAAAATTATAGTTACATTATTATTATTATTTTTTCCTGACATTTTCTACTTGTGATATTATATTTTACGCCTTTTTGTTTTATATTTTAGAGGTGAAATTAAGGGTTATATTTTATTATTTTTATCTATCTAGATTTTTCTTTAAATTCTCATTTTTTTTTAATTATGTTGCAGGAATATCACATAATTATAAAATATGCGATGTTGATATTTAAAGGAAAATTCACTGAAAACGTCTGTACCCTTTAATTATACTCTCTACATGCAATTCAGGGTATTTGCCATTGGCCATGATTTAAAAAAAATCCAAAGTCAATACAAATACAGAAATGAGTATTTGGCGGGATATCAATTAGTCATGTAGTAGTTTTTATTTTTTCATTAATAAATTTCAGTTGTTTGGCCTTATATTCTGTAATAAAGGTGGCATTTTGCATAATAAACCTTGGTTATTGTGCACAAGTGAAGTGAATTGGAAATAATAACATGGATCATGAATTCGGAGATGCATCAAAAACTCCCTAGAAAGTTTCTAACAAAGGGGCCACCATCTTGTTGATATATACTGAAATCATCATACGGCAGGACACTCTATATTCACTCGACAATGGCAGTAATGGTCTTCAATAAAGAGGACTGGTTGCCAAGTTGGGACGAAGAAGAAGAAAAAATACAGAAATATCAAGACAAGAAAACAAATGTGATAAAGCGTTGTCTAATAACATTTTCACAAAAACTCCACACTACTGTTCATAAAGCTGTTACAATTTTTTTTAAAAGCGATTACTAGATCTAGGCTTTTTAATTTTATTATATAAATAGTTTTTATCAAACATGTATAATGCTAAGTTATGTTGGTGAGCTATAATAAGAAATAGATCTTATAGAAGATCGCAGCCAAATGACCTAGTGTTGTGTTCCTGCGGTAAGTAGGGTTTCCAGAGCTCCTTGCGGTAGGGGGGTTAAAGGTCGGCAACGCGCTTGTGATACCTATGGTATTGCAGCCGTTCATAGGCTACGGTAGCCGCTTACCATCAGGCGGGCCGTATGCTTGTTTACCACCTTTGTAGTATAAAAATACTATTATCATTTCACAAGATATTTTTATTCTTTTTTTAAATATAAAGATATAATTACAAAAAATATGATCTTTAAAAACAAACTAAACCGGTAACACGCGGTAGAAAGTTGACATGGTTGTAATAACTTTCACATATACAACTCTATCATTCGACATATTTTAAATTTACGTACATAGAGAAAGCATAATGGTTTATTTGACTATACACATTATTAAAAACTTAATATTATTGTTCTTTTAATCGCAATGTGTATTTATACACAACTAGTGGTCGCCCAGAGGTCGAAATTCGACCATAATTAAATAAAATTATAAGTTTGAACATTATTAAGATTCTATTGTCAAATACTATATACATTTATAATCACAGATTTCGCCAAGACTACACTGTTAATTTGCCTATTTTTTCAAACAAATGACATGAAATATAAAAAAAATCAAAAAGTGATTAAATTAAAGAATACCTTTTTTAATTATTTTAAGGTAATTTGTATATATTTATATATATACATATGTCAAAGAGAGAGATCAGAATAGACTGTCAAAGACACCAGGATTTTCCTTGATATCTTAATTATGGAATCATAGATCTTGTGGGCGTAATTTTGGTTGGGTGCAGGTATTGTAGAGATGTACAGGGTCTGTCAATCCAAGTGAGCATAATGTTTATTTGGGGTTGCCCCTAGTAGCCTCCAACCTCCTCTATATAGCCACCCCATGCCTCGCATGTCTGATGTTATCGCTGCCCGTAGGCGACCTAGTAATTGACCTTGAACGTCCTCACGATCCGACAAGCTCCAGCTAGAATGATCTTCTCTTCGAGTTCCGACTTAGTAGGTAGCCTTGAACAATCTTAGGATCCATTTTAACGGAGATCTTTACAATGCGAGGGGCTCGAGCTAGAACCATCCTTTAAGTCCGTCGTTGGCTGCTTATATGGTAACACAGAGCACCTGTTTATTTTATATACGCCGTATTTTGAATTCCTGACCTGATCTGTTACCTCGTTGCTATGAAACATGATTTCTTTTTTAAATAGTGACATAGACACGATTTTCTTGCATATATATTATGGTTATTTTTGACATTCAGTAAGACAATAGACAAATAATATTAATCTGTTCTCAATTTGATCATAGACTTTAATAAACAAACGTGTATATGCGTGTGTGTGTCAAATACATGGTAGTGTGTGTAATATTTTTTTATTGATTTTATGTATTTTTAATGAATAATTTAAACAAAATATTAGCATTCTGCATTCCTTCTCTATATAAACTATAAGTGTGGGAAATTTCATTGTCCTCCGTCCGCGCAATTTTCGTAAAAAGGAGTACAAAGTTTTTGCTTCACGTATTAATATATAGATTCTGCAAGTGTCACGTGAATAGAATATTTTTCTTATCTTCAGAGTTTAAACAACGCTTTAACAATGATGCCTCCCTTTTTAGATCTGTCTAGGGAGTTTTTGTAGCAACTCAAAATGCTAGTTTCTAGTTACAAACAAAATCACGCAAGTACGCCGTAAATCTATACATATTATAAAACTAAACGTCTATTTGTCTGTCTGTCCATTTATTTTCTTTTCACGTCAAAAGCACTCATGCGATTTACATGGTTTTTTCTTTAATTTATAGTATGTTATCTAACCAGGTTATATGACATATTTTGTTACGTAAAGTAACGTACGAAATAGGCAGTCACGAAAATGGTGAATTAATTCGAAAAAAAAAAACGCTTTTCGGGTGCTTAAATGGCTTACGCTGAGTAAACCATAAAAGATGTATCAAATTAATCTACTACATAATTGTAGATCTTAAAAAGAGCTATAAAATAAGTGGTAATAGCATATGTTTATCTTCTAAGGATTATCCACAATAAGCATTTATGACTTTAAAATAAAACAGATATGGGTAGCGGGTGGTAGCGGGGGTTGCACTAATCGTACGTGCGGTCGACCGACCCAAGCCTGGTGAAGCTGTAAAAGCCGCAAAGGCTCCAGTGCCACCAAGGCTAACAGTATACTCAGTTCGAAAAAAAAAGCGACTGATCGACGGTATCCTGTAGTCCACGCAAGCAGAGCCGCAGGCACAGCTAGTATTACCGAATATAGAGTCGAATAACGTAAGTTTACGAACTAGAATAAAAGCAACCACATGACATATCAGGATCCCGTCAAAAACATCAAAAAATATGACGTTTAAAATTTATATTTACAATAACAACCAAATACTTTGACTAAGAATTTAACATTCACGCTACGATTTACACGGCAATAGATTACTCAATGTTTGTAAGAAGGTTTTACTTTTTAATTGCATTACGTTTGGTAACATTTTTTTTTTCGGCACGCTTGTAATAATAATGTTATAATTTTGAATGGTAGGCAATACAATTAAATTTTAATTCGTTCACGGTATGTAATGAAATCAGTCGATACTATATTTTTAATATTTTACTAATACAGTGCATAAATAACAATTTTATTGCGCTATGATAGTTATAATTAAAATAATAACAAACGCTAAATATAAATTATTTTTAATTTCTTATAATAACTCACCAGTTTTCTCAAATAAAGTGCCAAATTTGCGAATTCATCGCTGAGTAAACACCTCAGATTCATGAAAGAGGTCGGATATCCAACAACTTTCTCTGCATCTCGTATAATATTACTCCAGTTCGAGAAAGGAGGCCGCAACAGTATAAGGATTTCGTCTTTCGTTAAACTGGCCATTGTCGATTCGAATCTTTTTTGATAAAAGAACGGCGACGCGCGCCTTAAAACGCGGGAAACGGCGTACGACACCGCCATTATTGACAGACCACAAAAATTTATTTATTTACTATTTAACTACTTCGAAGCCGATAGTACTACTGTGTACGGAATGATGTTGAACAGTGAAATGTTTTGTGGCCACAGATATGCCGTTAAAGTGTTGTCAGCGGCAATACCAGAAAAATAAAACAGAAATTACTGGAAAAATTCTCTGGCCCAGGATATTAACGTCACTCTTTTTGCATAGAAGTATTTTTGAACAAAACTGAATATACAATTTTTATAAATAATTATCTTGCTTTTACTAATCTGATATTGTTATTATTACAGGGAGATTAATAATAGAAAAGAAATCTTGTTTTTTTAGAGCAACGTTCCTGTACGAATACACTACTAGAATGTCCCATAACTTTTTTTTCGTACTGACTATATTGTTAGCCTTAGGGGCCTTGGAGTCTTTGCGGATTTCACAGCTTCACCGGGCTTGGGAGCGAGCGCTTAAGGCATTCAACGTGAAAGCAAGGCAACAAGTTCCTAGGGTGCCAAAATGGCCGATTCTCGGCTCAGATTGTTGCGCCCCATAACTTTATATTTGCAGTTTATAGGAGCACCGCTGCCGCACCACAAGCGATCATATGGTGTCACGTGCTATTACAAAGTCAATAGTCATTTGAGAATCTTCTTTTTCTTTTTAATTATTAAGGCCCTTGGATACACGTCCTTTATGTCCAACTTCGTACTATTCTGTAATCTTCAAACATAGTCTTAACAAGATGGCGGCTCCCTTGTTAAAACTATCCAGAAAGTTTTTGTAGCAAGTTAAAATATATGTTCCTAGTTATTATTTGTAATCCACCTCATTTGTGAACAATAACCAAACTACATTACGTAAAATCCAGCCAAAATTACATAATATAGGTCTAAATAACATAAGTTTATGAATTAAAAACCACCACATATATATATAAGACTTCAAGTTTCCGCTAAAAACTTTGAGAATCCTCTAATGTGTGGTGTTACATTAATTAAAATTTCACTTTCTTATAACTCGTTTATACTACTTTTATTTCTCTTGTTGCTGTTGATCAAAATTTAAATGAAATTCAACGAATAAATGACATATTGCCGAATAAATCTACATAAAATACCGGTATATATGAAAGAGGATCCTTGGGGAAGGAGGGATCTAGGTTGGCAACGCGCTAGTTATAGGCTATGATGATACAAGCGTCCATAGGCTCGGTAGCCGTTTACCATCAGGAAGGGCGAATGATTGTTTGCCAAATTGGTAGTATAAACAATATATTTGAAATTGATCAGATCGGCAAAATGTTTCTAAAACATGTTTAACACATTATGCAACACAACTATTAATAATATTCCATTAAGCTTGAATAAACTATACCTAAATAATTCGGAATAAGAATGTCTTTATTTTTGCGTTTGATAAAAATACATTGTTGGAAGGATGTTCTATCCTGTATTTCTGTATATTAAAAAAATCTGACTAATACTGCAATATTCATCACACGGCAACACTGCAATTCTTGACCGTGAATTGGAAAGCGGCAATGGACCACTATCAGAACGTACAAACTTAGATATACTTGAACAGACAAAACTACATTCAATTTTAAGCCTTATCTCGATGTGTCAAGTGTTATAAACAATTTTAATGAACCGAAAAAAAGTATTCGTCACGCTTAGAAATAACAATTATAACTGGACCTCGTTTCGTAACATTTATAGTCGATTGATAGATCAATCGTAATGGACGTTCATATTCTTTCTGTTTTTTTTAGTTCTTTTACGTTTTATAAGTGAATTTCTCCTTACGAGACCGGTTTTAAATCCTCTATAGTAAAATCATCTTTCATATCGTCACGACTTAGTTAACATGAGGTGAGCAGATATATTAGCGATAGTTTTTAATTCTTTAACTCATATTTTTCGGTCCAAAATAAAGTTCAGTAAGACGTATACATAGTTTTTGATTCTATTTATTTATATACAATGTGCCGCTATAGTGGCGACATTAATGAAACACACAAATTCGACTAATGGTCAGTGTATACACAAAAATAAAAATAAATGAAGTCTTAATTTGTATAATGATTTTTCGAAACAAGGTTTTATCATTAAAAATATCATCATTATTAAATGCGAATACAATATTTCGTGTCTCTGCTGGTGACCGTTGAAGAGTTCCCTCGTCGAAAACCAATCCTGGTTACAGCAGCCAGGCTATTTTGTAATTTAAAACGGGCTATCAAAACTAAAATCCACATAAATAAAATGATTGAAATTTGCCGCTGTGCGCGCATCACGCAAAAACTATTGGGTAGATTTTCATCATTTTTATTTTATTTTATTTCTTATATAATTGGTCTTTATAAAAATATTGTGTGGTTTTATGATTCCACGATGCAAGTGAAAGTTTAAAAATAAAATAATAATTAAATCATTGAATCGTCGTCAACTTCAATTATTCTATAAATAACTTCGTCTTCGCCCCGAGTCTCACAGTTCCCTACTCCACGGCCAGCTGCAATGCGACATGTCATAGATGAAAGAAAAATTTTGAAGCGATAGAATAAAAGTTTCACTTTCAGCTCTCTGGAAGATTCTAACGTTGGAGCCGCCATTTTGATAAAATACTTAAATCGTCACAACACACTCTATAATTAACCATTCAATAATGATAGTAAAGGTCTTCAATAAAGAGGAAGAAGGAGACGGAATACGCTAAAAAGCAAATCAAAAAAATGCCATGATTAAAAAACAAACATATACTGACAACATTTAATTACATCTTAAAACTAAATAACATATTGCCATTACAAATAAATTATTATATTACTTATTGTAATTGACTAATTACATAAAAAAAGTATTGTGTTTATTTTCCCTGCACCTGATTGGCTTCGTCCAATGTGTTTATTAACCCCAAAAACTCAAACAAGGCCCATCGTAACTTACCATTAGTGTTTACACAACTAACGTAGTTTACTAATAACACAAAAATATTGTGTGTACAATAAGTAAGCACGTAAGAAGTTATACTTCTTTGGCGTAACAAAACAAAAATAATTCCAAAAATTTACTCCGCGTACCGACAACACGATGAAGTTATATTACGACCGCTGTAAAAGTGACTCTCGAGATAGTTTGCGGGACGCGGGGCGGCGCGTACATTCGGATATACTCAGTATTGTGACAATACCTATATCTTAAGATCAATATATTATACATGTTATTACAAATGTAATAGATATCCCATTTATATAAATAAAATGATTGAGGTTTACCGTTGCGCGCATCACGCAAAAATTACTGATCTTTTTTTTTTGTTTCACTCCTTAGATGAACCACATAAAAAATATCACATCTTCTTCATAAACAATAATTCTGTAGTCCACGCGAGCGGAGCCGTGGGTACAGCTAGTGTTAAATAAAATATGTAACTTAAAATAGGTAAGCAAAAAAGATAAACTTCTTTTTTAATAGTATCTATTTATAAAATAAATTACTCGGAAAGCCTCAAAGCATTACTTTTGATTGACTCTATAATTTTTTAAAACATATCGCCCGTAATTCCATCGTGGCAAAATAATCACATGTGTAGTAGTAACAAAAAAAAAACTGCGAAATCCCCAACGTCTATTAATTGTTGCCGACGGCCGGCAATAGACTAGCTTTGGTCGGTGTTATTTCCATCCCGCGTCCCGCAGACCGGAGAGTCGCGCTCACGGCGGTCATCTATAGCCATCAAGGATAATAATATGAATTCATTATATTTATTTTTATTCTGATAAAGTAAATCCACGATGTATACAGGTGTATAAATAAACATTCTATGATTCTAAATTTAAAAAAAGGCTATAAAATATATTCACATTATTATCATTGATGGATAACTTAACCGTGTCGCACTAATCTCCTATATACAAGTGTACTCTGTGACACTAATATCACATGACGCGCGCGCAACTCTCAATTTTATGCTCTACTAAATGTACCAAATATAGTATAACTTCAATAACATTTTCTTTAGTAACCCAAGGCGAAACTCCGCCTCTATCACGTCTACATTCAGTCAAAAAAGTATCGGGAATGGATGATTTGTGTATGGTTCCAAATACTTTTTTTTTGTTAGATTGGCACTACTGTTTTTCATTTTGGTTGCATCTATCATTTAGATTAAATACTGTGCTGTTTTTAGTTAGATCATATTGTGTATTGCGAATTTCATAATGGACAAAAACATCGAACAAAGAGTTTGTCGTAAATTTTGGATCGCCAATGGGATTTCGTGTATGGAGACACTGAAAATGTTACAGAAAGCTTACGGCTTACGGATTTTATCAAAAACATGTGCTTATGATTGGTACAAAGCATTCAAAAGCGGTCGAGATATGCTGGAAGATTTGCCTCGCCCTGGTGGTCAACATCACATCGCAAAAGTGAAGGAAATAGTGGCTGAAAATCCTAATTCAAGTTTGAGAGAGATAGCCGCTGAAATTTATGTGTCTCAAGAGTCGATCCGTATCATTTTAAATAATCACTTGGGTATTAAACATGTTGCCGCTCGGCTAGTCCCAAAAGACCTAAATATTCTCCAAAAACTCAATCGTTTAAGAGTCGCTGAGGACATGCTAGAACGAGTCAATTCTGACCCAACATTCATGAAACGTATTGTTACTAGTTACGAGACGTGGGTTTACGAGTTTGACATGCAAACTAGTCAACAAGCTTCGGAGTGGCGCCTTCCAACTGAACCGAAACCGAAAATACCACGCTAAAGTCGATCAAAAGTCAAAGTCATGTTGACTATTTTCTTTAACTATTGCGGTGTTGTGCACTTGGAATTCTTATTTGAAGGTCAAACGGTAAATAAAGTATATACATATGAGCATTATGCGGCGTTTAAGACAGCAAATTCGATGAAAATGGCCAGATTTGTGGAAAGAAAATTCTTGGATTTTGCACCACGTTAATGCGCCTTCGCACGAGGCCATCATTGTGAACGAATTTTTGACCAAAAACTCAACAAATACCATCGAGCAACTACCTTATTCACCAGATATAAAAAGTTAAAGTAAGACTTCTTTTTTATAGCATCTATTTATTTAAAAAAACTCCGAACGCGTCAAAGCATTACTTTTGAATGGCTCTATATTTTTTTTAAACGCAACCTCAGTAATTCCTTCTCCGCAAAATAATCACATGTGTAGTAGTGTTAAGAGAAATAAAACCGAGAAATCCCCCAAGACCAAAGTCTATAAATTGCTGCCGAAGACCGGCAATAGACTAGCCTTAGTCGGTATTGTTTCCGCAGACCGAAGGGTCGTGCTTAAGGCGGTCAGCATACAGCCATAAATGATACTAATGTGAATTCATTACAATTTTTTTATTATTATGAAAATATAATTCTACGATGTATACAGGTGTCTAAATAACACGTTGTCACACACGTGTTGTACACATGTGTGTACACGGTGTTGAAACTTTCTATTAAATAAATTAAAAACAGTCTACAAAACGAATTCACATTATTATTATCATTGATGGCCTAACTTCACCGTGTCGCACATCAGAGGATGCGCGCGCAGCTGTCAATGTTATCTTCTACTAAATGCACCAAATGTAGTATAACTTCAATAACATTTTTTTCTATCACGCCTATATTATTAGAATCGCGGTTAGTTACTATGATTATTTTCAAGGTCTCTTAGTAGACGTCTTTTGCCTTTGACCCCACAGAGCAGCGTAGATGAGCCATTGCAAATGGTATAACCCAACTAAAATTAACATAGTCACGATAAAGAAGACTGATATTAATATAGTACTTTTCATTTTTGCCAAAATTGGATATATCCAAATACCGTAATATTTCTTGACACTGAAAACCCTGGAAATAAATAAAATGTTCTTAATCTATAAATATTATAAAACTCAACGTCTGTCAGTCCGTTTATGTATTTTTCAAAGAAAAACCACTTATCTGATTTACGTGGTATTTTTTTAAAACTCATAGCTATATTATCTGGCCAGGTTATAGGATATATTTTGTTAGATAAAGTAACATACGATACTTCGTAAGCAGTGACAGTAATGGTGAATCGATTCGGAAAAAAGGTACATTTGGGGCGCTTAAATGGCTTACGCTAAGTAAACCATAAGAGATATATCAAATTATTGTTCCACACAATTGTAGGTCTTAAAAAGACCTACAAAAAAGTCACCGATAGTATATATTCTTCTAAGGATCACCCGAAATAAACATTTTTGTCTTCCGTTTTCTGAGCGGGATCAGCCCGATTCGCGTATTCACTCGACCGACGAAATTCTGTAGTCCACGCAAGCGGAGCCGCGGGTACAGCTAGTTATAAAATAAATAACAATAGATTTTTTAGAGTTACTTACACAATTATATAAACCACAGCAATAAGCAGTTTACTTATAATTCTCAAGGTGTGCGTTTTGGGTTTTGGTCTGTAATTAAACACCATTTCCCACAGCAGCACGGGTAAGATGTAACCGTGCAAGATTTGGTTTGACAATGTTGTTATCACCATGTCTAATTTTGTGGGATAGAGGAGTTCTCTGTCGTAAAACAAAAATGCCCAGAAGACTATAAACACCAACTGAAAAGAAATCACATAACCTTTTTTTTTATTATCCTTTATATTTTTAAAGTTTGGCCACAATCTCACCTGATATTAATTGAAGATGTGACCTATAGGTGCTTGGCGACAGATTTTCAACCTATGCACTCATAGCACTATCTACCACTGTAGATAGCCAGGCAGGCATTAGAAAATACCCCACCATAATGCTATGGTTCCATTAGGATGTTTTCCTTGGCTCCTTGTTTTCGATGGCTCAGGCCCATTATAGATATTCGAACTTACTTCGTTCGACGCAGTCTCCCGTATACACTACCACTGAGCCATCATTGCTTATATTTGTATATAAAAATGTTTAAGTTTCTTTGTTTATCCTATATTTTATATACTATTCATTCTTCCTCATTAGGGTAACAAAAAAAAAACTTTAATTTTTTTTTTTCCTTTCATACGAAAATTTATGTTAAAATTAACTCCATTAAAAATAACATTGAAGTTAGCTCAAGATAAATTTCAAAAGAATTAGCTTATGGGTCGTGCTAGGTGTTGTAGCGTTATCGCCACAACCTTACAGGATATTTAGCTTGTATGAATTCTATTATATAAATAAAATACGACTTGGTTCATATACGTGTATGTATTGCTCTCTATATTGTAACTCCTCCTTTTATTTTTATACATTCTAATTGTTGACAGCTGATGTATCTTTTTACCAAAGACAAATATCCAGCCAGTCTATTACATTACACTACATATAAAGATCTTGGCTCTACACAAACTATTTGCTGCGGTTAGCCGCCACAAGCTTTTAGCTAGTAGTTTGTAAGTACATATGTAAAGAAAGTTCTTTAATATTTACATTTATTTTACGGGTCGCTCGAAAAGATTTAATTTCTTTTAAAGATTTCAAAGATTTACGTTAACTAGTGGTCGCCCAAAGGTCGAAATTCGACCATAATTCGTTAATATTATAAGTTTGAACCTCCAACCTCCTCTATATAGCCACCCCATGCCTCGCACGTCTGATGTTATCACTGCCCGTAGGCGACCTAGTAATTGATCTTGAACGTTCTCACGATCCGACAAGCTCCAGCTAGAATGATCTTCTCTTCGAGTTCCGACTTAGTAGGTAGCCTTCAACAATCTTAGGATCCATATTAATGGAGTTCCGACAATGCGAGGACTTGAGCTACAACCATCCTTCAAGCCCGTCGTTGGCTGCTTACACAGAGCACACCTGTTCCTAGCGCGCGGCATCTCTACTTTCTTTCCATTTATTTTATATACGCCGTATTTTGAATTCCTGTCATGATCTGTTATCTCGTTGCTATGAAACATGATTTATTTTTTAAATAGTGACATAGACACGATTTTCGAATATACATTTTTTTTTTTCATTATGGTTATGTTTGACATTCAGTAAAACAATAGACAAATAATATGAATCTATTCTCAATTTGACTATAGACTTTAACAATAAACAAAAGTGTATATGCGTGAGTGTGTGTCAAATACATGGTAGTGTGTGTAATGTTTTTTTAATTGATTTTATGTATTTTTTATGAATAATTTAAACAAAGTATTAGCATTCGGCACTCCTTCTCTATATAAACTATAAGTGTGGGAAATTTCGTTCTCCTCCGTCAGCACAATTTTCGTAAAAAGGGATACAAAGTTTTTGCTTCACGTATTAATATATAGATAATGAAAAAAATCGTGAGCAAAATTTATAAAATGAAATGTCAACTTAAAAATTTCAGAATACTTATAATGTCAACTGTTGACCATAATTACATAACGAAAAACTGATAGCTAAAAGCTACTCATTTTGAAATGTATCTTAAGCTAACTTCAATGTTATTTTTAATGGAGTTAATTTTAACATAATTAACATAAATTAAATAGTAAAATCTTAAAGACTATAAATAAAGCACTATATATAACGAACAATATTACTGCTGAACTTAGTTAATCAAGTCAATTTAAGTTTGTGTTTCTGCGGAGAGTAGGCTTTTCCAGAGCTCCTTGGATACCGTTCGTGTCCATAGGTTACGGTAACCGCTTTGTCGGTTTGTATCCGTATTCTTGTTTGACACCTTAGTTGTACATAAAAAAATACTTACACAAGTCGTTGGCCATAAAATGATACTAAAAAACTCCCTTCTAACATTTTCGCAAAACTTCGAAAGTTTATAATCATTGTTCGTGTTCCTCAGTATCCGTATGTCACAGTAGAGACTGAAAGCCGCAAAAAACAATTGAAAAACCTGAAAACACATTTAACAGATTACATACAAGTTGGACATCGATAGATTTATCTATTGTAGAATATTGAATGTCCTCGATAAGGCTTAAATAGACGTTTTATAAGAGAGAACATTAAAAAATCGAACAGCTAAAAACGAGAACAGCCAATGTACTTGTGGGAACTGGTATATTTTCCCACGTACGTCTTGCCTAGTTAAACAACTATTATGCAACTGCCTTCAATATTAAATACCTACTGCAAATAATTACTGCAATCTGATGTTTGGAGGGTTTTAAGATAGTACTTTTTAAATGGAAGACCGCTTGGAACATGTCTGGCTTCCATCTCGTGATGTGTTAACGATAACATCTCTCCTCAATTAAACCGCGATAACATGGATAGTTTTTATAAAATATCTTGTTTGAAAGAAATATAAATAAATAAAAATGTTATACGAACACCAACAATATACATTGCTAACAATAAGAAAAAGGCTTTATGTGCTAAACAATTACAGATGAACATAACATATTTTAACACGCTTATATTAGCTTCACTTGTACCTAACTAATAATGTAATAAAATATTAAGATAATTAAATTTTAATCTTCTTCTAATTGTCGTATCGAAATGAAACTTTGTATGTACATGTAGTTCGGATGACAACACTATAATTTGGTATCTCGGAGCTGAACTGATGATGGAGCCAGAAGGTGGATAGTGGAACACATCAGTGGCTACCAGCAAACCCTTCGAGTTTGGGATTATATGATTTTTCATAGTGAATTTTAAAAATATGGTGTTATCACAAAAACACCTTTAATAAAACTATACTATAGTTAGAGATTATAACATGACAATGACAACAGATTTTTATATTATGTGGCACATAACATTGAGTTATTATCTTTAACATAATAAAGGAAAACACGCGCATCATAAAAATTCATTGTCATCACTTTTTCATAACGCTAGTTGTGAAGTTATAATTTAAAATAAATCTAAGAAATTTCACAGTGTTATTTTCTTAGTGATATATCGCTTGAAAATTAATTATCCAATTTTGTATACATACCAAATTCCAACTAGTGACGAGAAAAAATTCCATCTGTTTGAAATGCCTGATCACCGGATCCTTCATGAGCTCTTCATTGAAGGAACAAAGAATCACTATAATATTAACCGTGTGCATAACCAATGTGAAGACATATCCGAACATACGGTAATAAATCTTATTAGTAGCCATCATTCTGAAAGAATACGCAAATGTCTTAATAATCTATACTAATATTATTAAGTTTGTTTGTTTGAATGCGCTAAACTCTGGAACAACCTGTCAAATTTAGCCGGCTAGCTTGTGGATTTAGGGTTTCCATTAGAGATGGCGTTGCCCCTAGAACTTTTCCTCGCCATCAAGTTTAGGAGCCAGGTCGTCGGACCATCTTGCGGCGGTTCTGCCCACACGGTGTCTACCGGTACATATGCGTCACTCAAGAACACTTTGGCTTCATCGGCCATCCGGTCTACGTGCTACATGGCCCGTCCATTACCACTTAATGATTTTCTGATTCGATCACGCAGAGAAACTCTGCGTTGTCCTTTGAGTCACTTTCAGCTTTCTTATAAGGCCCATAGTTAGCGAGTACGATGAGTACATCATCCACCTTCGGTTTGCTCATGACATAGTAATCAAGGCTGAAATCATGGAGGACCTCCGTGCAATGCTTAATGACCTCAGTAAAGCCTCTGAACAAGTTGATGTTAGAATTAACATTGACAAAACGAAGATTATGTCGAACGTCCCTGTAGCGCCAACTCTCGTAAAGATCAGAGACTATAGCTTGGAATTGTTGATTATTATGTTTACCAGGGACAAACTGTCCAATTAATTAGATCCAGTTTCGAGAAAGAGGTCAGTTGTCGAAACCAACTCGGCGGGACAGCGTTTGGGAAGCTATGTAACATCTTTTCGTCCAAGAAACCGCAGTGTCTCAAAACAAAAGTCTTCGAGCAGTGCGTGTTGCTATTGATTACACGTGGTGCTGAGACGTGGCTATGCTATGCTATGTTATGCTCGGACTTCTCTACGTATTTGAATTAGAAACGATGGGCCGTAGAGTTCTCGAGTGTCAGCCACGTACCGGACGGCGCAACGTAGGCAGACCCGCCAAAAGGTAGACCGACGACCTAGTGAAGATTGCGGTAACCCGCTGGATGCCAGAAACGGTCGTTGTGCTGAACTATGAGGAAGGCCTATGTCCAGCGGTGGACATATTTTGGCTGAACGGATGGATACAGCTTTAAATTAATTTTACACGATATTAAAAAAAAGTCTGTAAAGTGAATTAGCATTATTATCATTGTTAGCAAACGGGATTTTATTGCTTTTGGAGCTATTTTTGTTATATTACGCCAAATAAATATTAGATCTTTCTTGCGTACATAAAGTAAACGCATCTTTTAATTTTTCGATATTTTTAAGAATCGTCCGATGCTACGGGAAGTAACTTAAAAAGAAAGGGCTGTCTCGCTGACAACAATTATTACATATTATGAAACAAAGGCTCCCGCCGCGTTTACCTGTCTGTCTGAAGCCGATAAACTCAAAAACTACTGAACGTATTTTAATAAGGTTTTCATTAATAGACGAAGTGATTCATGAGGAAGGTTTAAGTGTATAATTTATTGAGGTTTTGTTTAAATTGTCTGAAATATGACGACGATTGTTGAATATGTCGAAAAATAAAAACATGCGAATGGAGGCTACACTGGAATGCGGACGCGTAAACCAATAGAGTTATATGAATTACTCTGCTAGGCGTGTGAAGTCGAAACGAGTTCTAGTATAAATAATAAGCAATCACATTTAGAACAGCTTTTTGAAAAATCTAATGAATTTTGTTAATTATATTTTCTAATTACTTACCACGTAACGTTAAAGCTGAATGCGTGGTCCAAACAATACTGACAATTAATTCCCTAAGTGTTTGTCTAAAAATAATTCATATTAAATTATGCGAACAAAAATTATAATTCCTATTGTTTGACTAACTATGAAAAACTAGAAATATAATAGTTAATTAAATAATTATGTTTCATATAAGTAAATTTGATGTATTTTTTTCTCAGCGTTATGTATTATAACTGCTGTTTGAAATAAAAAATGTTATCTATAATAATAAAGTAGAAGAGTTTTTTGTTTTATTCCTTGTTTGTTTAAACACGCTAATAATCTCTGAAACTACCCGTCGGATTCGAAAAAATATTTTTGTATATGAATAAACCTCTAAGCTAGCCTTAAATATTGATTTTTGTAAAATAAGTCGGAACAAAGAGCGTACCCTAACTGGTTTATCCGCGTGCGCTGACGTAACGATTAGTGATACGTAAATACCATGTTCTACAAAAATATTACTCCTTAGTAAAAAAGTCCATGATACTATATGACTATCTCTTATACATAAGCCACAATAAGGTATGTTGTAATAAAGTTTTATTGAAAATTTAAAAGTGACTTATGAACATTATTATTAGGCATGGCATATTATTCCATACGAACGAAAGTTATTTCATAATCAAAACATTTATATGTAGATAAACTTTTCCCTTTATAGCATATTATTTGGACGAATAGTTTGGCAGATAATGTAAAATTAAAATAATTAACACTCGGCTCGGGGCTATAGATGTAATAGTGGCACGAACGAGCCGTGTAAGTTGTGACGCATAACCCTGACCGCCCGATAAAAATATTATCTATACTGAATTATTATAAATCATCAATCAGCAATTTCTTTTAAATTATACGCGGGTGAAACCTCGAGGCACGGCTTGTAAATTCATAAGGCATTGTTGTACTGTGGGTTGCCTGGGTCGCATACGTCATAACTAATGTAATTTGGACGACGCTGTTCACACTAACGCAATCCAACTAAGCAGTAAGCGAGATAGATGTACTAAAAGTCCGTTTTCATACAAAAAAATAAATTAATTAATTCACACAAAAATCAGAAACGAGAAGAGAATACATTGGATACTTTCGGTGACAACGACTGTCCGAACGTCGTTTCTTCCGAACATGGTCCTTTTTCTCTATTACGTTTTTTTTTGGGATTACATTCTAACAGATATATGCTAGAAGTTTTTGACGAGATCTTAGTCTGTCATTTAAAGTTTTTTATTCTAAAATTTGTGTTTTTAAACTTATATTGTGTAATAAAGCTTGGTTATTGCGTACAAGTGAAGGGGATTGGAAATAATAACATGGACCAGTAATTCTGAGATGCCACAGAAACTCTCTGGAAAGTTCTAACGAGTGAGCCACCATTTTGGTAGAATACTTAAATCGTTACGTAACTATAATGAATCATTCAATAATGGTAGTAAAATGCTTCAATAAAGAGGAAGAAGAGGATGGAATGCGCTAAAAATCAATTCAAAATTTCATGATTAAAAAAACAACATTAACTGACAACATTTAATTACATCTTAAAACTAAATAACATATTGTTATTTACAAATAAATGATTATATAACTTATTATAATTGACTAATTAGTTAAAAAAGGTATTGTGTTTATTTTCCATGCACCAGATTGGCTTTTAACTTTGCCCAATAACTCAAATAAGGCCCGTCTTAACTTAGCATTAGTATTTATACAACTAACGTAGTCCACTAATAACAACATAACACAGAAAATTGTGTGTAAGTAAGCACGTAAGAAGTTATACTTCTTTGGCGGTCATCTAAAGCCACTAATGATAATAATGGGAATTCATTGTATGTTTTTATTTAATTTTGAAAAAGTAAATTTCACGATGTATACAGGTGTATAAATAAACATTCTATTAAATTTTAAAAAAGGCTATAAAATAAATTCACATTATTATCATTGATGACTAACTTTACCGTGTCGCACTCATCTCCTATATACAAATGTACTCTGTTGCACTTATATCACATGATGCGCGCGCAACTATCAATTTTATCCTCTGCTAAATGTACCAAATGTAGTATAACTCCTTTAACATTTTCATCAGTCACCCAAGGCGACACTTCGCCTCTATCACGTCTACATTCAGTCAAAAAAGTATCGGGAATTAATGATTTGTGTATGGTTCCAAATACATATTTTTTTTGTTAGATTGGCACTACTGTTTTTCATTTTGGTTACATCAATCATTTAGATTAAATACAGTGCTGTTTTTATTTAGATCATATCTAGTGTGTATTGTGAACTTCATAATGGACAAACACATCGAACAAAGAGTTTGTCTTAAATTTTGCATCGCCAATGGGATTTCGTGTTTGGAGACACTGAAAATGTTACAGAAAGCTTACGGCTTTCGGATTTTACCAAAAACGCGTGCTTATGAGTGTTACAAAGTATTCAAAAGCGGTCGAGATATGCTGCAAGATTTGCCTCGCCCTGGTAGGCCATAAACGCTGAAGTTAACATCGCAAAAGTGAAGGAAATAGTGACTGAAAATCCTCATTCAAGTTTGAGAGAGACAGCCGCTGAACTTTATTTGTCTCACGAGTTGATTCGTATCATTTTAAATAATCACTTGGGTATTTAACATGTTGCCGCTTGGCTAGTCCCAGAAGACCTGAATGTTCTCCAAAAACTCAATCGCATAAGAGTCGATGAGGACATGTTAGATCGAGCCAATTCCGACCCAACATTCCTGAAACGCATTGTCACTGATTACAAGACGTGGATTTACGAGTTTGATATGCAAACTAGTCAACAAGCTTCAGAGTAGAGCCTTCCAACTGAACAGAAACCGAAAAAACCACGCCGAAATCGATCAAATGTCAAATTCATGTTGACTGTTTTCTTTAACTATTGCGGTGCACTCGGAATTCTTATCGGAATGTCAAACGGTAAATAAAGTATATTATTTAAGCGTTATGCGGCGTTTAAGAGAGCAAATTTGACTAAAAAGGCCAGATTTGTGGAAAGAAAATTCTTGGACTTTGCACCACGTTAATGCGCCTTCGCATAAGACCATCATTGTGAACGAATATTTGGCCAAAAACTTAACAAATACCATCGAGCAACCACTTTATTCACCAAATATGGCTCCAGCTGACTTCTTTCATTTCCCTACTTCCTTCCTTCATTTCCCTAATTACCACTTCATGGCACCCGTTTTCATTCGGTAGAAAACATAGAGGAGAATTTGCGAAGAGAACTAAACTCAATTCCGGAAAAAGCGTTTAAAAAATGTTTTGATCATTAGATTATTCGTTGGCGTAAGTGTATCATTTCTGACGGCGTATACTTTGAAGGCGATAAAATAAATTTGGATTAAATACTAACATTTTGTGTATTATTCATCTTCTCCCGGTACTTTTTTGACAGAGTAGTATGTTATTAGAATCACGGTTAAAATTACTATGATTATTTTCAAGATCTCTTAGTAGACATCTTTTGCCTTTGACCCCACAGAACAGCATAGATGGGCCATTGCAAATGGTATAACCCAATCAAAATTATTGCAGTCACGATAAAGAAGATTGGCATTAATATAGTACCGTTAATTTTTTCGAAAATTGGATATATCCAAACACCGTAATATTTATTGACACTGAAAAGCCTGGAAAGAAATAAAATATTGTTAATCTATAGTAATATAGAAAAGCTGAGTTTTTTATTTATTTCTTGTTTGTTTAAACGGGCTAATATCTCTGAAACTACCAGTCGGAATAGCAAAAATCTATTTGTATATGATAGCCAGATTTATGAGCGCTACGACCTTAAGGAGTGAAGCAATAGCTAGGAACATCAGCACTCAGTGACGGTGTACGGCAAGTACGGGAGAATTTGTTGCGTAAATTTAACACGGGTGAAACAGTGGGCACAGCTAGTACAATAATAATACAACTTAAGCGAATTCGAAGCTACGAATTTTTTTGAACTTGTCGTTTAAGATGAAATGACGACCAATTTATTGAAAAAGTGTTACAACTTCAGAAAATATAGTCCCCATTATAATTAACAACACGGTGAATAAAAATATTGCATAGTCCACATAAATAAAAATTAACTGCTGTTAGTTCGTAAAAGCATCACTCGAGAATAGCTCGACGATTTGTATAATTATTTTTTAAAATATTTATAAAAGTTCGAATAAGGAGTTTTTTAGAAGGGAAATTTGAATAGTTATCGGAGTCTGGGAAATTTTTTTCACTATGACAAGCCACGGCATTATACAATACATACAGATAAACGTAAAGAAATACAGGAAACTGTGCATAGAAAAAAAAACTAATTTCTAAATACATATAAATTAACAAAACAAACAAACACATTAATAAGATTAGACGCTAAATCTAGTGGAAGACTGGCTCAGAAGTGCAGCTGCCGGAACACACCTATTGGTGCTTGACGACAGATTTTCAACTTGAGGGTTATCGCTAGCCAGGCGGGCATTAGAAAATGCCCTACCACCATGCTATGGTTTCCTTCACCGAAAGCTCAGGCTCAGTGCAGGGATTCGAACTCACGTCAATCGACGCGAAGTCGTACAAACTACCACTGAGCCATTATTGCTTCAATTGATGTTGTCCTGCCTAAAAATAAAAAACCTAGAACTCGACTACAGCGCCATCTAACGGATTGTGTAACCAATTGTGAATCTAAACCATCAAGAGAAATTTCATCAAAATCGGTCCAACCGTTTTGAAGGAGTTCAGTCACATACACACTTACAGAAGAATTATATATAAAGATGATTTAACCAATTACATCTAGTTCATTCTTTCTTTATTATAGCATTGGGACACCCAGAATTTCCATTTATTTCCGGGTGAAGCTGTAAAAGCCGTCTGAGGCTTCGGGGCCCTTATGGCTAACAGTATAGTCAGTTCGAAAAAAAAACCATGTTGCAAACGCAAATCTGGCCACATATACCGGAGAACTGACAACCGATGGGGTAGACGAGTTACAGAGTGGAGACCACGTTTAGTCAAACAAAGCAATAAAGCAATGATGACTCAGTGGTAGCGTGTACGACTTCGCGTCGAAAATATCTTGAGGAAACTAGAGCATGGTGGTAGGGCTTTTACTAATGCCTCCCTGGTTAGCAACCACCCATAGTTGAAAATCTGTCGCCAAGCACCAATAGGTGTGTTCCGGCAGCTGCACTTGAGAGCCAGTTTTCACTAGGTTTAGCGTGATATCATCTTGGGCCACATCGTCATTTAACTTCAGGTGAGATTGTGGCCACTACGCCAAACATATAATGATAAAAAAAGAAGGGTGGTATGCTCCCCTGCAAGAATAGCGACGGTCTGCGTAGTCTAGCTGGATTAGACTTAATGCGAAGAACCGAAGATCAGGTCCAGTGTAGATCTTTGGGGGAGGCCTGAGTCCAGTAGTGGACAGATATAGGCTGATGTTGAATGATGATATATGAAATGCAAATTCGTGAAAGCGGCGCATAATAGATGTATCAAATTAATGTTCTACACAATTGTAGACCTTAAAGAGACCTACGAAAAAGTCATCAATACTATATTTATACTTTTTTTTTCTAAGGATCACCCGAAATAAACATTTTTGTCTTCCGTCTTTCGAGCGGGGTCAGTACGATTCACGCGTGCGCTCAGTCGACGCCATTCTCTAGTCCACGCAAGCGGAGCCGCGGGCACAGCTAGTTATAAAATAAATAACAATAGAATCTTTCGAGTTACTTACATAATTATATAAACCACTTCAATAGACAAATTACTTATAATTCTCAAGGTGTGCGTTTTGGGTTTTGGTCTGTAATTAAACACCATTTCCCACAGCACCACGGGTAAGATGTAACCGTGCAAGATTTGGTTTGACAATTTTGCTACCACCATGTCTACTTTTGTGGGATAGAGAAGTTCTCTGTCGTAAAACCAAAATGTCCAGAAGACTATAAACACGAACTGGAAAGAAATCACATAACATTATTTTTTTAAATTATCCTTTATAGTTTTAAAGTTTGGCCACAATCTAACCTGATATTAATTGAAGATGTGACCTATAAGTTCTTGGCAACAGATTTTCAACTTGAGAGTGGTAGATAACCAGGCAGGCATTAGTAAATACCCCACCATAATCCTATGACTTCATTACGATGTTTTCCTTCACCGAAAGCTCAGGTCAATGATAGAGATTCGAACTCACTTCATTCGACGCAGTGTTCGTATATGCTATCATTGCTTATATTTATATACAAAAAAATTGATGTCATTCTTCCTCATTAGGGTAACTGTTTATGTTATGTTAATGTTTCTTTTTTATTTCTCACACGAAAATTTATGTTAATTATGTTAAAAATAACTAGATTAAAAAAACATTGAAGTTAGCTCAAGATAAATTTTAAAATATTAGCTTTTAGCTAGTAGTTTTTTCGTTATGTAATTATTGTCAACAGTTGACATTATAAGTATTCTGAAATTTTTAAGTTGCCGTTTCATTTTATAGATTTTGCTCACGATTTTTTTTCATTATTAACGTAAATCTTTTTAGTATTTAAAGGAAATTAAATCTTTTTGAGCGAACCGTAAAAAAATGTATATATCATTGATACCTTTGATGACCATAGGCTACGGTAATCGCTTCGTTGGTTTGTAACCGTATTCTTGTTTGACACCATAGTTGTTTATAAAATAAAATAAAATAAAAAAATACTTACACTAGTCGACGGCCATACAATGATACTAAAAAACTCCCTTCTAACATTTTCACAGAACTTCGAAAGTTTGTAATTATTGTTCGTGTTCCTAAGTATCCGTATGTCACAGTAGAGACTGAAAGCTGCAAACAACAATTGAAAAACCTGAAAGTACATTGAACAGTTTACATACAAGTTTGACATTGATAGATGTATTTATTTTAGAATATTGAATGACCTTGATAAGGCTTAAATAGCCGTTTTATAAGAGAGAATATTAAAAAATCATATCTAAAAAGAGAACAGCCAATGTCCGTGTGCAAAATGGCATATTATCCAAGAACGTCTTGCCTAGTTAAACAACTATTATGCAACTGCCTTCAATATTAAGCACCTACTGCAAATAATTGCTGCAATTTCATGTATGGAGGGTTCTAAGGGAGTATTTTTTAAATGAAAAGCTGATTGGTACATGTCTGGCTTCCATCTCGTGATGTGTTAACGATAACATATCTCCTCAATTAAACCTCAATAACATGGATAGTTTTTATAAAATATCTTGTTTGAAAGAAATATAAATAAATAAAAATGTTAGAGAACCACCAAAAATATACATTGCTAACAATAAGAAAAAAGTCTTTATGTGCTAAACAATTACAGGTGAACATAACATCTTTTAACACGCTTATACTCGCTTCACATGTAACTAACTAATAATGTAATGAAATTTTATAAGTCAATTTTAACCTACTTCTAATTGTCGTATCGAAATGAAACTTTGTATATATGATGACAACACTATAATTTGGTATCTTCGTATGGTATCTTTATCGTTATAGGTTTGGCGTAGTGGCCACAATCTCACCAGATGTTAAATGACGATGTGGCTCAAGATGATAACACACTAAACCTAATGGAAGACTGGTTCCCAAGTGCAGCTGCCGGAACACACCTATTGGTGCTTGGTGGCAGATTTTCAACTTGAGGGTGGTAGCTAGCCAGGCGAGCATTAGATAATGCCTTACCAACGTGCTATGATTTCCTCACGATTTTTTTCTTCACTGAAAGCTCAGGCTCACTGCAGGGATTCGAACTCACGTCAAACGACGCAAAGTCGTACACGCTACCACTGAGCCATCATTGCTTCTGATCTGATTTGAGCTGAACTGATGATGGAGCCAGGAGGTGGATAGTGGCTACCAGTAAACCGTTCGAGTTCGGACTCATATGGTCTTTGAAAATGAATGTTAATATCAGAGATGGTCACGTAATTACTGTTCTTAATAAGTAAACCGCCAAGCCATATAAAAAAGGACAAAATATTACAATAGAATTTACATATAATTAAAACAGAATATTTAATTCTAAATAAATAGATGACTCGTGTGAATATTTCGCGCATTACAGAATCTAACAGAGCTGTTATGATAGTTAAATGATGAACAATTATAGGAAAATATCGTGTTATCACACAAAAACACACTTTAATAAAATTATAATATAGTCAGAGATTATAACATGACAATGAGTTAGAATGTTACAACAGATTTTTATATTATGTGGCACATAACATCATTAACACAAAAAAACAAGACGTTAAGCAAGCGACTGCATAGTGTAGACTTCTTGTAACAATGTACACGCGCATCGTAATAATTCACTCTCATCACTTTTTCATAACGCATCTAACGAAGTTATAATTTCAAATTAATCTTTAAATCCAAGCAAATTTCAAAGATTTATTTTCTTCGTGTAATATCGCTTGAAAATTAATTATCCAATTTTGTATACATACCATATTCCAACAAGTGAAGTAAAATAATTCCATCTGTTTGAAATGTCTGATCACCGGATCCTTCATGACCTCTTCATTGAAGGAACTAAGAATCACTATAATATTAACCGAGTGCATAACCAATGTGAAGACATATCCGAACATACGGTAATATATCTTATTAGTAGCCATCATTCTGAAAGAATACGCAAATGCCTTAAAGTTTGTTTGTTTGTTTGATCTGCCAAATTTAGCCTGCTAGCTTCTACCCTCGATTTCGTCTGCATAGACTTCAAAATTGAGTCTTTACCGGGATAAATAGTACCATATGCATTAATCTAGATTATAAACTACCTGTATGCCAAATTTCATAAAAATCGATCAAGGGTTTTTGTGTTAAATCCGGACATACAAACATACAAATTTTAATGTTATATTCGTAATCTGTGTCTTTTATAGTTAAAGTACATCAGGAAATGTGGAAAAAATAATTATAAGCAGAGAAAAATCTACTGATTTATAAACTTTTGGGCTCTCAACGTCACACAAATTGTGCGTAAAATTGGCGTTGGGTCATCCATAGCAGTCAAGTTATTATTCATTACCTAATGATGCATAGTACATAGCTAGACCCAAATGAGGAAATACACCCGTCACGACCACCCTCTCCAGCGGCAACTCAAGCCTAGGTCCGTCCGTAAACCCTACATACCTCTAATAATTTTCCTTTTAACTTCATTATATTTATGTACTACTACCATGAATTTCTTCACATATGTATACAAATACAGCCATTTAGCAACAAGCACTTTGAGCTTATTTTTGTAAGTTGGTTGAGTATTACTCGTTAACTTGTAAAGCCTACTGACCTCTGATAATATTCCTTTACTATATATCGACGACGATGTTCAAATACCTCCTCATTGATACTCGGGGCCAAAATGAGTTATCAATTTTGGACTGTCTAGCGAGAACTCCTAAATGGTTTTGTGTAAATTGGCGTCATAAATTCATCGTGCAAATACCTCCTAAAATCGCACTTCAAGCATGAAGGTTGAATGCAATGCTGCTAATATATTCTAACTTGCTAAAGTAAATATCTTCTAATTTTGTAACCAAGACGATAATTATTTTGATTTGTTTTCAGATAAAATGTCGTCGAAACTAACGGAAACAATAAGAGCGCGTAAAATATTTCGTGCTCTAAATAATATGGACAATGCTCCTGAAAGGAAACGTAAAATATAATTGAAATTTCTTAAATTAAACCTAATATAGCCACGCTAATCTGCAAATAACAAAATAATGCATAAAAGTATCAGTTACGTAACCATAAATAATACATACAATATCTACTTATAATATATACATGCATTTTTCTACATTAATGGGTTTAACAGAGCCATAGGATGACATTATGCAAGTATCTTTTGACAAACCTTGACGTCATCATCATGATTAGCTAGTGGATGTCCACTGCTGAACATAGGCCATTGACCTCCGATCCAATGCAGTCCGCATCTAACTGCTCCCACCAACTTTTAAAGTCTTTTTGTCGATATAGTGGGAGTCGGACCCACGCTTATACGTATTATGTGGTTTTAGGTACTAAGCAGTCAGCAATAAAACACCAGGAAGAAAGCTCTGGTTCGATAAAAGGCCGACAACAAACGTCAGCAAAGCGTCAGCTTGGTCAGAATCTCTCTCGTTATCAGACTTAACACAAGACTTTTAAACTGCATTTAATCCTCAGCCAAAATTTAAGTCAGACTTGATATTATACGGATATGATAATGATGGTTAAATAAAAATGACGAACGGCTTTTGTTTTTAGATAACATAGACATAAATCTTACTGTCGATTGTGAACAAAATCCAACGAAACAAGATCATAGGGAACCAGTAAGGTCCAATCTAAAACAAGGTTTAAAATCCAACCAAGTAAATTTACCAGATGCATATCAGTCCCTGACATGGAAAATACACTGCATTATTTTCAATATCATATTTTATGAAATAACAGCTCCCCACGGCTGATCACAAGCATTGAAATTGCGAGTATTGTTGGGCCAGGATCTCAAGAATATATTTATTTTTTCGAGGAACAAATTCGTTTCGAGGAACTTTTCGAACAAAGCGAGGAACGAGAAGGGCGATGATAAAAATGGCAACTAAATAATAAATTATTTTACTTATGATGGGCCTACAATCTGTAAAGATATGTCCTTATCTTACAGCAAGCGCACTTTATTTCAAGACTAAGTTGACCTGTCATAATTTTACCGTCTACAATTTGACTAATCACCATTGTACTTGACGGCTAATACATTTGCATTCTGTAGTCCACGCGAGCGGAGCCACGATTACAACTAGTATGTTATTAAATGTTAAATAATTACCTATTCAAATATGACTGATAGTTCCAGAGAGCGCGTTCAAACAAAGAAACAACAATCTAATTACTGTTATAGATTTACATATGAAATGTATTCATGTTTTTATTAATGATTTTATCTTACAGAACCTTGGAAGTAGCTACGATCCCGCAAATAATCTAAAATAGTTTTCCTTTTCCTTAATTAGTAAGCCAATTTTGCAGTTACATTTTAAGTTCGTTTGTTTAGATGCATAAATATGAAAAAAAAATTAACCGGGCAAAAATTATTCTATTTTTACGATTTCTTCCATTTATGATGCCGTACCATATAGTGAAAAAAAAACGGATTCCTTAAAGGATCGTATTGTTATCCGTCCGTCTAGTTTTTTTTTACAGGTTTTTAGTTTTTTGTCACAATCTCACCCGATGCTAAGTTACGGTGTCAACACCTTAAGCTTAGTAGGAGTACTGGCTCTCAAGTGCTGCTTCTAAAAACACTAATAAGGTTTGGCAACTGATAATATTAACGTAGGCACAGATCGGTAACCGCGGATCACCCTTAGCGCCACACAGCACGCTTATGTTGTGCCTGGACATCACCTCGCGTCCAGGTAAGGCCCAAATACTTCATCTGTGTCTCTCTAAACTACCTCGTATACCCTGTTTATCTCTACAATAATATGCGTCCCAGAGGACGGCCTGCAACTAGGCCTGTGAAACAATGAAGCCTTGGCTTTGCCGCCTGCCACCCTGAGGCCCAACAATTCCATGCGCCTAACCACGTGGGCTACACTCTCCTCCCCTCCTTCACAACCCTTTGTTGTGAGGCATGAGGGCTCTCCCTCATGCCGAGGTATGCGAGGTGGAAAGAGCTTCGTAGGGTAGGGGAGCAGCATGTCTACGAACCTTTGGATTTGGTGTTTCCATTAGAGATGGCGTCTGCCCCCAGCGGTTCTGCCCACGCGGTATCTTTGGGTACATGGCCGTCACTCGAGAATCTCCTCTTTGGCTTCATCGGCCAACCGTTCTATGAGCTACATGACCCGTCCACTACCACTTAAGTGTAGCTATTCTTAGGGCTATGTCAGTGACTTTGGTTCTCCTACGGATCTCCTAATTTCTGATTTGATCACGCAGAGAAACTCTAAACACAGCCCTGTTCATTGTCCTTCGAGTGACGTTCAGCTTTTTTATGAGGCCCATAGTTAGCGAGTACGGTGAGACCATGGAGGATCTCCGTGATGACTTCAGTAAAGCCTCTGAACGAGTTGGTCTTAGAATGAACATGGACAAAATGAAGATTATGTCGAACGTCCATGTAGCGCCAACTACCGCAAAGGTCAGAGACTTTACGCTTGGAATTATTGATTATTATGGTTACCTCAGACAAACTGTACAGTTCATTAGATCCAATTTCGACAAAGAGGTCAGTTGTCGAATCCAATTTGGCTAAACAGCGTTTGGAAAGCTACGTAACAACTTTTCTTCCAAGATACCGCAGTCACAAAAAGTCTCAAAACGCAGAGTCTTCGACCAGTGTGCGTTGCCAGTAATTACACATGGTGCTGAGACGTGGTCCCTAACTATTAACCTCATAAGGATCGATGAGTCTGATGAGAAAGCTGAAGGTCACTCAAAGGGCAACGGAGAGCGCTATGCTCGGAGTTTCTCAACCTGTTTGAATTAGAAACGAGGAGATTTGCAGAAGAACTTAAGTCACATACATAGCTCTCTGAACTGCTAGACTTAAGCGGCAATGGACGAGGCACATCGCTCGTAGAACGGATGACCGATGGGGCCATAGAGTTCTCGAGTGTCATCTATGTACCGGAAGACGCAACGTAGACAGAGCCGCCATAAGGTAGACCGACGACCAACGATCTATAAGGAAGGATCTATGTCCAGCGGTGGACATATTTTGGCTGAATGGATGGATACAGCGTGAAATTATCTTTACACGATTTAAAAAAAGTCAATATAGTGAATTATAATTGTTAGTACGCGGGATTTTAGTGCTTTTGGTGGTGTTTTGGTTTCATTACGCCAAAGAAAAATGTAAGATCTTTTTTGCGTACGTAAGAATAAGCAACTTTTTTTTCTATATTTTTTATAAGCGTTCGATGCTACGGGTAGTAATTTAAAAAGCAAGACCTGTCTCGCTGATAACAATCATTACATACGAGTATTATAAAACAAAGTCTCCCCGACGCGATTACCTGTCAGTCTGAAGCCCATAAACTCAAAAACTACCTAACAGATTTTCATAAGGTTTTCATTAATAGACGAAGTGATTCATGAGGATAGTTTAAGTGTATAATTTATTTAGGTTCTGTTTAAATTCTCTGAAATATGACGACGATTGTTGAATATGTCGAAAAATACAAACATGCCGACTGGAGGCTATACTGGCGTGCGGACGCGTAAACCAATAGAGTTATTACATTATTACTCTGCTACGCGTCTGAAGTCGGAACAAGTTGCTAGTATAAATAATAAGCAATCACATTTAGAACAGTTCATTGAAAAATCTAATGAATTTTGTCAATTACATTTTCTAATTACTTACCACGTAACGTCAAAGCTGACTGCGAGGTCCAAACAACACTGACAATTAATTCCCTAAATTTTTATCTAAAATGAATTCATATTAAATTATGCGAACACAAATTATAATTCCTATTGTTTGACTAACTATGATAAAACTAGAAATATAATACTTAATTAAATATTTATGACCATATAAGTACATTTTATTTAATTTTTTCTCAGCGTTATTTATTTTATACAACTGTCTCAAATAAAAACTGTTATCTATACTAATATAATAATAAAGCGGAAGCGCTAGTGTCACGAGGAATAGTATAGGCTATCTAGCATGAGGACATCTACCTCTCAGCTAACCTTAAATATTGATTTTTGTTAAGTAAGTTGGAAGAAATAGCGTAGCCTAACTGGTTTATCTGCGTGCGCTGGCATAATGGTTAGTGATACACAAATACACTGTTTTACAAAACGATTGCTCCTTAGTACATCTAAAAAAAGTCTCGATACCATATGCCTACCTCTTACACATAAGCCACAATAAGGTATTTTGTGACAATATTTTATTGAAAATTGAAAAGTGGCTTATGAACATTATAATTAGGCATGGCATATTATTCCATACGAACGAACGTTACTTCATTATTAAAAAAAAATATATGTACATAAAATTTTCCCTTTATAGCATGTTATTTGGACGAATAGTTTGGGAGATAATGTAAAATTAAAATAATTAACACTCGGCTCGGGACTATAGATGTAGGAGTGGTACGAACAAGCCGTGGAAGTTGTGACGCATAACCCTGACCGCCCGATAAAAATAATATCTATACTGAATTATTATAAATCATCAATCAGCAATTTCTTTTAAATTACACGCGGGTGAAACCTCGTGGCACAGCTAGTAAATTCATAAGGCATTGTTGTACTGTGAGTTGCCTGGGTCGCATACGTCATAACTTATGTAATTTGGACGACGCTGTTCACACTAACGCAATCTAACTAAGCAGTAAGCGAGATAGATGTACTAAAATTAAGTATTCAAAGATACAAAAAATAAAATAAATTAATTCACACAAAAATCAGAAACGAGAAGAGAATACAATGGATAATAAATATTAAGGAGTAGCTATGTTTGAAAAGACACACAATATTATAGTTCATACAATTTTCTATATGTTTTTACACAAAATTAATTTATTAAACTGATTTCTAAGCTATATATGTATATTAGGTTCTTATATATGAAATTAGCGTTTTGTCAAACTCGTCACCTTGATCTCATAAATCTGGCGTTTGGTTAGGAATTCAAATTTATTTCAAATTTAGGCTTGCGTATTCTTGTTTCGAATTTAGTGATGCATTTGTTTCCGCATCATTTGATTTTTCTTTGACATAGTTCATTTCACAAACTGTAAAACTTAAAATATCGCGTTATTTACGAATGCGAGTTCCACCGTGGCATCAGCGCGGCAGAAACAGCTCGAAGGATTAATGATGTGTATGAGGAAGGTACTTTAAAAGGAAACACTGTACGTTTATGGTTCCAACGTTTTCATTCTGGAAATTTTGACCTAAATTTTCATCATTTTTTTTTGCTTTATTCCATAGATACTTGGTCCTTATATTTAAAAAAAAAACACGATTTCTTCATAAAAAATGTATGTATGTCTATTGTATAGGAAATAGATATACAAACAGACATGTATCCACCACTTATCCGCACCTGGAGATCCGATGACTTGGATATTTTCCGAACCGGTAGTAATATTTTAACGTTCATAAGTGACTTCTTAGGGCCAAAATTGCCAAAACACGTTATTTGTTATGTGTATATTAATTACCGATTTTCAAAATTATATTTGATGACATTTCTACTATAAAAAATTTATGGCACACAGTACTCTAAGATATTGCTAAAGTACTTATTTCTTCTTCGGGGTACCCCGGCTGAATTGGTGGGTGAAGTCGATGGGTGGTAATTAATCACTGGCACACTAGGTTTGATAACATTTAACAGGTTTTTGAATATATTTTATAACTATCTGTCGGAGCCGTCACTCTTTTTTTTTTCGAACTGACTATACTGTTAGCTTTAGGGGCCCTGGTGCCTTTACGGCTTTTACAGCTTTACCGGGCTTGGGGGCGAGTGCTTAAGGCACTTAGCCACGAAAGCTAAGCAACAACATCCGAGGGTGCCAAAGTGGCCGAACCTCGGCTCGGACTATTGCGCGTATGAAATTAAGTCGCGATCTGACTAATTCCCTATCATTCGATCTAAATTAACTATACATATATACATGTTTCTTCCCCCTGGGAGGAGGGAAGGAGCATATGTATGTGTATTTAGTGGTCTGAAATTTTTTGTCTATCTAACTAGGCAAAAAAAGAAAAAAAAGGTCCCTTACCGAACCTATGTACCTGTGTGTTATGCATGTGTGTTTAATGCAGTTTCATGTGTGGCTGTGAAAGTTAGTGAATGTAGAGTCACTGTATCGCGCGAGCGGCGGCTTGGCTCAAGGGCTCCATGCCGATGGATCGGACCTAGGCTTGAGTTGCCGCAGAGGAGGACGGTCGTGGCGGGCGTGCGGGAGCGAAGTTAACCGTACGTCCCCTGCGGAGAGAACGGTGATTCCGCGGGCGTGGGTGCGAGCACGCATGTGTTACGGAAGCGGTCGCCTAAAATTCATTTGCTTTCTCTATGTCGTCATCGGGATCGTCAAAGAGATTTCATGGTCGGCGTTTATAACGTTTGGCAACATGGATAGAGTTGTCTGGGACGTAGTTTACGGTAGATTTTATGAGCGGGTTGGGATGATTCGAAGCGCTATTGAAGTATCTCCTGGTGAGATATTTCACATAGGCTTCTATCGAGGGAAGCCTCAGGTCCCTGTGGAGGTCCATGTTCCTAACGAAGGCTGGAGGGTCAAGCAGGTGTCGATTTTGAACTTTTTGCATGCGGGCAAAGTTATGTTTGGACATATGTGCGAACGCGGCGCAACTATATGTCAAGATCGGACGGACGCACATCTTGTACAGTGTAAAGTCTTAAGGATATTTTGCTTACCGTACTGAGCAAGGGTCGAGAGCGGCAAAGGATTCAGACGGCCCTATTCCGGACTATAGTGCCGTGCCGTCACTCTCAGTGCGGCTCGCTAGTAGCGGGGCTCTCAGATACTACTTTGGTAGAGAGCAGCACTTGTTGAACATATAAGTGTGTTATGTTTGTAAGTTGACAGATACGTTCCGTTTAAAGATAAAATAATAATAATAAAACTAGATGGAGAAAGGGGTTTGTGCTAATATAAACTACCCTACCCGAACGAATCACTGTAACAATAGTTCTCCTTCTGTACTTTTTGTTTTAAATTATTTTTTAGAAGCAAGTGCTGTTTGTAACAAGTTATAAATACATCCTGATTGAGTATAGTTATTAATCGTGTTATATATTAAACTAGCCTACCTTATATATGCCGGACGCCTTAACATCGTTCCTGCATCGCTCGTTGACATAACCTGTTCAGCGTTTCTTATTCGGTATGAAGTGCTGCATTTGTATTAAGTTCATTTATGATCAAGATAACATATTGCTCTATATGTAGCAAACATTATCACTTTAATTGCGTTGGATTTCAAGAAGATAAATTTCGTAAGATAAGACCATCCACAAAGTTAAAATGGAATGGTCCATGTTGTCTTCAATTACACTCAAAATTGTTACTCAATAATACTGAGGTTAATCACAACAAAGGCTTGACTGCGCCCGAAAGCGGTGCGAATGTACAACTGATAGTCGAACCATCCACTGCTAATACCTCCATTGAGTCGTCACCCGTCAGCGGTTCTAAACCTCCTAGACCTCCAAAGTCAATTTAATCTAATAAAAAAAAATGGATCATTTACGTGAAGATAACAAAAATGACCTTGTTCTTTTTAAGCAGGAGATTTTGTCTTCCATACATGAGAAACACAAAGTTCAATTAGACAAGATAACGCAATTATCAGATACAATTAACAGACTTCAGTCTGAGTTATTTGATACAAATAAGCGATGCTGTGACTTGGAAGAATCTTGCAGCTTTTTTAGTTCGCAGTATGATGTTCTATTAGAAAAAAATAATAATTTGGAAGTTGATCTTAAATCTGTACATAAGCAAATGGATAGTATAGCAACGAGGGGCAAAATTATAGAAGAATTAAAATATAAAATTGATGAACATGAACAACGATCCCGGTCGCATAATATTGAAGCCTATGGTATACCTGAAAATTCTTCAGAAAATATATAAAAGATTACTATGGACATAGTTAAATTCATAGGTGTTGAACTGAGTAATACAGAAATCATTTATGCTACAAGAATAAAGCCGAAACAAAATATCTTTGGCCTTCCTAAACCAATCATCATAAAACTGAGATTTGTCCTGAAACGAGATCAGCTAATTAGTGCAATAAGGAAAAAAAAGGGTTGTATTTCAGCGGATATCGGTGTCCGAGGTGAAACTAAATCCATTTATATAAACGAACACTTAACTTTTCAGAATAACATCTTATATAAGGCCACACGAAAAACTTGTTCTCAGCTGAGGTTTCAATACTCATGGGTGCAAAATGGGAAAATATTTGTAAGGAAGAGCGATACATCACCACCCTCTCAAATAAAGACAGAGAACGATTTAAACACACTCAACGAAAAAAAAAAGACATCGGCATTAGAGTTGAGAAACACTGGCCGGTTATTCTACCCACTAATTACTAGTTATAAGTTAAGTATACTTATAATTGTTTTTTTACTGTTATTTGCTTCATTTATATTAGTTTCAATATTAAAACTATAAACATACATCCATACATATACACTACACATAATCACAATAGACACAACAATTTCACATTACTTATGAAGAATATCACTTTCCATCGCTATATTTTTACGCTCGATACATGTACCCCGGTAAATATTGTGTCTACAGCAATTGATTCATGTTATTGTTGGGCATTTATATTATCTTTAATAGCTAATATTAACTTTTTATGTCTGAACACTGTAGCCTTATGTAGTCTTACGAATAATAATTTCAAATCTTAACTTAGCCGTAATCACTGTTTTCATTATTCATGTTTTAATTATTTTATTATTGTAATTATTATTTTTCTTAATCAGTAATGGCATCGTTGACTGTTTATTACCAGAATGCTTGAAGTATCCGTGGTAAAACGATACAATTTAGACAGAGCTTATTATCTATTAACTTTGATATGGTAGCTATAGCTGAAACCTGGTTATTGGATGGTGTTTACGATGCCGAAGTATCGAAGAGTTCTATGATATATTTAGATGCGACCGTAACACTATCGCTACAGGTCATGCCCGTGGCGCAGGAGTGATGCTGCTCACAAAGCGTGAGCTTGGTGCTAGTGTTGGTCTCGATTATTCCCTACCATACTCGGCGTTCTTTGAAGCGGTACACATAATCCTGCCAGCACGAACAATCAGTGCAATATTAGACTTACATCTGGTATGTGTCCCTTCCTGGCACTCGTTCTTCGCGGGATCCCGGCCTGAATACTGCTGGTCTTTATTTAAATGTCATTTTTGGTCATTATGCGGGAGATCATTTTCTTTTGATAGGCGATTTTAATTTATTTTAGCTACTTTGGTCAGACAATCCCGGATATGCATTAAATTATAGAGGTTCTCTCAGAATTTGATTTAGTTCAATATAATCATGTTGCAAATGATAACGGTAAATACTTAGACTTATGTTTAGCAATATTTATGTAGGAATCATGCGCGCTGAACACGTTTTAATATTAGAGGATTTGCCACATCACCTTGCTATTACCATGATGCTACCTGAGCTACAGAATAGACCGGTTCATGAACAACCCCCCCCCCAAATATTCTCTTTAACAAACGGGATTATGACGCTATTTATAGGGAGCTGGAGGGTATTAACTGGGATTAAGAATTACTACGACGTAGTGTGGACGATGCTGTAGCATTCATGTACTCTGTGATCTCTAAAGTAATCCAGGATTTCGTGCCTAGTTTCACTACGGTATGTAATAATTATCTTAAATATCATAGACTGTGGAAGAAAAGTAAGAATCCGCGGGACTATGATTTTTTTTGTTTTACTTAGATGGAGACAATAGCGTATTCAGGGTAATTGTTGGCGTAACTATCTAGTCAGATGTGAGAATTATATTATTAAGCAACCAAAATCCTTTTAGCGGTATGCTAAGGAACTAAAAGGTACTAATAATATACCGAAAAGAGTAACGTTTAAGGGTAAATCTTATTTTGAGGTAGGTGAGATATGCGAAGCCTCTCTAGGATATTTTGGTTCTGTTTATAGAAAATCGTGTGATTTAAATGACCACAATTTGAGTATCTCCACACCAAACTTTGCTAATATCTCTAAAATAATGGTAACCAGGGATGAGGTCTTTAAATACTTAAGATCACTAGACTGTAGTAAGGGTCCAGGTAGTGATGATGTTCCTCTTATTTTCGCAAAAAAAGGTGCAGCGATTTTATCCTTTACAAATAATCTTTGATAAATCTGTCAGGGAAGGAGTTTTTTTGCGGAAATGGAAGGAAGCTTTGTTTGTACCTATTCACAAGGGTGGTTCAAAAACTAAAATTAAAACATACAAGCCTGTGTCAATTCTATCAGTTTTTAGTAAGCTTTTTGAGCTGAGAGTTCATAGTCAAATGTACCCTCTATTAAAAAAATGTATACCCGTTAATCAGCACGGTTTCATGCAAAAAAGATCGGTTGTTTCGAATCTCGCTAGCTTCACAGATTATGTAATTGACGCAATGGATAATGGTATGCATGGGTGATGCAATGAATACCGATTATGCAAAGTGCTTCGATCGATTGTCTCAACCTGTTCTTATAAAGAAACTTGAAGCCATAGGTATTCATGGTGATCTATTGCGTTGGTTAATATCATATCTTGATAACCGACCTCAGGCAGTTAAAATAGGGGCGCAACATTACAGGTTCTCATCCATTTTATCGGGTGTTCCTCAAGGATCGCATCTCGGACCTCTATTATTTAATGTATACGTAAGTGACATAGGTTCTTGCTTTCAATGTACGCTGATGACACTGAAATATTTATGCCGATATGTACTGTCGATGACAGTAACAAATTGTTAGATTTAAATAGATTATGCGATTACTGTTCACTTAACCTTTAAGATCTTAATGTGTCCAAATGCATATGCATTACTTACACACTCAAAAAAAATGTCCTTAAATATAATTATAGACTTAATAATACAATAGTATCCAGAGTGTCATGCGTTAGGGATCTAGGAATATATCTCGATCATAAATTGTCATATGAAGATCACTATGAATACATTGCCCAGAAATCTTATAGAATGTTAGGCTTCATAAGTAGAGTATCTGTTCCTTTTAAAAATAATTCATCTATTAAAGTTTTATGTATTTTGTGTTTTTGTGCTTATGTAAGAAGTATTTTGGAATTTGCATCTCAAATATGGGCTCCTTGTTATGATATACATAGCCGTAGAATTTAAAAGATTCAAAATATTGTTTTGAAGATACTGAAGCGTAAAGGGTATGCTTTTGTCGGCGGACATAAATGAGAACCTACGATAATTGGATATTTTAACCCTGGAACAAAGACGGTTGGTAGCTGATGTTCTTATATAATTTGATAAATAATAAAATCGACTGTTCGTGTTTGTTAGAACGTATTGGACTAAGGTCTTCAATAAAGCATACCCGTATGCCCAGGATCTTCCACGAATGCATAACTAAGTTCAATTATGCTCATCATTCAGTGTTAATAAAGTGTATGCACTCATATAATATGAAGGCAGATAATTTAAACATATTCTTTGATAGTAGTGCAGCGTTTAAAAGAAAAGCGATTGATATTATTCAGACTTCATAAAATATATGTGATTAGTACATACATAAAGATACGTATGCAATCGCGCACACACACACACTCACAAATACGCACCCGCTTACACATACGCACCCACTCACCCATACACACCCACTCGTACAAAATACCATTAATAAATTGATGCAATTAATAATTAAAAGTTTCGTTAGGGTATAAGATTACTATTATTTTATATGTAAAGCAACTGAAATCACATTGGCTAAACCAATACGTTAATTAAGTATGTATGGTATATGAACTTAAGAGCTGTAGATTTCTTTAAACAAATAAATAAATAAAAATACGGAACATTGAACAGTGGTAGCGTGTACGACTTTGCGTCGATTGACGTGAGTTCGAATCCCTACAATGAGCCTGAGCTTTCGGTGAAGGAAAACATCGTGAGCAAACCATAGCATGGTGGTAGGGCATTTTCTAATGAGCGCCTGGCTAGCTACCACCCTCAAGTTAAAAAACTGCCGCCAAGCACCAATAGATGTGTTCCGGCAGCTGCACTTCACTTCACTTCAGAGCCAGTCTTCACTAGGTTTAGCGTGTTACCATCTTGGGCCACATCGTCACTTAACATCAGGTGAGATTGTGGCCACTACGCCAAACCTATAACGATAAAAAAAAAACATTCCACCAACCTTAAAATAACAATCTTATTTTAAAGAAAACAATATAAACAAACTTAGGGCTATGATTGGGCTAGGGTTACAATATTACCTAGTCAATAGGTAGAGGACAGACCTTTACTACAGGTCTTTTGGTAAGGGTGTTACCCATGTGTACGGTTACAACGCGAACAACACAGTCCGCGCCCGGATGAAGCTTATGCACACGAGCCAGGCGCCACTGCAGTGGAGGGAGGTTGTTGTCGATTAGTACAACTACGGTACCTACCCTCGGCGAGGGATGTCTTCATTATATCGCGGCACCATTTACTTCTTTGCTGAAGCTGAAGAAGATATTCAACGCTCCAGCGTTTCCAAAAATGTTGTACGGCTTGTTGGATAATTTGCCATCCAACAAGGCGACTAGGATTATCAGTTGATAAGTTAACTTCAGCCAAGGCAATCATAGGTCCCCAAACTAAAAAATTACTAGGTATAAAAGGTAATGGATAAGTGGGGTCATTACTCTGTATGCAAAGAGGTCTCGAGTTAAGTATGGCTTCAGTTTGACATAGTAAACATATTAAGTTCACCGTCTTTTAAAGTAAGTTGTCCTATGACCCGGTAAAGATGAGTTTTCATACTTTTGACCGCAGCCTCGAATATACCACCGAAATGGCTTGCATAAGGCGGGTTAAAATGCCTAGTTATCGATAGGTGTGTTAATTGTTCATTTATATGAGCTTGAGTTGTCTCACCTTTTAAAGAGGTATGCAAATCCTTCAACAGCCAACAAATATCGACCACAATCTGAATATATGTCGGTACAGAGTCCGCGGCGGGAAATAAAACGACGTAAAACATTAAGAAATGAATCATTCGATAAGTCTGGTACCAATTCTAAATGCACTGCCTTCGTTGACATGCGTACAAAGACGCATACGTAAGATTTGTACCTTTTCGCGTTGCGATATTTACTTGACTTCAGAAAGAAATTTCCTACAAAATCTACCCCTACATGTAGGAACGGCCTGAGCGCGCGTACTCTTGCGGCGGGAAGCGGAGCCATAGGCGGCTGCAGAGCCGACGGCCGTGTGCGAAAACAGCGAACGCAGCGGCGTGTGAGCATGCGGACTGCATAGCGGGTGGATATAATCCAGTAGTTTTAAGATAAAAGAAATTGCAATGTCTACGGACCTACATGTAAATGTAATTTATGAAATAGTCTAGAAGTAAGGTCGTGAAGAAATGTTTTTTAGGTAAAATGATCTGATGCTTGGCATCGTAAGATATTTTGGCACGTTGTATCCTAACGCCGACCCTGAGAAGCCCAGCTTCATGGACGAAGGGCTTCAGCTTTTGGAGTTTATTCGAACAGACTACATTATCTTTCAGACCGAAATGTCGTCAGCGAACTGATTTTGTTGCACGAGAATAATAACTCGATTTAAAAGGAATTTTTTTTCAGGGACGGTGATACATGAAGATGAATAAGATTTTATTTTACGACATCTATCGTAAAATCAAAATATTATGGAAAAAACGCGCAGTAATTTCGGTAATGACGAAAATCGTTCTTGAAATTGTAAATTAAGAGTTACTTGTTTGGATATAAAAACGTATTTTCGTCATTCTTCATTAGTTTGTAAGTCAACTTTGGAAATAGGCCACTCAGATTGGACCTGCTTAAGCCAGCTAGTCCTATTAAACCACAGCTCATGGTCTAAGTTGGATGGTAGTACACCTCTGGATGCTGGATCCGTGAGAAGGTGCTCGGAGCGCATGTGACGCCAGTGCGCGGCAGGCACGCGGCTTGTGGTCACCATGACTCGGTTAGACACAAAAGTATGCCATTCATGTGACGATGAGCGTAGCCATGCAAGTGTGACCGCAGAGTCACTCCAAGCAAACACATTTTCGATGGATAGAATGTTAGTTTAGGTAACAAGTATTTTGTTTATTAGCTTTGATAAAAAAAGGCAAATAATTCTAAGCGCAGAAGCGTTACGCTCTGCAAAGGTGCAACCTTTGTTTTAGCAAGGAGAAGATAAACATGAACCGTGTCTTGGGTGTCAATGAACCGTAGGTAAACGCAAGCAGCGTATGCCTTTTCGAAAGTGTCCGAGAAACCATATACTTGTATTTCATTATTGTGATTAGGAAACACGAGAAATGGCAAAGACATAAGTTGAAGTACAGGAATTTCAGATATAAACGCTGACCAGAGATCACAAATACCTTGGGGAGGAGCTTCATCCCAACCTGTGCCTGAAATCCATTGAAGTTGAATTAAATGCTTAGCAAATAATATGATAGGGCTAAGGAAGACTAAAGGGGCGTAAATTAAAAGAACATCGATTATGTCTTGGTGCAATTTTTAACCGATTAATAAGTTGTCATTCAGTGAACGACCGTTAGTAGTGCTGCAGGAAGCGTCAAAGACTACTCTGATTTTAGTAGTCATAGAAGATTTTAGTAGTATAGTAACAAATTATTTTGTAAATGAATTCATGACGATAAATACATTCCTACAGATATAATTAAAGGAACTGCTATGGAACTTGGCACCCGTTAGAGCCGAGTTCTCTATCTAACAGGAATATGCTAGAAGTTTTTGACGGGATTTCAGTCTCTCATGTAATAGTTTGTGTTTTTTATTCACTAATTTGTGTTTTTTACCTTATATTGTGTAACAAAGCTTGGTTATTGTGCACAAGTGAAGTGGATCGGAAATAATAACATAGACCATGAACTCTGAGATGCCATAAGAACTCTCTGGAAAATTCTAACGAGGGAACCGCCATTTTGGTAAAATACTTTAATCGTCACAAGTCACTCTATAATTAACCATTCAATAATGTTAGTAAAGGTCTTCAATAAAGAAGAAGAAGCAGATGGAATACGCTAAAAAGCAATTCAAAACGCCATGATTAATAAAACGACATTAACTGACAACATTTAATTACATCTTAAAACTAAATAACATATTGTTATTCACAAATAATACATTAAATTATTCACAAAAAATAGTTTATTATATAAATTGACTATTTAGTTAAAAAAAATATTGTGTTTATTTTCCCTACACCTGAACCTGCAATTGATTGGCTACACCCCAAAAAGTCAAACAAAAATAAAACTTTATTCAGGTAGGTTTTTATCTTAATTAACGTACCAAAAAGAAAATCCCAGTCCCATCGTAACTTAGCATTAGTATTTACACAACTAACTAGTTCACTAATAACAACATAACACAAAAAAATTGTGTGTAAGTAAGCACGTAAGAAGTGATACTTCTTTGGCGTAAAAAAACAAAAATAATTCCAAAAATTGACTCCGTGTACCGACAACACTATGAAGTTATTTATAATCCAACGCTGTTGGATTGCTTGGTTGGTTGCTGTAAGCGCGACGCGGGACGCGGGGCGGCGCGTGCATACGGATATACACAGTATTGCGACAATACCTATATCTTAAGATCAATATATTATACATGTTATTGCAACTGTAACAGACATCACATCTATATAAATAAAATGATTGAGGTTTACCGTTGCGCGCATCACGAAAAAAATACTGGATAGATTTTGATCTTTTTTTTGTTTTACTTCTTAGTTATATGGACTACATAAAAAAATAACACGATATCTTTATCAACAATAGTTCTGTATTAATAATCATAAACCAAATAATTAGTAAAAAAGAAGAGGAAAAGTACTAGTACCGCATAGGAACAATTGAAAAACGAAGAATTCAAAAGAACATAACTGAAAAAAGAAAAAGTTGAAGAAGAAGTAACAGGCGGTATTGGAGAAATTGGCAGTTTCGGTGGTTAAGGAGCAATCGGTGGTGTAGGATGTGCCTGTGGTGTTGGTTATATAGTAGATATAGGAGGCGGAGTAGGTATCGGAGGTGGAATAGGAAGAGGAATAGGAGTAGGTGGAGTAGGTGTTATAGGAGTATTAGGTGTTTAGGATTGGTAGGTGCTATAGGTTGGTTAGGAGGAGAAGGTGTTATAGGAGGATTATGTATTATAGGAGGAGTTGGAGGTATAGGAGTAGTAGGAGAAGTAGATGGTATAGAAGTTATTGGTGGAACAGGTGGCGAAGGTGTTATAGGACGTATTGGTGGTTTAAGAGCTATCGGAGGGATAGGAGGACTAGGAGAAATTGCAGGTGGCTTAGTAGGTGTAGGAAATGTAGAAGGTATTTATTCTAAACCTTTTAGTGTAGGTAGTGCTTAGAAACGGAATTCAAAACGGAATTTTTCTGAGATTACAGAATTTTTGATATATCCTCTTCCTTTATAGTGTATTGTGTTTTTCTTGTATTTTTTGGGTTTTCTGTACTTGTCTGGTGTTATGATGTATATCTGAGATTAAGAGGGTGTGTTGAATGGTAATCTCAGATTATACATACTCTTTTGATGTCAACTCTGATCTGTTTGGTTTATGTATTATGTTTGAATTACTTTAAATTTGGAATGTCAGTTTTATTTGTTCAGATTGAATTGTCATATTTGATTAATTCCGCGTTAATCTCTTGAATAAGTAACATGTCTAGTTATCTGACATAACTTTTGTATTTCATATAAATTTCATAATGTTAACATTTCATCAAAAATAAACTCAAAATGTTTAAGTTAAAATAAATAGTTTTCTAATCAGTCCTTAAGTGTCTTTTTGGTTTGAAATTGATCCCATTATCCACATCTACCATTCAAGAACAGAAAGCTTACGGTGAATAGATTTTTACAAAACACGTGCTTATGAGTGGTACAAAGCATTCAAAAGCGTTCGAGATATGCTGGAAGATTTGTCTCGCCCTGGTAGGCCATCAACGCTGAAGTTCACATCACAAAAGTGAAGGAAGTAGTGACTGAAAATCCTCATTCAAGTTTGAGTGAGATAGGCGCTGAACTTTATGTGTCTCACAAGTCGATCCGTATCATTTAAAATAATCTCTTGGGTATTAAACATGTTGCCGCTCGGCTAGTCCCAAAATACTTGAATGTTCTCCAAAAACTCAATCGCATGAGTCGCTGGGAACATGCTAGAACCAGCTAATACCGACCCAACATTCATAAAACGCATTGTTACTGGTTACGAGACGTAGGTACGAGTTTGACATGCAAACTAGTCAACAAGCTTCGTAGTGGCGCTTTCCAACTGAACCGAAACCGATAAAACAACGTCAAAGTCGGTCAAATTCATGTTGCCTGCTTTCTTTAACTATTGCAATATTGTAGACTCGGAGTTCTTATCGGAAGGTCAAACGGTAAATAAAGTATATTATTTAGGCATTATACGGCGTTTAAGAGAGCAAATTCGACAAAAAAGGCCAGATTTGTGGAAAGAAAATTCTAGGATTTTGCACAACGTTAACGCGCCTTCGCACAAGGCCATCATTGTGTACGAATTTTGGACCAAAAACTCAATAAATACCATCGAGCAACCACCTTATTCACTAGATATGGCTCCAGCTGACTTCTTTCATTTCCCTAAACTCAAATTACTACTTCATGGCAACCGTTTTCATTCGGTAGAAGACATAGAGGAGAATTCGCGACGAGAACAAAACTCAATTGCGAAAAGCGTTTAAAAAAAGTTTTGATGAGTGGATTATTCGTTGGCGTAAGTGTATCGTTTCTGACGGCGTATACTTTGAAGGCGATAAAATAAATTTGGATTAATTACTAACATTTTGTGTATTATTGATCTTCTCCCGATACTTATTTGACAGAGTAGTATGTTATTAGAATCACGGTTAAAATTACTATGATTATTTTCAAGATCTCTTAGTAGACATCTTTTGCCTTTGACCCCACAAAGCAGCGTAGATGGGCCATTGCAAATGGTATAACCCAATCAAAATTAACGCAGTCACGATAAAGAAGACTGGCAATAATATAGTGCCGTTAATTTTTTCGAAAATTGGATATATCCAAACACCGTAATATTTATTGACACTGAAAAGCCTGGAAAGAAATAAAATATTGTTAATCTATAGAAATAAGAAACTAGAAAAGCTGAGGAACATCGTGAGGAAATCATAGCATGGTGGTAAGGCTTTTACTAATGCCCGCCTGGCTAGCTACCACCCATAGTTCAAAATCTGTCGCCAAGCACCAATAGACGTGTTCCGACAGCTGCACTTGAGAGTCAATCTTCCACTAGGTTTAGCGTGTTATCATCTTGGGCTACATCGTCCCTTAGCATCAAGTGAGATTATGGCGACTACGCCAAACCTATAACGATAAAAAAAGAAGCGTGGGATTCTTCCCTGCAAGATGAGCTACGGGCTGCGTGGTGTAGCTGGATTAGACTTAATACGAAGAATTGAAGATCGGGTCCAGTGAAGATCCAGTAGTGGACAGATATAGGCTGATGTTGAATGATGATATATGAAATGTAAATCCGTGAAAGCGGTGCATACTTACCAATATTTGTTCTACTGGGACTCTGACAAAATTTTCTAATCTATACATATTATAAAATACAACGTTTCTCTGTCGATCTGTCCGTTTATGTTCTTTTTACGCAAAAACCACTTATAAGATGTACATGATTTTTATTTTTATTTACAGCTATGTTATCCGGTCAGGTTATAGGTTATATTTTGTAAGATAAACATACGAAATAAAAGGTGACAATAATGGTGAATCAATTCGAAAAAAAGAAACATTTGGGGCGTTTAAATGGCTTACGCCGAGTAAACCATAAGAAATATATCAAATTAATGTTCTAGACAATTGTAGATCTTAAAAATACCTACAAAAAAGTCACCAATAGTATATATATATAGGTAACTATCTTCTAAGGATCACCCGAAATAAACATTTTTGTCTTCCGTCTTCTGAGCGGGGTCAGCACGATTCGCGTGTGCGCTCGACCGACGACATTCTCTAGTCCACGCAGGCGGAGCCGCGGGCACAGCTAGTTATAAAATAAATAACAATAGAATCTTTCGAGTTACTTACATAATTATATAAACCACTTCAATAGACAAATTACTTATAATTCTCAAGGTGTGCGATTTGGGTTTTGGTCTGTAATTAAACACCATTTCCCACAGCACCACGGGTAAGATGTAACCGTGCAAGATTTGGTTTGAAAATTTTGCTATAACCATGTCTAATTTTGTGGGATAGAAGAGTTCTCTGTCGTAGAACCAAAATGCCCAGAAGACTATAAACACCAACTGGAAAGAAATCACATAACATTATTTTTTAATTTCCTTTATAGTTTTAAAGTCCACAATCTCACCTGATAGTAATTGAAGATGTGACCTATAGGTTCTTGGCGACAGATTTTCAACTTGAGAGTGGTAGATAACCAGGCAGGCATTAGTAAATACCCCACCATAATCCTATGGTTTCATTACGATGTTTTCCTTCACCGAAAGCTCAGGCCTATTATAGAGATTCGAACTCACTTCGTTCGACGCAGTGTTTCTTATATGCTATCATTGCTTATATTTATATACAAAAAATTTGATGACATTCTTTCTCATTAGCGTAACTAAAAAAACTTTAATTTTTGTTGTTTATTACTCACAAGAAAATTTATGTTAATTATGTTAAAAATAACTAGATTAAAAAAACATTGAAATTAGCTTAAGATAAATTTCAAAATGAGTATTAGCTTTTAGCTAGTAGTTTTTTCGTTAGGTATGTAATTATGGTCAGCAGTTGAAATTATAAGTATTGTGAAATTTTTAATAGATTTTCATTTTATAGAATTAGCTCACGATTTTTTTTCATTATTAACGTAAATTTTTTTAGTTTTTAAAGAAAATTAAATATTTTTTAGCGACCCGTAAAATACATATAATTATTAAATAACTTTCTTTACATACAGTGGAAATCTTACAGACTATAAATAAAGCACTAGACATAAAAAAGATTATTACTGCTGCAATTAAGTTAATTTAAGATTGTGTTCCTGTGGAGAGTAGGCTTTCCCATAGCTCCTTGGAGAAGGGGGTTTAAGGTCGGCCGCGGCGCCACGTTATTGATACCTTTCATGTCCATAGGTTACGGTAACCGCTTTGTTGGTTTGTAACCGTATTCTTGTTTGACACCTTAGTTGAACATAAAAAATACTTACACTAGTCGAAGGCCATACAATGATACTAAAAAACTCCCTTCTAACATTTTCGCAGAACTTCGAAAGTTTGTAATCTTTGTTCGTGTTCTTAAGTATCCGTATGTCACAGTAGAGACTGAAAGTCGCAAACAACAATTGAAAAACCTGAAAGTACATTGAACAGATTAAATACAAGTTTAACATTGATAGATGTATCTATTGTGGAATATTAAATGTCCTGGATAAGGCTTAAATAGCCGTTTAATAAGAGGGAATATTAAAAAATTATATCTAAAAAGAGAACAGCCATTGTCCGTGTGCAAAATGGCATATTATCCAACGTACGTCTTGCCTAGTTAAACAACTATTATGCAACTGCCTTCAATATTAAGCACCTACTGCAAATAATTGCTGCAATCTGATGTATGGAGGGTTTTAAGGGATTATTTTTTAAATGAAAAGCCGATTGGAACATGTCTTGCTTCCATCTCGTGATGTGTTAACGATAACATATCTCCTAAATTAAACCGCAATAACATGGATAGTTTTATAAAATATCTTGGTTGAAAGAAATGTAAATAAATAAAAATGTTATAGAAACACCAAAAATATACATTGCTAACAATAAGAAAAAGTCTTTATGTGCTAAACAATTACAGGTGAACATAACATCTTTTAACACGCTTATATTAACTTCACATGTAACTAACTAATAATGTAATAAAATGTTATAAGTTAATTTTAACCTACTTCTAATTGTCGTATCGAAATGAAACTTTGTATGTATATGTAGTTCGGATGACAACACTATAATTTGGTATCTCGGAGCTGATCTGATGATGGAGCCAGGAGATGGATAGTGGAACACTTCAGTAGCTACCAGAAAACCCTTCGAGTTCGGACTCATATGATATTTGATAATGAATGTTAATATCTCACGATCTCTCGAGATGGTCACGTAATTTTGAATAGATACTATTCTTAATAAGCAAACCGACAAGCCATCTAAAAAAGAGCAAAATATTGCAATAGAATTTACATATAATTAAAACAGAATATTTAATTCTAAATAAATAAAACAAATAGCTCACTCGTGTGAATATTTCTCGCATTAAAGAATCTAACAGAGCTGTCATGATAGTTAAATGGTTAACAATTATAGGAAAATATGGTGTTATCACAAAAAAAAACACCTATAATAAAACTATAATATAGTCAGAGATTATAACATGACAATGAGTTAGAATGTTACAACAGATTTTTATATTATGTGACACATAACATCATTAACACAAAAAAACAAGACGGTAAGCAAGCAACTTCATAGTGTAGACATTTTTTTTAACGCGCATCGTAAAAATTCATTCTCATCACTTTTTCATAACGCATCTAACGAAGTTATAATTTCAAATAAATCTTTAAATCTAAGCTAATTGCAAAGAGTTATTTTCTTCGTGTAATATCGCTTGAAAATGAATTATCCAATTTTGTATACATACCATATTCCAACAAGTGAAGTAAAATAATTCCATCTGTTTGAAATGTCTGATCACCGGATCCTTCATGACCTCTTCATTGAAGGAACAAAGAATCACTATAATATTAACCGAGTGCATAACCAATGTGAAGACATATCCGAACATACGGTAATATATCTTATTAGTAGCCATCATTCTGAAAGAATACGCAAATGCCTTTATAATCTATACTAATATTATACAGTTTCTTGCTTGCTAGCTTCTGCCCTCGGTCTGAATCGACTTCAGAATTGAGTCTTTACCGGCATAAAAAGTATCATATGGTATAATCTAGGTTGTAAACTACCTGCGTGGCAAATGTCATAAAAATCGGTCAAGCCGTTTTTGTATTAAATCCAGATATACAAACAAACAAAATTTAATGTTATGTTCGTAATCTGTGTCTTTTATAAGTGAAGTAAATCAGAAATGTGAAAAAAACTTACATTCTCAGAAAGAACTACAGATTTATAAACTTTTGAGTTCTCAACGTCACACAAATTGTTCGTATAATTGGCGTTGGGCCATCCATAGCAGTGAAGTTATTAATAATTATTTATGTACAGTACATGGCTAGACCCTAATGAGGAAATACACCCGCCACGACCACCCTCTCCAGCGGCAACGCCACTGCTGTCCGTAAAGCTTACTTACCTGTGATAGTTTTCTTCTCAACTTTATTATCTATACTACTACCATGAATTTTTTCACATATCCAAAAACAACCATTTCGCTGGCACACTGAAGTCACCTAACTCTAACAAAAAATAACAATTTAAAGCTTACTATTTCGCAAACAGTTCCTTGCATCCAAAAATGGTTTTCACAGACCCACAATATTTTGAAGGACCTATCCAACGACACCCCACACGATGTGATAGACGAGATAACAAAAATATTCCCACTTTACGAGTAGGGGAGGTACCTTAAACTTTTTATTTTTATTTTACCAACTTGTCACCGTGCTCAATATTTATACCCATACCAAGTTACAGCTTTCTAAGTACTATGAATCTCTGAGCTAAGCCGCGGACAGATAGACGGACATACCGAAACTATAAGGATTCCTTTTGACTTCGGAACCCTAAAAAGTCAGCGACAGTATATTTCTATCTTCTAAGAATCACCCAGAATCTTTGTCTACCATATTTTGAAAGGGGGCAGCACAATTCGCACTTACGCTCGACTGTCGGCATTTTACAGTCCACGCGAGCGGAGCCGCGGGTACAACTAGTATGTTATTAAATATTAAAATAATTAGTCAAATATGACTGATAGTTCCAGAGATTAGCGCGTTCAAACAAAGAAACAACAATCTCATGAACGTTATAGATTTATATATGAAATGTATTCATGTTTTTTATTAATGATTTTATCTTACAGAACCTTGGAAGTAGCTGCGAATCCGCAAGTAATCTAAAATAGTCTTCCTATTCCTTAATTAGTAAGCCAGTTTTGCACTTACATTTTACATAAATATTTAAAAATTTGTTTAACAGGGCAAAAACTATTTTATTTTTATGATATCTTCCTTTTATGGTCCCGGAACCATTCCTTTTATGGAACCGGAACCCTTAAAGGATCGTTTACTTATCCGTCCGTCTAGTTTTTTTACAGGTTTTTAGTTTTTGGTCACAATCTCACCCGATACTAAGTGCCGGTGTCGTCCCCAAGGTAGTAACACCTTCAGCTTAGTAGGAATACTGGCTCTGAAGTGCAGCTTCCGGAAAACACTAATAGGGCTTGGCAACTGATAACATTGAGGTAGGCACCGATCGGTATCCGCTGATCACCGTTAGCGACACACAGCACGCGTTCGTTGTGCCTGATATTTCATCTGTGTCCATCTAAACTACCTTGAAACAATGAAGCCTTGGTTTTGGCAACAGCCATCTTAAAGCCCAACAACTCTATGCACCTGACCACGAAACCACACCCTCCTCCGCAACAGAGCCCTCATACCGAGGCATGCGCGATGGAAAGAGCTTCGTAGGGTCGGGGAGCAGTATGTCCATGAACCTTTGGTTTAGTGTTACCATTAGAGATGGCGTCTACCCCCAGAGCTTTTCCTCCCCATCAGATTTAGGCGCCAGGTCGTTGGTCCATCTTGTGGCGGTTCTGTCCACGCGGTGTCTTCCGGTACATGGCCGCCACTCAAGAACTCTTTGGCCCCGTCGGCCATCCGTTCTACGAGCTACGTGGCCCGTCCACTACCACTTAATGATTTTCTTATTCGATCACGCATAAAAACTCTGAGCATAACCCTCTGCATTGTCCTTTGAGTGACTTTCAGCTTTCTTATGAGGCCCATACTTACCGAGTACGACCAGTAGATCATCCACGTTCGGTTTGCCGATGGCATATTAATCATGGCTGAGATCTTGATGGACCTCCGTGCGATGCTTCATGAATCAACATGGACAAAACGAAGATTATGTAGAAAGTCCTTGTAGCGCCAACTCCCGTAAAGATCAGATACTATATGCTTGGAATTGTATAATAATTGTATGTTTACCTGAGACAAATTGTCCAGTTAATTAGATCCAATTTCGAGAAAGAAGTCAGTTGTCGAATCCAACTCGGCTGGACAGTGTTTGGGAAGCTACGCAATATCTTTTCATCCAAGATACCGCAGTGTCTCAAAACGAAAGTATTCGACCATTGTGTGTTGTCAGTGATTACATATGGAGCTGACACGTGGTCGCTAACTATGGGCCTCATAAGGATCGATGAGTCTGATGAGAAAGCTGAAAGTCACTCAAAGGGCAACGGAGAGCGCTATGCTAGGAGTCTCTCTACGTGTTTGAATTAGAAACGAGTAGATCTGCAGAAGAACTTAAGTCACATACATAGCTCTCAGAACTGCTAGGCTTAAGTGACAATGGACGGGGCACATCGCTCGTAAAATGGATGGCCGATGGGGCCATAGAGTCAGCTATGTACCGGAAGACGCAACGTAGACAGACCCGCCATAAGGTAGACTGACGACCTATTGTAGATTGCGGTAACCCGCTGGATGCCAGCTGCACGGGAACGGTCCTTGTGCCTATTTATGAGGAAGACCTATGTCCAGCGGTGGACATATTGTGGCTGAATGGATAGTATTATCGTTAGTACCCGCTATTTTAGTGCTTTTGGAGGAATTATTGTTTTATTGAGCAAAAAAGAATATAAGATCTTTCATGCGTACATAAGCATATGCATCTATTATTTTTTTCTATATTTTTAAGAAGCGTTTGAAGCTACGGGAATTAATTTAAAAAGAAAAAGCTGTCGCGCTGATAACAATCATTACATATTATAAAACAAAGTCTCCCCGACCCGATTACCTGTCTGTCTGAAGCCGATAAACACAAAAACTACCGAACGGATTTTCATAAGGCTTTCATTAATAGACGAAGTGATTCATGAGAAAGGTTTAAGAGTATAATTTATTGAGGTTCTGTTTAAATTCTCTGAAATATGACGACGATTGTTGAATATGTCGAAAAATACATGCCGACTGGAGGCTATACTGGCGTGCGGACGCGTAAACCAACAGAGTTATATTTATTACTCCGCTACCCGAGCGAAGTCGGAACGAGTTGCTAGTATAAATAATAAGCAATCACATTTAGAACAGCTTTTTGAAAAATCTAATGAATTTTATCAATTATATTTTCTAATTACTTACCACGTAACGTCAAAGCTGACTGCGAAGTCCAAACAATACTGACAATTAATTCCCTGAATATTTGTCTAAAACTAATTCATATTCAATTATGCGAACAAAAATTATAATTGCTATTGTTTGACTTACTATGAAAAAACTAGAAATATAAAACTTAATTAAATATTTATGTTCCACATAAGTAAATTATATGTAAATTTTTTCAGCGTTATGTATTTTATACAACTATTTGAAATAAAAACTGGTTATCTATACTAATATAATAATAAAGCGGAAGAGTTTTTTTATTTGATTATTTGTTTGTTTAAACTCGCTGAAACTACCAGTCAGATTCGAAAGATTATTATAGCCAGATTCACGAGGAATAGAGAGATAGAAGAGGATACACCTCTCACCTAACCTTAAATATTGATTTTTGTTAAGTAAGTCGGAATAAATATCGCAAACTACTGGTTTATCTGCGTGCGCTGGCGTAATGATTAGTGATACGTAAATACAATGTTCTACAAAAATATTCTCCTTAGTACATTTAAAAAAAACATGATACTATATGCCTATCTCTTGTACATAAGCCACAATAAGGTATTTTGTGACAAAGTTTTATTGAATATTAAAAAGTGACTTATAAGCATTATTATTAGGCATGGCATATTGTTCCTTAAGAACGAAAGTTACTTCGTCATCAAGACAATATGAAGATAAGCTTTCCCTTTTTTTAATGTTATTTAGATGAATAGTTTGGAAGATAATGTAAAATTAAAATAATTAAAACTCGGCTCGGGAGTATAGATGTAGTGGCGCGAACGAGCCGTGTGAGTTGTGACGCATAACCCTGACCGCCCGATAAAATTTTTATCTATGCTGAAGGATTATAAATCATAAAACAGAAATTTCTTATAAAATAATACGCGGGTGAAACGACGGGACCCAGCTAGTAAATTCATAAGGCATTGTTGTACTGTGGGTTACCTGGGTCACATACGTCATAACTTATGTAATTTGGACGGCGCTGTTCACACTAACGCAAACCAACTAAACAGTAAGAGGGATAGTTGTACTAAAATATATTATTCATACAACGTGGCACTACAATAGCGACATTAATTGAACTCACGGTTTGTGCTTATGATCAGTATTCATAGGTACAAAAAGTAAAATAAAATAATTCTTAGAATGAAAAAATACAATTTTCTAACAAACGAAATAATGAATTAGTTGACCAAGTTCGCATCACTCTATGCAACCTTAGACTTGTAACTCTGATGCAAATGATATTCATTCATAAAGCTACTTATCAGTATAACCAGAGATTACTTACTTACGTGGCTTTTTTTTCCAACTGACTATACTGTTAGCCTTAGGGTCCCTGGAGCATGTGCAGCTTTTACAGCTTCATCAGGCTTGGAGGCGAGCTCTTAAGGCACTCAGCCACGAAAGCAAGGCAACTAGTTCCGAGGGTGCCAAAGTGGCCCAACCTCGGCTCCGACTGTTGCCGCATATGCAATGAAGTCGCGATATGGCTAATTCCCTATCATTCGGTCTAAACTAACTACACATATAGGTATACATGTTTCTTCCCCTTGGGAAGAGGGAAGGAATATGTGTATATTTGGTAATCTGAAAATTTTTGACCAATCTAAATAGGCAAAAAAAGGAAAAAAAAGTCCCTTACAGAACTTATGTACCTATGTGGCATGCATGTATGTATGATACAGTGTCATGTGTGGCTGTGAAAGCTAGTGAATGTAGAGTCACTGTATCGCGCGAGCGGCTGCTTGGCTCAGAGGCTCCATACCGATGAATCGGACCTAGGCTTTAGTTGCCACTAGAGAGGGTGGTCGTGGCGGGTATACTTACTTGTTTTACTAGTCTCTTATATAAACTACTCGGAATGGCAACGCCTCGCCGACATATTGATATTTCTTTTCTGCATTACGCGGCTCTAATCTTTTTACATTGTCATTGACGCATTATTAGAAACCGTGACCCCGGCGGATGACCTGTGCGCTAAATTGTTTATGCACTGAATAACCGGACACGTGTGTCCATTTAATGTCGCCATTGTAGCGCCGCGTTGTATATAAAATACATACATGCATAAATCACGCCTCTTTCTCAACGGGGTAGGCAGAGACCACGTCTTTCCACTTGCTACGATCCTGACATACAACTTTCGCTTCCTGAACATTCATCAATCTTTTCATGCATGCTCGTCGGTTTAGAGTACTCTTGACCTGATCTTTCTTCAAAACGTCCCCGATTTGATCGTGGAAAGTTCGTCTAGGCCTTCCTCTTCCAGCGTTCCCAATTACACTCATCTTATAAATCTGTCTAGTCAATCTTCTTTCATTCATCCTCTCTACATGCCCAAACCATCTAAGCATAACATATATTTAATAAAAGCAGTAGAAATAAGAGCGCTAAGAAGTATGATAGGAGTGAAATTGGGTGACACGATAAGAAATAGTGTACTAAGAGAACGTTGTGGTGTGAAAAAAGATATAGTGACACGGATTGAGAAAGGGGTGGAAACAGATACGTATATTTTTTTCATAGGCTAGGAAAAATCGTAATGAGCCCGTAGTACCGGGGAAGGGTATTTTTTCTAATGCCCAACTAGCTAGCTAGCATACCCAATGAGAAAATCTTTCCCAAAGCACCTATAATAGGTGTGTTCCTGCAGCTGCACTCAAGAGACTTTGGAGATTTCTCTCTACTTAGGGCAGCCCGACTGGAGATCGCAGCTAAATAACTTTGTCTTTCTAGAGATCCTTGGAGAAGGTTCAAGGTCGGCAACCCGCTAGTGATATCTCTCGCGTTACAAGCGTCTACAGGCTACGGTAAACGCTTACAATCAGGCGAACTGTACGCTTGTTTGCCACCATATCTGTAAAAAAGGGTCGTATAATTGGTAGACCTAACGAGAAATAAAACGTAATAGTTTTAAAATCGTGATGTTTTTAATTGAAATTTAAATTACGACAGTCGACAACTATCGAAAAATTGTTTTAAACACTTTTTAAAATGACACACATAAATTAATAATTTCTTCATTGTTATTACACCTTTAAAAGATATATACGTATATATATATATATATATATTTATAAGATATAACTACTTACATTATTTTACTAATATACTACTACTTACATTTAACTTTAATTTTAAATCATATAAACCATGAAAAACCCTGTTTATTTACTTAATGCTGCCTGATAGAGGCTTGTATCATTGAATTTTCTTGATATATTTCTCTTGTGATCCATGTACGGCATCATTAAGCCACCATTGTGAATAATAGGCGAATAAACAGAGAACAGCGATGTACACGTGTAATAGGAAAAAGTGGATCGTCCTAAACAATACTCCGAATATTGGGTAAAGCCATACTCCCTGTTCATAATACGTAAAATGAAATCTGGAACAGGAAAAAAATATAATTAATTACTATACAGCACCTTATTGTAAGTACGATAATAACGGCGAATGTCGGTGACACAAATTTAATCGAAAATGCTCCTTCACGCCTTGTTTAAAAGACTCAATATCGTAAGAAGGGAACGCGTTGGCTGGGTGACCATTCCACATCTTCACGGTTCGGCCAAAGGTAAGAATTTACGAACTTCTTTGTTCGTGCCGTAATACACGCTACGCGTAGCTGTGACTCCGTAGACCATTCATGCAATTTGGGCTTAAAATCTTGCAATAAATATGGAGGCGTTCAGTGACAGCGGATGTCGCAATAAATTTGGTTTCGAATTCAAACATAAACACGGAGTTTTCAATGATGAAAAACGTCATAATAAAGTTATATAGCTCACTAGCAGTGGCACACGGTTTCAATTTATTAAAACAGCTCTCCACCGCGCTGACGTCAACGCACCCGTATAGTAAGTAATATCGTTGTTCTTACTTCCCGTACTTTTTTTATAAGTTCCCTACGGCTCCTCTAACGTTGGCAGAGTCTTTGTGCATTCTAATAAATAATGTAACTACAACTAGAGCGCCCATCCTTCTGTGAGGAGTTATCCCCAATTACCCCATACTATATTATTTACAATTCTTAATTTTAACTTGATCTACCAAAAGCTTCCCTTCTCTTTTTCTTACATTACAAAGCTTCCCTTCTCTTTTATTTGTCTTACTCTAAATCATTTTCTTATTTGCTAAAGTAACAAAAGTTTATAGTTAAATACATTTTACATTTTACTGTTACAACTCCGGGTACGTCGCGATAACGGGTCGGATTTTAAATTATAATAAATAATATAATTAACTAAAAACTATTAAAATTTTATGTAATGGAAGGTCACAAGCTAATTTCTTACTTTCCGTACTTGCTGACAGATTGCTTCACGTTCACGGCTACTTCTCCAATTCTTAGAGTCTTAGTGTGAGGTTATAAAGCAATTTGTGTTAGGTTAAGCACTCACAAGCAGTGAGAGTTTATGAAGCAATGATGGCTCGGTGGTAGTGTCTACGACTTTGCGTCAATTGACGTGAGTTCGAATCCCTGCAAGGAGCCTGAGCTTTCGGTGGAGGAAAACATCGTGAGGAAACCATAGCATGGTGGTAGGGCTTTTTCTAATGCCCGCCTGGTTAGCTACCACCCTCAAGTTGAAAATCTGTCGCCAAGCACCATTAGGTGTGTTCCAGCAGCTACACTTGAGAGCCAGTTTCCACTAGGTTTAGCGTGACGATGTGGCCAAAGAAGATAATTATGTTCACAAAAAATCTTTGGTATATACCAGGACTCGAACCTGTGAACATCGGGATGGTTGTTCTAGTGTTCTAATCATTCCAGCACCGCTACTAAACAAGGCTAAATAAAAAAGAAATATACTCACACGCAGCTATAAACCAAGATATGTAATGTCAACTGCATAAGATTTCTAGAATGAGATCTAGGATGTTTTCTAGGCCTAAATATAACCTCCCAGATGACGACGGGCAAGATGGCCGAGTGGATAACATGGTTTGAAAATGATGTAACAATTTTATCTAGATACTGCGGGTAAATGAGGCTTCGGTCGTAATTGAAAAGGGTCCAAAAAAATATAGACACCACCTGAAAATGATGAAAAATTGGTAAACATTGATAACGATACTAGTTTTTATGTGATTTCATCTACGTGATTTTGTACTATGTCCTTCTCCAAGTTCCAGGCTACTTTTATGACAAATTTCATTGCTATCGGTTGACAGATTTAGTCATGACAAGGTAACAAACAAACAAACAAAATACTTGCGCATTTAGAATACTTACATATGAAGAACTGATAGTATACATGAATTTTGTATAAAATTGTTTTATGAAGCAATTACCGGAACCTTTTAGTTTTTCAAATCATGGAGAAGGAAGACTCTAAACGGGTCTAAAGATCTCAAATATGAAAGTTAGCTGGAATCACCTGGAAATGGTTCATCCAACTGATGTCATGATCGACTGTAAATGATGGCTCAGTTCTAGCGTCAGTTTTTGTTCGGACATCACGTCGATCGACGTAGGTTCGGTTCTTACAATGTACTATTATTTTCGGCGAAGAAAAACATCGTAATGAAGCCATAGGTATGGTAGTAGAGTATTTTCTTATACCATCCAAGCTAGGTACCACCACCCTCAAGTAAAAATCTATCGTCAAGCACCTTATAAATATGTTCCGTTAGAAGCACTCGAGAGCCAGTCTCGCTAGGCTAAGCGTGTTATCATCTACGGGTACATTGTCACTTAAGATAAGTGAGAAAGTAGATTAAAAAAAATGGAATCGCATTTTAATCCATCCATGTGATAGTTATGAAAATATTATTATATATGCTGGCTCTTTTCTATTTCAAAAGTAGCCTGATAATTAGTAGGAGCTGATTTGTACTGATGATTAGATCGACTACAACTTACGCATAATAATATAGAAGGAATGAAGGTGTAAAAATGACTCACTACTGTTTTTATCAAGTTTGCAGGCTCCTCTTCTTTCACAATTTTTTTTAGCATTAAATATATATTAAAATTCGGTTTATTTTACCTCGTTTTTCGCAGTCAAAACTCCGAAAGGTGTATGGAAAAAGGATGGAGGGTGTATATGATTGGTGCATTATGTGTATTTTTAGCTTAAACAATTTATATTATTATTGTTAGCAATTTTTTTATTAATTCGCTTTTTTGTATGTCTTTTCGGTATATATTGTGTAATCGATTTTAAACTTACAAATGAGTCAAAGACTTCAAACTTAAAACATAACTCAGAACTGGACGATAATGCAATGTTAACTCGCGTTCTTGTCACCCTGATCCACATGTCTGTGTTGTAATACCCTCTAGGTGCATGAAATCGAACACAAAGTTTCATACACAAAATTAATAAAAAAAAACAGGAAGAATACAATGGATAATAAATAGTAAGGAGTAAGCTATCTTTGAAAAGACACTCAATATTACAGTTCATACAATTTGCAGTGCAAATTGTGCAATAGAATTTCCCGTTACTTGGTGAACTATTCAATTAATGTTTAAAAGGAATTCAGATCTCAAAAAAAAAAACTCCGATAACTTCACACACTTACCCAACTAGAAGGCCACACCAAACCACCGAACAATATTTCCCTAAAATCACTTAAAACTTTTGGTAGTCTGTAATTTTTATCTGCCTTATTCATCAGTATTAGTATTTCGCAGAACAGGCCATACACCGAGTATCCTATTTGGAGTCCCTGTAATTGGAAATATTATATTTCTAATATTATTATCATTTATATTAATTTATTTTTTATACTTTATAAGTTTCAGTTTCGGCTACTATTAAATTAATTACATTATATATAATATACCTTAATTAATAAACAAAAAATAAACAAACAATAATTATTATAAGATACAAGAGTATTAAAAAAACGATATAACATTTGTAGGAGGAAGAATCTACAAAGAGTTCGACTTTTAAAAAGTACTATTTATTCTAATAATTAAATTAGTTCGTCTTGGAGACGAGACTGACTTTAAATAATCAAAAATCCACATAGAAAAGGTTAATTAAAACAATATATTAAAAGATACTTACAACTGTCCAAGTGGTGAAGTAACGATACTCCATACTCTTGAACACCTTGATACCTTCATCTCCTAAGGAATTTTCAGTTACATTGGCCTTTCGGATTGTATGTCTCATGTACATCAAATTAGAGATGTGCATGAGAAATGTGACTGAATAACCGAAAAGTCGACAGTAGACTTTGTAACTCATGATCCTGAAATGTAAACAATTTTAAATTAAATAACTTTGCCCCGGCATTCCGCACGCATTTATTACGCAATAATAATTTTCGACCCGTAATATAATTTACATATTTCACGCGTACAATAGGGAATACGCATGAATTATTTTTATATTTTAATCAATTATTTACGTTGGTACATAGCCGCAAAAACAATGATAAAAATATAAAAATTTAACATCAAAATACATATTTTAAAACTACATTGAGATTAGGGCGATTTGAACGCCTCCATTATGGCGCGCTTTCAGTGACGTCAGCGTACGCGATAAAATAAATATATTGTATACATACTGTAGAGTGTTTTATTCGTTTTATCTGAAAATTGTTATAGATTATAACTAATTACCATCGATAGATTGGCATAGATCTCGATGGTCGCCCTTGTTTTTGGAATGTCCAGTACATACCATCAGAGAAAGCGCCGCCACAATGTCGTGCTACTATAAAAAAAAAAATTGCCGTCGCGGGACGCCTGTACATGTGAAACGTCGAAACTATTTTATATAGTATGTGTATGGTAGCCACGACCCCTACCACTTCACTTGATTAATGGATATAGTTGAATTTTGTTCTTTTACTCTATAAAACAAACATCACACCGTACTAGATGTTTCATATTATCAATATTAAGAGATAATTAGAGAGGTAGGGCACAGAGAAGTTTCTTTGGAGATTTCTCTCTACTTGGGGCAGCCCGACTGGTGGAATACCTCCTCCCTACAGAAGATCGCAGCCAAATGACCTAGTGTTGTGTTTCTGTGATGAGTAAGGTTTCCAGAGCTCTTGGGGTAGGGGGTTCAAGGTCGGCAACGCGCTTGTGATACCCATAGTATTGCAGGCGTTCATAGGCTACGGTAGCCACTTACCATCAGGCGGGCCGTATGCATTTTTGCTACCTTTGTAATATAAAAAAGTCTAGCGACACATGACATGGCAACGCGTCGCCAAACCAACAGTCGGTCTGACACGTCGCATTAGATGTTTCACATCAAAAAAAAAATGTCTTATATTACAGTTGTATTGAGCCGAATTATTTGGTAGTCACTTATCATAGGGTGATCTGGCCGACCATACTTGACCGATAATACCCAATCTGTTAAGAATCAGTTAAGAATTAATTCATTTTATTATAATTTCTAAAAGTTTTATTGACGATTCTTATAGCCCATCAATTATAGCACTTCCCGTGTAGAAAAAAATAAAAATCGGTCAAGCTGTTTTTGAGTTAAATCCGGACATACAGACAGACAAAAATATTGTAATGCTATATTTGTGATTAGTGTCCTTTATATAGTATGTTTAATTATAAATTTGAAATAAACTACATTTACAGACAGAAGTTCGGATTTATTAATATACACATCTGTCAAAAAAGTACCGGGAAAAGATCAATAATACACAAAATGTTAGTTATTCATATAAATTTATTTTATCGCCTTCAAAGTATGCTCCTTCAGAAACGATACACTTACGCCAACGAATAATACAATCATGAAAACATTTTTAAACGCATTTTCCTGAATTGAGTTTAGTTCACGCCGCGAATTCTCCTTTATGTCTTCTACCGAATGAAAACGGGTGCCACGAAGTGGTAATTTGAGTTTAAGAAAAAATAAGAAGACGGCTGGAGCCATATCTGGTGAATAAGGTGGTTGTTCGATGTTATTTGTTGAGTTTTTGGTCAAAAATTCGTTCACAATGATGGCCTTGTGGGAAGAAGCATTATCGTAGTGCAAAATCCAAGAATTTTCTTTCCAGAAATCTGGCCTATTTCGTCAGATTTGCTCTCTTAAACGCCGCATAACGCACAAATAATATACTTTATTTACCTCTGAAGCCTCAGACGGCTTTTACAGCTTCACCGGGCTTGGGGGCGGGCTAAGCCAATGATGGCTCAGTTGTAACGTGTACGAATTCGCGTCGATTGACGTGAGTTCGAATCACTTTCATGATGGTAGGGCTTTTTCTAATGCCCGCCTGTCTAGCTACCACCCTCAAGTTGAAAATCTGTCGCCAAGCGCCAATAGGTGTGTTCCGGCAGCTGCACTCTGAGAGCCAGTCTTCCACTAGGTTTAGCGTGTTATCATCTTGGACTACATCGTCACTTAACATCAGGTGAGATTGTGGCCACTGCGACAAACTTATAACGATAAAAACGCACTCAGCCGATGAATTGGCGCAGATGTATATGTATATGGATTTCTCCGATAGTTTCGAATGTATCCGAAACAAACCGAACACGTTATTTAAACATCTTTTGACTACAATTACTTTATTTGGCGAAATTTGCTTTTTTAATGGTGAAAGTTAAAGCCGTTGCTTTAAAAATAAATATTTTTATAAAATCGAGGTCGCGATTCAGGCAGACAATTGTCTTGACAACTTGAATAAATGTACTTTATTTTTTGTATGAATTAACTGACTTTTGAACACAAACCCCTTAAAATTCAGTTTAATCATGTTAAAACGCTAAAATAATGAATTAACTAACCTTATTAATGAACAACCACCGTTCCAATGTTAAATACGATGAAATTTCAAGTATCCACTACATTAAAAAACTTTTCGTAGCGAATAAATCACAAACGTATATCTCTTTCAAAGTGTACGTATCGACTAGTTATTTTCAATGCGCCAATATGTTGATGTATAGTGCTAGAGAAACGTGTCGTAACTATAAATGCATAGAAACAGAGTTCAAGTTTAATTGGACAATAATGATAATTGTCCGACTTACGTAGGACTCCGGTTTTTGTAACTCAATAGTAGTCAAGTTTTGTATTTTTTATGTTGTGAATAATTTTTTATTGTTTAAGTTTTGAACGCCTATTTGATTGTTTTTTTAAGTTATACTCGTATAATTTTTTTTTTCTATTTGGTCTAATAAAATAAACAATCGTACTGTATAATTTCCATTTTACCTACCTATTTCCTACGGAAGATCGCAGCCGAATGACCTAGTGCTGTGTTTCTGAGGTGAGTAGGGTTTCCAGAGCTCCTTGGGGTAGGGGGCTTCAAGGTCAGCAACGCGCTTGTGGTACCTACGGTATTGCAGGCGTTCATAGGCTACGGTAGCCGCTTACCATCAGGCGGACCGTATGACTGTTTGCCACTTTTGTAGTATAAAAAAAATTATGTAGACCTCCACAAACATACAACTAAAGTGAAAGTCGAAGTAATATTAAAATGGTCCTTAATCGTTCCCATTAGATAATAATTAATATAATAAATAAATATAAATTATTCGCCGCATTTTGAAAGACCTTTCATATCTTACTAATGCAATTTAAAAAGAGATCAAATTAAACTGGTTAATTACCTGATAGCTTCGTAGTAACCCATTTACCTATTTTCATAGTTTAATCAATTATAATCTTTAGAAATATTGAAAATAAAATTCAAATTCTATCAAGTTGAGTGATTTGAATTATGAAAACGAAAGTCGAAAGTGGTAAACGACCTATAAAAAATTTAGCACAAAATACCATACGTTTTATATTTTAAGGAATGTTATATTATTTATTTTTATTTATTTATATAATAGCACGGCAAAATCTTGCAACTGTGCCTGATGTGAATCCACAAACAATGTTGACAAGTAGGGTTGACAACCCTACCATATTAGGCGTCCAACTACTATACAGTCAAACCTGGATAAGCGACAGTTCAAGGGAGCACAATCTCATTCTCGCTTATAGAGGTTTCTCAATAACCCGAGTTTCTCGCTAATGCAGGTACATGGGTAGCGTTTCTCTCTTATAGAGGTACTCAGCAATAACAAGTCACAGCAACTTTGTATGGGTAAGTATCAAGATGCTTACGAAAACAAAACAAAAATTCATGCACTATGTAATTTTATTTTATTTAGAACTTATTTACACTTTAAAAAATCCGTCAATTTCGTTTGGGTTTCTGTTTTTGAATTTTGAATGTTTTTCTCTAACTCATAAATTTTTTCAAATATTGTTTGATCAACAACCGCCGCGTATTCAAAGTACTGATGGACCGTCTACAACGCATTTAAAGCTAGCTTCATTGGAATGATCTTTATTTCTGTTTCCGGAATCTGTGCCTCGATAACGATATCGTCGTCGGTTTGTTCGGTTTATTGACGAGAAAACAATACAAAAACAATTGTAGAAGTTCCACGCAAGTTAAGAATGAGTCATAAAATAGCAGATATTAAATTTGTAATTTGTTTTGTCATTTGTTCCTCCTAAATAATATAACTAAATAAAGCTCGACTGTCGCTTATAGAGGTATAGATAAGTAGTAGTCTCACTTACGGAGGTCCCTGAGGGAAAAACGACTCTCTCTTACAAAGGTTTCTGTTTCTCGCTAATAGAGGTTTTGGGAGCTTGAAATGACGGGACCTGGCTATTACTCTCACTTATAGAGTTTTCTCGCTTATCCAGTTCTCACTTACCCAGGTTTGACTGTATTTGTAAAAACAATGTATAGTACGCTAAACTACAATATTTTTATTGGATAAAAAAATTAAGCATGATTATTTATTCCAAAATGTTTTAACGTGAAACGCAACCTTTATCCCTTGAAGTATATAATATAAGATATATTAATAATCAGAGCTTTAACTCCTTCTTACCGAGACTTTGTATGTCATTGTCAAGTTGATTATTTCTCATAACTTGCCATAGCCACAAGTTTGTAAAAACCAATTTCCGCACGCGTGTCATACAACGTGGTTCAACACATTTGCGAGAAAAAAGTACAATAGGTAATGAAGCAAACTTTTTCATTGGATTATTTTTAATAGCGAATAAGAAATTATAAAGATAGGTCACCACTCTTGGAAATTTTACCTGCAATTTGCGGCTCATCCAAGATGTCAGATGGAGTAGATTCCATATTAATATCGGATTCCTCGCTTGAACTCGTATTATTATTTTGTTATCAGTCGAAAAGTCGCAGCAATCTTTGACGTTTCTAATATGAAAATGGCGCGCATTTGCAAATGGCGCTACGTCGCGTTGTGAAAATTAGAACTACATCTTTCGTCTCATTTTCTCTTTAGTATTCAAGTGAGGTAATAAATGTATTGATGAAAAGTGCTTCCAAGGTTCGACCATTCAGCTTATTTATTCTCGTATGTTAAACTCCTTAGTGGAATTGTTATTTTTTTTATGGTTACAAAAAATGTCTGTTATTTCTAAAATTATTATTAATATTTTTAAAAGCCTTTCAATATCAGAATGGATTAAGGTAGCCACTGATGAGTAGTTCATTTGGTAGGTTTCCAAATGGACGTAATACTAATGGATATATCACGGATATTCTTGACAGTTTGATGTATATTCGTACTTTGACAAGCTTGAGTTCATCAGACTAGCACAGTTTTAATACTAGAAATAGACATAAATTAGTCTTACCGTGCTTTAGACTCAGTAAGACTAATAAAAGTTTTTTTAGGTAATAGTGTTAGGTTCTATAATAAGATCCTGAAGCACATTACTGATTTGCCGGACAATGAGTTCAATGTTACTATAGGGTGGATCATAGTAGTGTTTAGAAGTAACTCCCTTTCTGTACATCCACTAAATTATTAATATGATAATATGATTATTGACTGTAAATAATATTTATGCAGTTGGGAAAAAATAAATTAAAAAACATAATCGAGGATCGAGTTTCTTGCCGGTTCTTCAAAATAACTGGAATGTTTTCCAAACTGGTAGTATTGTTTACGTTCATAAGTGCCTTCTTAGGGCCTAAATTAAATAAACTACTTTTTAATTTTGAAATACTTCAAATTACGTCATCATTGACTATAGGTACCTACTTCCATTTGGACTTATGCGCGCCTTCACTTTGCAGTTACGATATCACATATATTATTAATATTACTGGCATTGTGTGGAAATTTATAGCAGCACATGTCCCATCAACACCAGATCATAAACACGGAACACAAAAAAGGATGCCTTTCCCCATACACGTACAATCCTAACGGCTTTTGATACGTTTTTGGCAAAGACAGTCGGCCGCGGATGACGTCCAGTTGGATTGGACGCATGGGTTTTAATCCGTTTGGGAATAGAAAACTGGACGACATTCATCCAAATCGCATACGTTTTTAACTTACACGATAAGATTTTGAAAGACGATCACTCCATTTGGATTAGTGGACGCATCTTCTGTGGCCACCTTTATATGTATGTATATGTATTTATATGTATGTGTATATTTTTTTAACAAAATCTTAAATCGGTCGCAAATAAAGGACAATTATCTTTTTTGTTATAGTTGTATTACGAGTTATAAGGATACAAGTATCCTTGATATTTTATAGCCTACCAGTACAGACATGATATTATTATACACATTTCATAAATGGTAAATTTGAGATCAGAGAAAAAAAACAGATCGAAGTTTCGAAAACAAATCATATGTACAAATAGAACTATATATATATATATATATATATATATATATATATATGTGTTGCAAAAGAGAAAGAGCTAGGTATGGATTTTCTGTCTCTATTGCTGTTATCAATTTTTGATATTAAAAGCGCAACAGTTGTCAAAATATAGTGGAGGTTGAGAGTATTTTACCGTGGTTTTTTTATACCTGAAATTGAACAGCGTATTGTGTTTGCGTACCATAGTAAATTTTAAGAAAATTGAATGAAATAATAACGCCATATCTATTTCACACCCGGTCACAAGATCTGTCTGTCTAGTTTTAAGGTAAAATTCAAAATAATGTTCGACGTACTATAAAATAACCTAAAAACAAAATGCATAATGCAATAACTTGTGTTTATATAGAATAGAATATACAAGAATATTACAGAGAAGGAAATCATATAGGGAACAAGATAGTTTGGGGCAGTTGAAAAATATAACATAATCCACGGATACCTCATCCAGAAAATCAAAATAAGAAATACTTTATTCAATTTAGATCCTAAGAAGGCACTTAAAAATGTCAAAACACTACCACTTACAATACATCCCAGTCATCGAGAAATTCGACCGGGTTAATCTATTCCTTTTTTTTTCAACTGTAGCAGAGACTATGTTTATCTACGAGTAGTCTTTGAATGTGATAATAATATTTACAGTTAATATTGGGGGCACACTAATAATGTCTGGAATGAATAAGAAGAAAATACTATGACTGGTCGATTTATTGTTTCTCAAAATATTCTCCTTTAGCTTCAATGCATTTTTCTTACGAATAAACCTATTTTGAAAACACTTATGCCACTCCTCCGTGGTGACCTCGGAAACGTGTTTTTATACTCTAAGAACAGCCTCTGCTGGTGTTGAAAATCGTTGAACGCTTAAATAATTCTTGATTTCTGAAAACAGGAAAAAGTCACATGGTTCCAGGTTGGAACTGTATGTAGGAACACCCATAAAATGTGTAAGCTCTGGTACGTTTAATTTTGAAACTAGCTTGTTTATCAATTAGGGGCGACCATCCTAGGTCAATGATACGGAATGAAGGATGAAAGAGTAAATGGACTTACCAGTGTAAAGTTCACAGAACTAGGCCTAGTCTTGTTCACTTGTATTCCAGAAACGCACTACGCACCATCACAAATAAATTTTGGAGGCGAAAGTTTATTATTTGATTTTTTTAAGTCGCACAGTTACCATTATCGTTCACCATTCCTATTTCAAACTCGAACTGAATTTGGTAAAAGGTAGTGGAGAAAAGGATAAACAGATACTAAGAAAAAGGATGGAAGATGTATCATTGTGCATATTATGATTGGCATATGTGCATATTTTTAGCCTAAACAATACGTACGTGTTTCCCTTTCCAAAATTCGTTCGTCTGTCTAGCCGCGTGAGCGATGGTATTGTCATGATGCAAGATGATATGGTATTTATGGTTATTTTTATGAAGCTCGTTAATAACTTACGGCCAACAAATGGTCGTGTACCAATCGCTATTCGTTGTACGACGATCCTCCAAAGTGACAGTAGCCAGACGTCAAGTTTTATTAAAAACTGCTTACCGGCAGACCGCACAGTTGTCTCTTTGGTTGTTTTCGGCTCATCTGGAAAGTCCCAAACAGTGGATTGCTGGTTTGTCTTGGAATAATAGCTGTAAATCCATGTTTCGTCATCTGCCACTATGTCCCACGCCAAATTTAACGTCACTTCGTTGAATCTGGTAAGCATGGCATTGCATTTTTTTTTACAGAAATATTTTTGTAGGATTGATTATATGTGATCCATTACGACTAAAGATATCCGAATCTCATGACATGTAGGTTACATACCCGTCTGTTTTAATCGTACGGCGTACAGCATCGTTGTTTTCGTTGTTCACAGCAGTGGACGGACGTCCGTCATGATATTCATCATTAAGATTAATACGATCCGCATTGGAATATGCAAACCAGCTATAAACATATATTTTTTCGATCAGACTATACTGTTAGCGTTAGGCCCTGGAGCCTTATGGCTTTTACAGCTTCACCGGGCTTGGTTATAAACAGTCGACTTGCATGGCGCTTTATTGACAAAAGCTGTTTAAAAGCAAGCAACACTCCGCTAAGGCGTCGAACTACACTTAAAATCGTAGTAAATCATATTACGAAAATTTCCACGAGTTAAATCCATGATAACTTAGACAAGCAATATTTAAAATAACGCAAAAATATAAAAACAAGTGACAAATAGATGAAAAAACTGCATTTTAAAGCCAAAGCGTTCCATTTTCAAATGTCGTAATTATTTATTAAATATTCTTAATGTAAGTGGCCAGTTCCGAAAATTTTTAGTGCGTCCTATGTATTAATAATTTATCGGAGGCAGAGAGAGAGTCACTTTCAGACATCACTATCATTCACGTAATGATCATTATCATTCCGTAATGATCCATTCTATAATAACACTTTGAAAGTAATACACGCTAGAGATGGTCCTTGAATTTATTGTCTGACAAATCGGTAATGTGCTTTGGGATCTTATTATAGAATCTTTTATTGATCTTACTAAGTTTAAAAGCCGATAAGACTATTTTTTGTCTATTTCTAGTAAAAAAAAGTGCGGATCTTTTACAAAATCTAGCTTGTCAAAGTTTTTCAAGGAATCAAGAATGTATTGGAAGGGCAAAGTTAAGATATTAAATTCTAGTAACTTGTTTTTAAGTGTTGCAGATTGCTCTAATTTATCGCTTTTGTAAAATAAATATAGTATCTATCTGAGCTTCGGAACTCTATAGCAAAATACCGTAAAACATTAAGCTATGGAAGTAAGCGAAGTAGACTAAACCTAGCATCTGTTAATAGGCGAATCTTATATACTGCAAATGCAAACTTAATTCAGATTCATTTTTCTAATAAGCACAAAAGGTATACCTGTCAAGTGAATATGTAAAACTATGGATGCCCAATGTGAAAATACATGGATGTTTTTGTTCGATGTGAAATATAGAAATTGTACATAAATATTATTCAATACTTCGATTCATAAACATAATGAAAAAAAAGTCCATTCCTACGATACGGGGCGTTTTAGTTCTTATACTAAAACTATTATTATGGTGACACGAGTCCTGTTGAACCTCGTAACGTTGTAAAAACTAAAATCCTTTTTTGGCTTATATACAAAATAGTGTATGGAATTTTGTTTCGATCATTTTGGACAACGAATTAATTGATCTAAATTTGAAGGCATACGTCAACAGCTTAATTTGTTTATAGTCTGTAGCTACAAGAAATAACGAGATTTCATGGACCCCGTGCCGCACTCAATAACGGAAGTTTTGCACATATTTTAGTGATTAGAAATATAAATATCAATAAGTTTAATTTAGGTTTATTTAATAAAAAAATTTAGTCTAATTACTATTTCCAAACGACTGTGGTATATTTTCCGTTGAAGCAACTGAGGCAGAAATATTTGTTGCACTCAACATATTGTTTGTGTATTTTTATTTTATTTTATTGTCAATCTCTCGAATAGCAAGAAATTTTCGGAGGTTTTCATGAAAACAACAACAAGAGCTGTACCGAATATTAACTCCATCATTACTTCATCTGGACTTACCTGTTTTTGATAATCTGTAACCTCACTTTCTTCAACATCGCTTTCTAATTCTATTTTTTACGGCAACTTTTAGCCATGATGACGCGTACGTTCACTCGGCTCGTTGAACAACACTGGCCGCGTGTAGCTAGTGCACGGTGCGAGGTGCCCATGCATAATACAGGGTGCTTGTGACCCTGTTCTGCACTGTGATAAAACATTATTTCTTCAGTGCGTTACTAGGTCAAAATAACCCCGTATTAATTTAAATACCACGGTTTGTAGCACATTTAAGATATATATTTTTCTCTTTTCAACACTAAACCAAATTGAAGTTACGTCTTTCGAACGACAGAGGAGTATACGTTTTTCTTAACCGCACCACAAGTGAGACCGTTCAAGGCGACTTAGACCCCGTTTCGCACACAACGTGTTGTTAAATAATTAGTTTTTTAACAAGTTTTGCACCTATTGAACAACTATTTTGCTATGGTGGAATGATATATATGGCTACATAGACAGAACATGAAAGACGAAATATTTGAACAATTACTAGCGATTAAATACAAGACATGTAATAAATTTATTAACTAGAGGTATTTTATTTGAATAAACGATTTGAACGTATTTTGTATTTGAATATGTACCTACATTTATTTAAAACCATATTTTTATTTGCATTTGGAATAGAAAAATAAAAATGTATTTACATTTTGTATTTAAATACTTTTACTAAACGCTTTATCACATCTCTATCAAGGTACTAAATGACGCACCAATCAAAAATTTACAAAAATCTCGCCTGTGTAATTTTTAATTGCAAATAATTTATCTGTAAAAATGCTATTTAATTTTTATAGGTACATCATCTATATTTATTCAATTTAACGAAATACCATTATTCGTTGGGCGACTTTGTTCCTGTTGCCTACGAAGTAAAACTATATATATGCAGATATAAGTAGCAGATATATCTGGTTATGTATTTGATTGTTTAGTTAAGTTAAAATTTTCTGTGTTAATACACCCGTGACGTCGTATATATGGTCTACAGTCCCAGTCAGAATATCAGCGCTACAGCGCTTACGTATACAGGCCTGCATCTTCATGCTGAGACAGGGGCCTATTTGACACCATACAACATTAGTTTATTTATTGCGTCTTTTAGTATTTGATTTTAATATAATATGTATTATGTCAAAAAATGTTTTCATCCTTTCTTCTTTCATTATTTCTTTATTATTAACGTGTACGTTGTCGCGGGAGGTTGCTAGTTCGATATGAAATACCTACCTTATTTGGACACAACTGACAAACATGATCTCTTTCTCACATGCATTCTCTCATTTCCATTTGTAAAATGTAATACTTTTTACTGTTAAAGGACTAGTTACAATAGGAAAAACTCTTATAACACCAGAAGGTTAAGTAAAAACTCGGTTAGCTAATAATTTGAAGAACATGTTGTAACAGAAATCTATCTCTGTCACGCTGTGCCCGAACGACCGTAAAGCGCGAGAGAGACAACTGTAGCTCGAATTGAATATATAAATTTATATAATCATACTTTCGTATTCCCCTGTTTCCTCCTCCAAAACTGGACTGATTTTAATATTCTTCCTTAAAAAACAAATATATACGCATAATATTATATTAAACAAGTAACATATGCATTATTTATAACAAGTAATAACTGGTTAGACAGGATGTGTTTTAAAATGCCACATTGTGCTGACCATTTTACTGATTAGTTAGACCAGGGGTGCTCAAACAGTCGACCGAAATCGATGAGTCGATCAGAAAAGCTTTCCAAGTCCATCGCGAAAACTACCGAAAAGAATAAAATACCTTGAAAGGCTTACGGCAGCTAACTAGATCCAAGCCACTTATTTCAAATGAGGTATTTCAGATATAGTGGGTTGCCAAATTATTAAGAACAGTACTTATTATATTTGTATATTGTCTATTTCAAATTAATTTCTCAAACAAACAAGCAGTCTTCGTGTTCTTTTTGTTTGGTCTCATTATTATTATTATTGATGAGTGGCAATACTTGTAATCTGCGTGATTTACCTGATAAATCAGGCCACTTCTAATTCAGCCACATTTGTTAAAAAAGTTTTTTGTGAGGTAATATAAAATAATTTATAATTTATTTTCGTGAATTTTTCCTATCTGAAATAATCAGAACGTAAATAGTTTTACTTATTGAATAATTATTTCTATTTTTTTTTTAATTCGTCTTGATCAACGCTATCCAGGATAACCTCAAAGTTGTTTTTTCTTAGTACGGGCAAGTCTTTAGATACGTCACCAAGGAAATGTAAATAAATACATACTTTACATAAACTCACTCCACATATTCCTAGAGAAATATAACAGCTATTCCAAGTGTCTCAAAGTCAACCGTCAACCGTATAAAAATAAAACTAGATTAGAACAAGCTCTTAGTAGCGGGCCGCGTAGGAAAATGTGGCAAAAAGGCTCACAACTTCTCGTACCGATCGTAAAATCAGAGATATCTGCTTCAAAAGTCGTAAGACAAGTGTGGCCCGTCTAACTACGATGATAAATGAGGAGGGTATTGAAGTTTCCATAAGGACATTACGAAGGCGGTTTGCAGAAGAGACCCTGATTTGCCGTCGGATTATCAAAATCAACTGCAGTGGGCCTGACTACACCGGCATATGACTGTTTCTGACTGAAATCGAGTGTTGACAATCAATTTACATAAATATTGTGAATAAGATTTTTTTCTCTTATCATTGTAATATTTTACAGGTATGCTTCTCCTACAAATTAACTTTCCAAATTTCAGTCGATAAAAGTACATTTGTCCGAACAGTACGGTATCAGATACTCAATTCAGACGATTCGTCCAGTACTTGCGAGTAATTGGCGACATGAACAAAAGGTGGCATCACAAAACACTGAGATTAATTTTATACCATTTTTAATTATGTAAATAAGAACTTTCACGTAAAAAATATACAGTTCCGCTTGAGTTACTTGAGGTTTTCCTGGTCTCAATAATACACTCTCATGAATAAATAATCCTTACATGAACTAGAAACAATCATTTATTTAAAAAATCTAGTTGACCTCGAAAATAAAAGAAACTTATGACTGTGCTTAATAATTGGGTTTTTGAATATATTTTTTTCTTTTGTGATAATTGGAAAGATCATATATAAGTTTTATAACAAACTATTTTTATTATTTTTTGCAATATTTTAAAAGTTATTACAAAATAAAAATTAATTTTTGAATTCAGTACCGAAAACCCACCGATCGTTCCCGAATAAATCCGAGCGCGTGTGACGTGACACTGTTAATTTCTACTCATTGTAGCACACACCTGATACAGTGCTTTGACTCTTAATCGATGAAATTCCTTTAACAATATGACGTCACAAACCTGGCGATCAATCGTGGCGCGTTCATAGTCATGTGATTCTTTTTAAAATATTACAATTCTGAATTGTTTATTATTAATAAAAAAATGTTTTAAGAGTTTTTCCAATTGACTATTATCATAATTATGATGAAGCTTTAAAATACATAAAAAAAAAATATTCTTTATTTTTCAAATACCCAATTAAGTCTTTTATGTCGAAAGATTTGAAAGAAGAAACATTTGGAGGAAATAAAATAATGAAATTTAAATATCGCAATCGTATAACTAACGAACACTAGTCATCTCGCTTGCGGTTCGCACTCGGTAACTACGTACCGTCCTATGAAAATTACGTGGATTATATGCAGTTTTTTTTTTTTTTTTTTTTTTTTCGAACTGACTACACTGTTAGCCTGAGGGGCCCTTGAGCCTTTACGGCTTTTACAGCTTTACCGGGCTTGGGGGCGAGCGCTTAGGGCACTCAGCCACGAAAGCTAAGCAACAACATCCGAGGGTGCCAGAGTGGCCGAACCTCGGCTCGGACTGTTGCGCGTATGCAATTAAGTCGCGATCTGACTAATTCCCTATCCGTAATTCGATCTAAACTAACTATACATATATACATGTTTCTGCCCCCTGGGAGGAGGGAAGGAACATGTGTATGTGTATTTAGTGGTCTGAAATTTTTGTCTACTCTAACTAGGCAAAAAAAGAAAAAAAAAAAGGTCCCTTACAGAACCTATGTACCTATGTGTGTTGTGCATGTGTGTATAATGCAGTGTCATGTATGGCTGTGAAAGCTAGTGATTGTAGAGTCACTTGTATCGCGCGAGCGGCTGCTTGTCTCAAGGGCTCCATGCCGATGGATCGGACCTAGGCTTGAGTTGCCGCAGAGGAGGGCGGTCGTGGCGGGTGTGCGGGAGCGAAGTTAACCGTACGTCCCCTGCGGAGGGAACGGTGGTTTCGCGGGCGTGGGCGCGAGCACGCATATGTTGCGGGAGCGGACGCGTAGTAATTATTAGCTTTCTCGATGTCGTCGTCGGGATCGACAAAGAGATTTCGCGGACGGCGTTTATAACGTTTGGCAACGGGGATCGAGTTGTCTGGGACGTAGTTCACGGTGGATTTAACGAGCGGGTTGGGGTAATTCGAAGCGCTATCGAAGTATCTCCTGGTGAGATATTTCACATAGGCTTCTATCGAGGGAAGCCTCATGTCCCTGTGGAGGTCCATGTTCCTAACGAAGGCTGGAGGGTCAAGCAAGCGACGGAGAAACCGATTTTGGACTCTTTGCATGCGGACAAAGTTATGTTTGGACATATGTGCGAACGCTGCGCAGCTATATGTCAAGATCGGACGGACGCACATCTTGTATAGTGTAAGCTTATGTCTTAAGGACATTTTGCTTACCGAACTGAGCAAGGGTCGCAAGCGGGAAAGGATCCAGGCGGCCCTATTCCGGACTATAGTAACGTGTGCGTTGAAGTTAAGCTTCGAGTCGAGGGTGACACCCAGGTATTTAGTCTTGGTGGCCCAAGGGATATTCCTACCGAATAATGAGAGGGGTCCTACCGTGCGTGGTAGTTTACATGTATGCGGTTCGAACATAATCGCGGCGCTCTTTACCGGATTAATAGCTATTCGCCACGTTCGAAACCACTCCCCGAGAGTGGTTACGGCACGTTGGACTGCGCAGGCGAGATTTTTTCTGTGTCTGTTTGACGCGTATATGACTGTGTCGTCAGCGTAGAGCCCTACCTCGACCCCGGGGGGCTTCGGGAGGTCGCTGACGTACAAATTGAATAAGCAAGGTGCCAAAATGGAGCCTTGCGGGACGCCTGAACGAATGGGATGTGCGGTGGAGAGTACTCCTTCCACTCGGTAGTGGAAGGTGCGGTCGCTTAGGTAATCGCGGACTAAGTGTACTAACCTATCCGGGACTTCTAAATGGTGTAGCTTGTGGACCAGTCCGGCGTGCCAGACCTTATCGAAGGCCTTGGCTACGTCGAAAAAGACCGCAAGCGTGCGGGCGGGAGCGATATTGCTCTTGGCGAAGTTACTCGTGATGTGCTCCGTGAGGCGGTGCACTTGATGTGTACACGAGTGACGGGCGCGAAAACCGAATTGTTCGGGCGGGTATAAATTCTTGTCGTCTATAACGACCTTGAGACGGTTCAGAAGGATCCGCTCATAGAGTTTCCCTAGGGTGTTTAGGAGACTGATCGGGCGATAGCTATCGGGAAGCGAAGCTTTTTTGCCGGGCTTGCGAATACCTATAACTATAGCTTTTTTCCAGACGGCTGGAAAATAGCAGTGGGCTATGGCTGCATTGAAGATGCAGACCAAAAGAGCTATGAGGTGATCAGGAAGAAGTTTGAGTACTTCATTCCTGATACCATCAGGACCGGGAGATTTCCTAGGCTTAAGGCCTTTGATGATAGAACAGACCTCATCTGGCGTGACCGGGGTTAACGTTTCCGCGGGAGGAATCAACGTGAGTTCCTGAACGGCGGTCTCGATAGTTTCGATGTGGGCAGTGTCTACGTTGTCGCAGTTTGGGGAGCACTGGCTCTCCAAGCTTGCGGCAAGGCATTCTGCCTTATCGTCACTATCGAACGCGAGTGGGAGATCGTGGCCCCTTTCGAGGGGCGGCATCTGGGCGGACGCTTCTAACTTCAGAGAGCGGGCGAGGTTCCAGTAAGCCAGATGGGACGGCTTGAGACCCTCTAAGAGGTTATTCCACCGGTGACCTCTGTACTCTCCGATGCGAGTTCTAACCTCTCTCTGAAGTTGTCGTAACCTACGGGTGTTATCCCTCGTCGGATAAGAATCATGTGCACGTGTCGCGGCGTTTTTTTCCGTGATTAACGCTCGTAAGCCGGGGGGGAGTATAAAACGGCGTTCGTTCGCCGCTTGCACCTCTCTCGAGGCCTCCCTTACACCGGTTTGGAGGTAGTCGACCAGGGAATCGATGGCTAAGTCGGCGTCTGCTGTTGACTCTAATACGTCGGGGATCCTAGCTAGGCTGGACGGGGTCGCGTTATCGGATAGGTAGCGATTTAAGATCGCGTAGTCCACTACTTTGACTTTTGGCGGGCTGGGGTCGAACGGTTGCCCGAGTTGTAAGATAACCGGGCGGTGGTCGGAGTCTAGTTCGTGTACGACTTCTATAAGTCGTAACCGAAGTGAGACACCTTTGAGGAGGGCTATGTCAAGTACTGTCGGTTGACAATTGTCTTGAAAGTGCGTGGGCTCTAGCGGTGCTATGACGTCAAAGCCGAGCACGTCGCATAGTAGTTCGAGTATAACCCCGTTTCGGGTGTTGCGCGGGTTGTTGAAAAGGGTGTGACCGCTATTGAGGTCGCCTGCTATTATGACTGATTGATCGAGTAAAAATAGCGCCTCCAGATCGGACTGAAGGAGTCTTTTACTCGGGGAGAGATATGCAGAGACAAGCGTGATTGACGGATGGCCAGTCATGCCTATTCTACAGACGGACACTTCCATATTGGTAAGTGGGGGAGGGTCTATTGGCATGCAATAGAGGGAACGCTTGTAGTAGATGAGCGTGCCGCCTCCTCGGGTGGCACGGTCATTTCTGACTATGTTGTGATTTGCTATCTTAGGGTCGCGCCTACTGGGTTTTAGAAGTGTTTCTTGTACTAGAAACACGTCTATCTCCCGTTCCCTAAGAAAGGTTATATGCAGTTATTATGCATCAACATTCAGAGATTTGTGATTTGTTAGTTCGTACCATTATTTTGTATCTAATTAATTTTAAAGTATAGTAAAAACAATTCATAACCATGGTATTTTTTCTTTCGTAATAGTATGTTGGTAGTCGATCACTTGTTACCTATAGAATTAAAAAACTTTGCATTAACATTTGCACTTTGAATTAAAAAAATTGAAGAAATAAATATTTTGTGGTAGATCGCCAACACTATAAGTTTGAGCACATCTAGTAGAGTTAGACGCATAACTATAAGTATGAAGAACTAATAAGTTCCGTGACGCAGACATATAAGGAAATGTCTAAATGCAAACAAGTGGATAACACGTTTTTAGTTACAATACAACAATTTCGTACATATGTATTACTACAGAATGCTGTAGGAAGAGCGCACATGCGAGTTGTGCTGCCTCGAAAATGCTTATTGTGGGTGATTCTTACAAGATAGACATAATATGCTAACGTTGACTTTTTGTGGGTCTTTCCATTTATTTATTTATTATATACAAACTTCACAAAACATTATTTTAATTTTAAAGTGCCAATTAAGAAGTAATAATATTGCATTTCGCATACCGTGTGAATGTATTTAGAATATTGTTTGCATAAATAATGTTGTGTATGTTTGTGTGTATATGTGGGTGTGTGAGGGAGTGAATGTGTGTTTTGTTTATTATTTGAGTATTTTAGATTTCCTGTATTAATCTTGAACTAACCTTGCACAGACCAACATGAGAAATTGTTTTCGACTAAGGTAGAAATAAGTCAATATCATGGAAAAGGTCATTGTACTGCGTAGTACATTTATAAATGATGGAGTTTTGAGCATATGTATGCTTTACAGAAGAAATTGCGAACAAACTGGGGTTCCTGTACGCTTAGCAGGTACTCGGAAATTTAATTTACTTAATAGTTTTGGCCAATATTTTATTGAGTTAACTAGATTATATAGAAATCATATATTACTTATATTTCTACGGTATTTTCATGATAACATGTTATAGTGCTCACTAGGATGGTTCTTACTTTCAAAATTATGAAATTTTAAAAACTTATTTTTTATGTATTCCAAACTGTTATTATATGTAATGAAACTTGGTGACCATATTGACGACGCATATTCTAAGCAGCTTCTCACATAAGAAAAATAAAGCACTTTAACAGGTAGGATTTTACTGAATGGCTCTCAATATAAATCCTAACATTTTGATGGCCTTTTGATGAATAAAATCGTAATGATAACTGTACAGTAACTTCGAGTCCATCATAATCCCCAGGTCTTTCACACGATTAACACTTTGGATTGGTAAGTGATTTAATGAAGAACTGTAATAAATATGACTGTGTTTACGAGTGAAACTTGTAGAATTGCATTTCTTTATATTAAGATCCAGTTTGTTTATTTGGCAATAGTCACAAAGTCGATTCGATCCTCCTGCAGAAGATAGCAGTCGTTAATACTATGAATAACCTTGAAAATGTTATTATTTTCAGCATACATGAGATATTTACCATGTTTAAAGCAGGAGGCTATATGAGAAACATATACATTAAACAGTAACGGACCGAGGTGTGATCCCTGAGGGATACCAGATGGCAGCTTTTCAAAGCGTGAAATGTGTACGCCTACGTGCACTGCTTGATGTCTATTACATACATAAGAAGCGACCCATCTCAATAAATCTTCGTGTATACCAATACTCTAAACTAAAGCTATACTTGGGAACCCTAAAAATGGTCCCATCCCTTTTCTATGATCTAGACTAACTTCAATGAACTGCATTAGCTGCCCAGGGATATTGCCTCGCTCAGCGTGTTCTGCTGTTTGTATCATGGTGAGTGTTCTGAAGAGCCGTTCATCTTTTCCTTTCCACAACAGCTTTAATGTAATCTCCATCTCGACGCGAACAAAACGATGTCTACGTCATATCTTTGCATTACTGTGAAGTTTTGGAACTGTCTTCCAGCCAAAGTGTTTCCTCCTTCCTACAACGTGGAGTTCTTCAAACATAACATGAAGAGTCATTTAAGCAGACCGGCATGACAGTAGCAACTGTAAATGGACTATAGATCTCTCGGTGGCCACCGTTGTTTTCTTGGATTGCACTAAGCTTACCTTCAAGTACAGCGCCGATACTCTACTAAAATAAAAAAGCCTTCAGTATGCTGGACACATATACCTTAGAACTGATAACTGATGGGGTAGACGAGTTCTAGAGTGAAGACTGCGTTTAGCCAAATGAAGCAGCACCCTCCTCTTCATGATGGAGCGATGACCTGCGTAGGGTAGCTGGATTTGACTGGATACGAAAGACCGAAGATCGGGTCCAGTAGATCCTAGGCCTCCTGCCTATGACCATCGGTGGATAGGCACAGGCTAATGATGATGATGGCGATAGATTGTAGATAGATCGGTGGTCGTCGATGTTGCTGGATTGCAGTGCTATTATTATGCCGTATTATAAATTAAAAAAGTGTGGTTTAACTTGACATCAGGCATCATTGTAGTCCAATGCAAGAAAAGTCAATACCTACAAAGCCACGGACGTCTGATAATCGACGACAAAATAACGATGAAAACTGAATAAATTTACTGGTCTGACAAATGTTTTTACTCAAGGCCGCATCTTTATTTCTATGGACGTTTGACCACATATGGTTTATACCGTAATTATGTGATTTTGATAGCCTCTTTGACCAAGACATTTACACAAGGTTGCAAATCTTCAATAAGGATTACCCAAAGTTAGCGTAACCAAATAAGGATTTAGGATCTTTAAAAAAACTAAACGACCTAGATAAAAAATACTGAATCGTCAAATAAATAGATACTTTTGGAAACAATAAATATGTAGGTGTATCAATGATTCAATGAAGGAGTTTATGGCGCAATGTTGATCTGCCAAGTTGTGGTTTTAATTTTCATTCAGAGACTTACATTATTTAGCCCAATACTAAGTATGTAATTATTTTGTTTATTATGCACAAGTGAAATATAAATAATAGCAAAAACCATGAATATTAAGTTTCTACAAAAACTCACTGGCCAGTTTTAATCAGAGAGCCACCATCTTGTTAAAGCGTTATATGAACTCTGAAGATTAAGAAAATATTCTATCAAGGTGACATTGGCATAATTGTATATTAGCACACGTTGCCAATAAATAAGAAGTGTCAATGTAGTCTCAGAATTAATTTAATAGCATTAAAAACGAACTGTCTCACAATGCAAAACAAATGAACATAAAATTAATCTACTTCTAATCTTAATGTTTATCTAACTTATACGTCTTTATTATATATTAAAATATATTTACTTATAAATACATACAACTAATATTATATTATTATTTAATTATGTTACACAATAATTTAAATACATAGTTTACTTTTTCTTATGCAGTTTAAATATTTGTACTTCTTCTGTAAACCCAATGGGTGCAACTGAAAATCAGCGCTGGGGTCACTCAGAACAGTGGCATCCAGGTCATGCTGAGTTTTGCGATCTTTGCAGTGGTACTATGGCACATGGGTTTATATGATAACATAATTTACTTTTTTTATTTTTTCTTATTTAGTGTTTAACTTTTATGTCATGTTAATTTTGTCTTTAAAGACTGTGTGTCCGTATGTTATCTGCAATAAATGTCTTTTCTTTCTTTAAAATTTTAGAACTTATTAATTATGTTAATAAATATATTATGTATTATAGTTCTGTTTGTACACGTAATGATTTTTTTTTATATTATATTTTCACTTCTTTTCGTCTAGTATAAAGTTGACTGTTTATTAGTTTGATTAACTCAAACATAAAGAAACTCGAATCTAATGAAATTCTGTATACGGGAAGTAACTATTATTCCTTAATTGAGAAAACAAAAAAATTGCCAACACTACTGTTTTTTTTATCGTTATAGGTTTGGCATAGAGGCCACAATCTCACTTGATATTAAGTGACGATGTGGCCCAAGATAATAACACGCTAAACCTAGTAGAAGATTGGCTAACAAATACAGGTGCCTATTAGTGCTTAGCGACAGATTTTCAAGTTGATAGTAGTAGCTAGCCTGGCGGGCATTAGAAAATGCCCTACCACCAATGCTATGGTTTTCTTTCACCGAAAGCTCAGGCTCATTACAGGGATTCAAATCACGTCAATCGACGCGAAGTCGTACACGCTACCACTGAGCCATCATTGCTTCAAACTTATAGAAATAGTAAAAAATATATATAATATACTCAACCGATTTAATGAAATTTGGATACAAGAAGTATATTATATTATTCCGAAATGGGTAGAATACAAATATATATATATATATATATATATATATATATATATATATATATATATATATCAATAATAGTTTAAAACTTTAATATCAGTAAAACTGCAATTACGAGATGAACATAATTTTATTACTGCGTAAAAAACGATTTCGGACCCGCATGGCTCAGCTAGTATTTGTATAAATATGTCCATTTCTTTTTTGACTGGTCCATAACACAACATTTATTTTAGTTTGAGTCTTATGTATAGGTACCTGTTTCATATATTATGTCTTCCTATTATATATGTATAAATGTATTTCTGTTCTATTATTTATTATTATTTTTTAATCTTACTTGTATGTATTGTAATCATTATTTTTTTCTATTAACTATGTGTTTATTGGTGTCCGTGACATCGGTTTAGGAGGCCCAGTCAGAATACCAGCTCTTCACTGATTCAGTGCAGCAAATATGCTGAGACTGGGACCTGTTTATTCCCACACAACATGATACATATTGTTTTGTTTTAGTAGTGTATAAAAATACTGGTAACTTTACATAAGCTATACGGTATATATACGGTAGCTATATATAATTTTATATACTTATATTTGTGTTGTGTGATGGATAAATAAATAAATTCTTTCTTTCTTTCTTTATGTATCTCATATTTGATATATTTATATATATGTTATGATCTGGTAGATATACCAGTTCCGTTACCATGTTGCGTGATTGTGTTTTGGCATTTTATTATTATTATCTATATATTAATAAACTATATACTATACCTATATACGAATAAGCTTTAATGACGTAATAAGATTAAAAAAAATGAGTGTATGCGCGTTAGAAGTTATAGATATAAATTATATACCTTTGAATAGTCACATGGAGTTTTTGGCGGGATCTCAAACTGTCATGTTGTGGTTTTTATTTTATATTCATAAATTTGTGTTATTTGACCCTATATTTTGTAATACGGGTGGCGTTATGCATAAAAAGTTTAGTTATTGTGCACAAGTGAAGTGAATTGGAAATAATAACATGGATTATGAATTCTGAGTTGCCACAAAAACTCCCTAGAAAGTTCTAACAAGGGAGCCACCATCTTGTTAGAATACACAAATAGTCATAACACTGGACACTATATACACTCGATAATGGCAGTAATGGTCTTCAATAAAGAAGACCAGTTGCCAAGTTAGGAAAAATAGGAAGAAGAAGAATGGTCACATTAAATGTTTGACGCATAACATCCAGTGAAGCTATCTTCACCACAAAAAAACTAGAGTCTTAGCAATCAACTTCGTAATAGACTTAGACTGTAACAATGTGCGCGCGCATCGCAAAAATTCACTTTCATCATCAAGGTTCCGTACCTCATATTGAAAAAGAAAACGGTATTCTTATAGGACCACTTTGTTATGACTTGAGGTACAAAGTTCAAATTAATAGCATCTCGTAAAGTCTAGGTCCTCATACTGCTGTAAAAAATAAATGTCTTGAGGTTAACGCATTAAAATAGTCAATTCGCTCACTGACCGATTATCAAAACCTATAGGGTACTCTTCCCGGAGACTAGTCTTATTCTCTCACTAGCTGTGTCCGGGGATCCGCTTGCGTGGACTACAGAAAGAGGTTTTTTGTTCTTTGTGCGGAACCCTAATTATTTTTCTACAATTAATGTAGTCTAAGTTATGTCTTAATGGCAGCTACCTGCCAGTGAAAGTCCCGTCAAAATCAGTCCAACCGTTTCGGAGATTATACGTAACAAAGACACAGACAGAAAAAAATATTTAAATATGGGTTTTTGTTATAGGTATCGTGTATACTTTCATATGCATTTAGTAATAACCCGTTATTTTGACATTACAAACAGAAACTTCAATGTTATATACGTAGTATGTATATATAGTTAACGCGTCTATAAGTTAAGACTTGTTACCTTGTATTAACGTTAGGTCTTGTATTAGTTGCCACGTCACTCACGGATTCATTTAACAAATAAAACACAAGTCCTTATTCACAGCACTATCGTAATTAAATCGTACAAACTTTATTTAAATTAGCCGTAACTGAAGCATTTCTTAATGCCACCGCTATACGCGCGTAAAGGCAAACTGCACAAACAGGTGTAATTATAAAAACAAGTATCGACAATAAAAAAATCACCTGTTAAATTCATTCAATTTATATTACCTTTAGGTCTTACTCATTGCTATGCAGTTGACAGCACCGTTCATTGGTACTATTATAGCAAGCCTTCATGTGGTCGGAAAGAAACAGAAAAAAGACGGGAGGAACTTGTCATTGAACTTAACCAATCCTTGCATCGTCTATCTACATTAGGAGCTAGTAACTTGGTAGAGTTCGATGCCAAGAAAACTCAGGTGTGCCCGTTTTCCTCTAAAAAGACTCCGTTTTCTCCCTTCCCGCGTCTTCAGAACGTCTCACTAGCAATGCGTTACAGCCTCAATATCCTAGGTGTGGATATTCGCAGCGACCTCAAGTCCAGGGATTACATCGGGAGTATCATCTCTACTATATTTCGGAGACTAGGGATCCTGAACAGGGTGCGACGGTTTTTCACGCCCGGTCAACTGTACCTTTTTTTATAAGGCACAAGTTCGGCCGTGTATGGAATACTGTTCACACCTCTGGGATGGATCCGCAAAGTACCTCCTCGATGCTCTGGACAGATTGCAGAAACGGGCTGTTCGCATTATTAATGATACAGACGTTACCCAATGCATAGAGCCACTTCAGCTTCGAAGTAGCATCGCCTCGCTAAGTGTGTTCTTCCGTCTTTATCATGGTGAGTGTTCTAAAGAACTGTTCAATCTAATTACCTTCTCTTCTTTCCACAACAGAACCACACGCGCTGGGCTTCGGAATCATCGGAAGTTGTACGGTAACCTCCATCTCGGCACGAATTAAAAAGTTCTCTATGTCTTATCTTTATCGTACCGTGAAACTGTGGAACCACCTCGCGGCCAATGTGTTCCCTCCTATGACATCGGGTCTTTCAAGCGTAACTTGAAGAGATATTTTTTCAGGCCGATGGATTTCGATCTCTCGGTGGTCGCCGTTGTATTTGGATTGTACTGTGCTTACCATCAGGGACAGTAGAGTAATTAAAAAAAATTGTTGGCTTTTTTGTTCGTTTGTCGAAAATCAAATTTTATCAATTTCTATAAGATTAAGAGCGGTAGAATTTATGCAACATTCGACTGTGGAAGTACCACGTGCCACACTTATTTCAGCCACAAAATAATTAGGTAAGTACAAAAACAAATAAATGCGTACTTATGAGGATCTCTTTCTTCTTGTTTTAGCGCAGCAGAAGCACTCTTGCCAGTGTCAGTGTTTTTAAACCTTCGTAATATTTTACTAATCCTCAAAGCGGGCTCTAACAAGTTGGTGGCTCCCTTGTTAAAACTATCTAGGGAGCTTTTCTAGCAACTCAAAATGCATGTTTATATTTATAATCCACTTCATGTATGCACACTAACCAAACTATATCACGCAAAATGCAACCAATATTACATAATATAGCGTCAAAGAACCAACATTAATGAATTAGAATAAAAACCATAACATGGCAGTCCGAGATTTCGCCAAAACTTCAACTTATGAGGATCTCAGATCAAGTCAGTCGAACGTCAGTCGCAAGTGTCCGCGTGCATTCGATATATGTAACTAGCTGTGGCCCATGGTTTCACCCGTTTTAAATAAATTCAACGAACTCTCCATGCACCCGTGTAGCCCTACCGTTGTTCCACTTCCAATACTTGCCTACAGCTGCCAGATTGCTTGATGTTCACAGTTACTGCACCGCTTATTAGGGTTGTAGCGTGAAGTTATGTAGCCTATATTATTTCTCATGAATCTGGCTATCTGCCTAATTTTTGTATAAGCAATTAATTAATCACTTTATTTGACACGTGCACGTTATAATACAGTAAAAACATAAATCCTGATAATGTATTAACGGATCAAACAGTTGAAAAAAAAACACCGATGTTTTTTTTTCTTGGCGATGTTTTTAACATCGATGTTTTCTTGGCGATGTTTTTAACATTGATGTTTTCTTGGCGATGTTTTTAACATCGATGTTTTCTTGGCGATGTTTAACATCGATGTTTTTTTGGCGGTGTATTTTTTTTTTCAGATATTCGATGTTTTTGATGACGATATTTGCATCCCTAGTTGTAGTCGGCTTTCTGTGTCTATTTTGTGTCGCGCTGCACTTCCAAAGGGTAAGGTTGACAACACGCATTGGCACACGAGCCCTTCCATTTCAAGCCTCAAGTGTAGGTTTATAGTATCTTATTATGAGTGTCCTCAGTTACAATTCAGTTTTTTATGGTTGATTATAAATAGCCATAGGCTGCAATGCCCACTTTAAATCACGTGGACTGCATGCTTGTTCGTTACTTTATCTATGCATATAATAAAATGTCAGTCTGTTTTTAATGTCAAAACCTATAACAAAAAACCTATTTTTAAAATTTTTTTGTCTGTTTGTCTCTTTGTTACGTGTAATCTCCGAAACGGGTCGTCCGATTTTGACGGAACTTGCACTGACAGATAGCTGATGTTATAAGGCGTAACTTTTATCTTAGAAAAAATAATTAGGGTTCCGCGCAAATAAAATAAAAAGCCCTTTTATTTTTAAAATAACCGGCAGGTGACCGCCCCGTGGGTGGAAGCAGGGTTACCATAAACAATACCGACGGCACTCTGTAATCTACGAGCACAGCAAGTTCATAATATAAATAGAAGATCATGCCAAATGTGGCCGTTACATGTAATTTTACCTTAGTTGGTTTGTGACATAGTTCATTCATTAACAAACTTTATTATGTAAACGTCACAAAACTCGAAGCTGCTATATATGCGAATCCTATATATATGCGAATACTTCTTGTAATAATATCTACTCGTATCCTAATATAATAAAACTTCAGAAATCGTTTTTTTTTTGTACGCCCTAACTAAGACACTACAAGTCATATTTGAATAATTCTTTTTACATCTTATATCCTACTAGCTGAGCCCGCGGCTTCGCTCGCGTGGAGGACTACTAAGAAAACTTTGTTTATTTTTTGTGTGGAACTTATTTTTCTAAAATAAAAGTAGCCTAAGTTATTCCTTATAACATCAACTATCTGCCAGTGATTTAATAAATTTAACACGGATGAACCCGTTTGACATATCTAGTTCTTTAGTAAGCCCTAATTAATTAATTTAATTAATTAATAATTAATTAGTCTCTATAATCAATTTTGGTTATGATTATGATAAGCTTTTTGTATCGACTTATAGGTTCTCGAGCGTATTTGGCCCACCAGAAAATACTTTACGAATACAAAATATCCTAGCGCCCCCAAAAATCTAGTAGTTTAACAAAAGCTTTTCAGAACGTATGGTCACGGAGATCACCTTGAGAATTGATTAATTATAATGTAATCACATAGACGGAGACGTATTAATTACTAATTAATTATATTTGCTGTATCCAAAATCATTATATACAGTGGATCAAGAATACGTTTTATAATTTTATAAGTAAAGGTATATTCGTTCTCATTAACCGTACTTGCCTACAGCTTGCCAGATTCCTCGACGTGGTTACTGCTCCGTTCCTCAGGATCGTTAGTTATATAGTCTAGAACTTTCCTCAATAATTAGGCTATGTATAGCGCCATCTATGAAAATCCATGAAAAACACGTGAGTTTGTGTTTATTTCTATTGAAAATTACATGAAGATAAAATAATTTGGATTAATTTCGTATTATTTCACTATGTTTTTTGTAAATATTCCGTTTTATATGTATATACGTATACTTAAACGCAATTTATACACCATATACATGTCAGTATGTATAAAAATTTATCCAAAATGTTAATACAGACTATAAACTAAAAACATACCAAATTTAATCGAATTCAGTCAAGTAGTTTCTGTGTGATTGGCGTACAAATTAACTGAAAGACAGACAAAAGTTAAAAAAATGACGAAATGTCCATAGTATTTGTTTCAAATATCTTTCATGTACAGATTTTGACTCTTTACTGTCTTATTATTATTGTTATCATTAAATAAAAGTAAATTATTTATATCTTCTATAGGTACATATTATTAAACTCAACTTCTCTGTATCTCTTTTTATCGTTATAAGTTTAGCGTTGTATTTAAAATCTCACTTGATCTTAAGTGACTATGTGGCCCAAAATAGTAGCACGCTAAGCCTAGTGGAAGTCTGGCTCTCAAGTGCTGCTGCCGGAACACACCTATTAGTGTTTGGCGATTTTCAACTTAAGGGTGGTAGCTAGCCAGGTGGGCATTAGAAAATGCCCTACCACCATGCTATGATTAATTACATCACGATATTTTCTTTCACCGTAAGCTCAGGCTCATTACAAGAATTCGAACTCACGTCAATCGACGCGCCGTCCTACACGCTAGCATTGAGTTTTCAGTTCTTTAAAAATGTAAACGCTGAGTTGAAAACAATAAATTCGTAATTGACCTTTATGATCAGTGTCGTATCTGTTCGTACGCCTAATCTGTGGAGGTTTACATGGTCAATGATAAGTACTTTTTAAATACCGAAATATTAACGTTACAGATGTGAAACAGTGCAAACGTGAATAACTGAATTTATTAATCGAATTTATTAATGATTTTTTTATTCAGTTTTAATGTTTATCAATAGAAACTAGAAACATGGAAATATCACCAACTTCTAGGTAATTATTGTTTATATTTTACACTGAATTTGTTTGTTTATTTTTAACATGCTAATGATTTACTGAAAATATTATCATTATATTGCATATAAGTGTTTACAAATAATATATTGTTTTTTGGTTATGTTTTTGTTTTATATCTATAGAAATTTGTAAGTTTTAAAATCCACTTGGGAGTTTTTGGCGGGATCTCAAACTGTCATGTAGTGGTTTTTATTTTTTATTCATAAATTTGTGTTATTTAACCCTATATTGTGTAATACAGGTGACGTTATGCATAATAAAGTTTGGGTATTGTGCACAAGTGAAATGGAAATATCACCAAAAATCCATGTTGGATTATGAATATTGAGATGCCAAAAAATCTCCCTAGAAAGTTCTAACAAGGGAGCCACCATCTTGTTAGGATACACAAATCGTCATAACACTGGACACTATATCTCTCGATAATGGCAGTAATAGTCTTCAAAAAGAAGAAGAAGAAGATAAAATACACAATTATGCCAATGTCACTTGTATTTGCCTAATCATGAGAGTTCAAACATTAAAAAGATGGTGGCTCCCTTGTTAAAACAGTCCATGACCTGGAGCTCTTTTGGCAACTTGAAATTCATGCTATTAGTTATTTTTGATTCGGTTCAACTTGTTCACAATAATCAAACTATTTCACGCAAAATAAATTTGAAGCAATGATCGCTCAGTGGTAGCGTGTACGATTCGCTTTGATTGACGTGAGTTCGAATCCCTGCAATGAGCCTGAACTATCGGAGAAGGAAAACATCGTGAGGAAACCATAGCATGGTGGTAAGGCTTTTTCTAATGCCCGCCTGGCTAGCTACCATCCTCAAGTTGAAATCCTGTTACCAAGCACAAATAGGCGTGTTCCGGCAGCTGCACTTGAGAGTCAGTCTTACACTAGACTTAGCGTGTTATCATCTAGGGCCGTATCATCATTTAACATCTGGTGAGATTGTGGCCACAACGTCAAACCTATAACGATAAAAAAGCCAACAATGTTCCATAATATAGGGCCCAAAAAGATAAATCTACGAATTGCAATAAAAAACCACAAAATTAAGATCTAGTTCCCGTTAAAACTTTCCATTGTTAATATTTTTAATACCTATAAAAGCAATTTTGGAAGAGAGGTAGGGCACAGAGAAATTTTTTTGTAGATTTCTCTCTACTTGAGGCAGTCCGACTGGTAGAATACCTCCATCTTAAAGAAGATCAATGCCAAATAACCATGTGTTATGTTCCTGCGGTGAGTAGGGTTTCCAGAGCTCCTTGGGATAAACGCATTCAAGGTCGGCAACGCGCTAGTCGATACCTATTACCTATGGTATTATAAGCGCCCTTAGGCTACGGTAGCCGCTTACCACAAGGCAGGCCGCATGCTTGTTCGCCATTTTTGTGGTATAAAAAAAAGGTCCCAGTGAATAGGTAATTTGTGTCGGGGTTTTTTTTAAAGTGAAACTTTTATTCTACCGCCCCAAAATTTTTCGTTCATCTATCGCATGTCGCATTACATTAGATTGTCGCAAATAAAATTGAATTTTATGCCGTGCAGTCAAGGATTATAATCGTAAACTCGGAACATTGTATATGTTAATGTGTGTTATTATTTTTAAAGTTTCACTTGCATCGTGGTTTCATAAAACACACAATAATTTTTTTTATGTATAAATTTCTTTTGTATTATAATTAAAGTTATGATATTATTCATATTGGTTGTCGAGGTCTTTATTTCTTACATTAATGATTGTTATAATAACACTGTTAGTAGTTACGTATTCTTTAAAAATAAAACCTCACAACTTCGTTGGGAAATTTCCGCCTGCCAGTTTTATTAAAATTCATATGGTTTAAATTTAATACAAGGAAAAAACCAACGCATGGAATATTTTGTCCTTGTTAACTTTTTTATTTTATTGTTATATGATTGTTTTTTTTAATACAACTAATCTGAGAAACAAGCTTAAAGCTCGTCTGATGGTAAGCAGTTACCGTAGCCTATGGACGCTTGTAACACTCTTCAGATCGGAACAGAACAGCGTGATCACCATTGCTTTGTAACAGAAATAGTTGTGGCTTCCGCAGTATAACAAAATACTGGTTCTAACACTTTTAAAATTAATTATAAACTATAAGCAAGTATTATAAAAATATATAGTCGTCTATCCTCGTCTATTTTAAACTTTGTTTACTTCTTCATTTGACACCTAAATTAAACATAAAATTTAGATCATAGATATAGTTTCATATGTATAAAAATGAATTTGAATATACCATGTTTTTTTTATTGTTTATAAACATCAACAAAGCGCGCAATGTTAAAAAAATTTAAAAGCGTGTAACCGTCCCGCTATTAAAGTAAAATTTAAATGGTCACCTTTATCTCGACGGCCATCATTACAAACCAAAATTTAAAAAAACGCCTTATTCGATGGCCAAGTCGCGTCACTCGGGCGCGTACTCCGTACCTATATATACACATTACATTATATATGTTTGATAATTATAAAGCCCCCGACTGATTTTTGTTTTATATGACTAAGGAACTAACAAACGCACTGACTGCCTGATTGTAGCGGTTACCTTAGACTATGGACGCTTATAATACCATAGGTAATAGTTTGACAACTAGCGCGTTGCCGACCTTGAATGCTTCTATGCCAAGAAGATTTAGCTGTCCAAATAAAAGAAGGCGATGAATACAATTAGTAATTAGATTTAGCTATAAAGCCTTATTTGTGACTATTATAAATATAAAATGAAATTGATTAAGTTTTCTATTAATTTTTACAAGCTTATACAAAAATTTATATAAAGTAAGAATATATTGAAATCAAAATAATATATAATAAATAATTAATTAAATTACATAATTGGAAAAGAAGCTTAAACAAGGTAAAATGAAAATTTAAGAAGCCTATGTATGACATAAGTAACCTATTTATTGAGACCGTTCCAATGAGCCCAAACACGATATATCTGCTATAAGTTAGTGAGGAGTTAGGTATCCTGCATATTCCAGATGATTCTGCAACATCAGCTCAATGTTGCCATATTCTTCGAATATCACTGATTTAACAGAATACCAAATCGACTCAATCAGACCTGTGAAAGATCACACCTATTTATATAGTAGAAAAAGGCTGATAACCTTCAAATGGTTGAACAGAAGAATACCCTCGATCATATCACATTAAAAAAATGAAGTCATAGGGAGTGCCGATAAAAGTAAAAACTTATAACTCAGAATTTTAGTATTAAAATTTGAATTTTCATAATGTTTAAATTAAAATTATCAACATCAATCTGGTTTTCACTCGGAGCAGCAATTATATGCATGTTTTTTATGGTTTATTTATTATTCAAATATATTACGGGTTGTACAAATTCATGACAAAATATAAATACAATTGAATTGAAATAACTATTAAGATAGTATTTGTATAATAAAAAAAACTTAAAAATATTAGTATATTTATTTAGTAATCACTATTGTACTGCATAGTGATTCTACAATTTTACTTGTAAAGATATACACAGCACTAATATTGCACAATACGTCACCTGTGAAGCTACAGATATGCTATTACGCATGTCGGTGACGCGAACTTACAAGATTTCAACCATCCATAAATCGTCTAACGCGCACAGCACACGGTCAGGTATATACGATGTGTTATACTTATATATATATGCATTCGTGTGCACAGGCCGCTGCGCATGCGCCAATTTGATATCAGAGCAGTACTTGCTATAGATATAGATATACAATTAAGATTAGCATGACTGTGAAGCGAACCCATAAGTTCTTCCCTTACCAAAAAGTGCTCAAGGCGGCTAAAGAGTTTTCAATAAAAAAAAAAAAAAAACTAGATTTAAATCGGTTCGGCCGCTTGGGTCGATATCACACAGAAATGCATCCCTTCTGCTCGGAAATTAAACCATATCAAAAAATGGGACAATGGTGTCCCGCACACATTTTTCGCGTGACGTCTCAGGTCTAGCGGGAAAGTTGACAACCCTAGTTACACCGGGTTCTTCATAGTGATCCGACAAAATCACTTTGAATGTCAACCTTTATTTAAGTGTTTTTTCTTAGTCATCAGGACATTATTAAACTTGATCTATTATGTCGACATTTATTTATGTTTTATTTAAATAAACCTATATATTGAAGTGAAACTTCTTATGCGACTTCCAACACGTTAAACGTTTAACGCACATTATCGGTCTCTCCTCTTTGTGTGAGCCAGAGCGAGAGAGCAAATGTCGGTGTGTATGTATATTGCACACTGGTTAACCCTTAAACGGGCCGAACACAAAATCGACTCGTTTTATAGTTTAAGAACTGTTCTGATGTCAGGTTTGATACTAGTTTATTAAACTGGAATAATATTTTGCTGAAACTGAAAAAAATTATTTGTTTCTTGTGGGAAATTATTTCCCTTTGCCTGTTTAGGGACATGGCAATGGGAAATTATTTCCCTTTGCCCGATTATTACCATAAATTAAAATAGACTAGTAGCCTACCCTGACTTCACTTTTAAAATTATGTATGTCCTTAAACTCAGTAGTTATGTGCGGTAGTGAATGTGCAAGGAATTTGTTGAGGACAGATGAGTCTTAGCTTAGTTTAGTTAGTTTCTTTTATTGTTTATTGAATGACTATGAAAATTATACATAATAAAAATTACTAGTTGTGAGGCATAGTCGCGATACCCCAACTAGGTGAATATTTTTATATTATTTTGGTTATTTTAAGGGTTTTTTATTCTAATTATTAAAGAGGGTTATGTTTAGAGTATAGAAATAAGGATATCGGAGCCTTATATGTTTGTAATATTCAATTTGAGAACATGTTTTGTATTCTATGTATACCAGTCGTAATTAGGAACTTGTATTACGAGTTATGGTTATTTTTATTACAGCTTCACAGTATAATGATTTTTTTACAAGTAGTTATGCGCTATACATAAGATAGTTAGCAGATTATAAGACGATTGACGTCACGTTCTTATGTACAGGGATAAGCGCCCTATATACAACAGAGTAAGTTGTACCAATAAAGAGTCTACGTATTTGAGTTTGATTTATACAAAGTGTTCCTGTATATATTAAGTCATTTACTTGTGTTTTAATTAAAATTTGAGAGTTGCGACGCACGCGAGCTATGAAGCCGCAATGACGTCATACTGTGTATATTTTTTGAGTATTATTATTACTTCTGTGACTCCGCCTACAAATTTAGGGCCTATTACAGGCAGATTGTGTTTTTTAACGAGCTTGAACTATGTAATAGTTGTAAGTGTTATTTTATGTGAAGTATAGTGCCGGATTGTTGAATGGCACGGCTCGAAAATAACAGTGTAGTATCGGACCTGCGTCCGACTACACCACTTCCGAAAATAAAATACAGTCCATTGAAGAGTTGGTATTATTGACCCCAACAATTTTGTGGTCCTCCGACAGCCGGATCAAGCCATCAAGAATTCAACCATCAAGAATTTGGAAAATTTTCGAGTGACGTCGCTTCCGAATACAACGAAGAGACATCGTGTTTTATCTCGTCAAGTGGACGAGTCTTCGTGTATCATCGTGTTTTATCTCGTCAAGTGGACGAGTCTCCGTGTATCATCGTGTTATTTATCTCGTCAAGTTGGACGAGTCTCCGTGTATCTCCGTGTATCTTCGTGTATCTTCGTGTATCTCGTCAAGTTGGACGAGTCTGCGTGAGTCTCCGTGTATCTCGTCAAGTGGACGAGTCATCGGGTGCTGTCTCGCCGAGGGAAAAACACCGAACGGTGCGACGAGTCGTCGGGTGCTGTTCCATCGAGGGAAGAACACCGAACGGTGCGACGAGTCTCCGTGTGCTTTCCTGTCGACGTGCAGCGAGCGGCCACGCAGTTTGCAGTAAAGAGAAGATAATCTATTAAATAACCGAACTCGGGCCACCTAACGGTGCCAAACGGCCAGAGTTTCGGGGTTGTCAATCGTACTACGCCGTTACGAGTGTTGCTGGTGCGGGGGCCGGACTGTAGGCACTGCTGAAGGGATCGGACATTCCAGCCGATCACCTAGCACCCCGTAGTAGTCTCATTCCTCTGACGGGTAGTTCCCACCACCTACCCTATCCATTGTATCCATCCCTAAGGGAGCGTATCTTGTGGTGTAAACCCAAGCCCTCCCGAAGGACTGTTAGGGACTGTTAGGTGTTAGGGACGTTAGGGGCTTACAAGTGCCGAAGATGCCGACTACAAGGAGTCAGGCAGCCGAGGATAGGATGCGGGTATATGAAGATCCTCCCGCGTCCCCGTCCGCGCATACGTCCGCGGACCGCGCCGTGAACGTTACCGCGATCGCGACCGAGACCGCGACCGCGATCGCGACCGAGACCGCGACTGAAACATTACCGCGTTCGACGTTGATCCACACGACCGTTATAGACGCTAGAGCCCGAGGATCGCGAGCACCGTCCGTACGCTCGCACCGGTCCACCGCAAGCGCTATAGCCCGGATCAGACAAGCCGAACTAGAAGCCGAGGAACAACTCGTCGAGATCCGACGACAAGAGCTGCAGTTGCAAACGGCGTTAATCAAGAAGCGGTTAGCTGCGGACGTAGCAACGATCAGAGAAGAAACAGATCGGGAAAGCTTGTGTGCAGAAGAAGCAGTCGATACAAATCGCAGAGTGAGCGATTGGCTGCAGGGAACACAAGCGCCCATGAATTGTGAACCGGTCAAGGAAATTTCGCCACCACTTCGGGTGGAGCAAGGTGAGGTGCGGGCACCACACCCGCCAGTGACACAAGGGCATGTCACAGAAGAAAGGGCGGTGCGGCAGAGACCCAGAACACCTACGCCGGACCGGGGCCAGGATAAAATAGATCGATTGGTAAATGCCATGGAACGAATAACAGGGAGTAGGTCGTCGCCTAGACACGTACAGGACCTGCCGGTATTCAGTGGGGCATTTACTGAGTGGCTACCTTTCAAGGCAGCCATGAGAGAGTCGACAAGTTTGTACAAGTACTCGCCCATGGAAAACATGACTCGCCTCAGAACGTGTCTGAAAGGTGATGCGAAACAAGCGGTGTCCAGTTTATTATTCACTGAGAGTGACCCGGAGATAATCATGCGCACTCTCGAACAATGTTATGGGCGACCGGAGCTTATAATGAATAGCGCCCTGGAAGATTTAAAGAGATTGCCTCGATTAGGCACCGCGGCAAGTGAAATAAACAATTTCGCGATAAAAGTGCAAAATATAGTCACGGTCATAAAGACTATTGATAAACGAGGGATGATTCATAATCCCATGTTAGCGCAGCAAGTTACAGACCGGATGAGCCCGTATATGGTAGCAAGATGGTGCGACTACGCCAAGGAGTGTGTCAATCAACCCGAGCCAGAGATAATTCAGTTATCTAGATTCCTAATGGCAGAGGCGGACTCCACATTAAAATACGCGTTTTCATCATCAACGGGAGCTGTACAGATACGAAATCACGCCGCTAACAATAAACAAGAACATTTGCCAAAGAGGGCAAATGAACGATACCGCAGTGCTAAGGTGTATAGCACAATAGAAGAGAAACCGAAAAGTGTTTCGTGTTACTGTTGTGGGGAAGCACACAGAACTTCACGGTGTAAAAAATTGAGCGATATGTCTGTCAAAGACAGATGGGAATGGGCGAAAGAGACACACATCTGCTATCTCTGTCTTGACGTCAAACATAGACGTGACAAGTGCAAGGCAAAGAAATGCGGAATAGAGGAGTGCAGAAAGCCACATCACGCGCTATTACATTATTCACCACGTAAGGAAGACGTTGTTATTGCCGCCTCAGCACATCGACTGGGAAACAACGAAAAAGTTTTATTGAAGGTATGTCCGATTCATATAAAGAAACAAGACGTGGGCACGGTGAAAACGTATGCGTTGCTCGATGAAGGATCTACCATCACACTGATCGATGAAGAGATTGCCCGAATGGTCGGAGCACAAGGACCGACACAAGTTTTGAATATTCAAGGCGTCACATCGACTCAGCGCGAAGCCGACAGCCAAGAGGTCGAGATTAAAATACAAGGCAAGGGCCAGACGAATGATTATGAGATCAGAGCACGTACGGTCAGAAACCTCACCCTAGGAAGTCAATCTGTGAAACCGGAACTATTGAGACGTTCATATCTCAAGGAGTTATGTTCGGAGAATATGTGTTATAAGAACGCGAAGCCACGCGTACTTATCGGAGCTGACAATTGGCACCTAATTGTAACACGACGTTTGTTATCGCGTAGGCATAACGAACCGGCCGCGTCATTAACACGACTGGGATGGGTGTTGCATGGGAAAATGCCACGTAGCTCGATTGTAACACAGGAAGAGAATAGAGTGTTGCATATTCGAACGTATCCAGAAAACGTGGGCGAGAGAGATGCTGAACTCGATGCACTCGTGAGGGCGCACTTCGATATCGACGCGCTGGGAATATCAAAGATTCGAAAACCTAACGCTCTCGAAGAACGAGCAAAAAACATATTCGAAGAAACCGTTCGACGGGTTAACGGTCGTTTCGAGGTAGGCCTACCATGGGCCACAGATGATGTAGTCATGCCGCCTAGTTATGACATGGCTGTAAGGCGCTTACGCACCATAGAAAAGAAAATGGATGCATCACCGGAGTTCAAAACCGCGTACTCGGCTCAGGTGGATGGACTAGTGGCCAAGGGATATGCCACCAAGTGTGATTCAAGTCACAGGGAAGAAAAGCTTACCTGGTACTTACCACATTTCGCTGTAACAAACCCAAATAAACCGGGCAAGGTCAGAATGGTGTTCGATGCAGCAGCCCGAGTAAATGGAAAATGTCTCAACGACATGCTGTTAGACGGACCGGACCTTCTGCGTTCACTACAAGGTGTTTTGTTTCGATTCCGGGAAAAGAAAATCGCAATCACGGCGGACATAAGAGAAATGTTCCTTCAAGTGAAAATACGTCAAGAGGATCGCGCAGCTCAACATTTCCTTTGGCGAGGAAACGACAGGTCGAAACCACCCGAGAAGTATGTGATGACGTCAATGATATTCGGGGCGCGCAGCTCCCCTTATATCGCGCACAGTGTAAGAAACCGTAACGCGGAAGAGCACATCGACACTCACCCGCTAGCATATCGCGCCATCACACGAGCCCATTACATGGACGACTGGGTCGACAGCTATGATAATATGGAAGAGGCTTCTCGCGCCGTTCAAGAGGTACACAGAAGAGCGGGTTTCGAACTCGCGGGATGGAGTTCGAACCGCGCCGAATTACTCAGCGATATACCTAGTGAAAGTCAAACGCAAACACCGAAGGAACTAGGAGCTAACGCTAACCAGTTTGGGAAGACACTGGGAGTGTTATGGTTGTCGCGAACAGACGAGCTAGCGTTCAATACCGCTAGACACAGAGTACCTGTAGAGGTTAAACGCGACGAAAGGACGCCCACTAAACGCGAGACTTTGAGTGCCGTCATGTCAATTTTCGATCCACTGGGATTAATTAGCCCGTATACAATCACAGCTAATATAATGCTGCAGGGCTTGTGGAGAGAAAGCGTGGGCTGGGATGACCCGCTACCCACAGACGAGGCAACTGTTTTTAGTGAATGGCAGTCAGATTTGCGTTACATCGACGAGTTACGTTTGCCTCGTGTATACAATACCTGTCACAGTATTAACCGACAACTCCACGTGTTTTGTGATGCCAGTGAGCAGGCATACGCAGCGGCCGCATATTGGAGATTTGTGAACGACGACCGCAGCGTGAACGTAACGCTAGTCGCAGGAAAAGCAAAAGTAGCGCCTATGAAAGCGCAAAGTATTCCGAGAATGGAATTACAGGCTAGCTTGATTGGTGCGCGGCTAGCATCAGAAATTTTAAAAGAGTATGACGGAAAACCTGAAGTCGTATATTGGAGCGACTCTAAGACTGTACTCCACTGGATACGTAATGATTCATCGCGATACACACCGTACGTGGCGCATAGGCTAGGAGAAATAGCCGAACTTACCGAGTCCAGACAGTGGCGATGGGTGCCGACAGCGCAGAATGTAGCTGACGACGCCACCCGGTCAGGGAACACTCGCTTGAAAAGCGATGACCGGTGGTTTGTCGGGCCAGCTTTTCTGTACGAGGCAGAGGATCGATGGCCCATCGAAGTATCTGAGAGACTGGAGGCAGTCGAGGAGCAAGCATTCGTGGCTCACACGACCATACATGAAACATCATGGCTGAGATTTCAACGATTTTCCTCATACGAACGGGCGAGACGGACAATAGCGTACGTACTCGCATTCATTGATAAGTGTCGTAAGCGAGCGACAGAGATGGATGTATCTCACTTAAAACGGGCAGACATTATTTTAATTCGAGAAGCTCAAAAAGAGAGTTTTCCGAGCGAAATGAATCGCTTATCAAACGGGAATAACGTCGACAGAACGAGCCGACTTTACAAGTTAGACCCGATGTATGGAGCCGACGGGATAATACGTTTAAACGGACGTATACGCGCGGCTATAGTACCCACGTCAATGAAGGAACCGCCAGTACTGGATGGGACACATCACCTCACAGAATTGCTCATTCGAAGCGAGCACGCGAACAATCACCATGTCGGAAGAGAACACGTCGTAAATAGCCTACGACAGAGATACTGGGTGATACGACTGCGACCCGCAGTAAAGAAAGCATTACGAAAGTGTAATATATGCAAGCTAAGAAAAGCTTCTCCCATAACACCAGTAAAGGGAAATTTACCGGGCGCAAGATTAAGTGCGTACACAAGACCGTTCTCAAGGAGTGGTATCGATTGTTTCGGACCTATGACAGTGACCATCGGGCGGCGACGTGAAAAACGTTGGGGAATGTTAATAACGTGTCTGGTAACCCGAGCAATCCACATAGAAATCGTGGCCAGTCTAAGTACAGACTCAGCCATAATGGCGTTGCGACGCATGGCGGCCAGGCGAGGATGGCCCGAATTAATATGGTCAGACAACGGTACGAATTTTCGCGGATCGGACGTCGAACTCAGGAATGCATACAACGAGTGGTTGCCTTCCCTAAAAGATTACGCGAGGTCAAAGAACTCGGAATGGAAGTTCATTGACCCGGGCGCGCCGAACCAGGGGGGAGCGTGGGAACGGCTAATACGTAGTGTTAAAACCGCACTCGCCGTCACGCTCAACGAACGCGCGCCACGCGAAGAAATATTATCTACTGCTCTGACCGAAATAGAGCATACAATAAACTCGCGACCGCTAACACACGTGTCAGTAGAACATTGTGAGGCGGAGGCTTTAACGCCTAATCATTTTTTAATCGGTTCAGCGATAGGTGTACCTCACGTCAGAGAGTGCAACGCAGCCGATAAGAGGACCTGGAGAGCGTCACAGGCACTAGCAAACATGTTCTGGACACGGTGGATTCGCGAGTATTTACCTACGCTAACACCCCGTGGTGACGTCAGGCCTCAAAATATTGAACGTATTAAAGTAGGTGACGTAGTAGTAATAGCAGACGGGCTGTTACCGCGAAACGTGTGGCCCAAAGGGCAAGTCGAGAAAATATACGAAGGCTCAGATGGAGTCATACGCAGCGCGGACGTGAGGACGCGTGGAGGAATTTTCAGACGACCAGCAAAGAGACTCATCGTCCTCCCGATAGATTAAGGGGCTCAGTGTCTTCGCCGGGGGGAGATTGTTGAGGACAGATGAGTCTTAGCTTAGTTTAGTTAGTTTCTTTTATTGTTTATTGAATGACTATGAAAATTATACATAATAAAAATTACTAGTTGTGAGGCATAGTCGCGATACCCCAACTAGGTGAATATTTTTATATTATTTTGGTTATTTTAAGGGTTTTTTATTCTAATTATTAAAGAGGGTTATGTTTAGAGTATAGAAATAAGGATATCGGAGCCTTATATGTTTGTAATATTCAATTTGAGAACATGTTTTGTATTCTATGTATACCAGTCGTAATTAGGAACTTGTATTACGAGTTATGGTTATTTTTATTACAGCTTCACAGTATAATGATTTTTTTACAAGTAGTTATGCGCTATACATAAGATAGTTAGCAGATTATAAGACGATTGACGTCACGTTCTTATGTACAGGGATAAGCGCCCTATATACAACAGAGTAAGTTGTACCAATAAAGAGTCTACGTATTTGAGTTTGATTTATACAAAGTGTTCCTGTATATATTAAGTCATTTACTTGTGTTTTAATTAAAATTTGAGAGTTGCGACGCACGCGAGCTATGAAGCCGCAATGACGTCATACTGTGTATATTTTTTGAGTATTATTATTACTTCTGTGACTCCGCCTACAAATTTAGGGCCTATTACAGGCAGATTGTGTTTTTTAACGAGCTTGAACTATGTAATAGTTGTAAGTGTTATTTTATGTGAAGTATAGTGCCGGATTGTTGAATGGCACGGCTCGAAAATAACAGTGTAGTATCGGACCTGCGTCCGACTACACCACTTCCGAAAATAAAATACAGTCCATTGAAGAGTTGGTATTATTGACCCCAACAGAATTATTACTTGGATTAAGGGTCAGTGTGCGTATGAAAGAATAAATAAAAAAAAATTGGTACATTAAAAAAGAAATATTTATTTATTGAGAATCAGTTAAATGAACTTTTTTAAAACATTCTTGAGGACATAATGCAACTTTGCATGTGGAGGTGGAAAAATAAAAAAAATAAAAAATACCAATTTGGAGTTTAGGAACGGACAAAGGGAACTATTTTCCCACTTACAAGTACATATTTTTATTGAATCAAAGTACACACACTTTTCAAAAATATCCGTGGAATACCTCTAAATGCACCGGTTTTTCAATCGTGATATTGTCTATGATCTGACGTTGACATTTGACATTTAGAAGAGTGGGGTTGTCAATAAAATAAACCAACAATTACCTAAAACTATACATGAGCAATCTAGAGAGTTGTCATTTTAAAAATATTTGTACATTTAGTAGGATTGATGGGTGGAAAATAGTTCTCATTGCCCGATTAAGGGTTAAATAAAATATATTTTAAAATGAAGTTTCACTTCTATCGTGTGAATCGCAAACACACCTTTTTTTTGTTATTTCCTATACATGACTCAATACTAATAAATAATTATTTCAATATTGTGTTGTTCCAAGTTAAATCATATTTCTATAATTACGTATGCCCCACGGTTTCATCCAGTGTTTAAATTCCACTAACTATTCACCTCGCCCAATAGCAGAGATATTTTTATGCAAAAGTGTCGGGACCTCATTGTAATTATCAATAACTGAGGTTTCTCACATATCCAGGGCCCACTTATCCAGGTTTTACTGTATTTTGTAAGATAAAGTAACATACGAAATAAGCAGTGACGATAATGGTAAATCAATTTGGAAAAAGACTTATTTGGGGCGATTAAATGGCTTACGTTGAGTAATGATGATGTCACCGTACGGCTCCAACGGAAGTCCAGCGCTCGTTGTTTGCAACCAACATTATGCTGCGCTGGTGCCGTTTTGTAACAACCGGCTTTTGATTTTTAGTTCTTAGTAGGTAGATATAGTAGTATTTTTAGATGTTTTTGTATGTATTTTTGTATATATTTTTAGATTATTTATTGTTGTCAAATGACGTTGGTACAAAGAAATTAATCTTTCTTTCTTTCTAATATTTCAAAAAATCATAAGAGATATATTAAATTAATGTTCTGCATAATTGTAGATCTTAAAAAGACCCACAAAAAAGTCAACAATAGCATGTATCTATCGTCTAAGGATCACCCATAGACAGCACTTTTGCATTTATCTTTGTTTGACGGAAGCATTTTTGTCTTCCGTCTTTTGAGTGGGGGTAGCACGATGCGCGCGTGCGCTCGATCGACGGCATTCTGTAACCTATGCGGGAGCCGCGGGCACAGCTAGTATTAATATAAAGAGAGAGTGTGAATTTTATGAGTTTGTATGTGGAAGGAATCTCTGGAACTACAAGTCAGGTTTTAAAAATTATTTTTGTATTATATTGATTAGTTATCGAGGAAAGTTGTATGCTATAGTAGCGCTTTTCCGCAGGCTTCACTCGTGTCATAGTTGAGTTATGTGGTCCCATTTATATTTATTTTTTTAAATGACTATACTATTAGCCTTAGGGGGCCTGGAGCCTTTGCCGCTTTTATAGCTTCACCGGGCTTGGGAACGAGCGCGAAAGGCACTCAGCCGCGAAAGCTAAGCAACAACATCCGAGGGTGCCAAACTGGCCGAACCTCGTCTTGGACTGTTGCCGATCATGCGAAAAAGTCGCGATCTGACTAAATTCCTATCCATAGAAATTCGAGCTAACTAACTATACAAATATACATGTTCCCGTCTTCTGGGAGGAAGACCATCTTTTTTACTATCTAAAAGAATTGCTAGACGCCAAATTTTCATAGATATATCTTAAAAAATAACGAACTTTCATACAAAGTTTCATCACCTTCGAAGTTAAAAATTAAAGAATTCCCGAGCAAGTAACCTATTCCAATTTGCATTCCAATGAGCCCAATCATGACATCTCTGCTATAAGATGGTGAAGAGTTATGTATTCTGTAGACTCCAGATGATGCTACATAAGGTCAAGGTTACCATGTTCATCTTCTATATATACATATTATAAAACTCAATGTCTCTCCGCCTGTCTGTCCGTTTATGTTCTTTTCACGCAAAAACCACATAGGATATTTTTTTATTCATAGCTATATTCTCCGGCTAGGTTATAGGATATATTTTGTTACATATAGTTACGTACGAAATAAGCAGTGACGATAATGGTGAATCAATTCAGAAAAAATACGCTTACGCTGAGTAAACCATAAGAGATATATCAAAATGATGTACTACATAATTGTTGATCTTGAAAATATCTGTCAGCGATAGCATATGTCTGTCGGCTAAAGATCACCACTTAAGCCAATAAGCACTTTTATTCTTTCGTCTTTTGAGCGCGGTCAACACGATTCGCGCATGCGTTCGACCTACGGCATTCAGTAGCGCATGCGATCGGAGCCGCGAGCATAGCTAGTCTAATATAATTGAAGTAATAGAATACGAAATTTCGACTCGATCAGACCTGTGGAAGATGCTCACATCTGTTTATTAACTAGAAAAGAGCTGATAATCTTCAAACGGCTGAGCAGATTTTCTTGAATCATAGCTAAGAACAGTCTCGAACAAGATACCTTTCAAACAAAACAAAAAAAAAAATCGGTTCAGCAATTTTGAAGCTACGATGCCACATACAGATGCCACACACGTTAAACTTATAACAGTAACTTAAAACTTATAAGATTTTATAATATACCAGCTGATACCCCCGCGACTTTTTATATAAACAATATATTTTATGTACATCGCTGAATGCGTAAAGCCTGTAAAAATCGTAGTTTCTTAAAACATTAATAACTTTTTATTGAATGAAGATATCGTGATAAGAATAGTTTTAGATAAGGACCAAGTATCTAAGGAGTAAAACAAAAAAAAAGTGATCAAAATCTATCCGGTAGTTTTCACACGATGCGCTCATCGTTGTGCGCAAACCTCAATCATTTTATTTAAATATATAGATAGATTATTATTAGATGATTAAAAAAAAACATTAATTTATTTGTTTGGTATAGAACGATTACATACGATATTAATTACTGAATATTTTAAAGCTGTAGTTTTTATCACTTATAATTGTTACGAACTGACTATACTGTTAGCCTTAGGGGAACCTGGAGCCTTTGCGGCTTTTACAGCTTTACCGGGATTGGGGGCGAGCGCTTAAGGCACTCAGCCACGAAAGCTAAGCAACAACTCGCTCGGACTGTTGCGCCTATGCAATTAAGTCGCGATCTGACTAAATCCCTATCATTCGATCTAAACTAACTAAACATATGTACATGTTTCTGCCCCCTGGGGGGAGGGAAGGAACATGTGTATGTGTATATAGTGGTCTGAGATTTTTTGTCTAATCTAACTAGGCAAAAAAAGAAAAAAAAAGTCCCATACAGAACTTATGTACCTGTGTGTTGTGCATGTGTGTATAATGTAGTGTCATGTGTGTCTGTGAAAGCTAGTGAATGTAGAGTCACTGTATCGCGCGAATGGCTGCTTGCCGGGCTCCATGCCAATGGATCGGACCTAGGCTTGAGTTGCCGCAGAGGAGGGCGGTCGTGGCGGCTGAAATTGTTATATATTTATGAAACGAATATTAAACGATTTTTATTTTATAAAAAAACGTTTACTGCCAAGCCTTTGCTTAATTCCAACGCGCTATAAACATTCTCAGGAGATGGTTCCGTAAATAGCGCATAGCTCTCAACCCCCATAAGAGTACCGCGATTTTCTTTAATCCTGGACATCTAAGAAAGATACTCGAACCCCTCCGCCTTTTCGGTGTCCCAATCCCCTGGGCCACCCAGACTAAATATCTGGGTGTCACCGATAATACACTTAACTTCAATGCACACGCCGCCTTAATCCTCTATTATGCTCGGTAAGCAAAATGTCCCAGAGACATAAGCTTACACTATACAAGACATGTGTCCGCCCGATCCTAACATACAACTGCGCTGCATTCGCACACATTTCCAAGAATAACTTTAGTCAACTCCAAAGAGTCCAAAACTGATTTGTACGTAAGCTTGTCGATGCCCCATGGTTCGTTCGGAACGTAGACCTCCATAGAGTTATGGAACTTCCTTCGATCGAATCACATGTTTAGTCCCTCGCGAGATCCTATTTCGACACAGCTTCGAATCACCCGAGCCCGATAGTGGTAGCCGCCGCAAATTACGAGATCGAGAAAGCCAACGCGTACTACACGTTCACATATAATCTTTACACTGCATCTCTACATACGAGTACATGCACATCACTCAGGTACATAGGTTCTGTAAGAGACCTTTTTTTTTGCCTAGTTAGTTTAGACCAAAACAGACAGATTACTAAATACATACACACATGTATACCAGGAGGAAGAAACATGTATATATGTATAGTTAGTTTAGATCGAATTACGGATAGGGAATTGGTCAGATCGCGACGTCATTGTATACGCGGCAACAGTTCAAGCCGATGTTCGGTCACTTTGGCACCCTTGGAACTTGTAGCCTTGCTTTCGCGGCTGAGTGCCTTAAGCGCTCGCCCCCAAGCCCGGTAAAGATGTAAAAGCCGTAAAGGATCCAGGGTCCCTAAGGCTAACAGTATTGTCAGATGGAAAAACAAAAAAAAAGGCTGCATAATTTATGCATAACTAGCTCCGCCTGCGACTTCGTACGTGTTCATTATAATATAAACCTAATAACAATTATGTAAATATTATTATTATGTACATATTAGCGCTTTTCCCGCGGCTTCGCTCGCGTCATAATTGAATTTCTAAATACCAATTTTCATAGATCTCATACAAAATTTCATCCCCCTATTCACCACCTTAGGGGTTGAATTTCCAATAATCCTTTCTTAGTGCTCACCTACAGTGTAAAAGGTACCCTGCATGGAAATGTTCACGGTAGAAGCGCCCCAGTAGTTTGGGCTGTGCGTTGATCGATCAGTCAGTCAATCATGTCAGACAAAAATGTTATGTGATCCTTAGAAGATAGACATACGCCATCGCTTACTATTTTATAGGTATTTTTAAGATCTACAATTATATAGAACATTAATTTCATATACCTCAGCGTAAGTCATTTAAGCGCCCCAAATGCATCTTTTTCCGAATTGACTTGCCATTATCGTAACTGAATATTTCGTGTGTTACTTTATCTTAAAATAAATATCCTATAACCTGGCCAGATAAAATAGCTATGAATTAAAATATAAAACGGATAAGTGGATTCGCTTAAAAAGAATACAAACAGACAGACAGACAGTGATTTTGTGTTTTATAATTGTGTATAGAAAAAGATAATAAGATCTCGAAGCACATTACTGATTTGCCGGACAATAAGTTCAAGGATCACGGCAAGCAGGTTTTACTGTCAAAAAATTATCATAGACTGGATCATTACGTGAATGATAGTGACGTCTGGAAGCAATTCCCTCTTTGTGTGTCCATTAAATTAAGAAGGCACTTATGCCAAAACACTACCACCGATTCGGAAAACATGCCAGTCATAGAGAAGAACCGGTAACAAAGTCGACCGGGTATACACTCTTTTTTACTGTACAAATAATAATTAATGTAAGTAATAATCATAATAAAATAAACTATTTTTGATTTTTCAGGGCTTTATCAAATATTACGTACGTAAGGATGATAGGCTACGTCATTACTTTACCCGTTCATATAATCAACGGGCTGGTGATGGAGAACGGCTTCTATGGTGATGTGATGAAGGACCCTAACGTCAGATTGTACTACATAAACAGAACAAGATTCATATCTTGCTGGGTTTTTGTAAGTTATTTCTATGTTTTAAACTTTTCTTCTACCTGGCCCGCAGACTTTGTTCTGCCCATAGTATAAAAACTTTCTCCATGAAAAAACGATTAAATTTACAATCTCAATTTATGTTAAGTGACGATGTGGCCCAAGCTAAGCCTAGTGAGAGGACTGGATCTCAAGTGCAGCTGCTGGAACATGCGTATAGATGCTTGGCAACAGATTTTCAACCTGAGGGTGGTACTTATCCAGAATGAGTATTAGAAAATGCCCTATCACCATGCTATGGTTTCTTTCTCGAAAGCTCAGTCTCATTGCAAGGATTCAAACTCACGTAAATTGACGCGGTGTCCATACACGCTACCACTGAGTCATCATTGCTTCGAATGATCGGTCAAACGGTGTTGTATTTTATCAATGTCATATAAATAACCAAATTTCATTTTTTATCGTTATATGTTTAGCGTTGTGGCTACAATATCAGCTGATCTTAAGTGACGATGTGACCCAAGATGATAACATGCTAATACTAATGGAAGACTGGCTCTCAAGTGCAGCTGCCGGAACACACTGCATTGGTGTTTGGTTACAGGTTTTCAACTTGAGGGTGGTAGCTAACCAGACGGCCTTAAAAAAAACTACTACTTTGCTATTGCAGGGATTCGGACTCACGTCCATCGACGCGAAGCCATGATTTTATACATATATTGTACTATTTGTGCTCAAGTGTTTCTCGCGTATTAAATTTTGACGATCAACTCCCCACCGCGCCGCGCCGCCTCGTAACCCGTGTAGTCTATAATTTATCTCACTTCCAATACTTACCTACAGCTTGCCAGATTGCTTGCTGTTCATGGTCACTGCTCCTCTCATTAGAGTTGTAGCGTGAAGTTATATAGTTTATAACCTTCATCAATAAATAGGCTACAAAATACAAACATTTTTCTTTTAATCTGACTGGTACTGAACCCATATAGTTTCGCTATGTCCATCTGTCTCTCTGTACACAGAGATTCTTAGTACTAGAAAGCTGTCATTACATATGGGTACATATTAGCCATAAGCTAACAGTATATTCAGATCGAATAAAAATGGTACTTTCTTACACGTAAGTGGGGAATTTTTTTTCTTGTCTGACGTCGGTATGGAGGTCGTTCAAAAATATTACGGTTGTGTGAAACCATTTTTCGATTCAGCGATCCGATGGCAAAATATCAAGCTTTGAAGCCAGCTAAATAGTTGATTTTGGATATGTGAAAAAGTCACGGTAGTAGTACCTATATATAAAGAAGTTAAAAGGAGAACTATCAGAAGTTAATAGGCTTTACAACTTAACGTGTAATAGTCAATCAACTTATAAAATGTACAAACTTTACGAAATTTCATACAAATTCCATTAAAATTACTTAAAGCCACCTATAATCTAAGTCTGTATATTGTGACGGGTAACCACGGAACCCTACACTAGCGTAGCCTCACACAAACTTGGCGAAAACTGCCATAGATTAGTATTAGTATTATATTCAAATCATTGTATGTATAAATCTTATTTTCAGGTTGGACAAGCGATATACGCGGCCTTAGGACTTTACTGTGACATCAAAAACATCCAGAAAGCGGAGAACAAACAGTCAAATACGCTGAAAACCATGAATCAATTACGACATGATTTCTTTTCTATTCTTATAGTTCCTTATACGTTTGTTAGTAATTTTATTCTACTTATTTAAGGGCAATGTATTTTTATACACATGTAAGTCAATGCCCACGTGCGGCATTTCATTCGACAATCTCTCCACGTTCTGGGGCGGTGTGCGCTGGTGTATGAGTGTATCCCTATCGTTATTCCAATTTCTTTTTTTTTGTATCCTTATAGGTTTGGTGTAGTGGCCACAATCTCACCTGATGTTAAGTAACGATGTGGCCCAAGATGATAACACGCTAAACCTAGTGGAAGACTGGCTCTCAAGTGCAGCTGCCGGAATACACCTATTGGTGCTTGGCGACAAATTTTCAATTTGACGGTGGTAGTTAGTCAGGAGGGCATTAGAAAAAGCCCTACCACCATGCTATGATTTCATCACGATGTTTTCCTTCACCGAAAGCTCAGGCTCATTGCAGGGATTCGAACTCAGGTCAATCGACGCGAAGTCGTGCACGCTACCACTGAGCCATCATTGCTTCCCGTCCTCGCATGATTCGTCCTCGATTGCTAGATGTTCATAGTTACTGCTCTGCTCTTTAGGGTCGTAACGTGAAATTATATAGCTTATACTATTCCTCATGAATTTGGCTATCATATACAAAATTTTTTTTTTCAAATCCGACTGGTACTTCCAGAGATTAGCCCATTTAAACAAACAAACATAAAAACTCTTCAGTTTTATTATATTGGTACAGATTATGCCAATATGACGTTGATAGAATATTTTTCTAATCTTCACAAGTTCAAACAATGCTTCAAACAAGATGGTGGCTCTCTGGTTAAAACAGTCCAGGGAGATTTTGTGTCCACTTAAAATTCATACTTCTAGTTATTATTTATAATTCATTTCACTTGTGCACACTAACCGAACTACATCGCGTAAAATATCACCAATATTACACAATAATTATAGGGTCAAATAACGGACTAGATTATGAATTAAAATAAAAAGCACACCATGAAAGATTAAGATCCGGCTAAAAACTATATGTTAGTAAAAAAAAACGTCAATAAATTATAATAAATTCCTATTTAAATTAATATAAAATAATCAAAAGTTATTTAGAACCTGTGTTCAATTCAAATCCGTATTAACAAAAGACTGTGGGTTACATAATAATTTATTACAAGCACACAGAATATATCTATCTCGCTTACTACACGGTAGAAATACGTTAGTTTCAACAGTATCATCAATCATTATTCTACATTATGTCTGCCACGTCCCCCGCCAACAAGCACTTCCCCCGACCAATACGAATATGTGTCAGATTTTGTTCCGAATTATTATATAGTTCGTGTTTTTTTAATTAGACTTAAAAAATAGTGACGACCAGCGATCGGAACTAATAGTAAAACCGTTAGATATATTATTCCTATTGTAAAGTTTTTCATTTAAACAATAATTGAACGCTGCGAAGGTGAAGGTCGATAATTAAAAAAATATACGCGATTTATATAAGATAACCGTTTTTTTGTAGGCTTTTTGTAAGTAATTTGCAATAATAATAGTTAGTAATAAAGAGTATGTTGAATAAAAAAACAGTAATTAAATAAATCCCGTTAAATCAATAGGTTTTTAAAATTTGCTATCAAATAATTGAACTGTACAATAAAGGGTAGGACAACACTAACAAAAATATCGTGGCAATATTATTTCCAAGTTTGTCAATTTAGTCTTGGGGATCAAAAAATGGAGTACCTGCCGTCTTCTTCTTGTTTCCCTGACATGGCATCCGGTCCTCTTCACGGAAGACCATTACTGCCATTATAGAATGAATATAATTTCCAGTCTTATGACGATTTCTGGATACTAACAAGATGCTGGCTCCCTTGTTAGAACTTTCTAGAGAGTTTTTGTTGCATCTCAGAATTCATGATCCATGTTATTATTTCCAATCCACTTCACTTTTGCACAATAACCAAACTTTATTATGCATAACGCCACCTGTATTGCGCAATATAGGGTCAAATAACACTGATATTAGATTAAATAATAATAAAAACTACATGACAGTTTGAGATCCCGCCAAAACTCTTCTTATTAATTATGGCTCGGCACTATTCGTGCATTAGGCCAGTGTCAAGTATTTTACATTTTGTCAACAAAGCGACGGAATATTCTGTAATCTTTAAACATCGCTCATAAAGTAAATAAACATTTAATTACACATCTAACATTGAACAGTATTTTGTGCGTGCGCACAATGATAAATCTTATTAAAACTGAAGAAAATAATAATACTAACCTATAATATCGGTATCTAACACTCGATTACATGTTCGGTACGTCTATTCCCTTCTCTGTCTACGTAGGAATTATGAATTTTTATGTATCATAAATTGAAATTTGTTTTTTTTTTTTACTTCAGATGGTGACTGTAGCATTTTGGCTACTCTACCTGTACGATAAGAACCTCGTTCTACCCTCATTCATGAATAAAGTTGTCAGCTCCCTATCGAATCACATACTACATACTGGTATACTATTCGTTATCATTTGGGAGATGGCAGTCCTGCCCAGGACAACACCGAAATCGCATAAACAGAACTTGTCCTTCCTTGCATATTTCACTGGCATCTATTTGTTCATGTAAGATCCTATGTTTTTTTTTTGTTTTATTATTTTATAATCATTAGAAAACACTCAATCCGCATGCTACGGTTTCATCATGATATTTTCCTTCACTAAAAGCTCAGACTTGCACGTCAATCGACACGGTGTCCGTACACACTACCACTAAGCCATCATTGCTTTAATTTATTTACAGTAGCACGGCAAAATGATGCCGACCACCTACAAGCCTCTTGATAACTGGATATATAGGCTGGTGATAAAACACTACTAGCCAAAGTCTAACTACGATAAGTCACTGTGTCAGGTTTCACCAACTGCATGGTGGTCGCAAGCCAGTCGGGTACAGTTCCCTACCAAACCGGAAAGAATTTTTCGTAATGTAAAATATAGAGTGATATGCGATCTGCATTCAAAAACGTCTGAACTAAAAGCAGTACAAAATACGAACAAAAGTCAAAGAACAATAATGTTTTTTTGAAGTGATAACGTCTTTAGCACCGTTGTGATTTGAAACTCGATGAAACGAAAAAGCGACAGTAAAAAGAGGCAACCATATACATCTATAGGATTTAACCTACGAGAGAATGAGATATAATACATTTACTTTATGCACGGTTAATGCAAGTTCTGATTTTCGTGATTGTGATCGTCGTCGGATTGGCCTAGTGGTGTGGGACGACCAGACTTCATACGCAGTACGCACGAGTGCTCCATGGTTCAAATCCCGCTGATTTAGGATATTGAAAAAGAATATACACACATATTTTTTATGATTTTCTGAAGGTTTTGACACGTCTGAACTGCTGCACACTTTTTTTTTCAGATTGTACTACAGTCATTATCAACTAGGAGTATGGGCGTATCCAATCTTGACTTATCTACATGGGACAATATATTTCAATATCTTTGTAGCTTCAGTCGTAGCTTCGTTGCCGGTCTTCTATTTCTTGCAATGGCGCATAACACGTTTCTTCTGGGGTGAAGCAAGTGCAAAAACGGAATAAAGTGGTATTAAGTAATACAGTGTCCTTGTGTGTTGACATCATTTAAAGACTGTGCTGAAGGAAAAAAAACTAACATTCCGCTTCTGATTGGTTGATTTTTGACAACAGACACGCTATTCGCTCGCCTCTCAAACGACATCTGTACGTCGAATTTTGTTCGAAAATTCTAGAACTTTCGTTCAGTCAAATGTATAGCGGAGATAACAATATATTTGAAATAGATTCGAAAATTCTAGAAAATTGTGTGGCTGTAGAAAATAATTAAATTGTTAACTCTCGGTCGAAATAAAGAACGCAATATATGCCAAATTATAGGTCATGGAAACGTTTTCTGTGTTTTTTATAATAGCTCGGCACATTGACTGTACTGTCCCTGATGGTAAGATCAGTACAATCAAAATACAACGGCGACAACCGAGAGATCAAAATCCATCGGCGGTCACCGCTGTCATGCCGGCCTGCATAAATATCTCTTCACGTTACGCTTGAAGGACCCGATGTCATAAGAAGGAGGGAACACATTGGCCGGAAGATGGTTCCACAGTTTCATGGTACGAGTTCTAGAAATCATTTGAATAGTTTGTTCGTATAGGATAGGATAATTATGTTGATTCATTACAAAAATATCGGATCTTAAAATTATACATATAAATAGGAGGTACTAACAATCACAATCACAATAGGAATCAAATACAATATCATTGTGCCTACTCCGACACAATAAATTCCTGTTTTAAATAAAACAATTTAAATAAATTGTACTTATTTTTATTAACTAGAATTATCTCAATACATTTTTATTACGAATCTGTTCCAGTTTTTTTAATATTATCGCCTCGAGTTAACTAGACGTGTGTTTTATCCTGAATGGCACATCAATAAGCTTATAGACGTGTATTTTATACCGAGTGGCTCATCTATAAGGTTATTGACGAAGTGAAATATGTCATATGAATGAGGCTCGACATCGAGTTGGTATTTTACAGAATGGCACTACTGCTCTCCAGTAGAGGTGAGCTTGGTCGCTGGTGAGATGGTGGCTACCATTTTGTCTGAACTCACTTTGAAGATTACAGAAGACTACGAAGGCTTAAAAATATAGACATTGGAAAGAAAAACAAGAAAAAAAAGAGGACATGTCTTTGGTCTAAATATAAATGACACATAAACATGGATTATAAAACATTTGACTTGGCTGCATGGTTTTACAGACCTTGGACTTTGCCTTTCACGAAGAAAGGGAAGAATTATACAAAAAAAAAAATCCTGCAATGTAGCAGAGTCTTCGATTTAAATCTGGTCACACTGCTTTGTTAGAGAGTATATTATTGTTCTGTGATGTTCATTGCGTTTACCTTTTTTTACATGAAAGTGAATATGTTCTGCTGATGTTTCTTGCTTTTCTCATTAAAAATAACCTGGCCCTGGACTCCAAAATCTCTTATTATCTTTGACCCATGCGTACACTTGAATTTTGATTTGTTTGTGTGAAACTGTGTTTTGTACCTCTAACTGCTTTGCTAGATATAAGTTGTCGATTTTTTATTTGTAATTGGTGCCAGATGTAAATAAAATAAAAAACGTAACTAATTGTAAATGATACGATTAAAAAAGTAAAAGTGGAAACTTATAAATAAAAAAGAATAAGGGTAAATAATTTAATTGTGTTTATATTTTATATTCTGGCCACTTTTGAAGTAAATGTGGTAATTTTAGAATAAACCAAGCACATTTACATTAATTATAAAAATATTAAAAGCTTTCTATATACACAAATACAGCCAGCGCAGTATACATTATATATACCTTTGGTATCAGTTCCCGCAAATTTTACTAGAGGCGCTGCCATGAAAAAAGAGTGATAGCTCTATTACAGTATATATAATGTACTTTGTGGCCCTATCCTCAGCTCTCGAATTTGACCGCTGTTTTCTCGGCCGTTGTTGTCACGGTCGACCTTTGATGTATTATTGCGAAAACTGCGACAGCTCGACAATGTTTAAATGTTTTTAATATAATGGAACAGTAATTATATTCGAGCATCGGTTACAAGCGTCGGTGGTCACCCGTTTGTAAAATATTTACTTATATTTTGAGATTTTTGAAGTGATTACTTCTTATGGGAGGGTAATCCGCTTCGTAACGTAACGCGTTACGGCGCCAGTCGGTCTTGCTTCCCTTTCTCTCACGCATACGGCAGCGGTAGGCAGGCTCTTCTTCTCTCACTCTAACCCACAGCGCTAGTCGTAGTTCGGATCCCTGAAGACCAGGTTCTTTGAGCTGCCACCAGATGTTCTTTTTAAACAGAAGAGACCATAAACTGTTGTTGGCGATTATTCTGACTTATACAAGTTCTTATCCTTATATTGTTGACGACGAGATGTCGAGAAAATCTTTTTTTTTTCAAGTCTTGAAGTAAATCCTCCATACGAAATAATTTACGCTTCAAACGCCTTTGATACGCCTTTGCATTGTAAGCTTTTTATGTTTAATAAACGTTGATGCAATAAACGTTCCAAGTATTCTATACGTTAGTAAATACTTACACATGAAAAGAGATACCACTGGATTTTCTTTCTGTAATGGTTCTTACAGGTATTCACTGCACAATTAGACATTTTGCTTCGTGTAGCAATTCACACCATTTATAAATACTACTTTTAATTTTACTAATGCTGTCTTATTAATGATAAATATATCTGTATGTCAAATGTAATAAAAAAAAATCTAAGTGCTTCGTGTAGCAATTCACGCCATTTATAAATACTTCTTTTAATTTTAATAATGCTATGATAAATATGATATCTGTATGTTAAAAAATAAAATCTCATATTGATTCAGAATCTATTAATTAGTTACTTTTAAATCAGCATTTTGACAGAGTAGCAATTTTAGAATATGAAATAATTGACAATATCCCAATGAAGATCCCACTGGATTTGAACTACAATGATGTTATATACATGCTAGATTGTAATATTTGAAAAAAGCCACACCAAAACCTAACCTAGTATAAAAATAAAAAAGACTCCTTAGAGTGATAGCATACCTGGATTATCACGGTAGGCAGGCAGCCGAAGCAGGATCTGCAGCTGGGCCGGACCAGTCGCCACGGTAGGCAAACCAGTCAACCCTCTGCTAACAGAAAACAAACAAAGCAGAGCAGCTCATGTGCTTTTTTAAGGTGCTCGATCACTCCTGACAAATAAAGTCGTGATGGAACCTTAAAAATAATGTGCATAACGTACATTAAAAATAACGTGTATTAAAAATAGCGTGCATAACGTGCATTAAAAATAACGTGCATAACGTGCATTAATGTATCACGCAAAAGGTATACAATGAATCCTACCTAACAAGTGCGAGCAAACCATTTGACTATAACACTTAACTGGTGCTAGTAAAAACCCTAACCATTTATGCAAGCTTCAGTAAATCTTTTCTTTCACTCTTTTTCGTTTCTTCGTTATTATTCGTCAATTATGTTTTGTTTATGGGAGCCGTACGGCAGCGGCAGCAATAGCCGGGCCGGGGCCAGTCTACCACTTACAAATAAAGTACTAAATAATTCATATGAACTCATAATTCACTTCAACTCAAGGGAACTTCAACGAATAGTTTTTTTTTTCGGATCGTGATTTAATTTATTGACCGTATTCACATGCTCACGAATCTTGTAAAATCACGAATAAGTACAGGAGCTACACCCCAACTATGGACTCAAATTGCAGTTTTTACGTCTTTTAATGAAATGACAATCGCATTATTATGTTTGTCATGTATTTTTAACACACTAATCATTCTTTGTTTAAAAAGGCGTGGATAATTCATAATGAACTAACTTAACTAAGATGCTTTGTAGAAACATCGACTGTTATGTCACACCTATAAATAAATGCCCATAAATGCTAGCCATAAAACAAGTATCATTGTAGAAAAACGGTAGTTTTAAACATAAGCCACAAAACTGCTTCACGTATAAATTAACATTAAAAAATTATGCAATATAAGTATAGATCTCATTAAATTCCGCAGGAAACTTGTAATTGGCTTGATTATACCTTAAAAATTTCTGATGTTAGAAGAACTATGTCTTCACAGTTCTGGTCTTAGATGTTCTGACTACTACGCATATTCATAGACTACAAATATGATTCACGCTTTTTTTTTTTTTTTTGAACTGACAAACTGTTGGCCATAAGGGCTCAGGAGTCTCGAACGGCTTTTACAGCTTCACCCAGGCTTGGGGGCGAGCGCTTAAGGCACTCAGCCAACGCGTCCGCTCCCGCAACATATGCGTGCTCGCGCCCACGCCCGCGAAACCACCGTTCCCTCCGCAGGGGGCGTACGGTTAACTTCGCTCCCGCACACCCGCCACGACCGCCCTCCTCTGCGGCAACTCAAGCCTAGGTCCGATCCATCGGCATGGAGCCCTTGAGACAAGCAGCCGCTCGCGCGATACAAGTGACTCTACAATCACTAGCTTTCACAGCCATACATGACACTGCATTATACACACATGCACAACACACATAGGTACATAGGTTCTGAAAGGGACCTTTTTCTTTTCTTTTTTGCCTAGTTAGAGGAGACAAAAATTTCAGACCACTAAATACACATACACATGTTCCTTCCCTCCTCCCAGGGGGCAGAAACATGTATATATGTATAGTTAGTTTAGATCAAATTACGGATAGGGAATTAGTCAGATCGCGACTTAATTGCATACGCGCAACAGTCCGAGCCGAGGTCCGGCCACTTTGGCACCCTCGGATGTTGTTGCTTAGCTTTCGTGGCTGAGTGCCCTAAGCGCTCGCCCCCAAGCCCGGTAAAGCTGTAAAAGCCGTAAAGGCTCCAGGGCCCCTCAGGATAACAGTGTAGTCAGTACGAAAAAAAAAAAAAAAAAAGGCACTCATCCACGAAAGCATGCAACAAGCTCCGAGGGTGCCAAAGTGGCCGAACCTCGGCTCGGGCTGTTGCAGAGATTGCAAACATATCGCGATCTGTCTAATGCCCTAGCACTCGAACTAACTAACTATAAATTAGGGTGGGCCAAAAAAACTTTTTTTTTTTTTCTTAGCCACTACGAAAATATCGTTCAAGGTGACGAAAAAAAAATCTGGTAAAGATTCAGCCCTTAATATTAATGTTAAGAGGTGACTTGTTGTGATTTTTGATTTCCCATTTAAATAACATAAGAATATTGTTTTTTTTTGTTTGGATTTTTGATGCACTCGAACGAATGAATGTCTAGTAAAAATAAATAGATATTCTTGTAGGAAATTTGACGATCTACAAAAAAGGTCTGAAATGATTTTTCGCTAAGTTGACTCGTTTAAAAGTTATTCGAGGTTAAAGTCCAACCTCAAATAGTTGATGATAACTTTTACAATTTTTTATTCTCTATCACAAAATAATGACTCAAAAATATAAAATATCTTAGTTTTCGTAGGTAGGTAGCTAGCTAGTGAATGCGGTGTCACTGTATTGCGCGAGCGGCAGCTAGACTCAAGGGCTCCATGCCGGAGGATCGGACCTAGGCTTGAGTGGCCGCAGGAGAGGGTGGACTTGGCGGGTTTTAATCCCCTCCTTGTGCGCTACGCCTTATATACCCTTCCACTCAGTGCGACCTGTAGGGTAGTTACTATTTTTAATATTCGCTTATGAATATTTTCAGATTTTTTAACAACCCGCTAATAATATTTATCAAAATTAAACGAAATTTACATACCAAATTTCATCAAATTTGGTCTAGTAGTTTATGTGTGATTAGCGTATAAATTAACACACATACAGACATACGTACAAAAATTAAAAAAAAAGTATAGACATGGTTTCTGTTCAAATTATTTTTTGTTATAGGTTTGGCGTAGTGGCCCCAATCTCACCTGATGTTAAGTGACGATCTGGCCCAAGATGATAACACGCTAAATCTATTATCTTAAAACAACCACTACTGTGATATAAATTATCACAATAATGATTGTTTTAAGTATGTATTAGTATATAAATTATGTGTTAAGAAATATCAGGCAAAAATAATTTTAATGACTATTTTCAAAAATTGCTTATAGTTTTGGGTAAAAGTATATTTTTACAACAATATATTATAATAAACATGTTGATTTTATAAGTTTTAAATGCGTATGTGTAAAAAGTCTGTTTTATCAATCAATTCAATATCAATTTTATTAATCTGTGTACAAGTACTATAATATCACCATGAAATTAGAGAAATTATTTGATGATAAAACAATAATTATAATAATACTATCAACCTAGGTACTCTAAGGATTACATTATAAATTAGATAATGTATTGTTGATAAAAAAATGTATTAAATTTGAGCTTATTACTTTAGTTGCCACCAATATATTATAAATATATGCTAAAACATTTAATAATTAGCAATTCACGCCATTTATAAATACTACTTTTAATTTTATTAATTCTATGTTTTATTCATGATAAATAATCTGTATGCCAAAATTTATAAAAAAAAAGTTTGTGTGCGATTCACATACGATAGAAGTGAAACTACATTTTAAAAGACATTTTCTATTTTATTTAAGCAGTGTGCAATATACATACACACCGACATTTACTCTCTCGCTCTGGCTCACACAAAGAGGAGAGACCGATAATATATTGCTCTCTGACTCTGGCTCGCACAAAGAGGAGAGACCGATAATGTGCGTTAAACGTTTAACGTGTTGGAAGTCGCATAAGAAGTTTCACTTCAAAAAATTCATTAACCGCGCTCCACGCTATTTGTTATTATAGTCTCTATAATATTATTATGTAGTACGCAGAGACAAATAAAAATTAAAGAACGTATATTCAAAGACAACTTATGTCTTCTACCTTATATAGATATGTACTGTGTATATAGCGTATCTGTGCCAAATGCCAATGTGTCATTTGAATTTGAACGTTGGTTTTTTTGGGAAATACAAAAACAGCAATATGGTGTTATATGGTGATTTCGTGATGTTTTAACTGATTAAATTCATATTTTTCATTTTAAAATTGTGTTTAATACACAATGGATCAAGATTGTTATCGTGTCGAGGTCCTGCATCACCTTGATCCACATTTGATATGGATTGAAGTATTAAATGACGGAGAAATTGTTTTTGAACAAATCGGTTTATACGGAATTCTGCCTTTGGAGCCTTCTGTACATCCTGACGGAGATATTACGTGCAACGTTACCGGCAAATGGGTACCGGCAGCTAACGCGGTGATTAAGCAATTTTTTATGCGCCACGAGGAAATTTGGTTTCGTCCCATATATATTGATAGAAGGTAATATTTTATCACAGGTAAATAATACTTGCCGTGCAAAACGTTTTCATCCATGTTGAATTTATTAGCCTAACTACACTGCGCCGCAGCCAGCTTTGCACCCGTACAGCCTATCATTGTTCTCTCTTCTCTTACTTGCTTATTCAGTCTACAAAGGGAATCGGGTCTCAAGTGAAACTTTCAGAACATTTCATAGGTTCTTGGTGGCAGGTTTTCTACATGAGAGTTGTAGATGACTCCTTGAACACTTCAAAATACTATACCACCATGTTAGGGGGAATATCATCTTTCCTCCACAGAATCACCAAGATAGCTAGCTATCCAACTAAGCCATCCGCTCACTACTGTTCAATTTTCTTAATTACACCCACTTCAACAAATATTAATCTAATCACCTTATTAAAAAACAAGAGTTAGATTTTGAGTATGTTTTTTGGCATTTATTATGGTAATGTGAATTTAATATGATAATGTTTGTATTTACAAATACCTCTGATGATATATACTGCATAATTGTTTTAATTCTTGATATTACCTACATGTTTTGCAATAATTCATGTTACTGTACATTGAGCCAATATTTTTGAAGTACAGTAGAATCTTGATAACTTTAAGTTCAAGGGAAATGTTAAATAGATAGAGTTTGTAACTTACAAAGGGTTTAAGTTAAGGAGTTTTGGAAGGTTCATACTTTCACTTAGTGATGTACATTTATGTGCTTTAGAGATTAAAATTAGAAGGGCTATGTAATATCATAACTTACTTATAAAGGTTATAAACATATTTTAGGCATCACACAGCTTTCACACACACTTTTAACTAAAACGTATCACTTTTTTAAAAAAATATTATTTTAAGTGTAAATTTACATTTAAATGCCAGTGCTCAAATTATTTGTTAACTAGAAATTTTTGTATTTTAAGTAAAGATCTGAAGGGAATGGAACAGAAACCTTTCTAATTTACAGGGGTTTTAAGTTATCAAGGTTCTATTTTACTTCAAAAATATTATATATGTATTTATATAGTTTAGTATTTAGAATCCTTAATATATGACTCCATTGGTAAAGCCAAAAATAGTTTTCTACTTTCTCTTCAATATTGTGTTTATGTTTTAAATTTTGTAATAAATCTATCATTGTTATATTTTATATTAACAGAACATCAATCTTCGATAGCAACATACATAAATTTGGAGATTTAGTCATAAAAAATAACAATAGTGAAGAAAGTCTTTCTAAACTGGTAATACAGTCGGGCTTTGGCTTAAATGACATAACACAATTTCACCAAAGACTAAGTAGTGGAAGCATCAGAACAAAACTCTCTCAAATCCAGACCATAAGTGTTATAGAACATATAGCATCCCATTATAGTGTATTGAAACACCCAAATTCTAAATGGAAAACATGTTTAAAAAAGCAGACTTCTATACATAATACAAGTCTACAGCTTGAAGCGTTAACAACAAAAAACTTAGAGAGACACAATAGTTATTTGTCACAGTTAAGTTTACTCCAAGATAAATTGGATACTCTGTCTATGTGTAAAGATATTGATGAACCATCACTTGGTAGAGCATCAATGAAGTCTAAAGAGAAGTCTTCGAGAAGTTCAGTATTACTTGAAAGGAATTTGAAGTTGACCAAAGATGAAAGTAAGGGGTCTGATAATGGTCCAATGCATGCGTTATTGTCTACAAAACAATTTATTAATAAACATGGAATTAAAGTAAAGTGTTCCGATACAGACTCATCTTTAAGTAACATAGATAGTAAAAGTGGAACGTCTGAAAAGAAAAATGTTAACGGAATTCTAAATACTCATAAAACGAATATTGAACATAAAAATAATAGGTATATTGACAAATTGAAGTTTGCTCATAAAGATTTTAGCTGTGAAAGGAAACATAATGTTAATAAACTCATGTCTGCTCATGAAGATGATACCTGGGAAGAAAATTATGAGGAATTGAAAAAATCTGAAAAGAATACTAAAAATGAAGATGCTGTTGCTAACAATATTACAAAAAAACAAGGTAATGCGGTTGATAATAATTATGATTAATTCATTTTTAACACTAAAAGTAAACAATTCATTTTTAGGGTTCCCTAGAAAACGGGGAACCAATATAGTTTTGTCAGAGACATAGAAAAACAAGAAGACTGTAAATAGCCATACAAAAAATGTTACTCTATAATTCATTCCCCTTTAGGATGTTAGATGTCACTATATATTTCAAATCGATTATATAAAAGACGCCACATTTTTTATGGTACTATAAAAATAGTGAGGTAGCTATTTCCAATTATGCTAATCTATTTAATAATTGTGGTGCTGTCAGCTTGTGCTTCGTTGTATGCGACAGTATTGTTCTTCCTCTTAGACTTTTGTACCTACAGAGAATAGGTGTACCTAACTTATTGTCATGTTTTACTTTGATCTCTGCTTGGATGTAAAGATTTTATAATTAAAAGTGGGAGAACTAGTTAAGTCAAGTTAATCCAAGGTTATACTTAATACGATAGTATCATACTACTGATAGTATTTCTTGATTAGTTACTTGGGTTTAAGTGAAATGATCTCAAGTAACAGTGTGTTCCTAATAAAATTCTATTGAATCTATTGTTTATTATGGAGGACTAGCTGTATCCGCGACTCCGCTCGCGTGAACTACAGAATACTGTTATGTCGTACGAACGCACTCGCGAATTGTGCTACCTCAAATATGCTTATTGTGGGTGATCCTTGGGAGATAGACATATGCTATTCGTGAATTTTTTGGGGGTCTTTTTAAGATCTACAATTTCGTACATTAATTTGATATAGTATATCTTATGGTTTACTCAGCGTAAGCCATTTAAGCGACCGAAAAGCATGGTTTTTCTGAATTGATTCACCATTATCGTCGTATATTACTTTATGTAATAAAATATATCCTATAACCTGGCTAGATAATATATCTATGAATTAAAGGATAAACCATGTAAAACGGATAAGTGATTTTCGCGTGAAAAGAACATAAACCGACAGACAGACAGAGACACGTTGAGTTTTATAATATGTTAGATGAATACTCATTATCTGAGCCAGATCTGAGTGGCCCCTGTCCAGTAACTTATTAATAATTGAATTTTATGTTTACCTAATATATTCTATATATGCATATGTATATATATATAAACCTGGGAAACCATTAAGCACATTGTTAACGTAAGTAACAAAAACATTGTGCTGACAGAATTATTGCTTTGCAAGTCTGATATTGAAGAATCCCTTGAATCAGTTAACTTATATTTCTCTAATATTGATCGCACTCTTGCAGAAAAAAATTAGCCATAATAATAGGTCTTCAGCTTGTTCTTCTACTAATAAAGTACTCTCCTTCCAATTCTTTAGTTATTTTCCCAACAGACATAAAGAATCATTATGACCTTGAAACCAGACTCTGCTATGGATTCGTATAATATACCTACAAAAAACAAAAAATACACTTGTCAAAAACTTTCGTCTTGAAACACGGCGGTATCTCGGACGAGAAGGTCTAATGTAGCTTCCCAAACGCTGCCCAGTATCTGATTGCATAATTAGGCATTTATAATATAGGTTAAAACAAACGGAAACATGACGCGTAGGCGCGAGCCGCGCAGCGCGCCGATAATGACACGGGCGGGGGAGACGGAAAACTCGAACCCCGCACTAACAGAACGCGAACGCGGCGACGCAGCGCAACACCTGAACGGCTACCCGAACACCGTGCAGCCGTACCGCTAATAAATAGTATACACGATGCAATGGACTGGGTCTTGGCGGGTCGAAAGAAGACGACGTTCACCAAAATCGAGAGCTTCTCTATATTCTTCAAAATCTTCACAATGTTAGAGCTTGCTATTTACATAATGATACAGTGCAATATACACACAATATAACCCTTAACAATAATTCAGTGCTTTCTTCGGAGGGTTTCTTCAGTCTTGAGGCTTTTTGAGTCTTGAGGATGCGATTGACGTCTGCCGGACGAGTACGGATTCGCCGAATTATTTAAAAGAAAGCCAGAGAGAGTGACGACGCTATCAGTGACCATTCCCTTCTCTTTCTAATCTTATTTATCGTACTCGATTCCAAGAAATACTATGTATACAATATTACTAGATTTAACCTATATCTTACTGGATTCTAACTAGACTTATACAATTCTTTCATAAACCTGTTCTAAAATGTGAAACCTACCTTATACCACATAAATTATAAACAAATTACAAGTAACAATTCACTTATTAGACGACATTATAAATATTCTAACCAAAGAAAACTTACATACATTATCTGTCACACTCTAAAACTAACACATAAGCCACTTCGTTACACGAATTGGCTATTCAATTTACAATCCAGCGTTGATCATGTCAATACTCTATTATAATTTTTAATATTCTCTTGAAGCAACCTATTATTATTGTATATCGCTATAAATTAATTATTAAACTGATCCTACAACTATTTGGCCCTATACATGTCCTATGCGTCGCCAAAATAGATGGAGTCAGTAGGATTAACTTGATTAAGATGAACTTACACCATGAACACTGTGCGATTAGTGCAATTAATTTGTGGATTAAAGACTGTGAGAAATTTCAGGTACATTACTCATCAGTTTTTTAATGTCAGTCTACTTAGCGTCAAATGTAAAACGAATCGTAAATGAAAGTCGCTAAGAAAGATATTTCGTAGCTTAGTCGATAAAAAAGCTAATAAAATCATATGTTCTTCTATTCCAAATAATTCCATAGCTATGTGACTGAAAAATAATACTATTTTTATTTTAAATGTTTCAGATATTAACGGAAATTCTAATCGCGCCCATAATGGAGTTTTAGTTGCTTTTGGACCACCAGAATGCGATCGCAACAAGCTACCAAGAAAAATACTATCTATCTTATCTCAGAAAGAAGATAAAGCAGTGCCCAAGAGTGAAGAAGTAGAAATGTCTGAAAGGACTATGTTTGAAAACGAAGAAGATCCAGAAGCTAACTTTGATTTAACAAATTTGAATCTAAAGGTAAATATTAATATAACTCACGAATCTCATAAAAATTATGATAAAAGTGCACATAGTAAAACCAATACACACTTAAATTCAAAAACTAATTCCTCCAGTTTATTTCTCCAACGGAAATTGAAACAATACAAGACACGTACTATCGAGAAACTAGACAATTCATGTACATCTGATTCGGACACAACAAACAAAGATACATCTAGTCTTGAGGACTCTATATCAATCAATAAGAAGGAAAACGAGGAACTTGATTTTGATGACGATATTTCTGATATTGCAAAAGAATTAAACTTGCAACATATAAATATCAAGAATGTGGACAAACCTATAGAAATAGATGCAAATTATAGTGAAATTAATGTTAATCCATTTAAAAATCTCGAAGGTAGTCGTTCAATTTTTGTTGATAAATTGGTTAGCCCTATACTAATGGTCCATACAAAGAAGAATAATAAAATACAACCTTACACTAAGTTGAGGGATGTACCGTTTGGAGCTGAAATTAAAGTTGTTCTTGGAAACATGTCCATTAAAGAGCCCACTCGGATTCAATCAGTGTCTTGGAATACTATTTTACGTGGGCATAGCGTTTTCATGATAGGTTCGCTAGGTAGTGGTAAAACTATAGGCTATTTACCGGCTGTCTGTCGTCTAGTGTCACATTATCATACAAATAAAGATACTGTAGGACCGTCTTGTATAATTGTATGTGGTACGACGCAATCAGTATCGGAAGTTGAAAAAGTAAGTAGAATGTTTTTAGGCCTTGAGGAAAAAGTGTTAGCTTGTTACGTCGGGGTGGACGAACTAAATCTTACAATGAACTTACTAAATGGATGTGACTTGTTGATTTGCATGCCTTCCTTTCTGGCTCGTTTATTGCATACCAAGGAGTTTGGAGTCGATTTACGCAGCCTAAGAACGTTCGTTATCGATGATTGTGAACGCTTATTCGATGTTTACGCAAAAGAAATGAAATTCGTAATTTATAACATAAAAGAAATGCTGAAAACTCGAGCTAATAAAGAAGTTAAAGTACAGTTTGTAGCTGCATCGAGGAAATGGTGCGATTCCTTATCAACACTTGCTAAAACAGCGCCCGATTCTGTTATCTGCATAGGAGCATTCCAAGAATGTATTTTGTATTCGAAAACCAATACGACAGTTAGTTTTGTTAAAAATGATAATAAGATCACTGAAGCTCTTGCATTTGTGCAATGCGTTAAGGGACCCAAAAAGACCGTGATCGTCTGCCGCTTTGACGAAGAAGTAAAACACCTCGAAAGACATTTATCACAGAATAAATTTGTCGTGTTTGCTTGCGATAATACTATGACCGTTCAAGATCTTTACAATATTAATGTTTCTTGGGGTAACTACAAAGAACCAACAATAGGTCCAATATTGATTTGCTGTGATGAAAATTTGTCACACATGAACGTAACAGACGCTCAATACTTACTGCATTATTCACTTCCCTCCTTATTTTCTACTTTCTGCAAAAGATTTTCTGTTTTAAACGATAATTATCCATCTATTTTCAAATCTGACAGTGAAAGTGTTAAAATAAAGGTGCTGTTAGAAGAAACGAACTTGGAGCAATTGCCTAAAATACTCAATTTCGTTAAACGTTGCACAACTGACGTTCCTGACGTGCTAGACGAAGTTGCAAAAGAAGTCTTAGCTCAAAAAGATTTACATAAAGCGATAAAATTTGTGCCGTTATGTGATTCTTTCCTTGCCTTGGGAACGTGTCCAGATTTTTGGAACTGTCAAGAGCGGCATGCTATTTTAAAAGATTACGATACACCAAAAGAATGGGTACCTAAAAAAGGTGAGGTAAGATTCAAGATACTACATTATCATACAGCAATATCGTTTTCTGCCATATTATTATCGAACACAGTAAATGGTGAAGTTAAAAAATATACAAAAGCCTATAATGCTATGTCTCTTAAAATGGGAATATACTTTAGCAAAGAAAATAATAAAAAACTCCATGGAATACCCAAAATTGGAGACGTGTGTGCCGTTGCAATAAAACAAAGTTCATATAAAAGATGTCAAGTGCTCAATATTTTAAATTACTACCAAAGCGGTAAACCTAATTATGTATTAATTAAATTGATTGACGAAGAAAAACTTGAAAGGACTCGTGATATATATCTTTACCATCTTCCAGATGATTTAAAGAATTTAGAAACTCACGTCGTAAATATAAGACTGTCTAATGTCAAACCTATTGACAGAGATGTCACATTTCCAGAACTAGTTAAAAATCGTTTTAAGAAAAGGACTGATGAGAATGAAGAATTGTTTATAAGAGGCAATGTGGTGCTAACTGTGGGTAACTGTATTTTCGTCGACACACTAGAGGTGTGTCAAGATTTATGTTCATTTAACGAGATTGTAGTGAGACACGATTTTAAACAAGAACTCTTAGATGCGCATGCTCTAGTCAATGATGAACATATCGCCATTTTAAAAGAACATTGTGAAAAATCAAATTTAATTGTAAAATCGGAAACTATGATCGAGGAAGCAAGAGAAAAGGTCGTTGCACCAATATTGCCAAAGGGCGATTGGGCATATCTGGATAGTGAAGAATTATCATCTGTGTATTTGTCATACGCAGAGAATCCTGATAAATTCTTCGTACGACATGCGAAATTCGAGACATCCATGAGTTCGTTAATAAAAGATATTGAAAAACACGTTCGAGAAAATCCTAGTCCAGTTACTGGAATTAAAAAAGGAGATATAGTTCTAGCAAAGTTTCCAGACGATGATAAATACGAACGCGCCAGAATAGATAATATAATTGATGATAGTAATGTAGAATGTTTCTTTGTTGATCAAGGAGATTGGCACGAGGTATCTACAATGCATTTGTTGCCAATAACAGAAACAATTATACAACAGCTGCCTTACCAAGCTATAGAATGTCGATTAATAGGTATAAAACCCGCTGGAAGCGAATGGACAGAATATAGTAATAATTGGTTTAGCGACAACTGCTTTGAAGATAGCAGTGGGAACATGAAACAACTGTTCGTTAAATATTATATGAAAGAAACGGCGGTGTACACGGAAGGTCATAAATATGGAGTGGCAATTATAGATACGAATACAGATAAAGATATTGTTATAAATCTTATGCTAGTTGATCTTAATTTGGCTCGAGTTAATGAAAATGAAATTAATTATTTTAATGAGATTAAAACTATTTATAATAAATGTGATAATAACGATTTAAGTGAGGAAATGGAAGAAATAGGTTTAAATAATCATAGTGAGATTGCTAGTGATGATATACAGGGTAGACACGTAAGGGCAATACCTACACGTAAGTCAAAATTTGATTTTGACATAGACGATGATGATACTCCAGACTACGATTTTGAAATGAACGTCGATGATAACATGGTGGCATTGTTTAAAACATCCGTGCCTAACTGGCTTGCTGAAGAAGTGAAAGTTAAGTTTCCATCGTTAGTTACCAGCGAGGGAAAAGTTATTAGAACTGATAGAGATGAGATAGGAAACACACCGGAGAATAGAATAGCGATTATGGATGTTTCAAATGATGAACAAGCAACAAATGAAACATTGAATGCCTCATTGAATACTGATCTCAATAACGCTCAAATAAAAATTAAAGAATTGATTCAGATGGAGGAAGAACTAAGAAAACCAAATTTATTTTGGCGGCAAACAAAAACGTCTGTTTCTATAAAAATAATACTAATCGGCGTAGAGAACTACGAGTTAGAGATAAAGGAGAAGTCAGTAAGATTTGTCACCTTGCATAACAACACTAACTACGGTTTCGAAATTGAATTGTACGGAGTTGTGAACACCAAAACTGCCATTCATTCAAACAAAGGGCAGTACATATTAATAAAAATGATAAAACTATTGAAAAAGAATTGGTTATCGCTAACAAGAGATAATGATGTTAAGAAGTGGATTGTGTATGACGTTGACTCGATAGACGTTTCGTCTGATGAGGAAGAAACGAAAGATAACACTCTAAAGGAAGTCATGAAGAAGATGCACGAAAAAGATGAATCGGACAGCGAAGATGACGACTTTAGAGATGACACTAAATTACCCTATAGTTAATAAAAAAATGTTTTTATTTAATGACTTACGTTCAGTGTTATTTGTCAGTGTTAAAAATTAAGTCAACTCCGACACTAGTAATCTATTCATTGAGATCATACCAATGAGCCCAAATATGATATCATTGCTTTAAAGTTGGTAAAGAGTTCCCGAGTTCAGAATCCTGCAGATTCCAGATGATACTGCAGTCTCAGGTCAAGATTGCCATGTTATTCTAATATAATTTAAGTATCAGAATACCAAATTTCGACTCGATTAGAACTGTGGGAGACGCCCACATCCATTTATCAACTAGAAAAGAGCTAATAATTTCAAACGGCTGAACAGATTTTTTAAGAACACTCGATAAAAAAAATATATATCAAAATCGGTTCAGCCGTTTGGAAATTACGATGCCACAAACAAACACACAAATACACACCTATTTTTAACTTGGTTAAAATATTAAAGAATACAATTTCTTTATTAAAAAAAAACTTAAAATGGCGCTCAATTACATTGTAACATTATGTATAAATTAAAATTAAGTAGATTTACATATGTTTGTAAATATTAAATACAGTGTTGTGTGTAAGTTAGTTTTATTAATAATGAAATGGAATACAATACTTGATACATTTTATGTAATGAGACCTCAAATCATATGTAACATCGAATATGAGTTATCATGCTTTTAAAAAAAAAACTGTCAAGTGCGAGTCGAAATTGCGCACCGGTGGTTCGTATTTCATCACGCTATAATTATGTTACAAAAAAAAAGAAGTTCTGTGATTCAGTTCTGGATCCTTAGCGCGAACCCGACTAGAGCTTATTATTTTTTTGTTTTACTTGACAAGTTTGACGTTTGTATTATTACTGTTTTTACGATAGGGCAAAAAAATTTGTTTCTTATATGGGGACTACCCGTAATATTTAACTTTTGTGTATTTTCTATATTTCGTGAAAATGTCAAGTTACTGCCTTTTAAATATACACACGGGTGTAGATTTAGCAATAGGGATCCTTTTTATGTACGTTTGTAAAAGATAACGTTTGTTGTTTTCTGGTTTTTGAAGTTGTATATCGAAATCTATTATTTGTGTTTTGACTTTCAACGATGTATCCTTAGGTCGATATTGACTCCTTTAAGGCTATAGTGTAGTAAGGGTGTGCATATTTTGACAATACATCGATGGTTTTATTCGATGTAATATATCGATTTTTATTCAACATTGCTGAAACGACTATTCATCTATTGCAAGCGGAAGTAGCAAAGAAATTTCGGATAATTATTTATGATGGATTTCCGCAAAGTAACGCCTTCGTCAATCTTTTTTTTTTTAATTAATAGATATGTTATCTGGCTACATTGTCGTATATATTTTGTTACGTTAGAACACAAGGAACTAAGTAATGATGTAGGTGCAAAATAAAAAAAGTAGAGCCCAACATTACATAAGCTCGATTGTAGCTCAAGACATCGCATCTAAAGTATTCCATCAAAATAAACATTTTCGAGGTTCAAAAAAGAAACATTCAATTATTTAAGCACAATTAGTTATATATTAAATTAAAAAACTTGTCCGGTCTGGGGACCCTCGTCAGGAACGAAATTACTAAAAATAAGTAAACATTATGCACCATCATCTCAGCCGAAAGACGTCCACTGCTGGACATAAGGTCTCCCCAAAAATCGCCACAACGACCGGTCCTGTGCTTGTCACATCCAGCGGTTTCCCGCAACTTTCACCAGGTCGTCGGGTCACGTTGTGGCGAGTCTGCCCACGCTGCGTCTTCTTCCGGTACGTGACCGACATTCAAGAACTCTTCGGCCCCAAAGGCAATTCGTTCTACGAGCAATGTGCCGCGCCCACTGCCACTTAAATCTAGCAATTCTTAGAGCTATATCAGTTATTTTGGTTCTTATGCGGATCTTCTCATTTCTGATTTGATCACGCAAAGAAAATCCAAGCCTTTCCATTGGCCTTTTAGTGACTTTGAGCTTTCTTATGAGGCCCATAGTTAGCGAGCATGTTTCAGTGCCATAGGTCATCACTAACAACACACACGGGTCAAAGACTTACGTTTTAAGACTGCGGTACCTTAGTGATGGACATTGAAGAAAAAACATCGATGTTTTCCATATATCGATTGTTTGTTTTAGCAAAGTAGATATGAATGTTGCATACGCTGAACGAAAGGTCGGCCATTTGCTTTTTTAGTTATTTTTTTACGGCTTGACGCTTGGCTAGCTTTGGGCAATTTAGCCATTGGGATGGATGCCCGACTATCACTTGTTTGACAGTCGACACTTCAAACGTTATTAAACAAAAGTCATTCAATGAAGGAAGTAACTAAATCAAAGACAAAAATAGTTCAATAGGATATTCAACGTAGGTTTCAATTACAACTCGTTACAAGGTATTTGTAGCAGGTGGATACCATTGCTTTCGCATAAGCACAACTTTGTGAGCAGTAATCGAATAGAAAATACGAAAGTCCTCATCGCCATCTGTGGAAAAAGAAATAAATCCTCCTCGTCAAATATGGAAAACGTCAGGAAAACTTCGTCTTATAGATTCAATTACTACTCACATAGTGACGCTTATGCGAAAGCAATGGTATCCTAGCAGGTTTGACCGATGTTTACTCGATGTTGACGAATTAAAGATATAGATCGGATTGATTCGATGAATCGATACATTACATCGAGTGTTTTAATACATCGATGTATATCGTCCAATACTACATTATCTTAGACGAGAAGATCTTACGTAGCTTCCCGAACACTGCCCAGCCGTTCTTTTATTAAAATAATTGATAAGCCATTGAATTACTAAACGAGTGGCTATTTCGCGAGACCACCTTGAGGGGTCGCGCCCGAAGTGCAATGTTTTGCAATTCGACGGCCGCCTGAGGAAGGGTTTTACATCTGGCCGCTTTTTTTTTCGATCTAACACACTGTTAGCCGAAAGATCCCTGAAGCTTCACCGGGCTTGGGGGCATGTGCTTAAGGCACTCAGCCGCGAAAGCGAGACAACAAGCTCCAAGGGTGCCAAAGTAGCCAAACCTCGGGCTGGACTTTTGCCGTAGTTTAAAATAAGTTGCGAACTGACTAAGAGGAAAGAAACATGCATATATGTATTTAGTAATCTATCAATTTTGGTCTACACTAACTAGCCAAAAAGGAAAAAAAATCCTTACAGAACCTATGTACCTGAGTGGTGTGCATGGGTGTGTGAATGCAGTGTCAGCGTATCGCGCGAGCGGCTGCGTGGTTCAAGGGCTTAATGCCGAAGAAACGGACTTAAGCAACCACCTGAGCACGATGCTCGTCTACTCTAATCTAAATACTCGCACGCTCACACACACACTCTTGTATATAATAGAAAGAGACGGAGAGAGAAAAATAAAATCGCATGGAAGAGGCATAACACTTTTCCTTGCGTGACGATTTTTACAGATCAACTCTTACCACAAACACAAGTTAGGAACTTCGTTCCAAAAAAATCTATAAATTGGTTACTGAGAAACGCTAAAAATGTGAATTTATTTCGGTTTAATATTGTATTTATACCTGAAAATTTCGATAAGATCGTTTATTGATTGCGAAATCAGAACCTTGTGTTGCACAAAACAATAATTACGTACGTGTAAATCGGGCTCGAGCGTACACTCGCGACTGGCGTTCGACCGAGTAGATCCGAGATCCTCGTACGTACGCGTTTTTGTGTGCGTGCGCCGTTATCGCTCGGTGTATTGAACTGGCTTCCTTTACCTATATATTGAGATTTCGGTAAATCAATACAGACAAAATATTGCACCCAGCGCCACCCTTGCAATACGCTGTCGTTGTAAATCTAAAACGGTCAGTATCTATTATAATGGTTTATGCATAATTATATTATTTTCATTTTGTGCTTATTATGATGTCAAATATTTTTGAACTTATATTACTTTTTGTGCGGTTAGAAATGGGTAAAATGTGACGTGTGACATGATGAAGTTAGCCACCAATGAAAATGGTGTCAAAACATTTTGCTGTTTTGTGTTGGTAAAACATCAATTGAACTACCGATTAATCGATAGATATGAGTACTATCGATTAAGCAATTGTAGAAATAAAACTCTCGATTGTTGATTTCCAATACATCATACGGGGTATTATTTGTAAATACAAGGAATAATTGCGTGGATAACCTTTTTCAGCTTGTCAAGTTAGAAAACAAAAACATTTCTTCGACAATAACATCACAAAACACACACACTCGTACACTAAAAACAAACAAATTAAAACAATAAATGAAGTGTTGCATGGGGCCTACTATAGGTATACGAGTATTATACCTTAGGGGCGAATTAGCACACATACATTTTTGTTATAATTAAACTAAATAATCAAAATCAAAAAATACTTTATTCAATTTAGACCCTAAGAAGGCACTTATGAACTTCAAACACTACTGTACTACTACCGGTTCGGAGAAACATCCCAACCATCGAGACGAACCAGAAAGAAAATCGATCGGGATTATCTTCTTTTTAAATTTTTTTTCCAACTCTATAAACAATATTTACAGTCAATACTCATATTATCATATTTATAATTTAGTGACTGCACAGAAAGGACGTCACTTCCAGACATCACTATTATTCACATAACGATCCACCCTATAATAACTGCTTGACAGTAAAACCTGCTTGACATGATTCTTGAACTCATTGTCTGGCAAATCAGTTATGTGCGTCGGGATCTTATTGTAGAACCGAACACTATTACCTAAAAAACTTTTATTAGTCTTACTAAGTCTAAAACACGGAACGAATAATTTATGTCTATTTCTAGTATTAAAACTGTGCTGATCTTTTTTGACAAAATCAAGCTTTTCAAAGTTTTTACGTAAATACATTGTGTTAATCGTAATACATAAGATAAGCGACATGTGCGGTATAATATATATATATATATATATATATATATATATATATATATATATATCTATTTGTATATCAGATCCCGTAACCTACTAGACAGACCGCGCATCACTTGAGTTAACCTAAACAAATTTTGGAAGTTAAAGTACGTGAACCTTCGGAACATGCGATGACTTTTTTTAGAAAACAATCGTTTAACATCGATTGTTCAAAATAACCGTTTTTTTGTATCAACACTAATCGACTCAATGATCTTTAGACTCTTACATAAACATAAAACAATACACGATGTACACAGCAAGGAAAAACATCACTGATGGCTAACTGTTATGTTGGCATTTTTGGTGTTATTTTTTGTTTTGTCACGCCAATGAAGTATTTCACGAATTTTAAACGAATAAACTTTTATTCTAACGCCTCAAAATCTATCGCATGTCGCATTGTCGCAAATAAAATTGAATTTCATGCCGTGCAGTCAAGGATTATAATCGTAAATTCGGAACATTGTATATGTTAATGTGTGTTATTAAAGAATGTATGTCACATGTCTTCAATAATTTGTATTTTGTGCTTAGGAATAATACATTATATTATTCGTTGTATTATTTCTTTTATCTATTAAGGAGAGGCGAAGGAAACTGCTATTAATCCAGCCAAGCCATCTTACGAGTTTTTAAGTAATTAAGTGAAAATCTCTAATTTCTAAAAATTTTAAAATAAGTTTCACTTGCATCGTGGTTTCATAAAACGATACAATATTTTTACTATGGTTTATTGTGTTAGAAACGACATTACGCTTGAAACACTAAATATTTTCCGGGGCCTTGAATAAAGCAAAACCAGTCCTTTATGTTTATTCTTTAATGAAGATCATATTAAAATAGGAACGTTACGGTATCGATTTCATTGTAAACTAATAAAATTGTTTTCATTTTTTGATCGCGGTACAATTATATTTTTGACCAAATGTTCTTTGGCTTTGCGCTATACAATTTGGCGGGACCTTGAAGTGTTATGTTGTGGTCTTTGTTTTAATTCATAAACTTAAGTTGTTTGGCCCTATATTATGTTATCCTGCCGGCATTTCGTGTTGTAGATTGGTTATCGTTTACAAGTGATATGAATTATAAATAATAACTGGGACCATGCACTTTAGGTTACTAAAAAAACTCCCTGATAAGTATTACCAAGGGGCCGCCATATTGTTAAAGCTGTGTTTGAAGATTGAAAGAAAAACAACATCTGACTTGGCCTCATGGTCTAGATACCTTTGCCTTCTTTTCCTTTCATGATGAAATGGGAAAAGTATACTAAAAAAAATTAGAGGTCCCTGTTAAGTTTTATAACTTTTAGGTTATGGAGTCAAGTTGAATGTAGTTTTTAATTTTCTTTCCTATTTGGTTTATTACTCCAACTGCAAATAATTTTAATTGTAACTACAGTCATAGTTAGTATGTTTTTTTTTGTGAAACTTCTTTGTAAACGATAAGGTAAAATTTATGTAACGTGAAGTTACGTTACGGACAATAACTGCAATGTGTTAAAATGTGTAATGTTCATATTCAAAGAAGTTTCATTTCAACCGCGTGTGTAGGCACTTTTTTTCTTATTTTTTAATGCCATTTTTTCATCACCATTCAGTAGAGTTGAACGAATGGTTTTTTTTTTAAGTTTAATGTTGTCTATAAATTACATCAATGAAAATGTATTAGTAACTAGGGTTGCCAATCATACTTTATGATAACATATCATACTTTATTTTCGACAAATATACTTTATACTTTGCATTAAATTAGGTAAAGTATGCGAAAATACCTTGTTTCTAATCTTTACTGTGATGCGTAAAACGAAACACTCATATGGGTTATTAGTAATAAAGCATTTTCGAGAAAAGTACTGTTGACAAATGTAAAAAAAAGTATTTATTTTTTACTATTCTGTTCCTGCCGCTTTAGGTATCACTGAGTGAGTTTTTTCAGTACTTCATGAATATTAAGTGGCGAGAAGAGAGAAACCGATCGTCCATAAATTTAATAAAAAACGGACTTATTAATTTATTTAAATCTAAAATTCGTTTTTAAAACTTTGAAACTGTCCAATACATAAAAAATTGTTAACGAGAGCTAAAAACACCCAAAAATATGTTTAAAGAGAATACAGAAGATTTAAATATACTTTTTTTTTTCAAATACTTGCTTGTTCCTATATAAAGAATTTGACACATTGTTTTCTCGAAAAAAATGACAACCCTACAAGTAACCTTTCCGTCGCTGTAATCAGTCGTACCGGTCTAGCTATCATCTTCAAGTTGAAAATTAATTGTTAGCAAGAATGCATGGTTTATTGACGACTTTTCACTTTAAAATTAATATTTAAGTTATAAAACCGTGATAAGAGCATACAATAAACTACTTATCCGTTTAACGGAAGCTTTTCTCTAAAGGTATCGTTTTTCAACTTTTTAAGTGTCGTGAAATAGCTAAAAAATTCAGTAAAATAACTTCGTTGCCCCTCATTATAATAATATAAAGTTTACCAATGTTTTACATCGATCAATTAATATGGCGATTATTAGTATCTTTTTATCATGATTTACGTAGAATCTCATCTTTAATTCAATGACATTCCTTTGCGCACAGAAAACAATTTGTAACGTTACGTTACGGACGATATATACCTTATGGTCTAAAATGGATACTAATCAAATTCAAAGAAGGTTCACTTCAAAAGGTTACGCGCATAATTTCGTTTTTTAATCTAATAAAAGATTAATTCTGTTTGTCTTTATTACTACCTTATTGAAGTGAAACTTGTTTGGGCACGGTAAGGAAAAGTTTGTGTAACGTGACGTCACGTCACGGACGTTGTTAAGATCAATTCAAAGAAGTTGAAGTACAACCGCATTTAAAGTAATACGCATATTTTTTGTTGTTAACACTTGGTAATATTTAATTGTCTATCACATGTTTTTAATTTAAAACACTTCAATAAAAGGATATTTTGCATGCGGAACTTATTTTTTGAACATAATGAGACTCCCAGGTTGAAAAACGATGCTCTATGGAGTGTATCAGCATTTTTACGGTACTAAATAAAGATTATATTTGTATTCTGTGTTTCATTTATCAGTCTTTACTAATATATTAAATGAAAGGGTATCTCTTTTCGCGGTAGACGAAGGGTTCTCGTGTTATGTACTTATTTGTTAATACTTCGATTATACACTAAACTACCTAGATTTTCCATTCCTAACCTTTTGTTTATACTACTAAAGTGGCAAACAAGCATACGGCCCGCCTGATGGTATGCGGCTACAGTAGCCTATAGACGCTTATCATAAGCATCGACTAGCGTGTTGCAGACCTTAACACCCCTTCTTTAAGGAGCTCTGGAAACCCTACACACCTCTGGAACACAGCACACGGCTATTTGGCTGCGATTTTCTGTAGGGTGGTGGTATTTCACAAGTCGTCTTACCCCAAATAGAGAAAAATCTCCAAAGAAATGTATCTATGAATGGTTGTCACCCAATCTCTAATAATAAAAAAGAAAACGAATTAATATTAGTCTAAAATCAACCTGATGAAATAAAAAACACTATAGTTCAAATTGTCAATGGGATATTTGTCTACGCGTACTTCTACATTACCGTTTGCCCATTCAGCTTTATTATGAGACCCATAGTTAGCAACTACATCTCAGCACCATGTGTAATGACGGCTCAGTGGTAGCGTGTACGGGCATTGCCTCGATAGACGAGAATTTGAATCCCTGCAATAAGCCTGAGCTTACGGTGAAGGAAACAACAGTATGGTGGTAGGGCTTTTTCTAATGTGCTTGTATTAAACAACACACTAGCAACAAATAAGTATGTTATTGTAGTTGCACTTGAGATCCAGTCTTCTACGGCTTAGCGTGTTATCATCTTGGGCCACATCTACACAAGATCAGGTGAGATTATGGCAAAAACGATAAAAAAAAACATACCTTAGGCCAGAGATGCACAGCCCGTGGACCGCGTCCAGCTGTCAAAGTCCTTACGCCCAGCTAACAATTTAAAAGAAACGAAATATCCAATCATTGAACTCCACGAACTTGTTAACTCAATGTAATGCCATGTTTCGAATTACAATGTAATTAAATTTTTTATACAATTTTATTGAGTTGTTTTTCCTTGTAACTCTGCAATCTGTCCGAGTGACCCCTAGTTCCAATAATTTTGTGCATCTCTGGACTCTGCCTTAGGTCAATCACGTGAGCGGAATATTTCTAACACTGGAAAAATATATCGTGCCTACCGTCGCATCCAGTACGACACCAGCTAGAACTTATTGATTTATCAGAAAACACTAAACTAAGGCTAGATCACAAATAAACAACACGTTATTTAGAACAATTTATTGTATAACTTGGAATACATGTTTCTTAACTTAAATAAACGAAATAAATAATGCATAATTTAAATATCTTCATTGTATTTAACCATTCATTTGAAAATAGTTATCTCTTTACTTGAGAATCCCAAAGTTATAATCATTTTTGGAGTTATATAATTTTAATCATTATGAACTTTTAATAAACTATCAAAGTAAAACAATATTTATATATTTTTAAAAGAATAAACGATAAATTAGGTACAACTTGAAACGGTTTTTTTTTTAAAATAAATATATTTAATCGTCCTTGTTACCCATTGGCATAAAATATACGACATTACAATTAAATACGCTTCGCTAATGTAAAAGGATTAAATATACAAATATCACATATAATACATAGCTTAAGGTAAACAAATAAAAGTACCTAATAAAATTTCAATTTCAACTCGCATCAAAATAAAAGTATGTATGAAGAACCTATCATTTCTCAAATTAGGAATATGAAAATTCATGCTTTTGATAGGTCCCGTAGGGAAAAGTGTTCCGCGTTTTTGAAAAATCATCCCTCAAGGGGGTGATACGTGATGATTTCTATTATTTTTTAATCATTGCATCTATAGTCAATACCTACTAAGCCGTTGCCAGATTTTCGATATTCGTTACTCAATTACGCAAAACCTGCAAAACTGGATTTGGTTTATTGAAATTTGATAGTTTATAACCTAGATTAACACGTAAGGTACTTTTATCCCGGTACAGACCCAATTCAAAAGTCCACGTAGACAAAGTCGCAGGCAGAATTTAATATTGGATAAATTAAATAGTTATATAGAGCAATTATGAAAAATGCTGAGGTAAACATAGATATGTTACGACTGAATTTTATAACTGTCCGTAACATGCGAGGGGAGGTCCAAAAGTTCGCGGAATGGAGGGGATGCAGTGGGGATAAGGGCGCTCATTTAGTGTCATACTAATTGCAGACTCATCATTAGTATATAAATTGAGTTTCAGCCCTATGAAAGTTGACGGCTATTGTATTTGGGATTGTGAGAGGATAATACTAGGATAATATTGATTACAAAGAAAAGGGAAGGACCATAACCGGAGAATAGAAAATACTAGAAAAATTAAAGGAGGCCATCAAGGAAAAACGTCGAGGAAAGTTGGCCAAGAGTGTGTTACTCTTGCAAGGCAACGCGCCGGTTCACAAATGCAGAGTTGCAATGGCTGCTCTGCACACGCATGTATTCGAATCACTAGTCCACCCACTGATGCCAAATGATTTTTATTTGTTACCCAATTAAAAAAAGAGACTTAAGGGGAAGGAAATTTTCCGACGACAATGAGGTAAAGCAGGAAATTTTGGCTCATTTTGAGGCAAAAGATAATCAATATTTTTACGATGGCCTAGAAAAAATAATTCATAAATCTAATAAATATATTCATTCAGCTTAAGGGTGATTATATTGAAAAGGAAAAATAGATTTGTTTCATTTTATTTAAAACCCTTCGTAGCTGTTCTCATAAAAAAATATTTTCTTTAAGTAACTTATGACAGCTATATATCAACGGAACAAAAGATCAAATTAGAAACAAAAAAGTTATTATTGGACTGTAAATAATTCAAACTGTCTTCAAAAGTTAATTATTTTCAAAACCGATTTATTAAAGTGGGAAACGCAGCCCTCCCCATCTTAAAGCAATAACAAAATTATTAGACGTTGAATCTAGTCTCGGAGCCATCTGCCAGCATGAGGGTGACGGTTCTCGAGTTGGTCCAGACGAGTCTCGCCAAACGCGCGGGGTTCAACCTGGTACATTCATAATAAATTATAACAAAAATTAGAACCCTTCGAAATAATACTCAAAACGGGGTTCCCTAACCTAAAGTGACAGGGCCGGATTTAATGGCCGAGGTGTCCTGGGACAATAAATGAATTATTTTAAATATAAATAAATACTTCCGAGATGTTTTCAAAATGTCCTTTTTTCAGAAACTCGTTTTATGGAAGCCCAGTTCATTTAGAGTGTAACACCGAACTCAACCAATGGCGTCGAGTTCCGCGCAAACGTTGCCGATGCGCGGAACTCCACTGGTACCAATAGACGCCGGCCGGCGCGGTATACTCACTGAGCACGGTGACGTCACAATACACGATCGCGTTATAATAAAAGTCTCTAGTATTGTGTATATTTATGAACTGTTTATATCCCTTGCTCTATCTAATAATAACATCGTATAGTAATTAAATCCAGCCCTGTTAAGAGAGAGTAAAAATATGTAATTATCTCTTTCGACACATATGCCATAGAAATAAGAGATAGATTTTGTTTCGTACCAATATTGGTGACAGAACACTGTCAACTTAAATGTGTTTTTTTTTTTAATTGTGATTGTAATTATCATATATTGGAATAGGTAGAGTATATTAATTTACAGAGTAAGTAAGGAAATAACTGAGTGAATACAACAGTCTAAAATCCCGGAATTATAATGTCGTTCTCGTTCTGGTATTTCAGAAATTCCAAACTATTTATTGCGCTTGGAATAAATCTGTAACAAATTATTATTATTACGAAAACATTGTGTTATCGCAATCTCACTAGTGTATCCGTAAATTAGTCTATATAATACTCTGTCTAGATACCTCGCCACGTCAGCCATCGGCGCCGTACTGTAGCATTTGACGCAGCGTGTCTGTGCCGCGCCCAGCCCGAACATACCTTCAACCATATTTATGTTATTCAATCACTATTTCTTAATAATAATTACTCGTTAAAGATGTTTATCACTTGAGATCAGCTTACGTTCCGGAACGAGGGTCCAGTACATTTCAGAAGATATTGTTACGGCTTGAACATAAAGAAATTGGAAAAAAAAAATCATCTTTCTTGAAATTTCCAGGAGCGTTCGTAAAAATCGTGAATTTATCATAGTGCAGTCGTGTGACGTATAATCTTAGGTTAAACGACACACACATAGAAAGTCTTATCGCTAAAACTGTCAGCAAACAATGGGCTATAAATTAAACGTTCCCCTCGTTTTAAAAACATCGCTTTTTACGTAAGTTGTTTACAAGATCTTAAGAGTTCCGGGACCTTCCAGAGATTTCGGAATCGTGTCATTTAAATATATAAGGGAGCTGAGTTGCGAGACGGGGCAGTTATAAATTAGAAAGCGAAGCGACAACAAGAAGCGAAATAAGAGAGAAACAAACAGTGTTATTCTGCAAGTGCCTACAGGGTTATTCTGTGAGAATATTCGGTGGACGATTTATGCGTTTGTTTAGTACTGTATTTTTTTTTTAATTTGTATTAGCTGAGTACCAATAAATTACTTTTGAGTGTCACTACGTCCTCTTATTACCCACGGACGTAACAATATATTAAATTAATTGACTTAATAAGATGCAGACGGTCATGGCCAAGGAAAGTTTGAAAATCAACATAGTCTAAAAGGTTAATAAACGTACAAAATAAGAATGTTTTTTTTTTATCTGAAATTTCACGTTTTCAAATCGTAGAATGTACTTTTAATACATTCAATATTTATTAGATGGTAGAAATTATTTAGAGTTATTATCGAAAAAGTTATGAATAGAAATAAGGGAGTCGTCGTGAGACACCTGGTAAATATGAAGCATCGACATTGATTGTTATCGTTAGCCTTAAATCAGCTCAAATGAATGCAATGAGAACAGAAAATTATTTTAAAATCAATAAAACTGCTACGAACCTACATACATAGCAATCTTCTATTTCGTATGTTATTTAATTGGCTTTACAGGCGGACGAGATGCAAAAGTAGTATGATCAAATCTTGCTTAGTGATGACAAAAATAAATCTTATATTAACAAAAAAATAATTAAATAGGTACCCTTAAAAAACAAATTTTCTGATACATCAAACATTTAAGACACGTAGGTGCAGCTAAAAATGTAGTACAAGGAATGAACAATAGATGGCGTTTAAAACAAATCTGACAGTTACGTCACTACATTTGCAATCGATTTTACCCCTAAGCACGTCTTGAGACGTAGAACATAGGAGAAGTACCTGCAGTGCTTTGCCAGAAGGAGAGGCGATTATCCGCTGTAGCGTACGATACGAGGTAACGTCCGTCGGGGCTGAACGCACAAGCGGTCACCGGCCCGTTGTGCGCCGCCAGCGACTGACAGCGGCCAGCGCGGAGCTCGTACAGCGCCAGCTGACCGGTGTGGCTGCCCACTGCAATATACCACACTAATGTTCACTTACCTGTATAAACGTCACTGGACGAGACGCTGTTAAACTTATTTTTGCGCGCCATTTTGATGCTGTAGTCCATAGCGAGTGCCCTTGGGAAATCTTATACCAGGCGTCATTGTTTGACAACGATCTCTTTCCAAGGAAACGCACGGGTTTAATCACAACGCCAACGACGTGCTGTTAATTCCAGGCATCAACAAAGCCACTGTTCAATATTTATTCCACATACAATGGTACTATAAGAATATTTCTCTAGTGTCCAGGTTTCCTTACGATGTTTTCCTTTAAAATCGTTAGTATTCAGTCTAAACCCCTTGACCACCACGACTCAAAACAAGTATATGTCGCAGAATCGTGTCAGTACTAATGACATAGTGTTCTTACTATTGACCCGCACTATTAACTGTGCGCGTTAGCAACAGGTGTGCTGCTCCGTGACAGCGCGTATATAAAAGCAGACAACGACAGAATTAGATATAGAGAACAGTCTCGCTCGAGCCGAGTCGAATAGTGAAGACTGTCAAGATTGTGTCCTGACACTGCTCGAGGCTACCCACTACATTGGAACCCGAAGCCAGAAAGGCAGTCTTGCTCGAGCTGTCGGATAGAAAGGGTCTCCGTATCCTGGGATCACTCTAGGCTGCCTACTGTGTCGAGACCCTGAGAGAGGGATATTCTCTTTAGAACTGCCGGACCCGGAGGACGTCCGGATTAGTTACCTGTTTGATCAAACTAGCGAGGCTCGAGTTGCTATATGGGAAGTTGTGTCCACTGGGGGGTCACCCTAAAATAACAATAATAGAATGCTGCTTGCACTTAACCCTAATTATGTCCAAAAATCAGCATCGTATTTTTCATCAATAATCAAACCATAATCCTAGAGAAACTGTCAAACAGATCAACGTTTTATCCTTGTTCTGTTGGTACTCACCAGCGATCCTCCTAGTTGCAGGACAGTGGGACACCTGGTTGTACCTACATATCGCGGGGAAGACTTCATTCAAGCCTTTACTCTTCAGGTGTGACTGGTCCACGCAGTGCAATATTATATCCATCACCTGTGGTAAAGTTTACAAAAAAATCTGTAAACACACTTGATCAGCTTACGTCACATCAGGGTTACCAATTTATTTAACGGTAATGAAATATAACCGATGTTTCTTTTTTCGGTTTCTATGCTATGCTATGCTCCTAATGGTCTGCGGGACGCGGGATGGGAACAAATCCGACCAATAAACTAATCTAAATAAATATCTAACTAAATATTTTATCCATCAGTAGATATTTGTTATTGTTGCAATAACATGCCTAAAATTTATATTAAGGTGTAGGGTATTCTCTCAATACCGTGTATATTCGTGCACACCCGCCGTCCCGCGTCCCGCAATCCATTAGGAGGGTCAGCCTAGTATAGTATTTGATAAAAATTTAATCTGAAGTTAAGAATGCCAGAACATACTGATAGATGTTTGGGGACAGAATTTCAGTTCGAAGGTGGTGGTAACTAACCAGATGGGCATTAGAAAATGCCCCAACACTATACTGTGGATCCATCACTGTTTTTCTTCACCGAAAGTTTATACTAATTGTAGGGTTCCAATGAATGTTAAATGACGCGATGGAAGGGCAACCATAATCGAAAGTTTTTTAATTTTTTAATAACAATAATGGTGGATATATGTAACATGTCTCTATAAATTGTTAGTTGCCCCTAAAATTGTCTTTATCAGCAGCCACATTTCGTTAATCAGTCCGATCAATATTTTATTACTTCTAGGATTAGCATTTGACCACAAACTCATCCCATGTTAAGTGACGATGTGGCCTAAGATGATAACAAGGGGCACTGGCTCTCAAGGCGCCGGGACACACCTATAAGTGCTTGATGGCAGATTTTCAACTTGAGGGTGGTAGCTAGCTGGACGAGCATTACGAAGAGCTCTACCACCATGCTATGGTTTCATCACGTTTTCCTTCACCGAAAACTCTGGGATTAGAAATCAAATCGGTGTTTCCATCCATACACGCTACCACTAAGCCATCATTGCGTTGTCTCTATAAACTGTCAATTACTTCCTAAAATTTCCCCTAATCAAGAGACAACCAAACTTTGTTATGTATTCGGACGAAAATTTGGTTCAAAGCGGTCTTCTCACCTCGACGAGGAGTTCAGCGACTTCGGTATGCATCCTGTCTATGAGGAGCTCGATCCCGCGTAGGACTTCAGCTCGGCCGCGTTGCAACGCGTGGTACGCAGAGGACGGCTGTCCGCTTTGCGCGGCCGCTGCGCACCTTGCCACTTCGCGAGCCATCGTCGTTATGAACGCAGCGGGCCTGGTACCCAAATACCAATGTGTAATGACTATTTTTGTCTTGTACCCAGCTGTACCCAGTTGATTATAATTCTAGACCAAGAGTGGCTTGCGTAACATTGCATTTAACTCGCCGCTAAACAAAGTAACTTAATTACAATTATCCTCTTAAATGGATTTATCGTAAACGCGTTTAGGTTCATCTTGCACGAGACATACAGTGCGCCGATTTAGTTAAACATATTACACAAGTCGCCCTAAAATATCAAATTATGTGATGAGTGAGCGTGGCTCTATTGTTGACAGCAATGTCTGGATCGATGGAATGGATTGGATTAGATGAAAATGTTCCAGAAAAATCCTTTGACGAGTTTAGAAGAGCGCATTATGTGACGGAAGTGCCACATTGTGTATTGTAATTGTGTAAATTCATTTCTTTTATCAAGCAAAAGTAATTTGATTTCTATAACGTTTATTTATGCAACATTAACTAGTGTTTACATAAATACAAAAAGCTATTAAAAATGCTTACAAAATGTGCACAGTGGTCGCGATCCAATGGGGTATCGATCTCTATCCACACTTAATCGTTTCGTTTAGCGAATAAATATCGAAAGGAGTGTTAGTGACAGACCTGGCAGTCGCGATAAGGGTGAGGGCATGCCTTGCCGTGCGACAAGAGTCCGCTTGAGGAGTCAGAGGTAGACCGTAACTCATTGACGGTACCAGCTTATCAGCATCCGAGCACATTTCCAGTAAACCTGTCAAAAAAATATGGTTTTATGCTTGTCGGTGAAAGTATCAAAGTCAAGCAGACTAGAGAAGACTTTATGGAAAATATTTTCAAATAAAAACTGTCTAATCTTCTTGCCTCGCATTTTGTATGCAACTTCATCACAAAATGTTAAGATCAGAACAACAATATTTGAATGTCACGTGAACGGAAACAAATTTATAAAATACAAAGACTTATTTGTATGAAAAGTAGTTGAGAATAAACCTCTAATTAATCAAAAAAGAATTTTAAAAATGTAATACGGGGCGTTAAAATTTTTAATATTCCTTAGGTGCGTTTTTTTATTTCCACGCGACGGAATAAAATGACATTTCATGTGTTGCTAACTTTAGTTATACCGTTTAACTTGCGAGAATTTTTGTTTTGTTTGTCAATGATAAACCAGATATAAAATACAATAAAAATATAAGCTGTATCTTTTATAACAGTAAAACATTTGTTTAATATTTAATTTTTTCGTTGCTGGCAGTACAATTTTTGTCCAAACAAGTCGTGAGTGATATTGGCGCGGGCGAAATTAACTTCTCGTTTCAAATGAATAGTACAACGTAACAATTAACATTCCTTTTAGAAGATCGACGGTAGACGTGTACACAACGTCGAATGCTGAAGTACCAACATCAGACCCATGTTCCTATAACCGGTTCGAAAGGTATGGTTAGAAATATGCAAATAGCAAACAGTTCCGACTTCTCGGAAGTTGCTACCACTCTTTGTTTCCCCACATATTATGGCATGTTTTAGTTTGATTGATCAATAAGACTTTTATAAAAAAAATTATGTCTAATATCTTTAATTACTTACCGAGTAAAACGTGGCTGACGTCTAAATACGGTTCCCAAACTGTGAAGCCCCTCCCGAGTAGGTCGACGGCGGCCCTGCGAAGGGGCGTGTGCGCCGGGAGGCGCGGGCAGGGGGGCGACAGCAACAAGTGCGTCAGCGCGAGCGCCGTCAGCCGAGCCAAGTTGTTCGAAGCGCTCAATGTGAACCCTGGTCAACAAAAAACTAGTCCGTTCTCTTTGTAACCACACCCCGGTGGATCGGTCACTAAAAGGAAAAACTTCCAAAAACTTGGGAAATTTACAAGCTTACGTTGCTCTGATGATCGTGACTTTTTGTAATAAATTCTAGCGGGAGTTGAAGCCATATATAGAATCATACATACATACAAAAGCTGAATGATACGCCCCGCGAAAGGTGTACGAGGTGAGATAATTTCCCCGAGAATTGAAGTTTTTATAAAAATACTAGCTCGATAGGATTTGAAACATCTTAGGAATCATCCTATTTTGAAATTCTCTTTATAACCCTCTTAGGGGATGACTTAAAAAACATTATTTCTTAGTGTCTACATTACATAAAGAACTCCTGTACAAATTTTCATGCTTCTAGACAGAACGGTTTAATTTGTACTCTGTCAGTCTGTCAATTTTAAAGATTTTACTAAGCACATAACTTAATAGAAAAATTAAATAAAACAAGTTTAAGTTTACATTAATTCTTTATAAATATAAAGTAAGAAACTGACTGGCTGACTGACTGGTCGATCAACGTACAGCCCAAACTGCTGGGGCTAGGACCGTGAAAATTTGCATGCAGGTTCCATTTACACTGTAGGTGAGCACTAAGAAAGGTTTTTTGGTAATTAAACCCTTAGTGAAAAAGGGGATAAAAGTTTGTATGAAAATCCGTCATTTTTGAATAAAGATCTATGAAAAATCTGTATTTAGCAATTCAGTTAGAATGGGACATAACTATATCGCGAGCGAAACCGCGGGATAAAACGCTAGTATGATATAAACCTTACATTTTCTTCGAAATTATTAATTTGAAGAAATACGTTGTTGGGTTACCAAAATTTCAATATAGACAATAGAAACCATACATTTATATATTGGGTTTACTACTTTACAACTATTTGATATCCTACAAATTTAAAAATAACGAGAGAATGGAACCCCCTACCCCTTACCCGTGTTGCATATCAATCCCAAATATTAACAAAGTGTTATCGATAATATTTATGTGAAGACTTACCTTCGACGACGGAACTCTTCCTGCTATCAGTATCCTTACGTCGTTTGTTACCGGCCGCTCCTGTGACATACATACAACGAATTATATCAATATTATATACTTCAATTCATATATTCCATAGATTAGAAGCTAATTTTGATCAACACTTACATATATGTTTTATAAATTACTGTTTGTGCTCACGGTTTCACTAGTATTAATTTTTTTTATCGCGCCGCCGTCAACGCACCCGTGTGGCCTATCGTTCTCACTTTTTTTTACCTACAGCTTGCCAGATTGCTTGGCATTCGCGGTTACTGTTCCGCTGCTTAGTTTTGTAGCGTAAAGTTATATAGCCTATTATTTTTCTCAATAAATAGGCTATAAAATGATTGGTAGTTCTAGAGATTAGCGTTTTCAAACAAAAAAAGTGTAGATGATTAAATACATATTTGCTATCTCACGTTGACTTAACTATTAAAATTTAAAATATTATCAATCTATAACATGGGACAATGTCATATCTTAACTTTATCCCCTCTCCCCTCTGACAATTTGATGCATGTTCGCATTATTATCGCCTATTACATTGTCTTAAGCATTGTCCTTTTTTTCTCTCGGACCAATGCTAAGTACCTATTAATTACTGTCCTTTTTGCGTAAGTAACATTTCATCGAGACGTTGCATCACACGTCACATGTCACAAGGACGAAATTTCGACAATACGCTAATGCCAAATCTTATCGTCATATCGATTTTTGTTTTAATTATTTTATTTCTAATAATTTATTATGATTCATTTTGTAAAAAAACATATTGTTTTCTCATTTCATTCATTAAGAAATATCGAATCAAAAGAATACGCGCAAAAAGAAGTTTCAATATAAAAAAACTGACCTTCGCTGGTAATGTCCTGACCAAATTCAGCGCCGATGACACCTAGCAACACGACTGCTGTGGTCTGCTTACGTTTCAACTCTGCGAGAGAGGACGGCTTTCTCACTATCTCCTCCTCTTCTTCCTCCGATTCTTCATCCTGCTGGTAAAAGATTAAACTTTGTTAGGAACCAGTAGTGCTCCCACAATTTCAACCTTGTTAAATATATTCGACCACTGTACTTGGACACTTGCGTCCAATACTTGCCTACAGCTTGCCAGATTGCTTAACTTCTTGGTTACTGTTCTGCTTCTTCTATAACTACAAACTACATCTTAGGTTTTGTAATGTTAGTATAGATTTATCTAGTATCCTATAATTTACTTTTATCGTTTTAGGTTTGGTGTTGTGACCACAATCGCACCTGACCTTAATTGACGATGTGGTCCAAGATGATAACACGCTAAGCCTAGTGACAGACTGGCTCTCAAGTGCAGCTACTGGAACACAATAATGAAGCATTGATGGCGACAGATTTGTAACTTGAGTGTGGTAGCTAGCCAGGCATTAGGAAAAGCCCTACCACCATGCTATAGTATTCCTCACGATGTTTTCCTTCACCGAAAGCTCAGGCCCATTGCAGGGATTCGAACTCACGTCAATCGACGCGAAGTCGTACACGCTACCACTGAGCCATCATTGCTTCAAAATAGGCTTTATAGAAAATACCGTTTTTTTTTTAAACAAAAAGACTATCGTTTCCAAAAAGTGAAGCATTAGACATATTGCAAAGTATATAAAGAAAATTTTGTCATTTTATTACTAAAAATATTGCAAGGTGTGAGAGTGAGAACCTTATGAAGCGACTTACTGTTTTAGCTACCTTCTCTGCCGGATCCTTCTGCGATGCCTGCGGGATGATGCTTTCCGTGTGGGTGTAGAGCGGGAGGAACTGTGCCCAGTTATCGACTAGAGCTTTCCGACCCTTGGGACCGAGTCTGTAACAGAAATTCAATTATATAGAACAATATTTGAGTTAAGGAGTTTTTAATAGTTCATATTATTACTTAGCAAGGTTCGTTTAGTGCTTTGTTTAGGGATTATACATAGTTAGATGGGATAAGTTAAATAAAATGTTACTTTTAAAACATTTAACACATAACATTACGTACGTACGTAACACGTACACACTTAATTTACATTCAAATGAACAGTTATTTTATTTTATCTACACAAAAAAGTCTATGTTTTGTTTAAGTGCTTCAAACTTTCAAAATCAACTTTATTTTCAATTTTGAATAAGGAAGACAGAATAGTAACACGTGTAAGCAATAAGAACTAATTTCTAGATAGATGCTTCAAGTTATTTAGGTCATTAACAAACTAAACTAACAAACTAAAACATTAATTTAAATTACTTAGGTGCAATGTCCAAATTATTCGTTATAAGTTATAGAGGGTTCGTATTTTAAGTTAAGGAGTTTTTAGGCTGTGAGTTTCTTACGTTATCGAGGTTCTATCGTATTATGTAATTCTTCTTTTTCTTCCTACCTTTATCACACCAAAGTAGGATCGGCACAACTTGTTTTCTTTAGGTCCTCTATCAGCTGTCATCGCAATATATACACCTTTTATACATATACCATACCTCACAGAATCCATCCATACCTTCTTCAGTCTTTTCTACTACTCTATCCTTCCAGGTGGAAGCATACCTAAAATTCTTCTATTTATATGATTCTCATCCGCCCTTATGACATATCCATTTTATGATAATCTAGTATCCTTCAACTTCTCTGTCACTGATGCTATTTCCATACATCCTTCATTATGTTTTGTTAGTATCAAGAAGTTAATAAATCATCAGATTTACTGATATAAGCTTTCAACGTCACTCACACATATGCACAATGCAATGTCTTTTATCACCTACAAGTACATACTCGATGTTTTGAGTAGATTCAAGGCGGCTCCAGATATTTGGAGAACAGTGATTTTTTTTCTAATTTTTACTTAGGTCCTAATAATACTCTAAATGTTAAACTTTAAAATTGGGTCTAGTTAATTTCCTCCAAAAGGACAGATTTATATGTACAGAAACGATATACTGGAAAATATAGTAAATAATATACTTATTGATTTGTACGTTCAAGAGTAATGAAGAGTGGGTTATAAAACGGATAGGAAATATAAAAATAGTACTATAATAATTTTTAGTTAAATACCTTCCAAGTTCGGCCAATAGAAGCGCTTGCGCAGCCTCGCGAACCTCCAGGCAATGGTGTTGCCATCTGCGAGCGAGCATCTCAACTTGCGGACGCTTGAAGTTCTTTGCACCTTAACAAGCAAATTATCCACGGACTACATGAGCAATATTATTTTCATTAAAACGTTTGTAAAAATAATAATCATTTTAACCCCAAACCATCCACTTTGTACAGCACACGACATCTTTAGTACAATCTAAAGTATTATTGTTATACTAACCAGATCTATAACATGAATACCATTATTTTCTGGTTTTCTGAATGACAATACCGGACAATACAAAAATCAATTTTGCATAGAGCCCTTGTTTTATGGTATGATATGAAACAACACAGCAGATACCCAAACCGGACAAGGTATATCTACTCAACAAGGAACTAAAGAACTGGCTACTATCATACTTAAGAGGTAAACAGCATAATACTGACATAATTCGGTGCATCGCGTTTTACGATCTGCTCGTAAAATCCCAACTACCTAGATTCTTTACTGGTTCATCGGTATTACGACAGTTATTATCGGTAGATTCTCATCACTTGATGATCATCAGCATCACCTTGAGCTATCCTTTACTTACCGAGAAACTATAAAATATTTAAAAAAGGTGTGAAACGATAAAAACATAAAACGATAGAATTGAAACTTCATTTTAAAAGACATTTTCTATTTTATTTAAACAGTGTGTAATATACATACACACCGAAATTTACTCTCTCGCTCTGGCTCACATAAAGAGGAGAGGTTGATAATATATTGCTCTCTCGCTCTGGCTCACACAAAGAGGAGAGACCAATAATGTGCGTTAAACGTTAAACGTTTAACATTCAACGCTTATTAACGCTTGGAAGTCGCATAAGAAGTTTCACTTCAATAAGTAATTGTTAATCTATCCTAATTGCTACCGCAATTGTTCATATTATATAATATAGTTTATACTAATATAATAAAGCGGAAAAGATTTTTGATATTTTTTTGTTTGAATACGGTAATCTCTGAAACTACTAGTCAGATTTGAAAAAAATTACAGAAGATAACAATGAATATCAAGCATTCTGGCAAGATGTAAGCAAATACGGGAAGTGTGAACAACGCTAGCTAGTCGAAGAAAAAGACGGGTTTGAAGGCGTGAACAAACGAGGCGTGAAGACGCATTTCATCAGACCGCATGACGGCGACGACTGCTAAAGTAATTTGTTATCAGCAGCCACTGTTGTTTATGTATTGTACTGTATTTTCCATCAGTTTCTGTGCAGTCATTTTGCCGAGTTTGCTATAAAAAAGCAGAATGATGATAGTCGTCGATAGGTATACCATCCTCTAAGTGTCCCACTGTTGAATAATAAGGCCTCTTCCCTAAGGGAGTTACGGGCTTAATCACAACGCCGCGCCAGCAGACAGATCTATATTTTTCCTCACATACAATAGTACTACAAGAATATTACAATATTTGCAAATTGCAAATTTTAATTCACCGTTAGCCGATAGGGTTATGAAAAACTCAATGGTACATATCGTGGTTCCATCCTGCGGACATTGAATTGATATTCTGCCAGTCTAAACCCCTCGACTAACACGTATTTTCATATTCTTAAAGAGGAATGATTGTCGTGTAACACTCACCAAATGCGACCACTTTATCAGGTAGAAGGACGCAATGCAGCGTCGCCAACAACGACCAGCCTTGCTTGATGTGGGCTTGCTGTGCAGCCAATTGTTCCTCGCGTTCCTCATCTGCAGCCCACGAGGAAGAGCTTCGAGTCGAAGGTCTACAAGAAAATAGAGATTCCTCTATATTTACTATGCATTTGCTAGTCCAGCCAAGCTGCTAGAAAATAGTAGAACACTCTAACCCAAGAATTTTATAGCTTAAAAAACTTGCCTGTGCAATCTCCTGGCTACCTCCTGCTCAGGCAGGAAGCTGGCGTTGCTCATCGACATGAGGGTGTTAGCTAGAGCCACTATGGACAGCAAATGGTTTGTAGTGAGAGTCGTGCTCAACTCCCAGTGGAGTTTCGAGGTGAAAAGTCTGCAAGGTAAAAATATAAGGATTAATAGAGAAATATCTGCAATATATTGGCGTCATAAAGCCAGGTTTAAAAGATTTAGATAAATTAATAATCACCACACAGTATAAAACAAAGTCGCTGTCGCTCTGTCCGTCCCTATATATGCTTAAATCTTTAAAACTACGCAACGGATTTTGAAGCGGTTTGTTTTTAATACATAGAGTGATTCAAGAGGAAGGTTTATATGTATTATACATGCATAATATTGTAGAGAAACACTGATAAATTTAGAGGTTTCTAATGTGATGTCGTAAACGAACCCCACGAGATAAATCAAAATAATGTACTACAGTATTGTACACTTTAAAAAGGTCTATCTCTTAAGGATAACCCACAATAAAAATTTTTTATCCTTTACATTTTACGGAAAAAAATGCAATACAGCATTAATCCTCATCCAATTAATATAGATCAATATGGCCCTTTGCAGCATGTAATTTAAATTAATATTTCCGAAGATATTACAGATTTAAAATGCAGGGACATAGCGGTGCGGCGGTATCGGCCCTATATACCATGGTTAATTATATGTCGCTCTTTCAAGAGTAACCTCTAAACAAAACATGTTTGTATTTTCTAATGACAAAAAAGCTGTAAACGTTGTTTATAAGGACATTCTGTAGTAGGTAGGTATATTTAGTATCAGCATTGCACCCGTGCGAAGCCGGGGCGGGTCGCTAGTACAGTATGTAAGATTGTACTTTAGATATATTTGGATGAAGTTTGGTTACAATACGTAAATTTTTATCAATTGAATAAGCCTAAGTGTATTTTTTTATACCAGAAAGGTAAAATTTCATACAAGCGGTATATGTGCTGTGTATGGCGAACGTGTTGTTGAGAAAAGAACTGTATTAAAGTGCCTTGCCAGGTTTAAAGCTGGTAAATTCAAACTTGAAGATCGAAAAGGCCAGGGTAGGTATAGTAGAAGTTTTAAAGATATCAAAATACACAATTCACTTGTATATCGACCACATTATAAACATGATGCGTTTTAATTTTCCTTCAAAAACGCCACGAACTTTTGAGACAACCCAATATTTGGACAATGCGTGCTAAAGAACATTCAATAATCGATAAGTGATGCGTTTTAATAAATGCGGAAAATTTAAGCATGAATGTAAGCATAAAAAAACGTTATTAAATACAATTTATTTTTTTCATGCAGAGACGTATGTCACTAATACTTTTAAAGAAGACTAACCTGGTAAGTTTCTCCTGACGCAGCAACTCAACTGGTAGGTCAGACGTAATGAGCAGTGGGTCATCTGGTGCAGCGGCGCACGCTTCGGTCCATCCGGTGAGCCGAGTCGGAAGCTGCACCGCCATGTGCCCATGACGAGAGACAACCCCGAAACATACTGGTACCTGTATCAATATAAAAATTTAGAATATCTTTATCTGCAAACATTCTTCTAGAATTCATTATCAAATCTCGTCTGTTCCGTGAAGTGCAATTTGAATATTAAAAATTACACATTTTAAAATTATACATAAAATTTGAACGTAAATGGAACAAAATTGAATGACGCAAAATAATATTTCACAACAGATAGCACAAATCCCTCTTATACATATATTTAAAATGGCATATGTTTTGATAGTATTCATATGTGTCAAATAAAAAGAACTCAGTATAGATTTGTCAGTGTTTGAAATCAACCATACATTATGGATTATATAGTGTCTAACCCGAGATTCTTTCAGGAAGAGGTTCTATTGAAACCAATCAACATTATGTGTTCAAATATAAAAAAACAATGCTAGAGAGAAATTGACCACCATACAACATCAATGTTTTTAACTCTAATTTCAAGCAAAATGGCAACACATTTCTTATGGCCATCCACAAGCAGAGAACATAGCTGTTTCTGCAGCTGCGAGATCTAAAGGTATATGAAATAACATAGGCTGTATAACATAAGTCATTTTTTTACGCTAGGTAGAAGGCCAAAATAACGGTACTATTCCTGGTGATAAGCAGACTACAATCTAAAGATAACAACGAACACATATACACTGGCTAATACCATGCGATAAACCACAAGAGATTTTCAAAACTATAAAGAAAACGATGATCATCCATCCATCCATTCGACCAAAAGACGATCATTGATGGACAAAGGCCTATCAAAAAAACAAAGAAGAAAACCAACTTCAATTATTTTGAGTAGTTCCCCGGTTTATCTTCAAAGTCGAAGGTCTATTGTCAATTAAATTAAAATGGGATCACCCTCGAGGTATCCCCTTTCCAAAGAAAAAATAATCATCTAAATTACATAACAAAGAAGTTATGGCTGAACGTGCATAAAAAACACAGTCGAATTGAGAACCTCCCCCTTTTTTTAAGGCGGTTAAAAAGAGACTCACTGTGACTAGTTTATCACCATGTACATAGTTAGTTACCACTCAATCGGATGCAAATCCGTGCCACCCCGCTTGATATTTAATATACTCCGGCTGGGTGTTACAACTGGTGTGTGGTGTTTGCGATTCAGTCAGACATAATCGTTTTGTCCCATAATAATTACTTTTCCTTTCTCCCCTTGTTTCACTTTCTCAACAACTCTTACCATGGGTCTCAAAAGGCCGAGCTTCGATTCGCAAACCCTGTCGAGGTCCGGGTCTAGACCCCAGGCATGCAGCAGTGAGATTAGGATCTGGGCGATCTCCATCGTGTGAGGGGGTTCTGCCAACGACATATCCCTTGGACGTTGTTTCTTATTCTGATTCGCTTCATCTGTAACAATTTAAATAAAATATGTAAACGAACACGTTTCAGAATTTTTATAAGCAAGCATTATAAAAGACGTTAAGTGCATTACTCAATAGCTTATCTATATACTAATATAATAAACTGGAAGAGATTTTTGTTTAATTGTTTGAACACGCTAATCTCTGAAACTACAAGTCGGATTTGAAAAATTTGTATATGATAGCCAATTTCACGAGGAATAGTATAGTCTATCTAGTATTAGGCTACACCTCGCAGCTAGCCTTAAATATTGATTTTTGTTAAGTAAATCGGAAGAAATAGCGCACTCTTCTGCTTTATTCTTATATGCTTTATATTTATAAAAAGTCGATTCACCGTAAGCCTTCTGTAACATTTTCAGTGTCTCCGAACACGAAATTCCATTGGCGATGCAAAATTTAAGACACACTCTTTGTTCGATGTTTTTGTCCATTATGATTTCATACTATAAATACTCAATACACACTAGATATGATATAACTAAAAACAGCACTGTATTTAATCTAAATGACAGATACTACTCAAACTCCGCGCCAAAATGAAAAACAGTTGTACCAATCTCACAATAAAAAAATAGTTGAATTTGGAACCATAAACAAGTCATCCAATCCCAATACTTTAATGACTGAATGTAATAGTTATGGTTGAGAAGGAGAGGATAGACAAGGAAGTTAAATGGGATGAGAATAGTTCTATAAAACTGGTGTGATTTGTTTTAGACGGGTACTGTTGGGGAACCATAAACAAGTCATCCAATCCCAATACTTTAATGACTGAATGTAATAGTTATGGTTGAGAAGGAGAGGATAGACAAGGAAGTTAAATGGGATGAGAATAGTTCTATAAAACTGGTGTGATTTGTTTTAGACGGCTACTGTTGGGGAACCATAAACAAGTCATCCAATCCCAATACTTTAATGACTGAATGTAATAGTTATGGTTGAGAAGGAGAGGATAGACAAGGAAGTTAAATGGGATGAGAATAGTTCTATAAAACTGGTGTGATTTGTTTTAGACGGCTACTGTTGGATAGTTTTTTATACCCGGTATTGCTAAACCGAACATAATATAAATATGCTGAGCTACTAATTAATTTGTTTTGATTTTGAATTACTCCAGGCATTTTTCTGTTGTCTAAACTGTTATGTTTTTGGAAAATAATTATATTTCAGATTTCTGAATCATTGGTAAGGGATTATACAGATGTCTCGTATAACAATAAGATATAGAAAGTAGGAGGAGAAACACTTAAAAATAATACTTTGTAAAAAATGGCCTAATAAAAATAACCTGAAAGGGGAATAATCGATATACTTTAACTGTTATAATATATGAGTCTCATAGTTGAATAATGTAAACTTCTCAATTTGGTTGCGTTATACTATTTAAATCTTTATCTATATTCGACAATGCTTAATCTTTCTCCATGCACATTTTAAACACATGTTTTCTTGGTAAATTTCAAAGCATAAAACTAAATGTCCGGTATCAAGGTCTGTCTCTTTGTTCGATACAAAATTCCAATTAAGTGAATAGACATTCACGGCATACCGTAGTACGCAAGGTCACTGACAGAGACCATACTAATCGTGCAAATATTTATTGGTTACTTTGTTATCACTTATACCACTAACCAAGTTTGTCGTATTAGAGACTAGATGTACCCTTGCGGTTTCACCCGCGTATAATTTAAAAGGAATCGCTGATTGATGATTTATAATACTTCAGTATAGACAATATTTTTATCAGGCTGCAGGGTTATGCGTAATAACTCACACAGCTCGTTCGCGCCACTACAACTATATTCATAGACCCAAGCCGAGTGTTGAAATATTTTAATTTAACATTATCTCCTAAACTATTCGTCCAAATTACATGCTATAAAGGGTAAATTTTATCTACATAAAATTGTCTTGATGATGAAATAACTTTAACGAAAATTAACGAACGCGTAAGAATTAATAGGCCATACCTAATAATAATGATCATAAATCACTTTCGATTTTGAATAAAACTTTGGCACAAAATACCTTATTGTGGCCTATGTATAAGAGATGATGGTATCATGAGAGATCATGAGACAAATGGTATCGTAAACTTTCTTTTAGATGTTTAGTACGGCAATATTTTTGTAGAAGCACGCGCACGCGAATAAAGCAGTTAGGATGTGCTAGGTCTTCCGACTTACTTAACATAAATCAATATTTAAGGCTAGCTGAGAGGTGTAGTCTAATGCTAGATAGCCTATACTATTCCACGTGAATCTGACTATCATATACAAAAAGAATTTTTCGAATCCGATTGGTAGTTCCAAAGATTAGCGTGTTTAAACAAACAAAACTCTTTCGCTATGTTATATTAATGTAGATTGTAAATTCGAAATACTAGCTGACTAATATTTCGCATATTATATTTTAGAATGTAAACAATCTAACAAATGTCATGTTTGTTAAACATTCTATTAATATATGGCGCCTCCTACATGTCAGTTAAATATAGTTACGTAAAGATTTAGTGTCGGACCGAAACAGGATTCAGACGAAAATGAATCCGAAACCGAATCTCCGGCCTCCGTCTCAATTTCGGCCGAAACGAAACCGTAACTTATTTATGCGTCTTAAAATTTATATTACCTATACTGCAATTAAGTATTTCTTACGCTCTTATCAAATTAAATGTAAAATTTTCTTAAATACTTACTCTTGTAAGTAAACTTTGTCAAAAATCAACTCTTAGATTAAAGTACAGGCTCCTTATTAACTGAGTATACCTGTTATCTTTTTATTGTGTTCACAATATGCTGAAGATTTATTTATTATTTTAACCCGTCCGCAATCTCATTCGGCATATATGCCGAATTTGGAGGCAAAATTAATTTTTTATTGCCTCATCATTATTACCTATACCCGACCGATTAAATAATATTTTTTATCACCGACATTGATAATTTTATCACTCTCACCAAAGATTACATTAAATAATTATAAGTACATATTCATAATTAAAAAGCAAAATTAAATTGTACGCAAAGAAAAACAGTTTATCTACACCTGAAGTTAGCTAGAAGTTATCAGATTGTCCAGATACGGTTCCAAGTTTCAGTAAGCGAAACGTGATCTCACTGAACTGAATACTGATTATTTTGTCGTCCGACTCAGCGAATTGTAAAACTTCGCGGCCGTATTTTAGCCGTATTGCAGCATATAGCGAATTCGCTAGTAGTAGCGGCTCGTGACCCGTGACCTACACATTAGAGCTAACAACTTGCGTGATAGTGCGTATTGCTAACCACATATTTCACACCGGAAGACATTAGAGTCAACGCTGCTTTGAGACAGAAATAGGTATCGTGGTGGCGCTTAAATGGACTAAGTCTTTAAGTCTAAGAAGAAACCTTGCCTCCTTGTACAAACACGTTCTACCGCTTGTATAATGGGTTGTGTTCTGTGTGTTGTTCGACGGCTACCTTCCTTCATCGCACCGCTCGCCATCAGCAGAGATTTCATCCTCCTACCTTGGAACCTGAATGGTAGCGGACAGTCTGGTTTCAGAGGAGTTTTCTTCCGCGAATGCTCCGGATGTGAATTGAGCACCCTGCTAAGGTTTTCTCAGGAGACTACAGTATGAAATTCTTCAAAAGGGAAGTTAATAGGTTTTTAAACGCAGCAACGCGCATGTGATGCTTCTGGTGTTGCAAGCGTCCATAGGCTACGATGACTACTTACTAACAGGCGTGCCGTATGATGATTAAAAAAATATGTTGAACTTTGCACAGGTTTGGTCACCAGCGTATACCTTATTACAAATCTTAAACCATAACTTACTCAACATTCCATGAAACTAAATACAAATGTAGAAAGGTATTACACATAAACGATGTCGTAATAAGTATAGCACGAGTGAGACAGGGCACGCCCAGTGTGCCTAGATTGCAACCTAGATTTAGCCTTGTACCCACGTCCAGATCTGTTCGTTATTGCATTGTCGTTATGTATACTTATTATCATAAAACTCAAAAGATTGTTTGTTTGTTTGAACGCGCTAATCTTTAGAACTAACAATTTTTAAAGTGAAACTTATTCTACCGCCCCAAAATGTTTCGTTCATCTATGGCATGTCGCATTACAGCTGGCCGTGGAGCAGGGATAAAGGGAAAGGCGCATGGCAAAGGATTTGATATATATATATATATATATATATATATATATATATATATATATATATATATATATATTGTTTGAAGTTGACTACGATTCAATGATTTAAATAAATATTACTCTTAGTTTTAATATGCGTCTATCATCTTAATGATTGTATTAATTATGTATTCCGTACTCTAATACGCAAATTGAAATTAAATTTTATAATTGAATATTTTGTCTACTTTTTATTTCCCATTATAAGTCCCATTTTTTCAATATTTAAGTTAAGATTAAAAACGCAATTTTAATACAACACTAAATCAAATATGCATCTTGGTTTCATAAAACCACACAATTTTTTTTTATAGAATATTTATTGAGGTACTTTGTAGACTGTTTAACTTCACGTTACAACACTAAGGAGCAGAGCAGTAACAATGAATGTCAAGCAATCTGGCAAGCTGTAGGCAAGTACGTGAAGTGAGAAGAACGATACCTGAATAAAGGGTGCGTTGAGAACGCGGCGCCATGGAATTGCTTGAATAAATTTAACACGAGTGAAACCGTGAGGCACTGCTAGTGTATACGATATACGGACTTATTACACCGTTCCAATATGAATATTCTAGACACGTAAATAAAATTAGATCGAGTTGATGTTAGTAATTTCAATTATTTCATAGACTACACTCATATGAGTCTATTAATGAAAGACGTTTACGCTTATATTAGCTTCACTTTTAACTAACTAACAAGCGATGTAATAAAATCTTAGAAGTCACTTTTAACCTACTTCTAATTGAATTATAGAAATGAAACTTTGTTTGTATATGTAATTCGGATGACAACACTATAATTTGGTGTCTTGGAGCTGATCTGATAATGGAGCCAGGAGTTGAATAGTGGAACACATCAGTGGCTACTAGTAAACCCCTCGAGTTTAGGCTCATAAGATTCGCTTTGACAAGTCAAATAGATTGGGCTTGGTAACGAGATGTTATTATAAGATTAAAAAGTTTTTTAAATCGTATTTTTAGTTTTTTAAACTATTGAAACTTATTAGTAGCCCCGAAGTAGCTGCTATACTGATAATTGGGTCAGACTGGATCGCGATCACCATAAATCAGACGTAAAACCAGCCAGAGTGACACAATTAAGCGTATCGTGTTATGTCCACTGAGTTATATTATATTATATATATTATTATATTACTACTGAAGTTATATCCTGTATTCCATTATATCCAATGATCAAACGGTGTGGTAAGGTATCTGTACCTGACTAGGACGAAATGACACTCTTAGTTTGTCTCTTTTCAGTAGCAGCCAGTATACACTGTATATACATAGGTCCATCTACTGAGAGGCTTGTCCATATGGTGGGACGACCGTCAATGGATTTTCGATCTCTCTGTGGACACCGTTATCTTTGGACTTTACTGCGATTACCATCACGCACGTACTGTCACGCACGTACTGTCACTCATGTACAGTCACGCACGTACTGTCACTTTGCCGTGCTATTTATAAGTTTTAAAAGTTACAAAAAAAAAAAAACACGCTTCAGTCACTTACTAAAAAATAAAAAACTTTTTGTCTTATATTAACATCTCGTTACCAAGTTCAATCTATTGGGCTTGTCAAAACGAATCATATGAGCCCACACTCGAGGGGTTTATTTTAATTTTAATTTTAGTTTATTTTATAACTTTATTTTAAAATGTTTGTAATAGTACGAATTAGATTTACATGGAAAGAAAAATTGGAAAAGTTAAACGGAACATTTTCTTATTCGGGACGAAGTGAACATCCTTTTTTTCTATCGAATTTTTGCATGAACTCAAAACCATAACTCACGTTACAAAGGATAGATATACGTGATTCTTTATTTGTTTTGTTTATGGTCATGGAAAAGTTATCAGAAAAATCGGGATAGGTGACGCTGCGGTCGAGATATTGACTATTGATAAAGCAGAACACCGTTTACCGGGCCAGCTAGTAATAGTTATTTATTGATTTAATTTTACAAAAGACACAAAGGACATCATTCAGACTTAAAACTATTAAGGTAGACTCGACTATAATACTTCCGTGAGACTCCCACTGGTCAATGATTGTTTATTTGTTATTTACAAATACACCAGCCTTTCCATCTGACGTGTGACATATAGCTGTGTCCTCGGTATAGAATGTCACCTTCGAAGCCCTTGACATTTCTCCGGACAAGTTCGGCTACGTGGCGACAAGTTAGTGGGCGTGTCATGTGTGCCGACGCAGACTTGTCCACCGAACCGGGGATATGTGAAAATGTTTATCGTCTATATCAGGTATGGGCAACCTTTGACATGTTGAGGGCCAAAGTTTAGCGTGCAAATACGTTCGCAGGCCGCGTTTAAAAGTACTTAGTGCATTTTAAAGTAGTGATGATATTTTTTGGGATAGATATTAGACATGAAATAATACGACAATGTTATTTATTATAGTACAAATTATTAAAATCAATAAAATTAAATTTTTCAAAATGTCTCGCGGGCCGGAGGTTGCCCATATATAGTCTTATATAAACCACTAACAACCGCTCGCAACCTCATACACGTTAATTACGGTTTAATAATTAATAAAAATAAAACATAGGGGCAATACTTACAAAATGACATGGGGTATTATTTATAAGATATAAATCTTTAATGGTAATATACAGAATAGTGAACATTCTCACCATTCATCTGTGGTTCTTTATTTATCGAAACTAATCAACATTTATAGAATTAAATCCATTTGACTGATTACATACATACATACATAAATCACGCCTCTTTCTCAACGGGGTAGGCAGAGACCACGTCCTTCCACTTGCTACGATCCTGACATACAACTTTCGCTTCCTCAACATTCATCAATCGTTTCATGCATGCTCGTCGGTTTAGAGTACTCTAGACCTGACCTTTCTTCAAAACGTTCCCGATTTGATCGTGGAACGTTCGTCTAGGCCTTCCTCTTCCAACGTTCCCAATTACACTCATAAATCTGTCTAGTCAATCTTCTTTCATTCATCCTCTCTACATGCCCAAACCATTTAAGCATCCCTTTCTCAATCCGTGTCACTACATCTTTTTTCACACCACAACGTTCTCTTATTACACTATTTCTTATCCTGTCACTAAATTTTACTCCTATCATACTTCTTAGCGCTCTCATTTCTCCTGCATTTATTCTACTTTCATGTTTTTTTTTCCACACCCAGCTTTCACTTCCGTACATGAGTGTTGGAACTAACACTGCTCCATGTACAACCAGATGAGCTTTTCTAGAAATTTTCTGGCTATTCATAAAGGCGTGCAACGCCCCATTCATCTTATTACCAGCATTATTAACTCTCCTTTCAATATCACTTTCACACTTTCTTTTGACTGATTACATTACATTTATTTACAGGTCGCTCGAAAACATACAGTAAATACACTACTTTAATTATTATGAAACAAAAATCGTGAGTAACGTCTATAAAATAAAATATCACTTTAAAAAAATCATAATAGTTATTATGTCAACCGTAGACTATAAATCTAAGTAAAAGACGAGAAAAAATTCAAAATAAAATAAAATCAAATTTAACCATTTTTGATTTATTTTATCGAGTTGATTTTGGTGAGGATTCTTAAAACGTGTTTAATTAATATAGTTTGTGTTAAAATAATAATAAAAAAAAAACTTTTTTGGGCCGCCTTGTATATGCGTCCCCTAATTCCGAAACGCTACACTAATAAATAATTGATATTCAACATCGACCATCATTGGCCTATCTTCGCAATAACATTTTAATAGCTTAATCAAAATATAGGATTATTTTTGACATATTTGATAATTGTTTAAGGGATTAAAATATGATTGATGATTAACGTATCAGACAACCAAACCGAGCTCATTTAATTAATTTTTTCTCCCAAATTTCATACTGACCATCTGATCTGATTTTAAGTGACGATGTGGCATAAGATGATGTCACGTTAAGCCTAGTGGGGAATTTCTCAAGTGTTGCTGCCGGAACACACCTATAGGTGCTTAGCAACGGATTTTCAACTTGAGGGTGGTAGCTAGCGAGGTGGGCTACCACCATGCTATGGTTTCATCACGATGTTTTCCTTCACCGAAAGCTCAGGCTTATTGCAGGGATTCGAACTCACGTCCATCGACGCGATGTCCTCAGACGCTACCACTGAGCTATCATTTGAAGAATTGACAATAATTTGAGTACAAAAATAACTACTAGACTAAAATAATTACTGCGTAATAAATGGCGCACCATTTAAAAACACGTTTTATATAAAAATTAGCTGTGCTTCGCTCGCGTGGACTACTAAAAACCTATTTTTTTTGCAGAACCCTAATTATTTTTGTAAAATAAAAGTAGCCTAAGTTATGCTTTATAACATCAGCAATCTGCCAGTGAAAGTCCCGTCAAAATCGATCAAAATGTTTCGGAGATTAGTTGAAAAACAGACAGACAGACAAAAAAATTTAAAATGGATTTTGTTATACTTTCATATGCATTTAGTAAAAACCTGTTATTTTGACATTACAAACATACACTTCAATTTTATTATATGTATAGGTAAAAATGGAATACTGTTCGTTGGTAGGCGCATCACTTGAGAACGGCTGAACCGAATTGTTTAATCTTCTTTTTAAACGTCACTCATAGTCAGAATAAAGAATAAAAAAAAATTAAGTTACTTCGAAAATTGAACATTTTTTGTTAAACTTAAAGTGATCTTTTCTGTTGGGATCTTTTATGAACCATAACTATTCGAACAATGGATATGCGTAATTATTATTGTTTTATTCGTTACGGTCATGAAAAAGTTGTCAGAAAATAGTACCAGGATACGTGACGTTGTGGTCAAGTTATTGACTATTCGAAAGGACAGAACAAGGTCTGCGGGGCCACCTATTTAATTATAAATATGGAAAAACCAATAGTGAACTGACGCCCTTGTTATGAGGTCTCACAGTGCGCTGGAACGCACTGGGCATAGAAAACCTATGCAAAATTTGACACCTGAGGGCGCGAACGTCGGTATGCGAATACAGGTGTGAGAGTACTCTAATGCAGATAACGGGTAGCATATAGTTAAATAAATTAATCAAAGCGAATCGCTTGGAAACATTGTATAGCTCCGCTCGCGTGGAATACTAATAAAGGTTTTTTTTTTGTTTTTTGTGCGGATCCCTAATTATTTTTCTAAAATCAAAGTAGCCTAAGTTATGCTCTATAACATCAGCTATCTGCCAGTGAAAGTCCCGTCAAAATCGGTCAAACCGTTTCGGAGATTACCCGGAACAAACAGACAGATATAATTTTAAAAAGGGGTTTTTTGTTATAGTTACCGTTTATACTTTCATATGCATTTAGTAAAAAGTTGTTATTTTGACATTACAAACAGACACTTCAATTTTGTTAATTTGTATAGATCATTTATGTTCGCATACAGCACTTGAGAGATAGAGAGACCATTTTATGCTTAGCGACAATTTTATCGCATTGTTAGCGAATAATGTTCATAACACATCCGTTTAATCGATAGTTATTTGCACTATCGAATAAACGATAGTTCAGCTTTAACTATCGATAGTAGGTATTTGTGTAATTTGCAACATTTTAACAGGAGGTTTTTGCAAGGTGGGTCTGCTTTTTATAATACCCGCCTGGCTAGCTACCACCCTCAAGTTGAAAATCTGTCGCCAAACACCTATATATGTGTTCCGGCAGCTGCACTTGAGAGCCAGTCTTCCACTAGGTTAAGCGTGTTATAATCTTGTGCCACATCATCACTTAGCATCATGTGAGATTGTGGCCACTACGCCAAACCTACAACGATAATACAACGGAAGGTACACAACACGGGGCTGCATTTATCGGACTGCAAGAAATCCCAAGAGATCACGCGAATGACTTTATTCATAATTTTTTTTCAAGGCTCCGAGCACAGCCGTCTAGATATTAAATACGGTGGTACTACGAAATAATCGGTAATGAATTGATTAATTGATGGTCTTTTTATTACAAAACAACCGATACTATCAGATTTTCAAACCGTCGATGTTTAATTACTAGTATTAGCAACAAACAATACGTGGTAATAAACCCCCAAAACAGCTCTGTGACACAAGGTTCACTTGGGTAATGTGCGTCACAAGTTGTCGGGTGAAATGACACGTTGTTACCGGATACACTAGGCGGGCCAAGTGCAACCGCTTACTAAATTAGTGATGCGGAGCATACAATTATCGATATGTACGATTTTAAAGGGAAACTTTTATTGTATCCCCCCAAAATTTTTCGTTCATCTTTCACATGCCGCATTACAGCTGGCCATAGAGTATGGCTACAGTGAAGGATGCAGGGTAGAGCATTAAACAAAATTTAAAAAAGTTTCACTTGCTTTGTGGTTTCATAAAACCACACAATATTTTTTTATGAACATATTTTTGATATTATTCTGGAGAATCAAAATGGAGCAGATGGAAACTTTGTTTGCATTTAAAAAAAAAACAGGAATAATTGTAATAAGTACCTAGTCCAAACCGGCGCGGATGCATGAATAACTTTATGAAGATAAAAAAATCTAAATATGTCGATATAATAAAAAGAACACGGCGTAGTGTGCAGATATATATTATAACTAGCTGTGCCTGTGGCTACGCTCGCGTGGACTACAGAATTCCGTCGATGTCGTCGATGCCGTCGACAATTATTTTTATTTGCGCGGAACCTTAATTCTTTTTCTAAAATAAAAGTATATATATATATATATATATATATATATATATATATATATATATATCTTTGTAATTATAATAATAAATATGATCTAATGAATATAAAAACCGAAAAAAAAACAACATAACACATATTATTAATTTTTGAATTTATATTATCGATATATAAATTTTTATCCCATCACTACAAATACAAGTGAGTTCGAGACCTTGTACTTAAGGAAAGTTGTCTCTGCATGTCGGTTTCGATCTGGAAGACTTATTTAGTTCAATCAACTGCCAGCCATTACTGAAATTTTTTATGCCATTTTTATCACAAGGCGTTCTCGGCAAGGCTCACGAGTCTGATTTAAAATTAAAATTGGTATTTTTTTTTTTTTGTTATTTATAGATTTAGCTTTTTGACCATAAAACTAATTGCAACTAGGTGGTGGTAGGGAATTTAGTATTTATCATTATACTTATTTTGGCGCCATTAGTATAGAGGGTAAAATTGAGAGCTGAGCGTTTATTATATCACAGAATTGCGACACGATGAAGTTACCCATCAAGGATAATAAATAATTTGAATTCATTTTTTTTAGCAAAAATCAATTTAACTACCAATAGGTAAACATTATTTCAAACACTGTCAAATCATTTTTCACTAAATTAAAAAACGTAGTCAATAAAATTAATTAATGTTATTATCATTAAATTCATCATGTTGTTGGCTCGCAGAATATAATTTTCTTTTTTTTGTTACGTCAAAGAATTATAACTTACTAGCCGCGCTCGCGTGGACTACTAAAATGGTTTTTATTTTTTGTGCGGAACCCGAAAATAATAGTAGCCTAAGTTATACCTTATAACATCAGCTATCCGCCAGTGAAAGTACCGTCAAAATCGGTCCAACCGTTTCGGAGATTACCCGGAACAAACAGACAGACAGACAACAATTTTAAAAATGGGGTTGTTGTTATAGTTACCGTGTATACTTTCACACGAATTTAGTAAAAAGCTGTTATTTTGTCTTACAAACAGAAACATCAATTTTATTATTTGTAAAGATTAAGTATGTACACGATACACACATTTTTATACATTAGCTCGACAAAATAACTGATGGTCGGCAACGCACTTGTGATGCTTCTGGTGTTGCAAGCGTCCGTAGGCTGCGGTGACCGCTTACCATCAGGTGGGCCGTATGCTTGTTTTGCTAGCATCGTGGTATAAAAAAAATGGTAAATACGGTACAGCCCACAAAAAACATCGACCGTCGGTGTCAGAAATTTCATCCATTTCATGTTGGACTACTGAAACGCCTCTTCACACCTTGTGTGTCGTCACACCTTCACCCCTTATGTCACTATAAGGCATTTTTACCATATGTATGTGGGTGGTTAAAGAGACGAGTGCAATAGGCCTTATTAACGCAATCTTTTGGTAAATCTAGCAATGTCGGATAGATACTACAAAGCTGCCAATACGGCGCATCAATTTTTAAATTATATTCTATAATTATTAAATACAATTTAACCTTCGTCTTGAATTCTCATAGAGCGGCTTAAAATTTAATAAATGTACTCTCGAGTAATAATTTTTAATATTTGAAGAAGATGCTGTAACAAGCCTATGACTCGATGCATTCTGTAATCGTCTCAAAAACATGTCATAATAACTCGTTCCGGCTAATCACGTTTGTTATCTTAAAGGTTTAATTAAGTATAGTCGTGAATTTTTCCAAAATTTCGAACGCCGTCTCAACATCATCATTTCAATTGAAAGACGTCCACTGCCGGACATAGGACTCCGTCAAAGATCGTCATAACGACCAGTCCTGCGCTATTCGCATCCTTGTGGTGGGTCTACTACACACGCTGCGTTTTCCGGTACGCGTCCGCCACTTGCGAACTCTTTGGGCCCATTGGCCATCTGTTCTACGAGCTAAAAGTCTATCAATTCTTAAGGCTATGTCGATGACTTTGGTTCTTCTGCAGATCGCCACATTTTTGATTCAATCACGCAAAGGAATTCCGAGCACTGACTTCTACATTGCCGTTTGCCTACTCATCTTTCTTAAGAGGCCCATAGTTAGCGACTAAATCTGATTACCATACGTAATGATGGCTCAGTGGTAGCGTGTACAGACATTGCATCGATTGACGTAAGTATGAATCCCAGCAGTGAGCCTGAGCTTTCGGTGAATGAAAACATTATGAGGAAACCATAGCATGGTGGTAGGTCTTATTCTAAAGCCTGCAGCCCTGAAAATCTGTCACCAAGCACCAATAGGTACGTTCCGGCAACTCCACTTGAGAGCCAGTCTTCCACTAGGCTTAGCGTATTATCATCTTGGGCCACATCGTCATTTAGGATCAAATGAGATTGTGTTCACAACGCTAAACCTATAACGATAAAAAAAAACATTGGCTACACACACTGGTCAAAGTGCTTGGTCTTATGACACTGCGTTATTTTGGACGAGATGATGTTACGTAGCTTCCGAAGCGCTGCCCAGCCAAGTTGGTTTCGAAGATTGATCTCTTTCTCAAAGTTAGTTCTATCCAACTTGAAAGTTTGTACCAGGTAAATATATTCATCAACAACTTCAAGCATACCGTTTATTGATACTCTATAGAGTTGTAATACATAATATTATAAATGTAATAAAAGAAGTCGCTGCCAAAACCTATTTATAATCACATTTACCTATCCAAATAAAATTCGCCACAGATAAAATAACAAAAAAGATTACAACAAAAGGTAATGCCGAATAATTTCGACACGCTAGATACGGACGCGTGGTAGTCGTGCCTGTAATTGCTTGGGAACCATTCGCGAGGTCTCGTCGACCTATACAGTGCCGGCTTCAGTGAACGAATTTAGTGGGCAGTGGGCCACGGCACAATCGATGTAAACAAAAGGGAAAGAGAGTGAAACAGATTTATCGTCACCAATCACGGGAATAGATGACAGCAGACTTACGATCGAGGGCTACACACATACTAAAAATCATCTGTACGGTGAAAGGAACGGCTCTAATAAAAATAAGTCTGATTCCAAACAAAATGCTAGTTACTTCACTATTTTTCCTAAAAGTCATTCTATGAAAATCATGTTATTTCAAGCTTTACCCACTGGTATGTAAGGCCAAACCCTAAGATAACTATTAATTATAAGTAATTGAATCTTTATGTACAAATAGCTGGAACATATCATGAACGATAGGTTTTAAGTTTGTGGGTAGATTTCAAGATTTTTCTCTAGTTGGGGGTAGCCTGAATGGCATATCATGAACGATAGGTTTTAAGTTTGTGGGTAGATTTCAAGATTTTTCTCTAGTTGGGGGTAGCCTGAATGGCGAAATACCTCCAACCCTACAAAAGATCGCAGCAATATAACCTTATGTTGTGGTTCTGCGATGAGTTACCCAACGCTCATTGGGGAATGAATATTCAAGGTCAGCAACACGCTGGTGATACTTCGGTGATACAAGGAACCATGAGCTACGGTAACCGCGTATTATTGGGCCGGCCCGGCCGTACGCTGCTGACCACCGCAGTTGTTTAAAAAATGCTACCATCGTGACCGTGATTATATAGTGTAATTTAATACTACCACTTACTTCAACGCAGCTTTCAAACGCAATAACATTAAGCCACTTCCAAGAAGTGCAAGAACACTGTACTTATAAAACTAAGTAAAAACAGTCTTTGAGGGTCCAGGTACAAAGTTTTGATAAATCTGAATCCCAAACTGTACACTTTGATCGGTTCGGAAAGTAATAAGTAACGACGTGTTCGCATGTGTTCTGAAGGATCCAGCACTTACTTCTAATTCAAAAATTAATTTACTGAAGCCGTAATGACCTGAACCACGCTACAACTCTACGAGATGGAATGAAAAGTGTACCCGGATGTGTAAAACAGTAGTTTCGGGTACCCCTCGCATCTTGGCAGGCATATGGATGCCAAAAGAGTTGGTAGGCTGGAGTTTTTTTATTATAGTTCTTTTGGCGCTGTGTAAAGTACAATGTGAAATTGAGAACAGCGCAGGCATCATGTGACGAAGTGCGACATGATGAAGTTACCCATCGATGAAGTTATCCATCGATGAAGTTGCCCATCGATCAAGTTACCCATCCATTAATATACCTAATGTGAACTCATTTAATGACTTTCTTTTGTGTAAAAATAAATTATTATTATTATTTAATTAAAATACATATTTCTCAAACGGATCTCTGAACCGAAAAATAGTTTTAAATGCCCGCAATAATTTTAAACGATCTATCCAACGACACCCCATACCATGGAAGAGACGAGAAAAAATTCATCCCCACTTTATGTATAGGAGAGGTATTTTTTTTTCTAAATCTTATTTTTTCAATTTGTCGATATTATTTATATGTACTACTTGTTGACTACGGAACAAAAAAAAATATTTTTTTCTTTTACAACAGTTTGTACGTATGTACTACAATTCAATGTTTTTTTTTTTATTATTTTACTTGACAAAATTCTAATACAATGTAGACTGTTACTTCGCTAGCGCATTATATTATTATAATATCCATAAACCGTGTCGCTTATATTGGCAACACGTTCGACTCCTGGGTCGGGTCATGTGATCGTATTGTGCGCGGCACCGTTTCACATAGTTAAAGATTTCAACGGAATTGCTCAGTCAGTGGTCCATTATTTTTTATTTTGTATTGTTATATTCATGTCTATAAAGTTTTAAAATAATTCTGGTGTAACTTAAAGGAAAGAGAAATCTACGAATACACATAAATTGTTACAGGTAATTGAAGCAATGACTTCGCGTCGATTTACGTGAGTTCGCATCCCTGCAATGAGCCTGAGCTTTCGGTAAAGGGAAACATCGTGAGGAAACCATAGCATGGTGGTAGGGCATTTTGAGTGAGTTTGTTGGTGTGGGCGTTGATGCTGGTGTGGGAGTGAGTTGGTGAAGTCAACACCCTCAAGTTGAAAATCTGTCGCCAAGCACCAATATGTGTGTTCCGGCAGCTGCACTTGTGAGCCAGGCTTCGACTAGGTTTAGCGTGTTATCATCATGGGCCACATCGTCACTTAATATCAGGTGAGATTGTGGCCACTACGCCAAACCTGCAACGATAAAAAAAACGGAAGGTACACAACACGGGGCTGCATTTATCGAACTGCAAGAAATCCCAACGATAAAAAAAGTCTTGTGGCGCAGTGGCAGCAACCCCTATTAGTAAGCCAAGAGGTCGAGAGTTCGGACCTCGCACATGACTGACGTTTGTGTGCTGAGCATAATCATCACTTGTGTGCCTGAGTATTAAATATTTACATGTGTTTAGTTACCGTAATATAGGAATTTATCATAAGAATTAAGTATCTTTGAAATAAAATACAGTTATTTACAATTATATGATTTTAGCTGTGCCAGCGGATTTGCTCGCGTGGACTATTGTTTATGAAGATATCGTGATTTTTTTATAAGGACCAAGAAACTAAGGAGTAAAACAAAAAAAACATTGATGAAAATCTTCAACCTCAACCTCTTCTATGGAAGACTACATCATTCAAATGATCACCTCCGCTTCGTATGATAGCGTGAAGAACACGAGAAGTCTAATTTACGATTTACTGAATGTGAAATTCAACGGACTCTTGATCTCAAGATTTGGCGACGAGACATGGCTTCCAAGATCATGTGATTTAACGCCCCTTGATTATTTTTTGTCGGATTATGAGAAGAAGGTGTATGAAGATAAGCAACAACTTTCGAAAATCAAAAAATTAACATATAGAATGTTTTGATAATTGAAGTACTCGTATTCACGCTACCATACGAAGTCGAGTTAGTCATTTGAATGATATAATATTCCATAAAAAATTGTAAAACAATTTCTCAAATGTAATATTGCTACATCGTTTATTTGTAAATTAACAGGAACAAAAAAAAACTAAATATACCTACTATTTCCTATTTCTCCAATAGCTATTTTGCGGAGTTTATCGATTTGGTAAATGAAGCACTCATATGAAGATTCTCATGAGCTATAGTGACCAATAATTACTTAAAACTCGGGATAGTTTCTGTTACGAAAAATACGTCATACAACCTTGGACTTAGCGCATGTAACAGCGCGAAATTCTTACATTACCGACGTTACTATTACATTATTTAAACCTACACAAAAGGACGTTTAGATGGTATCTGAAGCGCGTTGGCACACAGTCAACTGTAGCCGTGTAACCGAGCCTTATTTGGAATATTTAGTAATAATATCTCGAGAACGTTCCGTTGTTTTGTTTCTAATATATTTGTAAGTTTTCGACTTGCCTTTAAAAATTAATGCAGCCAGACAGACAAATCGTGTTTGTATAGAAAGATTAGATGCATTGACTTTACTCGCATTGTAAACGTGTCAAACACTCCTAAAGCAGGATTTAGCTACAGCGTGATCTATTTTAAAACAATTTCTTTGTTTTTTCTTTCTTTTTGGAAATTTATTAGAAAAAGCGTAACGATATTGTACAATCCTAAAATATATAAATCCTTAATCACTCCTATCTTCAATAAATGACAGAGCTATATCACATGTTATTGTACAAACGTTCCTCTTTACTTGTCAACTTTGATATGTTTATCTATATTAATTAATAAGTCAGTAGTTCTCTCTGCACATGTAATTTGTTTCCATAATTTTCCGATATACATCTATTATAAAGTACACATCACGAATATGAAAAATATTTTTCAAGTGAAACTGTTATTTTATCCCCTAGAATGTCTTCATTCATCTATCGCATGTCACATTACATTACATTGTCGCTAATAAAATTTAATTTTATGCCGTCCAGTCAAGGATTATAATCGTAAATTCGGAGCATTGTATATGTTAATGTGTATTATTAAAGAATGTATGACACGTGTCTTCAATATTTTTAAAGTCTCACTTGCATCCTGTTTTCATAAAAACACACAATATTTTTTGTCTGTCTGTATTTCCGAATTTAACTAAAAATGGCTTGGCGCTATAAAACACTAGAAGCCTGTGACATTACTCAATTGACAAGCTATAAAAATACACTTATAAATATTTAAAAAGAAATAACTGTCAACCGTTTTTTATGAAGTTTTGTATACAGGTGGTATATATCATTCCTCAATTGATAGGCTGTAAGGATTGTCAAAAATATGAGTAGAAATAAAACTACTAGATAACAATAATTACTGCGTAATAAACGCGAGTGGAGTCGAGCACCGCAAGTTTTCAAAAACGCTGTTGTTTATTTTTTTTTTTTGGTAAGAGTACCGCGTACAAAATATACTGATATAAATCTAGATAATTATGATAATTAAAATAATTGCCAGTTATAACTGCCGGGACTGCCGATAGAATTATTTTCACACGTCAATAGAAATACGAATATTTAAAATAATAAAAAAAAATCTTTTTATTTTGCTATTTATTTTTCAACTTGAAAATATTAGTTTACTTATTTAGTACTCACTATTGTACTGCGCAGTGATTCTACAATTAAACAATTAAGATAATAATCAAACTCAAACACTATTTGAACAATGTACAGTACAGTATATACACATTAAACATTTTACTAAATCCATTCAATTTTACTTGTAAAGATATACACAGCACTAATGTTGCACAATACGTCAATTGTATAGATGCAGATATACTGATATTATGCATGTCAGGTATATACGATGTGTTATACGTGTATATATATGTATTCGAGTATACGGCCGCCCAGTCTGATATCAGATCAGTACGTGCTATAGATATAGAAATACAATTAACATTAGCATGTCGGTGACGAGAACCCATAAGATGTTCCCCTACCAAAAAGTGCTCAACGAGGCTAAAGAAGTTTTCATATACAATTAACATTAGCATGTCGGTGACGCGAACCCATAAGATTTTCCCCCTACCAAAAAGTGCTCAACGAGACTAAGGGTCTGTTGTTTAAGACATAGTCAAAAATAGATTGTTAGTTAAATTAACTATTGTTGGTTGACCGAGGTTAGAGCGTTAACTATCACACAGAGAGAGATTACGTTTTTCAATATCACTTTTAACAATAGTCAAAGTTAACAATTGTCAAATATGTTGCCATTGTAAAAGACTGAAATGACCCCTCGGGAAGCTATTTTAAAATTAGCAATTGTTTTTTTCATCGCAACACCGCTGTAGTTGTCAAAGATATCTATTCGGTGACGGCTGTATATAGGGACATGTGTGCGATCTATTGCTCCAACAACACGTGGGAATTTTGTCACATTGTATTTTTTTACTGTTTCTTTGATTTCTCTTGTTCCTCTAGGCATTGATATTAATTGTTTCAATTTTGTACATATTGTTCTTGAAACGTTATGCATAATTCGACATGCAGTCGATTTATACAACCCAGATAGGTCCCCTGAACATTGCTGAATATTTCCAGTGGCATAGAATCTTAGGGTTAATTGGATTTGCTCTAGCGTCTCCGCTACAGCGTTATTTCTACAAAAAAAGTATGTATAATAAATATTAGTCGATTTTTGCACATGTACAATATATAAACAAGTAATAAACAAACAAGATAATATTAGTAATAAACATTTACCTAGATGTAGGAAATCGAATGTATCTGCCAATTTCACTAACAATCCACTTAACACTTTCCTTTGACATTCGATAACGAGCAATATATTCAGAATCGTCCCTTATTTCCATTTGCGAAAAACGTGGCCTAATAGTTTTTGGCTTTCGCAATAGTACATATCCTACAATTATTTCGTCGTCGCTTTCAGATGAACTATCATCGTGCAAGTCAAAAATCTTTGAATATTTAAATTCATTTTTATTATTATAGTATTCGAGAAAGATAAAACTTATGCATAAATTGCGAAGCAACGTCTGAATGAAACAATACAGCTGTCAAGATTAACATTAACCATCCGCCATATTAGTTAACTACACCAGAAGGCAGTAGTTAAAATTATTTGACTATTGTTAAAAAAATAACTACCTGTTAGGGTAACTAGCTATCAAACAACAGACTTTTGTCAAAATTAACAAATAGTCAATTTAACAAGCTGTTTTTAACTATAACTACTGATGAAACAACAGACCCTAAAGAAGTTTTCACCCAGACACCACGTCAATCGACGTAAGTTCGTATTTGTAGATTTGGTATATTGTTCGTTGATTGATATATGTAGGTAGGTGTCATTATTTTAATGAATCAGTCAGCTTCTAACCCTGTTATTTCACCGTTGTTCCAGTATCCTACAATGAGGTTGAACATTCGATGAAGAAAAATATCGTCATAAAATCATAGCTCTTATGCCTTGTAGCGTCAAAGCGTTAATCTACATTATTGAAACCGTTAGGCAATATTACACGAGGCCGTGGGCAAGGCTAGAATAAAGTTTCCGTTTGAAATTGAAACTAATTAGACACTAGGAAACCATATTTTAATATACAAGCTTGTACCACTGACTCCACTCGTGTAAAAGAGTTGTTATCATGAACTGATGGAGTGTATCCGGTTCGAGTCAATTAGGCATGAGTTTGAACAAACTATACGGAAGAATTTGTAATCAAATATTGGTATGATTTTAACTATTGCCAAATAAATGCACGTTCCTAATAAGATTTGTCCCAAAAATATCAGATGTCTTACCAGGGTCGAATTACCAAACAATATCAAAACACGTATCAAAACTTCTTCAATATTATTTGTATCTGGTGTCAATTTCTTATCAACAAGAACCTAACCCAGCCACATCTTTCGTGAATTGATCATATAGCTTAGGGATTTGCTTTATGTCTCTTTGGAGACCGCTTTAATTAATATGATTACAAAAATATAGATGATAATAGATAGAGAATAGATGTTATAATTAAAGGAATACATATTAATAACGAATATAAACTTTTGTGACAGATAATATTTTTGCCATAAAATAATATTAGATGACATAAAAACTGATGTAGTGGCTAGTCTGTTCAAATCAATCAACATAGAAAATTAAAATCAATTAAAATAGATAAACGTTATTTAATAGACATACTATGGTTATGCTACGATGGGAACTGACCTTTGCAAATTGCATAAAATACCCTTAAAGTACAAGAACAAAAAAATACTTTGATATAAATTATTTTGACAACAATTAAACCTTAACTTAAATATGTCATATTTGATGATAGTTTTTTTTTTTCGAACTGACTATACTGTTAGCATTAAGGGCCCTGAAGCCTCAAACGGCTTTTGCAGCTTCACCCGGGCTTGGTCGGTGATAGTGTACCGATGCGCTTTAAAAACTTCATTTGTAGTTATTCCGATTATAGTTTAACAAAATGGTTACTTTTTGACTCATCATATCGGTATTTTAATATAATTTTATCAGTAACCAGTTATCGATAACAAAAATCATAAAAACATATATCAAAAAATCCTGCTGTATATAATAACATTAAAGAAGACAAAGAAATTTTTTGTTCTTTTGATTAATAGTTGTAAACGTGTATGGAGTTAATTGATTGGTCGCTGCGATTCATGACCAACTATAACCAACCAACAATATAGCAGTTTTATCTGACGTCACTCAAAAGGAGCGAATTGGAATGGCTTTTATGCTTTCGCAGTCGAGGCCTGAACAAATTCCACCATCCTCAGCATATACCATCGGTAGGAGTCAAACATTCAAGCGTTACATTTGTATATATCTTATATATATAGTAGCAAAAGCCCAAGACTTCGTTCCTTTTGTCTTAGAAATGAACCGACTCGCGCGCCATCTATTGTACTAAAACTGGTTGTACTAAAACAACACCTTTCTTATTTTGCGTACAACTCACTAAAATTTCAACCCGATGAATTGTTTCGAAACGCATAGGGGACAAACAAACAAAGAAATATTCACTTTTACATTTATGTACACTTTGGCCTGTTATATATATAATTTGCGACCGGTCTTAAAACAATTAGAGCGAATTGAAAACTTTCGCAATTCGTTACTTCTTTGAAATAATAGACTCCAAAAAGACTGTAACAGATAATGTCGGTTTTTTAAAAGGTTAGCTTTGACCGCTATCTTATTGCATGTTGTGCAAAGTGGCAAAATTACATCACTGTACCTGGTGATAAGCACAGTACAATCAAAAAACAATGGCTACCACCGAAAGACTAACAATCAATCTCACTCGCCACTGCCTTGCCGAACTGCGTAATTACAAACTGGATAGCAAGCCCGGTGAAGCCGTCTAAGGCAATTGAAGCAATGATGGCTCAGTGATTGACGTGAGTTCGAATCCCTGCAATGAGCCTGAGCTTTCGGTCAGAAAAACATCGTGAGAAAGCCGTAGCATGGCCGCCTGGCTAGCCACCGCCCTCAAGTTGAAAATCTGTCGCCAGGTACCAATAGGTGTGTTGCGGCAGCTGCACTTGAGAGCCAGTCTTCCACTTGGTTTAGCGTGTTATATATCTTGGACCAAATCGTCACTTAACATCAGATGAGACTATGGCCTCTACGCCCACCTATAACAATAAATAATATATATATATATATATATATATGTATATGTATATATATATATTAACAGTATAGTAAGATCGTGCATAAGCAAACTTTTACTATAATATGCCCGGCCTGTACTGCCCTACTACCCAGCTATCGCCATTTCCTCATTCATTACTCATCTAGGCTCGCCACGTGCAGGTGAGGTTGGCTTGGGTGTCTCAAGATTTAAGTAGTTAGGTTTTTTATATGCTACAAAGGTGACAAAAATATTGTCTGTCTGTCTGTTTGTTCCCGCTATTCTCCGAAACGGTTGGATCGATTTTTACAGGACTTTCACTAACAGGTAGCTGATGTTATTAGGAATAACTTAGGATTTTTTATTTTATACAAATAATAAGGGTTTCATAGCTGTTTGAAAATGTAATAATAATTCTACCTACTTGCAATAATCTCACAATTTTTTTTATGCCTAGGTTACAATTAAGCATACGGCCCGCCTGATGGTAAGCGGCTACCCTAGCCTATGGACCTAGGTATCACTAGCGCGTTGCCGACCTTGAATCCCCTACTCACCGCTGAAACACAGCCCTAGGTTATTTGGCTGCGATGTACTGTAGGGTGGAGGTATTCCACCAGTCGTACTGCCTCAAGTAGAGAGAAATCTCCAAAGAACTTTCTCTGTGCCCTACCACTCTTAGTTGATCGACGTACAAACCTAAAAATACTTCACATACATGTACATTGAGGTACTGTTTGCAATTTCACCGATACAAAAAGTGACTAAATACCCTAAAAGTTGTTTTATATCACTAGGAGTGACTACGACTAACTTAATAATAAAACATATTTTTTCTTACTATTTACACTCGGCAATAAGGTAACTATAAACCCAATGTAATTAATTGCTTGTAAGTAATTAACTGATAATAAATTCTCTTGCTCGAAACACTCTTAAAGCAAGTCTTAATGATGATAGATACAGCCTATTCTTTCACAGAATTAACTTATCTATACTTACATTATAAAGTTTAAGAGAATGTTTGTTTGTTTGAAGAAACTAATCTCTAGAACTAACGGACTAAAATGTAAAATTAATTTATCATTTTATAGTCTATTAATTGAGGATGGTTATAGGATATATAACTTCACGCTACGACCCTAAGGAGCGGAGCAGTAACCACGAACGTCAAGCAATCTGGCAAGCTGTAGGCAAATACGAGAAGCGAGATCAATGATAAGCTAAACGGGTGAGTAGGCGGCGCGGCGGTGCGGTTGAGAGTTGGACGATTATATTTAACATGAGTGAAACCGTGGGACATAGTAAATTATACAAAGAACTTGCACTGCACGTGAAACGAAACGTTACTCATTAATCTTTGTAGTATTCTCAATCCATATATGATATATCATCTGTCTTATAATTAAAATAATATAATTATGACTGATGTATGATCTAAAAAACTGACGGCAAGTATTACGGAACCCGCTGAGTGATACATTTTACGTGCGTCGACTACTAAAAAGTTGCGCGCGCTCACGTAGTCATTCATTATGCAGTAAGTAAACAGTATGGCAACTGTATATAGACGCCACGTATTATGGTTGTTTTTTATTTATTTCATATTATGAACTTATTATTATTATTTACTACCAGCTGGCCCAGCCGACGTTGTTCTGCAATTTCGAATAGTCAGCACCACCTATCCAAAATTTTTTTTCTTGGAAACATTGTCAGGACTATAGCGAACAAAATAAAATAAGAATTACGCACATTCATCGTTCGAAAAATGAGTTATGGTCTTGAGTTCAAAAAAAAATTTCTCAGAAGAAGGGCTATCTGTTTTTAATTTTCCGCGTTCTTTCTCTAAAAGCCTTATTCGGACTATTACTACAGCCGTTCTCAAGTGATGCGCTTACCAACGAACAGCATTTCATTTATATCGATTACCATTTTTACGTAATCCCTCAAGACATACAAAAAGAAGTTCGCTATGTCTTTGCCGCGACGCATATCTTTTCCGCACTTTGCAGCTGTGGAACCGACTCCCCGCTAGTGAGTTTCCTCCCTCCTATGATATAGGGTTCTCGAAACGAGGCGTAGATATTTCTACAGGCCGGTGCGGCGTGACAACGACGACTACCGATGAAATTTGTCACCGACGCGACGCGGCGGTCGCGGATGTTTCTGGATTGTACTGTACTTTTTGCCAGGTACTGTAAAGCCGTTTTGCAGTGCTAGTGTGAAAACAAATCCAATCTAGAACGTTCTTCGTCGGATAAAGCTGAAAATTCTCGAAAACACGGAGCTCTCCGAGACATTTGTCTAAGTTCAATAGACCGACACAGGTAACTCCTATTGCTGATGGCATTCTAATAGCAGGGGCTATCTAAAAAAATTTTATCTAAAAGGGTTGCAAACACGCTGACGACCAACGTGTGTAAATTGGTTACTGCAAACATAACGTGAAAAGGTATTTCAAAAGGCTGGCATGACAACGACGAACGCCGAATCTCTCGCTCGCTATCATGCCGGGCTGTAAACCTTTCGCCTGCTGAATATACACTGGCTGATCCCACAACGATTTTTTTTATAGTTGTAGGTTTGGCGTAGTGGCGACAATCTCACCTGATGTTAAGTGACGATGTGGCCCAAGATGAGAACACGCTAAACCTAGTGGAGTTATGGCTCTCAAGTGCAGCTGCCGGAACACACCTATTGGTGCTTGGCGACAGATTTTCTACTTGATGGTGGTAGCTAGCCAGGCGGGCATTAGAAAATGTCCTACCACCACGCTATGGTTTCCTCACGATGTTTTCCTTCACCGAAAGCTCAGGCTCATTGCAGGGATTCGAACCCACGTCAATCGACGCCAAGTCGTATACGCTACCACTGAGCCATCATTGCTTCATCCATAATCCAAAAGACATTCACTGTAACGGGATTATCAACATGTGCATGGTGAATGGTGGCCCTGCTTGATTATTGAATATACACACCGGCTGATCTCGGAACAAGATACGCCTAAGCGTGCCATTATGGTGGCTGTTACACCTGTATGTAATGTTAATGGTACATAATGGTTGCGATCCAATAGAAACAAGATTATCGTATTCTATGAACCAGTTCTAAAGTCTTAACTATCTAGGCAGCAATATACAACATGAGACATCGTGAATCACTAAAGAACAAATTCCAGGGATTTAATATCTTATCTTGCCCTCCCAATACATCTATACATAATATAAAACACAACGTCTCTCTGTCTATTTATGTTCTTTTCACACGAAAATCACTTATCCGATTTACATAGTTTTTCCTTTGATTCTTAGATATGTTAACTGACCAGGTTATAGGATATATTTTGTTAAATAAAGTAACATACAAAATAAGTAGTGATGATTATGGTGAATCAATATGGAAAAAAGACGCTTTTGTTGGGATTAAATGGCTTATATTAAGTAAACCATAATATATACATCAAATTAATGTAATACATAATTTTAGACCTTAAAGAGATCTACAAAAAAGTCAATAATACCAAATATCTATTTTACAAGGATCACCTACAATAAGCATTTCATTTTTGAGGCAGCTAAAATTCACGCGTGCTCACGACCTTTAGAATTGTGAAGACCACGCGAGCGAAGCCCGTGCCCGCACAGCTAGTCCTTGATAATTTTATGTACATTCGTAAAAACGTTGATAAGCTAGATTTTGTAAAAGACCAGCACAGTTTTAATAATAAAATAGACATAAATTAGTCGTATCCCGTTTTAGATTCAGTAAGATTGTTAAAAGTTTTGTAGGATCTATAATAAAATCCTGAAGCATATTAGTGATTTGCCAGATAATGAGTTCAAGGACCATGTCAAGTTGGTTTTACTGTCAAAAGTTTATTATAGCGTGGATCACTCTCTCTCTCTCTCTCTCTCTCTCTGTGCATGAATTATATTTGTACAGTTGGAAAAAAGTTGAGTAAAAAAAGATAAGTCCGTTCGAGTTTCTTGCTGGTTCTTCTCAATAACTGGGATGTTTTTCGAACCGGTAGTAGTATTTTGACTTTCATAATGCCTTCTTGGGTCCAAAATTTTAACAAGTATTTTTGATGTTGATTTTGAGTATCGTGAATAATCTTGCTACACTGAACACTAGCTATGTAACTTAAAAGTCATGTTAAGCAACACGAACTTGCACTTGAGACGTGGAGTACACTCCAGCCGTGTTGAGCAACTGCATCATTACCCACTTAGGCCGCCTTTATTCTCTTTTTATTATACTATTATGTACCGAACTATATTCGTTACTATATTGTATAGAAGTCGACTGAATTTGTATATCTACCTACCTACCATTTATAATATAAGTTATTTGGAATATAATCTAAAGAACAAAACAGTTCATCCAACGTGCTAAGCCACGTCGTATGAACCACTAGTGTAATCAACGCACGTGGTACGTAATTTATCGCTAAAAGTCGGAGACGATTCGTAGTCAGACCTCGTGTTCGGATCGACGCTTCCGTATTTGCGATTACGTCGTGAAGATATCTCACTTTCTCCTGGATTTATATATAAAAGAACAAGCCTTGATTTCACAGGACGTTTTTTTAACACGCTTATATTAGGATCACTTGTAACTAACAAACAAGGTAATAAAATCTTAAAAGTCAATTTTAACCCACTTCTAATTGATGTATCGAAATGAAACTGTGTATGTATATGTAGTTCGGGTTACAACACTATAATTTGGTATCTTCGAACTGATCTGATCATGGAGCCAAGACGTGGATAGTGGAACTCTCCAGTGGTTACAAACAAACCCCTCGAGTTTCGGCTCAAATGATTCGTTCTGACAAGTCAAATATATTGGGCTTAGTAACGAGATGGTATTATAAGACAAAAAGTTTTATAATTTTTAGTGCGTAATTAAAGCGTATTTTCTCGCTGTGGCTCACACAAAGAGGAGAGACCGATAATATATTGCTCTCTCGCTCTGGCTCACATAAAGAGGAGAGACCGTAACGCGTTGTAAGTCGCATAAGAAGTTTCACTTCAAAAACATGAAAAAAACTTAGGGTATCTTCCCTACACGTAAAGTGAGAATGAATTTTTTTTCTCGTCTATCCCACCATTTGGGGTGTCGTTGGGTAAGTCGGGTAACGTATTTTATTTTACGTAAGGGTGTGTGAAAGCTATTTTCCGATACAGCAATTCGCTTACGAAATATTAAGCTTTAAACTGCTATTTTTTTAGAGTCAAGTGTCCTCCCCCTGTCAGCTAAATGGTTGTCTTTGGATATTTGAAATAATTCATGGTAGTAGTATATATATAATTAAGTTAAAAGGAAAACTATCAGAGGTAAGTAGGATTTACAAATTAATGAATAAAAAATAGTCAATCAACTTATAAGATGTACTTTCGGAAATAATTTCATACAAATTCCATTGAAAATTACTTAAAGCCCCGCTCTCTAAGTCTGCATATGGTGACGGGCAACTACGAATCTCTACACTGCGCGTGGCCCGACACGAACTTGGCAATTTTTATGTATAATTTGGGGGGAGTAAAGGTCCAAATATGAAAATTTGTATTTTAAATTTGACTAGGACAGATATAGATATGTATGCAGTTCTTCTATGCGAAATAAATCAAACAGCATAACTAGTATTATATAACTCTATGAAAATAAACGAAATTCGCAAAGTATTTTTAACTAATAAGCGAGGCACGTAATTTGCTACGTCTCAATTTATAAACCGAGTAGTTAGATTTTGTTTTAGATAACTTATTTTGCAAGTCCGAAAACGGTACGTAATCCGCCTTAGTTATGTACAGTCCAACCGACATATCTTTACCGGACTGAGCATAATATACCTTCCCAACTTTTACGTATTTCGACAGTTCGCAAGAACAAAGTCATTTAATATGTATTATAACTTCGAACAGTATGGCATTTAGGCTGGTTTCCTTGTCACCGCTGATAGGTCAATATGTATGTATTACTATGATGAAGCGTTTCTGAATAAGGCTGACCGGTCGGCGCTGACAGGCTTCACCGGCCTCCACAGTGTGAAGCAAACGTGCTTCCACAGCCAGCGAGCGTTTTCGTTTCGCGCTGATCGTACGCGCATAATACACGACAATGACTCTTATTAACAATTACCGTGCCCGCGGTTCCGCTCGCGTGGACTACAGAATGTCGTCGGTCGAGCGCACGCGGAATCGTCCTCCGCTCAAAAGATGGAAGACACAAAGGCTTATTGTGGTTAATCCTTAGAAGATTCATATATGCTACCCTGACTCTTTTGCAGGTCTTTTTAAAATCTCACATTATGTAGTACATTAATTTGATAAATCTCTTATGGTTCACCGAACGTAGTAAGAAATTTAAGCGCCCCAAAAGCGTATTTTTCTGAATTGATTTACCATTCTCGTTACTGTTTATTTCATATATAAGTTTGTCTAATAAAATATATATAACCAGGCTAGATAACATAGCTATGAATGAAAATAAAATAAATACATGTAAATCGGACAAGTGGTTTTCGCGTGAAAAGAACATAAACGAACAGACAGAAAGACGTTGAATTTATAACATGTATAGATATGCTAGCGTATGTTAGCGGCGATCAGCGCGAACGAGAAACTAAAATGACTCGAGCGATTGCTCGGCGCCGACTAGCTTACACGCCGACGCGAAGGTAAGTGCTGAGAGTCGGTGTAACAAGAAAACCATACTTAGATGTTTTGTTGTAAATTATATGAATTGTATAAAACTAGATAGATATTAATTAGCTTGGCTGACAGACGCTGTACTGCCCTTTTCGGTAGTTAATGGCTCGACCAGAGCACCACCTATCGGATGCTAACATTTCTAAAACGATCATCTCGATAAAACAAATGTGAAGTTAAATCGAAGTTACACGATCACTAAAAGACGCAAACAAGATTTTTACATATAAAAATATTAATAATTTGCAGATATACGTTTCTTTTTAATGTGGCACGGCAGAGCAACGCTTCTATGCCTGATGGTAAGCAAAGTACAATCGACAAATCAACTATATCCACCAAGAGATAGGCAATCCATCGACCGGATATAGACAGATATACGTACAACTTAGATTACATAACTGACAAATCTAATACTATCTTAAGCCATTGTATGCGCCGGCGATCGATTCCGATTACGTCCATGTGGTAATTGCAAATCGACGCCGCTTTCTGTACCAAGAACACACACGTCACATACTGACTATTATCCGAACATTTGTTTTGGAGAATATTTGCGAAATTTGTAATAGACACATACCTAATCGTTTGAAACGATCGATCGTGTCGTACGGCTTGGACTTAATGAAACTTCAACATTCGTTGAAGGAAAAAAATCGTGATAAACCTTGATAGAAGACTTAGCTACACTCTATCGACAAATCGACAATAACAATTTATCTCAATGTACAACATGGGACCTCGCGAATCACTAAAGAACAATTAATATCTTAATTTTTACCTCCCAATACATCATTGATAATTGAATGTACGTTCGCAAAGCTAGACTTTGTAAACGACCCGCATTGTTTAATACTAGAAATATACATACATGTGTCATCTCATTTTCAGATTTAGTAGGGTAGGGCGGGGCTTAAACGTCCAAAGATCCACCATAAGTATCTAAAAACTAGTGACGTATACTACTTTCTAATTATACGAGTGGAGAGAAGAGGACGTAGAAGACGTAACGAGATATACACGACCTCGCCTCGAAATTTTTACGTAAGTAATTTTGTTCATTATTATTATATTTAGTTTCGAGCTATATTATTTCGTTTACCGTACCTAAACATAGTTTATTAGTATACGTGATTTATTTGTTTTTAACAATTTATGATTAGTTTTTACCAAGTTTGAATGGTAATTTTTGTATAACCTGTAAAAACGCTTACACGTGGTTGGTGTAAAAAGGTCCACATTGAACCTTACTACCACATCACTAATATGTTGGTTATAAAAAACTTTGTTTGTTTCAGTATATGCAACTATAAAATAAAATCAGATTGTGGCACTAAATCTGTAGAGTTCATGCAGATTTAGTTATCAATGAAAATAAACCATTGAGGCAGATATGTCGTGACTTTGAATTAAGTAAGACTTCATTGTCAATATTTATTAAACGAATGAAGTATGATCCTGTCTACTTGAGAGTTGGCTATTGTTCTCCAAGGTAGATTATTTAATAAAAAACAAGAAGCCAATCTCACAGAATAGTTGCTTAACCTTTGATAAATTTTCCACGGCATAGTTAGGTCCTAAAGAAGTTTGTTGCATGGCTTATGACTGTGCCATTAAATGGAAATAAGTGTTCCGGAAATATGGCATACCTACAAAGAAGCCGGTAGAGATTGGATGTCTATTTCTCAGTCTCTCACCCAGTTAGAAAACCTGAAGCAAGAAGTCTCAACAGAGCTACGTCGTTCAACAAATCTAATATGCAGGAGTTTTATAGGAAATTAGCAGAAGTTATGGACCGATTTAAATTTACAGCTTCTTCCATATAGAATGCAGATGAAACTGGTCTATCGACTGCCAGCAAACCATTAAAAATACTCTTTGTTAAAGGAAAGCGAAATGTTGGTTCAGTAGTATTAGGTGAACGTGGAACTAATGAAATCCTATTAGTAGTCCTTTCAACTACAGGTTCGTCGATTCCACCTACGTTCATCTTCTCTCGCAAAAAGTTTCAAGACCATTTTATTCGGGATGGACGAACTGGTGCTGGTAAGTTTAGCAGTTGGATTACTAATGACGAATTTCTCAAATTTGTGGAGCATTTGATTAAGCACATTAGGCTTTGTAAAGAATGACCTATTCTGTTGGTTTTAGACAATCATTCTTCACACTTATCTGTACCAACACTAGTTCTAGCTCAAGAAAATTGATTAGTTATAAGCTCAACAAAGAAATTATGAATAAGAATGTTTGTGTTGTGATAGGAAAAGAAAAAAAAGATTTATTTTTGGAATAAAAATAAACTTTTCTATTTCATTGAATCAAATATTGTTATTATTACATAAAACCTTTGTGAATTTAAAATTAAATACTGGATTTTTTTGCCTTCTGGCTGTCCCTTTTACCCCTACCATGGGGCAAAAAGAGACAGACGGTAAGGTCTAGAAAAATTGTAAAATGTCATATTTCTAATATGATAATTCAGCCAAAAATTTAGTTAAACATGATCGGATAATTGATTATTCCATTAGTGTTTTATTTTTTGATAAAGCAGGCTGGATTTTCACAAAAAATCAAAATAGTTCAAAATGGACCTTTAAGCCCCGCTCTACCCTACGACCAATAAAAGTTTTTTTTAAGTGTTAGTTATAATAGTATTAGGTTCATTAATAATGTCTATAAGCATATTTACCAATAACAATAAGTTCAAGGACCATGTTAAGGACGTTTTACATCCAAAGGGTTATCATAGGGAGGATCATTACATATACTCGTACAATCAGTATAAAAGAAACTAGTACGTATTTGTCATTCTTGTGGGAAGTAAATTAATATTTTAAATGTTAATAAAATTAGCATTTGTATGGGCTATTGTTAAAAATACGTTTGTTACATTAAATATTGATTACCATGGTTTATTATAAACTAGCTGTGTCCGCGGCTCCGGTCGCGTGGACCGTGCTGCTAACGCTCCCAGCCACGGCGGTCGCCCGCCGATTATTTTAAAGACAAAAATGCTTATTCTGGGTGATCCTTAGAAGATATACATATGCTATCGCTGACTTTTTTGTAGGTCTTTTTAAGATCTACAATTATGTAGCACATTAATTTGATATATCTCTTATGGTTTCCTCAGCGAAAGCCATTTAATCGCCCCGATGGCGTCTTTTTTCCTAATTTATTCACCATTATCGTAACTGCTTATTTCGTATGATACTTTATGTAACAAAATATATCCTATAACCTGGCCAGATAACATATCTATGAATTAAATTAAGAAAAATGTAAATCGGATCAGTGGTTTTCGTGTGAAAAGAATATAACGAACAGACAGGCCGGCAGGGACAGGTGGATCGCTCCACTGCCTCTCCCATAGGGGCGTATCTCGCCGGCCCTAATAAGGGCTGGCTCGCAGCCGCCCTTGGCCGCCGCCACCGCGACGACTTCTGCCACCGACACTGTTTCGTCAAGCCCTATGACTCGCACGTTTGCCCTCTTTACTGGGATGGCCACAAACCTGACCTAAACCTAACCTGACCTAAACCTAACCTGACCTAAACCTAACCTGACCTAAACCTAACGCTTTGGCGGCGACGGCCGGGAGCGACAAGTGGATCGCTCCACTGCCTCTCCCATAGGGTCGTTGCCCTAATAAGGGCTGGCTCACAGCCACCCTTGGCCACAGCCGCTGCGATGACTTCAGCCGCCGACACCGTCTCGTCGAGGCCAACGACTCGGACATTCGCCTTCTTCACACGTCTGGCCACAGTGGCCACTTCCGCCAATGCCTCTTGGAGTCATGAAAGTATATTCTTTTTAGAAATTTGGCCTGCAATATACAGCCTTGTTTCAACAGCTATTATTCTATTCGTATTCACCAATACTAGATGACTTAATACTATACTCAACACGAGTGGCTGCTTTTTTTTCTTAATATAAATAATAAATAATCTTTCATATTAACGAATGCAATAATTGCGCCAAAATAATATACAAAAAAACTAACATAATATTTTCAACAAACATTAATTAAAATTATTTCAAATAGGTATCGTCCAAAAAATTTCGTAATTTCCTGAAGCAAAATTACTCAACCGTCTACTGTCGTGCAAAAAAAAACGTATACGCAGTTATATTTGAAACTGAAATTACAAGCTCTTGAAATATTTACGATATAGTTATTATTTCCCCATAATGGCGTTTAAAACAATTTAATTAACCAACAAAAAAAATTGTGTATACTTGTATGCACGTAGGAAGTTATCACTTCTTTGGCGTGAGAAGAAAAATAACTCCATAAATATTATCCCGCGTGCAAACAACATGATGATGTTAGCCATCAACAATATATTATTATGTCGTATTTCCGTCACAAGATGAGCGCGTAGCTTTCAGTTTTACCCAATACTAAACGCGCCAAAAGAAGTATAACTTAAAAAGATTTCATATAAAAAAAAGAACTCAAAAATATATGGTCGTCTCCGCCGCAAAGGCTCCAGGCTAATAGTTTAAACAGTTCGAAAAAATAGAGACGCAGTAACAAATGTTGCATAAAATTGAGGCGTAATAAAAACAAATAAAAATGTCGCTTTAAAAAACACATACACATGACTTAACAATATATATTTTTACATAGTAACTCGGAAAATTGAAAATATTGTAATCATGGTAAGCAAAGTGCAATTCAAACACAATGGCGACCACGGCGAAATCGGCAATCCATCGGCGGTCGCCGACGCCATGCCGGCCTGCATAAATATCTCTTCACGTTACGCTTGTCATAATAAGGAGAACAATTTTATTTCAAAACGCTGTTCTAACGGGCGCTTGAAATGCGTATGAGGTCTGATGCTCCATGAGCAATTTACCTTGTAACTTTAATTAATAATAATTTATCGTATGTTAAAATATTTTAATTTTATAAAATATCTTAATAGAGATTTTTATCGACAACTCGCAGAGTGATGGCTCGGCTCAGTGGTAGCGTGTTCGGACACCGCTTCGATCAACGTGGGTTCGTATCCTACCATGTACCTGAGCTTTCGGTAAAGGAAAATATCATGATGAAACGATAGTATGAAGGAGGTAGTAAGGATTTTCCTAATGCCTGCCTAGCTACTACGATCATGCTGAATATTGTTATATTTATCACACACGTCTGGTTAGTACGGCAAGTCCATACGAATGAGGGACATACCAGTAGTGCGTACACTTAAATACCTAATACATCACAAATATTTGTCACCAAAACACCTATAGGTGTTCCGGCCAGCTGTACTTGGGAGCCAGTCCCCCTCACTAGACTTAGCATGAGACTATCTCGTGCCACATCGTCCCTTAAAATCAGGTGAGATTTTGGCCAAACGCTAAACCTATAACAAATAATAATAAAATAAAATAAAAAACATTTTAATACGGGATAGGGAGTGGCTATTCCCAAATCATACTGATATATATTTTTTTAATGAACGCTACATTATTTATGAACGGCAGTATACTAAGCAACTGGTTTTAAGAAATAACAAATATATTATACCCATGAACTATGAGAAATAACACATGCACCGGACCTTACACGGACAATAATTACTTCCTTATGTGAATGACAAGGCTGCCGACCCGACTTCGTCTGTAGATGTTTTTTTTTTTTTTCGAACTGACTATACTGTTAGCCTTAGGGGCCCTGGAGCCTTTACGGCTTTTACAGCTTTACCGGGCTTGGTGGTGCTAGATGGTGTACATCCAGTAATCATGCGGGGTTTATCACATGGTACTAAATACGTCACAGTGACTCTCTTTTGGTTTTGCCGAGAGACAGAAACCTTCATCTATGATAATACGTCCATTTAGTTGGAAAATCCAACTTTCCAGAGCTCCTTGGTGTAGAGGAGTTCAAGGTCGGCAACGCGCTAGTGATACCTATGGTATTACAAGTGTTCATAAGCTACAGTAGCCGCCGCTTACCATCAGGCGGGCTGTATACTGAATTTGGTGAGTACTATAAAAAAGTGAGATATTTGCAAGTTGGTATTTTTATTATATTTCCGGGTGGAATACTATAAAAGTTTTTTTTTGTTTTTGTGTGAATCCCTAATTATTTTTTTAATATAAAAATAGCCTAAGTTATTCCTTATAACATCAGCTACCTGTCAGTGAAAATCCTGTCAAAATCGGTCCTACCGTTTCGGAGATTAGCGGGAACAAATAGACACACAGACAATTTTTTTTAACTTGGTTTTTTGTGATAGGTAAGCTTGTATTATTCTTTCATATGCATTTAATAAAAACGTGTTAATTTGACATTAAAAAACAGACACTTCAATTGTATTATATGTACAGATATCAACATCTATAAACAAACAAATTTATACTTTTAGTACAAGCAGCGACGTAATTTTAAACCAATTTCCTGCAGCAATCGATCAAAATAACAAATAAAATGAAATAACACTGTATTTTTGCCCATTAAGGTACATTGTCGTGTGAACATAGTAACAAGTTCTGTCATGTATTTATAAATATATTCCAATATGCAGGTATCGTAAGTTGGAGTCCCGGCGAAGGTCGATTATCGGCTAATATCACTGTCCGGCCGGCCATGGTGTGGAATGTTCGGTGAAAGGCGGCAGGTTAGTCATAAGCGGAAGCGTGGACGTAAACAGATTTGGAGTATCCGACGTAATTGCAGATCTATACCGCTGACACATGTAATAAACTAAGAGAAATGTAATCGTTTTATCTTTGCCGTACCGTTTTTTTATCGTAATAGGTTTGGCGTAGTGGCGACAATCTCACCTGATGTTAAATGACGAGGTGGCCCAATATAACACGGTAAACCTAGTGGAGGCTGGCTAACAAGTGCAGCTGCCGGAACACACCTATTGGTGCTTGGCGACAGATTTTCAACTTAACGGTGATAGCTAGCCAGGCGGGCATTAGAAAAAGACCTACCACCATACTATGGTTTCCTCACGATGTTTTTCTTCACCAAAAAGCTCAGGCCCATTGCAGGGATTAGATTTCACGACAATCGATGCGAAGTCGTACACGCCACCACTGAGCCATCATTGCTTAAAACCACCTCCCGGCCTGTGTGTTCTCTCCTTCTTACGACATCGGGTCCTTCAAGAGTAATGTGAAGAGATATTTTCGCAGGCCGGCATGACAGCGACGACGATAGATTGCCAATCTCTCGTAGGTCGCGTTTGGTTTTGTATTGCACAGTGCTTATCGTCCAGGATCTGTGACTTTAATTTTCTGAGTTACTATACATAAATAAACCTAAAAATAATATTGATTTGAAAAAGAAATTTTATAATTTCATGGTCCATGTATAAGTATAATGAACGTAAAGAACAAAATGTACTTAATAAGTGTAAATAAACAAATAAATATGGTTCGTGTGGCAATTTTGCTAACTACATCTATCAGATTAAAAATGGGTGTTTTTGTTATAGGTACCGTGTATACTTTCCTATGCATTTAGTAAAAAGTTGTTACTTTGACATTTCATACAGACACTTTAATTTTACTATATGTATAGATAGATATGATTATGTACGTATACAAGTTGAGTATATTCATATAGACGCGTTCAGTATAAACGCTTAACACTCGATCTTGCTTCCCATCGAATTTACGAATAGATTCTTATAGAGTAAAATCAAAAAAAAAAAAAAGAAGAAACGATCAACCAAGAATAAAAAGCTAAATAAATATGTATAGCAACCAGTATTAACACACCCTACTTAACAAATGATACGAGACGACACAGGAAGAAGAATAATAAACCGCTACCGCTTACACACCAAACTGACAGCCGAACAAGAACAGGCCGAATGAAGTGAATGGCGCGAAGGCGTGACGCAGCCTTACTTGTACGATTGCCCTGTGTCTATCCATATAGATCTAGATCTATAGATATCCAGACAATGACTTTCGGATTGAATCTTTGACTTAAATGTCTTCCTTTGTTAAATGAACTTTTTTACTAATTGAAAATTTCGTAACGTTACCCACCTATCTGGATTATGAACACCCGATAGGTGTAGATGTTAGGGATTACTCTAATAACTTTATCAAATATATAAAAATTATGGTTCTGTTTTTTTTTAACTTTATAGGTTTTGGTCTAGTGGTCACAATCTTACCTGATGTTAAGTGACGATGTGGCCCAAGATGATAGCACGCTAAAACTAGTGGAAGACTGGCTCTCAAGTGCAGCTGCCGGAACACACCTATTGACCTATCGGCCGACTACATACTGTATTCCACGCGAGCGGAGCCGCGGGCACAGCTAGTAGATACAAAATTAAAATCACTCCGTTTTTTGTTCACATTTTTACTCAATTGTATGTTCATTTGTTTAAAACCGAATGAGCTTTCGGCGAAGGAAAACATCGTGAGGAAACCAGAGCATGGTGGTAGGGCTTTTTCTAATGCCCGCTTGGTTAGCTATCACCATCAAGTTGAAAATCTGTCGCCAAGCACCAATAAGTGTGTTCCGGCAGCTGCACTTGAGAGCCAGTCTTCCACTAGGTTTAGCGTGTTATCCATCTTGGGCCACATGGTCACTTAACATCAGGTGAGATTGTGGCCACTATGCTAAACCTATAACGATAAAAAAAAGTTATTTGCAATGGCTCAGCAACATTGCGTGTTGAATTGAAGACAGCAGCACGATAACTGCTGTACGGTAGAAACGCGAGACGGTTGTATTCCCGTTGTCTAGCGTGACAGTTGTATTCCCGTTGTCTAGCGTGACAGTTGTATTCCCGTTGTCTAGCGTGACAGTGACAGAAATGACAGAACTTTATATACACACATTGCCAGTAAATAAAAAGAAGAGGTAGAGTGAGATAACCCAGAGACAGAGAGTCATCTGCGTATTCGACCCAAATCGGAATTTGTTCTGATTCCTGATAACATCCATATGCGTGTGTCTTTGACATACATAAGACAGGAAATGATCAATTTGAAGGTCGAGAATATAAAAATTAAGTTAATTAATAGGCGTATACAATTAATTAATAATTTAATTAAAATGTTACGAACACATTAATGAAAAGAAATATATCAAGGTTTACGAGTAAAATGGCTATAACATTTAAAAAGATTATACGATACGTTCGCTTGGTTCAATAGCTTATTACATAATGAAATTATATAATGACTATTTTTTAAACTTGTACTTTTTTGTTTTTTCACACCACCATCCATTTTAAAATGAAGTCAAAATGTAAAGATATTGTCTATTATTTTAAATATCGATTCATTTAATTTCAAATGCATATCTATACTAGATGTGCCCGCTGTACCGCTCGCGTGGACTACGAAATGCCGTCAGTCGAGCGCATGCGCGAATCGTGCTGCTCTCGTTCCCACCCAGAGCGGTCACCCGCCAGTGATTTTAAACGAAAACATGCTTATTGTGGGTGATCCTTAGAAAATAGACATGTACTGTCGCTGACTTTTTTGTAAATCTTTTAAGATCTACAGCTATTTAGTACATTAATTTAATATATATTTTAAGGCTTACTCAGCCGTTTAAGCGCCCCAAAAGCTTTTTTCCGAATTGATTAATCGTTATCGTCACTGCTTATTTCGCATGTAATCGGCCGGATGACATAGCAATGAATTATAAAAAAAAACGTGTTGGTATTTCGGATAATTGGTTGACGTTGATGTTGAGTTTTATAATATGTATAAATATAGATAATATTATCGGTGCCCCGCGGCTTCACACGCGTTTATTACACAGTAATTATTTACATCCGATAATATTATTTGGGTTCCTGTTGTTGAAAAAATCGGCCCTAAGTTTTATTTTTCTCTCGATAATGGTTTCATGTGAAAAGTTGAAATTAATTTTAATATCTCACGCTAATGTAAAAAAAAACAAGATTCTAGGTTAACGATATCCCTTCATACTAAAAGTCAAAAATTCTTACTCAGTGACCGATTGTCAAAACTTACAGGACACTACTTCAAATCTACATACAATTTTGAAAGCCTTCCTACAATTTATGCATGTAATATTATCCATATTACTTTAACATATTTCGATACACGTTTTTAATACTCTATCAATTATGGAATGACTTACACTTCTCGTGTACGAAATTTCATGAAATCAGTAAAAATAAAATTCCCTTTTATATGTACTCAAAAGCGATTTATTGATGAACTACCCGTAGTCCTAATGAGGAACATATCCTATCAGTTTACGGTGACATAGGGAGAGTGATAAGTCGAGAGACTTGTTGGCTCTGTGATCGAGTAATTTTTAACACTCGCAATGATCGAGCTGCTACGATTAACAACGCCATATTAACCCGAGTCGAAGGCGAAAATATGAAGTGTAACTCAATCAACATATCTATGGACTAAAACGAGGACACCACCTAACCTGTTGAGTTTTTAAAATCATTGCCTGCACCCGGGTTTCCGTTGCACATATTGTATTTAAAAGACGCTGTGCGTATAATACTGCTGAGAAACTATAACTCAAAAAAATTGTGCAATAGCAACCGGCTTCAACACCATATTATCCCGAGTCGTAGGCGAAAATGCGGAATATAACTCAATCAACAGAGCTATGGATCTAAACGAGGACACGACCTAACCTGTTGAGTTTTTAAAATCATTGTCTGCACATCCGGGTTTCCGTTGCACATATTGTATTTAAAAGACGCTGTGCGTATAATACTGCTGAAAAACTATAACTCAAAAAAATTGTGCAATAGCAACCGGCTTCAACACCATATTAACCCGAGTCGTAGGCGAAAATGCGGAGTATAACTCAATCAACAGAGCTATGGATCTAAACGAGGACACCACCTAACCTGTTGAGTTTTTAAAATCATTGTCTGCAACTTTAACCCAACAAAATTGTGCAATAGCACCCGGCTTAAAGTGACTGCAGCGAAACCGAGACCGGGAAATACGTATTTATTCCTCGAATTCCGCTCATACCCAACAATTTTCCTTAACGCGTCAAGCGTGTGTAGTTTCCAATAAGCGTCTGCTTTAGTATGACAATAAATAAAGCAAGGGACTTCTGCTACGCACCGCAAGCGTGAACCTCATTGACAGTTGTACGTGGCTTTATTCAGAGTGAGCGATGCGCCCAGGAAACTAAGCTGATAGCATTGTAAACAGAGAAGCATTGTAAACTGTATCATCAATTTGTATAATTTGGCTTTGCGATCCACTGGCGAAAGAAGTAATAAAGAAAGTGTAATATTTACAGTAAGTTTCATATTGTAATGTTCAACTAAAAAGTTGTTTTTATTTTTGTGCCTGATTGTACGCATATATTATTGAATAGGACTCCACAAAATACTAAATCTATGATTTGAAAGCGGTGTGGGAACCCCTACGCTACGTGCTAACGTCAGACTTGTCAGAAATTGCTTTTTTTTTCGAACTGACTATATTGTTAGCCGTAGGGGCCCTGGAGCCTTTACGGCTTTTACAGCTTTACCGGGCTTGGGGGCGAGCGCTTAAGGCACTCAGCCGCGAAAGCTTTGCAACAACATTCGAGGGTGCCAAAGTGACCGAACCTCGGCTCGGACTGTTGCGCGTATGCAAATAAGTCGCGATCTGACTAATTCCCTATCATTTGATCTAAACTAACTATACATATATACATGTTTCTTCCCCCTGGGAGGAGGGAAGTTATGCATGTGTGTGCAATGCAGTGTCATGTGTGGCTGTGAAAGCTAGTGAATGTAGAGTCACTGTATCGCGCGAGCGGCTGCTTGGCTCAAGGGCTCCATACCGATGGATCGGACCTAGGCTTGAGTTGCCGTACAGGAGGGCGGTCGTGGCGGGTAACAGAAATTGCCAAAGTGCACAGCGCTTACAGCGAATATTATGAACCATATCTATTAACAAGTGTTATACGCAAACGCCGGGATGAAGATTGCAGCAGTTTTTTTTTCGATTTCAATACAAATTCGATAATAGACGATGCAGAAGTGTGTAGTCAAAAACATGTGGTGCTCGATCACTATGGACTCGAGGTTTCTGTTGAGGAAAATATCGTGACGACACCAATGCACGGTTGTTCACAGGGCATTCGTTACTAATTTGATGATTTTTTTATCAATAACCCGTCAGTGTGTTTCGGTGAATATAATTTAACGTCAGTCTCATTTTTAGGTTTACTTAAACTTCGGTCAAATATTATATATTATATGTAATTTAAAAAATATATATTATTGTAACAGTAGAAACCTGCGCACGCATCTGTGTCTAATTAGTGCACAGAAAGTGAGCAATAAAATACGCATATCTTTATTCATTCAATATTACTTTAAGAATATTTTAATATTCGTATAATTTCTACCTCTGTATCTATACATATTATACAACTCAACGTCTCTCTGCCTGTCTGTCCGTTTATGTTCTTTTCATGAGATAAACACTAATCCGATTTACATGGTTTTTCTTTAAATGCATAAGATATGTTATATGATGTATTTTGTTACATAAAGTAACATACGAAATAAGCAGTTACGATAATGATGAATCAATTCGGATAAAATACTCTTTTTGGACGATTAAAAAGGATTACACTGAGTAAACTATAAGATATGTATATCAAATTAATGTACTACATAATTGTAGAACTTAAAAAGTAAGCGATAGCATAAGTCTATCGTCTAAGGACCACTCACAATAAGCATATTTGGGACAGCACGATTCTCGCGTGCGCTCGACCGACAGCATTCTGTAGTTCACGCTAGCGGAGCCGCGGGTACAGCTAGTTCTTATATATAAAAATCTTGTGTACGTTTGTTATTGATCGTGTAACTTCTGAACGATTTGACCGATTAACCAATATTCACATAATATATATGATTTATCTAGGACGATGGTTTACAACTATGATTACATCCGATAGGTGGCGCTATATTGTAATAATAAATGTGTATATATTCGTAGCTGGAGAAAAAAAATATATATATGTCGACATGAGAGATAAAATGTGGAATGTCGACGTATAGGGCGCCTTTTTAACTGACTTAAAAAAGAAAAATTCTCCATTTCCCTATCATGTTTGTATTTGCGCTAATTTCTCAGAAACTACACGATCTCTTTTTCTGGTTGTTTCACTGGAGTAATCTATACACTTATGGGAAGGTTTTGGTATAATTAGATGTCATTCTTATGTACAAAGTTATAATATATTACTTGTGTTTATTCTTGAGCCATAACGAAATCAATTTACTATTTTGAAAAGAGAGTTTAATAATATGAGAATTTGCTAATTTGAGACATTAAAAAATTACTAGCTGTCGTAATAGCTGTCATGTTAAATAAACAGATTGTTAATAGAGGGCGCCCTCTACATATTAGTGCATATATATAAGTCTTTATTCAAAATTTTAACGAAAACATTAATTTTAAACTGTATATCCATTTTGCGCCAATAGCGTGGGAAATAAAATTTAAGAGGATATTAGATTCATTAATTTGAATGAAGAATTAAGGGGCATTTGGCGTTGCCACAAAAAAAACTCCTTTGAGAAATAATACGTAAAGATTCCTCGAGGTGTCAAATTTTCGCTGCATAAAAGTTTTTCTTGAGTTGAAAAACTACGGGGGAAAAAGCTCTGTAATAATCAGTCGTAGAGCTACACAGGTGACCACAAGTTATACCGAATGCAAAATACGATACATTAAAGTAAATTTTCGGAATTTCCTATATATCTGTATATATACTTCTATTCAGAATATGTAATAGAGGTAATATTACAAAGACCGGCTTTCCCTACCAGTATATCATCAATAATAAATAAAATGATTTAGAATTTGACCTATTTTTATTCGTTATACACCTTAATACTTGTTTCTTATTTAAAAAACACGATATTTTCATAAACAATAATTCTGTAGTCCACGCGAGCTAGCTAATATTAAATAAGATACTATTTAATATAAGTCGGAGAGTATGGGATCCGTACTAATTACTCTTACTTCGTTTTATTCGGCTTAGTATTCGTACTATTGACCCGCAATATTGACTGGGCGCGATAGCAGCAAATGTGCTCTGTGACCGAAAGAGCTTTATAAGCAAGCAACGACCGGCTTGAAGACATTCTAGCTTGAACTGAGGGATAATGAAGACCTCAGTTTTTAAGTCGACTACAATAAACATTGTTCCTGAGTAACGTCACGCTGCTCATCTCAATGCGTTTTGAGATGTTAGTTGTTTGTAGAAAATATACAAAGGAACTACTAATCAAATTCTTCAGAATCTTGCACTAAAAGGAAGCAAATTAAATTAAAAATTACGCACCACACAACGGAAATTTTTTACCGCACGCTCTGTTGTATAGCGCCATAAAAATATATAAGAATTCCACCATGGAGTTTCACATTACGACAATAAATAAGCTTCTTATTAATAAATAAGGTTCTTGGAAGCACTTTTTATCGATACATTTGTCTCACTTTAATATTAAAGAGAAAATGAGGCGAAAGATGTAGTTCTAATTTTCACAACGCGCACGTGACGCCATTTGAAAATTCGCGCCATTTTCATATTAGAAACGTCAAAGATTGTTGCGATTTTTTGACTGATATATATAAACAAAATAATAATATGAGTCCAAACGAGGAATCCGATATTAATATGGAATCTACTTCACCTGATATCTTGAATGAGGCGCGAATTGCTGGTAAAATTTCCAAAAGTAGTGGCCTATCTGTATAATTTCTTATTCGCTATTAAAAATGAATCGAATGAAAAAGTTTGCTTCATTACCTATTGTACTGTTTTCTTGCAAATGTTTTGAAAAACGTTGTATGACACGCGTGCGGAAAGTTGGTTTTTACAAAGTCGTGACTATAGTAAGCCCTCGACTTCGTCTGGGGCTTACATTCGACTACTCGTTTGTAAAAACCAACTTACCGCACTAGTTTTATAAATAACTATTACACAAGTTTCAAAAGTCAGTGTATTGAATTAAACATGTTTAAACGCGCCTAAAGAACAATCTACGTTATTCCTAAGCTATATTTTATTGATATTGAAGTTTTAAATTGTAACAAGCGCGTACGAACAATTCCTTGCAAGCCGCCTAAAACGACGACGGAATAATACATACCTACACAACAAAAACAAAACTCATAACATTTATTAAAAGCCCAGCCCTAATCAACACACGGTCAAACTCAGTACTACGTGCCGAGCTAAGTTGGTCTCGCAATCCGATCGTTCGACTGACCTAGTCATAGCATCGCCACAAATAATACAACTATCAACCTAATCCTCTTAATAGTAAGACCCAATTCACATAACCGTACGTTAAGTTATAACATAATGAGTATAAATTTTGTCTTAGTATTGCGCGGTCTAGCTGTGGTAGCCGTTTTAATTCTCTTCCCGTTTGATTTTGCGGCAAAGGTATTTAGAACGCACAGCCTATTGTTTACTATAATTCATAAATGATGGATGTTATCAATAGACAATATTTAGCTGTTTAAAAAAACATAGGTATTTTCTATACATTTGAAAGGTAAAATTTATTATTAAGATTAATTTAAACCAATCTTCTTTTTATTTAATGACAACTGTGTACACCCACAAGTCTGCCAACGTCACGTGAATAGAATATTTAAGATGTTGGCTCTATTACTAAAACTGTCTTGGTGGAATGGTGGATTTTGTGGCAACTTATAATGTATTTTCCAATATATTATTTATAATCCATTTCACGTGTGCACAATAACCCAACTACATTACGTAAAAAAATGCCAAAATGACACAATACAGGGCAAAATGATATAAGTTTATGAATTAAAATAAAAACAACCACATGACAGATCTAGATTCCGCAAACAACTCTTAATTAATATCACCAATCATTCGCCGCCATTTACAGGGGTGTGGTTACCCCACAGACACATATGACAGAATGTATCAAATCGCAAATGTCACCACGGTCGAACACCACACCTTAGCAACGTCTGCCATTACCCCATTTTTTATACTACATGGGGGCCAACAAGAATTTGGCCCATCTTGAACTCCCTACCCCAAGGAGCTCTGGAAACCCTACTCACCTCAGGAACACAACACAAGCTTATTTGGCTGCGATCTTCTGTAGGGTGGAGGGCACCAGTCGGGTTGCCCCAAGTAGAGAGAAATTTCCAAAGAAATATCAATATACTTCTAAAGAACACTGACAAAATACAAGCCTTAAATTCTAACGACACTCTTGTGAATAAGCTTTATAAGTAAAAAACACATTTGAAAAGTATTGTGATGACTATGTGAATCGTATAAGAATTCTAGTAATATAATCTTTTATTTGACTATGGTTTCCGAAAACTATAAAATAAGACTATTAACAGGAAATTGTTAAAAATAATTTATTCATTACTAGCTGTGCCCGCGGCTACGCTCGCGTGAATTATAGAATGCCATCGGTCGAGCGCACGCGCAAATCGTGCTGCCCAGCTCAACGACAGAACACAAATACATATGCTTATTGTGGGGGATCCTTAGAAGATAGATATATGTTATCGTTGACTTTTTCCGAATTGATTCACCGTTATCGTCACTGCTTATGTCGTATGTTACTTTATCTTACAAAATATATACTATAATCTGGCCAGATAACATGGCTATGAATTAAAACAAAAAACATTTATAAGTGGGTTTCGTGTCAAAAGAATATAAACGTACAGACAGAGAGACGTTGAGTTTTATAATATGCATAGATTTAACACATTCCATGTCCAGAACATAGGTATATATGCTAGACTAACTATACGTCCAAAGGAGAATGCTCATTCATGGTAAAAAAAATTCTCATGCCTCTAAATTAAGATATAATAGTTTTTTTTTTTCATTTTTTTAACTACTATTTGTCTTCGCAATTTAGTTTCCTAGGTGGAAATATATATTAAATAAAAAAGTAATGTAATTGTTACTGCGCAATAAATATTTCCGTAGGAATTGCGTTCCATTACAGGTACCATTTCATAATTATTAATACTTTACTTTGTACATTTTACCAAGATCAAAATACTTTTTCATAAGAATCATATAAAAATAATAATTCTTAGTCAACTAAACGTTTAAAAAACTAAAACTACATGATCAAAAATAATATAAATAAATAATTTGTGCTGAGTGCGTTCCCTTCTCAGATAAGTATATATTTATTATCTATGATTATTTTATGACAGTTCACAGACAGCACAGCTTCGCAGTCATAATATCAAGTTAAGGGTGAAAAAATCGTAAAGATATCGATGTTTTAGTTCATAGATTTTTTTAGATATGTCTGAAACACCACTAAAGGCACATCGTATTGCTATACAATAAATGTATGGTTGATGATGATGATAGTTAATGGTATGGTATAAATTATTGAAAGAGATAACTAAATTGATCTCAATGCTGTTTGTATGTGAGCAATTCGATGTACTTATTTTCGTATTTATTTCAGTAACAGTCATGTGTTCCCCCGTCGCTAGTAAAAATGACACGTGACATAGAAGGCTAATAGCATAGATTCTCATACATATATATACAATAGAGTTTTGTGTACATTTGAAGTGTTACTTAGATCAAATAGGAGTACTAGGATCTAATTTTTGTTCCTTTGTTTCTGCTAATTATTGATCCATTCATTATATGTCTAAACAAAGGCTAAAAAGCCTGACATTGCTCGAAAATATGGATCGAAATTGTTAACAACAACGGAAAACATTGATGAATTCATGTTCTTCAGATCTTAACATCGATGGCAGACATTGATGTTTCCTACCTTTTTAATTAGATTCTAACAAACTTAAGATACGGCAACATTGTATTGCAAATTCAATTGATACAGAACACGTTCGATGTTTTTCTTCATAACATCTATGAATAGATGTTTTAGGGGATCTAATATCGATGTCAAAAGGGTAATGTACTGATCTACTTAACTTTGTTGCTTTATTCGATGTGACACTTAGAGTATTCAATTAACATTATTTTTGTAACTTCTAGGCTCTATTATAATGTTTTGTATAGTATTTATGTGTACATTAATGTAATATGTGTAATAAATTAATAAATAAATACGTTATTTAAACTCTTTTGAACTAGGTAATCACATTTCTACAAAAGCCTACACAATCAAACTTAATTATAATTTTCTTTTTATCTGTTTTACATCGATAACCGCACTGATAAAACTGTGTATCGACACATCCCTAGATTTTATAAAATATCTTCGTTACCCAGTTATTGTTTAAAAAAACATATTTTTGGAGGTGTTAATATAGTACATCTGGAATATTATAAACAAAGATTGACTTAGATGCAATATGAGACGGGATTCAAAACATCCAATAACATTCTCCCTTTTATTTTATTTGCTCGGACTTATAATTTGGCCTTATTACATAAAATATGCTTATGTGTATTATCAAATTCTTTTTTTGAACAGTAAATTTAAAAAAAACCTGATTATTCCATGTCAAGACATGGACGTATCACTGAAAAAAACCGTGGCCACAATTCGACTTAGGGACGTGTGTCGCTGAATTATTTTTAATTTTACTTTCACAGAAAACGAAAATACATTTTTTTTTGTACGTTTTTCTATAAAAAAAATATGTTAAGGATGCATTGACCAAAAAAATAAATACCATCTTGTCCATAGCAAACTAAGTCTAAAAAACTAGAGACACGTTTTAATTACACACCAAAAATCACAAAAGTTTTGTTACTAAGCCCAATCTATTTGACATGTAAAAACTAATCATATGAGCCTAAACCCGAGAAGTTTACTAGTAGCCACTGAAGTGTTCCACTATCCACCTCTTGGCTCCAGCCGTCAGCTCCTAAATACCAAATTATAGTGTTGTCATCCGAACTAAGTATGCATACAAAGTTTCATTTCGATACGACAATTAGAAGTAGGTTAAAAATAACTTCTAAGATTTTATTACACTGTTTGTTACTTAGTTACAAGTGAAGGTAATATAAGCATGTTAAAAAAAAAAAACATTATTATTGTTAAATTACAATAAGGTCAAGAAGGGCATTGACTTGTCTAATCAACTAAGCAGCTATAACGCCTGACACGTAAAACCATGATATGATATAAAAAATAGTCACAGATCTGATGTCTATTGCGGTAGGAAACTCTTTGTTGATTTATAATTATATACGTGGAACTAATATAAAACACAAAAATAATTTTTCAGTACCTATTTGTGGCGTATGGAATGTTGACCGGACGATTGCTTAATGAAAAAAAAGTAAAAATTCTTCGTGTGCCTCGATCAGCAGCTAAATGAAGAGCAGTCATAAGAGAACAAAATGCGATGAATACTGGCCAAAAAAAGACAATAAAAATCGTTCAGCGAGGTATTACCTCCGTGAACTCAATTTGTATGAAAAAATATACATTTTTTATACATACTTTCATACGAAAGATTCGGCATCTCAGCACCAAAAGTAATGACTTGGATTCTGAAGTACAAGAAAGCCTTTTGTCTAAAATTTCTGAACAGTTAGCATGATATATTGAAATGATGAAATAACTCATAAAATAGTTGAAATTGCGTTTTATTTTTTTACCTTAAATTTTCAAAACGGTTGGAGCTATTTTGACGTGACTTTCACTGGCAGCTAGCTGATGTTATAAGGTGTAACTTAGGATTCTTTTATATTAGAAAAAAAAAAAAGTCGCTATCATGTTTGGATTGACCCATGACTTACAAATATATATCCTTTGTATCTTGAGTTATGGTCTTGAGGTAAAAAAGGACGTTCAAATTTTTCTGAATTTTCAAATTTCTCGAGTAACTTTTACAATTTTTCTTTCCATAAAAACCATATTCGGAATATTGCTAACATTAAAAATATCCAGTCGTTCTTAAGTGATGCGCTTACAAAAGAACATCATGTCTCTATTATTTATTTACTTTAATAAAGACCAACAGCTATTCATCAATAAATTTAAATAATTACAAGCTAGAGACACACAGCCATTTAAAAGTCCTCACAGATAGGATAAAAATTTTTAGACTATGGCTATCATATAGATTATAATGACACGAAAAAAAAGAAACTGCTAACATTGACAATTTCTCATAGCCATAACTTCGTTGAGTATAATGATAGGTACCATTTACAGGCCGCTTACATATTTTATCTGTCGTAACTTATGAATACGCAATACACTTGCTAGCTTCATTATTTAAAAAAAAACCGTCATAAACAATCCTTACATTTTATGAAGCAACGGCAACGTCTTCATACATTTTTATAACTTTATTAATAAGATACTTACATTATTAAAATACATTTAATTAAATTATTACACTTTCATAGACAAAAGCGTAGATTGAACGAATTAGATAATGTAACTAGTTGTAATTTGGGTCAAGCGGAGAGAGTTAAACTACAAGTGAACGTATTTTTTTTAAAAATCCTTTTACTAATCCACTTATTTACAAAGGTATTTACTGATTACAAATGTATTGTTCGTGCAGCTGGTAGAACTTCTACCAGAATATCAAAACGGCAGCAAACAGGCCGATGGCACAGGGTGATGGTGAACTTATTACTGACTGCAACACCAAGGGCATTACTTTAATGTTGCCGAGCTTGGAAGTTCATATTTCATGACCTTTTTAAAGAGTCATTAGACCGGGGGGGAAACGTTGCTGGGTAACCCAATTCCACAACTTTAGCGTACGCGACTAGAAGTTTCTAGGGAACCTTCACTGTTGTACCTTATGACAGCTGTTCGCCAGCTAATATCATCGTGTAATTCTGATCAAACGGTGTTATAATACAAATTGCGCAATGTAAAAGAAATAACAACATAAATTTCCGTAAGGTATCTACGTTATAAAATAATTTCGTAATACTTCGACTCCGTAATAATTCGTCACAATATAAAAATTGAAAATAAATAATTCATAGCCTATGACCATCAAGCTTGAACGTAGCTTCCTATCATTGTAAGAATTTTTATGATCAGACCAGTAGTTCCAGAGATTGCCTCGTACAAACAAACATCTAAACTCACATTTTTTACATCTTTATAATAGAAGTATGAATATAGATTAGGTACATCCTAAAACATGTTATTTATGTTTAAGAATAAATTATAAGTATTTAAAACTATAATTGACCATTCATTTGGCCATATTTACATTTGTCTATTAATGATTAATAAATAATCGTATCACACTTGTTTTTTCATCATTCATATGATTATTACATTGTATTTTTTTACGACAAACGAAAAGAAACTCTTATGGCGAGCATTAAAAATATTTAATAATCAGTTATTAAAATATAATACATATATCTGACAATATAATAAAAAAAAAGTTAAGATGCTACTAGAGGATGCAAAATTTATGCAAATATATTCATCTTAACGAGAAAATTATACACGACGTATGTAAATATTAACGCTATTATCAATTATTGTAACGTTAATCGAACCGATAACAGATACTTCTCGACACGTTAACAACATAATTAAAATCATATACAAATAAAACTTTCATAGTAAAAACATTTCAGACCAACAGATATTACATGGCCACCGCGAATTTACTGCGCAAAAAAAATACCTCATGCGCGTTACTGGCGAATACAAAATTCGAACACGTTCAAATTTCGTACACGTATTCCATCTGTCAAAATTGCCGCGCTTCCTGCCACCCTTCCCGCCCTTGAGAGCGGCCACTTACTTTTTTTTTCACGCGCGCGTTCCGTTTCACACCACGCTCGGTGCGAGTATAAAAACCAGCGCGGACGAAATGAGAGCAATCAGTAGCCTTCGAGCAGTCTACAACAGAAGTGCACGATGAGAGTTCTGGTTAGTTGAAACTACAGCAATTACGTGCATTTAAAAAAAATAATAATAATAGTGTGACCTGTTACGTAGTCGGTGTCGTGCTGTAACAATAGTGTTGTGATATAACTCGGATATAATCGTTATCGATAATCAGTGATTGAGAAAATTTAATATTGGTCTATTTCGTTTTGCAGATCTTCGCTACCGCCGTCCTCGCCTCCGCCGCAGCTGCGCCCTCTGGCGCTCTGCTGGCTGGCTCCTACGCCCACGGGCTCTTAGGTCATTCCGGACATCTGGGTTTGGCGCATGCCGGTCCCTTGGCCGTAGCCCACGCCGCTCCTCTTGCCGTCGCCCACGCCGCTCCCCTTGCCGTCGCTCACGCCATCGCCCCCGCCGCCCCAACCATCTCCCCTGGTGACCTCCAAGGTGCCGCTATCGACGCTCATGTCGATGCCGCCGACCACGTCCGTGCCGCCGTTGACGCGACCCGCGAACTTCACGACCAGGCCGCCGAGATCCAAGGCCAGGCTATCAACGCCGCTGAAGATCACTCCTGGCAGGCAGTAGATGCCGTCAAAACCGCCGAGGCTCAGCTCGACGGTGCCGCAGCTGGTGTCGCTCCCGTGCTCGCTAAGCAACTCGTCGGTCACGCTGCCCCCGTTGTCGCCGCCCACGGTGCCTACCTCGGTGCTCCCGCTGCCTACGCCGCCGGTGGTTTGGTAGCCGCTCATGGCGGGTATGCTGCCGGTGGTTTGGTAGCCGGTCATGCCGCATACGCCGGGGCCCCCGCCCTTGCTTCTAGCAAGACCGTCGTCTCCCAATCCCTGAGCCAGACGCATCCCGGAGCCATCGTATCGCACGCACCCATCGGGTACGCCGCTCACGGTCTCGCCGCCCACGGTCTGGCCGCGCACGGTTACGCTGCCCACGGTCTCGCCGCGCACGGTTACGCCGCGCACGGTTACGCCGCCCACGGACTCTCGCATGCATGGTAAACTGTGATACTATTTTAGAAGCCAAAAAACCTAATACTCAATTTTGGAATGTAAATAAATTAATAAATACAATATATATAACAGGCAAAATGAGGCGAGGATGTGTGTGAATAAATGAAATAGTAATTTTACAAAAAACCCCCTTTTTTATTTCCAATTACCTCATTTAGAATAAGCCACACAATACCATTCACCGACAAAACGCACAGCGGACGGAGTTAGTCATTCTTGAAGTTTTTACTTCTATAAAACAGTGAAATACAAAATGAACAGCAACCACATATATTTCTTTAGTCTTTAGCTATCCAGAAATACAATAAATCACAATGATATATTTAGTAACGCGACAATTTATGCTTTTCTGTTATTCATTTACTAGAGATTATAAAGATTTTAAATGTCATCGTAATAAATTAGAAAGAAAGCAATTAGACCGACCTTAACACACTGACATTCGAATTAATTTAATACTATTACAAAATGAGTAATTTTGACATTATAAATTAAAAGATTAATAATAATCCTAAACAATCCAATATTTAATTGTTAACAACAACAATACACTAAGCAAATATAACCAGTTTGCAATATAATTCTAATAAAGCAGGTTGCAACATTGTTCTAAAAACATCGACAATAAAATGAAAATATCGATTGATAAAATCACTCAATCTGGACTTTACTAATGTAAGGGCGCGAGTCGAAATAGTCTACTACTAGTACTAGTCTTTTAAAGTACCCAAATATTGTCGATTGATCCAATTACATCATATTTTTAAGCAAGTTAATTTTTGTCAGGCATAATAATTATTACATTTTTCTGATATAAAACATTTATACAAAAACCGAAAATAAAATAATAAATTTCAATGTAACTCCGTCAATACGCGTTCATATTTGATATTTCACGACCAAAATCCTTTATGATACTTAAATAGACCATGAACATAGTTCTAAACAAGACCGGAACTCTGCTTGCCAGAAACCTTCAAATTCGAATACCTCTGCCCGTTTGAATAGTTACAGATAAATAAAAAAAGGACCGCGGAATTCAAGGCGTGGCTTTTATAAACACATACATATGCATAACTTTATATATTCCAATATCCGCTTGATTTAGTATCCGTATCTCAGTATTATTGTTCTTCGTTTTTTTTTAAATCACGGTAATATGACGACACTTTGCTTAATGATAAGCAGAATACAATCTAAAATCAAAGGCGACCACCGCGAGATCAGTGTTAGTTATACCGGTCTCCAAATTTCTCGTCAGTGTATAGACTGTCTGATCCCGAAACGCGACAAACTAAAACAATTATTACAACAGGTTTATTAGCATGTCCAACTTTTTTATGACTAATATAATATTTTCGACGCTATTACCTGAAAAAAATAGATGGCAAAGAAAAAATAGTACGAGTACGTTTTAAATATATATTTAATTTTTTTAAAGAATATTTTTACTGCTTTATGCCTTTAATAACAGATTTTTATTCTTGAGTTAAGTCTCATAGCTTGTACTGCAATCTGAATTGAAGTTACAAAACACAATTAATTCAGCTTTTATATACATATTGATATACTCGTATCAAGTGTCGTTCAGAAAGAGATAGAGGCTGCGGCCTGCGTTCCGTTTTACGTTTTGAAATAAAAATTGAAATAATAATAATTTTGTTACTTTTTTAACCCCAAAAAAGATAGTAGTTTCGACTACTAAATACATATTTTATGAAAAATAATAGTTGGACGCCTAATATAGTAGGGTTAGCAACCCTAATGGTGGTAGCGACACATTCGGGTAAATATCTCTTTACCTTGATTACTGGATATACCCCTTGTGATCCATACATTTTTTATTGTCGTAACCTTTTTTTTGTTGTATTATAAACTAACATTTTACAAAAACAACAACAACAAATATACATATTTAGTGACGTAAGCACAGGTTATTTAAATATTAGTTTTTTTTGTATACAACTAAGGTGGAAAATAAGCATACGGCCCGCCTGGTAGTAAACGGTTATCGTATCCTATGGACTACTTGTACTTGAACCCTCCTTCCCCAAGGAGCCCTGGAACACGCAGGAACACAACACAAGGTTATTTGGCTGCGGTCTTCTGTAGGATTCAACAAACATCCACAATGATTGCAATAATTTCTCAAGATCGCAATTACAAATACCCCGTAAGCGATACAACTATGACAGATAAATTCGGTTTCGTAATCCAAAATTCAAAGAAAAATAAATCATGGCCGGTCGGTCGGTTATGCATAAAAACTGCATTCCGTAAACGGCAAAGTAAAAGCTAAGTTTACGAATGCCAGGTTATATTTAGCATAAATACATAACGTAATCATATATACGAGGATTATTTTAAGCGAAATTCAGTTTGTCTGTTTGTACTTAACATTATAAGTTGTTGTCAGTTTTTTTTAATCCTTTTTATATGTTTTAAAATCGTGCCACAATCTCACCTAATGCTAAATAGCGCAAGGTGGTACATTAACAAGCGGTTGAACCGATTTTGACGGGATTTTCACTGGCAGATAACTGATGTTATAAGGAATAACTTAAGCTACTTTTATTTTTTAAACATAATTAGGGTTCTCATAAAAAATATAAAACCTATTTTAGTAGTCCACGCGAGCGGAACCGCGAGCGCAGCTAGTTAGCAAATAAAACCTAAACGTACATACATGAATGCAAATACATAAATAAACAATAATTAACTAGCTAATTCACTAGCGTGCATAGTGTGTCAAATGCACTTTAGTCAGCCTTGCATCGATACGTTTTTTATCGTTGTATGTTTGGTGTAGTGACCACAATCTCACCTGATGTTAAGTGACGATGTGGCCCAAGATGATAACACGCTAAACCTAGTGGAAGACTGGCTCTCAAGTGCAAATACCGGAACACACCTAATGGTGCTTGACGATAGATTTAATTTCACTAATTCAGTATTTATACAGATTGGTGGAACCTGTTCAAAGTTCCACTACTAGGGCACCACTGTTACATATATGTCCCCCACAAAGCAGCGGTGCTAGCTAGCGCCGTTGTATTCGACCCCCCAATCATGTTTTACGAAAGAGCAAAGCTATAATAGATATTGCTAAATATCGGCTTCAAGAATGGTAAATTCATATTATGTACGCCTGTCCCGAGGGTGTGGTCGGCACTGGCACACGAATGACCCCAAGACTGACGTCCTTTTAGCATTGATTATACATAGCAAATGCCACTTGATAACATAAACACAAAAAAAATCACAAAGCCTTAGTTGAGTTTAAAAGAACATGAAATAAAAAATGTCGTGGTGGTCTAGTGGTTTAGACAGGCGGAATATCGATTCGATGTCCGCAGGTTCGAACCCCTGCATGCGTACATTTACTAATTCAAATTGGTAACACTATTGGCTGACGGTGAAGGGAACCATCGTGAGGAAACCTGAACGCCTGAGAAATTCTTATAGTACCAGTCACTGTAAGTGGGAAAAATTAAGAACTGTTGATCTCTCGGTGTTTGAAATCGCCAATACGTCGTGGGGTAGCGTGGTGATTAATCCCGTACCTTCCCTTGGGAAAGAGGCCTTTGCCCAGCAGTGGAACTCTTACAGGCTCATATTATTATTAATATGAAAAGATACATCAACAAGGCCAAACCCACAGTCGATAATTAGTGTAATAATAATAAACGAAGGAAACCGACAAGGCACGCTAATCCTACAGCAAACCGGTGAATTGCTTAACCAGTTTAGACCGTAGGATATCGAAATTATCTAATATTACTTATTTAGTATTTCCACTTGCACAAACTGGAAACACACTTCGTTATACACTAGCAGCGATACGCGATTTTGTACGCGTTTAATTACAATATAAAACTTAATAGTCAAAGGAATAGCCTATAGGACTCAGGAATAATGTATCTTCTTACTAGTGTTAATATCTACAAACACATTCACAATATGTGCACGGTGCCACCTGATTTTTTTTTCCTGATAAAGATTCATGACCATAAACAAAATTATGAATGATGAATTTAATTCACTATAAAAGCATTTGGCTAATAGATGTCGTCACTTATGTAATACAAACTTTCACCCCATCTTTTACACCCTTAGGTATTGACGTGAGTTCGAGTGCCTGCAATGAGCCTGAGCTTTCGGTGAAGAAAAACATCGTGAGGAAACCATAGCACGGTGGTAGGGTTTTTTCTAATGCCCGCAAAATCTATCGCCAAGCACCAATAGATGTGTTCCGGCATCTGCACTTGAGAGCCAGTCTTCCACTAGGCTTAGCGTGCTACTATCTTGGGTTACCATCGTTACTTAAGATCAGGTGAGACTGTGGCCGAACGCAAGTCTATTTATAATAATAAAAACAAACTATGAAACACGTATTTTTTACTTTCTAACTGAATTGCTAAATACCAATTTTCATATATCTTTTAAAATGACGATTTTTTATGCAAAATTGTATACTCTTTTTCGCTACACTAGCGGTTGAATTTTCAAAAATCCTTCCCTAGTGCTCACCTACAGTGTAAAAGGGACCCGCATGCAGTTTTTTACGGTCCTAACTCCAGTAGTTTGGACTGTGCTTTGATGAATCAGTCAGTCAGTCAGGAGAATATTTTAAACAATTTAGAAGCCCTCTAAGAAGGCAGTTATGAATGTCAATACACTACCACCAGTTCGGAAAACATCCCAGTCATTGAGAAGAGCGAACAAACAACTCGATTGGGTTTAACAATATATATATTTCTATTGTTTTTACAGTAATTATCATTTCAGTAGATGAACAGAGAGGGAATCACTTCCAGACATCACCATCCTTCACGTAATTGAGATAAACTGTTACGTAAACGTAAACAACCCGGTCGTGAGTGTAAGACAATAATTTAAAGCGTAAGTTCGCAATTACATTTCCTGATATCTGACGTAAGTTTCACACAGATTGCGTTAATATTTATAAATACATCAATACTTATCAATAACAAACATTTTAGAACAGCATGTACGTAGGAATCGGTAATGAAAACATTAAATAAGGTCACGGATTACGAGTTGTTTCATTACAGTTTAAAAAGAAAAAAACATACTAATTGTACACGCAACAGAAAGAAACATTGTAACGTATGATTCACAGTTAAATATAATTATATAAAATGTATTACTCAAAGGTGTTTTTGTTGAAACGCCAATCTCCCTTAAATTTTATCAAAGTTTTTAAAATTACATTAGAAAAATAGTTAAAAACTATTGTCATGATGTATTAAACAAAAAAATAAATAAAAAAAGAACTTTTTGTAAAAAGAAAAATATAAATATATTCAATTAAAATGTAATAGGCGCCATCTATTAACAACCTGATTAACTAATAATATGACAGCCGTGTTAGTATGATGATTCTATGTTGTATGGAATATTCACATGGGTTAGCTAGTATATTATGACATAGTTTAAAAGTTAGCAAGAAGCACCAACTCGCCATGTTTTAATTTATTACCTTAAAAGATTTACATAAATTAAAAAAAAATATTAAAACGTATTGACTTCCTTAAAGATCTCTTGACTACAGCATAGTCAGTTCAAAAAATTTAATAAATAAACTCCAACACCGTTTGACCGATCACTATGGAAGTTGGTCCATCTAATTGTTCTTTAGAGATTTCTCTCTACTTGGGGCAGCTCGACTGGTGGAATAACTCCGCCCTACAGAAGATCGCAGCCTAATGACCTAGTGTTGTGTTCCTGCGGTGAGTAAGGTTTCCAGAGCTCATTGGGATAGGGGGTTCAAGGTCGGCAACGCGCTAGTGATACCTGTGGTATTACAAGCGTTCATAGGCTACGGTAGCCGCTTACCATCAGGCGGGTCGTAAGCCTGTTTGCCACATTTATAATACAAAACAAAAATTTGAAGAAATAAAATTATGAATTAGTTGAACAATCCTCAGGATTATAACAATATTTTACTTCAAAGCCTAATCAAATGACGATAATATATATAAAAAGTCATTACTAATCGAATAAACAGCGAAACTCAAGAACATACCAAATTTTTGTTCACATCATACACATGTCAATCGTCATACATATCATTTTGACTTTTGAAAACCCTTGTCGAATCAAAGGTTCTAATTTCTTCAAAATCTGAGGTATATCTATCTACATGACTCATAAATTTCTTAGTAGATATTTGGTCTTCACTAGAGAAATGAATCAATTAAATAAATGCTCTTTAAAAATTGAATACGGTCGATTATCCAACGCTATAATTTCTTTTCCATGAATTTTCATAATATATATGTTTCAACGATTTTTCACTTGCAGTAAAACAGTGTAATATGGTGGTGGAAAGAAAGAAGCCGATGTTGATACATGATCACTCGAAGTCGACAATAAATAAGTATCACGACTTGACTCCTTCGTGTGAATTGAACTCTTTTTGTGTTTACTTCTGAGATGGTTCATTAATGCAGAAGTATATACAAGGCGATCATTACCACATCGAGAAATAATTTACTCGAGTGTCTTGGGGTCCGAGGAAGTAACAGGCAGGGGGGAGAAGTGAGCGAAAAGCGTGCAAGAGAAATGGCAAACGCAGCGTAAATATTTTTTGATATGCTCTTAGTGCCAAAATTGAAACGAAGTTCGGCCTATCTTCGACTTCGGTATGATTTCGAACCCAACATTCGGCCGGAGTTTGGCTTCGACCCATGTCTAATAATTATAACGTTCATTAAAGTTCATTTTATTTCTTAAAAGGGCTTTGAAGATGGGATGACAGTTACGCGGATTTACTTACCCTCTTATCCGCTGTTTCCTTCCATGTTAATTAAAAGCGGAAGCGTCTGTTGCCGAAATAAACAAATAAATATAACCAACATAAGATTCATATTAAAAATCTCGAGACATGCAATGTTGTAATGGCTCACTCATAAATACACGCATGCCTCATGTCTCACGTCTCGAACGAGACATGCGCGTGCTCACGTCATCAACAAGATCGATAGACACGACATGGCGCGGCGGGTCGGCGTCCGCGCATCTCAGAGTTCAAGAACAGCCGAAAGTAAATCTTCCTATTCAGGTTTTTGACAGCTATATTTTCCTGACATGATTTATTTATAAATGACAATTATTGTTACTACTTAATGGGTTTTTTTTTTTTTAATATTATCTAAGCGTATTATGAATTATATAATATGTTATACATATAAAATAAGAAACTGACTGGCTGACTGATTGACCGACTGATCGTTTAACGTACAGCCCAAACTACTTGGGCTAGGACCGTGAAAATTTGGATGCGGGTTCTATTTACATTGTTAATGAGCACTAGGGAAGGATTTTTATTTGAAAAAGAGGAGGAAAGTTTGTATGAAAATCCGTCTTTAAAATATTTTTTTACCCGTGCGAAGTCGGGGCAGGCCGCTAGTCTATGTATATTATAAAACCTAACGTCTCTCTGTCTGTCTGTATGTTTATTTTCTATTCTCGCGGATATCACTTATCCGACGTACATGTGTTTTTATTTTAATCCATAGCTATGCTATCTGGCCAGGTTATAGGATATATTTTGTAAGATAAAGTAACCTACGAAATAAGCAGTGAGGATAAAGGTAAATCAATTAAAAAAAAACGCATTTGAGGCGCTTAAATTGCTTACGCTGAGTAAACCATACGAGATATATCAAATTATATATTTATTATTATAAATCTACATAATTATAGATCTTAAAAAGACCTACCCAAATGTGAGCGACAACATACATCTATCTTCTAAGGATCACCCACAATAAGCATTTTTGTCTTCCGTCTTTTGTGTGGAGGCGGCACAATTTGCGCTTGCGCTCGACCGACGGCATCCTGTAGACCACGCGAGCGGAGCCGCGGGCACAGCTAGTAATATTATAAATATCAAGACATGGTTTGTTTGTTTGCAAGCGCTAATTTCAAGAACTACCAGACAGATATGAAAAAATATTTTTGCATATTTATTGAGGAAGGTTATAGGTTATTTAACTTTATGCTATGACCCTAAGGAGTGCAGCAGTAACCTTGATCATCAAGCAATCTGACAAGCTGTAGGCAAGTACGGGAAGTGAGAAGAACGATAGGCTACACGTTCGTTCCTTCCTCCCAGCAAGCAGATACATGTATATATGTATAGTAGTTAGTTAGCTCAAATTTTCTACGAATAGGGAGATAGTTAGATCGCGACTTTTTCGAATGATCAGCCATAGCCCAAGCCGAGGTTCGGCCACTTTGGCACCCTTGGAGCTCGTTGCCTCGTATTCGCGGCCGAGTGCCAAAAGCGCCCTTTTTTCTAAAATAACAATCTATTGTTTTTCAGTATGAATTAAATGTTATGTTAGTCGGCCGTAAGACATTTACGAGCAAAAAAAAATGCTCACCGCGTCGTGTTCTCAAGGTTCACGTCCTATATTAAATTTGAGCCACAAACAACTTGCGAACTTTAGTAACTTAGCGAACCAAAAAAAACTTTTAATTACAGAAATACCGCGTATAATGTATTAGACATCAACAGTCTATTGTTTTGTTTCAACAATCGACTGTTCGATAGACCTAAAAAGCATTGATCGATGTTTTATGAACACTACGAACAATAATCCTACGAACCTAAGAGTTTTTTGCCGATTCTTCTCTAAAGGACAGCACCTTCCGAATCAGCTGTAGAGTCATTGAAAATATTGAATATAAACATATCTTAATTATTATTATTTTAATTTATTTAAGACATTCATTAGCATTCATTAGTATTTAAATTCAATCATGTTATGTTGTTGGTAGCTGAAACTACTATTAATCTATTGAAGGCCGAAGTAGCAAAGAAATTTCGGATAATAATTTAACATATCAGATACTCAGCTCAGACATTCGTCCAGTACTTCCGAGTACTTGGCGACAGGTGGCATGACGGCGACAGCTACCGATTGTCTGTATCACCGACGGTCACTGTTGTTTGTGGACCTTACCGTACTTACCGTCAGGTGCAGTACAGTCAAGACGACATGTGTTTAGATAAAAGTTTCAAGTACAGCTGTACACAACGCTAGATGGCAGATTTTGAACTTGAAGTTGATAGCTACCCAAAACTGGGAAATAGAAAATGCTAGAAAACCGTTTCGTTACGATGTTTTCTTCCAGCGAAATTTCAGGATCACGAAAACGCTACCGACGAGACACAATCTATTCAAGATCATTGAACGGTTGGCTTGCTAATGGGCACGATAGGATTCCGCGTAATGTGAAAAGCATCATAAATTTGTGCCATGAGACCATCATTCTCGGATTTGTTTGGTACCAAAATAGGAGCAAAAATAAGTGTTTTGCAAGAATGAACGAGAGCTAATACTTTCTAGAATCGCTGTTATTAATTATTAAAAAAATTGATGGCATCGTGTATGGTGGTACAATCCAGGAACAAACGACCGACGAGACATTGGCAATACATTGCCGGTCGCATACACTGACAGAACCCAGAGTGCGAGAAACCAAATCAGAGTCACGGTGATAGGTTTGTGGTGGTCGTGACCCAGTCTGATACAGATCCCTACCACCTCACTTAATCACTGGACATAAACCGGCTGATCATAAAGGATCCACGTTTAAGCGTACCACCTATCGTACAACCATACATACAATCGTACCAACCAGCACCTATTTCTTATCGTAATATTTCCAACGCCATAATAAGAGTCCCTGTATCAAAGTCATTGATAGTCAACGTTGACCACTTTTTTTTATACTACAAAGGTGGCAAACAAGCATACTACTCGCTTAATGGTAAGCGGCTACCACAGCCTATGGACGCTTGTAATATCACAGGTATAACCAGCGCGTTGCCGACCTTGAATCCCCCTAACTCAAGGAGCTTTAGAAACCCTACTCACCGCAGGAATACAACACAAAGCTATTTGGCTGCGTAGGGTGGAGTTATTCCACCAGTCAGAGTACCCCAAGTAGAGAGAAATCTCCAAAGAAATATCTATGCCCTACCTCTTTTAAATCAGACAGACCGCTAAACTGTTTGGCATTTAAACAAATGCAAAAACCTGCTCTGAACGTAATCCGACAAATGCGGTTGTTTTCAACGTGCATATATATAAACTGATGCAAAAACACAAGTTAGTGCGACATTTATATCGGAAAAATAACAAAAGAAAGAATTAAATCATTATTATTGTCCATACGCGTTCATTTCAAATTGTACAGCTCATGACTGATCGTGCAAATTCCTGGCTCAGTCTCAATACCCGCGGCGCGAAAAGAATCTTATTTTCAACTAACGGTGCCCCGCGACTCCGCACGCGTTTGTTATTGAAAAATCATAATATAGCCTGTTGACTGAGGAATGAGATATAAGGTAAACGTCCCAATATTGTAGTTCAATTTTAAACTTTGCTGACTTTGCTGCACTACCACGCTGAAACTAGTAGAGATACAAAAAATAAATTTAAATGGCTAGATAATAATAGATATCCAAGCTTAGTCGCAAATTGTTTTGATAAATTAAATTTAAGGTTTAATAGTAATTAATACACAACATGTAAAAAAGGCCTTTTTTTTCGAACTGACTATACTGTTAGCCTTAGGGGCCCTGGAGCCTTTGCGGCTTTTACAGCTTTACCGGGCTTGGGGGCGAGCGCTTAAGGCACTCAGCCACGAAAGCTAAGCAACAACATCCGAGAGTGCCAAAGTGGCCGAACCTCGACTCGGACTGTTGCGCGTATGCAATTAAGTCGCGATCTGACTAATTCCCTATCCGTAATTCGATCTAAACTAACTATACATCTATACATGTTTCTTCCCCCTGGGAGGACGGAAGGAACATGTTTATGTGTATTTAGTGGTCTGAAATTTTTTGTCTAATCTAACTAGGCAAAAAAAAAAGGTCCCTTACAGAACCTATGTACCTGTGTGTTGTGCATGTGTTGTGTATAATGCAGTGTCATGTATGGCTGTGAAAGCTAGTGATTGTAGAGTCACTGTATCGCGCGAGCGGCTGCTTGGCTCAAGGGCTCCATACCGATGGATCGGACCTAGGCTTGAGTTGCCGCGGAGGAGGGCGGGTATAAAAAGGGCCCAATTGTAACAATGCTCGGACGATTTGCACAAGTGATCGGAATGTTCCAAAAGCCGGATGCTTTACAAATTTACACAGGTTTACGGTAACTTTCATCTCAGCTCGAAAAAATAAATTTGCTAGGTCGTATCTTTGCCGTACTGTGAGGCAGTGTTTTTCTCCTTCCTACAACATGGAGTCCTTCAAACATAATGTGAAGAGATATTTAATCAGGCCGGCATGACAGCGACGACTATCGATGTATTGCAAATCCCGCGGTAGTCGCCGATGTTATTGGATTGCACTCTGCTCATTATCAGTTACAGTGTAGTTACTTTGCTGTGGTACTATAAAAAAAACTATTTGTTTAATGTTAAAGTTTATAGACCTGTCATTATATATTTTTTTATTATTTAAAGCTAAAGAGTGCATTAAAAAACAAGGATTACTAAAAAACCATAATACCAATGTAACCAAATGTTTTAACTTATTGCTAATAATTTTCGAAATTGTTAACAGATCACATTTTTTTTATTTTTTATTTAGTTAAATTATAGCATTATTATAAATCACGTATTTTCTTAATGTAATCTATACATAACTAAATGTACCTGCTAAAAAACGAGCAAAATCTTACAAAATGTTAACAACGTAACAAATATCTGGATCACATATTTTTTTAATTTACCTAGTCAAATACATATATTTTAACTACACTAAGTGAATAATTCTAGATCAAACATTGATTTTAGATAAAATGAGATCAAGGCAAATTATAGGTACCTTGTTTCAATTTTATGGAATTTATATTTGATGCCATTAATCTATTTGTTTAGTATTGACACTATAATTGTTTGATATATAACGAACAATTTACTGCCATTCACAAACTTTAGTTTATAACATTGACAGAAAAGAACTAAATTCCAAAAGCCTTACTTCCCGTGTGCAAAATTTTATGAGAATCGGTCAAGCCATTTTGAGTTAAATCCGGACATACACACAGACAATAATATTTTATTGGTATATCCGTGATCAGTGTCCTTTATTACATGTACAGATAGAACTACAGATTTATTAATATAAGGTTTTCATTTTAATTTTACAAAGTTCCTGATGCGTACAATACATTCGTATGTAAAGGTGGCCACTCACGGTCCGTAATATCGCGGATTATTGCGCACGGCCAAACAACCACAGACGTCCACACACCAAGGCTCTTCCAACGGTGCGTGCCAACAACATGATGAAGTTAGGCGATCAATTATAATAACATAAATAATTTTACTGGTTTTTTTATTAATAGTGTAAAAATAATTTAACGTTCCATTTATAAACATTATTTTAATTTGTTTAACTTGTCTAATAATTTCACAAGGTCGTAATTCATGTGACATGATGCGCTCGAAACTCTCAATTTTAAACTTTACTAAACGCGCCAAAAAAAGTACCTACAAATTCAATAAGCCTACAAATAAACCAATTCGCTGAGCTTTTTTCATGGAATATATCATAGCCTTACAGCACTTCTGAAGTCATAAGAAATATTTAAAAACACTACGAAACCTCGCCAAATAGATTTCATGTTAAATCCCTTGAAACATACATACAAATTTATATAAAGAATTTTATATATTGGGTATAGATTTGAATTGTCAACTATCAACGCGATGTCTACTGGCTGACTCATTATTCCTTCAAACAAAACGATCAGTAAAGTTACAAGTAAGCCAAAAAAATCTATACCTAATAAAATTAACATAAATTATACCTAATCTAAATCTATACCTACGAGACCTTTAACGAAGTGCTTTACATGCATCCATGCATACATACATTGAAGGAATCAAATAAATCGATATAATTTAGTTTTTACAAACACAATCAAGCCATATTTATGTCGCGACTGGACGTGTACCTCCGAATCCGTGCTTATAATGCCCGCCGTTGTAATTACCGTGTAGGTGAACAAGTACAGGTGCTATAAAATATGTCTTATCTGGAATTCGACATTACTTGCACCATACAACGTTATCTGACATCTGAGAGGGGTTTTTTTCGCAAAATCAATTCAACCAATTAACTAAATTTAAACTAATCCGCAAATGTGTTAACTCTGTTCATTTAAAACTAGCTGTGCCCACGGCTCTGCTCGCGTGGACTAGTATAAAAGGTTTTTATTTTTTTGTGCGAAACCCTAATTATTTTTCAAAAGTAAAAGTTGTCTAAGTAATATCTTATAAAATCAGATATCTGCCAGTGAAAGTCCCGTCAAAATCGGTCCAACCGTTTCGGAGATTACACGGAACAAATAGACAGACAAAAATTTAAAAATAGGTTTTTTGTTATAGGTATCGTGTATACTTTCATATGCATTTAGTAAAAAGCTGTTGTTTTGACATTAGAAACAGTCATTTTAATTTTATTATATGTATAGATAGATATGATTATTTCCGTATATAAGTTGAGTATATGAATATAGACGCACTCAGTATATACGCTTAACACTCGATTTTGCTCCCCATCGAACTTACGTCTCTTATTTTGAAATTACAATCAGATACTAGAGTGTCTGGTTCTTACTACTTGATATTCCGCAGTAGTTTCTTTGCTTTTTCTGAGAACATTTACCACAGTAATGTAATTATTTTTATACCATCAGAAAGTAGAGATTTCAACGAACAAAAAGCTGATATTTTGACGCGAGAATTTTCGATTGAAAATTAGGGTGCTTTTTCGATATTAAGTCAAAATAAGGTGAAAAAAATAAACATTTTAAATCAAAAAAATATTGTGTGGTTGGGACATAATAAGGTAAGTTTTCACCAAATTTCGTGAAAGATTTTTTTTTTTGTAAAAGATAATACATAAATTTTGAGGTTATGTGATAAAAATTTAAATACAAAAGTTGTAGATCTTTTTATTACCTACAACTTTTATTTGCCTTATATTTACTTCCTTTTCCAATGGGTTTCATCCTACTATTATTATTATTTTTGTTTCAAAATTATCGACCCTGGTCTATAGTGTGCATAAAGGCATTTTTGTGCACTCCCGTCGGCTGTTTTTATGCGCTGTGTAGGGGATACCAATTTAAACATGTTACTTTAAAAGTGGGGGAAATTGTGCATAAAAGTTGAACGGAAGAGAGGTAGGGCACAGATAAATATCTTTGGAGATTTCTCTTTATTTGGGGCATCTCTTTATTCCCGACTGGTGGAATACCTCCACCCTACAGAAGATCGCAGCCAAATGACCTAGTGTTGTGTTCCTGCGGTGAGTAGGGTTTCCAGAGCTCCTTGGGGAACGGTGGGTACAAAGAGAGGTAGGGCACAGAGAAATTTCTTTGGAGATTTCTCTCTACTTGGGGCAGTCCGACTGGTGGAATACCTCCACCCTACAGAAAATCGCAGCCAAATGACCTAGTGTTGTGTTTCTGCGGTGTTTCCAGAGCTCCTTGGGGCAGGGAGGTTCAAGGTCGGCAACGCACTTGTGATACCTATGTTATTGCAGGCGTTCATAGGCTACGGTAGCCGCTTATCATCAGGCGGGCCGTATGCCTGTTTGCCACCTTTGTAGTATAAAAAAAAACGGTTTTATTTTATTTATCAGCTGTGCCTGCAATCCCGTCCACGTGGTATTTCGTATACGAAAACTAGTATTTAAAAAAAGTCGCAGATATGTAGGTGCATCAAAATTAATACCGGTGAATAAATCGTGCCTCGTGTGTGAGTGGCACAGTCAATTAAAAAAATTGTACACCGATCGGATGTGCAGGTTTTATAAAACTACACAGGTCTATTCCAATACACAATATCGTCTACCTGTGCAGGCACACCTCAGACCTGGTCTCTGGTAGCGTGAGATAGGCTTAAAGATAAATGTGTTTTCTACTGAAACATTTATTGTAAATTACTAAAGTGTTTTTACGCTTTTTATGACAATCTCTTTTTAAATGAACATGCGCTTCCGAAAGCGGCTTGCGAACACTGCAAACTGAATGGTATTCCTTTTGCTATTTGGTATTATTTTAGGTGACTTCACTCGCACGTACTAAAAACGTTCCGTCTATTATATTCTGTAAGTTCTAAAGGTATCTTACTAATATTATAAATGTGAAAGTTGTATGTTTGGATGTTTGTTACTCATTTACGCAAAAACGGCTAAACTGATTTGGATGAGATTTGGCACACAATCTGGATTAATGCATAGGATACTTTTTATCCGAATTCTGAAGACCACGCAGACAAAATCGCGGGTAGAAGCCAATAATAGATAACGCAAACAAACATTGATAAGAATTAAAATTAAAAAAAATACATACTCATTTTCACCACAAACATTTCACAGTACATATCGTAGACCTGTAATTGAAATTCGCAGTGACATTTTGAAATCTATAACAATTGTGTACATGTAAAAAAAAAACTTGCCCGTTGACATTTAGCAATATATTGCCACGAGAGTAGGTTTACATACATACTTATACTCGTACCAGAAATGTATCATTTAAATATATACCCGTTTTTTGTTTAAATGTATATATACGAAAATAATTATGTTCCGTATATATCACAATGTTTAACCTGTTTTCATTAAAAAAATGATGTAATTACACCGTGTATTAGTAAATCAACGCATATTTTACTGTAGGCAACTAATTCGCAGTGTCTTAATCATACCAACAAACAGTTTTTCTTAAAATGAATTCAATACGTACCGTGTGGTTTAAATTTTGTTAGTGAAAAAAAAGGAGTCTACGACTATCTAACAGGGTCTATGCTAATTCTCACTGGGTTAGTCAGCACCTTCAAGATATTTTTTCATTTTTTTCGAAATGTTTTTAATGTTAGTTTTAAGGACTCTGGAGTCATTCGAGGCTTTGACAGCTTCACCGGGGTTGAGGGCGAGGGCGGATGACACTCAGCCACGGAAGCGAGGCAACAAGCTCACGGGTGCCAAAGTGGCCGAACTTCGGCTCTGGGCTGTTCCCGTACATGCTAATAAGACACGATCTGACTAATTCCCTATCCGTAAAATTCGATCTAGCTAACTATACATATATACATGTTTCTGCCTTCTGGGAGGAAGGAAGAGGCATGCGTATATGCATTTAGTAATCTGGCAAATTGGTCTGCCTAACAAGCCAAAAAAAAGAAAACAGGTCCCTTAAACCTATGTACCTGAGAGGTGTCGATGGCTATGAATATCACTATATCGCGCCAGCGTCTGCTGGCTCAAGGGCTCTAAGCCGGAGGACCGGACCTAGGCTTCACGGAACGATACTTTCAAGGGCGACAGACGGACAGGTACAACGCGTTAGTTACCGTGATTTGGTCATCAGGGTCGATAAAAATGTTCCACGGCCTACGTTTTGCCTTCGGGGCTTCTGGAACTGGGGTGTATGCGGCGGATACCATAACGGGTTCGGATGGTTTGACGCTCTGTCGAAATAACACTCCGCGAGTGTTTTGATGTAAGATTCGATCGAAGAAAGTTAAAAGATGTTGCCAATCACTTATAGGTGTGTTTCCAATAAATCATATTTCTAAATTTAACCTATATACTTATTTTATTTACTGCTAGCATTTTCGACCGCATAAGATATGATTCTGATAAAGCGCTAGAGCATTATATAAAGAAAAACAATACCATTGCCATGGCCATTTACTAGCTTCTCAGATTTTTCTAGGGCTCCATGAAAATCTGGAACTAATCATAAACATCGATGGACAAATGACGAAGAAGTTTTAGCAAAAACAGAAAAAACAAACCATCAATATTTTCAAGACACTGTTAACCAATTTATATGCAAAACTAGCTGTGGCCGCGGCTCTGCTCGCGTGGACTACAGAATGCCGTGGGTCGAGCACTCATGTAAATCGTACTGCCACCACTCCCAACCACGGCGGTCGGTCTTTTTAAAGACTTAATGCTTATTGTGGGTGAACCTAATAAGATAGATATATGCTATCGCTGATTTTTTGTAGGTCTTTTTACAATTATGTAGTACATTATTTTGATATATCTCTTATAGTTTACTCAGCGAAAGTCCCAAAAGCGTCTTTTTTTTTCAAATTGATTCACCGTTATCGCCACTGCTTATGTATGTTACTTTATCCAACAAAATATATTTTTTAACCTGGCCAGATGCATAGCTATGAATTAGAAAAAAAATAACTAAGTTAAGTTAAACAAATAAGGATGTATAAATACAAAAAATGTTTGATCGAATTAAAACAACCAAGCATTCGAGTGTTCGACAAAAATTATGATCAGTAATAATCTTAATTAAGGGACTCAGTTTTATTTTACGTTGTCTCTTTAAAGCTTCGCTGGCTTTTAATTAATTCATATAGTACAGAAAAAGTATATTTTCTATAAGCTGATTACCTCAGTGCTATAAAACGACTTTTTTCGTTTAGGCATGATAAGAAACATTTGCTTACGATTCCAATATAAGACAGTTCCAAATGTTCTTAATCAGCCCTGCATTCTATTTTCGTTTCCCACACCCTACACCTGAAGCAATCATAAATGTTATAGTAGTTCGACTTCTCACTTCTCGAATATTCTATCAAATATTAATATTTGTAAACAACTATGTTTGAAGAGGATGTTATTATTTTCTATAATATTTTGGTAATAATATCATTAAGAAATCACCTTTAAAACTATATCCGAGTAAATGAAATAGTTTACAATATACTAACAATAGTCGCTTGTAAACAATGTTAAATATTACAGGCAACACCGAAACTCATCATATGTATAGAAAGATGAACGTGACAACAAAATATTGTCCTCTAAAGTGATGCAGTAAACAAATATGGCGCCACGCCGCATCGGTCGGACGAAAACCGCGCGCTTCCTGCATTCTTCCCGCCTTCGGGCGCTTTACAATTACTTTTTTTAACGAGACAAACTACGTACGATCCAGCCAGTTTGCTCCATATACAATGTAAATGAGGGGCGTATAAATACGCAATGTGTTCTGATGACAGCATTCAGTAGCCATCGGGGTCTTCAAGACAGCAAGATGAGAGTTCTGGTCAGTTCGTTTCACACAAAATATACAGTGATTTTATTAAAAAAGTGAATTATTAATGGTATTAGGAATAGTGCTCGTGCAGATTGCTTTATACTGGATATTTTTTTCCAATTCAACTTTTCAAATACAATGAAATGTATGTCTGGTTTTTAACGAAAACATTAAAATATATACATGTGAAACATATTTCTAGACAATGGAAATTATCTACTTACTAATAAAATCACAGTTTGATTATTATTAAGAAATTAATTTTACATTAAAAAAAGTGATATGCTCGGTGTCTTGAAAAAAAGGACATTAGCGTGATCTCTTGGGATTTGTTGCAGTCAGACAAATGTAACTTGTATTATCATATTGTATTTTATTATTCCTGTTAATAGCTTTTTTTTCTGTTTAATTTGTCTGTTGAATATTGGGACTACCTAAACGCGCACCATTTTTGTTATTTTTGTACCAATAAAAAAAAAATGTTTAAGTTGATTACTGAAAACACGAATCCTAGCTAGATCGATTTATCGCCCCCGATACCCCCTGTATACTAAATTTCGTAAAAATCGTTGGAGCCGTTTCCGAGATTCAGATTATATATATATATAAATATATAAGAATTGCTCGTTTAAAGATATAAGATAAGATAACGTGGTTAATAATGATTAGATTATACTCGTATAGTCATTGTAAATGACAAAAGACGGAATATTAAATTCACAATAATTACATTTGATTAAGAAATACGTCATAAATATTATTTTTAAATAACATATTTTATAGTAAATGTAAGATTGTTATATACCTTTATAACATTAACATAGATTATAAGCCTCAATATTTTTTTAATAATTTATCTCAACTGCGAAACCTTTTGATCATTTTTGTTTCTTATAAATTATTTTGCTTAGAAACATAGTTCTATCATAAATCAAAACTAAAATTAGTGGAAACTGAAATTAACATTCACAATTTCACAGATTGTTTGCACTGCCATACTGGCTTACACCAACGCCGCACCCTCCCATTTCGTGCCTCTGTCACCACTGGGAGTCCGTACCTTCGCTTACCCAGCTTCCATACCCACCGTCTCTTCCGGAGACATCCAGGCCGCTGCGATTGACGCACATGTCAAGTACGCTGACCTGACACAAGCAGCCGTCGACAAAGCGAGACAGTTCTCCGAACAGACCGCTGAAGATTTAAACATCAAAGCCTACACTAACATTGCTGCAAACCACGAACAGGTCAATGAAGCTTTTTGGGCGACTGAGGACAAAAAATGGCAAACTTTAGACGCTATCAAAACAGCTGAGGCACGGTTGGATGGCGCTGTCGCAAGTAGCGCTTCTGTTTGGGCCAAAGGTGCTGCTGTAGGTCCTTATGTCGCTGCAGTTGCTCCTTACTCCGCTGTACCCACTATCTCTTCGGGGGATATCCAAGCTGCTGCAATTGACGCACAAGTCAAATACGCTGACCAGGCACAGGCATCCATCGACAAAGCGAGACAGATATCTGATAATGCTCAAGCACAGTTGGTCGGAGTTCTCGGAAGTAGCGCTTCTGCTTGGGCCAAAGGTGCTGCTGTAGGTCCTTATGTCACTGCAGTTGCTCCTTACTCCGCTGTACCCACTGTCTCTTCGGGGGATATCCAAGCTGCTGCAATTGACGCACAAGTCAAATACGCTGACCAGGCACAGGCATCCATCGACAAAGCGAGACAGATATCTGATACTGCTCAAGCACAGTTGGACGGCGTTCTCGGAAATAGCGCTTCTGTTTGGACCAAAGATGCTGCTGTAAGTCCTTATGTCGCTGCTGTTGCACCTTACTCCGCTGTACCCACTATCTCTTCGGGGGATATCCAAGCTGCTGCAATTGACGCTCAAGTCAAATACGCTGACCAGGTACAGGCATCCATCGACAAAGCGAGACAGATATCTGATACTGCTCAAGCACAGTTGGACGGCGTTCTCGGAAATAGCGCTTCTGTTTGGGCCGAAGGTGCTGCTGTAGGTCCTTATGTCGCTGCTGTTGCACCTTACTCCGCTGTACCCACTATCTCTTCGGGGGATATCCAAGCTGCTGCAATTGACGCACAAGTCAAATACGCTGACCAGGCACAGGCATCCATCGACAAAGCGAGACAGATATCTGATAATGCTCAAGCACAGTTAGACAGCGTTCTCGGAAGTAGTGCTTCCGTTTTGGCCAAAGGTGCTGCTGTAGGTCCTTATGTCGCTGCTGTTGCACCTTACTCCGCCATACCCACTGTTTCTTCGGGAGACATCCAAGGTGCTGCAATTGACGCACGGGTCAAATATGCTGACCTCGCACAGGCCGCCGTTGACAATGCGAGACAGATATCTGAAAATGCAGGATCCTGGGTCAAAAGTGTCGGTCCTTACGTACATAACGTTGCACCCTATTCCGCTATTGCATCTTACTCGGCCGTAGCTCCTATAACTCCAGTAGGTTACTCACGTTTCGTTGCTCCCGCCGTCAAAAGTTTTTCAACCCAATTTCAAACTCAGACATCTAAAGCTGACGCCGACTATAAAGCTGCTGAAGCCAATGTAAAAGCTGCCGAAGCTGGTGTTAAAGCTGCCGAAGCCAGCGTGAAATCAATTGAAGCAGAGAAATCCGAAATTGAAAAATCCGCAAAATTTGCTGAAGCGTCACTAGAATCTGCTAAATCTGAAGCTAATAAGGCTTTCGCCGCCCTGAACACGTCACCTTACGTGGCACGTACCGTTGGTTTGACAAGCGGATACTTGACACCAAGTGTTTACTCATCTGTAGCTTTCGGACAGCCATCTGCCCATCTGCAAAACATTGCTCCCGTAATCGGCCAAACCTACCTGAAGACTTTGTGTTAAATTTTAATCGAGATAAAATTTATGTCAACGCTTATTCTTATACTCTAAATAAATGGATATTTCCTCATTATTTCTTAGCTTCATTTACTAAACCAACCAGTTTTTTGGAATGCTCTGTGATCTAATAATTCAGCTAAATCCTCCTCCGTACCCAATGTCAAATTCAAAAATTTGTTATTCATCACGAAACTTCTTCAAGTCTTTTACCACGCATATAGTGATCTTGTCAAAATATATCTAATATTATGTACATTAAACATGAAACTAAACTATAATATATAATTGAAAATTTAAAACAAAGAACATGAACACACATTTACACAACAACCCTGCAACACACGCGCAAATATTTTGTAAATTTTAATTATATTAAAGGTTCATCTGTTACGTAGAGGAGTAATTTGAACTTTGAAGAAGGATACAGAGGTTTTATAATACCGATTTAATTTAATTTATTTCAATGGATGATCAACAAGAACAACGCGAAATAAATCCCAAATAACAGATACAACAATAAGACTCGTACAACCTTACATATTATAGAATAGTACCTCCCTATGTCTGTCAACTTCAAACAAACATACTTATATTACTAACGATGCCCCGCGGTTGCGCACTACCAATTATGGAATGACATATACTTTCGAAGTACAAGATTTTATCATAATCGGTTGATAATCATTAATAAAAGATTGATTTTTGACAGTTGTTTATTTTCTTAAGCTACAGTATTGTGCGAATTAATGGGAGCAGGTTTTTTTCGTACATATTATATAGTATTTGACTGAATGTAAAATATGGGCTGCAGTAAGTTTTTCATTCACCCCCTTAAGAACGAATTTTGATTGCTGGTCCTGCACTAGAAAATATGTTTTGTCTGAGAACAGCACCTTCCTCCAGTCATTTTCGGTCTAATTATCATATTTTTTGGCCAAATTCGGAATTCGGTCTCTTTCTCATTATAGGGACAGTCGAAAGTTGTTTTTTCTTCGGCTTATGACTTGTCTTCCAGCTTCCAAGAGTCTTCTGCGTACTATAGAGTCACTCCAACCCGTTCAAAATCTTGTTGAAGGTCGTAGCTTGTTTTTCCTGGGTGTAATTTGCTGTTACGCAGAAGGCTGGCATTATCTCGAGGAGTAGTCTTCCTTTTTCTTCCATATTTTCCTTTTCGCTGCACCTCAACAAATCCCGTCTCTCTCTTCTGCTTTAATAGTTTATTTATAGAACGCAAACGAACACCACTTTCTTTTGAAATGCTTTTCTGTGTCATTTTTGTTTGCTCACTAAGCGTGACTATTTTGTCTCTTTTCCTTTAACTAAAATTCATAAAGCAAAACAATAAGTGTGTTCCGACAGCTCCACTTGAGAGCGAGTCTTCTGCAAGGCTTAGCGTGTTATCATCTTCGGCCACATTATCATTTAAGATCAGGTGAGATTATGGCCACGACGTTAACCTATAACTTTAAAATAAAATCGTAAAAAAAATACAAATTATCGAATATTTTTGCAAAATATCAAAAACTCAAAAATAATAAGATCTCAAATATAATTATACAGGTTTTTAGCGGTAAGTATTGGCGATCATAAGGGTATGCGTGGACGTAATAGTTAGTTAGTGATACGTAAATACAATTTTCTAATAAAACTATTTCTCCTTAGTATATCTAAAAAAAGTTCGAGTAACCATATGCCTATCTCATATATAAGCCACAACAAGGTATTTGGGGACAAAGTTTTATTGAAAATTGAAATGATTATGAGCATTATTATTAGGCTTGGCATATTAATCCTCACGAATCAATTTCATCATCAAGACAGTGTTATGTAGATAAACTTTGCCCTTTATAGCATGTTATTTGGACGAATACTTTGGGAGATAATATAAAATTAAAATAATTCAACAATCGGCTCGGGTCTATGACTATAGGTGTAGTGGCGCGAACGAGCCGTGTAAGTTGAAAAGGCACATGTTCAATGATGTCTCTGTGATCAATGAGGTCAAAACCGGAAGCGATCGCCGTATGGTAAGAGGTACATTGAATCTTAATTTGAAACTCGAACAATTTCGATTGATGAAGTCTATGCTCCGCCCAGCACCGATCCGACTCTAAAACCCTGAGAGCTTTCTTTCTCTGGACAATTATACATAACAACGCAGAAACCCGTTACGAATCTAGTTAATGACCCAAGAGCTAGATTCACCCAACACTATACAAAAGACATCCCAGACGTCAGCTTGTACGAGATTAGTATGGCTCTCAAACAGCCTAAAAACAACAAAGCTCCCGGAGATGATGGACTCACAGCCAAACTATTGAAGGCGGGTGGTAAAACTGTACTTAGGATCCTACAGGTACCTTGTTCAATTCCGTCATCCATGAAGGTAAAACGCCGCATGCATGGTTATAGAACCTAACGCATAACCTTTTTCACCTGATAAAAATATTCTCTGTACTATATATATTCTCTATACTATTCTTTTAAATTATACGCAAGTGAAACCGCGGAGCACAGCTAGTATATATATATAGTATCCTACTGATACTTTCGGGTGCACAAAAATAGCCTTCGCAAGCGACGATACTCGAGTATGTCCGGCACACCCTGGGCAGTCCACTTATGCCGTTACATAACGCCGAAAAACAGTTACACTGACACTAATTTTAAAAATTCCGAAACTTTATGTTTACAAACTTATAATTTATATAAATAAAATGATTGAGGTTTGCGTTGTGCGCGCATCACGCAAAAACTACTGGATAAATTCTTTTTTGTTTTACTCCTTAGGTACTTGGTCCTTATCAAAAAGAAAAATTATCACGATATCTTCATAAACAATAATTCCGTAGTGCACGCGAGCGAAGACGCGGGCATAGCTAGTTAGCAAATAAATGACATCACCTGATATATATTGAATAGCAAATTTCTAAAACATCTCACAAAGCGGTAATACATTATTAACGTAGGCGTTACGCGGCACTGTGCAGACAGTAGATTGTTATATTTTATTTCATTATTTTCACCTGAAACACTGAATAGAGGAAAGAGTTAGCGTTGTTCACTACCAGAAATACACTAAGAATAAGTAATTTGGGAAGAAGCTCAAACGACCAAAGCTTCTTTTCATTCTTATTTAATGGCAATATGTGTATAATATATGCACAACTAGCTGTGCATGCGGCTCCGCTCGCGTGGACTACAAAATGCCGCTTCTACCCACGGCGGTCACCCACCGACTATTTTAAAGACAAAAATGCTTATTGTGGGATATTCTTAAAAGATAGACAAAAGCTATACTGACTTGTTTGTAGGTCTTTTTAAGATTTACTATTATATGGTACATTAATTTGATATATATCTTATGGTTTACTCAGCGTAAGCCATTTAAGCGCCCCAAAAGCGTCTTTTTTCCGAATGATTCACTATTAGCGTCATCGCTTATTTCGTATGTTACTTTATCTTATAAAATATATCCTATAAACTGGCCAGTTAGCATAGCTATAAATTAAAAAAAGAAAACATTTATATAACCTACCTACCTATAAAAAAATGTCTATTTAGAAATTTTTTGTATGTCTGTCTGTTTGGACTTTCACTGGCAGATAGCTGATGTTATAAAGAATAACTTAACTGATGATAAATATTGAAATACAAAATAATAATTAAGGAAGGGCCAAAAATCGTTTCACTTTCGAAACATCAAAAATACGTAGAGCGCATTAAAAGTTTCTTGAATGTATAAGAAAAAATACTTTGACAGGTCAAAAATCAATTTATTGTTTCTCAAAATATTATCCCTTCAACAGCCTCTTCTCGTATTGAGAATCGTTGACCGTGTATATAATTCTTGATTTTCGAAAAAAAGAAGAAGTCGCATGGTGCTATGCCGGGACTGTATGCAGGATGACCCATATTATCTACGTTTTTCCTTGCAAAAATTCGATTGTATGTCTGGCCGTGTGGAACTAGTATTGTCATAGTGCAAGATGATACAGCGTTTTTGATTATTTTTACAGTGTTCGTAACAACTTCCCACAAACAAATGGTCGTCTACCAATCGTTATTCACTATATGACGATCCTCCAAAGTGACAGTAGCCACGAGTCCAGTTTCATTTAAAAAAGTAGCAATCATCCGCTTAGCGGCAGACCGCACACTCGCCTTTTTGGTTGGTTTCGGCTCACCTCGAAAGACCCAAACAGTCGATTGCTGCTTTTTTTTGGGATCGTAGCTACAGATCCATGTTTCCTCACCTGTCATTATGTCCCACACCAAATTAGACATCTCTTCGTTGAATCTGGTAGCATGGCATTGCACCATTGCAAATTGTGAGGAATCTATCGGAAACACCGTTTTTGACACCAAAATGTTTTTGTATAATTGATTGTATTTGAATCATACCTATGCCTAAGGATGCCCGAATCTCATGGTAGGTCACATACCCATCTGTTGCGATCATACGGCGTACAGCATCGATGCTTTCGTTGTTCACAGCAGTGGATGAACGACCATCACCAAATTTGTCATTGAGATTAACACGACCGCGTAGGAATTCTGCGAACCAGCTATAAACAGTCGGCGGCTTGCGTGGTGCTTCATTGCCAAAAGTAGTTTGAAGACGAGTGGCACTCTGCTGATGCGTTAAACTACACTTAAAATCGTAGTAAATTATACTACGAAAATTTTCACGAGTTAAATCCATGGTAACGTAGACACGAAATATTTAAAATGACGCCAAAATACAAAAAAAAAAACAAATGACAAGTAAATGAAACAAATTTCATTTTAAAGCCAAATAGTTCTATTTTCAAATATTTTATTTTTTTAATATTCTTAATGTAAGTGACCAGTTCCGGAAACTATTATTGCGCAGTATGTAGAAGTGAAATTAAAAATTGTATTTTATTGACCATTTATTTAACAAAACAAACATCGGATATATTTTCTTTAATGACGTCGTCGAGATGTGCCCCTATTGTACTATGATAGCATTATGTGATAACCTAATAATTTAAATGCTAAAAACAACTAAATCAGATGAACTACGCGCCAACAAAATTTCATCAGTTCTTATTCAGTAAAAGATGTGAACAGCTATGTTATATTCAGTTATTAGTTCTAAACTAAAAGTACACTGCAAACTTATTTAATATATTGTTACTTATTGACTTAATTAAAACGACTTGATACCTATCTACGTAATTATGAATGTTCATATAATATTACTCATAATAATAGTAAAGGATAATGTAAAAAGACCTCGAGCAACATTAAAAATAAAAATACGAGTATGTATATACATTGCCGTTAATTATGTAATAAATTATTATATACGAAAATGCAGCAAACAAAATATACGGCACCGCATCGCATCGGTCGGTTAAAAACTGCGCGCTTCCTGCATTCTTTCCGCCTTCATGCGATTTACGTTTACTTTTTTCAAGTTGATAAATGTTCGATTCAGCCAGTTTGCTCCAAATACAATGTAAATAAGTGACGTATAAATACGGAACGTGGACTGATGACAGCATTCTGTTGCCATCGGGGTCTTCAAAATAACAAGATGAGAGTTCTGTTTAATTCATTTCGCATATGTTTAAAACAAAATATTCAGTGATTTTATTAAAAAGAGAAATAATATTACTGATAGTATTCGTCTAAACTACCCAAATTCTTACAAAATAAACTATAATTTCAAAATAATATAGCATTGGATTTTTTTCCAATTCAAGTGTTAAAAACGAATGAGAAATAGTATTAATAGAAAGCAGATAATTAATTAAAAAAAAACTCTTAATCATTGAACAATAAAAAAATATTCAAATATGAAAATGGAGCAAACAAATATGGCGCCACGCCGCATCGGTCGGTCGAAAACCGCGCTCTTCCTGCATTGTTCCCGGCTTCGGGAGCTTCTACATTTAATTTATTCGAGATAATAAAACTATGTACGATACAGCCAGTTTGCTCTATATTATATAATGTAAATAAATAGCGTATAAATACAGAATGTGAGCTGATGACAGCATTCAGTAGCCATCAGGGTCTTCAAGACAACAATATGAGAGTTCTGGTCAGTTCAATTTGCCTTTGTTTGAAATAAAAAATATAGTGATTTATTTAAATAAAAGAATTACTGTTAATAATAGTGTACACAAAAACTTACTAAATTCTAACACCAAATAATTCAACTATCGTTTTTTCTTCCCAATTCAAGTTTTAAAAACGAATTAAATAGTTTTAATGTAAGGCAGATAATTTATAAACACATTAAAAAATTAAAATAACGGATATCTCAATTATAGTAACACAAAGAAAATTACAAATGCATTAGCTATACTAACTAAACTTAAAAATTCTACAATTACTTTAGAAATACATAATTCTTCACAAAGCGGTTATGAATAAATAAAATAAATTAGCATTAATAACTAGATTAGATTATAAATTGTTATAGCAAATAACAAAGACTTGTTTCATATCAAGTTGATATTATTAAGTTTATAATTATTGAAATCTCTTGAGAAACAAACCAGAGTACTTTTTACAATAAATATATCATTGTGCTGAACAGTATTATAACAGCAAATCAATGTAACACGTATACGCTTTATCATCTATCTATCATCACGTAATGATTCTATTTTATGTCCACTATAATTTTCTTTATAAAAATCATTACGATTCCTAAATCAGAATTAAACACATTTTATTTTTATTGGAAACGTAAGTAACCTAATCAATCTTTACAGATCATTTGCATCATTCTAGCTTACGCCAACGCCGCACCCTCCCAACTCGTGCCTTTGTCACCACTGGCAGTCCGCACCTTCGATTACACAGCTACCATACCCGCCATTTCTTTCGGAGACATACAAGCCGCTGCGATTGACACACATGTCAAATACGCCGACCTGGCACAGGCAGCTGTCGACAAAGCGAGACAGATCTCCGAACAGACCATAGAAGATTTAAACGTCAAATCCTACAATGACATTGCTGCGAACCAGGAACAGGTCAATAAAGCTTTTTTGGCGACTGAGAACAAAAAATTGCAGACTTTAGACGCTATCAAAACAGGTGAGGCTCAGTTGGACGGTGTTCTCGCAAGTAGTGCTCCTGTTTTGGTCAAAGATGCTGCTGTAGGTCCTAATGTCGCTGCTGTTGCACCTTACTACGCCCTACCTACTATCTCTCCCGGAGACATCCAAGCTGCTGCGATTGACACATATGTTGCATACACTGACAAGGCACAAGAAGCCGTCGACAAAGCGAGACAAATATCTGAAACTGCTCAAGCACATTTGAATGGCACTCTTACATATAATGTTCAAGCTTCAACTAGCGGTGCATTAGTAAGTCCCTACTTGCCTGCAGTTATCAACCCAGAAGCCTATTCAGGATTTCTTGCTCCGGCTACCAAAAGTATCTCGAACAAATTTTTATTGCAAGCTCACCCTGCGACGTCTAAAGCCGTAGCTAGCGAGAATACTACCGAAGATAGCGTAAAGGCTGCTGAGGACAGTAACAAAACTAAAGGAATTAGCATGCAATCCGTTGACGCCAGCGTGATATCTGCAGAATCCAAGAAATCTGAAATTGAAAACTCCATGAAAATCGCTGAAGCTAGCATAAATTCTCCTGAATCCGAGAAATTTGAGATCGACAAATCCATGAAAACCAGAACAGCTAGCATAAATTCTGATGAATCAGAGAAATCAGAAATTGTCAAATCCATGAACACGGCTGAAGTCAGTATAAATTATGCAGAATCCGAGAAATCGAATATTGAAAAAACTGCTGAAGCTAGCATCAATTCTACTGAATCCGAGAGATCTGATATTGACAGATCTATGAAAATGGCTGAAGGCAGTATAAATTCTGCCGAATCTGAGAAATCTGCGATCGGCAAATCCATGAAAACTGCTGAAGTCAATATGCATTCTGTCGATTTCGAGAAATCTGTAGTTGAAAAATCTGTGAAAGCAGCTGAAGTCGCATTTGAAGCTGCCAAGTATAAGGCAGATAAGGCCTTCGCTTCTTTGCAATCATCCTTCGTGTCACAAACAGTTGGCTCGACAAACGCTTACTTGAGTCCAAGTGTTTACGCCTCTGTAGGTTTAGGACAGCAGATACTTGACCCCCTGCAACCCATCGCTCCGAATGTCGGCCAAACTTACCTAAAGACTTTGTATTAAATGTTTAAACGATATTTTTTCTTCATTCAATTAATCAATATTTTGAATCACTTTAATTCTTTAACCCAACTACCATTCTGGATATCATTGTAACCAGGCATATTGGTTTATATCATAAAACTAATGATATTTTAAATAAAAGATTACCAAGTGCGCGTCGGGTCACGCACAGTGTAGAGGTCCTTGGTTGTTTACGATTCATAGGCATATCAACACGCTCGAAGTAATTTATAAGGTATTTAAAAATAAAAACAATTCTTCGTAAATTACGTAACTGTAAGAATGACGAATCGTCACTGTATTAACCGACGGACATCAAATTCGAGAAAAAAAGAAATAATTGTTTTCAACAGACAGGCCTCATGGCGCAGTTGTAGTAAGCCCTACTATTGAGCCGAGAGGTCGCGGGTTCGATCCCCGCCCATGACTGACTTTTGTGTGATGAGCATAATTGTCAGTTGTGTGTCTGGGTGTGTTATATATATAATATATATGTATAGTATATCAGCTGTTTAATTACCATGATACAAGCTATGCTTAGTATGGAATTAAATGGCCGTGTGTGAAATTGTGTCCACATATTAAAAAAAAAACTTCAACACTTCATTTGTGATATATTTATTTAAATAATACACCCCTGAAATTAATACAAATTTTTCTTTTTCGAACTGACTTTGTTATACTTTTTTTTTTCTTTGTTCCTCTGTGCTGAGTAGGCATTGCATTTTAATTTATAACTTATAATATTATTTTAATATACTGAAGTCTATTTTATGCATCCTTTGATTATAGATGACACATAGCCATATTACATTTATTACTCAAGCAAACTTATTATTTACTATATTAAAAATAAATATTATATACTTAATTAGTTGCCAGCACAGACATATTGGTGCTATTTTAGACGTCCAGAAATTTAGTCACTTGTGTAAAGATAGTACTGAACACCGGCTCCGTAGAGTTTTCAAAGTAACTCTTGCTTGTATTATATCTCAATGAAATATGATACAATAACTTGCTTGGTTAATGACCACTTTCGTATACGTCCGCGGCTTGCTTTAAGAAGCGTTATGAAAGGTCCACCCTTATTAAATTTAATAACGGGTATAGTAAAAAAATGTAACAAGTTCAGAGGTCAGTTTAGTTTTGACTTTTTGACTACAAAGCATATTATCGATATTACTTAAAAATAAATGTATAGAAGGCACAGACTGTGGTGGTAGAGCAGGTACCTGTACCTGACTAGATTGCGACCACCGTGAACATGGAGATAAAACTGTCACCAACTCTATTTTCACCGAAACCTAAGCTTGCAGACCGATATGACAGCAACCAGTCATGATGTACTAATCTCTCAGTGATATTCACTGTTTTAGGAATCCTCTATGCTTACCATCACACACAGTGCTTTGATTATACCGTACTACTATATAAAACATAAAAACACGGATCAATAAAATATTATAATTATAATACAAAAAAAAACAAAAGAGTAAAGAAATAAGACGCAGTATACTACGTCGAAAATCAATGCATTTCCGCGTACTTCCCGCCTTCGGGCGCTTCATTTTTTTTAAACTTATTTTCGTGATAGTAGTAAAACTACGCACGATTGATCCAGCCAGTTGTCTCCATAAACAAATTATATACGGGAAATCTTATAAATACGGCATGTTAGTTGGTAGGAGCGTTTAGTATCATCAATCGGGGCACCCGAGACACCAAAATGAGAATTCTGGTGAGTTTAACTTTGCCTTTGTTTTGAATAAAAATACACTAATTACATTACTATTTGTAATCGTGTATTTCAAATTTTATTTCGAAACGAATAAAATATCGGAATTCTCTTTTCAGTGAAATATTTAATATATCTTCCTCTATACTACATATTATAAAACTCAACGTCTCTCTGTCAGTCTGTCCGTTTATGTTTTTCACGCGAAAACCACTATTTCGATTTCCATGGTTTCTCCTTTAATTCGTAGCTAAGTTATCTGGCCAGGTTATACGATAATTTTTATTACATAAAGTAAGATACGAAATAAGCAGTGACGATAATTATAAATCAATTCGGAAAAAAGACGTTTTTGGAGCGATTAAATGGCTTATAGTGAGTTTATCGTAATGAATATATCAAATTAATGTAAGACATAATTTTAGGTCTTAAAAAGACCTACTAAAAAGTCAAACATAGCATATGTCTATCTTCTAAGGATCACCCACAATAAGCATTTTTAAGGCAGCACAATTCGCGCGTGCGCTCGACCGTCAGTATTCTATAGTCCACGTGAGCGAAGCAACGGCCGCAACTAGTTACAGAGTAATTGGAACGTTTCTACCTATCATTCAAGATACTAACAAGTAGATCTCCACATTTGAAGATATTATAAATTCTATTTTCTGACATTTGGTAGAAGATTAAAATTTATCGAAAAAAAAATCATTGAACGAAGCTGTTAATAGGTAGGTACTTACAATTATTTACCATAATAGACTGAGTTATAAATAGACGTTGCAATTAACAAAAATAGTTAGGTAACATATATTCAACGATAATATTAGCTTAAACAGGTATATCCTACTAATTAATATTTATTTATTTCATACTTTATAGAATTAACATTTGAAAACAATCTCACCTGATGTTAAATAAAACTCTAAAATACATATTGTATTTAATTTAGACACTAAGAAGGTACTTATGAATGTCAGTACACTACTACCAGTTCGGAAAAATCGAGAGATGCCGGCAACAAAGATCAAGATCGAGTTTATATTTTTTTATTAACCGTATAAATAATGTTTACAATTTATAATTATATTATTATAGTACATGTACAAATAGAGAGTCATTTCCAGACATCACTATCATTCACGTAATGATTCACACCCTATAATAATCTTTTCAGAGTAGAACCTGCTTGACATATAGATGTTAAGTGACGATGTAGGCTAAAATGATGAGACAGTATAGTAAACAAGTACAGCAGCCTGGACAAATTGTAAGATTTTCAATTTGAAGGTGGCAGCTAGCAAGGCGGGCAATAGTAAATGATTTCATAACGATGTCACTAAAAACTCATTGCACGATTCCTATTCACGTCGATCGACGCGTTGCGTTGTCCGAACACGCTACCACTGACTGCTCATCGCTACAAAATGAAAGTATCTACTTCAAATTATCATCTATTATCACTAAATTTATTTAAAACAGAATAACTTCCGTCACAAAATTGAGAATGTGATACAAATGACGAAGGATTAAAGTGATAAATCTTTACAGGTTATTTGTATCGTCATCTTGGCCTACACCAACGCGGGAATCATCCCAGAGTCAATAATCCCGATCGTTTCTCACCCCATTCCCGCTACCTCTTCCGGGGACAATCCAGCCACTACCCATCATGAACACGTCAAAAACGCTAACCTACCACAAGCATCCGTCGAAAGATCGAAAAGACAGCATACCATAATTGTTGAAGCAGAGTTGAGCGACGCTCCCGAGGATATCTTCCCTGGTGCATACAAGCGCAGTGTTATACGGGTAGCTGATGATGTGGGCACTACTGTAGCTAGCGTGAAAACCACTAAGGTTCAGACTATACCAGCTGCAGTCCTGGGGGATCTACTGGGTTAAATCCATGAACCTATATACACCAATATATTTAAAATTGAAGTGTTTCTTAATTTGGTCAAATTTCTGCTATTTATAACAGTACTGTTCACGCGAAAATAGCAACACCGCATCGCAGCACGTTGAAAAACGTTGAAAATTCAAATATATTCGATTCGATTGTCAATAGTAACGCATTACACACGTATATACGAATGTGACTTCTATTTATTTTGCCCAACACCTTATATTCCGGTCAAAATAGACATTAACTCCGACAGAGCTGAATTTTGGTAGAGACCTTGGGTACAACAGTAGAAATAAAGTGCCATAGTCCCCATCGATCCTATGTGTGCTAAAATTTTTTATTGAAGGTCAAAGGTCAATATTTTCTACATATTACATACACTCGACATGATCGAGTATACTGAGTATACTCGATGCAAGTGTTGATGAACAGAAGCCGATGTTGGAGGGAGACAAGCACACCCATGTGTGCTATCGATCCTATGATCGATGGGGACTTTTGCCACTTTATTTCTACTGGTGTACCCTAGATCTCTACCAAAATTCAGCTCTGTGGGAGTTTTTGTTATTTGATCACTATTTTTATGTCTAATTTGACCGGACTGTTAAGGCTATACGCCTTGGCCATAACATATACTTAAGCGCGTTGCACACGATGAAGATACTCAGCATGCAGAAGCAGCATGAAGCATCACAAGTTATCCACAGACGAGTAAGAAACGTTAATATATAACATTATTTCAGTCTTTTAACAGTCTGCTTAGGTATCACACTTATTTTTATCCGAATTCTATTTACAGGGGATTAAATATGATTTTTCAATTTATTAGACAGCTCATGAGACGATGATTCTGATTTTGAATTTAATATGCAAATTGCATAAACACATTCTAAAAGATGTGGTCTGAAGACGTACGTAGCTAGTTTTGTAAAACAGCATTCTTATTTATTTAAATTTATTAAAAATAAAAAGTTGTATTCATTTTTTTTTTTCATTTAAGCACATTAGAACAGTCTTTATTTCATAAAGCTAGGTCAGGTACTTTTAAAGATATTTTCTAACCGACCCTTTTTCTTTCCGGTCCAGTATATTACCGAAGTTACTGGTTTCGCATTGTATTGGAACACGGTAAAGTGACAGCACTATGCCCGATGGGTGATCGATCACAGTGTAATCAAAAAACAACGGCGAACACAGAAAGATCGCGCTCCTTTCTTTTCATTTTTTCTTTTAATAGCTAGGCACATTGACTGTACTGTCCCTGTTGGAAAGCACAGTACAATGCAAATACAACGGCGACCACCGAGAGATCGAAATCCATCGGCGGTGCAAAATCTGCTGAAATGTATCTTTACATTATGTTTGAAGGACCCGATATTATAGGAAGGAAGGGGCACACTAGCCGGCAGATGGTTACAAAGCTTCACAGAACCCAAGCCCGGTAAAGCTGTAAAAGCCGTAAAGGCTCCAGGGCCCTTTAGGCTAACAGTATAGTCATATCGAAAAAAAAAAAACTTTACAGAACGTGAAGTGTGTGTTTGTGTTCACGCGTGTACTTTTTTTTATCGTTGTAAGTTTTAGCGTTGTGGTCACAATCTCACCTGATCTTAAGTGACAATGTGGCCCAAGGTGGTACCACGCTAAGCTTAGTGGAAGATTGGCAGCTACCGGAACATACCTGTTGGTGCTTAGCGACAAATATCCAACTTGACGGTGGTAGCTAGCCAGGCGGGCTCAAGAAACAGCCCTGCCACCATGCTATGATTTCGTAACGATGTTTTCCTTCACCCAAAGCTCACGCTCATTGCAGGAATTCTAACTCAAGTTAATCGACGCGATGCCCGTACACGCTACCACTGAGCCTTCATTGCTTCAATGTGTTTGAGGGAGTTTTTTAATCTAAAATAAAACAAAACTCTGTCCACTCCATAACCGACACGTGAGTCGTAATCGGAGTACACCATCTGCGAGACAGGCAGATTCTCAAATGTTCTTAAAAACGTTTTTTCCCATTTTTAAAGAGCGCAGAAGTTGTGTCACAGTCACGTAATGCGTAAAGAAACAAAATGTGTTTTTTAGAACGAGGATACTTTAAAATACCGAAAGAGATTATGAGTGTTATTGAATTGATACATTTTAGAATTATTGGAAAGAAAGATTGAATTTAATCTAAAAGTTAATAAAAAATGATAATTATATGTTTAGCAATGAATTATAACCTTAATATTACGAGTTTTTGATCGAGACTACCAGTTGACCTTAGATAATTCTCTGACCGCGCGCTCTACGCCCTCTATCTCGAAAACAATTCAAGATATAAAAAATGTTAAATACGAAAGTTGTAGAGAATTTAATTCTCTAACAATATTGATCTAAACTAATATTATAAAGAGGAAAGATTTGATTGTTTGTTTGCATTGAATAGGCTCTGAAACTACTGGACCGATTTGAAAAATTCTTTCACCATTAGAATCCTACATTATCCCTTATGAACATAGGCGATAGAATAAAAAGTTAGGGATCCGTATGAAAACTTATAATTATTGAATTTTTTGTTAAATACCCGTGCAAAGCCAGGGCGGTCCGCTAGTATTAAATACAAATAGCGTAAAACCTACAGAAAACGGGATATTTGCAAAAAAAATTAAAAAAAAATCTATTTTTGTGACCTTTGACCCATGACTTTAAAACTTGCGACCATCCAATTATATGTGAATTTTGAGAATAGTTTTAGGATGACAAAATACAAGTTTTTACGTGGTAATATACTGGGTATGTCGATTTTCCGAGATATTCACCTAATTTGGCCTAAGATGACTGGACTATAACTGAAAGAAGGACGAATCGTCACCGTATTAACCGACGGACATCAAATTCGAGAAAAAGTGAAATAACTGTTTTCAAAATACTTCAACACTTCATTTGTGATATATTTATTCAAATAATACAAGCCTGAAATAATTGAATTTTTTCTTTTCTCGAACTGACTTTTTTTTACTTTTTTACTGACTAGATTGCGACCACCGTGAACATGGAGATAAAACTGTCACCAACTCTATTTTCACCGAAAGTTAAGCTTGCAGGTAGATAACACAGCAACCAGCGATTATGTACTAATCTCTCAGTGATATTCACTGATTTAGAAATGTTCTATGCTTACCATCACACACAGTGCTTTGATTATACCGTACTACTATATAAAACATAAAAACACGAATCAATAAAATATTATAATTATAATACAAAAAACAAAAGAGTAAAGAAATAAGACGCAGTATATTACGTCGAAAATCAATGCACTTCCGCGTACTTCCCGCCTTCGACTGCTAGATTTTTACTTATTTTCGAGATAGTAAAACTATGCACGATCGATCAAGCCAGTTTGCTACATAAACAAGTTCCAAATCTTATAAATACGGCATGTTAGTTGGTGAGCGTTTAGTATCATCAATCGGGGCATCCGAGACACCAAAATGAGAATTCTAGTGAGTTTAGCTTTGCCTTTGTTTTTTTTTAATAAATATGCACTGATTATATGACTATATGTAATCGTGTAAGGTATTTCAATTATTATTTCGAAACAAATAAAATATCGGAATTCTCTTCTCAATTAAATATTTAAAATATCTTCCTCTATACTACATACATATTACAAAACTCAACGTCACTCTGTCTGTCTGTTCGTTTGTGTTCTTTTTCCGAGAATACCATTTATCCGATTTACATGGTTTTTCCTTTAATTTAGTAATTTGGCCAGGTTATATGATATATTTTATTACATGAAGTAACATACGAAATAAGTAGTGCTTATAATGGTGAATCAATTCGGAGAAAAGACGCTTTTGGGGCTTTTGGGGATGAGTTAAACATAAGGATATATCAAATTAATGTACTACATAATTGTAGGTCTTAAAAAGACCTACAAAAAAGTCAACTATAGCATATGTCTATCTTCTAAGGATCACTCACAACAAGCATTTTTAGGGCAGCACAATTCGCGCTCTATTATCACTTAATTTATTTAAAGCACAATAACTTCCGTCACAAAATTGAGAATGTGATACAAATGGCGAAAGATTAAAGCGAATGTGTAAATAAATCTTTACAGGTCATTTGTATCGTCATCCTGGCTTACACCAACGCGGGAACCGTCCCCGAGGCAATACTCTCGTCCATTTCTCACCACATTACCGCTACCTCTTCCGGGGACAATCCAGCCACTATCCATGATGAACACGTCAAAAACGGTAACCTACCACAAGCATCCGTCGAAAGAACGAAAAGACAAGATACCCAAATTCTTAAAGCACAGTTGAGCGACGCTCCCGAGGAAATCTCCCCTGGTGTATACAAGCGCAGTGTTATAGCTGATGATATGGGCACTACTGTAGCTAGCGTGAAAACCACTAAGAAGCCTATACCACCAGAAGCCCTGATTTTACTGAGTTAAATCTTTAAAATCATATAAACCAATGTATTTAAAATTGAAGTGTTTCTTTATTTGGTCAAATTTCTGTTATTTATAACAGCACGTTGAAAAACGTTGGAGATTCAAATTTATAAAGCTCATCTATTCTATATTCGATTGTCAATAGTAACGCATTACACACGTATATACGAATGTGACTTCTATTTATTTTCCCCAACACCTTAAGGCTATACGCCTTGACCATAACACATACTTAAGCGCGTTGCACACGATGAAGATACTCAGCATGCAGCAGCAGCATGAAGCATCACAAGTTATGCACAGACATGTAAGATACGTTGATATATGAAATTATTTCAGTCTCTTGACAGTCTGCTTAGGTATCACACAAATTTTTATCCGAATTCTATTTAAAGGTGATTAAATATGATTTTTTAATTTATTAGACAGCTCATCAGACGATGATACTGAATTTGGATTTGATATGCAAATTGCATAAACATATTCTAAAAGATGTCGTGACGTAGATGAAGACGTACGTAGCTAGTGTTGTAAAAGAGTATTCTTATTTATTTTACATTTATTAAAAATAAAAAGCTTGAATACATTTTTTTTTATTTTAATTTATGCACATTAAAATATTCTTTATTTCATAAAGCTAGGACAGGTTCAGGTAGGAATTTGTGTTCACGTGTGTACTTTTTTTATCGTTATAAGTTATTTAGCGTTTTGGACACAATCTCACCGATCTAAGTGACAATGTGGCGCAAGATGGTAGCACGCTAAGCTTAGTGGAAGACGGGTTCTCAAGTGCAGCTGCCGGAATACACCTGTTGGTGCTTGGTGACAGATTTCCAACTTGACGGTGGTAGCTAGCCAGGCGGGCATTAGAAACTAATAATTAAATTAAAATATTTTTTGCACTGTCTTTACAAGAAATACCTACAACAAGTTCGCCTTCACTTTCAACAAATTAAATATTCCTTGTAATGTATGTACAGGTTGTTTCTATAATTCTTCTAATTTCTATACAATTTATTGTCATTCGAATCTATTATAAAATATCTATATATTATTTCTCAAAGGTGATTCTTTTGACAACGCCATATTATTATTGCATTTAATGTTTTATCTAAACGATGATTATGAAAATACAGTCTACTAATATGTAGGAGGCGCCATCTATTAACGGTTTGTTTAACTAACATGGCAGCTTTTAGATTGTTTACATTATATAAATGTGTGAAACATTCGCATGGGTCACCTAGTCTTCTCTATTTAACTAATAAGAATGAACTGTACCTAAATAAAAAAAAATGCTTTACTCAATCTATACTTTGAGAAGATACTTGAAATGATCGTAAAAACACTATCACCGTTTCAAAAAATAACAGGCAAAATTGATTAACAAACTAGACGTAAGCCACAACACTGCAATAATATACACACATATCTATACATATAATAAAATTGAAATGTCCGTTTGTAATGTCAAAATAACATGTTTTTACTAAATCCATATGAAAGTATACACGATACCTATAACAAAAAAACCCCATTTTCTAAATTATTGTCTGTCTGTTTGTTCCGGGTAATCTCCGAAACGGTTGGACCGATTTTGACGGGACTTTCACTGGAAGACAGCTGATGTTATAGGGCATAACTTAGGCTACTTTGATTTTAGAAAACTAATTAGGGTTCCGCACAAAAAATAAAAAACCTTTTTATTACTCAACACGAGCGGAGCCGCGGGCACAGATAGTCTATTATACAATACTTACTACTTATTATAGCAATTCTTACTACTTAATAAGTACATAAATGCTCGAACAACATACATACATTTACTCCCTTGCATAAAAAGCTGTATAATAAAACTATTCAAACTTCAGAAATTACACTCGCAAGTTTTTAAATGCAGGTGAATAAGCGTACACGTTCAGTGTTCAAAGCAAATACACTAATTACCCGGTCCCACCGAACAAAAGTCGATAATTTTTCTTTCTTTTTTCTCAAAATTATATATTAAAGTATAAGAATACTTCTTTAAATATGATTTCACCTACCTAAAAATTTTGAAACGATCACCTGAAACGATCTGATTTTTACTTACAGGCATTTCGGGTATAAGATTTCTTATTTTAACAAAGACAACATAAATAAACACGCTGTATATGATAAATGAATATTTAAACGGTACAAAGTGACCAAGGGTAGCGAGGTATCACAAATGGTCGCATTTATCATTTAAGTCGATATCCGCACAGGTATAAGCAGCAACAGTTGAGTTTATGGAGGCCAATACCTACATAATATTAGATATAGTAAACTTATTATTTGCAAAAAGCCAGGGTTTATCAGCGCGTGAAAATATTTAAAGGGAACGAATGATATTTACACCCTTGTTATCTGTTTTCTTGTATCAGCGGATGGCGAAACCGGAAAGAAATGGAGGTTGGACGATATTGTAGTTTCATTAGTTGCATATCATTTGGATGATCCTGACGTGCGTCCTTTAAGGTTTTCTTTATCGTTATAGATTTTGGCGTAGTGGTTACAATCTCACCTGATGTTAAGTGATGATCTGGCCCAAGATATAACACGCTAAACCTAGTGGAAGACTGGCTCTCAAGTGCAGCTGCCGGAACACACCTATTGGTGCTTGGCGTTAGAAAATGCCCTACCGCCATTCTATGGTTTAATCACGTAAATCACTATATGCATACGCCTTAAAACATATGCTATATACACATTATATCAAAATACAAAATATTTTATTCGATTTAGGCCCTAAGGAAGCGCTTAACGTGAAAAAAAAACAAAACAAAGCTACAACAAGATTTGTAGTTTGTGACGAAGATCATCAGACGACGCTGATTTCCAGTCAAACCTTCGGATTTAGCCGGCAATCATTTGACTCACAATCATAAAAATTTCGAGCTCAATTATAAGTATCACCTGTCACTGTTTGATAGCAAACCCAAAAAAGTTATATAAAATGTCTAGAAAATAAATAGTATGCCTGGAAATTACGACCAGCCAAGAATTATATTAAATTTTTATTTAAAACTTACATACATACAATCCACATGCCATTCCTATTTACATGAAATAAATAAAAAAATAGACAGATTTTTTATGTTTTTTACGAGCTTGGTCAGTTTTATATGATGACACCCGAATGGTTAGGAGGAGCTTCCAGTTGTTACAGTCACGTCTCGAGATGTCTAGATATATATTGGCTATGGAGGAAGCGATACGCGACAAAACCAGTCACTATGATAGGTTCTCTCGCTAAGTATATCAGCAACCCAGTGAGGCAGAGACTCCTGCCAGACTGACTGTGACACTACAAATTCATCAGTTTACTTGTTTATATAAGCGTCTTCATTCCCGTTGTCTTCAAAATGAAACGACTCTCACACCATCTGTTGTAAACTGGTTGTACTAATACAGAAATCTTTCCGGTATCCGCAAAACAACGCAACAAAGTTATATCGCAATCAGACGAATGCTTTATGAACGTGTAGGGGACAAACAAACATTCATTTTATATGATTTTATCGATGCCGTGCGACTCCACACGCATTTATTACGCAGTAATTATTGTAATCCCGTTATTTTATTTTTACCCATATTAATAAACAATTTATAGCCTATCAATCAATTGAGAAATGCAACAATTTCTACAAGTATTATTGATAATTCTTATATCACATCAATCATGGGATAACTTATACTTCTCGTGTACAAAATTTCAACAAAATGGTTATCTTAACCATAATTAATCAACTTTTTTTACTCATCGCTAAACAAAGTTAGTTAATTACAATTAGCCTCGTAAATGAATTGATCGTACACGCACTTAGTCATCTTGCACGAGACATACAGTGCGCTGATTTAGTTAAACAAGCGATTCGGTAAAACAGTCTCTGCTTTCCGTTTCACGTCTTGACGAGTTTCTTAACACGAAAAGCGCGATGACTTATAAAATTATGCATATAATGAAATGAAATGGCACTGTTTGTTGTCTGTCAAACTCAAATAATAACGCGAAAATAGTGTATTTCGACGCGACGACTTGGGAGTTTTTGGCGGGATCTTGAGCTGCCATGTTGTAGTTTTTATTTTTAACTACTTTACTTAGGTTCGTTAACCCTATATTATGTAATATTGGTTTCATTTTGCGTGATATAGTTCGGTTATTGTGCATTCGTGAAGATTATTATAAATATTAACTGGAAACATGCATGACCAATTAAATGACAATAGACAGACAGACACTTTTTTTTAAGTTATATAGAATGTTTATGTAGATAAACTTTGCCTTAATTGCATGAAATTTGGACGCATAGTATGGGAAATAATATCAAATTAAAATAATTCAACGCTCGATAGTTCTTATATAGAATGTTTAGCGAGAAATTTGAAAAAAAAATATACAGAATTACAGATTTATTAATATAGATTCATGGATAATAAATGAAAAATCATTAATATTCAAACAAAATCATAGGCAATTAGAACACTCGTAGATGATTAATTGTAAGCTTTATTGTAGGTAACGATCAATTAATTTGTTTTAAACCATAATTACATAGACATAAATTGTTAAGCGTGATAGCTTAGTGGTTAGCACGTGTTATAATTTATACTGCTACTATTTTTATATTACTATTTTTCTATACTACTATTCAAAGAGACAAAGTTTGTTAGTTTGTAATCTCTGAAAAGAACTACTGTGAAAAGGTTATTTATAGGGTGGTTCATTACGTGAATGATAGTGATGTCTGGAAGTGACTCCTTCTCTGTACATTCACTATAATAATAAAATGGTTATTATTATTGTATTATATTAATATTATTGTACAGTTGGAAAAATAAAAAGGATTTTTATTTCACGCCAACTTTTCTCTATGACTGAGATGTTCGTCCGAACCGGTAGTGGTGTTTTGACTTTCATAAGTGTCTTCTTAGGACCTAAACTGAATAAAGTTTTTCTGAATAAAATGACTACTTTTTTTAATTGTAATTTAAATTCATTGTACGGTAGTTTAGTGATGCCCTTTGGTATTTTATTATACATAACTATTTTTAAATTGATTCCCTGTTTATACGTTTTTACCAATCTAGTTCTTGTTAAAATTATGTTATCTTTCTGTCGCGTATTATAATTGTGGATATCTGTTAATTTAAGTAAGGTATATTTTATACTTGCTGTCAATTAACAAGAAAGACAATGATAACTTATATTATTATTAGGTAGCAAACAAGCGTACAACTCACCAGATGGTAAGCATTCACCGTAGCATATGCGTAACATACGTAACACCAGAGGTATCACTAGCGCGATGCCGAGTTTTTTTTAATAGTTGTAGGTTTGGCGTAGTGGCCACAATCTCACCTGATGTTAAGTGACGATGTGGCCCAAGATGATAACACGCTAAACCTAGTGGACGCAAACAGTTAAATTACCTAACTGATGGTAAATGGTTACCGTCGCCTATGGACAACTGGAACACCAGAGGCTTTACAGCCATTTTGCTGACCGTGGAGACTATTTTTCAACCCCTTTTTGAAGTAGACTATTTTCCCAAGTAGAGAGAATTTCCAGAGTTTATATTGTACCCTTCATGAAATTATATGTCATATTATGCATATGTATGTAGGATTGAAAGTGAAATGGAACGCAAGAGGGGTGTGAAAGGGGTGGATGTATGACGTGGGAGAGGGAGAAGCATTAAGACGAAGTTAAGACGTAAGACGTGTAGAAATTAAAAATAACTTGTAAAAAAAGTTTTCTGAAAATTAAAACGTAGAATCATTATCCTACATGTATTTCAAACACTTTTCTACCACCTAACAAGCCGTGTACAGTTGCGCAGTCGAAGTCGCCACTCAAGTTCGGAAACAGTTAAAGGTTTACAATCAATTATGCCAACAGTGTCATAGGAATAACCTAGTTTATTTATGCAATTGCAAAGAAATATTACACCAAATACAGTACTTATGCTTGTGACTCATAGAGATTTACATTCGCGTCACGGTATCCATAACGGGTGACCCAGGGCACGTGACGTCAGCTGTCGTAACTGCGCACGCGCAAAATAACTTTCCGACTTACATAAATGAATTATTTTATATCATAGTTGACTATAGCGTTAAATTAACAAAGGATTTCGTTTTAACATTTGTTGGTTTCGGGGTATATTTACTGGGTCTTAAGACGACAATTCTCTTCAACTGTGATATTCCGGGATCAACCGATGTGGTAGTAGGGTACTAAAAAAGCTGTCCAAAAATTGGGGATTATTTTCAAGGTGAAGCGGTACTTTACACAGGCGCAGCTTCTTAATCTGTATCAACGGCAAATACGGTCGTGTTTTGAGTATTGCTGCCATGTCTGGGACGGGTCCGCCGAATATCAGCTGGCCACTCTGGACTCTACTGATCGACGAGCTCGAAAGCTCATTAGTGATGAATCACTAACACGTGCAAAAATGCATCGACTGGAACATAGGCGTAGGGTCGCTTGTAGTGTTCTATTTATTCATTTATTTTATACAAACTTCACAGCACATTTTGTCATTTTTAAAATAATAATACCATGTGTATGAATGTATTTAGAATGATGTTTGCATAAATAATGTTGTGTGTGTATGTGAAGGAGTGAATGTGAGTGTTGTTGATTATTATTTGAGTGTTTTAGGTTTCCTGTATTAGTTTTGAACTAACCTCGCACAGAGCAACTTCAAATCTTGATTTCGACTGAGGTAGAATAAGTCAATATCATTGAAAAGTTTATTGTACTGCGTAGTACATCTATAAATGACGGAGTTTTGGGAATATGTATGTTTAACAAAAAAAAAAATTGCAAACAAACTGGGGTTCCTAGTTAGTTAGTTCCTACTTTAGCAAAGTTTAGTTGCCAAATGTTCGCAGTACTGTAGAATACCCACGACAAACGTACAATTAATCCAAATTCAAATTCATCATTAAAACTACAACTAACTTCAAAAATGCTGACATTACTAAATCAAGTTTGGAACGTACGGAATTCCTTTTATCTATGACCTTGAATTGTTTTTTACAATTAAACGCGGTAAGACAACACAAGGAGGTTAATAAAAAAAATCTAATTAGCATACCAAATGCAAGTAATGCCGAATGCTTAAGACGGGCGAGGTTCGAAAATCTTAAGGTCGACCAGAACGAAACCTGATGAAATAGCGAGCTCGAATTGCGGAGCGGCACGTTGACCGACTTTAAAAGGGATAACATTAACAATACATAGCAACAACACTAATAATAATATAAGCACTAAAATATTTAAAAAAGTAGCTTTCAATTATATCCTATCTATAATGTATATAAATAAAATTATTAATGTCCGGTCGAAAATGTTTGCCATGTGTGCGAGCGCGCAAAGACTACTGGATAGATTTTGATCATTTTTTGTTTTGTTTTACTCCTTAGATACTTGGTTCTTATCAAAAAGAAAAATGATCACGATATCTTCATCTATATCTATACATATTATAAATCTCAACGTCTCTCTGTCTGTCTGTCCGTTTATGTTCTATATTTGCGCAAAACCACTTATCCGATTTATATATTTTTACTTTTAATTCATAGATATGTTATCTGTCCAGGTTATAGGATATATTTTGTTACATAAAGTAACATAAGAAATAACCGGTGTCGATAATGTTGAATCAGTTCGGAAAAAAGACGCATTTGGGGCGCTTAAATAGTTTACGCCGAGTAAACCATACGAAATATTTCAAATTAATGTATTAGATAATCGTATATCTTAAAAAGACCTATAGAAAAGGCAGCGTTGGCATATGTCTATCTTCTAAGGATTACCCACAATAAGCATTTTTGGGGGAAAACAATTCGCGCGTTCGCTCGACCGACAGCATTCTGTAGTATACGCGAGCGGAGCCGCGGGCACAGTTAGTCTACTATATAATAATAATAAGGAAATAATAGTGAATGTTCTGAAGAGCTGTTCAATCTAATTCCCTCCTCTGGTTTCCACAAAAGAACCACACACGCTGGGCTTCGGAGTTTTACGGTAACCTCCATCTCGGCACGAATTAAAAAGCTCTCTATGTCTTCTCTTTGTCGTACAGTGAAACTGTGGAACCATCTCCCGGCCAATGTGTTCCCTCCTTCTTATGACATTGAGTTCTTCAAGCGTAACGTGAAGAGATATTTATACAGGCCGTCATAACAGCGGCGACCGCCGATGGATTTTGATTTCTCGGTGGTCACCGTTGTATTTGGATTGTACTGTGCTTACTATCAGGGACAGTACAATCAATGTGCCGAGCTATTATAAAAAAAAACATATCTTCGAAGCTACTGTTACGACTCTATAAATTGTTAAACTAATGGGAAGCTACATTATCCCTCCGTAGATAATGGCTATTTTTTTATTATTAATTTTTAATGAAATTGAATGAAGCCGCTATTGCTAATGTGTATACTATTTTATATATAGGGTAAGCCAAAAAAAGTTTTTATTTCTTTTAAATTACTTTATATAAAAATCTCGTACTGTAACTAACGCGAACTTTTGCTTATGTGATTACATAAGTGTATGTGTTTAGCTTCTGGTTTGGAACAAAAACTCGAGTTTTGTTCGCAAATTGAAAGCTTTTGGCTGTAGTGCTTCTGACGTCATAAAGCGTTTTGACAGCACTACTCTCACTGATATAATTAGATTAGAGACAGAGCGAGATAGATATACTGGTATGTCTGAATAGTAACTTTACACTTTTGTTTACAACTTTTTAATTCTATTAATTAAGATTTAAAAAATGCCTACTCATTATTCTCGCGTTTATATTCTCATAATACAGAGAAACTTTAGTGTCGAGTACGTCACAGAGGCTATTTTAAATTAAAGCAAAAAGAACTGATTTTTTAAATTTTGACACTTACATTGACCAATTTTTTAAATATTATCAGAGTCTTAAAATACTTTTTAGGATAAAATAATTTTTTACCGGTATTTCCAAGAATCTGCTTCACCCTATATACTCGGTGAAATAGTTGACAACCCTATTTGATACATACACCAACGCCTGCGACACATAAAGGGTGAACCACATGTTATTTATATGTTTATTTTGTAGTTGTTACATTTAATTAAAAATACTTATAAGACCATGAGTTCTTGTTGAAGCATAACACAATTTGATTCATCTAAAACAGAGTTTTATTTATTAAATACAGATAAGTTTTACATAACAATTAACACTATGAAATAATTAACCTAAAACAGAGAATCGACAATTAAATGTTCATGCTTTACTATTCTTATTATAAAACTTAAATCGTCTTTTGCACTTTTAAATTAAATTAATTTTAAAAAAGACATTTGTAATTTAACTATCTGTTACTATTCGATTTGAACACAAGAAAATACGTTTTCACATTCTCTCCAATGGTGGCTCTCTCTTGTGGCCGAAATGACAGATACATACTGAAATGTCAATGTCAACACAAAGCTTACATACATATGAAAATGTAAAATAAATTCTTATCCTCTTAAACTAATCGCTCGGTACTTGGTTACTGATTGTCGCGTATCACATCGTAGCATCAGTTTTTGTTTTCTGAAAACGGTTTTTGTGACTTATTACAAATCCTGAGATTTACGACTATTACGTCGTAATGAACATTTATTCACATAAAATATATTATACTCCTCTGTAAGTGTTAAGTATAAGCAGCTGACGGTCCGCCTGATAGTAAGCGGCTACCGTAGCCTATGGACGCTTGTAATACCATAGGTATCACCAGCGCGTTGCCAACCCTGAACCCCCTCGCAAAGGAACTCTGGAAACCCTACACAGCGCAGGAATACAACAAAAGGTAATTTGGTTGCTATCTTCTGTAGGGTGGAGGTATTCCACCAGTTGGGCTGCCACAAGTAGAGAGAAATCTCCAAAGAAATTTCTCCGTACCTTACATATCACTGAACCCACCATTCCCCAAGGAGCTATAGAAACCCTACTTACCGCACGAACAAAGTACTAGATTATTTGGCTGCGATCTTCTACTGCGCCACAAGACTTGTCATTGTCACACGACTAACCATAAAACGAGTATTTATTTATTTTTTAATAGGTAAGTAAGTAACAGGTAAGTAGCGACTCGTACCGCTTATTTTTAACATTTACCGTGAAGTCATACGGTTAAGCGATACAATAACGTTTATCTAGTTTCAATCTGCCGGAGATTTTTTCCCACCTCCTAATCCAAGACATAATCGTTTTCTATGACTTTCATCACAATCCGTCTAGCCGTTTAAGCATATTGAATAGACAAACAATAATTTTAAATTTATGGTATTTTATGTTAAAATATTAAATATTTCAATTTAATAATAACAAAATACATTATTCAAGTTTAAAGTTATTTATATTCTTGTTGCGTAATTTAATTAGTTTTCTTCAAAATTACTTCCATTAGTAGTGGTTACACTTTATCGGAACCACATCGTTGGTTCTGAGTGCTTAATATAGTACGTGATACCTTAATATAGCTGTAAAATTGCCTATTAATGAGAAAAAAATGTACCTAATTATTTATCAATCGATGTAGTATGTTGTGAGGACAAAAAAATAATAATGGATATCAATTTAATCAAGTTTCAAGGTTGCTTTATAATTTCGTCTATCACATAGCCTTAAGAAATTGGAACTCTAAAAACATATGAGTGTCAAAGTAGTACTAACTTCGTTTTTTAGAGTTCCGAAGTCAAAAGGGACCCTTATAGTTTCGGAATATCCGTGTGTCTGTTCGCGGCTTAGCTCAGAGATTCTTAGTACTAAAAGATTTGGTATGGGTGTAACATATTAATCACACCGACAAAGTGGTAAAATAAAATCATGAAATAAAAATTGTTTAGGGCGCCTCCAATACACGTAGTGGGAAGAATTTTGTTTTTCTCGTCTATTCCATCGTGTGGGGTGTCGATGGATAGGTCTTTCCAAGATATAGTGTGTCTGTGATCCATTTTTGAAATATTAAACTTTAAAGTGCTAAGTTTTTAACGAGTAATAGTCAATCAACTTGTAAAATATATTCGGAGTAAACATTTTGTACAAATTCCATTAAAAATTACTTAAAGACCCCTCCTCTTAAAGGTTGATTCATGTTACACCAGGCCGGGCGCCGGCCGGGACACGGTCAAACATTTACAGTATATTTTTGTATGAAGTAATTCATGCTACATCGAGCCGGAGCCGACCGGCCCGGTGTAACATGAATTCATACAAAATATACTATATATTTTTGGCTGTGTCCCGGCCGGCGCCTGACACGACTCCAGCCCGGTGAAACATGAATGAATCTTAAATCTGCATAATGTGACGGGCAACTACGGAGCCCTACACTGCGCGTTGCCCGACGTGCACTTTGCATCTTTTTTATATAATATAGTACAATCAAAAAATAATGACGCCTACCGACAGATCAGCAACCCATCTCCGTCACAAGCCACTTAACAACTGGATATACACCGGCTGACCCCTAAATATGACAAACGAAAAGAAAGTCAATGTGACAGGTTTTTTACTATGTGCAAGGTGGTCATGACCCAGTCGAGTATAAATCCCTACCACCCCGCTTGATTTTTTTTCTGTCTTTAGTTTTGCAATACAATAACTCTGACATTAACATTGATAACATACAATTTAACAAAACATACTGAATATACAAACAAATTAAAAGCAAACAGAACATGAAACTATGTATAAGTTATTTACGCGATATACAAAAAAAACTTTTTTTATCGTTATAGGATTAGCATTGTGGCCACAATCTTGCCTGACCTTAAGTGACAATTTTGCCCAAGATAGTAGCACGCTAAGCCTGGTGGAAGACTGGTTCTCAAGTGCAGCTGCCGGAACACACCTATTGGTGCTTGGCGACAAATTTTCAACTTGAGGTGGTAGCTAGCCAGGCGGGGCATTAGAAAATGCCCTACCACCATGCTATGGTTTCCTCACGACGTTTTCCTTCACCGAAAGCTCAGGCTCATTGCAGGGATTCGAACTCACGTCTATCGACGCGATGTCCGTATACGGTACACTGAGCCATCAATGCACGACACGTATACACGGGTTACTTAAGAGCGTGTTAAGCCTTGTGTATGGCGGTCGCGATAAAGTCGGAAACAATTATCATGTTCTACCACTCACTATACTTTTTTCGAATCCTTGGCATTCTAGCACGCTTACCGAGATTATCATATTCGGCGACCGATTAATACGGATATTCACTAAAAAATGCTTTGTATAAATTCGATCGCGTGTCTAAATTCAAGTAACTACGTTACCTTCACCAGTAATTATACTAAATAAAACATTAAAATTTAAATTATTTTATATCGAACATGAAATACTAAGAACTTCCGGTGACAATAATTAGTCCTCAAGTTCGTATCGGTGTGACAGATCATGTACTGAGTGACGTCACGGTCTATTTCTTCACGAACTCCCGCGTTAAATGTTCACAAGCAAAACAAACATACATAATATGTAGTAGACAGGATGGGAGAATCACATAACACCACGTTTATCAAAATGGATTTTATTGTATTGTTATAAATTCAAATGCGTTTTTTGGTCTTACTTACGTTCTGATCGTCTTCATTCGTCGTCTTAATTCGTCACAAAAATATAAAATAAAATATAACTAAGTTACTGCACCTAAATTTCAAAACGAGCGAGACAATGTAGATAAAAGTTATATATAAGGTAAATATCTAATTTACAGAACGATGTAATTGACATGTTAAAAATTTTATTGAGGAAGTAAGATATGGTGCAATGAAATATTAATTGATAGAAGCTGAATAAACAAAGACCCAGATGTGTGTGCAGTGTAGGGACTTAAAGAAATCGGGAAAAATCGGGTACAATAAAATAACTTCTTTTGAGACGCAATGATGCAATGATGGAATGGATGAATGGAAGCAATGATGGCTCAGTGGTAGCGTGTACGACTTCGCGTCGATTGACGTGAGTTTGAATCCCTGCAATGAGCCTGAGCTTTCGGTGAAGGAAAACATCGTGAGGAAACCATAGCATGGTGGTAGGGCATTTTCTAATGCTGGCCTGGCTAGCTACTACCCTCAATTTGAAAATCTGTCGCCAATCACCAATAGGTGTGTTCCGGCAGCTGCACTTGAGAACCAGTCTTCCACTAGGTTTAGCGTGTTATTATTTTGGGTCACATCGTCACTTAACATCAGGTGAGATTGTGGCCACTACGCCAAACCTATAACGATAAAAAAAGGCTTTTTCACATAAATGATAAGAGCCGAGATCTCAGTAACAAACTCAAAGGATAAACATTCTACGTAAAAACTAAACACCGGTTTAGTTAAAAAAAATCAATGATTTCGCAAATCTGTTTTTGTTAGTTAACTGATTCTCCCTCTACGGCAGCAAATTATTATATTGTGACAGTATTTGTTATTTATTTATACCAAAACACTTCCTGCTCCAAGCAAGCTATCCGTCTTTTTTATACATCGGTATGACGCTGTAGTGTTAAGACGATTTAGATTCGACAAGATCCAATTAATTATATCGTTAAGTCAAAATTATTGTGAAATATCTACTGCACTGTTTACGGTTGTAGCGTGAAATTATATCACTTCAGAACTTTCCCCAAAAGGCGGGCAAAAACAAAAAAATATTTCGGATTAGTAGCCCCTGAGAATAGCTCTCCAGTTTTATCACATACTAGCTACACCCGCAGACGTTGTTCTGTCCTTTCCAGTACTGAATAACTTGACATCAGCGCCATCTATCGCGTTCAGGGATAATAAAAACCTTATCCATGTACAAACACTTAGATCTAGCAACTTTCATGGTGATCTGTGAAACGTTTATCAATCCATAATATATACCAAAAACATGTTTATATAGATTAGCACGTTAATTACAATTGAAAAAAAAAACAACAAAACGTGGCCTATTACTATCACACAAAACGTGGCCTTCTGTAACGTTCAATGTTAAACGTTTAACGCACATTATCGGTCTATCCTCCTTGTGTGAGCCAGAGCGAGAGAGCAATATATTATCGGTCTCTCCTCTTTGTGTGAGCCAGAGCGAGAGAGTAATGTCTGTGTGTACGTATATTGCACACTGTTTAAATAAAATAGAAAATGTCTTTTAAAATGAAGTTTCACTTCTATCGTGTGTGAATCGCACACACACCTTTTTTTTGTGCAATTACAGTCGTTTTACATACCAAAGTATAAGTAAAATTACAAAAAAAAAAATTATACTAATCCTAAATTATAATACTACACGAGTAATTTTCCCAGACATGAGAAGAAACCTTCTGAAGATTTTGGATGGTCGACAATATGGTTTCACGACACCAAAGTCAACCACTGACGCTGGTGCAACGCTGCTAAGACATATTTTTAGGGCCTGGGAGGAGTCACAGAATGCAATCGCCTTCGACTGCATTGACCTCAGTATGCTTATACTTAAGCTAAAACACTATGGTGTAAGTGGAACTTCTCTCGACCCGTCTAATATCTTATTTAAAAGACCGCTGTCAGAAAATAAGTATAAATGGGGCGCCCTCCTCGAGATCATTGGCCAGAATCGGTGATCCTCGGGGGGTCGATTCTGGGACCGTTTTTGTTTCTCGTGTAGGTAGATCACCTCTAGTGGTTGAGAACAGTGCTGACATTGTTCTTTTTGGAGATGACACTTCGCTTACATTTAAAGTGAAAATAATATATTCAGAAATTAGGCAGTTAAAAATAATACTTTAGTTAAAAGACCTGCCAAAATGGGCAGGACGGCAGGCAAAACCGTTTCGGAGATAGGTGGAAAAACAGACAGACAGACAAAAATGTTAAAAATTAGTTTTTTGATATAGGTACCGTGTATAGTTTTATATGCATTTAGTAAAAATGTGTTATTTTGACATTACAAACAGACACTTCAATTTTATTATGTTGTCAAATGCTAAACTTATAAAAATAAACCGGTCAAGTGAGTGTCGGGCAACGCACAGTATATGGTTCCGTAGTTGCTCGTCACAATATGCAGACCTAGAAGGGGCTTTAACTAATTTCAATGGAATTTGTATGAAATTTTCCTCTTTATTTACTTCTCCAAGTAAATTTTATAAGTTAGTCGCCTATTACTCGTTAACTTATAAAGTCTACTTAGCTGTGATATTTGCTTTTAACTTCGATATATATATAGAATTGAAAAAGCCACCCGAAAAATAAGAAAATTTATTAAAAACCGACATTGGACGACATTTTCTATTGGATTTTTTTAGGGACTCAAGACCATAGGATACATAACTCAGGATTGGAAGGATGTATATCTTATTTTGTTTTGTTCGTAGAAGTTTTCAGGAAAAAAAATCTAATAGATGGCGCTGTGTTCGACTTATTGACTGTTCGAATAGATTCATTCATTCATTCGTAGATTACGACTACTAACTCGTATACTTGGTTAGGTATAGAAAATTGAAATGCGTATTACTGAATTGCATCGCATTACCGATATATGATACGATTTGAGAGTTCAGATGTTTAACTTGAGAGTGCATATTGCATATTATCTTTAATGGTATTATAAAATGAATAACCAGATACAGTAAAAATAAAACTTTAATCAGACTTTAAACGTCTTAAAATATACCTAATCTAATCAGTCAGATAATTAGGAAAAATAAAATAATAATAATCACTCACTTAACACTTGTATTTTTAACAATAATATAAATGGCATTTGCATTTTACAAATTTGCGGTAAACAACGCAGTCGAGGGACATTTCGGAACAATTCGGTCCTCTTCGTCATCTTCGGCGTGAGCGATGACTAGGACGACGCAACGCACGGTTCTAGTAGAAACGCATGCGGACCGGGTTATCAACTTATAACTCAGTTTGATTCAAGTTACACTCAAACCGAGTTGGTTCGGTTTGCCAAACCGAGTTGACACATCGCTAATAGCTAGTTATTGAATTAAAAAAGCACCCTTTTGGTGTTGGTATTCGTATATTATATTTTGTTCACTAGGGTTCGGAGTTAGAGTTTTACGGTAACCTTCCATATCTGCATGAACTAAAAAGTTCTCTATGTCTTATCTTTGTCGTACCGTGAAACTGTGGAACCATCTCCCGGTCAATGTGTTCCCTCCTTCTTATGACATCGGGTCCTTCAAGCGTAACGTGAAGAGATATTTATGCAGGCCGGCATGACAGCGGCGACCGCCGATGGACTTAGATCTCTCGGTGGTCGCCGTTGTGTTTGGATTGTACTGTGCTTACCATCAGGGACAGTATCGTCAATGTGCCGAGCTAATATAAAAAAAAGAGGGAACAGATTTTTAAAGTGTCAGCAACGCGCATATGATATTTCTGATGTTGCAAGCGTCGATATGTTGCGGTAACCGCTTACAATCAGACAGCCCGCATGAATGTTTACCACCATCGTGGTATAAAAAAAAACTTTGATTAGAAAATTATGATATATGATAAAAAAAACTATCAGATATCAAAAAGTAACGCAATTCATTCAAAGATGTAAATTCCACGATAAGTAGGCATGACGGACTAATTAACGTATTAAAACAGCGTACTTTGTTAAAAATTAATATGTATTTATAATATTAATGCGAATTTAAAATTGACAGCATGAATTAATTACGGAATACATTTATATCTACATTACAAAAAAAAAAGAATTTCATGTTCTTTAAACTAACATTGGGAGAGCAAGATAGATTACAATAAATCTATACCCATATTATGAAGCTCAGTGATGATATTTTTCTTTGATTGAACTACTCTCCGGAACTACCAGTCAGATATGAAAATTTCTTTATGCATGTTATAACCTAAGGAAGGTAATTAGGCCATATATCATCGCGCTATGAACGTCAAGCAAGCTGTAGGCAAGTACGAGAAGTTAGACACGCGCTAGCGCGGCGCGTATGAACGTTAGTCGAATAAATTTCACACAGGTGAAATCGTAAGGCACAGCTAGTATCTCTGTATATTAAGGATAATCGTTTTTTATATAGAGTAAGAGTGTCAATGAAAAATGTTATTTGCAAATATATACATGGCTCTCCCAAAGACAATATCGTGTCTATAATTAGTTAGAATATAACAGTCCGAGAATGACAAGTAATCTTCTTGTAACGTTTTCGGTATTACTTTCCTAAATCGAACGTATATACGTGGTAACAAAAAAGTTTTCACATGGCTGTATTTAGTTTCCTTAGCCTGTCAAATACAATACAATAGCAGAAACAAAATGTGATATTCTTCTTATTATTTAATGGCTACGCGTGCTTATATAAAATTTTGCCAATGTCACGTGTATAGAATATTGTTCTTATCTTCAAAGCTTGAACAAGATGGTGGCTCCCTCGTTAGAACTAGGGAGTTATTGTGGCAAATAAAATGCAAGTGATTATTTATAATAAGCTTACGCACAATAACCAAACTACATCAGGCAAAATACTACCAATATTGCATAATATAGGGTCAAATAACATAAGTTTACGTATTAAAAAATCCACCACTAAACTTCAAAATTAGATTTGTATTTTAACAAAACATGTCAACACATTTTCAATGCAAGCAAATCGTATTCAAAAAATTGACATTATATAGGAAAATAAAAAAATATAAGCCATAGACAAAAAATTGAGGTAATAATTTGACAGTTTTTTTATTAGATGTATTTACATAGAGGGTCCTTGTGCTATGGATCAATGCACAGCCGCGTCCTACCCCTTCACATGTCTATACGAGACAAGTACTTCACACTATCAATGATTACCGAGTACTTACTTTCAATAACACACATTTGGTACAGGGTTCGTGTCCGTATAAAAGACCCAGCGCAACAAGCAACAACATTCAGTAGCTATCGCGTAGTCTGAACAAGAAGTACACGATGAGATTCCTGGTACGGTTCAATTTTAACTTTAATATAAATTAAAAAATATATACAAATGACAACGGAAGTAAATTTTTGAACCCAAAAAGCTAAGAGATTTTTTTATTATTTATTGTTGAGATAAAAACTCCGATAGAAATTAAAATTCAACGTAAGATTTAAAAAAAGTTTTTACATTGAAAAATAAGTCCCGCAACTTTGTTCCATTAATTTAAAACACACTAAATTAAAAAAAACTGAAACAGTGAAATTTCTAATCAAATTCGTTCAAAAATCATACTTTCCATTGTCATTCGTTTTAAATTCATAGATATTTACAGCCTTGTCGATGACAACTGTCACATTGTATCAACATTCCAATACGATAATCGATTTTCAAACAAAGTCGACAAGGTTGCATTTCTATGTAATATTTGCTTTATTGCTGTTTTCAATTTCACATCCACGCATAATTTATGTATATTTATTTGTAAAAAGTCGTCCGCATACATTACTTTGTCAACGAAAACAAACTTCATTTACATCAGTTTGAGGATAATGGATCATTTGTAAACAATTATACAGTCTAAGATGGCCGCGAGACATTGATCGGTGATAATTTTACTGGTTCGTATTTTATACCGTCATGTCACATTCAATCAATCGTGCGTTTAGTTTTACGGTCTATTTGTATTTGCACTGACATGATAGTTTTATAATCACTTTTATTAATATCATTTTTCAAATTCGGTTTCAATATCTTACTTTTTCATTTCCATAATATTTCCTATATTCCTTCTTATTTTTATCTTGCTTTGGCAACTAATCGTCGTTATTAGAATTATTCACTCTGTCCGGATTCTTCCACAATTGTGCCAACGTCACGTGAAAGAATATTTTTCCAATTATTCTTGTAATCTTCAAACACAGCTATAACAATCGGGCGGCTCCCTTGTTAAACAGTTCCAGGAAATTTTTATGGCAACTTGAAATGCTTGTTCTTAGTTTATTATTTATAATTAATTCACTTATGCGCAGTAACCGAAATATAGTGCATAAAATGCTACCAAAATTACATACTATAGGGTCAAAAAATATAAGCTTATGAATTAAAATTAAAACCACCCCACATGATAGATCAAGATCTCGCCAAAAATTCCTATTACTGTCATTATCAAGTGGGTAGTTATTTAGTTTTACAAAGTTAGTATCTTCTAATAGTTTCCGTGTTCTAGCAAAATGGTGGTCCACTTATTACAATTTTCCAGGGATTTTTTTTGACATCTCAGAATTCATGGCCCATTTTGTACTCAATCCACTTCTACAAAATATCCAAGCCGCATTGTGCATAATTCCACCAATAATAGATACATAGGTAATATAGGATAAATTAACGCAAATTTATGTTTGTATAAAAATAAAAAAACCATTAAATGATAGACTAAGATCCCGACAGAAACTGTTTTAATATATGAAGTACACTAGTAAAAAATCCATAGATAACAAAAAAAAAAACGCAATCGATTCCCGCGAATTTTGAAATTGAATGTTCGGTCACACGTTAAAAGCCCTGTGTTGCATATGTGAATTACATAATCCGCAACGTTATAAATTAACAACCGTTATTTTTATTTCAAAAATAATATCACTTGATTAAGACATTTTTCAATTTCCTATAAAATTTTATTAACTGTAAACACGATATAAAATTCACCGTTTAAAAATCATTTACCGTAATGCACGCTGTTTAGTATAATATAGACTTTATTTCCTTGAATTAAGTCGGTAAATTAACCGCAAATACAATTTGCAGAACTAATGTGATTTTATTGTCTTAACGTGTTTTGCTGTCTACTTTAGTTCGTGGTCAAGGACGTTCAATGCATTGTAAATAATAACAACTCGATCATTTTGTATAAATAAAGCAAATTTTATTAGTGATTCAATTTTACGTAATAAGATTATTAAATTATTTTGTCACTTATGTAACCAGCATTTTTGCATCTAAATGCAATTTTGAATTTTTCAACAATTTAAAATTTTAGTTTTCTTGTTGTTAAACAATCAAACTGCAAACAAATTGTCATTTGTCATCTATAAAATAGCAGTAATGATAAAATAATAATTTTACTACTACTAATAGTAGGTATACAGTTGTATTCAAATAACTATACCTACTAATAACAAATATTTTATCCACTTATCGGTTGTCACAGACATCAAATTAAATTCAATTGTCATTTGTTTCTTATTTTAACAAGCAAACTTGTTTGCTATATCTAATATAAAGGCTAAATATTTTATACCGATTATGCCCAATCAATAAATACCAAAGCATACTACGACAAAATTATTTGTCAGAGTCTAAATTCAAATCAGATTTAAATCCTTCATAACATGAATCCTATAGATTCATTAAAGCAATTGGTAGAGCTTCTATTTCCTCTAAAGTTAACATTTTTTATTCTTCCTATACTTGGTCATGGGCGTTTATGTATCTCATCGACAACAAGCAGTTTCGTGGCAAATATACTTTTAAAGCATATAAAATAGTTTCAAATATATATAATTAGATTAAATGGGAAAAAGGTCAAACAATGTTCATAAATTTTGAAGTAATAAATGAAATCTGTTCAAGTGTGCTATTAAGCACACAAATTTGTGCCGTAAACTGGCTATGCTCGAGCTGCCGTTTTTCAATCCAAAGCATGTTGTTCACTCGCCATTCTAACTCACTTCTCAAGAGTAGCAAATTATTTATGAACGGCTTCAGGACTGCGGTCTTTCTAATGTTGATTATAGATAGCTATAGGTTGTAGTAATCACATAACATTAGATGAACTGCAAGTCAAGCATATACTATCACAATATTATAACGAGCGTAGCATTAACCATGAACGTTAAGCAATCTAGCAAGTTCTAGGCAAGTATGGAAAGTGAGAACGACGATAGGTTTACCGGGTTCATTGGAATCGAGGCGGTAGAGTACCTGTCGAATAAATTTAAAACGGTTGAAACTGCGGGGTACTGTTAATACACCATAAGTTTGACGTTCCCGATGCTTATGGACAACGTGAAAAGAGTATTTGTTACTAATAATGTCGTCAAACCGTGACGAAAGCAAAACTCGGTTACAGACGACATCCAAATTAGCCTAATACCAGACATTTGTACATGACAATACAGTTGCCGTGGTGTACACATGTCCGAACCATTCTCAACACATTCGGCTGCACGACAATCTGTGTCAATGTCAGCTCCATTTTTGTCTAGTTAAAAATTGTCGTCGAACCATATTTGGTTAAGAATTAACGTTAATTGCTCATTAGCGCCTTATATGGTTGATTGTATGAGAATTAATTATTTCAATTTTAACGATGATAAGTTGATTTTAGTTAAAAGATAAACGATCTAAGTTTCAATTATGCCTAAAGTTACTAATATGGAAAACATCTATTACAACTTTTCATTATTATACAATAATTCTGTGCTTCCTAGTTCCTCTATGCGTATTTTTTTTATCAATGTCTATGGTCAGAGAAACTTTCAAATGACAACATTAAAACAACGTCAGACACATATTTAAAAACTATTTAAGTTATGTAATTACTAGCTTCTGCCCGCAGCTCCGCTTGCGTGAACTACAAAAATTGTTGTTACCGAGATTAAAATTACTTTCGCCTTTATAATATAATTAATTAATTAGGATAATAATAATAAGGATTGCTAAAATATTAAATCAATACTCATAAGATATTGTTATGAGAGAATAATTATATCGGTTATAACAAATATGGCAAGTCATTGATTCAAACCGTATTTGAACTACTATGGCATTCATTTAATTAGCTAGTAATGCAATACTAGCAAACATTACTTATTAAATATTCTCATTTCAAATGTGTTGCATAGGAAATTATTTTTATCTTTATGAGAGTTCAAAAACCATTTAGTTTTTATTAGTTTATGTAAGTTCTCGTGAGATGAATTCATTTTAACTACCAGTAAATGTAACATTTCTAATTTTACAATTATAAATGCATCTACGCCGTTAGTTTTCAAATGTTATTAATTTTTAACGTTAAACAATTATTAAAAAGCATGTAAAACAAACACCGTGAGAACCGGTAAATCGTAAGTTAAAAACTATTAAGAAATTCTAAATGAGAACAAACTGTTTGCCTAAACAATAAAATAGCATGTGCATAGTACATCTAATACCAAGAATGGAGTGCGTAATCGGGTCAGACTCCAATATTAACCAAAAAGTAAGCAACACGCGAAGTCAATTTCATAATATCGTATAATGAACAATTGCAAGGATCCTTTGCATCAATTAACTGTATTAGCATAACTCAGTGTTACCATATCCAAAACTTTCCTGTAAAATGTTAGAATAAAACTGTCTGAGGAAAAGCGAGAGACATTTCAAGAGACACCACTGAAATTCTTGTATAAATATTGTTAGAGTTGTTGAATTATTTGGTCTGAAGAAAATATACTTTTTGTTTAATTGACCTTTATGATTAGACTTCAATAACTTTCACTTTCATTAACGTAAGTTAGATCCAATTTGAATATAGGACAAATATCCTCATCTTTTTCTATCTTCGCTACCAATCCTCGCTATTGAAAATTATTACTGCCATTATCAAGTGGGCAATTATTTCGTTTTAAAGAGTATCTTGTGATGATTACAGTCTCTTAAAGAAATGATTATTATTAGAACTTTTCAGAGACTTTTTGTGGCATCTCAAAATTCAGGATTTATGTTGTTATTTCCAACCCACTTCACTTGTGTGCATTAACCAAGTTGTATCATGCAAAATAGTATCTATATAACTCAAAAGACGGTTAAATAACGTAAATGAATAAAAATAAAAACGACTACATGATAGACTAAGATCCCCATTTCTTCCTATTGTATGGACATTTCATTAACTAAAGATTGGAAGATATCTTATTGTATTTATAGCATGCGGAAACAGCCTATTTTATGATTTGGTTTAACTATCTCGGGATAATTTAATTGTAAATTGCCATTGTTTTTCACATTTTCTTTGTTGCATCTCATAATTTCATAATCTTGCTTTAGTACTTTAATGTATTTTAAAATTAAATCTCCAAATAATTTCAAACGACGTTACCATAAATTTTAACTGACAACCCTATTACAACAAACATAACACACATAACATTATTTGAATGTTAATTGATATTTATCAACGACTAATTTGTTTAAATACTGCAAAAAATGGTTACATGCGCAACATTCGTATACATATGTGCATAATTTACTACTAAACTATTAAGAACTGGGACCTTGCAAATATGTAGACTTACATTGCTCGCTATAATTACTTAATAAAGGAAACTGTGAAACTAAACGTGTAATATATTCAACTATTAAGTTGTTAACTAGAAATAATAAACATTCTGCCTTCAGCATTGATATGTTCCTATTATGGGCACCGCAGTTGGTACTGCATAATAATTAGATTGTAACACAAATTAATTACGAGTTATGAATTCATTAAGCATTTGAATAATTGACTTCAAGGTGTTTACGCGCTTCGTAAATTAATCATATTAACTATAATTATGCCTATTTTACCGTTTTATATCTTTTAATAATGTAATTTATCAACCAATGTGTTTAATTTGGGTTCATTGTCACGCAGATCGCTTTTGTCGCCATCCTTGGCTATGCTTCGGCAAGCGCCATCCTCCCCCTGGCGTACGGTGTGAACGCCGGCGACGCCCAGGCCGCCGCTATCGACGCGACCGTTGCTGCCCAGGACCACGCTCGCGCCGTCCACGAAGGCCAGGCCCGCGCCGCTGAAGCCGCCATCCAGTACAACACCGAAGCCGCTCGCCAGGTCGCCGAAGCTAACCGTGACGTACACGAGACCGCTTACTGGAACGGTGTTGCCGCTACACAGAACGCAGTTGCTGCCGCTCAGTCCCACGCTGCCGCCGCTAGCGGAGTCGCAGCCGCCGTCCGCGCCGCTCATGTAGGCGCTCCTCTTGCTTACCCCTACGCCACCGGCTACGCATCACCCTACGTAACTCCCTACGCAGGACTCGCCACACCTTACGGCTACGGAATCCACGGCCTCGGCGCTTACAGTCTCGGTGCCTACGGTCTCGGAGCTCACGGTTGGTAAACACGCTCACAACAATCGTTATTAATAATCGTTATTTTACAACATTATTAATAACGGTTCAACGGTTATTCGATAACATTGTCAATCACTAGTATATTGGTTGACAATGTTATCGATTGCGTCTGGTGTCATCGGTTTATGACCAGTGTCGCCAGATGACAGTTGAAAGTGTTGCCATTGCACCTCAACGATGTCTCGGAAACATAAACTGCTCAACGGTATACAAAGGTCTCAGTAATGTAACTCTCTGTGTAAATAAATGTCACGCCATCACTGCCAAAGTGTAAATAAACACATTTTTACTAAACCTATGACTATTCTGTTCCACGCGAAACCTTTTCATCGCCTATCCTTTTATCTATTCTACTTTTATTTTAGAAAAGTAATTAGGGTGCCGTGCAAATAAAAAACCTTTTTGGTAGTCCACGCGAGCGGAGTATAGCACAGCTAGTATAAATTATAGATATGTTCAATCTTATTACTGCTAAAACTAATACACTTTATTGGATGGTAATTGTAAAGAATTAGTCTAACAATAGTTACGACGATCAGATATGATTATCTGTCGACAGTGGTTACCGTCATAGCATTATATACCGCATACAGGTAAGATTGGATTAAATACATCGGTACTTTCCTCAAAACTAGATGACTGAAAACATCGTTATGATAAACAGCAATATATCGATGTTCTGAAAATAAAATAAATTGACAATTTATGAAAACCCCGACACAAGTAATCTATTTATTGAAACCATTCTAATGACCCCAAACACGATATATATGATGTTAGTTTGTGAAGAGTTAGCTATCCAGTTGATGCTAAAGCATGAGGTCAATGTTGCTATGTTCGTCCAATATCATTAAAGTAACAGTATACCGAATTTCGACTCGATCAGACCTGTGAAAAATGCTCACATCCATTTATCAATTAGAATAGAACTGATAATCTTCAAATGGCTGAACATTTTTTCTTGGACCATAGCTAAGAGCGCTCTCGATCAAGTCACCTTTCAAACAAACAAGAAAACTAGATAAAAATCAATTCAGTCTTTTGGGAACAACGATGCCACAGCCAGATACACAGACGCACAGATAGGCGAATACCTCGTAGCACCCTATTTCTCTGTTGAGGGTTAACAAAACATCGTCAAAAGTCAAAACTTTTATTTATTTCAACTGATTAATGCGAGGAAAAACTATCAGGATCTACATTTTTCCATGGGTTTTATTATATGAATGCTAAATGCTAATACAAATTAGGTAGTTTCGATTAAACCAATACTAGCTTCCTTCGCCTTATTTGCGAGACATAAAACAGAGGTCAGTACTTCAATTCTTTATCTCAAACATAACATCGATATAAAACATCATTACATCTATGTTGTGTAAATGGGAACATCTATGACAAATATGTTTTTTTTTTCTATTAAAACATGTATCTAAGCATCTTAAAAAAATGTGGGAAATATAGTTAGAAAGAAATAGTTATCTTGTTCAATTATCATTCAAGAGCTTTTTGGTTAGACAATATTTTTTGTTATTGTGTTTTCAGCAAAAACAAATAAATTTCTTGGTTGTCCGACTCGTGAGCATGCAAAATATAACTGGCCATGTAAAATACATGGATTTCCTAGATTTAATCCGCACACTTGAAATTATTGACCTTGTACCTCGTTGATTGTCATTGGGAATGCAAGTCGAATGGGGAACTACGCTCGTTTCAAATCGAATGTTATGTCGGTGGGAATGATGTGAATACGTGGATAGAACACATCTTGCGCATTACATTACAATGACACGTTAAGTTGTATTGTTCCGTCGCTGAAAAATTATATTATGCACACCTATCACGTTCTTTGCCAAATATGACTATCGCAACTTCATTAATAGTAGGTGCATTATTATGCCCGACATGCTGACCAAATGGTGTTTTGTGGACTCGTATTTGAATTGAGTAAGTATCCGCTGGTAAGTTGTTGTAAGCTGTTGTTGATGGACAAATGTTTGCAAATAAGATATAATGTAGCGTTTGGTGCCTTGAATTACATCCCAGCGTTGTAGAAATTTATGTTCAGCGTAGGAATCCGGTAGATGTGAACCAACATGGTGATGTACATTTGAATTTTGAAAGTAAGCATGTACTGAAACATGAAACATGAATGACATGAAACTTTGTCGGCTCCAAAAGATGTCATTTGAAGCGCTAAATTATTATTGCGAATATTCTACAAAGAGTTTAGAGAATAAGGTGAATTGCCCGAAAGCAATGACAACAATGGATCAGGTGGTGGATGCAATGTCGGCAATTTAACTTAGCCATTCGTGTAGCACATTCCTGGCGTTTCATTGCTGAACTTAAGGGAACTACAATGCCCACACAACGTATCCATTTTGCCAATATTTATACTGGGACATAAACTGTAATCTTACTTCATATTGAAATGCAGCAAGATTCAAATCAACATGTACTGTTCCTAGAGATTGAGTAGCTCGTGAATGTTCTCTTTCAATTCTCACTGCATGATGTTCTTCTAATTATGAAGTGCGATTGGGAAGCACGTCATCGTACTCTTTCAAATCTGCGGCATGTCGATCCTCTGATTCTAATGTACATAAATAAGCGATTAGTAAATGATTTGTTTCATTGCTCGTTGATCGTTCCTCTTTTGTTTGAAAAACTCGTATTCGCTTATTTACACATGCTGCGCTGGTAGATCTACTAAGTGACGAACGCTTATGTGGGACATTAATTTACACGTGTGCTATTTGTCTTTTTCCAATTTTTATATTATGAATAAAGTAGAAGAAAATATTATAGAATTGCAGAAATGCTCTTTCAAATACATTTGCCGGTACGACACGTAAGCTACCTACTGTAAGTTAATTGTACTATGCCTATACGCTTGACACAAATGCAAGCAATAAGTTCACAATATTCTATTGCAATGTGATTAACGGTATGGAAACGAATAAAATACGTAAACACAAACATTTATTTTGATGTATTAGATATTTCATTTCCGTAGTCGGGTTACAGTTTTTTAAACTTTTTCTATTATTTTCATAAATAAAGAAATTAGCCACTATTAAACCTACGATCACAATAAAATTCAAATTACACTGGCTAAATAATAGGTCTTTAACTATGAAATTGCCGTTCTGCAGTACTGACCATTTCAAATCAAAATAATTTTTGTTTGGCTAATTATTCTAATTTCAAATTAATTTTATTTTAAAAACATGGAATTCTTTTTCCTAAAGTAGTCATTTCTTTATTGATTAGTGTTACATTTTCATCGCATTTAAATCTTTTTTGTCATCATGGATACGTTAAAAATTCGAGTAATTATGGAATATGAGTACCGTCGTGTCAGTAACGCGACACAAGCGGCACGCAACATCAACGACGTTTACGGAGCTAACACTACAAACCAACGCACCACCTGTTATTGGTTTGCTCGCTTCCGTTCTGGGAATTTCGACCTGAAAAATGAACCTAGCGGTCGTCCGAAGACTTTGGTCGACAATGACGAATTAAAGGCGATTGTGTAAGCTGATGATACACAATCTACGGCTGAATTAGCAGCAGCTTTCGACGTTAGCGTCAAAACAATATTGGTCCATTTGCGTCAAATTGGCTAGGTAAAAAAGCTTGACAAATGGGTGCCCCACGAACTCAATGATCGCCAGCGCGAAGTACGCGTCGAGACGTGCCTTGCACTGCCCAACAGACACACAAATGAAGGAATTTTGAACCGCATTGTTACCTGCGATGAAAAATGGATTCTGTTTGATAACCGCAAGCGCTCAGCAAGTTGATTGGATCCTGGTTCAGCACCTAAACAATGCCCTAAACGAAAACTTACCCCTAGAAAAGTGATGGTCACTATCTGGTGGTCTAGCGCCGGTGTGATTCTTCACAGCTTCTTAACAAACGGGGTGAGCATTACTGCAGATGTGTACTGTGAAGAACTGAACACAATGATTGAGAAGCTGGCACATCTCCAACCAGCATTGGTCAATCGCTCGTCTCCGCTGCTCCTGCACGACAACGTGCGACCTCATACTGCACAACAGACGGTCACCAAGTTGCAAGAACTGGGGTTGGAAGTTCTCCATCATCCGCCCTACTCACCAGACCTTGCGCCTACAGACTACTACTTTTTCCAGAACTTGGATAACTCCTTGGCGGGAAAAAAATTCAATACCCGAGAGGCAGTACAAAATGCCTTTGAAGAATTTGTTGCCTCCCGTCCAGCTGATTTCTTTAAGAAGGGCATCAATAAACTTCCACTGCGCTGGCAAAGATGCATTGATTGCATGGGTGATTACTTCGATTAATACAAATAAAAATACATGAAAAAACATCGTTTAAATTTTTTCATACAAAACGGCAATTTTATAGGTAAAGACCTAATATAATATTCGAATTAAATTAATGTAAAATATAATATTAACTATATAAACGTGTAAAAAGGTTACATAAAATATGATTATCACAAGGACCGGTTTCCACTAATAATACGTCATATTAAATAAGATACTATTTGATACGTGTGGAGTATCCGTACTATTGACCCGCACTACTATTGTCTGGGCGCGATAGCAACAGGCTCGGTGACTACACGCACATAAAGGCAACGACCTACTCGAAAGCATCACGTACCTTCTGCGCTCGCCCACAAGCCCGGTAAAGCTGTAAAGGCGTGCTTGAAAATAGTATAGTCAATTCGAAAAAAAAAAACTCGAAAGCATTCTCGCTTCAGCCGTGGAATAATAACATTCTAGCTATCGGAACGTGAACACCTGTTAGCAGGTCGACTACAATAAATACTCTTCCTGAGTGACGTCACGCCGGTCCATCGCTGCTGCGTACATATTACAATATCATAGCAACTGGAAATAATGTTATCGCAAATAATATTTTTGACATTTTAATGAAAGAGTGGTATTATTTTTATAGTGGCACGGCAAAATATAACAGGACCATGGCTGATGGGCTGCAAAGTACGATGGTAAAATAAAAACGGTCATTACTAAGAGATCGGCAACTCATACCGACATACCGCCCTTCTCAGCATCAAACATAAACTGGCTGAACCAGAAATGCAACAAATTAAAATTGCACGGTGATCGCAGTTCAGTCGAATGCAGATACCCTACCACTACGCAATATAACTGGGTATACACCGGCTGATAACAAAACGCGTTTTTTATTAAATGAAACATTTATTCTATCGCCCCAACATTTTTCGTTCATCTATTGCATAACGCATTACGGCTGGCCATAAAGTAGGGAACTGTGAGACTCGAGGCGAAGATGAAGTTATTGATAGAATAATTGAAGTTGACAACGATTCAATGATTTAAATCAGGGGTCGGCAACCAGCGGCCCGCGGGCCACATGCGGCCCGTAAGCCACTACGATGCGGCTCTCTGCTAAAACTTGAACCCGATGCACGGAAGAGTTGGGCGTTAATTTGTATGAACAGCTCAAAGATAAGCCACAGTCTTTTGATTGTTTCTCTCTAACAATGGACAAAATTACGGACGTGTCAGATACAGCACAGTTCCTCTTTTTTGTACGTGGTATTGACGAAAACTTTAATGTTTATGAAGAGCTTATAAAAATGTGTAGTTTGAAAGGTACTAACTACTACATGGGAAGATTTATTCCGTTATTTGAAATAAACCTTGAATGTATTACAATTAAGCTGGGGAAAGTTGATAAGTATTACTACTGACGGAGGTAACAACATGAGCGGCCAAAACTAAGGTGTTGTAGGGAGAATCATTACTAAACAAAAAGACTCAAGATCAACTGCGCCCTTGGTTTTATCTTGGAAAGAAATAATGGCCACGGTCATATCTACTGTCAATTTTATAAGAATAAATGGGCTCACACACCGATTGTTCCAAAAGTTTCTTGGAAGATCTGGAAGCTGACTATGGTGACGTGTTTTATTACTGTGAAGTGAGGTGGCTCAGTCGAGGTGCTGTTCTAAAAAGGTTTTTTGAGCTGAGGAAAGAGATTCGAAATTTTATGGAGATTAAAGAAAAACCAGCTGAAGAGCTTTCTACCAACCAGAGGATTTAAGAATTTGGTTTTCGGACTGATTTAACCGGCGAACTAATGCAGCTAAATAAACGATTGCAGGGAAAAACAAGTTGATATGTATTCAGATGTAAAGTCATTTGAAATGAAACTGATTCTATTTATCAAGCATATTGATAAAATAAATCTCGACCATTTTCCTAACTGCAAGAAAGCCGTTGAAGAAGCTGGGAACAGTTTTGAATGGCAAAACACTAAAATGAATAATATGATACAACTTCAAACTGAGTTTCAAAATTGATTTGCTGATTTTAAATAGACCTTATTCTAACATGGATATTTTCTAAAACCCTTTTGCAGTTTATATTGCTGCTGTACCAAGCAATTTGCAAATGAACATAATAGATTTGCAAAGCAATACCACTCTCAAAACGGTATTTAAGGAAAGCGCTAACTTGGTACACTTCTACTAAAGCTTGGGTTCTAATTTCAAGGAATTAAAGAGTTTGCTCAGCAGATGATTAAAATGTTTAGTAGTACATATCTTTTTCAAATTATCGAAAAAACACGCATTGTTCTCGATTGACCGATGAGTATTTAGATGCGATACGTTTCTACGTCTAAAATTAAAGAAGACATTAAAAAGCTTTCAAGTCAAGTACAACCTCAAAAATCGCATTAGCTTTATAAGTCTTACTTAATTTTTTACCTATTAGATTAACATGAGAACAACAAAAAAAATTGGTTAAAAATGCAAAAACAGTTTTATCAAAAAAAAAAATTGTTTTTACATGAAATGTGGCCCGCACCCAATATCCTCATAACATTTGTGGCCCTTATATAAGAAAAGGTTGCCGACCCGTGATTTAAATAAATATTGCTCTTAGTTTTAAAGTTTTCTTATTATTATTAAAGTTAGTTATTTTTAATATGTGTCTATCATCTAAATGATTGTATTAATTATGTACTCCGTAATTTAATACGCAAATTGAAATTAAATTTCATAATTGAATATTTTGTCTACTATTGATTTCCCATTATCATTCCCATTTTTCAATAATTAAGTTAAGATTAAAAACATAAAATCAAATAATTATCCAAAAATTTTTTTAGGTAAATGCTTACAAACCGAAAAAAGTTTCACTTGCATAGTGGTTTCATAAAACCACACAAAATAAAAAATATATATACCACTAAGGTTGCAAACAAGCATACGGCTCGCCTGATGGTAAGCGGCTACCGTAGCCTATGAACGCTTGTAATACCAAAGGACACTAGCACGTTGCCAAACTTTAAACCCCTCTAACCCAAGGAGCTCTGGAAACCCTACTCACCACAGGAACACAACACAAGGTTATTTGGCTGCGATCTTCAGTAGAGTGGAAGTTTTCCACCAGTCGGGCTGCCCCAAGTAGAGAGAATTCCCAATGAAATTTCTCTTTGACCTAGCTCTCTATGGTGGGTGTCCCGATAAAACTGTCGCTCCAACCTAGTGTGACCTAGCAATAAGATGTAGCTGTCTTTCTCCTTCCCCCAACGTTACATCTTTCTTCTCTCTCATGTAACGAAACATGCCTAAGCCTGACGCATCCTTTAAATTGCAATCACAATTGTCTTCTAATAATGAAATCGCCCCCTAAGAGACCAATTATCGAATCACCACCTAAGAAGTTACACTTACTAATAAACCCGATCGAGTTTCTCAACGGCTATTCTCGATGAGTAGGATGTTTTCCGATATTTAGTATATTGACATTCATGAGTGCATTTTAAGGGTTTAAATTGGATAAAATATTTTTAATTTTGATACGCCAGTAACAGTTTGCTGTCGAAAATTATTTACAACGGTTTGAGATTGAAATTTATAACCGAATACTCCCGGACAAGCCCGACGCATAAATGTCATCGTCACCTTTAAAATAATAGCGGTATGGGCAGCAGACCTGTGTATTGCCGGTTGAACAAACATAATGGTAGTTTACTTGAAATCTGGTCCGCCTTGGAGAGGGCGTAGGCTGTTGTTCGATCGACACACGTCTAGAAGTTCTATCGAGCGTGTCATGTGACAGAGCTAGCAAAGTCGCATATACTTAATAATTAGTTTCTACAGCTTATAGATATCGATAACTAACATCAATCAAAACCGTAGTCATGTGGTCAGTCAACGATATGTTGCAACCCCTGACAGCTTATTTGGAAAGTCTTGTGTGCCATTGAGAGTTGAAACAATACCCCTCATCGTAAGCCCGAAGCCCAGCAGTGATAATATCACAGTCGAACCTTGCACAGATTCTACTACTTTAAAAAAGCAATCATTCAAATACACCTTCACTTTTTTTTTTCTAATTAACTATACTGTTAGCCTTAAGGGCCCTGGAGCTATTAGAAGCTTAGCGTATTATCATCTTGCTCCACATCGTAACTTAATATCAGGTGAGATTGTGGCCACAACGCTAAATCTATAACGATAAAAAAATCTGCAGAACCAGCTAGTATAGGTAAAGAAATCACTCTTCATAATGTTCCAACAAAGATCGTTCGAACACAATACTCGTCATCTTTAAAGCCAGTGTGTACACAATGTATATCATTTAAACGAAAATAATTTATGAATGTAGATCACCTTGGTATCTCGGGTGGGTTAATAATGTTAAAGTAATTATGTACCTAGTTGTTGTACATGAACTTAAATACGACATACTATCCGTCTCACTTCCTTAATATCGAGCGGTCGAACGGTCATATAACAAAAATTTAGCACTGTTAAATATTATTAATCTTGGTGTTCCAATGGTAAAAAAATGGAAATTGATTACTATATATTTTACATCTTTAAGTATCGTCCGTAAAGTAATGCGTAACATAACGTCACGTTACGCAAATTTTCCTTACCATGCCCCAAAGAAGTTTCACTTAGATAAAATCTAGACTTCTTCTTCATTTTCTTGAACGGCAAATGTTAATCCACAATACTGCATATTTTTCTAATTATTCCTGAAATCTTCAAACATTGCTCTAACAAGATGACGACTCCCTTGTTAAAACTGTCCAGAGAGTTTTTGTGGCTACTTAAAATTACATAATATAGGGCTAAATAACACAAGTTTATGAATTAAAATAAAAAACAACCTCATGACATATCAAGAGCCCCAAACAACTCCAATCTGGATCTCCAATCAAGAAAGCAAGTCAGTATGTTTTTATAGTGAAATTTCTTTGTCGCGACAAGACTAAAATGCCAAGGTTGGATTTTACTGCAACGTTTAATAATAAAACGTTTCTGACGTAAAAAGGATCGAAATAAGTACTTGGCTAGAAAGAGAAAAAGAAAGGACTATGCAATAAACAGAGAGAAGTAGATGAGCGCGATAGAATAAGAGAAGATAATAGTCCACGTGGAGTTCAATGACTATGAGCTAACACGACAATGACTAAGACTTTTTAGTATTGGTTTTTTTATAGTGACTCTGCAATGTGACGGTACTTTACCTGATGGAAAGTAGAGTGCAATCTATAAACAACGGTGATCATCGAGAGATCAGCAATCCATCGACGATCTTCATTGTTATGTCGGCTATAAGCTTGCTGATTCCGAAACGCGACAATCAAAAAGAGAGTGCATGTACAATGGAAAATGCTCTGAGGAACTTTTTGATATGGTGCCCTCATCACTGGTCCAAACTCACACCTTCCGCCGTTGGCTGCCTGCTCATCCTCACACTCTAAAACCTAGCCGAAACGCGACAACAGTATTGTTCTCTAGAACCTTAGGTGGGCCGTCTGCCTGCTTGCGCACATTGGCATAAAAAAAATATACATTATGGTAGACCCAGTCGGATATCTCTACCATCTCGCTAGATTACTGGGTATACAGCAGTTGAATCCGAAACGCCTAAGCGTGCCACAGTGACGGGTGTTACACAAGGTGTATAGCGGTCACGATCCAATTGTAAAACGCTTTACGAGTACACAAGATTTAAATATTATCTACAGAAGTTTCACTTTCTTTGTATATGTATTCGGTTATCTCGATCATCTGAATAAAGATCCGACATATTACGCCTTTGTATTTATCAACACGAATTTTGAACGCACTAAATGAACTGAATTAGTAGAACATGAACTGACAGTGAAGGTATGAGGAAACTTAGACATTCCGGAATTGTTGTCGTACGTCGCCTTGTAGTGACAAAAGTAAATTTGAAGTCATGAATACATCTTGAGCGGCTGAAGTTATTAGCTCCGTACCTTACCTCGAAAAGATACCAGTCTATCAGTACATATTAGTAACTTCATTTAACCATAAACTTGTAAAGCATTCCAATAGATAAGAACCGAAATTATCGACGCAAAATCTCCTTCAATCGGATTTTAAACCAATCTGACCTAGCACGTTACTTTAGTACAAATATGGCTTTTTCTTAACCGTTTTATTCTAGAGACCGATTTTTTTTGCTATCGGATTACCGATATACTTAGTCAATGTAATGGTGATTCCGATGCGATTAGATGAACTCGGAGCACTATGATGGAATTATTAGACTACGTGGATGGTATAATATATTGTTTAATTGTAAAGATAATTGAAATTATAAGAAAAACATGTCTTAATTGTACTATAAAAAAATAATGTGACACAGAAAAAAAAAACAAAATACTCGATATTCTTTAAAAAAAAAATGTTACTTTTTGACGTTGGCCAGGATGCGTCGTATTGGCCATCGAGCGTTAAAAATAACATTAAACCAATTTAGACGAAATCGATTTTGCAGTTGAAATTTATTATCGCTAAATATATTACACAACTTTGAAATCGTTGATATCTTATATGTTACCACTTACCTTTTGGTTCCAGATGGCTCTTAAGTTGATCAGCTTTCGCCTGCAACTTCGTCTGCATCGTTTCAGCACCCTCCTTCATCTTGGCCAGGATTCCTAAGTAACAAAGACAATTACAACCCCCTTAATTGTATATCCAACGTTGCGTAATTAATACGTGAAAGAGTGGATAGTAGGTGTTTAATACAAATGTTTTAAACAATAAATTAGTAACACTTAGATAGTTCCTATTTCTAACAGTCAAATTGTCTTCTTCATCGACTTTTTTTTTCTAACTTAAGCTCTTTTAAAAATATTACTTCCTTAACAAGTGGAGAATTGTTGTGTTATTTCGTGGCTATGTTCGTATATTAATGTACGCCCGGTCGTTTCTAAGTAGAGTTAAAGCAAATACACAAAACTCGTCAATGGACGTTTTAGTGTCAACCCAAAACAAAAAACATCTTTTTACACCTTATATTTATTACACATACGCCATATACGTCCGAAGTATTATAAAAACATAAGTTTACAAAAAAACTAAAATTTCAACTATCACTTTAGACATCAAATATACAAACCATGTTTGTCCTTTTCCTTCAATAAACGTTCCATGTCACCAGCTTTGTCTTTGACACGACCGAAGAAGTCTATCCGTTAATGAATGCGTGCACAAGATATACAGTACGCTTTTAACACATTAAATAAGATTTATTTTTGATGTGAGACGCCTTATTTTAAGCCTTACGCAAAGCACTTAACATTATCATGGTAATAACTAAAAAAAAAAACTAATAAGGGTTTCCGTTTGCCCAATTTTTTATTTCCCTATTTGTTTAATTTTTTATTACTTAATTCTATTACATCACTTAATTTTGCTTACTATGTTACCAAAGCTTCCCTTCTCTTTTTAATTTCTTACTCTATCTAATCCAAAACTTCTTTTTTGTGTTGTTTCTATTTTCCATATTTTCTTTCTTAACTTAAACAGTCAATTTAGTTTTTCTGTCTTCATCATCGTATCGTCAATTTAGTTAAAATTCTAGTTCTTATAATATATATTAAATTTTATTTTACATCTATTACATAATTTCAATTATTTATTAAATTTAAAAACATGTTTGTCATTATTAAATTTTTTGTCATTTTTATCTAATTTATATCCATGTCTACCGATTTAGCTATTTCTTTCTCCCAGCTCACTATTTCCTAATTATCTGTTTTACCCATTTCCACTTCATATTTTGGATCCTATTTATTGTAATATAAACATAAAACCTAATACGTTTCTGAATAGAATATTAAATGTCATTTAATTTATTCCTTATTGGCCGTGTGTGGCGCTGTTTTTCCTCCCTTTCTGTGCACATAAGTGTCACGTTAACGTCTTGTGCTTGTAATCTTTTAGGGGTGTAAGGGGCGTCAAATAACATCTATAGCACTGAGACGCCCAAACCAACCTCACCTGCACGTGGTGCACCCTGCTGAGCAACGGACGAGGTAATGGCGATAGCGGGGTGGTAGGGTTTTTTTGCCCAACTGGGTCGCGACCACCATGTATGAGGTGTAAAGCCCGTCATAGTGACTCGCTTTGGCCAGTCGCGTTTCGGGATCAGCCTGTGCATATCCAGTTAACGAGTGACTTTCGGCTTGGCACGGATGCTGGTGGGATTCTCCAATGGCTCATTGCCTGAGGGGGCTGCATTGACCCGGCGGGCAGGGAGACCCGTAGAAACGGTTTTCCCGCTGGCCGCCCGCGGTATAGTACAGAGGCCCAATCATGGATAACCACCATGAGAGGCTGCCTCACCATGCCGCGAATAATCTCGGGTAGGCTCGTCGTGCCGGTTGGTGACCGGATTGGGGTCCCGGCGACCTATTCCGGGAGGGTACGGGGGCCCTTCCGTTCGCCGGATCAGTGTATTTCTCTCATGTATTATAAGGAGTCGGCGTATCACGCTGGTTATCTCAATGCTCAGTTGAAGGTCACTCGCTCTTCACGTTTTCTTCCTTCTTCCTTCAAACCCAATGGCAGCGCAAAAAAAGCAAGCAGGTTCGACAGCGGTGTACAACCCCCACGCCGCATTTACGGTGGAGTTCGCTAACATCCGTGGACTCCACTCCAACTTAAATGCCGTCCACCAACACCTTGAGACGGTTCAGCCTGCTATGCTCTTCTTGACGGAGACTCAGATCCGCCGTCCGGCCGATACATCTTACTTACACTACCCCGGCTACCTGCTTGAGGAGAACTTTCAAGCAAAAGCCGGAGTATGTGTGTATGTACGGTCAGGCGTGTGTTGTCGCCGTCTGCGCTGCAAGGAGGACCCTTCCTTCTCCGTCCTCTGGGTACACGTAGACCTGGGCACTCAAAGCCGAATCTACGTGTGCCTCTACAGATCCCATAACGGGGATGACGAGACTACTCGGCTCTTTGAGTATTTGAGCAAGGCAATAGATGATGCACAGGAGCAGTTTCCTACTGCGGAACTGGTTGCTTTGGGGGACTTTAACGCACACCACGAATCGTGGTTGGGTTCCTCCAAGACAGACCATGCAGGACGAACTGCCCATGCATTCGCTCTAACTAATGACCTGACACAACTGGGAGTCCAGCCCACCCGGATTCCCGATGTTGACGGTCATGCGCCCTCTTTGCTGGACCTTCTGTTGACGAGCCATCCAACTGGGTATGTTGTGTCAGTTAATGCGCCCTTGGGCACATCGGACCACTGCCTGGTTATGACGTCTGTGCCACGCGCTCCGCCTCCACCCTGCGTAAGGATTAGGCGTAAAGTTTGGCACTATTCGTCAGCAGATTGGGATGGAATGCGGGATTATTTTGCATCCATCCCTTGGCGGCAGCGCTGCTTTGATGGGAAAGATCCTTCAGCGATTGCTGAAGCAATTGCAGGCGAGATTGGAATCGCAATGGAATATTATATTCCTTCTTCCGATATCGTCTGTAATCGCAGAGGACACTCTTGGTACAATCGCGATTGCGCTGATGCTGTAAGTCAGAAGCAAGTTGCGTATCGTGATTGGGCCAGGGGTCGCGCACACAAGGATCCCAATATAAAGTCCCTAAAATCAGCGTACAACTCTGCCACCAAGGCCTGTAAGAGGGCCTACATTAGAGCGGATGCCGAGCGCATTGCACGGATAGGTCATGATCTCATAGGTCAACCGGCTAATAGTCGAGTTTACTGGAGTCTGGCCAAAGCCGTGCAAGCTAATTTCTGTCGTCCAGCATTGCCCCCGCTGAGGTACTCTGATGGATCACTGGCTCACGAGCCGCAAGAGAAAGCAACTTTACTTGCCAATCTCTTTGCAGCTAATTCCCGGCTCGATGATCGCAACGCACAACCGCCTATAATTCCCAGTTGCGGTGTCACAATGTCTGAGTTACGATTTAGGCAATGTGACGTGCTTAGAGAATTGCGATCGCTCGATGTTCGGAAGTCCAGTGGTCCGGACGGTATCCCAGCGGTTGTACTTAAAAAATGTGCAGCTGAGTTGTCTCCAGTGTTGACGCGCCTTTACCGCCTATCCTACCTCTCTGGTGTCGTGCCTCGGGTTTGGAGAGAGGCTAATGTGCAACCGATCCCCAAGAAGGGGGATCGATCTGACCCTGTCAATTACCGTCCAATTGCCGTAACCTCAGTGTTGTGCAAGATCATGGAACGGATCATCAACACCCAGCTTGTCCGTTACCTAGAGGATCACTCTTTGATTGATGATCGTCAATATGGCTTTCGCCAGAATCGATCAACGGGTGATCTTCTGGCATATGTACTGCACCGCTGGGGGGAGGCAATTGATAAGCATGGCGAGGCTCTGGCGATCAGTCTTGACATAGCTAAGGCTTTTGATAGGGTCTGGCACCGTGGTCTTCTCTCTAAACTTCCGGCGTATGGACTTCCCGACAACCTCTGCAACTGGATCTCCGGCTTTCTACATGAACGCAGAATTCGTGTCCTTGTGGAAGGATGTGATTCGCAGTTCATGTCGATAAACGCTGGAGTTCCTCAAGGCTCTGTGCTTTCGCCCACTCTGTTTCTTCTGCATATCAATGATATGTTACCTTTAGGTCATACTCATTGCTATGCAGATGACAGCACCATTCATGGGTGCTATTATAGCAAGCCTTCATGTGGTCGGGAAGAAACAGAAAAGAGACGGGAGGAACTTGTCATTGAACTTAACCAATGCTTGCAACGTGTTTCTACATGGGGAGCAAGTAACTTGGTTGAGTTCAATGCCAAGAAAACTCAGGTGTGCGCGTTTTCCTCAAAAAAATCTCCGTTTTCTCCCCTCCCCACTCTTCAGAACGTCTCACTAGCAATGCGTGACAGCCTCAATATCCTAGGTGTGGATATTCGCAGCGACCTCAACTCCAGGGATTACATCGGGAGTGTCATCTCCACTACATCTCGGAGACTAGGGATCCTGAACAGGGTGCGACGGTTTTTCACGCCCGGTCAACTGTACCTTCTTTATAAGGCACAAGTTCGGCCGTGTATGGAATACTGTTCGCACCTTTGGGATGGATCCGCAAAGTACCTCCTCGATGCCCTGGATAGGTTACAGAGACGGGCTGTTCGCATTGTTAATGATGCAGACGTTACCCATTGCATCGAGCCACTTCAGCTTCGCAGGAACATCGCCTCGCTAAGTGTGTTTTACCGTCTGTATCATGGTGAGTGTTCTGAAGAGCTGTTTCATCTAATTCCCTCCTCTCCTTTCCATAACAGAACCACACGCGCTGGGCTTCGGAATCACAGTTTTACGGTAACTTCCATCTCGGCACGAACTAAAAAGTTCGCTTTGTCTTATCTCTGTCGTACCGTGAAGCTGTGGAACGGTCTCCCAGCCGGTGTGTTCCCTCCTTCTTATGACATCGGGTCCTTCAAGCGTAACGTGAAGAGATATTTAAGCAGGCCGGCATGACAGCGGCGACCACCGATGGATTGCGATCTCTTGGTGGTCGTTGTTGTGTTTGGATTGTAGTGTGCTTACCATCAGGTACAGTACAGTCAATGTGCCGAGCTATTATAAAAAAAAAAAAAAAAAATCTAACTACAATAAACGCACTTTCGTCATTTTATAGGTAGTTCATTGATTCCATTGCTGAAAAAAAAGGATAGCAGAAGGTGCTTCTCAAAATAATGTCTTTTTTTTCGATCTGACTATACTATTAGCCTTATGGTCCCTGGAGCCTTTACGGCTTTTACAGCTTCACCGGGCTTGATCTGATACAGAATTGCGGTAAAAGAAAACGGGGCAAGTAAATTCACTCAATCGCAGTATTGTTTTTATGAATTCAAATTTTATTTCTCAGATGAAACTACTAACAGTCAGTCATCTTAAGAAGTTCGTAACGTCATATATAATCGATTGATTCAAAACAATCGCAAATAAACAGTACAAATTAATTTTTGAATCGATTAGAATCGGATCTACTTCGATTATTACATCGATAACTAAAACGTCTTAGAATCGTCCATCTCTAACGCAACTTAGTCTTAGACGTCGTAAGGAAATTTCTAAAAATAAAAATTCCCGGAAACAGAAATATAAATTATAAGATTGTAGATAAATATTGTCTCTCGCATTTTTAACACGTTTGAGTAATGAAATCGTGATAATTGATCAGAATGTTACCTGATATCCTCTTGGTGGCATCAGGGCTCGCGGACTGCACTAACGCTGCCACCTTCATGTACTCGCTGGTTATCAACCCCGCGGCCTACGACGGACCATGCTTCTCCATTATATTGCATTAACATTTTATTTATATCTATACATAACATAAAACTCAATGTCACTCTGTCTGTCTGTCCGTTTATATTTATTCCACGCGAAAACCACTTATCTTATTTAACTTGTTTTTTATTTTTATTTTAATTCATGGCTTTGTTATTTGGCCAGGTTATAGGATTTATTTTGTAAGATAAAGTAACATACGAAATAAGCCGTGACGATAATGGTGAAGCAATTCGAAAAATATACGCATTTGAGGGGTTTAAATGGCTTACGCTTAGTAAACCATACGAGATACATCAAATTAATGTTCTACATAATCCTAGATCGTGAAAAGACCTACAAAAAAGTTGGGGATAGCATATGTAGGTGATCCTTAGAAGATAGATACATTCTATTGGTGACTTTTTGTAGGTCTTTTAATATCTACAATTACGTAGGACATTAATTTGATATATCTCGTATGGTTTACTCAGCGTAAGCCCAAAAAGTGTTTTTTTTTTTTCAAATTAATTCACCATTATTGTCATTGCTTATTTCGTATGTTACTTTATGTAACAAAATATATCCTATAACCTGGTCAGATAACATAGCTATGGATGAAAGGAAAAACCATATATATCGGTTAAGTGTTTTTCGCGTTAAAAGAACATAAACGGACTGACAGACAGAGAGATGTTGAGTTTTATAATATGTATAGATGATTTGTGTTATACTTTATGTTTAATTTATTTGTCTAACATCAACGGACACGAATTTGCTTACATTTTTAAATCTAAATATCGTAAAAAAGATATATATCCTACCTCTAAACTTGCTGGACTCATGGTGGAGTACTCTTCGCTTAATAGCTCAACAATGAGACCTTCGATATCGAAGAACAGGATATGACTCTCCGGGTCTATAAATAAAAAATCAAAATTAAAACTTCACTGTCCCAAGTACGACCTAATAATTAATGAGTCATGGTGGCCAATGTGGATGCGGCAAGCTGAAGACAGGGCGCTATGACGCTCATTAGGGAAGTCCTATGTCCAGCAGTGGACTGTTATAGGATGATGATGATGATGATGATGGTCAATGTGTGTTGACCAACGAAATATTGTCGACCTGATGTCCGCAGTATGGACTGTAAGAGGGTCAGAGGAGTCAAAGGCGTGGAAGAGGTCAGAGGGGTCGAATTGTGTAAGTTCAGAGGGGTCGAATGGTGTAAAGGTCAGAGGGGTTAATGGGCATGCAACCTGCTGAGTAACAAACGAGTAAATGGTAGCAGGGTTGTAGGGCTTTACAGTCTGACTAGGTCGTGATCATTACGTTAAAAATACGTCATACTGATTCGCTTTTGTGGGTTGCGTTTCGGGGTCAGTCAGTGTATCCAGTTTCTATTTACACAGCCGGCGTGACACGGCGACTGGCGATGGATTTTTAATTTCTCGGCGATCACCACTATTTTTGTATTGTTCTATGGTTACCATCAGAAAATGCTGTCACTTTACCTTGCTTTTAAAACATTTAATGTTTTTCGAACCCATGTTTTACTAATTTAAATATAATTGGCTGACGGTGAATTAAAACATCATGAGGAAACCTGAACACTTGAAAAATGTTCTTACAGTATCACCAAGTATTGAGAAACGTTTGAAATCGCCATTAAATCGTGGACCCGCTAGTTGTTTTTATCCTGAGCCGTCCCTTCGGAAAAACATATTTGCCCAGCAGTGGGACATTTATGGGCTGACATGCATGGATACTATCGATTACACATTCGAAATAGAAACAGATCGAGTGAAGATACGTCTTGAGCTTTTAATTTATATATCTCATTTTGTTTTTATGATCTATCTACTATTCTCCATATTTAAATACCATCACTGGTCTTTTGAACTTCTTGTCGATAGTAATCACGACCACTACCTCTATTACCTATCACTATCGGCTATGATTATCCTCTATCATTTTCACCTAGCACTATCACATATCATTGTCCCCTGTCACGTTCACCTATCACTATCCCCTATGACTTTCAACTATCACTACCACTAGATACTAATACTGAATTACCTTTAGGATTTGATCGGAAACCCTGGACCGTTAGGTGCGGGCGACGAGCTCGAGCAGGTTGGGCTAATGGGCCGGCTCCTCCACCAGGTCCCGTGGTGTGCAGCGCCGCCAAACCTCGTTGAGTGGCCGCTCGCATAGCAGTCAAGTTACGATGACGAAGGCCACTGTATCATCATTTATTGACTATATAATCCTTTGTTAATCACTCATCAACAACAGTTAGTTTGTATTAGTACACTGCTTTGCTTAAGCGGGGTGAGACTCGACACTCAGTCGATCCCATTAGGTTCGAAACATGACTCAGTGTCCAAAATCCGAAAAACGAGAGATATTTCCAGGCGTGTTAATTTTAGTATATTTTGTGTGCAATACTCGGATTGATAAGATTTCAATATGTGCATGTTCCGCGAATTGGCAAGTCATGACGGCGCCTTATCTGTTTCTACGAATTCATACAGGTTAAAACCGCTTCCTGGGTTCTTGCTTTACCATGCTTTTATAAATATCGCGAACAGTCTGGTTTACTGACTACAGTATGAGATTCTTCAAGAGGGGAGTTAATAGGTTTTTAAAGGGTCGGCAACGCGCATGTGATGCTTCTGATGTTGCAAGCGTCCATAGACTGCGGCAACCGCTTACCATCAGGCGGTTCGTGTGCTTGTTTGCCACCATAGTGGTATAATAATATTAAAAATATTAATGGTAAATTGGACCCAAATCACTTTTCATCTAAACAAAGTAGATATAAAAGTATCAAGACTTTTACATAAACTCATTGTTCAGTGTTTGGTCCCTAATCATGGTTATGAAGGGTTTGAGACTGACCGCGTACTTCCGCCACTAAACTGACGAAACTGTCAATTGTAGCTGAGAGTCGCGGTCCGGCACATCCCTACTGCTAAAACCGGCTGAACGACCAAACGACCATTTTTCAAATCATTACGCTTCCGAGTCGTCAACCGTTAACAGAAAATAATAGGAGTTTTTAAGCGTACGTACTAACTAACTACTGAACTGATTGGGACTATACGTAATCGTGCCACAACCTTCACGCAGACCAACAACGGGAAGCTGAACGTTCCAGTAGAACGGTAAGTGGATTATCGATGCTATTTGCAGACATTTTGCTAGCTTGAAGGTAGGTAGGTAGGTTGTAGGTACACTAAAACACTAAAAAGGGGTGTAATCAACAAACATTGGTCCTTCGAGCCCAAAGTTGATACCATCATCAACACTCACCGGAAGAAATGAACAGCAGGGTTGGCTAGGCCCTGGAGGTCACCAGAGCCAACGGAGAGTGAACCACCCAGATCATCAGCCACGGTTTCATCACAAGCCGCCAGCACCTCCTCCGCGATCATACCTGGTGATGAGAAACATATACTCCATTTTCGTAAAAGCTTTCCAGGAGATATTCCTCTGGAGGAAATAATGTTTGAATCATTAATTTTGATGAAGAATTAAGGAAGAAACATATTGCCACAAAAAAAAAACAGATTTGAAGAAATAATATAAAGAGATCTTTTATGCGATTGATTTTAGAGATTTCCATTAGCTTCAAGGACCACTAAATAAAATATACATGCAGATCAAAAATATAAGTTATATTAGGGAGGATATTCGTGGATCATATGACTCACCGTGCAATACTCGGTCCAGATGTCCAGTCTCCATCTGCCAGACATACACGGTACCGTCGCTGCAGCCGACAACCATGAAATCATCAGCCGGCCTCCACTTGATGCTGACAACAGGGAACAGGTGCCGCGAGGCCAGGGTCACGCACTTACGCTCGTTCAAACCTGACGTTAACCACAAAGATTTAACTGGCTTCTTTAGGCGCGTCCGAGAGGGTAACTGAGAGATAATGCATTAGGTGACGTCAGAGTGCCGGAAACGTAAAAGCTAAGCATTTTCTGCTTTTATACATATGAACACTAATATTTTGAAGCAATGATGGCTTAGTGGTAGCGTGTACGACTTCGCGTCGATTGACGTGAGTTCGAATCCCTGCAATGAGCCTGAGCTTTCAGTGAAGAAAAACATCGTGAGGAATCCATAGCATGGTGGTAAGGCATTTTCTAATGCTTGCCTGGCTAGCTACCACCCTCAAGTTGAAAATCTGTCGCCAAGCACCAATAGATGTGTTCCGGCAGCTGCACTTGAAAGCCAGTCTTCCACTAGGTTTAGCGTGTTATCAACTTGGGCCACATCGTCAATTAACATCAGGTGAGATTGTGGCCACTACAACAAACCTATAACGATAAAAAAAAACACTAGATGTACCCCACGGTTTCGTCCGTGTTAGGTTTATTCGAACAATTCTCCATCTCGCAGACGCCTACGCTCCCGTGTAGAGTATATTGTTGTTAGATGATTGCTAGATGTTCATGTTTATTGTTCAGCTCCATAGAGTCATAGCGTGTTTGTTTATCTGAACGCGCTAATCTCTGCAACTACAAGTCAGATTTGGAATATTATTATTTTTTGTATATTATACCCTACTAGCGGTGTCCCGCGGCTCCGCACGCATTGACTGCGCAGTAATTATTAACCTCATTAATTATCAACCTATAAATTGAGCAATGACATATAGTTCTCGAGTGCAATGCTTTATCGGAATCGGGAGAGCCACTTTTAAGTTAAATCCGGATATACAAAGAAATAGACAGACAGATTATTACTGTTCTGATCTACGCATCACTGACCCCGTACAAGCATTCAACACCTGTTTTACACCCTTAGAAGTTGAATTTGCCAAAATCCGTTCTTAGTGAGCGTCTACATCGCGAATGTAGTAACTATGCTAAACAAGTCAATCGGATTTATAGTTTCGGAGATCTCGTTATAAATGATATTTCACTTTATTGAGGAAGGATATAGGCTATATAACTTCACGCTACGATCCTAAAGAGCGAAGCAGTAACCATGAAGATCAACCAATCTGGCAAACTGTAGGCAAGTACGGGAAGTGAGAATAATGATAGGCAACATGGGTTCTTTGGAGACGGCGCGGTGGAGAATTGTTGAAATAATTTAACACTGGTAAAACCGCGGGGCACAGCTAGTATTATCAACTAACTAACTAACTAATATAATAAAGCGGGAGAGTTTGTTTGTTTGTTTAAACAAGCTAATCTCAGAAACTACCAATCGGATTCGAAAATTATTTTTTATATGACAGCCAGATTCACTAGGAATAGTATAGGCTATCTAGACTTAGGCTACACCTCTCAGCTAGAATTAAATATTGTTTTTTTTTTAATCATTGTTAAGTAAGCCGGAATAAACAGCGCACACTACCTGTTTTATCCGCGTGCGCTGGCGTAATTGATTAGTGATACGTAAATACAATGTTCTACAAAAATACTGCTCCTTAGTACATCTAAAAAAAGTCCGCGATACCATATGCCTATCTCTTATACATAAGACAAAATAAGGTACTTTGTGACAACATTAATTGAAAATTGAAGTGATTTATGAGCATTATTATTAAGCATGGCATATTAATCCTTACGAACGAAAGTTACTTCATCATCAAGACAATTAGATAAACTTTGCCCTTTATAGCATGTTATTTGGACGGATAGTTTGAGAGATAATGTAAAATAAAATAATTCAAAACTCGGCTCGGGTCTATGACTATAGGTGTAGTGGCGCAAACGAGCCTTGTGAGTTGAAACGTATAACCCTGCGATCGATAAAAGTATTCTCCATACCAAAGCATTATAAACCATCGATCAGCGATTTCTTTCAAATTATACGCAGGTGAAACCGCGGCGCACAGCTAGTATACTAATAAATTCAAAGAACTTTTACTTCAACCGCGGTTACACGCACAATTTTTAGGTAAATGCGAATGGATCTCAAGTAAATACTGGAAGATCACTTACTCAGCAAAGTCACGCTGTGGTCCGAAGCAACAGAGCAGATGCACTTTTGGATTCTTGACTGCAAAAAATATCAACGTTTTATTCAAATTCTTCAGAACCAAAAGATTCTGATCTGATGAGCAACAAGCTCGGAATACGAGAGTGAGGGCCTCACTTCGTTCCTATCCAGTCCTCAGGAGTAGCAACTTAAAGTAACTGACCTTAGAAAGAAAAAGTGTCATCTTTACCTTTAGAGCAGAGATGGATTGCAAAACAATTTGATACAAATAAAAAAATAGTTTTAGTTAAGAAATCCTACGCCCTAAACCCTAGTTCTTAAACTTAAGTAAATGAAAACGGTGAAAAGATCCGTTCTTGACATATTATAAAAGTCTATCTTAAATATTTTTCTATAAAAAGCCAGTGCAAAGCAAGTACACTGTCTCAGTATTTCACCTAATGCAACAAACGCGCGAAATGACTTCACGAGAAAAAAATTAAGACATGAGCAATTTTTTGTAAAATGAAAAAATCTGTTAATTTTTATGTCAATATACCACGTTATTAAAATGGACTAAAAAGTATACAATAATTTAAATAGAAAATAACAAAAACCATTGATTTTATGTGTGTAAAATTTCGCTATAGATGTTAGGCATCTCGATGAGATTAAGAAATATGCGATAAGTTACATTAAAATCCATTGAAAAATGTGTACTAAAAGGCAAAGAAATAAACAGATAGACAAGAAAGTGACTTGACATTGCACTGCCGTTCAGTTCTGACTATGTTGAAAGTTTGAAGTCTCCCGTTCATAGACAAGTTAGTTTATCACGATTGCAAAATTTTTTACCAAAAGGAAAAACAAACATGCGGACAAAAAGTGAATTCTATTTGCATTGTTATCATGTTATGATGTATTTTAAATAATATTTTACAAGTTTCATGTCTCTATACCTAATTCATCATAAGAAGACGTACATGACTCATCACAGAACGTAAATTGTTACGTCGTGCAAATTATGACATATCCTAAAATGAAAGCATTTTCACTATCAATTCTCATTTTGAAAAAATGTTGATACTGATATACGTTATAAAAGCATTTTGCACGATAACAACCTAAATAACTACTTCTATACAATTTTGTTACTATGGAGCATCGTTACTTTCTATGTTACTTAAAAGTAGAGTAGACCAAAATAATAAAACCAAGGAATCGAAAATTAATCGTATTAATCGATTGAATCGAAAATTAATCGAATTGATCGAACACCACTGTACATAATTATATTCAATAGGTTCTCTTTTTAAATTCGAGTAAAAATATATGTATAATTCCTACATTTTGAATGCAGCAACAAGCAACGAAGGATATTGACTGGAAGAATTAATCATGTTGTTTGGAGTCAGCCATTGTTCCAGATTGCGATTTTAATTGTTGTTCTACTTTATTTTTGTCATTTCATTTATACAGCTTACACACCCCCCAATTGATTTAAAACATAATCGTATTATTGATTATATTTAGCTCTAAAAAAGAATTGATAATCGTAAAATCTAAGCTGATTTTAATTTAAATTATACTACTTACAGCTCTAAAATAAACATTTGACATGTGGCATGCAAGTCTTCTTAGGATGAATCAATAATAGCTCATCATCAAATTGATTTTGCATAATTTGTACCGAACAGATAAAAAAACCTACCAAACAGACAATGAAATAAATTAATATTGCATTGTCATCCAGTACCAAGTTATGTTAAAAAAATTAAGTCTTTAGTTCATTGGAAGGTAACTGTAAACCGATTGAAAAAATTTGTACACAAGACACAGACAGACAAGCAATCTAGTCAATATTGCACTGTCCTCCAGTTCCGAGTTATATTTGTCTCTCGTTCATTGGGAGTTTAGTTTAAAATCAATTACAAAATTTGTATCGAACAAGAAAGAAGGCTACAAAGACGTGTAAAAAAGGAATGTGGATAAAATCTCACGCTGCAGTTGTGTGGCGGGACGATTAGCTGAGTTATCTCGCCAGCGTGGACGCAGAACCGATGGAGCAATACACCACTGAACAGGTCCCAGAGACAGACAGCGAAGTCGATACCGCCAGATACCAGGTGCGATTTATCGTACCTAGAAACGTCAATTTCTATAGTAACTATTTATATAACGTGATAAAATCAACTTTGATTCATTATTTTTCATCATAACAAAAGTTCTATGACATTTCCGTAGAACGTAAATTGTTACGACAGACAAATTTTTTTATACTGATTAACGTTATAAAACTAGGGTAGACCAAAAAAATAATAAATTTAATCAATCGATAGAGGTATTATAAATAACGAATAAAAGAGTGTTTAAAAATAACATCTTATCTTCACTTTACGTGTAGATGAGGTGGTTGGTTCTCTAAAATATGATTTTTAAGATTTTGTTTTAATACTTTGTCGGCGTGATTAATATGTATATTGTACGTGGGCCTTTTCAAAACTTGTTAGTAAAATGAAAAATAGTTGGAATATGAGTAAAGTTTATTTATATCTTTTTATATTTATGCATTCCGATGAACCAGCATTCGAAACTTAAAAAAAAAAAAGTATGTTGCGTGTGTTCGACGGCCTCTTTTGCAGTGTTAAATTTTCGCCCACGCAGCATTTTTTTTTCCGAGGGAAAAAAAATATCGCTTGGAGATAAATCCGGGCTGTACGGAGGATGGGGTAACATTTGTACCTCCGAAGTATTCAAATAGTCCATGGTTCTAGCAACTGTGTAGGCGGGCGAGTTATCTTGTTGAAAAAGAATGCCACTGATAACGCTGCGTGGTCGCTCACAATTGAACTTGCCGAAAGCTTGAAGCCGACAAACTTCACAATAACATTCACTAGTTAGTAACTGTTTTACAATCATCTAGCAAAATTACTTCTATTGGTCCACTGCGTCGATAAAAAATCGGTTTAATTTACCCCGCCCGTACGCTTGCGGTCTTTTTCGACGTAGCTAAGGCCTTCGATAAGGTCTGGCATGCCGGACTAGTCCACAAGCTACATCAATTAGAAGTCCCGGATAGGTTAGTTCATCTAGTTCACGATTTTCTACGCGACCGCACCTTCCACTACCGAGTGGAAGGAGTACTATCTACCGCCCACCCTATACGCTCAGGCGTCCCGCAAGGTTCCATTCTGGCGCCTTGCCTTTTCAATCTGTACGTCAGCGACCTCCCGAAGCCCCCCGGGGTCGAGGTAGGGCTCTACGCTGACGACACAGTCATATATGCGTCAAACAGACACAGAAAAAATCTCGCCTGCGCAGTCCAACGTGCCGTAACCACTCTCGGGGAGTGGTTTCGAACGTGGCGAATAGCTATTAATCCGGTAAAGAGTGCCGCGATAATGTTCGAACCGCATACATGCAAACTACCACGCACGGTAGGACCCCTCTCATTATTCGGTACGAATATCCCTTGGGCCACCAAGACTAAATATCTGGGTGTCACCCTCGACTCGAAGCTTAACTTCAACGCACACGTTACTATAGTCAGGAATAGGGCCATCTGGATCCTTTCCCGCTTGCGACCCTTGCTCAGTTCGGTAAGCAAAATGTCCTTAAGACATAAGCTCACACTGTACAAGATGTGCGTCCGTCCGATCTTGACATATAGCTGCGCCGCGTTCGCACATATGTCCAAACATAACTTTGCCCGCATGCAAAGAGTCCAAAATCGGTTTCTCCGTCGCCTGCTTGACCCTCCAGCCTTCGTTAGGAACATGGACCTGCACAGGGACATGAGGCTTCCCTCGATAGAAGCTTATGTGAAATTTCTCACCAGGAGATACTTCGATAGCGCTTCGAATCATCCCAACCCGCTCGTAAAATCCACCGTGAACTACGTCCCAGACAACTCGATCCCCGTTGCCAAACGTTATAAACGCCGTCCGCGAAATCTCTTTGTCGATCCCGATGACGACATCGAGAACGCTAACAATTTCTACACGTCCGCTCCCGCAACATATGCGTGCTCGCGCCCACGCCCGCGAAACCACCGTTCCCTCCGCAGGGGACGTACGGTTAACTTCGCTCCCGCACACCCGCCACGACCGCCCTCCTCTGCGGCAACTCAAGCCTAGGTCCGATCCATCGGCATGGAGCCCTTGAGCCAAGCAGCCGCTCGCGCGATACAAGTGACTCTACAATCACTAGCTTTCACAGCCATACATGACACTGCATTATACACACATGCACAACACACATAGGTACATAGGTTCTGTAAGGGACCTTTTTTTTTCTTTTTTTGCCTAGTTAGATTAGACAAAAATTTTCAGACCACTAAATACACATACACATGTTCCTTCCCTCCTCCCAGGGGGCAGAAACATGTATATATGTATAGTTAGTTTAGATCGAATTACGGATAGGGAATTAGTCAGATCGCGACTTAATTGCATACGCGCAACAGTCCGAGCCGAGGTTCGGCCACTTTGGCACCCTCGGATGTTGTTGCTTAGCTTTCGTGGCTGAGTGCCCTACTTCAAGTAATTTAAAATCAAACAGTGTCGAGTGTAAGATTCAAATTCACTCATATTCTAACTTCTAGTAAGTAGCACGTGTACCTGCAATGTTATGACATATTTTAACTTTTTCCCACGCGTATAGCTTTGCCATCGCCCAATGAAATACTAAAAGTTATAATGTAGTTTGAATGTAGCGTGCACTTCAATCACGCTCACGCTATATATAACAGACCTCTTCAATGCAAATAACTAACGTGGTACGTGATTTATCATATCACTAGTTATATAACCAGAAAACGTGGAATGTCCTATACTGACTATGTAACTACAGCTAGGTAGGGGCGCCAATTAAACCAGCTAACGCAAATTCGTCGTTACTTTATCACCAGGCTATAATTATGTGAATTATATTTAATACGAATAAGATAAGAGCACACATACCTTTGATGTACATGATGAGGGTACAGGAGACAGTTCACTGTACCGTTGTGACCGAGAAGCAGTTGGTGAGGTGGCCAATCTGAAACAATCGTAAATGTCACTTTTCATATTTCTTGACAGTTGATCAACTTAAAACTTAAAACAAAGTACGTTTTAAGTTAAGCGTTGTGGCTACAAGCTCACCTGATCTTAAGTGACGATGTGGCCCAAAATGGTAACACGCTAAGCTTAGTGGAAGACTGGCTCTCAAGTGCAGCTGCCGGAACACACCTATTGGTGCTTGGCGATAGTTCAACTTGAGGGTGGTAGCTAGCCAGGCGGGCATTGGAAAATGTCCTACCACCATGCTATGGTTTCCTCACGATGTTTTCCTTCACCGAAAGCTCAGGCTCATTGCAGGGATTTGAACTCACGTCCATCATTGCTTCAAATCCCATGCCACCATTTTTTAATATTCATAATTCATAGTGTTTGTCATTTTTTATTTACGGTCTTATTCTTTGAATTCGTTCTTCTTCAAGTAAGCTATTAAATTTAAAGTGACACTATATCAAAGATTTTTGTCTCCCTAAATTCTTCATGAACATTAATGATTGAAACATCATTTTACACCTTATGTTCCCGGCTATTGACAAGTCGACAAATGATTTAAATTTAAAGTTTTCATTAATAAAATGATATAAATAATATATTCATAACTAACATGTAGGAGGCGCCTTATTGTGTTGAATTGAAAAATAATGTATAAATAAACATTATTTATATGTGGTAAGTTGGTGAACTGATGAACTCAATGTCTCTTGAAATAACTTGAAAGATTTTTTTTTATGTAGAAAGCGTTACTTGAAAGTTAAAACGAATGAGGTTATTAGGTTAAACTGTTTACAGTCCATTAAAAATTGGGGAAAATCTGTAGTGAACCGGATTCTGAGAGCCAACTACTTGTGGTTATAGAAATCTTTACATTATAATAAATTGATCGGTCAGTTTTAATATTAAGAAAATACCCAAAGACAATGACTTAAAATAAACAAAATTACGATTAAAATACTTACGGGCCAAAAATTTTAATATTCAATTATATATTGTTGCACGGTGTTGGATATTTTAGTACAGCCCTGACTACTAACTCTAAAAGCTTACTCGTTTATACCACCAGATACACTTGAGTGTGAAGTCTGTAATCTAGGTTTCTAACCATATTTGCAAATCAGTTTAAAATTAAAAAATACCACGCGCCAGATAGGTGAGATATAGGCAGACAAAATAAATTCTAGAAGCGCCGTTCGATACTGAACAATTCTGGCGAACATCTATAACAATGTGTAAAATCAACATGTATAAAATGTAACACGTGTAAAAGAAACATGGCAGCTGTTAAATGTGTTTACATTCTATAATATAACATGCGAAATATAATAATAATTTATTAGTTGTCCTAGTGTATCACAAACAATTTAGATTAAAGTACAGTTTCATATGGGTCTTAGTACAATAAATAATAGTTCAAAAAAACTAAAAAAATACGCTTTTATATAAAATCCGACTAAAAAATAAATTTTTAAAAATTTGAATTAAGAATAGTGTATATAAGAAAAAAATATTTTTTATTGTAAAAAAAAGCGTCAAATTTTTTAAATAATATTTTTTATTTTTTAGTCGGATTTTATATAAAAGCGTATTTTTTTAGTTTTTTTGAACTACATATTATTTATTTTTCATTTTTTATTTGAATTTTCTATAAAATCGTATTTTTAAACTGTTATTTTTATCGACATGTTGGTGTTTAATTGTAAGACTATATTTAAATTATTTCCCTTATTGGTCTAGACGCAGACACTTCAGGTCTCAGGAAAACAAAAAATCGCTAATCCTGGTTATCCTAGTAAGGATAACGGGCCAAACTGATTAAAATATTGAATTGTTATCGGTCCTTAATAAGTATGCCAAATTTCAAGTTAATCCGACGTTTTGAAGGGGGTCAAATCATGTTCAAAGATTCCGTTACATACCTAACATAATAACATACATACGTCTGAAGCTAATAAAAAGCGTATAAAAATACTTAAGCGTTTATACTGGCATGCAATATTATCTTAAAATCTCATAATACATCGATAGACAAATTCGTATTGTTTCGTTACAAAACTATTTAGACTTTGTGGGTTAAAGATTAACTAAGTATAGAGATAAAGTTTATTTCATAATGCTACATTATTTGTTACAAAGCTGCGGGAAACGATACAAAATTGATTTCATTAAAACCTTATTTTAAAATAGTTATGTAGCTATTATTTATATAATATAAATTGCACGGGCCAGCTAGCATTATCTTGTATGAATATTATAAAACTAAACGTATATCTGTCTGTCTGTCCGTTTATGTGCTTTTCACGCAAAAACCACATATCCGATTTGCATGGTTCTTCTTTTAATTCATCGCTATATTATCTGATCAGGTTATAGGATATATTTTGTTAGATAACATACGAAATAAGTAGTGACGGTAATGATGAATCAATTCGGAAAAAATACTCTTTTGGGGGCGATTAAATGGCTTACGCCGAGTAAAGCATAAGAGATATATCAAACTAATGTTCTACATAATTGTAGATCTTAAAAAGACCTACAAAAAAGTCAGCGATAGCATATGTCTATCTTCTAAGGATCACCGACAATAAGCAATGTTGAGAGCGCTCGACCGATAGCATTCTGTAGTCCACGCGAGCGGAGCCGCGGATACAGCTAGAGACTCACCATCGAGCTGCTGATGTCTACCGTGCAGCAGCTGCAGCTGCACAGTGTGCGTCGCGTTCACAATCACAATGGACCCGTCTTCACGTCCCACCACCAGCCTATTCAAAGCGAGGAGGTATATAGACGCAGTCAATTTTATCTCTGCAACAAATATTCACATACAAATAAGCTTCACGGAATTTTCATATAAAAATATATTCATTTGTGATTCTGCCATCGGTTTCGACAACATTATCAGCCATAGCAATATATCATTTCTTACAACAAAAAAATCCTGTCATCTCAATTCTGAAAAAGTTTTTTAAAATATCGTGCAGAATGTACTAATTCATTAACGCCATATTAATTTAAGTAAAAACTAAAAAAAAACGTTGCTTGTTTTGGTAAAAATCGTATACACGTTGCTTTAAATTTACATTTAGTTTTCTAAAGGTATTTACAGATTTATCGGATAATTAGGACTAAGTAAAGCGCACTGTTGACAAGATTAATCTCAATCAGTCCCATCTCCTCCTCCTCTCTTCTGGGAGATACCATTCTCAGTATCATCAGCTAGTATTATGAAATCACTTACCAGTATCGTCAGGATGATGGAGCTGATCGAGAATCCCGACGGGGCTGGGGTTCATTTCGTCCCAGGCCATTTCCAAACTGGTCAAGACTACCGGGGCATGAGCTGTGTAAAACATGTTTTGATATATAAAAAAAGCGATGAATGATCACACTGCTCCAATCTAAAAAGTGGTACCTAAGATGCATGGTTGTAAAGCATTTTTAACGTCCTCCTGGCTAGCTACCACCCACAAGTTGAAAATCTGTTGCCAAGCGCCTATAGGTGTGCACCAGCAGCTGTACTTGAAAGCGAGTCACTTAACAACAGATAAAACTGTGGTCTTTTAAAATTAAAAAAAAAGTTCAACAATGGAAACTCCAACGCCGAACATATTTCCGCCGTAAAGCAGCAGTACTCGAACTGCTGTGTTTAAATCTAAAAGATGTGGGCAGTAATACGCACTGGTATACGACGCGAGGCTTTCCAAATCATTCCTTAAGAAATTTTAGATATATGCGCTACAGTGACCAATAAACAAGAAATTACGTTATCCGAGAATAACTCGGATAACAACTTCCTAGCAACTATCAATAAATATTATTTAATTAACCATATTTAAAAAAAAAATTGTCTTCTTCTAAAAACTAACTCTATCTATCTCATTGTGTCTAACCAAAAAACACGAACTTATTAAAAAAAAAAGACTCGAGACCGTATTTCATGTTAAAAAGAAACGGCTCAAGATGATACTTCGCCACATACTTCGTACGTACACGCAACTAAGAATATTTGACTGGAAGAATTAATCTTGTTGTTTGGCGTCAAGCAATCAATAATTCAAGTTTTCCAGACTGCGATTTCAATTTTGTTATTTAATTTACACTACTTACACATCCCCCTATTAATCCCTGAAGAATAATTGTATTATTCTTATTATATTGTATTGTATTATAATTATATTTAGTTTTAAAAAGAATCGATAATCGTACAATTAACTTCTAATTTAAATTATGCTACATCTCCAAAATAAACATTTTACATGTGTCGCGCAAGTCTTCTTACGATGAACCAAGAATAGTTCCTTGTGTTTATATTTGTTTGCCAATCAATTAATCGGACTATCCCTGGACGCAAAGTGTCCGGGTTTGCCGGAACACTTAATAATAACACTTTTACAGGACGTTTGAAGTTTTCACTCGAAGCGCTTTACAGCGTCACAGCGCGGTAGGTGTCCACTACCGCAGAAAAAGTCACAGGTCACATTGGAAGCGTGCGTCCTTGCAATTCACAAAACAGTACAGTGTTACTGTATTCTTGTCATTCTAGAATCTTCGTTATTTAAAAAAAAAACAATAATTCGAAATATACCTTCCGGACGCTCCCCGAACGCTTTTCAAACTAAGACCAGAATGCACGTGGTCAAATAACTGCCTATTTAAAAAAAAGCATCACTCACATTCCACGGTGTTGAGCTTCGGTAGTGCCGCATCATCCACGTTCCAAACGGATACAACACCATTCGAATCTCCACGAAGGAGTAGTCGCCGCTGCTTACCGCCTGATGAGGTTATCACGAACCTCATCGCCGGTGGACACGATAGCAGCTGTCAACACATTGCCAAGTCTAAGTGTGGTTCAGGGTCTTTGTGGTTGGCAACAAGCACTGGTACACGAGCTGTTTAAAGTCACTCCTCAAAGAAGGCAAACCAGCATACGGCCCGCCTTATGGTAAGCGACTATGGTAGCCTATGGACGAATGTAATACCATAGGTAACAACTGTTACCTAACCTGTTAGGTAGCTACCTATGGCAACAGTTTACCATAGGTAAGCCAGTCGAGCTGCTCCAAGTTGAGAGAAATCTCCAAAGAAATTGCTCAGTGCCCTACTTCTCTTTGAACCCACCCTGCCCCAAGGAGCTCTGGAAACCCTACTCACTACAGGAACATAACATTAGGTCATTTGGCTGCGATCTTCTATAAGGTGGGTTCGGGCTGCCTCAAGTAAAGAGAAATCTCCAAGGGAATTTATTTGATGGACGCCAAATCAACATAAAAAGTTGGAGAACACCAGTTGCAACAAATTGCGATTAAATTGAAGGCAACGATTCCCGTTCCGTCTCATCGTGTATGAATAGACGTGTATAATGCTTATTAAATTATTAAAATGTAGAAATTTATGTTATAATACATTTTTCAAGACTCTGGTAATTTTTTATTACTCTTTACGTCGTGAAGAAATATACTAATTTTAATTTCCTTAATTTTGGAGGGTCAATTTGGCGTCTATTTACGTCAGCATATTACTGTTGACATGCAACGTAGTTAGGCAATCCGACTGGTGTACCCAGTGTTGTGTTCCTGCGGTGAGTAGTGTTTCCAGAGCTATTTGGGGTATGGGGTTCAAGGTCGGCAACGCGCTAGTGACACCTATGATATTACAAGCATCCATAAACTACGGTAGCCGCTTACCATAAGACTGGCCGTAAGTTTGTTAAATTAAAAAAAACTACGATATCCGTTTCACTTCGATTTGGTTACAGTTTGGTGTCAATTTGCTACCAAAAGCTTATTGAGGGAGTAGAGATATCCATGTACAATGATACCGCATAATCGAGGCTTGCCATACTTTTATGTATTAAATAGGAAAAATGAAAAATAATAATAAGATTTTAAAGTCCAACAAAAGAAAATGATGCATGATCGCCATAGAACTGCAGTTCAGTATATGGTCATTGAAAGAGAGTTCAAGAACAAATCCATCCGAGACACATAAAAGTGAGTCACTATTACGTGTCTTTCACCACATATATGGTAGTTGCAAGTTCAAGTGCTCTGCCACCCAGCTCACAGCATGTTCAACCCCTTTTACTTCTAAAATAAACTTTTGCTATTGTTGAAACGTACCTTATTATCAGTGTGAGCTAATATACCGAACAGAACTGGACTGTCATGTTCAACCGTTGGTCCGTGGAAACCTTTGTGATCTGGCACGGAACTAAGATGAGAAAAAAAAACCTCTATATAAGACTTAAACATAAAATAACTTGTTTAATTAAAATGAAAACAGTAGAAACATGAAACTGTAGAAACAAAAAACAGTAGAAACAGAAAACAAGTCTGTTTCCCTCGCATATAAATAATCATATTTGTATTTCCACTGGATAATTTCCAAACACCAAATAAGAAACAAATATTTTAAACAATCTTTATCGATTATGAAATAATAAGTAATTTAATATTTAAAGAATCGTTAAGAATGGGAATACATAAAACAACATATATACATAATTAAAATGGTAAACCAAACATATCAGGATAGCAAGGTTTAAGTTACCCAACATTATTACTCAAATACAGTATCGCCAAATTAAGAACTTTATACATGAAACTTTGATAATTTAAAAGACAAATCGTTGTTCCATTATTTATAAATTTAACAGTGGAAATAGAAATCAATTAAACTATGATAGAAATTAAGTCATAACTAAGAACGCTTAACTACTGAGACAAAAACCTTTAAGCTATCGAGTAAAAGTGATAATTTTTTTACAGCGTCTGTAGATCTTATTGTTAATTTTTTTTACAAAAATTTTTGGTTTATAGACATCCTTATTCAGAATTACGTATTTTATTATAATTATAAGACATATCATTTAAAAAAAAATACGTTTTCATTCGAAAAGTAAAACTAACTAAAAAAGAAAAAGATGGATAATACAATGAAGGTGCTATAAGCAAATTATAAGTGTGTAATTGTTTATCAGTTTCGTTAATATTTTATTTCGTCATTAGGTTTTATAACTTATCCTAATCTAGCCTAGTTAGGATAGGTTATAAAATTAGACAATACTGTCATTTCTAAGAGTTTTAATTTTATTACTAAATCAAAAAATATTTTGTTTTAATCTAAGTTGGAATAAATTTAAAGAGAAGGGAAGCCTTGTCTACATAAGGAACTAGTATTAATTTAGATTCAACTATATCTTAAAACTGTAAATAATATAGCATGGGGTTATTGTGGGAGTTTCCTCATGGCAGAGAGGGCACAGAGTTATTTATTTTATAAGGCACAAGGTCCCATATTTGAGAAAGGAGTGCATTTAAGAAACTTAAAAAAAAATTGTCATGCTATTTCTCTGAAAATATTCTAAGAAGCATATTTGAAAGTGCGAGCAAAACATATTATTTTTATTTATAATAATTTAATATATTTAACATATTGTGTGTGCTAACCTACTAATTGCCTTTCCACGTAGTTTGCTAAAAAAAGGAAGATATTTGTATTAGCTCTTAGTATAAAAAGTCGTAATTTATTACAGCAATATAGAGCAACTGACTCTTCATGAATGACTGACATCAATATAGTTTGATATGTTTAAAATACAAAATATTAATAATAATGTACTTTCTATAATTATAATTTATACACTAATAAGGTATTTCACACAGAAATCCATAAAACAATAATGACTTCTTTGCATAAAAAGTCAATATCTCCATAAATAGATAAATAAATATATAACTACACTAATTGGAAATTCATATGCAATAATCGCTATAATCATTTGCACACAAAAAAAACAGTCCTAACAAATCATAAAAAAACTCCGTTTAAGATCTTAAACGTACAATTGAAATTATATGTCCGACATGCATTACCAGAATAAAGTTGATACTTACATTGTTAAATTTATAGAAATTCATAAAACTTAATCGAGCAGTTGGAAATGTGAATTAATAATGATGATACAGAGGCTTCAGATGTAGGTAATTCATGTACTTACAATAGGTAAGCATTTTCTTATTGACTCAGTTAGTAAATATAAAAAAAATAATAAAGAAAATGGTGCTCCATTCTTCTGCCTTTGCCAAAAGAAGTATAGCGTGATGGCAGATGGATACAAGATTTTGTGCCCCTGGAATGGATTATTTTTAAGAAATATGATGATATTTATACAGGCTAAATTTAGATAAGTTGTTAAAACCGGAACTTACGCATCCATTATCACCCTTTTACTCGTATAACATGACACATAAACAACGTGCCGCTATTGTAGCGACATTAATTAGTGTTTAGGCTAATGGTCAGTAATCATATAAATAAAATAAAATATTACGTTGTTTTTTTCAAACTAGTTATGCAGGCTGTACCCTCTCTTATTACGACATATTAATTGGTACATAAGTCGAAGACGCTGATGTTACATACATATTTACTCGTATGTTGTGACTACGATTGGCGATAACCACTTGATGTTTAGACTAGACGAATTGCAACATTTTTTTGTACATAGTTATAAACAACCACCTGGTGTTTACAATATAAGAGGATTGTAAGACCATTTGTTAATCTTGCAGTAAACCAGCTTAAGAATCAGTGTTATTTTAATTTTTAAAACCCTTTGGCGCCGCCTACGACACTTAAGTAACTAAATAATACATTTGATAACCAAATTCGCGTCGCTCTATATGCAACCGATTCGATTCATTCATAAGGTTATCCATCCCATTCCTGCATTACGTGGAAGTGTCAAGTGTCTCATTCTAATAGTATCTCTTTTTACGTTTTTATTTCATTGATGCATTGTTAGAATCCATGACCCCGGCCGATTACCTGTGCGCTACAGTTGTTTATGCACATGTTGCTTCAAAAAGATAATTTATAAAATTGTAGATAATTCAATAAATATTAATTAATAGCATTAAATAATATTAAAATTTCTCTAAAATCTAAAATTGCGTTACCGGGTACGTGTACATTTAATGTCGCCATTGTAGTGCTACACTGTATTATAAAGATGAATGTTTCTGCGTTCGACCACGTTCCTATACCATTCATTAAGCTTTGGTGAGATGTTATGATCATGCCCGTTAATAGTTTTGGATTAATACAACTATTTTACAGTAGATAGCGCACGAGTTGTTTCATTTCAAATATTTTTAAAATATGAAATTACGTAACCCGATTATAATATTCATATAAAGTCGCCATTGTAGCGCCACACTATTTAAAAAGATCAATGTTTCTGTGTTCGTCCGCTATGCGATTCTAGACCATTCATGAAACTTTGGTGAGTTGTTATGATCACTCCCGTGAATATTTTTAAATTAGTACAACTAAGTATCTCAAAAAAGTTAAAAATATCATCTGAAGCCACTTATCATCTATTAAAGATCAAAATCAAATTACAGAGGCCTGTGCTCCGATGGACTACTAATGATAAACAAAAAAAACATGCTAATTATCAGAACATTACTAACAAAAAACATTTCTTATTGAACAGATAGAATCACTGGGGATAGGTTGTTCACCTAAAAACACCAAGATATTAGTGCCCGTAATCTATTTTATTTAGGTGGAAAAAAAAACGATTTATATCTAAATTATGTATATAGTCCATACTGTATTTATACTGGTTACGCCTATTGAATACTATATTGGTTGGTGTTCTCCTTATCTCCATCCCGCTCCCGCACATATCTTAACATGGGTGTTATATGTGTCACTTGCAATTGACATTGATTCGTGACTGCTCGATCTCATTCGCTTCCCCGTCATAGAAAGAAAAAATACTTTCTTAGGTGTTTGTGTGGTGGATTGTGGACAATATCTCGCTTGCAGCAGTCTTGCAGAAAAGGAAGTTGACATCTCCACCAGTGATAATAAGGTATCGTGTATCTTTCCTTTTTTTCACAAGCTGCATCATTTCTAAATCCTATGCAGTTTGATCGTCCATCTTTCCACCAACCAATATAGCCAATTTTTTGCATTAACCACGTAAACATATACATTTATAATATGTTGTAATTATTTGTACAGTCGACAACAATATGGCAGCCTTTCCTAAAGCAACCCTAATGTTTTTGATTGTGATTTTTGATATTACCTTATCATCAGGTAAAACACAGTTCAAATCATTTTTAAATAGGTGGTAATAAATAAAATCTACCATAAGAAACTCTGCTATTCCACATTAGACTTAAAATCTCCTTATTTGATTTACAGAGATAAAATACCAGTAAATTACCACAGTCTCGAAATATGCAAATTTAATCTACTTTAGCAAAGTACATGTACGTTTTTTCAAAGGTAAAAATCAAAATGACATCCTGCCATAGTTACAAACATTTTACGTTTTACCTATAAATCAACTATATGAAAAAAATAAAAACAATTTTTAAATGTAAATAATAGGCTATAATAATTTTATATAGACTCACTTTGCCGGCAACTTGTACAAGTATCCCTTGCCTTCAGTGGACCAGACAAGAACTCTATCCGGAGCCAGGAAATCGCCCGACATCCATCTCTCACCGGAGGGCGCTTGAATCGAGCAAAGTACGGAGAAATCACCTGAAAAGTTATATAGTATGCACTTTCTATAGTAAACTACATTATACGCAAAAACATTTCCAAGCTGATTTGGCTGTATACTCCACGGTATGAGACAGTATTTTACAATTAGACCTTACCTGCATCGTATATCTGACAGTATTTAGCACAAACTATGAGCACCGTCCGCTGGTTGTACGCACAGCAGTTGAGACACAGAGCGTTCAGGCAGCGGATCTGCTTCGATTCGTTCTCGTATATCGGTTCCGATTGCTTATTCTCATGCCCGAGGAGGGACCACACCTGAAGAAATAAAACACAACCATATCGATGTTCAATTAATGCATTTGTTAGTCACAAATGTACGTAAGAGATTTTTGCAGAATCGCACTCTTTCATATAGCGTCTAGTTTTTAAAAAGTTCAGTACAACAACAGGCGGCGGAATTCAATGAGTACGAAAGAGAGCATTCTGCAAAGAATTTGTATGTGAAATTATTCAAATCAGGAGCAGCGCTCCTGCACTACTGCCAGCCAGTCACTTTACGCGTATTTAACTAGATTAAAAACAAATTGTTTGTGTGTTTAGTTAATTATTTATCTAGTTAAAAATAACCTATTAGTTATTTCTAACATAGGACATTATTTCAAACTCGCATTGACCGGCACCGTTGCTTTTCTTTAATATTTTAGTAACTACGATTTAGAATCTGTAGTTGCTGAATGTATGAAACTTTGGAAAATTGTATGTACTAATCCTATCAGTTCAGTAGAAAGTGAGCGCTGTTTTCCGTCGTTAGATAAAGTCAAAACGTTTTCGCGTAACAAGGAAGCAAGATCGCCTAAATGCATTATTCTTGTTAAATATAGAAAAAAACTGTTAATTAATTTCATCATTGACGATAAAAGTTATAGATATTTTCTCTCGTCAAAAACACCGGCGGATGAATTTTCTTTACATATAAAATGTAAGACATTTTCCCTTTTCTTGTGAACATTTTCACTAGTCAAAAACACCGGCGAATACATTTTATTTACATATAAAATTGTAAGACATTTTCTTTTTAAATCACCCACGAACAATTTTCACGAACCGCCTCTGGCTACCACGCTCAAGGTGAAAATCTGTCGCCAAGCACCAATATGTGTGTTCCGGCAGCTGCACTTGAGAGCTAGTCTTACAATGGGCTTAGCGTGTTAAATCTATCGTCACTTAATATCACGTAAGATTGTGACCAAACGATAAACTCTATATAAAAAATACGATAACTTACTTTAACAGTTCCTGTGATGGATATGGCTAACACGACATCATCCTTCCTGGATGACGGACGAAGAACCTGATGGAGATAATCAGGTTAATTAAAACAGTTGTACACCCATTAGTTGTTAAAATTCACTAAACCTATATTAATAAATCTGTACTTCTTCTCTGTCCTAAACATAGTTGTCTTTTTCCAAATTTCTTAATAGGCATCCCAAATAACGGTCACTGATCACAATTATGACATAAAAAAACTGTGTATCGTCTGGATTCAACTCAAAAACGGTTTGACCGAAACTGATGAAATTTTGTAGACGGAAAGCATACGTAATTCAATAATTGATAGGCTATAAGAATTCTTAAATATGCTTATCGAAATCGTAAAAAAGTCCAAAAATTAAATTGTATTAATTCTCAATCGATCTCGGTAAAAATTTGTAGACGGTAAGTATAATTGATAGGTTATAAGAATTGTCAGAAATATGAGTCAAAATAAAAATACTAGACAAAAATAATTAGTGCGTTATAAACGCGTGCAGAGCCGCAAGGCACTGCTAGTTATTATACAATATTATCCTTTTAAACCATAGTATGATTTTGGCTATGACATATAGTTTCTTACGTGTAAAGCCGATATCCAGTCGGGATTCATCTTGGAGCTTAGTGAGAAAAGTATTTCAAGTGAGAATGGATCCATTATGAGTATCTCCGCGTAGTAACCGTTGCAGAATAACCGTAAATCTTCGCTATTACACATATGATAGGCCTAGAACCAAACAATTAGTTTACACATTCTTAGTTATGATTGTATGTCTTAAGCACATCGTCAATGTATGGTATGCATGGCGTTTCCATAGAAGGTAAACTCTTAAGTCGTGCAAATTTTGATACAACCTAAAAACACGCATTTCGACTCTCAATTATGATTATAAAAAATAATGCAGTATCATCATAATAGTTATAAAAATATTTTGCACGAAAAATCCTAAATTACTTCCGCCATACATAGCTTTTTTAGAATTTTCATAAATTTTTTTCTTTACCACGAGCAGCGTTACGTTCTATGGTCCTGAAAACTAGAGTAGAAAAAAAAAACAATAAACCAAATTAATCGAAAGCCGTTGTACATTTAATTTAATAATAGTCTATTCAATTTCTAATCAAAGTGTATGTTTTCGTACTTCCTAGTCGAAAAGTCCATTAAGCAGAATTATTGTTTTATGATATATAATATTTTCAAAGGTGTTTTTCTGGGAACGCCATAACTAAGTTAATTCTTCATCAAAATTAATGATTCAATGATAATTTTAAAGCTTTTGTGCCCTGCTATTGAAGAAACATTGACAAATAGTTTAATATTACTGTTTTCGTTAAAAAAAAAAGGTGCTAATAAAAATATAGTCAAATCTGTTTAACTAAAATGACAGCTGTTAGTTTATTTACATTCAATAATATGCGAATTATTCGCACGAGACAGCTTGTATATAGTACATGCATAATAATGAATGACAGAACTTGAACAATCGATAAACTGCCTAATACATTCTCATAAAAAGTTGATCCTGACGCTGCTGTGTTTACATATCATGACAGTACCAGCTTGTTTTTATACCACAATGGTGGCAAGCAAGTGTGCCGTCCGCCTGAAGGTAAGCACTTACTGCAGCCTACAGACACTTGCAATGCCATAAGCATCACATGCTCGTTTCTGACCCGTTAAAAAGCTGTTCATTCTGAAATACTGTTAAATTTATACTTCTACGTTTTCAGTTGATAATGTTAACAATTAATTTCAAAATGTATTTATTTAAAAAAAAATTGAATATTCTACTCATCTTAATATTGACCGTTTGAACCCACCTGTATATTAATTGAACTAATTCAAGTGGTATTAACTTTTACCATTTGATCCAACTTGTATATTAGAATGAACTGATACCACTGGACTTCATCTTCACCAAATGAACCAACTTATATATTAGAATGAACTTTTTTTATGCTAAAAAGGTGGCAAACAATCATACGGCCTGCCTGATGGGAAATGGCTATCGTAGCCTATAGACGCTTGTAATACCATAGGCCCCAAGCCACTTCCGATTCCACAAAGAAAGAACTTATTCCACTAATATTAATCTTTACCACTCAAACCCACCTGTATATTCGTATGAACTTGGGATAACTTAACACTCTCTCTGCATTTCCCATCAACAAGATCCCAAGTGCACATCTCTCCTGCCTCAGATGAACTTACTATGAAATTGTTATCCTGGAAAATATTCAAATACTGTAGAGGTGTGGCAAATAAATAATCATTTACAATGGTACATTTATTTGAAGGAAATGATTGCTGTTGATGAAGCTTCTAATGCCCCTAAATTAGATATCATAGTTTTGCCAATCCTTGATATTATCATTTACTAAATATTATGATAATGCTCAGCCAGAATATATTTGAGAATAATATGTATATTATTAATTTTATACATTTACTAACATGTGATACCTATACCATTATTTGTAATTATTTATTTGGTTAAGTATTAGGTTATTTAGTGTCTATATTTACAAAAAAAGTTGTCGTTTGTTCGATTTACCATTTATAATGAACGGAAGATCATTGTGTAATTTAGAACCACACCAAATATCATTTTGTGTTTATATATATATATATATATATGTGTGAATTGTTAAATATTAAATTATTTATATATATTTATAGTAAATTTAATAACTGTTTCATTTTCCTATTATTCTGATCATACCATTTTACTTTTCTGTTTGATAACTCACCTGGATAATTGAAGCTCTGGATAGACAAGTAACTGGAGCTGTATGTCCCACAAGCAAGCATCTCGGAGTCATTTTCAGAGTCTCCGGCTCTACTTGCCAGATGCAGATCTGGCCATCATAGCAACCAGTAACCAAAGTCTTCTGATCACGGGATAAGTAGACAGAGGAGATGCAGTGTGTAGGAGCATGTTTGCCCCATAACACCACAGGAACAATGAGATTTGTGCCTGGCATGGTGAGCTGGAAGATTTTAATTAACACATACAAATACATATCCAAGTCTTACAATGAGATCTTTAATCTTTATATGAGAGTTTAATTTAGATAACTAATTATTTAAAACAGAACCTGGAAATCTTACGCAAAAGGTGATCAAATGAGTGTAAAATTATAAAATAATAAATTAATAAAAATATATGAATTAGTAAATTAATAGGATGTTAATTCAAAACCTTTAAAATTATACACATAATTTAAATTTAGATCCTTTATAAAACATTAATTTTCAAGTTTATTTAAAATTGACCCTTTAGTGGTATGTAAAGAGAGACAAAATTTGTATTTGATTACTCCCATTATTAAAATAGAATCTATGAAATTTAGTATTCATGCTCTTCATTAAAAACAATGAACATAATACAAAAATATTCAAAAACCAACTATTAACTGTAAGTACTCGCTTACAAAGAGTTTTACCGGTGATATCGTCTAACTGATGACTATGGTGAAAGAAGATGTAATCCAGGTTTAAATACAGTTGGTTAAATAATGGCTTTTTACATATAAACCTAGTTATTGAGCGGAAATCTAATATTCTTAATGATTAGATATTTAACTTATTATTATATTAATATATTTTAGTTATTTCCTTTAATTTTTAATCAAAGTTGCCTATTCATTTATTATTACAGTTTTTTTCTTCAACTCACAACTGACTGAGTAAATAAATTAATAAAAAAAACTAAAAATAAAGGTTACAGAAAACATAAAAAATAGGTTAATAAATAATTATAAATCAATACATAACTGTAAATTATTAATGTATGTCTAACAGCTCATAGAAGAATACAGGAAGGTAATATTATAAATGCTTCTGAATTACATAATGGTGTCTACATTCTTGGATCCTTTAAACAAGGATTTAAGAGAAATTTCTATAAGCCAGCAAGACAGTAATGCCTGCCAATGGGTCTTATCACCTACCATAACTATTGTTTTTGGACTGTACTATACTTTCTACTGGGTACTGTGTAATAATTTTACTGAACTACCATAAAAGTAAAATTAGTAGCTTACTTTCATCTAGACAACTTTGCAACACCTTATTTCTCTGGAAAGTACTATAAGAATTGTTTTACTAGAATTGTTCCCTTTTATAGCCTATTAGAAATTATATACAAGACTTTTTTTAATTATATATCAGAAGACTGTGATGTCGAGGTACAATAAATTTACACTTGGATTCATATATGTATAGATATCAAACTTTTGTATTTAGCTATTTTTAAATAAATAATCAGTTTGGAATATTTTTACTTCATATAGGTCACTTTAAATAAAAAAAGAAATGTTCTGTAAGACGTAAAAATTGTAAGTTCCAAATACGTTTGAACTTGGCAGTTATTGGTACATACAAGGCAGTCAGACATAATAGGTAATTTCTATACAAACTTCTTCTGTATAATCATTTCTCTACATTTTCCCAAGTAAATGTACCGTGAAAATGTTTCGTTCGCATAATTATACGAAAAATATATACCTTTTGAGTTCTGGGTTTACAAGGACGTGAAAATTCAACACTTACATGATATCCCAAATACAGAGAATATGTCGATAAACTCTAAACACTAGTAAGTATCCATCAGCACTAATTTAAAATATAATTGTACACTTATTAATGTTTATTTCACTTGAAGAGAAAAATCGATCACTATATCAAACACCCATAAACTGACACTGACAAACGACAGCTGATCTGATTGACTTTGACACTTTGACAGTCATACTTTTATATTGGGCAGGTTGGTAGTATTGGTCCGTGGTCGGAAACACAGACGTACTAGAGATGTCGAAAAAAACACAAAGTAAGAGTACCATTTGTAAAAAGTCATTGTTTTTATTGATTTGTGCACTTGTGGTTGCAACTGAAAACTGTTCATAAAAATATTAATTTCCGCAAATTTTTTCCTCTTTCGGTTATTATTATATGTTCATTTTAACGTTTATTAATAACTTAACAATTTAACGAATGTACAATATAACTCAACAATAAAATTAAAACACTAATTTCATGAATAACATAGTAAAAAATAATCAGAGATGAATTAACCATTGAATAAGAAGGCAATGGTTAACTCACAAAGTTTATTATACATAAAAATATACTAATCGTCCACACATGCTATGAATATTACTCATTATTGATTCCAAGAAATAGATTTAGATACAAAATACGATAATAGACATGATGACTAATTCTTCTAAAATTATATTACGTATTTATTATTCACAAAATAAACTTTATTTTTGCATGAAATACAGAATTAACAGTAAAAAATGTATTTTTTAAAGTAAAGCTTTAATTAAATTGACGCCAGAACGCTCGAAGTGGCATGGCGTATGCATGACGTCACGGGACCGTCAGTGCCGCGCCGTTTTAACAACATTAAACATCAAGGAATATAATTATACTTGCCGTATTTAGTCAACATGCAGTGTTCAAACAATAGTGTAATTATGTACATATATTGTTTTTTAAAAATAAATTCTAAAGAGTAAAAGTAGTGTGTGATCCTCCAAGAACACAACAAAAACTCCCAAAATGTTATTTATGTTTCAAATAGTTAATTAATCTATCAGAATAAATTTAAAATAGTATTCTGGACATTTTCTCAAATCTGTGTAAAATTATGAATAAATTTATTTAGACATTGTAATGACATTGTCATTAAGTTAAAACGAGTATTTTTATGTACGAAAAACAATTATACTGAAATGGATAAACAAAAAATGAATTCCACAACGAAGATGAAAATTTCTAAACAAGGCAATGCTGATAAAGTAACGGACTTGGCTGCTAAAATAGATGAAACTGACGAAATGAAACTTAAAATGCTGGCCGACCTTGAGAAACCTGATGCTGAAGATGCATTGTATCCGCCAGAACTAAATGCACATTTAATCGAGCAGTTAAAGGTCTTGATTAATTTATTTTTTCCCTAGAGTTGTAGTTTATTTTGATTTATTTCAAGTTAGGGTAATTTTCTGAGATTTCATGATGTGTTCAATTATATGCTTATGCAATGTTTTCCGTGTTCTTAGAATTTTAATAGTTCACGTGTTTTAATACTCTTAATTAAAGAATACTTGTAAACCTATGGAAATTACCATATATTGTATTAATGCATACTTATGAATAAGAAAACAAAGTAAAATCTCACTATGGTCTTTATCCAAGTAAACTTAGAAAAATTATGATATTGGCTAATATTTTTTTAATTACCTAGTTTAAAATTATTTGGCATTTTGTACTTTTTGACACAGATAATGACGTGCGAAAACAATCAATTACGTAAATGCGTATTTACCAAGGACCAAGATATCAAAGAATTGAACAAAACTATCTGCGACCTTAACCAACGAATCCGCGATATAATATCGGGAAGCGGTCCAGCAATATCCTCTAAATCAGCCGGTATCATTAGTGCAAAGATCGCCGATTTATGCAAACAGAACCGCCATCTAGTTGCTGAAGTGGAAAGTTATAAAACTAAAATTGCTGCGTTAGAAAGAAAAATTATGCAGCTAGATATTATTAAACAAGAAAATGAAAAGTTAAATATTTGTTTGTGTAAAGAAGAACCTATTGATGTCAGTTCCGATGAACTAAAAGAACTTAACAATAAGCTTGCAGCTGTTAATAAAAAGCTATACGATAGTAAAAATAAAAATTTGGAATTAAAGAATGAGATATTAATCGCGACAAAGATCCTCCAGCAAGAGCTTGGTGAAAAGTTTACGACTATCAAGGAGTTACAAAATGATGTGGCTGGCTGGAAAGGTAGAGCTCAACAAATTATATTACTGCAAGTGAAGGTCAGTGAATTGGAAGAAAAGCTAAATATGAAACAGAAAGATGTAGTTGAAATCAAGAAAAAAGATCAAAATCAGGTATACATTTTATCGTTACCACCTATATCCGTCACAAGTTGTTAAGAACGATGGGATACCAGACAAAAATCGCAACCAGTTTGATCCTAATATGTTACTAACTTGCTATTTATCAGTGAACGGTTTTGATATCAAATCTTCAGATATCCTTAAAAATGGCCAAGGGTAAAAGCCAGGTACTGGCAATGAGTTCCTTGTAGTTTGAGCCATAAAACAGTAGTATATTTATGCTCGCGTATATATATTTTGTTCAGTTGTGGTTCTTCAGAATTAGCAAGTGGATATTTATGTCCTCTGCACAAGTGTAGTACATCACTTTGCTCTATTGTCAACAATTTCCGCAGCGCACGCGATATAACGATTTTTGGATTTTTGGTATTTTTTTCACACGTTGGGTTACATTATCGAAGTTTTCATACGAATCCCTAACTTTTTTGGAAATATTCTATCAGCTCTGTTCATCAGGCATAATGTAGAATTCTAATAGTGAAATAATTTTTCAAAACCATACAGTGGTTTCAGAGCCTTTCTTTCCTATTTATAATATTAGTTTAGATTTTTGTAAATTACTAGGTTATAAAGGATTTGGAATTGAAGAGAAAGAAGGAAGCGGATCAAGCTATAAAAGAATCGGAAGTATTAAAGGCAGAGAACCAAGACTTAAAGAAGAAATTAGATGGAGCAAAGTGCCGAATAAGGAACTTGGAATGTGATGCGATAAATATCAGGCAAAAGATGCAGACTTACATAGAGAAGAGCAATCATGATGACTTACTGATCAATGAACAAAGGGTCAGTTTTATTCAAGTTTAAATAATTATTATTTTTCTTCAATTGTGCAGATAATTATGATCCTGAGTAGGATGTTATAGAGAGATATTACTGACTGTCCATTTTACGCTGGATGTTGTTTTTTATAATCTATATAGAATAAATTAGGTAGCATTAATAGAATCGCATGTTTGCTCGATTTATATTGAAAGTAGAAATTATGAAGTGGATAAAAATTATTTATATCTTAAACTGTTAAACGAGAAACAAGTTCAATTGATAGTCATCAAGTGTCAAGCTCTTTTGCAAAAAATGCTTCTTTTTTGACCAATTTACTAGGAGTAAAGCGCAGTTTTATGAAAAATAATGAATAAGAAATCAGTGTATTTACAACATATACATAAACAGTTACACCTTTCTAAAAAAAAATTTTAAATTTTATATAAGTTTGTATCACTTCGACGTAGCTTGTAGATCTTGTAAAACAATTGATGTTATTACTAGTTTCTTTATTGCAGACTCAAATACACATATTGTGTTTCAGAACCAAATAAAAAATTCAGAAATATATTATCAAGAAATTTTAAAAGAAAACACAGCAAAAATGAATAAAATGAACAGTGAAATAGGAGAATATCAGAAACTAATAAAGAATACAGATGCTAAAATAGACGCTTTAAGAAAACAGGCAAACGAGAAGTCAGTAAAAATTGATGAATTGAGAGCTCAATTGCTAAGGTACGAAGAGTGCTCTCTGCAAAGCATATTCTTTACTCCTATGAAAACAGCTACTGATAATGAAATCAAACAGCTATCGGAACTTGTCGTGACTTTAAACGGGAGACTGGACGCGGAAAGACACAAGTGGGAAGAACTGGATATAAACCATAGAAAGATTAGAGAAAAAAAGAAACGATTAGAAAGAAAAGTCTGTAGATTAGAAGAGGAATTAAAGTTTTACAAGAATTCGCAACGAGGTTCCAGGATGTCTAAAACTTCGATACAAAAGGAAACTCAGTTTGATGTTTTCGGTTCAACGTCTCTTACGAGAAAGCAATCAACAGTAGCCTCTGTTGCAGAGAAACCTAGTGACAGTTCAACATCTGAATCACAGCAACCAGAAGGGTCCGAAACTTTGAACAAAGAAGATTTAAAGTTTAAATTGGAGTTGGCAGAAGAGAAACTAAAGATCATGGAAGATAAATTGAAAATGATAGAAGAGGAGAAACTGTATGATTATAACCATTTGACAGAAATGATACAAACCTCGAAGCAACTGTTTAATGAAGCGTTGGCAGTTTTACAAAAAGAGAAATGTATGTGCTTGTAATCTTTTATTTGTATTGTTATTCTTTTAATAAAACTTGACTAAAATTTTAATATTATTCAAATAATGACATAATTAATACACAAACAAGTGAAAGCAGAGAAATTTTCTTAAGCCTGATGCGAGGTGGAGAAAAAACCGATAACTGACAGCGCTATTTATTTCTGAGGACAACCTTTAAAAGTTTGCAGATTGTTTGCAGGAGGCAATCTGTGAGACAAATGGTTTCAAAACTATTTCAATTATGTAAAGCTGTGGCTGGTGCTTATAGGCTTATTGTTATCATGTTTTTTAGTAAAATTAATGCTAACGGAGTCACGTTTGTTAGTGTATCTGTTTTATTGTTTACTTTTCTTACCGAGACAAACAAAAATTATTTTCTACTATTTAATGTTACAATATTTTGGAATGGTATTAAATTAAATAATTCATTGGATAGAGGAAGTTTATGGCGGGATCTTGAATTACTATGTTGTGGTTTTTATTTTAATTAGATAACCTAGGTTTTTTTGATACTATGTAATGTAATATTGGTGGCATTTTGCGTGATATAGTTTTGTTATTGTCCATTCGTAAAGTGGATTATAAATATAAACAGAAAATATGCATTTTGAGTTGCCACAAAACTTCCTTATAGATAGTTATAACAAGGGAGCCACCATCTTGTTTTAAGTCATGAAGATTAGAAAAGACTATAAAATATAAGTTAGGCTTAAAGGATGTGTATACAATGCCCATAATAAATAACAAAAAAATCATTAGAGAGGGTAACCCTAGCCGCCGCCATTTGTCAATTTTTGGCATGCGCGTTCGGTGATGCTACGAAAATTGTGCTCGGGATTGTTTTTCAAGTGATTTATAAACTTTGTTTATAAAATTGTGAAAACTTGTGTTGCTCTGTGGTATAATTGTGGTGTTATTTGTCACTGTTCTGTTGTCTAAAAAAACTTTCAACATGAATAAAACTTGCGCTAGGTGCGAGAAAACTGTTTATCCGACCGAAGAATTGAAATGTTTGGACAAGGTAATTTTTACTCGCATTCCTAATGAAAACCTGCCCTACCCTAACTAGTAACTTTATTTGAAAAGATGTCTGTGGTCTGTTTATTTTATTTTAGATCGAAATTTTGGTCTAAAACTTTTTGATCCCATAGTCAACATTTTTTGGTACGTATGGGATATGCTCGTAAACTGCTTTATACTGCCGGACGCGTGACTCATTAAATTATATAAATTGATGCTGATATCATTGTACTCTGCTGACAATAACACTTCTATCTACATATCTGTACTTACATCGACCTTTTACCTAATAAGAGTCATCTTAGGCAACGCGCGACCTTGTATCAAATAATATCGATTGTATTCAATTATGCTGATATTTCTTTTCAACGTTTTTATAATCGACCCACTAACGTTTGCCATTCATTAAATATGATAATGGGAGGCAATTTATTTTCGCACTCTGTAGTCATTGTGTTTACTTTGTTATTATCGTTATCACCTGGTTTAGTGATAAGACTTATTTATATAATCAAAGTACTGATAAGAAACATATTAGGTGTATTAAGCAGTTCTAAGTCATTTTTTACTTTTTTTTTATCATCACTAATTTTCCTATTTTTATTTTTCATTAAAGGTTTTTGAAATATTTTCATTTACTTAGAGACTACAGACTTATTCAATTACAAACAAATAAAATGACTGTAAAATGTTTGTAATTGAATATGCAATTTCGAAAAGGGCACATGTCGCATATTTGGTCAAATACGTTTTTTCACATAAATGTAGTTTTGAGGCTTACCTACACACATTGTGTTCGAAAAGAGCACATTTCTGGTATTAATTCTACTGTAGACATCATTGCATGTTCAGAAATAATTTCGAAAAGGTCTCAACTCCCAGAGATGTGCCCTTTTCGCATTTATTGCATTAAACCTAAAACCGTTAACCACATATTTCTCTCTCTTTTGTTAGTATGATGTAATAAGTAATATCAAAAATTGCATCAGTCAGTGTTGTGGGTAGTTTGTCAACATGTGCCGTTGTGCTTTCACAATGAGTTCTTCTAATACCGATCGTGAACTTCGGAAAAAAAAAAGAAAAGAGGAGTAAGAAATCCTGAGAAATATAAACATGTTATCAGTTGTCAAACGGAAAATTAAATGTGAAGATCGATCATGTGTTCACCTATCACCAATATATTGATCTTATAATACAATCCAGCAACACCGAGAAATTTAACGTTGAAACAGTCAATACAGAAGACATTATTGATTTTAAGAAATGGGCTTAGTAAATTTTGAAGCTTAACCTTTATCACTGAGAAGTTACGACAAAGATGTACCTAAAAATCAAAAAGTTACTTTTCAGGTATTTATTATGAATTTGTTTTTGATCCCAGAAAACCTGGTGAAGTAAACGCAAAAAATACATACATAATGATATTTCTCAAGAAATTTACGTTCTTTCGAAAGTAAAAGGTACTTGCAGTAACTTACCTAGCCAAGCTAATCCAGCCTATAGTTGTAAAGTACTTATTAATCACCTAAAAATTTCAGACATTTCAAAGGTGCAACAATACATACCGGCAGAATTTTGTGGGGAGATTCTACAATGGCTAACTACTAAAGAAAGTCTGTTACTTATGTTTATCTATCTGCTATATTTACTTTTAGATACTAAAAAGAAAAGTTACGCAAATTTAAAATAGTTTTTCTGCTGCTTGTTTTTGTATTCAATATCCTAAATTTAGAAAAGGGCATATCTCACAAAATTAAAATATCTAATAAAATATATATACTGACATTTAAGATAATAATTCCAGTAATTTTCAATTGCTAATTAACACTAAAATGTATCTCAAAAGTAAATATTTTAAATTTTACACTGCTTTAGAAAATAATCAGTTTTTTTCATTTCCTGAACATTTTACATTTTCAGAGATGTGCCATTCCTATGAACCAGAATGTTTTAACATATACTGGATCAAAATATACTTTTATTCAAATGGTGTTATAGTTATAGCAATGGACCACAATCTCACTTGATATTAAATAATGACCAGATCATTACAAGCTAAGCCTAGTGGGGACTAGCTCTCTAGTGCAGCTGCCAGAACACACCTAAAGGTGCTTGGTAACAGATTTTCAAGTGATGGGCAACAGAAAATCACTAGCTATGGTTTCGTCATGATGTTTTCCACCAAAAAAACCTGAGGTTCATCACAGGGATTCAAACTCGAGTTCATTGATGCTGTATCTCTTTGGAAGTAGTAACAAAATGACCGAAATTAGTCATAAGACTAATAATGTTACAAAAATTTTCTATGAGCAAGCAGATATAAATTTGTTACAAATTAGCCCAATTAACTAGTTTCCTCCTCACTGAGTCAAGTACTGTAAACTTTGCTGAACTATATTACCATATTTAGGCATTATTTTATTTGTTATATACCCTTTTATTTACAACTGCAAAGGTTATGTCAGTCATTTCTATGACAATTTCAACAGCAGTTACAGATGATTTTAAACTATGCTGTACTCACCATCACATATTTTGAGGTAATTTTGCCAAGCTATAAAGAACATAAATAGATGACCTTTAGTTTTTAATATTTTTATTTTTCAAAATATGTTTTGTTTACAAGACAAAGTACAATTTAATATTTATATTTGTCCTATAACCAGAAAAAATATCATGTTATGGAAAAAAACAACAAATAACTTGTAAATACTCTGTGTGTGATTAAATATATTCTCTTTCCTAATTTATAAAAATAATTTAAAATTGTCATAAGTACCTGAGTCAAAGTTTAATAGGAAATAAATGTTTAACTTGCTGGAACACCGAAAGGTACTGTGGTTGTTGACATATTTTGAATATGAGAGTTACTTCTAGCCAGCGTATCACTAGAGATACTTCCTGCAGTATCATTGTTTATCACAGTGTTATCCTTCATCAACAGCTCAGGCCAAAAGCAAGACTAAGCCATTTGATATATATCGATTCTATTGTTCAGCCATCACCTCTTCTAAGTCCAAGCTGACCATATAAGGTAAAACCACCAGTAATTGACACTGCACCAATAGTTGACACACTGACGAAAAAAATTAAATATTAAGAAAAAAAAGGAAGCCAAAGATCGAGATGGCCAAAATAACTGATTACTGATATATTTTTAATGTTATAAATACATATAGGTACAGTCAGTTATAAAAGTCGGTTAACAAACTCAAGACTTCAAATCAATTTAGTATCAAATATTTAATTTTCTTCGTCAGAGTGTCAACTATTGGTGCAGTGTCAATTACTGGTGGTTTTACCTTACTCAATGGAATATGCAAAAATATGGTAATTATTTGCTTCACATTAATTAATTAATCTCTTTGTGTATCTATTGTCAAAAAGTTATCAGTATGGGCTATCAGTCATACTTGAGAGCTAGCCTTCTATTTACCCTTACCTTGTTACTGTTTTCCTGTGGTATTGTAGTCAAAATGATAATCTAACCCAACTTAAAATTTGTATTTTTTTTATTTGATTCACAAACCATACTTCACACCAGTTAATGCATACATGTTTAGGACGTTAAAACAAAAAAAGTGGTGTGCCCCTTAAAATAGTGAACACAGCTTGCACAAAGAAAAACATGCAGAAATCTATGCTTCAAAACAAGATTTTGACTTAAACTAGTGAAGATAATGAAGAAGATAAAATATCATGAAAGGGTTTTATACCTTATATTCTAATAATTTATACATATTAAACTCAAACTCTCTCTGTTTGTCTGTATGTTTATGTTCTTTTCATGCGAGAACTAATTATCACAATTACATGTTTTTTTAAATTCATAGCTATGTTATCTGGCCAGGTTATAGGATATATTTTGTTAGATAAAGTAAGATATGAAATAAATAGTGACTATATTGGTTAATGAATTCGGAAAAAATATGCTTTTTGATAACTGACCTCTGGATTGCATGCCTGTTAGTACTTCAAACATTGTTAGGAAACCATAGCATGGTGGTAGGGCTTATTCTTATGCTCACCTGGCTTGCTACTTACAGCCCTCAAGTTGAAAATCTGTCACCAAGTTTGGTTGTCAATAGGTGTGTTCCGGCAGCTGCACGTGAGAACCAGTCTGCCACTAGATTAGCCTTTTATCATTTTGGACTACATTGTCAATTAAGATCATATGAGATTGTGGCCACAACACTAAACCTATAACATTAAAAAAAAATTATAATATCTCCAAAATCCTGTAAATAAATGTTCATGTTTACAAATAAATCTATACATATAATAAAATTGAAGTGTTTTTTGTAATGTCAAAATAACAGCTTTTTACTAAGTGTATATGAAAGTATGTACTAGGGTGCGCCAAAATAATGTTAATTTTTTTTAGTTGCCATGAATAGAAACTCTGTTTAAGTTTGAGCTCTCAATATTAATACTAAGGAGGTGGTTCATTGTGGTTTTTTGGTTTACCATTTAAATAACACGGCTTTATTTTTATTTGGAATTTTAATGAGCTCAAATGAATTATCCAGTGAAATAGAAAACATATACTTGTAGGGAATTAAACGTTCTACAAAAAAGATCCGATATGATCTTGCATAGTCGACTCATTTAAAAGTTATTCGAGGTTAAAGTTCAACCTTAAATGGTAAATGAAGGCTTTTACAATTTTTCCTACTTTTGGATTTAAATATATATTTTTTTGGTTTGCGCCGTTGATACTTGGCACTTATCAAAAAAAAAGGATGATATCTTCATTCAATAAAGTTATTAAAGTTTTAAGAAACTACGATTTTTATAAGCACTACGCGTTCTTCTGTCGTCCACGCGAGCGAAGCCGCGGGCAGAACTAGTCTGAATATAATACCTATGAGATCAATTAGATTTTAACAATTATCTATCACCTTTTATTTGTTGGAACAATGTATTATGTTAATTGATTAATCACATACAATAGGTTACTGAGTGTAGTCTAATTAGCTAGTCACGTCACAATACCAAAAACGTATGTGTATTCTCATCATGATTATGGTACAAGAGAGATAGACTTCAAAGTAAAAAAAAATGTGGTAATGAACTCCAAAACCGTTTGACAATCAGTCCATAAAAGTTGGTAGATCTATATGTTTTATTCACGGAGAAGGTTTTTATGCTATCCCGGAACGTAATAGTCGATGCTGTTGTCGACTTATTAACTACTAAAAAGGGAAAAACAACATCTACGGGACTAAATATTTTATATTTTTATAATAAAGTTTTTTGTTTGTTTGTTTATAAACACGCTAATCTTAAAAACTACTTTTGGGATTCGTAAAATTATTTTTGTATTTGATGGCCAGATTCACTAGGAATAGTATAGGATATCTAGCATTAGGCTACACCTCTCAGCTAACCCTAATTATTGTTTTTTTGTAAAGAAAGTCTGAATGAATATTTTGACAGATACACTTTGTATTTTTTTTATATTTTTAACTGTAGAATAATAGAGTGAATGTGTTTAGTGTGTGAATCTTAAAAAGGAAATGGAAAGCTATAATTAAGGTCACGACCTGGTTAAATGAGATACACTATAGTTGACCCTCATTTACATCTCATTTTGTCCCAGTTTTTTTTTTTCGCTGAAATGGATCACTTGCAGGTAATCGTCGATATAGACCATTTTAGGAATCTACAGTAACCACAATCTTATCTACTATTAAGTGACCATATGGCTGAAAATATTAAAACACTAAGCTTAGATATGAGACTGGATGAAAAAATACATAAACTGGTTTTTGGAAGGACGTTTTCAACTTCAGTGCTAGTTATGAAATTCTTTATGATGTTTCACTGTAAGCATTCGAATGCATGTCATTCGCCGCGATGTCGAAGCGCTACATCACAATGCCTTCAACGCTTCAAAACTGTAATTGCACCATCCGCGCCGATATTTTGATTTCGCGATCGTTACAGAATACACACAAGCCCCGCAGACATTACAATTACAGTCTTACATTTTCCACGCTTGATTTGAGCGTGACGTTGTTAATGTAACAATACGACGCATTTCCAAATATGCCCCGTTTACCTGGATTACACAAGAAACACTACTGTATTCGTTGCATAAAAAATATTTTTGTTTAAATCGTTGACATTCTGTTTGCCGAGTAACGGATCTCCGATATAATAATTTGAAAGTATACATTTTTCAGGCTACGTATGCGTGACGGCATTGAAGCGAATGATAATGATTGACGATTTGTGGTTCCTTTTTTTTTTTAAAGTAACACGGCGTAGTGACATAATTGTGCCTGATGGAAAGCATTGTACAAACGAAAAATAGTGGCGACCACCGAGAGGTCGGTAATACATCGCGCGGTCGTCATGCCGGTTTACAAGCTCTTCAAACTAAAAGAGAGTCACTGCAACGGATTTATCATCACCTTGTGCATGGTGATCACGGCCCAGTCGAGTACAGATATCCTGCCACCCATCCTCTTTACTAGTACACCGACCTATTCCGGATCGCGACACGTCAACAATTCGTCGACTATGTGAAACTGCGGTCACCAGTGGATAACAAACGTGGCGTCAATGAGTGGGTAACGCGTCGTCAACGAGGGGTTCGATTCGCGTCGCCAACAAGGTTCTCTTTAGACTTGGCAGTGCTTTATCATGAATGGAAGAAGAGTGTGCCGGTAACGTGTTGTCGACGAGTTGCCGATGCGTGAACAACGCAGATTCAACGAGTGGAAAACGAGTTGGAGGTGGCCATAATCGAACGACGAGTGGCCTACGCGCGGTTCACGCGTCATACACTTCTTTTAAATAAATGTTAAAAATTGCACCATAAGAACCACGATATAAAGCTTACATTTCAATGCTTTACTGTGAGTCGAGTCGAAGTTTAGCCGGCGTCGAGTCGGTGTAATGTGCGAAGACCTCAATCGTGCCAGACGTGTTACACCTGGTGTATGGTGTAAGCGATCGAATCAGACTCAATTATCGTATCATAGCAACCAGTAATTTTTGTTTTTGTCAATTTTCAACTGTTGTCAATTCATCGTATAGTTACTGACAATGGTGTTACATAGGCAAAGGTTACAAGACAGACAAAAAAAATCCGTCTTAAATGACTCGGAGATACATAAAAGGCAAAATACTTTTTGATAACCCTTTGACACCCGTTTCGGAGGCCTCGTGGCGCAGTGGTAGTAAGCCATACTATTGGCCTAAGGTGTCGCGGTTTCGATCCCCGCACATACTGACTTTTGTGGTGAGCATAATTGCTAGTTCTATGTGTGTTAAATACAAAAATAATACAAGCTACATATGCTTAGTTTGGAATTAATTAGAAATATTAAAAAAAACTACTTGATATTGTATTCTTTTACGCGGTATAAAGTAAAGTAATTTATGCAATATTTATTACGCGATCTGAATTGTAACATAATCATGAAACAGAAGTTATAACTTTCAAAATTTTGCAAGATTTAAAAATTATAAGTTTATTTCATTTAAAAAGAAAAAAATCTTAGTTCTCATCTAGTTCTTCTATGCGTATTATGAAACTCAGTCTCTCTGACTGTCAGTCCGTTTATATTCGTTGCACGCGAAAACCACTAATCCGATTGACATGGTTATGACTTTAATTCATACCTATATAATTCATAGATACCTATGTTATCTGGCCAGGTAATAGGATGTTACGTAAAGTAACAAACGAAATAAGCAGTGACGATAATTATGAATCAATTCGGAAAAAAGACGCTTTTGGAACTATTAAATGGCTTACGCTGAGTAAACCATAAGAGATATATCGTACTACATAATTATTGTAGATCTTAAAATACCTAGAAAAAAATAACAAATAGCATATGTCTATCTTCTAAGGATCATCCACAATAAGCATTTCTGGGGCAGCACAATTCGCGCGTGCGCTCTTGCACGCATTCTGTAGTCTACGCGAGCGGCGCTGCGGGCACAGCTAATTTTACATAATTAACTAAAGCATATCGAGATACAGTTATCACCCTAACTAATATTATAATGGCGAAACTAATTTTGATTGTTTGTTACTTAATCACGGAAAAACGGCTGAACGGATTTGGATGAAATTTGGCACGCAGATAGTTTATAACCTTGATTAACACATAGGATACTTTTTACTTTTTTCCCCGGTAACATTTTTTGTAGTTCACGCGAGCACAGATAGTTTATAATAATTGTGACAAGAATATACAAGTTGACTTGTGTACTGAATTGTGTATTGAATTGAGTTACATATTTAAAATATTTGAATTCGGATTAGAATCATATTATTATTTCCATCAAGTCGTCGCATCGGTTCCGTGGTGTAGTGGTTATCACATCTGCTTTACACGCAGAAGGCCGCCAGTTCGATCCTGGCCGGAATCATACTTTTTTTTATCAATCTTTAATTTTAATAGTTTCTACCTGTCAATATAATAATTTTATTAAATACTAGTGGTGCCTCACGAGTTCGCACGTGTTTATTACTCAGTATTTATTTTCGTTACGTGGTTTTATATTTACTCACAATAATTAGTCCAGTCAGCAAGTTCAAAAACGTGTTAATTCTTGTTACTGCGAGTTAAAATACGTGAGATTCCTCGTTTGATTCGTAATGATATCTACAAAAATGAGCGAAAATATCAAATCCGTACCAAACAATTGTAAAAGTTATAAACAATTAAAGATTCAAAAAAGTGCTTCAAGAAAAGTATTGTTGCTAGATAAATAAAAATAAAACAAATACTTAAAGAGTAAATTTTCGAAAAAAGAAAAAAAAAATGCTAGAACTTCATGCTTTTCATTGAACGTTGAAAATAGGACTCCGCGGGCTGACAAGTAACACCGCTGCCTTGAAACCGGCCATTGGTAATAAAAAACATTAAAAATTTGAAAAAATTATGGTGGCATATAAACTTTCTAAGAAAAAATTTGCTAAACTATTAAAAAAAAGTGTGCTGATATTTCATAAAATAAACCTATCGTTAGTAAAATATTTATTTAGAGTTCTCGTTTACTTCGCAAGTCAGATAAATGTTAAAATTCGCTTCTAAAATTATTTAGCTTCGTGGAGACTTTTTGGTAACGACACTTAACGAAGTTATCAACGTGCGGTATTTTTAATTGTTATAATCTATTTAGAGTTAAATAAGCAACAAAAAATAAAAATTAATGTGTGTTTTTTTAAAGGAAATTATTGCCATATCATTTATTTATTGTATCGTGATATAATAATTTATAAAAGTTCTTGAAAATTTGTTTAAACATTTTATTTTAAAATATAATATACTGTTAAAACCATACACATTGTATTAAATTATTTTTCTTTCTATCAGTTTACACCTTACCCACATCCTGCTGAGAGGTCACTTGCCCGTACCTGCACGATTTCGTACCCTGAATATATTAATGTGTACATAACTGAGTAATGAACAGATTAACTCTATTTTATCCTCAATAAGCAGCCAGTCACTCAACTGTATCTCGTTATGACATCATGCGTAAAATTATAATAAGCATTGTAAATTATTTGTCATCATTCTTTTTAAATAGGTATAAAACTCGGCACGTTTTAAAAAGTTTGCATCTTCGTCGTACCGTGAAATTGTGGAATCGTCTCCCGATCAGTGTGTTCCCTTTTATTAGAGTGTTGTAGTGAACAAGGAACCCTTATAGTTTCGTCATGTCCGTCCGTGGCTTAGCACAGAGATTCTTAGTACTAGAAAGCTGTATTTTGGTATAGGTATTATACATAATACTTATTAATCACGCCGAGAAAATTGTAAAATAAAATAATTTATTTAGCGTACCAAAGTGGGTATAAAATTTTGTTCGCGTCTATCCCATTATGTGGGGGGATGTCCTTCGATAGATCGTTGAAAAATGGTTATAATAATTATTCAAGTTTTGTATGTTGCAGTTATGGTAAATTGTATATTATGCACTGCTGGGGAAGAGTTAGCATTAGAGGCGCTCGTACTCACTTTTGGGGCGGGGCTATTGGCAAGTTAATATTAATTTCGTTCTTTTTATTTTCTATGTTGTTTAGAATGGAATATGAAACTATGATTTTGTTAATCATATAGAATCATCTATGTAACATTCTGGCACGGCCGTGGATTTTCATCCACCATGACGCTTTAATGTTGTTATATCCCCAGCGGCGTCAACTATCAAGTCGAGTCGTGATAGCATTTAAGCATTAGCATAAAATTCCCTCGAAATTCATTACCACAAAACGAATGGATGGCGCCAAAACCCGGCACATCACCGCGCATGCGCTAAGTAGGCGCTGCCACAGATACGTAAGTAAAAATTAGAGTCATTTTTTTAATGCTTTATCCTTTTTTCCTAACTTGGCAACCGGTCTTCTTTACCGACCACCGATAGATTAGGCTAATTGTAGTGATTCGAACTCACGTCCATAGATAGATCTTCGGGTTCTCAAAACGTAACGTGAAGTGATATTTTTGCAAGGCCGGCATGACAGCGACGACCACCGACGGATTTCAGATCTCTCGGTGATCGCCGTTGATTTTGGATTGTGCTATTCTTACCATCAAGGATAGTACTGTCACTTTGCCCTACTCCTATAAAAATATATTTATTAGGAAGTAGTACTGTTAATAATAAAAATCAGTAGTAAAAAGTAAATATAATATAAAAAATATATACTGCAAAGGTGGCAAACAAGCATACGGCCCGCCTGATGGTAAGCGGCTACCGTAGCCTATGGACTCTTGTAATACCGTAGGTATCAATCACTAGCGCGTTGCCGACCGTGAACCTGCAAGAAGCTCTGGAAACGCTACTCACCGTAGGAACGCAACACTAGGTTTTGGCTGCGATCTTCTGTAGGTTGGTGGTATTCCAACAGTCGGGCTGCCCCAAGTAGAGAGAAAACTCCAAAGAAATTTCTCTGTGCCCTACCTCTCTACTGTACTACCAAAAAAGGAGGGTTATGTTTTCGAGTATGCATGCATGTCGATTTCTTTGGCACGCTCTTTAGCGTAAACGATTTGATGTATGTATGTTAACATAATTGTTGTCGATAGATTCCTCTTAATTGTGGGATTGGCATATGCTATATAATTTTGAAGTCCTTGTCGCGTGGACAATTACTTAAATATATTTAGGTTCCGAAAATAAATATAAAATCAGGTCGTGAAATGAAATATATTTTTTACACGTATTCCGAAGGCATTAATAACAAATTAACTTATTATCTGTATTATTTAAGTCTAATATTTAATCTTGTTATAAAGAAGAATTCAATTCAGTAAAGTTATACGATCTCCAACCGGGTATTGGTAGACAGACCGTTGTTCAGTAGAAAAGGTCGTATTAGTCAACCGTAGCCAGACGATTGCTGCTTAGCTCGGTATGAAGAGTCGAGGAAGACTGATGAATACGGAAAGTTGATGCACAGCACGCAATATAGAAACAAGAATAGTTATGATTAATACTGTGTTGTTCTTCAGCTAGAGCACCTGGATGACAAGCCCGTGTATAAAAAACAAAATGATATACAGTTCTGCATTAAATGTTTGAAATATTCTGTAAAATATGTTGTAGATACTTTTCTTCAACTTAAAAATTTATATATCTTGTATATTGGTTGATATTGTTATGACCCTTTATTCAGACTACTGATCTATAATGAATAGAAAATTTATATTATTTCAGGTTCTCTTCCAATGAGGTTTTAATTCATAAATTGAAAACGTCGTCAAGCCATTTTATACGGCGGCCTTCGCATTTTAAAGAAAACTCTATATACAGCCTAGGAAAGCGCATGTGTTAAATTAATCTATATGTCAAAGAGAGAGAGACATCAGAATAGACTATAGGAGACACCAGGATTTTCCTTGATATCTTCATTACGGAATCACAGATGCTGTGGGCGTAATCAGGGTTAAGTGCAAGCATTGTAGAGATGTACACGATCCGACAATCCAATTGAGATTAACGTCTGTTTTATTTGGGGTTACCCCCAGTGGTCTCCAACCTCCCCTATATAGCCACCCTATGCCTCGCATGTCTGATGTTATCGCTGTCCATAGGCGACATAGTAATTCATCTTGAACGTCCTCACGATCCGACAAGCTCCAGCCAGAATAATCTTCTCTTTGGGTTCTGATTTAGTAGGTAGCCTTGAACAATCTTAGGATTAATATTAATGGAGATCTTCACTATGCGAGGGCTCGAAGCTAAGGGCTAGAACCATCCTTCAAGCCCATCGTTGGCTGCCTGTATGGGTACGTGTATCACAGAGCCACACCACACCTGTTTCTAGCGCGCGGCATCTCTACTTTCTTTCCATTTATTTTATTTACACCGTATTTTGAATTCCTGTCAGGATCTGTTATCTCGTTGCTATAGGACATGATTTCTTTTAAAAAATGACATAGACACGATTCTCTGACATATATTATACTGTGACATCTAATCAATAATACTTCACAACAATTACAAATATTAATATTATGTTATACTCGTAATTATTAACGCGTCACAATGTAATTGCCAAAATATAAAAATTATAAATAATAAACAGCCGGAAATCCACCGAAAAAACACATATAATAAATGAAGAAATGAGATAAATAAGTAAAGGTAATATTCATGCATAATAAATAAAGAAAATGATTGAAAATCAATCATTACATACTTAATTATACGAGTATATTATTAAAGTATTATAAAAATTTAATATATTTTGACTGAAAGACCCTCACAGAACATATTTGAAGTTCTTGGTTTGTCTTCTTTTTTATTAAAGGAGTTCAATGTCATATCTCCGTTAATTCTTCATCAACATTAGTGATTCAAAGATTATTCTAAAGCTTATTTTCTCCGCTATTCACGAAACAAAAGAAATAGTTTAAACATAAATGATAACGTAAAAAAAATTTTTAACACACTTTTTTATTAGGAATCCCAATGAAAATATATTCAAGGCGCCATCTGTTAACAATCTGTTTAATTAATATGTCAGCTGTTAGTTACTTTACATTGTATAATGTGCGAAATATTCGCACGGATTAGTTAGTTTTTTAATGGTTCGAAATAGCAAACGGAATAGGCTATCTATATCCAAACTTTAAGAATAATGGACCTATAATGATGTCATGTAGTTGTTTTTTAATTTTAATTCATGTTATTTGGCCCTATATTATGTCATTTTGATGGCATTTTACGTGATATAGTTTGATTACTTGTGCATAAGTGAATTATAAATAATAATTGGGGACCTGCATTTCAAATTGCCACAAAAACTACTTGAACTGTTTTAACAAGGGAACCGCCATCTTGTTGAAGCTGTTTGAGAATACAAAAGAATAATTAGATAAATATTCTATTCACGTGAAGTTGGCAAAATGGAAGATGAACACTCGTTGCCATTAAAAATATAAAAAAGAATACATACGTTATCGTTTAATACAATAAAAAAATTGATTATTATTTACCAGCAATGATTCTAGAGAAATAAACAACTGGAATACGAGTTCACCTCATATGCAACCAATACCCATATATGTACTTAATATAACACTTTCATTTGTTATTTCTATTATTACTACGTCTAACCATATGTTACTTAAATGCATATTTTCTATGCATGTTTCTGTTTCATTGACATTATTTATATATTATTTTGTCGAGGTCGACTTCTCGGTGGACGTGAAATGTGATGATACTTTTCAAATAATATTCGAAGAGAACTCGATGCATGATAGATATTTAGGTCGTATCGCTAACATATGCACATAGACGGCTAATAAATGGTGAGAAAGAATTTTGATAACGCATCTGACTAATAAATCAGACATAAACCGATGCATGGCGTCGTGCCTGAATGCATCGAATCGGTTGACTTCAGTTAATTAAACTGTCTCATTTTACAGCCCGCTTCCTCATACTTCAGTTCGTTGTTAGAAATATTTCAGTGCAACATACCAGATATGATGCGTCTAGTTGATGTAATAGAACTAGCTGTGCCTCATGGTTGCATCCGCACAGCCAACGCACCTGTGTAACCTATCGTTGTTCTTTCAGATTGATTGACATCCATGGTTACTGCTCCCCTCATTAAGGTCGTAGCGTGAAGTTATATCCGCTCCTCAGCCTATATATAAACCTTCCTCAATAAATCTATTACATATTATAAAACTCAACGTCTGTCTGACTGTCTGTTCGTTTATGTCCTTTTCACGCAAAAACCACTAATCCGATTTACATGGTTTTTCCTTTAATCCATAGATATAAAATAATAGTAATATATAAAAACAGCAACGTTAGCGTTTCTTGTCGATTCTTCTCTAAAGGACAGTGACTTCCGAATCGGTTGTACAGTCATTGACAATATTGAATATAAACATATTATCATCTTAATTATTATTATTTTAATTTGTTTAAGACATTCATTTACACGTTTATTTAAATTCAAACATTTTATGTTGTAGGTAGCTGAAACTACTATTCATATACTGCAGGCGGAAGTAGCAAAGAAATTTCGGATAATTATTTACAATGGATTTCCGCAAAGTAACGCCTTCGTCAATCAAATATTCTATCTACACAATGTAGATCTTAAAAAGACCTAAAAAAATGTCAGCGATAGCATATGTCTGTTTTCTAAGGATCACCCACAATAAGTATGTTTGAGGAACCACAATTCGCGCGTGCGCTTGACCGACAACATTTTGTAGTCCACGCGAGCGTAACTGAGGGCACAGCTAGTAAGCTATGAAATGGTAAACCGTTTTTTCTAATCTAACGGGTAGCTCCAGAGATTAGCGCGATTTAATAAAAAAACAAACTATATCTTGAGGTTTATCATATTAGTAGGTATAGATTAAAAATGCGCACGAGTGTGAAATAAGTAAAGAAGGTCGAGGGTAACGTTTTGTTCGTCCGAAGAAATAACTGAAATATAATGTTAGCGTCCTGTGAGGCGGGCGCCTCGTTGAGGTCGGTATAGGCGCTTCACGGCGCGGGGTCGTTCGGTTCGGTTGCACAACGCGCGCTTTCGATTAGCAAACCGGATATAAAGATTTGTGTTTATGGACTGAAATATTAGGTTATGAACAATAATATTATGTAACATTGTAAGTAATGGATAGATAAAAATTTAGCGTTTATTTGGTAATAATATATTTTGCAAACACATTTTTACAGCTGTAACGAATTTTTTTAAAGATTGGTATAGTTCGTGCCAGTTTTGACTGCGGGAGTCAGTGTTGCCGGCAGCAACCCGACGAAAATTCCAAATAAGAATACTATAGGCGAAATTTTTGTTCCAGAGGTCCGTTTCGTAAATCGACTTTCAAACTGAAAAAAAAAAATATTTTTATACATATATATTTTGAAAATGTATGCAAGTCAGTGCAATGTATCAGTCTATGCAAGATTCGACTGCGCTCGTCAGTGTTGCTGGCAGCAACGTGGCGAAAATTCCTAGGTTTCGAAAGATTTTTCCAAGAGATACAATTCGTAAGACGATTTACAAACTAAAAAATATATTAGATTGTGTCCTAAAGACTTCTCAAATGACCATAAGTACACATGTTCCTGCTTTGAAACTAATATTCCTCGTAATGCTATGTCAGGTGTGAGAAAGTACAAGACGCCCTGCAGAACTAATAGTACCAACTCACTCCTCAAGACTAGCAAACAATTAGTGACTGGTCTCAGGATTTTTTTTAAATGTTATGTAGTAGCTATGCAGTCTAAACAGGTGTTAAGTGATCACTGCAGCCAATAGCAATTAAACCTCAAGAGGCAGGCCCTTATTCTTAAGACCAGTCACAGCTTGCTAGTCGTGAGAACTGGTTTGGCATGCCGTAACCGTAGCAAAGTGGTACCAGCAGCGCGAATACTGCTGCTTTCTGGCAGAAATACATGTGCCGGTGTAGCTGCTACAGACGACATTTGCACTGTTAACATGTCGGTTCTGTTTGGTTTTTATGAATGGCTATAGACTGCATCAATGAATTCTTATATTCATTATCTTGCAGAAGGTTCGTCAAGACCTGCAGAATTTAATAGATGCTACCGTTGATTTGAATTGACTACACGTTGGAGTTCATAATAGGATATTAAGTGATACGTCCACTGATGAGGCGGCTAGTCTGTTCAAATCAATTCCATATTATTATTAAATATAAACATTATTTATACTACGATGGGGATGACATGTTCAAAGTGCATAATTATACAAAAATGGACAATCAAAATTGACGCCTACCTGGTAATACCATACACAGATATAATTACTAAATAAAGAGTTACTTTTTTCCAAATCCTGTGAATGTTTTGGAATTTAATTTTTGAAATGTTACAACCCTGCGCGTGCGAAGTGTGTCTGAACTGTGTATTGTTATATAATGAAGACAGAGTGGGAATCGGGTCAGTGGGCCGTCAATGTATATTGTTGGCTAACACAATCGTATTGTTCGGAGATGTTAAACTATACTTATTAAAATTTTTAAATGTATAAAAATATACTAGACTGCCTGCCTGATTTTGTCCAAAAATAGAACATTTGAGAAATTTCTCACACTCGCGTTTGTTGTATTTTGAACTAGTTTTTAAGCACGTTGTATATTTTACAAGATTATTGAATGTTATTGCTTGCGGTGTAAAGTACTAGTGGTCTAGAAAATTGCAACCACCACAAGCATAGTGAGAGATCTGACAGTGTATCGATGCAGCGTAGGGCGTATTGCGATTAACCAAGTATATCCGATTACTTTGTACCTTTTAACATGGTATTTGTATTCGGTGGCATTCTTCACTTACCATAAGATGATGTACCGTTATTTTGCCATTATCGGATAAAATTGTATTGTCGTCACACGGCGGTGGACGCTGTTCATACATATTGATCACACAAATTTAGGTACTCCTTTCGACGTGGTTTGTATACAGTTGTAATCGTTAAGTGTGATACAGGCGATTATTCCGTAACTATTACAGATATCAAAAAACTTTAAACTGATATCCAAAGTACTTTATCTAAGGAGTAAAATGACAATAATAACTTTTTAAAAAATAAAACGAGAAATATCCAAAAATTTTACATTAAACACTTCCATACATTTAGTATGAGATAGTAGAAAGGTTTTAGTTTCCTTATTTTAAGTGGAATAGTACCTACTCAGTTTACCCTTATCATTTTATAATTATGTATGATATATTGATTGATTTCAAGTAGATACACGTGTAGATTAATTATCTTACCACTTCAAATTAATAATAAACCTTGTTTCAATATCGTATTGATTTGAACTGGCTGAAAAGCAACATAGTAAATAAAAACAAAAAGAAAGATACTCTTTGGTGTTCGTTCTAAATTCAAATTCTTTATCGCGGGTTCTCGTTCCCGCCAATTTATTTTCTTTTTTCAATTTGCGTTAATAATCATGATTGTTGCATCTTGATTGAAAAATGACTTATTCCAATACAGAAAAGAGGGACATGTTAAAAATGTACTACACACATGATTGTAACAATAAGGCGGCCGTTATCGCCTACAGAAGAGAGTACCCAGATAGAGAAGTTCCTTCTGGTACGTATTTACGTAAGCTGGATAGCAATTTGATAAATTATGGATCTTTTACCAGAAAAGAAGGTTCGAGAACAAGAGCTCCGGAATTTGATAATGACTTAGATAACAATATTATTAACTACGTAGTAGATAATCCACAAGAATCAACGCGTTCAGTGGCACGATTATTTTCAGTGTCCCATAATTATGTACACAAGTTAGTAGAAAAACACAACTGTAAAGCATTTAAGATAAAACCTACTCAAAAGCTGCACAATGATGATCTGCTCGTCGGCTAGTCTATTGCAATTGGCTAGTCAATAATTATGTCAATGTAAGTTCAATTTTATGGACCGATGAAAGTAATGTTTCAAACTGCCGCATTTACAATAGAAAAAACTCGCATTATTGGTCAATTGACAATCCTTGCCAAACTACTGAAGTTAGAGCTCAGGTGCGATTTTCAATTAATGTGTGCTGTGGTATTCTTGGAGATCGGATCATTGGGTCATATTTTTACATTGGAACCTTAACTGGACAGAGATATTTCATTTTTGTACAAAACGATATGCTAAGTCTCTTAGAACCAATTCCAGACGATGAAAGAAGGTCTATAATTTTTCAACAAGATGGAGCACCTGCACAAAATACAAATGTTGTAATGATTTCTTATGTAATTTTTAAAAAGTTATTATTGTCATTTTCTCCTTAGGTAAAGTTTAAAGTTTTTTGATATCTGTAATAGTTACGGAATATTCGCCTGTACACACTTAACGATTACACCCCGTATATTAAACAACCCATATTAAACAACATTACTGTATTTTTTAACAAACTCTTTATAAAACTTATTTTTTACTAACCTAAACTTAACCTATTGTTAAAGAAAAGAATTATAATCACAAAAGTTCTAAATTATTGATACTAGTCAATATTCTTCCATTATTATTTATTTTATTTTAAGGAAGACTAACAGCTATGTAACAACAAAATTAAATAATTACAAGCTAGAGACACAGCCATTTATAAGTTTTGACAGATAGGATGCAATTTTTTTTAAACACAACAACCAATCAGGTTCGGTATGCACATACACTGCATAATAATACATTATCAAATAACTTATAACAAAACTAAAAATAAAATAAAAAAAGAAATCAGGCATAACAGACAAACGTGGGATTGGGTAACAAAGTGACAAACATACTCGCATTCAACACTGCCGCAATCAACTTGCTGAATGATTTTCTCGCCTTATTTATAGTGGTGTTAAAAATATAAACATTATTATTCTCACTCATGAAGTTCAAGAAATTCCCAGCTCGCTATAGGAAAGAGTTTTGCCGGTAGTTAGTAGAAAATAAAGGGAAGCGCTAAAGGTAAATTTGTACGCAGATACTTGGTCGGGACATTTATAGGAAGCTTAGAAAGAAGCAACATCTATCTATCCATTCGTTAGTGTGCTTAAAATTCGAGAACAACTTTACCCATTTACGGGACTCCCATCGCCGGTTGTCATGTTAGCTCTCGGCAACTGGACATACATTGGTTTATCACCATGTACTCTATGGTCGCGATCTTGTCTGGCATAATTGTGTCCTACCACCCAGCAAGTTTTAAGTTTTAGTATATTTTTTGTCATATTATGAAGCATAAATAAAATGTGGTGAAGATAATAGTAAAAAATGTTGGAAAAAATTTACTGACAACGCGGTCTCTTGACTCTTCCTAAAACTTTAAAAATAGAGCAATAAGTATGTAATATCATACCACTAAAACCCTTGTTTCTTCTAGCTGTAAATAACGTTTTTATTCTCTATTTTCAGGTGTGGCACAAAGGCTGTTTCAAATGTCAAGAGTGTGGTATGACACTTAATATGCGCACTTACAAAGGCTATGGGAAGCTGCCGTATTGTGAAGCGTAAGTATTGATGATAATATAGTCATTAAACTTTATCCACACCTCATATAAGCTGATGTTCACGAATCGCACCAGGGAACTATTAAAAATTATTGAAAAAGATTTTTTCAAGCCTGAGACTAGATTAACGCGTACATACGGATAAACAATCTGTTGAGCTTTATAATAGTATAGACGGTCAAACGGGCACAAATTCACTGGTTTTTCTCAGTAACGTTGTAGCAGAAGATGGTGACACGCTAAGTCTTCTGTAGGTTCTCCATTAAAGTGCCCGTACAGTTTTTCAACTTGAAGGTAGGTAGCTAGTTAAGTAATATTTAGATAATTTCCTACCACCATGCTGCTACCCTTTAATCACGATGTTTTCTTTCATCAAGCTTAGCGTTCATCCGTATCATCACTGAGTCACAATAGGTTCAAACTGATGAGACATGATTCATACACATAATTTCCAATTTAGTGGGTGGTCATATCCACCAATCACCACGCATTCATCAGCCCCTGTAACAGTTCATTATGGTTGAACTTATTGAAAATGTAATAAAGATATTATTTTTTTCTCTATCAACATTATTGGTTGCCACCGTTGTTTAATAAAACTTGAAAGCGCGCCCCAAAAATGTATAATTTACGATACATATATTTCCGCAATTAAAATCAATTATACTAAGTTTATCATACGAAATATTGCATGATGTAAATTGTTACGCCGTGCAAATTTCGACGTAACCTACAAATATTCATTCCGGCTATTAATTATGATAATAAACAAATATTTATATTGATAAACGTCATAAAAACACTTTGCACGATAAAATCCTAAAGCACTTCCGCAATTCACTACAGTTTATGCGTGTATTTTCATATTTCTTACTACGTTCAGTGTGACCATAGAGTGTATTCTATGGTCGTTAAAACTAGAGTACACTATAATTACAAAAATCAATAAACCGAAATAATGAACGCCGTTGTACCTACTTTTAATTTATTAGCATTTTTTATTGTTTAATTTCTAATATAAATGTATGTTTTCGTAATTCTTTCATTTTTAACACGCTTATATTAGCTTCACTTGTAACTAACAATGTAATAAAATCTTAGAAGTCAATTTTAACCTACTTCTAATTGTTGTATCGAAATGAAACTGTGTATGTATATGTAGTTCGGATGACAACACTATAATTTGGTATCTTGGAACTGATCTGATTATGGAGCCAGGAGGTGGATAGTGAAACACATCAGTGGCCACTAGTAAACCCCTTCGGTCTTATTACAAAAAAGATAACCACGCGTTGAACACATGTTTAAAAAATTTTGTATTACAAAAGAGTGTTTTGGCGTTGTTTAAAGATAACCACGCTTTAAACGCGTCTAAAATTTAAACACAAAGGAAGCGTTGTCTATCGCTTGTCTAAACTGACAATTCTTATTTTATTGTAGTTGTATTTGTTGGCGGTATAATATATTTGGTTATAAATTATGGATATCATAGATTTTCTAGATTTTATTGATTTCGAATATGTGAATTAATTGAATAGTTTCTGTTATTCACAAGGAAATCGTGTTCCTGTTATGCCATTCTAAGCGTATAATGACTTTGTATTTAAAATAAATATAGGTTTAGCCAAGCTTTTGCCTGAATAATAGTAGAATTAGTTAAACCTGGCTGGCTACCAACCTCAAGTTGAAAATCTGTCGCTAAGCAGCAATAGGTGAGATTGTAATAAAAAAAACATGAGCTTAAATGTAGTTCTCGTGGGGTTCTTTAGCACAGAATAATAACACTTTGCCTATAGAGCCAGAAAAATACAAGTAGCATGTGCGCTACAGTGTTGGGTTCGTCAAGAGGTTATTTAAACTGAAGTGAGTTCTTATGTATTATTTTCTATTAACTTTGATTTCCCTTAATATATCAATAATTAATAAAACTATTTCGTAATAATTTCATGTATTGCGATTTGACGACAAATAATAATGCAATAATGTGATGTAGGTGTACGCACGAACTCAGATTTCACTTTACGAACTTTGTCGTATATTAAATTTATATATTTCGTATTTTAACAATTATACTCGCTTAGCAGAAAATATCAAAAAAATAATAATTAATATCTTCTTTACAATATCATTATTTTTTATGATGATGATCTAAACAAAAATATAATTGTTAAAACAAACTACTTGCAGAATATCTGAATACAATGGAACGCTTTTGAATGGCGAGATCGTATTGAGTGAATGTTATTCAGAGTTGCTTGCATAAAAAATTTAAACCAGATGTTTAGCTAGACATCGGTTAGACAAGCTTTTGTAATAAAGCATTTTAAACTCACGTTCAACACGGATTTAATCTTAGACACTGTTTAGTAAAACTCATGTTCAACGCGAGTTTATTTTTGTTTTTGTAATAAGACCGCTTGAGTTTAGCCTCATATGATTCGTTTTGACAAGACATAGATGTGGCGGCTTGGTAACGAGATCTTATTATAAAACTTCTTTTTTATAATTTTTTTGTGCGTAATTAATGTGTGTTTTTGATTTTTTAAACCATTTCAACCTACTGCTGAAAACTTAACATAGCATACCTGTAAAACATCCTGCCATCTCATTTTTTTGTGTCAGGCGCTCGTTATGTTTGTGACAGCCACGTGTGTCAATTGTTGCAGATTTTTTTAAATTTAATTTGCAGCTTACGCACCCTTCAATCGTTTTAGAGCGTATATAATAATGGTAATGTCGATAACATTTGACTTTATAAACCTGAAAGTAACATACGATTTAAGTTATGCTACATTTAAAAAATTATATGATAGGTTTAACGTTTTGTCCGAAATCTCCCTCGATGTTAAGTGCCGATGTGGCCCAAGATGGTAACACGATAAGCTTACTGGAGGACTGGTTCTCAAGTGCAGCTGTCAAAACAGACCTATAGGTCCTAAGCGACAGATTTTCAACTTCATGGTGGTAGTAGTATAGTATTTATACTTCTTATCCTTACACTAATTAAAACTGATATGATTTTAACTATCGCCAAATTATTGCACTTTCTATTATCTAATTAATAAGATATGTCCCTAAAACAATAGACGTGTAACCGGAATCGAATCCACCAATATCAAAATGCTAACCTTAAACTTTTTCAATATTATTACTATCTGGTACTCGCAATCAGTCTCCCGCTGTTTCTTATCACAAATCAAATCTAACTCAGCCATATCTTCCGTGAATTGATCACCTAGCTTTTATCATCTCCATTTGGAGATCGTTTTCATTAATAAGATGACAAACATATTTGTTGGGAATAGATGTTTTAATTAGGGGATACATATTGGTGACAGAAAACATTGTTGCCAATTTTTAACTATATCACGACAGTCTTAATGTTCTACTCGGCCATGTTTATTCACCATAATATTAAGTTTAACGAACGTTTATGTATATGTAAGCTTCATCTATACATATTATAAAACTCAACGTCACTCTGTCCGTTATTTTCTTTTCACGCGAAAACCACTTATCCGATTCACATGTTTTTCATTTTAATTCATAGCTATGTTATCTGGCCAGGTTATACGATATGTTTTGTAAGATAAAGCAACATACGATTTAAGCATTGACAATAATGGTGAATCAATACGGAAAAAAGACGCTTTTGAGCGATGAAATGGCTTACGCTGAGTAAACCATAGGAGATATATCAAATTAATTTTCTAAATAATTGTAGATCTTAAAAACCTACAAAAAAGTCAGCGATAGCAAATATCTATCTCCTAAGGATAACATACACACAGTAATCAATTTTTTGAGTGGAGGCAACACGATTCGCGCGTGCGCTAGACCGACAGCATTCTGTATTTCACGCAAACGGAGCCGCGGGCATAGCTAGTAAACATATAAATTCCATTGAAGTCATATCGGTCGAATATGCGCAGTGAATAATAACTGGCAATTCATTGCAATCAGTTATCGGATTTTCTCTGCTAAGTCATAAATATTACAATCAGTATTACAATGAATGATAGGCGATGATGAGCCATTTGAATGCAGAAACCGTTCGTCGTGCATATGTTACATTGTGGGAAGTGTTATGCAATCACTTTCCCTTTCATGATCATTGTTTTGACAACGTGCGACGTGGCTTGCTGGGCATGAAAATAATTGTATTCGACTGGATCGCGACGATCATGTGTAACACTCGCTAAAGAGGCACGCTTAGGCGTGTCGTGTTGCCGGGTCATCACCCTATGTTCAGATCTGTGTCCGACTGAATCGCGATGACCATACACATGGAGATAATTCGTCACAGAGACTCTCTTTCACAGCCTACTGTGCTCACCATGAGACATCGTGCAGTCACTTTTCCATACTATAAGAAAAGGTATTTTGGCATGAGCATACGTCTCGTTGTTCAGAAGCATAAGAAAATTATCCTTTTTCGCAAAACGTAAATAATCCTTTTTACGATTTCCGACATTTCTAGTACTCTAACCTCCGATGGTCCTAAAGAATTCGTTGCGGACACGGGTGGGGTGTACCCACACGATTAACCTTTATGTGATGAGTATAATAATTGTCAGTTGTACATATAAAATTAATGGTCAGTTAGAATGCAAGCGTTGCTCTGTTTCGAATTAAATGGCCTTATGTGAAATTGTGTCCACATATTTATTGTTATTATTATAAACCCCATATTCAACTCCATAGAGGCTGCTTTTTTTAAATCGTTTTTAGTACTCACCTTTCCGATAAAAATCTTTTATCTACTAAATTTAACATTGGCAAAAACTGAAAGATATTAGATCCTCGACTATATCCTCGACGTTTGCTCTTTAAAAGCGACGGCCGATACGAGGTACTGCCAGGTAGGTACCATGTTGGATTTGTAGACGGAGTCACAATTGATTATCTATACATATAATAAAATTGAAGAGTCTGTCTGTAATGGCAAAATAACGGGTTTTTACTAAATGCATATGAAAGTATAGACAATGTGTAATCATATGTTATGTAATCATTTTGAGATTATAATTTAAAAATGTATCCCGAAGAAAATTACAAAAAATTAAAAGTTCCGCTTATCATAGTTAGAATAGTTTGATTACAGACGTCCGAAACTGTGGTTGTATGGTTGTATGGATACGGATATCCATAACACAATCTCACCTGATGTTTAGTGACAATGTATCCGAAGATTGTAGGTAACCCGCTTAGGAGAACTAGATCTCAAGCGCAGCTACTGGAACACTCTTATAGATAGGTATTTGGCAATAGACTTTCAACTTGAGGGTGGTAGCCAGCCAGGCGAGCAATAGGAAATATTTTCCGATGTTTTTTGTTACCGAATGCTCAGGTTTATTCTAGATTCGAATCTAAAACCACTAAGGCAATGATGGCTCAGTGGTATCGTGTAAGACTACGCATCGATTGACGTGAGTTCGAATCCCTGCAATGAGCCTGAGCTTTCGGTGAAGGAAAAGATCGTGAGGAAACCATAGCATGGTGGTAGGGCTTTTATAATGCCCGCCTGGCTAGCTACTACCGCCCTTAAGTTGAAAATCTGTCGTCAAGCGCCAATAGGTAGGTGTGTTCCGGCAGCTGCACTTGAGAGCCAGTCTTCCACTGGGTTTAGCGTATTATCATCTTGGGCCACATCGTCATTTAACATCAGATGAGATTGTGGCCACTACGCCAAACCTATAACGATAAAAAGCCATCATCGCTTCCAAACCGATTCATTGCTAGTTTTCTACTTAAGTTGACCCACCCTCAGAATCAATACATATAATAAAATTGAAGTGTACGTTTGTAATGTTAATAACACCTTTTTACTTAATATGAAAGTATATATATACGGTACGTATAACAAAACATTTTTTTTTTTATTTTGATCGGTCTATTTGTTCCGGCTAATCTCCGAAACGGTTGCACCGATTTTGACGGAACTTTCTATGGCAGATAGCTGATGTTATAAGGAGTAACTTAGGCTACTTCAATTTTAGAAAAATAATTATTGTTCCGTGTAAATAAAATAATAAGCCTTTTTAGTAGTCTACGCGCCTGGAGCCGCGGGCACAGTTATTGTAGACTAAAATGGTAATACGCTGCGTACTGTATTATTTTTTATAATAGCTTGGCACATTGACTGTACTGTCCCTGATGGTAAGCACAGTACAATCCAAATACAACGGCGACCACCGAGAGATCGAAATCCATCGGCGGTCGCCGCTGTCATGCCGGCCTGCATAAATATCTCTTCACGTGACGCTTGAAGGACCCGATGTCATAAAAAGGAGGGAACACATTGGCCGGGAGATGGTTCCACAGTTTCACGGTACGACAAAGATAAGACATGGAGAACTTTTGCTGGGATATGCCGATAGAAAGTTATTTTTTATTTTTGTTTGTGAAGTGTATATTGAGTTTATTTGTTATTGGAACACAGACACGTGCCAAAAGCGAAGCCGACGACAATGGCCGAGACGCCCGAGCTGAAGCGGATAGCGGAGAACACAAAGTTACAGAGCAACGTCAATTATCACGCCGCCTTTGAAAAAAGCAAGGGAAAATTCACACAGGTCGGTATATATCGATCGTGCTTACATCTGCAAAGTCCTACCTTTAAGAAAGTTAAATCCTTCTAAAATTTATATTGCTTTAGGTGCGTTATGATAAAATAATCACGAGTGCTTGAACATTAGTACAAAAGTCTACACCATGAAGTCGCCTTGCTAAACTTTTCGTTTAATAGTTGTGTATGACAGTCACTATCGATATTATTTTTAACCGTGGACGAAAATAGAGGGTTGTTATAAGTTTAAGATGTGTGTCTGTCTGTGGCATCATAACTCCCAAACCGATTATGATATAGCTTTTTTGAAAGGGTAACTTGATTGAGAGTGTTGATTAAAGAAAATCTTTTTAGCCATTTGAAAATTACCAATTTTTTTCTAGTTAATAAATGTTTCTGAGTATATTTCACAGGTCTGATAGTGTCGAAATTTGGTATTCTGTTAATTTGTTATCAATTATATTAGAAGATCATGGCAACACTCAGTTAATACTGCAGCATAATCATCGCATATATAATGTCTGGGCTTTTTGGAATAGTTTCAATTAATAGTTTACTTGTATCGAAGTTTTTTAAATTTAACTTGTTTAAAATGTCGTATCGGTGCCCTCTAGGAATAAAATTACAAATTTTGAAATCAATCATGATGACTCTTTGGTTGACTGTGTGGTTCTAACTCTTTGAGCATTGGCATTTTTTGCGGTCACATCATAACCTCGAGTGTGACTATATACAGAAGTATTACTTCTAACACATCCACTTTGTTCATTTTTTTTTATATTATCGAAAAAATAAAAATTTATCTTATTGTCGAAAACACTTTTAAATTTAAATTTTATTAGTAGTTAAAAAATAAATCTTACTTAATAGTGCCCTCACGGTTACACCCGTGTTAAATATATTCGGTTAGTTCTCAAACGCGCCGCCAACGCCCCGTGTAGCCTATAATATTGTACACCTCCTTTACTTTGCGTACTTTACCGATTGCTTACCGTTCAGGGTTACTCTTACTGCTCCGCTCGTTAGTGACGTAACGTGAAGTTATATAGACTACCACCCTACTACACCTTTCTCATTAAATCTATACATATTATAAAACTCATTGTCTCTCTGTCCGTTTATGTCCTTTTCACGCGAAAACCACCTATCCGATTTACATGATTTTACCTTTAATTCATATATATGTTATCCGGCCAGGTTATAGGATATGTTTTGTTAGACAAGGTAACATACGAATTAAGCAGTGACGACAATAGTGAATCAATTCGGGAAAAAGACGCCATTGAAACTTACGCTGAGTAAACCATAAGAAATACGAGTCTGTATATCAAAATAGTGTACTACATAATTGTATGTCTTAAAAAGACCTACAAAAAAGTCAACGATAGCACATTTCTATCTTCTATGGATCGTCCACAATAAGCATATTTGTCTTTAAAAGTATTATTCAAATCTGATTGGTAGTTCCGGATATTAGCTTGTGCAAACAAGGGTACATAAACCTTAGTATAGATTATTAGAAAGAAAAACGAAATTATCCTGTCACTATGAAGAGCAAGAATAAAGGAATCGATATACATTACGTTCACAGGTAGCGGACGATCCGGAGACTCTACGGATAAAAGCGAACACGAAGATAATCAGCAACGTGGCGTACCACGGTGAACTAGAGAAGAAGGCCCATATGGAACGACAGAGGATGATCAACGAGGATGGTGAGATAGTCGGTGGGTGGTCGTTGTGATACAGCTGTCGTGTGCCGTTCGCCAATACCAAAACAATTCAATTACAATTTATATTGACTTGACTGCTTGGTGGCGGTTCAATGATAGGGGATACGAAATTTATTATCTAGATATATTATTTCTCAGATGTATTTTTGTGGCAACGTCATATCACCTTTAATTCTTCATAAAAAATAATAATTTACATGTAATTTTAAAGCTTTCGTTCCGCGCTATTGACGAAAACGTAGATAAATAGTTTAAAATTAATGTTTCCCAAAATTTTTGGGAAGTCCCTAAGACGAAGAAGAACATCTATTAACAATCGGTGTTAGTTAGATTGTTTATATCTTAAATTTTGCTAAATATTCGCAAGCGTCAGCTAGTATAAATAAAAAAAAACAAAGCACTACGGGAGATCAATAAATTGAAATAAATCTGCAACGTCGCTCTCAGCAAATTAAAAAATTACAATTATAAAAACAAAACAACTTTTGCTAGACCTTGGTGAATATTTCTAGCCAGGAAACTTATGGCAAATATTTAACATCAAGTCGCTGTAGGCAGTTGCTAATCAAAAAGGTCGCTTTGTAATATTAAAGACTTTAATTTAATTATAAATGAAGTGTAAAAATATACGTAATTATTTTATTTAAGAGATAAAAAGACAACCCGAATTCGGTAACAATCAACAATATACACAATTATATCAATAAGTCTGCATATAACAATGATACCTTAATGTTTTTTATATTACAACATTCCCATAAGTGTGTAGATTACCTCAGTAAAATAATCGTAAAAATCGGTCGTATCGGTTCTGAGAAAATCGCGGATAAAAACATATAAGAGAAACGAAGAACTATTTTTTTGTTTTTTGAAGTCAATTAATAAGTCAATATAATTTGTATTTATGTGATATTATACATTAAGGGTTATATTTGTTAACTAAATTATTCATGGTTTATAATTCAAGAAAGATTGTTTATTTCATTTGTAAAGATTACCTAATCAAAATGTATTTTTAATATTGTAATGAAATATGACTCTTAATTAGTATAACTTCATCTACATAATAGCACAATTATTATGGACATTTTATGCACAAAAGTATGATGTGGGCCTGTCGGAATGTCACGGCATTGTGGTTTCACCGGCAAACGAATATATCCATTCCGTAAATCATGAAAGAGATGTGGGCACCCATTTATGGCTAACTTTACGCTGGAAAGTCGATCAGAAAAATAAAAATATTTGTTATAATAACATGAGACAATGTTTAACAAAAGAGAAATCAACTTCAATTATTTAGATGAGTTCTCTGGTGTATCTTCGAAGTTAAAGGTCCAATGCCAATAAAGTTAAAATGGAAACACCCTTGAGGTAGCCCCTTCCAACGAAAAAATAATCATATAAATCAGTTCATAATCAAAGGCTTTATGCCTGAACAACCATAAAAAAATATACATACGAATTGAGAACCTCCTCCTTTTATTAAAATCGGTTAAAATATAATAAAGCACATACTTTTACACATTCTTTTAGAAGTAATCTTTATTATTAGCATACCGTTACTAACGCTGGACTTGGAAAACATTTCTTGTTTTTTTTTTGTACACTTTAATGTCATATAAAATAAGAAAATATTTGTGTTTTTTTTAATACTTTATTTTTCTGATTGGCCATTCCTGTCATTTATGTTGTTCTAATATATGTTGTTTGTCACCATCGCTTTCTGTAGAAGTACCGTCAACCGACAACTATCACCAACAAATCGACAATTACGCAAACGAAATGCTGACGCCGAACGTTCCGCCTCCGAATTTACCGCCGAAGAGTCATTATCAAACACCAACGACGCAATACCAACCGATCGAAACACAACAAACGATACCAACTCACAATCAAACTGTTATGTCAAACCAACCGGTTGCGCAGTACAACCAAACGGTAACGCCGCACCACCAACGGGTCATGTCATCGAATCAACCGAATTCGCATGCACACCAACAGGTTACGCCCCAACACCAACAGGTTACGCCCCAACATCAACAGGTTACGCTTCAACACCAACAAGTTACACAAAACCAAAATCGTTATCAGGAGCAATATTATAAACCCAAGGAGGACAACCAATATCACTATCAGGATTACCAGGGTCAATATTACGGGCAGTATCCACAGAATTATGGCGTGCCTGCTCAACCGAAGATAGGCAGGATCCAGGATTACGATCCACTGAGTGACGGGCCGAGGGCGCCCCCGAATACACAAAGGGCATCTGCCACTTTGATATATAACAGTACGAATGATGGAAAACAGAGAGGTTTGTACATTTAAGGTGATATACGCTTCTGCTTTGCCTATAAATGTCCTTTTTTTCTCTTCATTAGATTTTGTTTGTATTTGTTTATTTATTTCTTTCATAGATGGTTTTGGTTTACTTACAAGCACTTAACAGTGAACTAAAAAAAAAAAGATTTTTACATATCGCAAGGAATATGCTCATCAAAACATGTTGTTTTATACATGAAAAACCTTCCTTATTGTTTATCTTGGGATTACGTTGCGTTATTTAGTTTTGTAACACAAATAATTTCAATTTCAATTTAAATTTTACTTTTAATTTAATAAGTAGACTTATCTGTACGATAGATGATGTAGTTAGATTTTCGTCAAATTTAACCTACGCTTTTACTAATAATATTTTTTTGGCCACATTACATATTTACTATGAACTTTTTTCATAAAGTAGTGATGATATTTTTTTTGTAGTAAAATTTAAATTTTCTATTCGTTGATATAAATAATAGCGGGTATTAATATTACAAATTTGACACTTATTTAATACAAGTTATTTTAGTGACTAAATATAGCACACGAATACTGTAACATTCATTAATATTTTTCCTGTTTACCTTACATTTTCTGTATGGCGTTCCAATCACTTGACTCATAGACAAAAAAAAATTAATTTTCGGAAGCAAAAATTAAATTATTAAACATTTTTTTTCCAGATTTGTATTGTTGTAGATCTTTTATAAGTATGCCATTATTGTAAAATAATTAATTTTAACTTTTAACCATACTGTCAACTCGCAGATTATAAAAAAAATAAGTCTAAATTTTTTTACTTTCGTGTTTGTAAAATCGAAATCATAATAGTCACCGTTCGAATATTTATCTTTTTTTGTCTCCTCTTAAAGAAAAAAATAGTAATTCAATACACAAACAGTACTAGAAGACAAAACACATGAACAGTAACAATTGGGTGCATTGAAACAAAATAATAAACGAAACAGGACCCTAGCTCACCGTAAGTTGTGGAGTCTTCAGTGCTGATACTTAAATATAATATAATTCCAAGGAACTTCGAAGTAGAATTATATTTTTTTTTCGAACTGACTATATTGTCAGCCATAAGGGCCCTGAAGCCTCAAACGGCTTTTACAGCTTCACCAGGGCTTGGGGTAAGCGCCCGCACTCGGCCACGAAAGCAATGCAGCGATTTTGGAGCGATGATGGCGCAGTGGTAGCGTGTACGACTTCGCGTCGATTGACGTGAGTTCTAATGAGCCTGAGCTTTCGGTGATTGAAAACATCGTGAGGAAACCATAGCATGGTGGTAGGGCATTTTCTAATGCCCGCCTGGCAGCTACCACCCTCAAGTTGAAAATCTGCCGCCAAGCACCAATAGGTGTGTTCCGGCAGCTGCACTTGAGAGCCAGTCTTCCACTAGGTTTAGCGTGTTACCATCTTGGGCTACAACATCACTTAACATCAGGTGAGATTGTGGCCACTACGCCAAACCTATAACGATAAAAAAAAATGCAACTACTTCCGAGGGTGCCAAAGTGGCCGACCTCGGCTCGGACTGTTGCAGTGATTGCCCATTAAGTCGCGATCTGACTAAGTGGAATTATAAAGAAAGTAATTATTACATATACTGAGAAATTAATAAAAAAATTAAAAACTTTCTTTAATAAAATCCTTTATGATAGGATGAACCTAATGTCGCAATGAAACCAAGGTCACCTTGAATGATAATTCTTAGGCACATGTTATATGTTAATTGTTTAATATTTCAGGCGCTCATCATCAGCAACAACAACAACAACAACATCAGCATCAGAACAGACAGATCGGGCGCGTCACAGATCTGGATCCACTTGCCAATGAGGTGCCGAAACAATCTTCCAACCCTCAGAATCAGGTAACTAATGTTGTAGTCTTCAGTTGAAATTGTAAATTAAAATAACAGTCTAATGGTCGCTCGGGCCTTGTATCCCCTCCTTATTTAATTCATATATATGAAAACATTGAGGCAACAGTTGCTATTTAGTTGTATATTATTATGCCACAATACTAGGGAACTATTTCTGCCATCTGCCTACGTGCATGGTAATATTCAGTCAACTGTTAAAAACATCCAACTTTAAGAATAAGAGAAAGCTTAAATTCTGTGCCTATTTTCTTTGGATATCTTTTGTTAGTCTGTGGCTGTTCTGAAAATATCGTTACTGTGCCCCATTGCTGGGCAAATGTTTCTGTCATCTTTCTACGTGCCTCCAGCCAAATATTAAAAAGGCATTACAGCTGACAGATAAAATAAAAAAAAATAAAAAACCTGGAGCAGTTCTTTTGGATGGCTGTTAGTCCGGGGCTGATGTGAAAATATTGACATCCAAAAAAGAATATATTTTTTTAATTTAAATTAAAGCTCTAATTTAAACTGAATAAGAGGGCACTTTTGACGTCGAAAATTTTATTCAACGTCATATCAAAATTTAGCAACTGAGGTGCCAAATAAGCTTACGGACCACCTCATCTTAAGCATTTACCGTAGCTTATGGACGCTTGTAATACCATAGGTATCACTAGCGCATTGCCGACCTTGAACCCCCCTACCCCAAGGAGCTCTCGAAACTACTCACCGCAGTAACACAACACAAGGTTATTTGGCTGTGATCTTCTGTAGGGTGGAGTTATTTCACCAGTTAGGCTGCCCCAATTATAGAGAAATCTACAAAGAGAGGTGTAGGACTTCTCTTAAGCATAATTCATATATCTATGTTATCTGACCACATTATAAGATATATTTTGTAAGATAAAGTAACATACCAAATAAGCAGTGATGATTATGGTCAATCAATTTGGAGAAAAGGCGCATTTTGGACGCTTAAATGGCTTACGCTGGGTAAACCATACGAGATATATCAAATTAATGATACATAATTGTAGATCTTAGAAAGGCCTACAAAAAGTTAGCGATAGCTTATATCTATCTTCTAAGAATCACCCACAATAAGCATTTTTGAGACAGCAAAATCTCGCGTGCGCTCGCGTGGATAGCATTCTGTTGTCCACGCGAGCGTAGCTGCGGGCACAGCTAGTATATATGTATAAAATCGATATTTATTTTATTAAAAACGGTGTACATATATTAAACATATTTAGAAATTTGGTCTTGTATTATCTGATCTTCCAAGAACGATTTGAATACAAACTCTAAAGATTTTTTTATTTATTACAGCGGGTGTTCATCGCTATGTATGACTACGAAGCGAACGATAGCGACGAGGTAATTAAATTTATTCACTTACATACCTTTCTCGAATTAAAATTACTTTGTTAATTGCCCAATTTGTAACAGTTTTTTTTGTCAATGATTTTCATTTATCCATATTTCTCTATATGTCATAAAAATATAATTGTATTACACATAAATAACACACTTTATGTTTTGCATTCATAACTTTAATTTCCGTTCTTCTCACAAGTGTACTTCATATATGCACTGTTTATTTTCTTAGTAGGTACGGCGGAATAATAAGTTTTTTATTTTAGTCTTTGTCATGTAACATGGACGTTTGTAATAACATATGTTAACCCTCCTTTTTTCTACTTTGAAAACTAATCTTAGTCATTATGGATTATTACTGCCATTGTCTAGAGTGTAATAGTTTTACAAAATTAGTGTCCCTTAACGAGTTCAGCGATCTAACAAAATTTCGGCCTCTTGCTAAGAAGCTTAGAAGTTTTGGTAACATCTCAGAATTCATTGTTCTTGCCCCTATTTCCAATCCACTTCACTTGTGTACAATAACCAAGGAATATTAAGCAAAATAATAAAAATATATCATAATACTACTCTTTCAAAAAAGTACCGGGAAAAGATGAATAATACACAAAATGTTACTTATTCAGCCAAATTTATTTTATCGCCTTCAAAGTATGCTCCTTCAGAAACGATACACTTAATCATATTAACGTATCATATACATTTAGTCATCAAAACATTTTATAAAAGGAATTGAGGATAGTTCTCGTCGCGAATTCTCCTTTATATCTTCTACCGAATGAAAACGGGTGACACGAAGTGGTAATTTGATTTTAGGAAAAAGAAAGAAGTCGGCTGGAGTCATGTCTGGTGAATAAGGTATCGATGGTTGTTGAGTTATTGGTCAAAAATTCTTTCACAATGATGGCCTCGTGCGGATGCGCATTAACGTGGTGCAAAATCCAAGAATTTTCTTTCCACAAATCTGGCCTTTTTCGTCGAATTTGCTCTCTTAAAAACGCATAATCTCATATATATATATATATATATATATATATATATATATATATATATATATATATATATATATATATATATACTTTACTTACCATTTGACCTTCCGATAAAAATTCTAAGTGCACAACACCGCGATAGTAAAAGTAAACATTCAACATGACTTTGACTTTTGGTCGACTTTGGCGTGGTTTTTTCGGTTTCGGTTCAGTTAGAAGGCGCCACTCCGAAGCTTGTTGACTAGTTTGCATGTCAAACTCGGAAACCCACGTCTCGTCACCAATAACAATGCGTTTCATGAATGTTGGGTCGGAATTGACTCATTCTAGGATGTCCTCAGCGATTCTTATGCGATTGAGTTTTTGGAGAACATTCAGATCCTTTGGGACTAACTGAGCGGAAATATGTTTCATACCCAAGTGATTATTTAAAATGATACGGATCGACTCGTGAGATACATAAAGTTCAGCGGCTCTCTCTCAAACTTGAATGAGGATTTTCAGTCACTATCGCTTATTTACTAATAAGAAATGAAAACGTTTGCACAAGTGTTTGTAAATCTACTTATGATGGGTCCTGAATATAAGGCGCTATGGTTTAAAAAAAATTTTTGAATTTAGCGCATCAATAGATTGTCGTCCAAAGCAAGCACACAGATATGCCTCCTCACTAACTAAAAAAAAGTCTATGGGTTTAACGATTGGCCACAATCTCACCTGATGTTATTAAGTGACGATGTGGCCCAAGGTTGTAACACGCTAAGCCTAGTGGGGAATTGGCTCTCAAGTGCAGCTGCCGGTACACACCTATAGGTGCTTGGTAACAAATTTTCAACTTGAGGGCATTAGGAAATAATGCCCTACCACCGTACTATGGTTTCATCAGGATGTTTTCCTTCACCAAAGCCCAGGCGCATTGCAGGAATTCGAACTCACGTTCGTGGACTCAATCGATCTCTGGTTTGATCCTTAATAAAGTAATCTTCCACATTTCCTCCACTCTTGGCGATTTTGTGTCATATCTGGTCTCTGAGCATATCATTATGGATAGTTTGCATCCTGGTGAATGGTGGTGGGCGGCTTCTCTGTCTGTTTTGGTTTATTTCATGGCTAAAACATGTTGGCTCATGATATTGTATTCGCTTCTGCGCATCACGTATTCCAACAATTTTTTTGTTGTATGTATTAAGGATAATGATATCCACCTTGTTTTTTAACAGGTTTCTTTCCGTGAGGGTGACCTGATAACGGACGCGAGCGCTATCGACGAGGGTTGGATGACCGGGCGGGTGCACCGCACCGGGCGCGCCGGCATGCTCCCAGCCAACTACGTGGAGCCGGCTCCCGCCTCCGCGCTCAGGCATCTCGACTGAAACCCTATGGCTCGTCCTCCGCTATCATAAACATTTATCACGCACCTCACGTGGATTAATCAGTAATTTTAAACTAATTTCATTGTCGTATTTTCTAATGCCCCCCACTAGGCTTGGCGTGCTGCCATCATGTGCTACATTGTCACTTAACATCAGATGATAACGTGGCCAAATACTAATATCCTGTTAAAAAAAAAACTCTTTAACTATTTATCAACAAAAACATGCATAATGACCAACGATGCTATGATATGAAAACCGTTGATTCCATGCCAGTCAAGGTTGTGCTCACTTGTGACAGGAACTATACAGTTGTATCATTCAAGTGAACAATGCTGCTAACTCCAAGATTGTTTAAATTGAGGGTACCACATAAGATGTTAATTAAACCATTTACGCATATAGTTGCAGTTTTACCTGTCAACTGTAAATCTACATAGTGTTCCAACAAAGAAAAATATTTCCTATTCTTATCTCGCAAATAGATTAATTTTGCAACTAAAAAACCACACTTTGGTATTTATTAAAACGGTTGGCAAGTTTGAGTCAAATGTGTTATGAAAAATCCCAATGAATTTGTCTTGAATCTGTGGGTAAAATCCCCAAGCTGGCAACACTGTATATTTACAATCTGTCAGTATTGCTGCTTCATGGTGTTTTTGTTGTATGGCATTTGAGCTTTAAAAGACACAAAAACACCTTCTGTTCCAACATTTAATGAAACCATATTATACAAAATATCTTCACGTAAAAAAAAAAATTACATAAAGGTATATTTTTTAATAAAGCTTTTTTAGTTATGTATATTTAAAGTTTTGATACTTTCAATACTACATTTTAATATTTCACGCGAATGAATAACACTATATTTTGAGATTTTGCTCAGAAACATAGTTGACGATATTTCATTCAAAGATCAAAATCAAAATTAGGTTATTGCTTAATATGGAATCTAATTTTCTGACGACGAAAAAAAAGTATATATTCATTACTCATGCTTGTTCTATCGTTTTCTTAGATTTACAGTCTTAAATTTAGATTGTTTTTAATAACCTAATAAAAACAAAGAAAAGTTGACAGCAATATAAGCAAATTTGACATGTGACGTTTTAAAATTATCGGCCATTTGTAATTGATAACTTTGACATGTGCACATATTTTGACGTTTACATATAGGGTTACCAGCTCTTTGGGGTAAAAAATAAGAAGAAAATATCACATTGCAATTTTATTGAATCGAAACAGCTTTACAGACAACTAACGGTCATCACACGAACTCGTGACATCTCTATCTATAGACTTATCACTGTATTTGTACTAATTGACAGATATACTTGTTTACAAGGGTATGGAGCGTCCATACTAAACATTCGGCTTACCAAGCCATATTATGCATTTCATCAAGTAATCAAATGTTGTCTGCGGTAAAATCTGTCATTTTGTGGGGTAGATTTGTGCCTAGAATGCGAATTAGACGAGCACTTCTCTAATTCACTTCAATAACATAAATATCAACTTAAGATGTATTTTATAATCCTGCGGTCCCTGTGATATATCTATCATGTTATATGATACAAAAAAAAGGTTGAGTATAAATGGTATGGAAGGTAAATAAGGAGTACCGACTCATATGGATGTTCTATACAAAAACTTTTGTAAAATTGTTTTTTACATATTATTTTTTATATTGAAAGTAATACATGTGAATTAATATTTATTTATTATTACATAATTAAATAAATATAAAATTATATTTAATCTAAATAAGAAATACTTGCCGCGTAAACGCAAGACACATAATTTTAAAGCGTTGTAATAATTTTAGAGTCACTTATCCCAAGATAAAACTCAACAGTATGTATTCATTGAACAATAAAGTCACATTTCTTGTACGGCGTTTCTACTCCCGTGACTTCACAGACAAAAAATTATTATTTTTGGAAAGAAAAAAAAAATGTGTTAATTTTTTATCAATAGACCAATATTTATAAAATAATTAACTTTTTTTTTAAATATACCGTCGGCTCGCGGATTGTATTGGTGTCTGCCAACATGCATAAAACAAGATTTTTTTTTACTAAATTGGCAGAAAGTGGCAAAAGAATATGGTTCCAAATTAGCTATATATGACACGTTCGCAATAGTTACACGATTTTAATTTCAATCGATGTATTTGTCATTTTTTGTAAAAACATTATATGGAGTCAGTACTCCTTACTTTAACTTCCATAAATGTAACATATATGCCAAGTGTACTTCTATATAGTTTATATTGAATATCGATTATTTGGAAATCCGATAGTATCGACTGTTTTCTATAAGAAACGATTGTTTCTTAGTAGTGTCATATTTAAAATTAGGGTAAAAGTGGTACGTACGCTCGAGGTGTTGAAGAAAAAATAAAGGTCATTCGCGTAATATCTTGGGATTTCTTGCAGTTGGACGAGTAAAGCCCCATTTTTGGTACTTTCCTGTTAAAATATAGCAATTTTGATGACCATGGTTTGATAGTATTTTAACAGGTTTAGGCGTAAAATGACGTCATTTCACTTTATCACGATAGAAAAAAACACTGACCCTGGCGTATTTTAAATGATCGCGAACATAAGTACTGTTAAGTAGTTAATCAAAAAGTCCGATTTTAATATTGCCATTACATATTGAAATAAAAAGCTATTTTTTATATACTGTATTTGGATTTAAAAAAAAAGTCATCGCTTCTATGCGATATATATTTATATATGTGTTTTTAAAGTATTATACGATTATTGTGTACTATATTACTAAATGTAGACTGTTTTTAATATAGTAATATTTGAAATTGTGTTACTTCCTATCGAGTTTAGTATTTTTTGTAATAAATACTTTTTATCTACTTTTAGCGAATCGCTGGTTTCGCGACGCTTATATTTAATAAGTAATTGATTGACCTTCCCTTATCATGTCCAGTTCTATTATTAAATTTGCTGCCTTTTAAATAAATATATAGATCGATAAATAGTTAAAAAAAAATTGTATTTAAAAAAAAATGCATTTTGTCATAAATCATATTTTCAAAGAAAATTATGAGTTTGTAAGTAGAATCAATTTTATTGTGTTTCTCGGAATAATGAGAATTTCGCTTAAAGTACCAAATTCTCAAGTTATCCAATTTTTTTGCCATAAATTTTTATTACCGTGAATGAATATTAAAAACGTTTTTGATATCGACATTTCAACGTTTTCATACCAAACTCGGATACAATAACAATAGGGCTGGCAACTCTGTATAGATTACCCATAGATGTGAGGTTCTTACTAAAGGTGTATACACTATACAGCTATCATATTACTAGTGATCTAAAATAGTGTTGAGCCATTCAGAGATATTTTAAACAATCGATTCTATTAATTCGTCTAAGCACATCGATAATTAGAATCGTGCATGATAATCGAAGGAAAGGATTTATTATAGAAAGTAGATTAGTCAGAATGCCGTAAAGAAAAGTTGGATGATGTACCAAAATTATTTTTACACAAATCTATTATTCTATTTCAAAGAGGTCCAAACTTTATGATTAATCCATTCCATTTTTTTTTCTTCATTTTATGAGATTATTAAACACAAACAAATGTGCATTAGACAGTATTACCCGTACCCATAGATTTAATATATAAAAATCGGCAACACGAAAGAGACCATAGTATACGTTTGTGTTAGAACGAGATAGGAATACGAAATCATTTTCGTATGTGTTATCGCCCTGTATCAGCCTACGTAAATCGATATCAGAAACACTCCCGGTTATTTTCACATAACCTAAGGTGTTAAAGTGTAATTTAACAGACGTGTTTAATTGTGGTTACGTGTACTGTACCTGTATGTAACTCTTATAACAAAGAAAATCAACAAAATAATACTCACACTAGTGTATTCCGTTTTTGGTCTCGTCTTATTCAACCTATTGCCGATTTAGACTATACTAAATCTATGGTATTACCACAATTACAGTGGAAGAATAGTAGCGACATAACGACGCGTAAAGCACAAAATTGGTTTTTATTTTGTTGAACTGAATAAAATATTTCATGTTTTGTTTACAAAAAATAATGCCACTTAAATTTAGGTTTATCGATATATAAAATCGATAAAGACCATACTTATAGAAATCCAATTGTTTTTATTATCACGATCGATAATGTTTTATAATCACATGTATTCTTAGGTCTGTGACCAATTTTTGACTGAGAAAGATACGATCAAAGTTGAATTGCATAATATTAAGGTTATTTTAATTTACCGATAAAATGCTGTTTTTTTTTTTCAATCCGGATACACATTCCGTGTTCATAACCAACTTTTTTTAATTTTAATGTCAGTTAGTTTTTATTGTCCGGTTAGGGAAATAAAAAATGTATTGAATCCATTATACATAATTTTATTTTTCTAATCGGTTTTTTCTTCGTTTAAGTCGACGGCTTATGATTTAATGTAGCGCACTTTTAGTTAAGATATTTTTTTTAATTTTATTTATTAACTAAATAAAATTCATTTGCATTGTTATCCTAACCATCTTGTTATTTTTGCATCACAGAGGTACGGTATACGCATGTGAACAGTATTATCAGTTCGATGTTATAGTGCCTTTTTTAATATTTAAATAAATTTTATATAAGCTATATACCTTTTTATTTCTGCCCTTGATCCTTTGATTTAGTAGCAAATTTGGTATTAAACGTGATTTCTGGATATTTTATACTCGGAAGATTCTCACGCTTAAGTGGACAGTCGATGAATAAACAAAACTTCAAAGATCTTTGGTGTGACCTCAATCTGAGAATTCCTTTGCTTATATACTAGTTAAGTGATTAATCTCAATATTTTGCGACCGAGATTAAAGCCTAAACCTAGAGAATTGTTGATTGAATCTAATTAAAAACTGACACTGATCAAAAATATGCCATTAAATATTATTTGTCTGTTTTAATATACAGGATTTAAGTTAAAAAACGGCTTGTTCGGTAATGAATCGGTACTTATGAAATTTTGTACACAAGTAGCTTATATATCATCGGTCAATTATCGCCAAAAGAATTTTCAATATTACTTATAAAAATTGTAAAAAATAATACAATAAATCATTTTTGTATGAAGAACTTTTGTACACAGGAAATTAATAATTGTCAATAATACTTAATGAAATCGTAAATTATTATTTTTTACACAAGATGAATTTTGTACCAATTTTCAAAAATTTTGGTTAAGTTTTTGTACACGTGAGGTTGTCGTTATATAATCGATTGGCTATAACTATAGTAAATAATACTTTTAAAAATCTTAAAATTTTGTTCATTCTTAACTGAATTTGACGACAATCGTACACAGGTATTAAATGTCATTCTTCAATTGATAGGTCGGTTCTATATGAATTGTCTGTTTGCGCCGAAATGTATATTTCGATAATAATATATCGGATAATGCGCTCGCTCGGTGGTCGCCACGTCCTTGAGGTCTCGAACAATCGCTTCAACCAGTGTGAATTTGCGAGTTTTGAAATTTCTTTAAAAATTTCTCTCTATTTGGGGTAGTGCGTCTGGTGGAATACCTCCATCCTACAGAACATCTCAGCCAAATGGCCTAGTGTTGTGTCCCTGCGGTGAGTATGGTTGCCAGAGCTCCTTGGGGCAGAGGGTTCCAAGGTCTGCAACGCGCAGTGATACCTATGGTATCATAGGCTAGGGTAGCCGCTTACCATCAGGCGGGCCGTATGCTTGTATGCTATATTGCCAAGCTTGCGAGAATTTACGCATCTAGTGTCGTCGCTGTCTGCAACTATACCTAATATTCTTAACTGTGACGTGTTCGAGTAATGATCGCAGTAATGACCTGCGTTTCGGTGCATCACCCTTTCGCCCTATTTTTGTCTTTAACCTAGAAGATGACGTGTCAACTATTAAAAATACAGTCGACGCCAAAATAGTTTAGACCTTATCGAGCCGGGTCCTTAACATAGTCAATAAGAAAAAAAAAATACGATGTAACAAAATAACCGCTAGTATGTAATATATTTCACAAAAAAATTCAGTAGTATTTTTAAATCAGCCAGGATTTTGGTCTGTAGGGAGTAAGGCAGACAAAGTTAATCTCATGTAACATTACTTTGTATTACCTTGACAAAATGATTCCTCCGAAGCGCTTACCAACACATCGGTTTACGGCCGATTCCAATAACCTAACTCTAGTTAAATGTTAGTAGCTATCGGAGATCAATTGTATTTTCTAATCTATCTATGACTGGTGTTTCAATAACACTATTCGCACAAAGATAGATAACAACACAGATAGATACATACTTCTAACTCCAGTTAGAGCGTCCCTCCGAAACGTTTTGGTTTTGCGCTTAAAATAATTGGCGTCATGTCTAAGATTAACAATATACTTAATACAATACAATGTTTATATTTACTAAGATTATTATGGTTAAGTAATAACAATATTTTAAAAAGATTAATATACAAAAATAAATATTTATAAACACAGTTTTCATCTGATGAAGTTCTACAAATTTGAACCAAGAAATAACAAAACGCTATTATTTTCGTTAACAAATCATTCACTGTCGTTTTATTTAATCTCAATCTATAAATAAATTCAGATTCTGAAAATTCGCTCTCAGTTTATTCGAGTATAAACTCTGCGATCTTCAATTTCTGCATCATCTGAGTCTGAATTAAAAACACCGGCTTCATACATTTCGACATCACTTTCATCACTAAACAAATCCATCGCTATTTATTAAAATACAATTTAAAAATCTTTCAACACGAACTAACTATCCATCAAAATCGGGCGATGAGCAAAATACTAACAAAAGATAATTTGAACAACTGACAGTTAACTGTAAGTAGGATATTTAAACGCTTTACTTTTTTTTTTATGAACTTTCATAACTATGGTAGGACTTAGACCCTCCGACAGGTAGTTTAAAGTTAAAGATAGAATTTTTAATCTATCTGTGTTTATTGAAACTGATAAATGCGCCAATGGATACCACTAGTTGCTATTTTAATTGACAGTTATAGATAGATAGATTATTGGAACCGGCCGTTAGATGCCCTCTGTACGTACCTGGATACACCCATCAAAGCGACAGTCAACAACTAGTTAAAAATAAAAACAAAATTAATTTACATATACATTTATTTATTTAACTAATTTTTCATACATTTGTGTTTTCCATGAAGTCATGCATTTAACAGTAAATAAACCTTATTAATCGTAAGAAGACTTGCATAACACATCCAAAGAATGTAAATTGTTACGTCGTGTAAATTATGACATAACCTAAAAACATTATTTTCGACTATCAATTAACATTTTTTTATGTTTCTGAAATTCTTACAATACAATACATTTTGCACGATAAAATCCTAAATAACTTCCCGTATACAATAATTTTTGTGAATATTCATATTCACATTCACATTTTTGTTACTACATGTATCGTTAATAAAGTTAAACAAATCGAAAATTACACGTAAGAAACGAATTGATCGATTGCCAACGTACATTTATTGTTTTTTTTTTTGTTTAATTTCGAATAAACAAATATATTTACGTAATATCTACATTTTTACTGCAGTAATAAGCAACGAAGGATATTTACTGGAAGAATTAATATTGTGATGGAGTCATTCAATAATTCAAGTGTAGCAGATTGGGATCTCAATTATTGTTATAGTTTATTTTTGTTATTTAATTTACACAGCATACACATGTCTCTATTTATTTAAAGCATAATCGTATTTTAGATTGTATTTAGTTTAAAAAAAGTATCGACAAACGTAAAATCAACTTTCATTTTAAATTATGCTACATCTCTAAAATAAACATTTGACATGTGTCGTCCAAGTCTTCTTACGACGAATGAATAATAATATATATTTTTATAAACAAAACCTTACAGAATAACTTATTTTAATACTCCGTAATGCAACCGGGCAGCTCCTCGCGAAGGTCGTGAAACAAAGGCACTTTATTCAAGGCACCGTACTTCTTTCTTTGTCTACAAGTTACAAAATATTCAAAGTGCGTAAAATACCCATTTAACATGCTAAATATTGAAATATATCCCATTCCAGTCACAAATACTCAGAACATACTTAACTTGCAATCAAATTACGAATACACATATGAGTCAAAGAAAACAAATGTCATCTAATAAAATATTTAAAAAGCACGTTCATACATGTATTTTGGCTTTAGGGCCCACTCACGATTATAATGGACTTCACGGTCGTTGACCTAAAAAAGTAACACAAAAGTAAAGGAATCCAAATCGTTTCTCACAAAGAAGTATGAAAACTTTTATACTTTTGGCGACAGAACACAGAATTTAATGCCTTACAGATTTATAATTTGATCGATTTGTGTGAATTTTATATTCACAAGATAGTCTGTAGCGCAAAAAAAAAAACGAACTATAATGTAAAGCTTTTAACTTTACATAAAATATTTTCCAAACTGCACTTGTAGATACAACCAACATCAAATAGGACAACAGACCCGACCGAGTCCAATCAATAACAGGCCACTATTGACCGGACCGAGTAAGAACACAAATAATTATAATTTATTTTTATAGGCTACAGAACATAAGCCATACAACTTATTGGGCTTTAGATACAAATAATTCTTAAAATATTAGTCAAACTTAACTCAGACAGTTTTCTAATAACATGACCATGACATACGAACCAAGCTCACATCAACTTAATTAAAACAACAAGTTTCGTGGAATTTTCAACTTTTGCAATCAATCCTATCGCTGTTGATAAAACCAATACTGCCATTATCAAGTGGGTAATTATTACGTTTTACAGAATTCACTATTCTTACAAAATGGGACACCTTTATTTAAGTTAGAACTTTCCTGGGAGACTTTTTGTGACATCTCAGAATTAATAGTTCGTGGTCATTATTTCTAATTCACTTCACTTTTGCACAAGGTGTATTATGCAAAAACTCCCAGCCCCGGATAGTTCCTACCGAACCGGACCAAAAACTTTACATTAGTATTTTCATCTAGCATCTGAGATTTTTAAATGCAAAGGCAATTTCCCTGCCAGATATAATACAACAACAATCGATATTACTAATGAATCATAAGACGCTATAGGGAAAAGTTTTTTAAACTTTTGGAATTTGGCGCCCTACTAAATTAGCACCCGGGACAATTGACCCGATTTTCCCTCCACCTAGATCCGGCCCTGTAAAGTATAATCGACGAATAATATGAAGTTTCAGTCCTGAAAACTAATTCAACTATATCGACTATTATTCCTTGATCAAATAACAGCTGTATTATAAGCTTTCACAAAACGATAGTTTTTTTAAGTGTAACGAACTTAATTTCTACAAACACTAGACAAAGAGTTATTATGATTAGATCAAAATACAAAAAATAAATCACGAACGTCTGATCAGCAAATTTAAAATTACACAAAAATTGATAAAAATAGCTGCCTTTGGCTTTTAAATATATATGAGAATATACCAAAAAACACATTCGCCGAGACACCTCACAATTAAACTGGAATATAATTAATTGATCTACTAAATTTAAGACATCCTCAAGTGATGCTGCCGACTGATAACCAGTCACGATAACCGAAAACCAGACAAAATACATATTTGTCTTTGCAGGAATCAATCAAAACATAATTAAACTTAAAATACGTACTAACATAAAACTAAGTTTAAGCTAAGCTTCATTAAGAACTTATTTAAAAACATAATGGCTTTATTAATTATTGCACATATTATTTAAACAATTAAACATTTGAGAATATTAGTCGCAGTTTATTCAAACGTTGCCCACAACTGCTTTTTTATTTCCTAGACAACGGCTTATTAAAGACAATAATAGATCTACTTACATACAACAAGTAGACATCCTCATATGTTAAACTTAACAATTACTAGCATTATTAGTGAAAATGTATGAGATGTGACTGTTAGTAGTACTTAATATTACTAATATAATTATATATAATGATGATCCCTTCAATCACTTTATTTCCTTTAATATTCATTCAAAACTTCTCTTTCTGGATAGTTCTATCGATTACTTCTAATACGGAAAAGAATTCCAGTTCAATACGAAGATCCTTCGTATTATTCCGAACTCGATTTCAATCTGGCACGATAAACCAAATGACCCAATAAATCACTTGGAATTCCACCAATATTACTAAAAAACCCAAGTATAAGGATGGATACCAAATTAATATGTAACAAGATATTAAAATTGGTATTTAAAAGAAATTTCTCTACTGGCATAGCTCTTGTTATTGGTGAGACTGTTTATGGTCCGTAGACCACAACCGACAAGACACGATAATTTATACTACCAATCCTACTGGTTAATTTGGTAAATTCACTCATTCGACTCCCGTGTTGTACATCTTCCATCATATATTGGTATACATTATATATCAATGCTTCATATTATTGAACTGTCAAAATCTAATGATCTGATTTAATAATGTTTCTCAACGTGTTCCATGGACAGCAACAACTGTCTGATATGGAATCCGTCATCATCATGTTGGCAACCGCTTTAGGAACTCCGTAGCTACACAGTTGATAGTTAAGGTCACGTCTCAGTCAGGTGACTGTCAGTATGCGTCTGGTACCGGTGGGAGTGTCAGGCTAGTTGGTGGCGGCGCACAGCAGCAGCGAGCTGATGCCGTCGAGCCGCTCCAGCCGGTAGGTGGAGTTGTCCGGCAGATGGCGCACGAGCTCGTCCGTGAGCCGCACGCGGGCTCCGTTGGGCCCGGACACTAACACCGTCTCACACTCCTGTTGTACAAATTAAAAAACGTTAAATTATTCGCTTTTTTTATACATTTAAAGTGATTTTTTTTTTCTATTTTTACTGTGTACTTTTTCCACAGCTGATCAAAAAACGAAATAAAGAAATCTATATAATGCTGAATCCTAGATATATATTTAATGCAAAATTGCACCTAAAATAAACTATTGAATGAGTCGTGCATAATCAAAAGCAAACAAAGTAACTATCCAACAATATTAGCCAATAAAAAAAAATATATATTCCATCCAAAGTTAATAGTAAAATATTCTTCATAAATTGTCTATGACTACAACTGAAATTTATGTTTTTTTTTTTTTTATTTACGGAATTATCAGTTAAACCTACTTCGCCGCTTTTGAAAATTCAAATATCAACGTCGATATCGCTCATTGTAACTGTGTTACGTTTATTCAAAAAATAAACCTAATACAGTTACGACATGGCTTTTTTACAAGGGATTCCAAGAGATTTGCGTAATTTAAAAAGGGATACGTTTGTGTTTTAAGTAGAGAAATATCAGTTCAAATCTACTTATAAGGAAATGTTCATTGCTTCCATTATCACTTATCTTCCTTGACCTCTATTCTATACAGCTAGGAATTATGTAAAAACACAAGAGCAGGTGCGTTGGATTAAGTTGTACCTTGGCTGAGGACCCTTGGAGCTGGTTGAGCTTGTGCAACAGCTCGGTCGCTCGGCACGCGTGCAAGTACAGCGCGCTGTAGATGTTACTGCCGGCCGGGCACACGTACACCGTGAGACGGGGTTCGATTCTCCTGCAAGTACGTTGGGACTTTTCACAAACGCGACATAGATGACTTTTGACTATCGTTGCTGGCAAAAACTATCCAAAGATCGGGACGCATGAAAAACGGCTGTCACTGATGGTATATCAAAGTCTATGACACTATCTGACTTAAGCCTTGATTGGTCTGCAGATAATTTGTTTAAGCTCTAGCAAATATGACCGTAGCTGCCGTCTCCCGTTTTGGTTTGGTAAGTCACCAAAGAAAAAGTGTTTCCGCGACGCTGCCTAAAGCATCTTTAAATAATGGTCAAAAGCCAATGATGATAACATTGGATTTTCAATGCAAACAGTTTTACATTAGCTGTGGTTCTTGCAATAGCCTCAACGGTGTACTATAATATTAATTTCTAAATACATTTATAAGTACTATATTATAATTTGTGAGAGATTGTGACCTCTAAGGGCTAAATACTGTTGTGAAGAGATAATGAATAACATGGCCGGACACGGTATCTACTGACGAGGTTTTGAATCTCACAAACATGAGGATTTCGTGAAGACTAAAACGGATATCCATGCTGAACCGAGGCTAGAAAAGGCTCACCTACAAGTAGAAAAACTGTCTACTTAAACTGATACTTTAAAGACACTGGGTATGAAATACAAAACTGACAAGTTCAGATAACAGTTCCCATGAAGAAATTTTTGTAACTTAATAAAATCCTTAAGACTGACTGACAAACAAGGCATATCTTAAACCGGTTGACCGATCGACCACTTTGATTTTCTGGCTGTTAGCAGGGACCGCAAGGTCCGACAAAAATAAACTGTGTCAACGTGAAAATTGAAAGAAACACTGATCTAAAAGCATGACATTTGTACGCGAGTTCCTTATATGACGTAGGTGAGCACAAAGAAAGAATTTTTGAATATTTATCACCTAATTGGGTTAATATTAGGGACGATTCCTGAAATTTCACCAATCAGATATCCCATCAGACAAATGACTAGTATCTGTATAACCCAATGTTGTGTATCCTCGAGACTTATCATTTGAAACTGTCAACTTTTACGTCATATATACGTAATTGGAAGAGTCATTATCAATTACAGGTCAATTCTTCATCAATAAAATTGAGTATTGCATCAATGGTCTCGAGGAGTTGACGTGGTTCGAGAACATGAAGAATATACTCACTTGGCGTGCAGAGCGTTGAAGAGACGTATCCCGTCGGCGAGACCGCAGATCTGTATGATATCGTCACGGGATAACCTAACGGAAGAGCAGAAACATAAATAACTAATAGTCCGAGAGATTACAATATGTTTAAAATAATGTTAATTATTGAATAATATCGGAATATTTATAAAAAGCCTAAAATAATACAAAAATGAAAAATAAAAGTAATTTTTTCATTCATCTATACATGTAATAAAATTAAAGTGTCTGTTTGTAATCTCAAAATGACACATTGTTACTAAATGCATATGAGAGTATACACGCTACCTATAAAAAAAAACTGTCTGTCTGATTGTTCCGGATAATATCCGAAACGGTTGGACCTATTTTGACGGGACTTTTACTGGCAGATAGCTAATTTTATAAGGTATAACTTAGGCAACTTTTTTATTTCAAAAATAATAAGGTCTTCGCACGAAAAAATAAAAAATCTTTTTAGTAGTCCACGCGAGCGGAGCCGCAGGCACAGCTTGTTAAATAAATATACAAAGTTGATTGTGACTCTAAAACACGTCGGCCAAAACTCACCTAAGCAGATCAGCCCCGGAGAAGTTGGCAAAAGTGGCCGCGTGCTGAGAGAACCTGTGCCTCGAGAGCCAGCCCTGTGTCTCGGCAGAGGTCGCTTCCTTCGACAGTCCGTAATTCTGTTAGAATGTCGAGAGTTTTCATTAAGCACAGTTCTTCAAAATAATAATCTACATTTAAAAATTATTATTGCCGACTTTTTAATATCTTATGAACATAGCCGGAAAGAACCCCGTAGGCTTCCTAGAAATACAGTGAGCTTAAGATGAGAATTTAACCTCAAACGAACTTTCCAGAAAATACCAATATTCGGCCAGCACTCTATTAATAGCAACCACGATGGTATAAATGTAATTTTATCACGATGTTTTTAGGGTTTCGTCTGTATGCTATGTCCGTCCGCGGCTTAATTCAGAGATTCATAGTACTAGAAACTTATACTAATTTGGTATGGGTATACATATTAATCACGCAAAGTGGTAAATTATAATCTTGAAATTAAAATTGTTTAGTATACCTCCCCCACATATGAAGTCGGAATGATTTTTTTTCTCGTATAATACATGGTGTAGGTTGTCGTTGGATAGGTCGTTCAAATTATGAAGGTCTGTGAAAACCATTTTTCGATTCAAGGATCCGTTTGCTCAATATTTAGCTTTAAAATGCTAATTTTTGCTAGAGTCAAGTGTCCTCCCCTGCCAGTTAAATGGTTGATATTAGATATGTGAATAAAATCATGGTAGTAATTAAAAGGAAAACTATCAGAGGTAAGTATACTTTACAAGTTAATAAGTAATAAATAATCAACTTATTAAATTTATTTAGAGAAGCAATTTCACATGGTGAAAAAAAAAAACCATTACAATGGACTCGCTTTTGCGTGTCGCGGCGTTTCGGGATAAGCCTCTGTATATCTATTGTACTACGCTTACCATCAAGTACACCGCCGTTAATTTGCCGAGCTGTTATTAAAAAAAAAAAGAGTCGCTGCGACGGTCCTACCATCCCACTTAATTATTGGCTGGATTATACCGGCTGATTTTCCCAAGCCCGGGTGAAGCTGTAAAAGCCGTTCGAGGCTGAGCCCTTATTATGGCTAACACTGTTCGAAAAAAAAAACCAGCTGATTCTGGAACGCGACACGCCTATACGTGCCAATATGGCAGGTATTAGAACACCAGGTATATGTACGAATAATTTGCCTATTTACGTGCGCGTTAGTTACCTTCTCTGGGTCTTCGGCCGCCTGAGGGAGATCGGGGAGTATCGCGCCGGGCGAGTGGCACGGCGGCGAGTTCACCTTCACATCGCCCCCACTGGAACACAACATATCGCACGCTTAGTATTAAAGTGACCGAATTCAAAATTTGTCATAAATGAGTTAGATACAGTGTAACCATTATTTCTGCCACATCTGTGAAATTACGCTAAGCAACTCTTAAAAAGTTTGTGTTTTACTGCTATACAAGTTTTCGGTCTCTTTCACACTCATGAGTTTTGAAGCGTCACTTTACAATAACACTGACACTTTCATTATTGGACCAACTTGTTCAAAGTAAGCGACTGGTCGTTTGTTTTCAAAGTGACCAATTAGTTTTAAGGTTTGTTTACAAGTGAAATTGGAGATAAGTTTTATTGATTGTTTTTGTTTTATTTAGACCCGGTACGTAATAAGTCTATTTAATATATTTTTTTTATGATATTTCACGATAAATTAAGTTTTAGGGCTGTTTAAAACAAAAAATTTGGATAATTTTAAAACACATTAATGATTCTATGAAGTCTATTTAATAATAAAGAAATAGTAAATTTAATTGTATGTTCTGTAGGGTTCAATGTTAAGTCTATTTATTACAAATAATGGTAGTTTGTTTACAGTTAGATTCAGTATTAAGTCTGTGCTACACTAAAAAAAAAATTTTCTTCTAACAAATTTTTTCCGTGTGACATGGTCTCAGGATTGAGTCACTTCAAAACTAAATTTTGAACAGAAAAGATGTTTCAATTGTTGTCCTATAATTATAATTTTCTGTTTTGAATTTAGAATGTCTATTTCGCGATCAAGTAAAATTATATCTTTAATTCAGACTGAAGCTAATAACATTCCTGCTCAAAGTTATGATTCCCAGGTATGTAAAAATCTTTGAATTGTCCTTATGATACTGTCCATGGTTACCTAAAATTCATTAACTCCTACTCACATTTTATTGTTTTGAGGCGATATATTGTGATGCATCCAATGAGCTCGAACACGATACAGATATTATTCCAACTCAAAGTATTAATGTCCAGGTAAATAAAATTGTTGTGTTGCCCGAAGCTACTGTATGTACTTATGTTTAGTTACAATATAATACACAATATATCCGAAAATAAACAATATTTGAATCTCGTAGAGTATTTCAAACATACTGAAAGCCATAAGCAGCCGCGTATAGATTACCGCGTGTCACCTATTAATCCTAGAGAAAGCGACGCAGATTTAAGCGATGGCGATCCTACTTTCATAGCACAGGATGGCAAACGGGATAGTCGTTTGGTAATTCCTCGTAGTTCGACTTCGAGTAGTAGTTCTTCTTCATCGGATAGCTCTGACGAAGAGACTTTAGAAGAACATTTGAATTCCAATAATAGAGAAAATGTAACACCTGAGCCAACAAGAGAACTAAATGAAGGAACAAGAGAGATTCAAGATAATATTATTATAACACAAGATACAACTTCAGTAACTTCCGTTCTATTCTAGAATATGGCAGCACTGTCTGGTCGCCCCTGTACTCTGTACATAAGAATCGTCACTAAATTGTACAAAAAAGATTTTATGGTATGCAGTCTACCAGTGTAACATGGCTAAAACTCTGAAATCTTATCAGGACCGTCTTAAACACTTTGAAATAAATTCCTTGGAGGACCGTAGACTATTGTTAGACCATACATTCTTATACAAGCTAGTAAATGGAAGGCTAGACTGTCCTCATTTGTTAAATAAAATAAACCTTAACACTATTTAACCTATTTACCTTAACTTATTTTATCCAGATAAAACAGCATATGTACCTTTAATCTAAATCTAAAACCTTTAAAAGTAATCTGGGGTACTTCTCCTGCGTGAATAGAATCCAAAAACAATACAACAGCATTAGCAAAGATCCCAACATAGATATATTTGGCCAGAGTTACAAATGCTACAGAGACCATGTTTTGAAATATATGTGTAGTGACTAAGTACCTACTTATGTTATTTGTTTGTATTATCTTGATTTCATGAATGTTTATACTCATTTACACTATTTTTTTAGCATGTTAGAGCTACCTTTAATTAAGGCAACACTTAAATTCTAATTCAAACATTATTTGTATTTTTTTCAATTTTGTTGAAGTGTATGCCGTGTTGGTTGCTTAAATAAATAAATAAACATCCACAGTTTCTACTAGCTAACAAGAACTGAGCGAGAATAAAAAAAAAGATTTACGCGAATTAATTGCTAAGAATTTGATACCTAAATTTTATTCCGATTTTTATGATACCATTCTGTAATTATTATATGTTACCTAGATACTGATTTAAGATTGATTCATAAAATGATTATAACCTAAGTGTGAGTATCATTAGATACCAATGTTTGTACCACCGGCAATATAATACAAGATGGAGTTTTCTAAATTATTTTAAAATGTATCTAGTTATTTCATGTTTTTTTCGTAGATAATTACAATTTAAAATCAATTACCAACTTTTTTAATTATGTTATATGCTACTAAATACTTATATTTTAATAAATTTCTAAAAACTTTAGGTCTTTTAAAAATAATACCATATTTTGTTGTAAATGTATAAATAACTGTAAAAATTGCAGCATTTTCCTAAAACTACTTTGTATTATTATAAGTTTGAAAACTAAAATAACATTTTTTTATCATTCTAGTTACCTAAGTACAACATTGTTGATTTTTTTATAGTTTTATTACAAACTTTTAACTTAATGATGATTCCATTTTTTATAAAAAGTCCTAACTAAAAAATTGTCTATGATTTTTTAGTAATAATGTGACTTAAACCTTAAATATACAGCTAAGATTTTTTTCAATTTAATATTAAAATGACTTAAAATTAAGTAGGTCTTTATGTTTTTTAATACACTAACCACTATTTAGTACTAAAAAGACCTAAAATTGCAACAAAAACTTGGTCGCCTATTTATAATACAAAATAAAAGATATTCAATTCAAAATTAAGTTTCCATCAAATCTGTGGCTCATATTCTATCTCTAAAACTAAACTTAATCATACAAAACTAACATCTCGCGATATTTATGTCCAAGGAAACAGCCGAAGTCGTAATTGCAAATCGTTTTTTGCGATTTACCAAAAAACACTTTTTTTTAATTCGGTCACTTTAATACTAAGCGTGCGATATATATATATATATATATTATTTGATAGGTTTTTAAACGAATCTATACTGATACTAGCTGGTCCGGCAGACGTTGTCTATCCTTTCCGGTAGTTAATGGCTCGATAAAAGCGCCACCTTGTGCCTTGTGTATTATATAATCTATACATATTACAAAACGCAACGATTCTCCACTTGTCTGTCCGTTTATGTTCTTTTTCACCATTTGTCCGATTTACATGGTTTTTTTTTATTTTAATTCATATCTAAGTTATCTGGCCAGGTTATATTTTGTAAGATAAAGTAACATATGGCTTGCCGGATAGCTTGACATTCATAGTTACTACTCCGCTGCTTAGGATCGTAGCTTGAAGTTATATAGCCTATTATAATATTTCTCATGAATTTGGCTATAAAATTTATATATTTAGCTTTTTCGGATAAAAAATATTTTTTCGAATGCTTCTGGTAGTTCCAGAGATTAACGCGTTTAAACAAACAATTTTCAGTTTTATTATAGTAGTATATATTTATAATTTCACGCTACGCATTGATTTAAAAACGGAAGATACGGTCGTTAAAAGTTTCGCCTGACACATTCATAGTATTAAAAAAACTAGCGCCATCTCTTAGAACTTCTCTCAACTACGATGTAATCGGTGTGTGCTGACCAACAGACGTAGCCTTGTAAGAGCGTTGTATTTTGTATGATATTAAGAAATTAAAAATTTTATATTCTGTAAGTTAAATTTATTGTAGTACGTATAAATTGAGAAGCAATTTAAAATAAAGAAATACGTAAATATCCAACGTATTTTACTGTACTTATAGATTTCCTAACCAGTATGTTAAAACATTTTAATTTGCTTTGAAGAAGTAATTACAATTTTGTGTGTATTTTTTTAAAGTTATACATCTTTTGGCGCGTTTAGTACGGTTAAATTGAAAGCTGCGCAATGATAATCATGTGAAAATAATTTAACGATTTTATAAATAAACATTATTGTAATTTGAATATCATTGATGGCTAACTTCCTCGTGTGTTTAGCACGCGGGATAAAATTTTTGGTCTTTTTTGTTTTGTAACGTCAGAAAAGTATAACTTCTTACGTGCGTTCATAAGTTTACACATTTTTTAAGAGAGGTACAAGCGGCGAACGAACGTCGTTTTATACTCCCCCCCGGATTACGAGCGTTAATCACGGAAAAGAACGCCGCGACACGTGCACACGTTTCTTATCCGACGAGGGATAACACCCGTAGGTTACGGCGACTTCAGAGAGAGGTTAGAACTCGCATCAGCGAGTACAGAGGTCACCGGTGGGATAACCTCTTAGAGGGTCTCAAGCCGTCCCATCTGGCTTACTGGAACCTCGCCCGCTCTCTGAAGTTAGAAGCTACCGCCTTGATGCCGCCCCGATCTCCCACCCGCGTTCGATAGCGACGATAAGGCAGAATGCCTTGCCGCAAGCTTGGAGAGCCAGTGCTCCCCAAACTGCGACAACGTAGACACTGCCCACATCGAAACTATCGAGACCGCCGTTCAGGAACTAACGTCGATTCCCCCCGCGGAAACGTTAACCCCGGTCACGCATGACGAGATTTGTTCTGTTATTAAAGGCCTTAAGCCTAAAAAGTCCCCAGGCCCCGACGGTATCAGGAATGAAGTACTTAAACTTCTTCCCGATCACCTCATAGCTCTTTTGGTCTGCATCTTTAATGTAGCCATAGCCCACTGCTATTTTCCAGCCGTCTGGAAAAAAGCTATAGTTATAGGTATTCACAAGCCCGGCAAAAAAGCTTCGCTTCCCGATAGCTATCGCCCGATCAGCCTTTTAAACACACTAGGAAAACTTTACGAGCGGCTCCTTCTGAACCGTCTCAAAACCGTTATAGATATTAAAAACCTATACCCTCCCGAACAGTTCGGTTTTCGCGCCCGACACTCGTGTACACATCAAGTGCACCGCCTCACGGAGCACATCACGAGCAACTTTGCCAAAAGTAGTATCGCCCCCGCCCGTACGCTTGCGGTCTTTTTCGACGTAGCTAAGGCCTTCGATAAGGTCTGGCATGCCGGACTAGTCCACAAGCTACGTAAACTAGAAATCCCGGATAGGTTAGTTCACCTAGTTCATGATTTTCTACGCGACCGCACCTTCCACTACCGAGTGGAAGGAGTACTATCTACCGCCCACCCTATACGCTCAGGCATCCCGCAAGGTTCCATTCTGGCGCCTTGCCTTTTCAATCTGTACGTCAGCGACCTCCCGAAGCCCCCCGGGGTCGAGGTAGGGCTCTACGCTGACGACACAGTCATATACGCGTCAAACAGACACAGAAAAAATCTCGCCTGCGCAGTCCAACGTGCCGTAACCACTCTCGGGGAGTGGTTTCGAACGTGGCGAATAGCTATTAATCCGGTAAAGAGCGCCGCGATTATGTTCGAACCGCATACATGTAAACTACCACGCACGGTAGGACCCCTCTCATTATTCGGTAGGAATATCCCTTGGGCCACCAAGACTAAATATCTGGGTGTCACCCTCGACTCGAAGCTTAACTTCAACGCACACGTTACTATAGTCCGGAATAGGGCCGTCTGGATCCTTTCCCGCTTGCGACCCTTGCTCAGTTCAGTAAGCAAAATGTCCTTAAGACATAAGCTTACACTATACAAGATGTGCGTCCGTCCGATCTTGACATATAGCTGCGCAGCGTTCGCACATATGTCCAAACATAACTTTGTCCGCATGCAAAGAGTCCAAAATCGGTTTCTCCGTCGCCTGCTTGACCCTCCAGCCATCGTTAGGAACATGGACCTGCACAGGGACATGAGGCTTCCCTCGATAGAACCCTATGTGAAATATCTCACCAGGAGATACTTCGATAGCGCTTCGAATCACCTCAACCCGCTCGAAAAATCCACCGTGAACCGTCCCAGACAACTCGATCCCCGTTGCCAAACGTTATAAACGCCGTCCGCGAAATCTCTTTGTCGATCCCGACGACGACATCGAGAAAGCTAATAATTACTACGCGTCCGCTCCCGCAACATATGCGTGCTCGCGCCCACGCCCGCGAAACCACCGTTCCCTCCGCAGGGGACGTACGGTTAACTTCGCTCCCGCACACCCGCCACGACCGCCCTCCTCTGCGGCAACTCAAGCCTAGGTCCGATCCATCGGCTTGGAGCCCTTGAGACAAGCAGCCGCTCGCGCGATACAAGTGACTCTACAATCACTAGCTTTCACAGCCATACATGACACTGCATTATACACACATGCACAACACACATAGGTACATAGGTTGTGTAAGGAACCTTTTTTTTTTTCTTTTTTTGCCTAGTTAGAGTAGACAAAAATTTCAGACCACTAAATACACATACACATGTTCCTTCCCTCCTCCCAGGGGGCAGAAACATGTATATATGTATAGTTAGTTTAGATCGAATTACGGATAGGGAATTAGTCAGATCGCGACTTAATTGCATACGCGCAACAGTCCGAGCCGAGGTTCGGCCACTTTGGCACCCTCGGATGTTGTTGCTTAGCTTTCGTGGCTGAGTGCCCTAAGCGCTCGCCCCCAAGCCCGGTAAAGCTGTAAAAGCCGTAAAGGCTCCAGGGCCCCTCAGGCTAACAGTGTAGTCAGTTCGAAAAAAAAAAAAAAAACATTTTTTAAATAATGATGTAATTAAATATTTTCACTATATTAACTACATTTTTATAGCGACCGGACCGCGGTGCGATTTGCTCGCGCCGCTGCAAAGTTATATTGCACAGCCTTACGCTGTGCAGATCAATGATTCACCTGTGCCAAACGTTGAGACAATTAAAAAACACATTTATTTTAATAATGTTAGCAAATTAATTTTATTAGATATTTTTGACTTATTGGTGATATGACATATTATGATATTTTTTATTGTCCTTGTTGTCGTAGTACGCCCAATCCTTCACTTGGTATTTTTGTTGTTAAAACATTACAACCTCTCCCGACTCCAAGTAAAACCCATTTAAGACCAATTACAGTCCGCAAGACCTAAGGTGAACTTTGCATTTGTGTGAGTATTACCAAAAGTAGAGCCAGACAAAAAACTTTATTATGTTTTAGTTAGGTACATAACATAAGTGGGAGAGGTATTCTAGTTTAAAAATAAAATAAAACTAAATAAACAAAAACAAAATATTAAGAATTAAACACGTCACGCTGCTATCAGTACAAGAGGTGAAGTGTGGAAGGTGCGCGGCGGAGTTTCGTCGCGCGAGGGACGCACCATGCCTCAGGCCGATTGGATAAACCGGTTTAAACCAAGCAAAGGACGCGTCGCGCTCTAGGCCGACGTCACACCTACACTATCTATGCGCACTCACACAACTGCAAAGCTCAGCTTAGGCCTCGCGGACTGTACTAGGCGACATTGTAATGTGCGGTCCGCCCTGTCCTTACTATATAATTCAATGACGCGCTACAGCCCTAAGGAGCGGAGCAGTAACCATGAAAATGTCAAATAATCTGGCAAGGGTGCGCTTTGGCCGCTGCGGGGGTAAGTTGGTTCAATAAATTTCACATGAGTGGAACTGCGGGGCACAGTTAGTCGATAAACTTCAAACCGTTTGACCGATCATCATGAAAGCTGGTAGATTTAAGTGTTTCTTCATGCAGAAGGTTTTCATGATATCCTTGAAGGCGATAAGTCACGTTTTAGTCGACTTTATCGACTTGTGAAAAGTGCAGAACATCTGCAGGGCGAGCTAGTACTACATGCATCAAATCACGTAATCTATGGTGACCTATAAATGTTTTAACATCTACACATATTATAAAACTCAACGTCTCTCTGTTTGTCTGTCTGTTTATGTTCTGCACAATTCGCGCGTGTTATCAACCAACAGCATTCTGTAAAAAACGCGAGCGGAGCCGCGGGCACAGTTATTACTGAATAATTTCAACGTATTATACTCCGAGAAATTTTCTATCTCCAATATGACGAATAGTTAATTCTTAATGGAAGGACCGTTAGCGTATTGTAAATGATGCTAGATTCAGAAACCCAGGAGTGAAATCGGGTACTCTTTAGTAACCAAGAATTGAAGTGGAAATAAAAAGATACCGAGAAAAAAAACCTGTCGTTATTAACAAATAACAATTCAGCGAATGATTATATATTATTTAAGTAAATATTAATAATTATTATATAAACAAAACATTATCGTCGTAATAAATTTTATAAACAAATGTGAATTTATTAATAGATACGAAACAAGGTCGCGTCGTTTATTTACATCGTATCGCATCCTCAAACAAAACTATAAATAAATTTTAGGCAAAATGTTGTTATTGTAAAGCTTATATAAGAGTACGACTTCGTACACTCTAATTACTCTATCAAATTTAATAACAATGAAACATAGCCTTTATGTCGTCACTCAGGTAGAACACAGCTTTCTATCATTTGGTTCGGTAGTTCCAAGACAAACTTTAACCTCTTTTAGTTACGTGACAGGTTTCGTGGTGATATTAAGCCCTACTATTGAGCCGAGAGGTTCGATGCCCGCGCATGGCTGACTATTGTGTGATGAGCGTAAATTGACAAATGAGTCTGGGTGTTTTATATGTATAGTAGGGCGGCCTATCGCACTCAAAACTGAGAATGAGGAGAAGCTGGCCGAGCCCAACATCATCGAAGAAACAAAATCTCATAGACTTCGCAGGCTCGGCCATCTACAGAGAATGGGGGAGCATCGAGCTGCCAAGAGAGCAAACATGGGACGGTTAACTGGTCGTCATCCAGTTGATTGACCCAAACATCTCTGCCATGATACATTAGAGGCGGATCTGCTTTCAGCTTTATGCCGACAACTGGCAAGAACTGCGCAGTATCGAGACAAGTGGTGTGCCCTCGTTTCAGAGGCAAAGACCCTTTTTGGATTACTGAGCCAAAATAGTTTAGTTAGTTAGAAATTAATTTCAAAATCAAAAACACTTCATACAATTTACGCCCTAACAAGGCACTTATGAACTTCCCAGTCATTGAGAAGGGTCCGCAAAACATCTAGAAATTTTTTACCACAATTTATGTATAATTAAAGTATAATATAAATAATGTTTACAGTTTATAATTAATTATTTTAATTTTAGCTCAGGTGCAGAAAGGGATTCACTTCCAGGTATCACCATCAGCCATGCAATGATCCACCCTATAATAAGCCTTTGACGGTAATGTAGGCTTATATTATGTATGGGTAACACGGCATTACCGTATATCAATCAATATCTCCATTAAATTTTATTCTATCAGTAATCAACTAATCAATATTATAACATCAATATAAATATATTTATTGTGAAAGGTATTACTCACTCTTGGCAGTAAACAGGTTTCATCTGGTTGGAAGACGCAAGAATTGCTGAAAAAAAAATTTTTCAATTTGGTTATCGCCGTAGTGCCGGTTTGTAAGCCTCTCGACTCCTATATATATACTGGCTGATACCGAAACGAAACAAGCCTAAGCATGCCACTATGGGGGTGTTACAACTACACACAACTGAGTCTACCACCTCGACATCTAACTCTTAATACTTTTCTTGTTGTAAGAAAGTCTCGCTGTGTAAAAAACTTTCGTCATGCTAATTCCAGGCTGGTATAGTGATAGTGTTACAAATGTACAAAGATTATAATAACTGTTTACAAACAGACGGCTTAAGCTTGTCCGTCATGTTAGTTACATATAATAGGAATTCTATTAAATCAATTGCTATCATTACCATGATAAAAAAAAAAAAACAAAATAATAGCTTACCAGGCTGAGAAATAACCGGTTTGTTTGTGTTTGGACTTGCACTCTTCGGAGCCACACTGAAACAATACGAAATCACTATTCAAAAATTTCATAATTACATGTATGTCATTTTAATTAACTAAATAATTTAAGTTTCAAAACTGGAAATTCAATTTTGTTTGACTTAGGTGAATTTATCTTACAACTGGAATGAGTGTTGATTACAGGCTGAAAATTATGAATCATGCCAATTCATAACTTAATAATTCTTCTATTGTTAATAATAGTTCCAAATAATCTTTAACCTACAAACTGCTTCATTAATTCAAACCATAACTGAAAATATTATGACATTTTTGTATACTCCATGAAAAATCTCAATTTATTGTTATAAAACTATTATTTGTTGAAATGTAAGTAAATTGTGGAATTAATGACCATGAAACTTCATTTTATTTCAATGGGCCCCCTTAAGCACTGTTCATTCTATATTATTTTTGCTAACTACAAAGATTAGTAAAATCCGTATTGGATCATACAAAGCATCACTTTAGAATTATTTCAAATTATAATCTTGACATTTATACAGGTTGCTAAACAATAATAAAATATATTCAGTTTAAGTTTCTATCAAGACAATCACTATTACTACTGGACGGATAAGAAAATATCCCTGTGATTGAGGAGAGACAGTGAGAGAAACTAGTGCAAATAACTTCATTTCAGTTTCAAGACTAACTTCCCCTTTTTTCATTAAAATGAAAAATTAGCCTTATTTTAGATTTCAACTATAATTCATATAATAAAATGATAACACACAAAAATTACTAGATAGATTTTGATTAACTCGTATGTATTACTACTTAGATACTTGATCCTTATCTAAAAAATAATTATCAGGATTGCATAATAAAATCTTAAATAACTTCCTCTATATAATGATTTTTTGTGAATTTTCTACTGTTGTTGATGATGTGATGTTACTACGTGCATCGTTACTTCAAACTTGAGTGGACCAGAATAATAAAACCAAGGAATCGAAAATTAATTGAATTGATCAAATTAATTTAATTTATTAGTTTCTTTTTTTATTTCGAATAAAAATATATATTTACGTAATTCCTACATTTTTAATGCAGTAACAAATAATATTGACTGGAAGAAATAATCTTGTTGTTTGGAGTCAGGCCTTCAATAATTCAAGTGTTCCAGATTGCGATTACAATTGTTGTCATAATTTATTTTTGTCATTTCATTTACACAGCTTACACACCCCTCAATTGATTTAAAGCATTATCATATTATCCATTATATTTAGCTCTAAATAAGAATGGATAATCATAAAATCAACTTACAATTTAAATTATGCTACATCTTTAAAGAAATATTTGACATGTGTCTGTTGAATCAATAATAATTGATTATTACATGTGCAAGTATTTATAACAAGGGCAACCATATTTATCTCAACAAACTTATCAAATTTCTTGTACTATGTGATAGGGAAAAAGAGAGGGATAGAAAATGATGAGTTTTGGCAGAATCTTGAACTGTCATGTACTTGTTTTTATTTAAACTCATAATTAATATGCATTATTTGACCTAAACTTTGTAATGGTGAGCATTTTCCATAATATAGTTTTGTTATTGTGTACAAGAGAAGCTAATTAAAAAAATAACACTGAACATGAATTTTGAGTTGCCACAAAAAAATCCCTGGAAAATAGGATTCTAGCAAGTGTATTTTGCTACAGCGTTATTTGAACTTTGAATATTAGAAAAATCCACATAACATTGCCAGAATTATGAATAAACCTCATGCCATGAGGCTCATGGTGCCACTATTAATTAAATAGAAAGATAAAGAACATGCTGAGAGAAAGGAATTGTCTCTGTCAACATTAGTTCTTCCATTCTGCTATTTTAAATTTTTTATTCATGTAAATTCAGAATGAAAACATGTAATCTACATAATTTTTAAGAATTTTGTGATTATATCTCTATTCTGTTTAGTCACCTGGTGGTCTATGTCACCTGTTTTACATTCCTTAAATTATAAGTTCTTTTTAAAATGAATCTGTCATAAGCAGTACTCCAAATAAATTTTGGATTTAACTTTTACTATGACAACATTGATTATAAACAAATACTGTAATTTCCAGGAGTTTATACTCTTTATGCAATCTGTATATCTACCAGTAACTTGTAAAGAAACAACTAAAGCAATCAGATCTATATTTTACTTTATACGCTCACAAGATAGGCTCAAGGTACAATGGAGTAAAACAGCATGGTAATAGATTACATATAGTCTGAATTATAAGCGGTATGAACTCATATTTACAGAAGTCTACGGCGCGCCGGTCTGACGTGCACGTTAGCAGCGGTCAGCCGCCTCGCCAGCTCCCTATATGTGTCCTCGTCTGCCTCGATTTCAACCTCTGCTTTCAGCAGGGAGAAGTGCATCCGCCAGCCGCAGGCTTCCACGCCGTGCACTAACCGAGCGCTGAGCACAACGCCTCGTCCCAAATGCCGCGCACTAAGTCTCTGCTCGAGAACGAGCATATTACTCGTCAGCTGTAGTCCTGCCTAGTCAGGTTGAAGAAGACAAAGGCACCGGATGCGACGCGGTATTCTCGCTCGCGCCCAACCACCATAGCTAGCTCGCGAACTGCTTCAACAACCATTTGTTCCAGATTTAAAATGTTCACAAACAAACTATCCAATTCAGTCAGCTTTTTCACTTGTCCAACATTATTTTGCACCGATGCAAAGGGGACACCAATGCCGACAGTATTGTTCACGAAACACTACGAGATAACACCGATTTCCAATTGTTGGTGTGCGCTGACTAAAAATTTAATGTAAATAAATATATGTGTACTGAAATCGTAACAACAAATTGTACACATCCAACAAAGTAGAGAGAACGACTGGCCGTGATGAACGCTGATTGGACGTGAGTGAGGCGCGTTCCTCGATTGGATCGAAACCGGTTAGATTCGGTTCACGGGGGACTCAGCCGGCTTGGGTCGGCGCATCTAGACGGCCGCGGCACGTCATTCGCCTAGTGGTGGGACACAGTCGACGTTTAATCGGTTCACTGCATACGTTGCAAACGATAAAACTAATAAAATATAAACCCGTTTAAAATACATAATATTAGATTACATCATATTCAATCAAGTGCGACAATTTTAGAACGAATCTCTCAGTGCCGCAATTAATTTACAGCGTTAGACGGATCGGCATCAAACCGGATACAATAATCGCTGTATGCAGTTTCGGCGAATAATTGAGTGACAATTTGTTGAAAACTTATGCTATCCGGTTTCTTAATAAACTAGATTTCGTTGCTTGTTTCCAAGTAAAAACAGATGGGATACTGTTTTATTAAGATTGCAATCAAATTATACGACTTATATGCACCTTTATACGATTGTGATTAAATTTATAGCCACAAAAAATATTTTTCTACATGTATTTTCAAATTAATCAAAGCATCATCTTCTACAATTGCCGGCTGTTTTTATTGCATTACAATGAGCAATACATACATACATGACATAAAAAGACTTAAGATGTTAGTGCCCAAAAGATTAGATAGTTAATAAAAACAGTGGAGCCCTATGATTTTGAAACCTTAGGAAAAATGTCCATAATATGTGACAATACAAGTTACCAAATTTCTTTATATAATATAAAAATACATTAAAAACGTAAAAACTATGGCAAGGGAAAGTAAATCAAATCAATTTCAAGTTATACAGACAATAGAAACTGTTACAACTACAATTCAGTGACATTCAGTTCAATTCAGTAACAATTTAATCCTCCTATAATCATTTTAATATATATATATTAAATTCATTATGTACAAAAATTATATAATCAGGATGGCTTTCAATTTAAAACCACGAAACAATTAGTAAAATTAGTCAATTAAAAATCTACAACATTTATGGATCTATAAATCACATTCAAAATATAGATTATATTAGTCCAAAGATACTAACAGTACCAATAATATATGTATTAGCATCATATATTTACGAAGTCAAATATGTATTCCACTTGTATTGTATGCTTAGACAAGCATCACGCATAAATTAATCAACGGTTTATTTTCGGATTTACGTTGGATGCATCTCAGAAGTAACAGCTTGTACAAGAATAATGATATAGGAACATTAAATAAAATAAAAATTAAAACAAAAAAAATCATGTATGCAGTTCATACGCAGTAGAAATGAAACCTTCAGAAAATTAAACTAAATATGAAACACTGTGTAATGTATTCTATCTCAGCCTCTCGCAGGCCAAATTCTATAGATGTACTCGTATTCTTTGTCTTCTTTTGTTTCATCGAGTTTCAAATCACAATGGCACTAAAGAGGTTTACACTTCAAAAAATAATAAGTTCAGACGTATGTAACGAAGTGCAGCACTAACTGCTCTGATAAATCTCACTAGGCAGACCTTAGACAACATTGTATACATTCCGTCATAGTAAACGTATTTCTTTCAACCAGATAAGTGATTGTTGCGTATAAACTTTTTGATGTGCATACTGTTGTATATACTGTTATATATTATCATGCTACTATACAAGTCCTTAAACGATATGAGAATTATTTTTACTGGCCAAACGCGTTTTATATTCGATTTGATGAGAATAACGGTTAATTTGTTCTATAAACTAAATGTCATAAACCTCAATGAACTTGTACAAAACATAGGAATGATACCATAGGTAGGGTTTTACGTATATACATTTGCAATCAGGCAATATTTGTAAGAATGTAGAAACCAAGCTGAGATCGATCACAACGGGAATTGCGCATAGTAAATAATACTAATTTTTAACTTATACCAAAATAATTGGATATATAATTTGCATGGTCGCAGGGCTTTTTCTAATGCCATCCTACCTACCATCCTTAGGTTGAAAATCTGTCGCCAAGCACTAATAGGTGCGTTCCGGCATTTGCACTTGAGAGCCAGTGTTCACTTGGCTTAGCGTGTTACCATTTTGGACCACATCGCCACTTAATATCAGGTAAGATTGCGACCATAACACTAAACCTGTAAACGATAAAATATAAAACATTGAATTTAATAATACAAAAATAAAAAATATCTGCACAACAAGCATTTCTAAAACAAAGTTTGATCAATATTTTTATCCGTTATCTTTAAGTAGATAACAAGATTATGCAGCGAGTATCATGTTGACAAAATCCAAATGTACATACATATGTACCTTGAAAGGACGAAAAAAATTGTTTTTATACTAACTAATAAATTGTAACATTCAATAACAAAGAAAAACATAAAAGTTCTCTCTAAAGTGCTAATAAAACAATGCAGCGATACTAAAATAAGTACAATAACAATGGGGTGACAGCGTCAATAGCTACAGAAACGGTTTCAGCTAGTTTCAACCACCTTCATTTGACATTTAACCGGTAGCGCTATTCGGGGCGCGCCTTAATAACGAATTTAAAAGCATTTTGTTTACGTCGGATCATCGTTTTTGTTGGCTGCAATGTTGGCAAGTTCCTACGTATATCAAACAGTATAAAATTATGACCTATACGTGTCCTCGTTATATTATCAGTTACAACTGTGTTTTAAAGCTTTATGTTCATTTGGAGTTCGTGAAGGAACTTTCTAGAACAATAGTATTTTCTTAATAGTATAAAATAGTATTCGATGTACTCTGAGAAACCGATTATATACTCGATTAACCGATGGTATCATATGATCAGGCAACGATCACCTCAAAGTCTCAACGATCGACACAATATCTCAAGATTTTCATGGGGTTATACTATAAAGGAATAAAATTTTGGTGGTACATATTTCTCACAATCTCTTCACACGTCATGTCGCGAAGTTTAAACGTGAGATGGCTCCGTGATATCGGGATCAGACTCAGTGTTGAAGATGGGTTCGAATCTTTCAAATTTAGCTCTTAACTTTTCGGTGAAAAATACATCTCGTTGAACTGATAATATAGTGGCCTATTTTAATGTTTTCGCCAAACAGCTACCGTTGTGATGCAATAACCTTATTAGTAAAGCTAATAAAGTAGCTAGTAAAGTCATTCCCCTTTCATGACTTACTAATTTTGGGTAGATTGTCATTTTTGAAGGATTGGCAAGTTTTTAAGTGAAGATTATGTTTAGGCCAAAAGGGATGACATTTCAAGTTTAGTTTACAAATTTGAGTAATTTTAACAAAAACTATCGGTATGTTGCTAAAGCGTTGTGTAATGTTTGTGGAACAACAAACCAGATGGCAAATCAAGGACCTAAAAATCACAAAAATGTTGGACTTTTCTAACATAATTTTCGACACTATCGTATTCTTTTACGACATATTTAAGAGTAAGACAATAAGTTCAAACCAAAGTTGTTATGATAAAATTTTATTGAATGCTAAAAATCGCCTTCGAATTCGTTTGATTTATTTACAATTTAATAAGAATAAAGAAATAGTCTATATCTCTCAGGGATAATAAAGATTTATATTTATATAATTACCGGTATTTTCGTACATACTTAACTTGTGCGTTGAAAATTAACCGGTATCGAGCGTCATAAATCGATGTATTCATTAAATATCTCGCAAGCGTAATGTTTTTTTTTTCGAATTAATTTTGATTGAAATACAAAAATGTGAATATTTTTTTTATTTATACTATAATAATGACGAACCCGGTCAACTTTGGAGCGCTGTAACAGCGTTTTAAATGCATGAAATTAAAAAAAATAAAGTGAAAATTTTTCCTTAAAAGATCATCTACAAGATTGGTCTGAGGTAATTTTTTTGTAAAATGTATAAAAAAAGTTATAGAGCAAAATAGAAATTTTTTATAAAAAAATGACAATTTTTTGCTTATAACTTCTTTAATTTTTAATTTAGGGCAAAAACATTACATTATATAAAGAAATATTTGTAGGCAAAACAATTTGCTACAAATTATGTCTTAACGATCTTTTTGTAAGACGCATAGTTTCCGAGTTATCGCGAAAAAAGTGTTCTCACCCCTTTTTCCAAGATGGCGGCCGGGGGACAAGGGTGGCGACCCCACAAACTTGAGGTTAAGCTTCTATTGACCTCCCCACACATGTCCCAAAAATAAAATTGCGTCCTCTAAAAATGCAAAGCTCGTGTAACATTTCAATGGACTAATATTATTTCAAATGAAGCGAATACGTTTTGTTTCGACCTAACGTTGAGAATTACCCCTACTTGCCTACATCTTTCCCGATTTGCTTGACGGTCACTGCTCCGTTCCTTAGAATCGTAGCGTGAAGTTATATATCCCATAATCTTCATAAATAAATAGGCTATAAAATATATTACCGCTATCAAACAAATAAACAATGTCTTCAACTTTATAATATCAGTATGGGTGTCTTCTTGCTATGCATCCTAAATGAAAACGAAAAACCGACCGACAAAACTAACTACAGCTATTTCGTAAATTGACGAGTCTATTTATAGATTACATCCGTCTGTGAGTCTTCCGTGCGAGATGAACCCGTTCGAAGCGGTTATACTGGTAGACTCCGGGGACACGCATAGGTCACTAGTTTTTTTTTTTTTTTCGGCTTTTGTTTTTATTTTGCGAAATTGCTTTTTATTGGATAATCCGTCTGTGCCCCGCGGTTTCACCCGCGTATAATTTAAAAGAAATCGCTTATTGATGATACTTTAGTATAGACAATATTTTTATCAGGCGGCCGGGGTTATGCGTCAAAATCCACACGGCTCGTTCGCGCCACTACACCTGTTAGCCATAGACCCGAGCCGGGTGTTGAATTATATTAATTTGACATTATCTCCCAAACTATTCGTCCAAATAACATGCTATTTAAGGCAAAATTTATCTACATAAAATTGTCTTGATGATGCAACTTTCGTTCATAAGGATTAATATGCCATGCCTAATAAATCACTTTTCAATAAAACTTTGTCACAAAATACCTTATTGTGGCTCATCTATAACAGATAGGCATATGGTATCGCAGACTTTTTTTTAGATGTACTAAGGAGCAATAATTTTGCATAATATTGTATTTACGTATCACTAACCATTACGCCAGCACACGCGGATAAAGCGGTTAAGGTGCGCTATTTCTTCCTACTTACTTAACAACAATCAATATTTAACGCTAGCTGATAGGTGTAGCCTAATGCTAGATAGCCTATACTATTCCTCGTGAATCTGGCTATCATATACAACAATGTTTTTTTTAATCCGACTAGTTGTTCTAGAGATTAGCGTGTTTAAAAAACCAACGATCAAACTCTTCCGCTTTATTCTATTAGTATAGATAAGTATAAATTTAGTTTTATATTATTCTCGTGCTTGTGTCTCATTCCAGGTGCAATATTTTATTATAGCATACAATTTTAGGAGAGCTTGCGGCCGATTATATCGAACTAGCTATGGCCCACGGTTTCACACATGTTAAATTTATTTGACTAACTCTTCACTGCACCAACACACTCATGTAAGCCCTCATTGTTTTCTCTTCCTGTACCTACTTGCCAGTTTGCTTGACGTTCACCATTACTGCTCCGTTCCTTAGGTTCGTAGCGTGAAGTTATGTAACCTAAACCATCCTCAATAAATAGGCAACAAGAACTATTTCCATCTGACTGGTAAATCCAATGTTTAGCGCCGTTTAAACAATTAAAAAACTGTTCAGTTTTATAATCATAAACTTTAGTCAGCAGCCAATAATAATATCCTTAACAATGACCACTTCAATATTACACACTAAGGAAGCTGAAATTATCTGTGATAATAATAGCATTGAGGTCATCTGTTTACAGGGAAAACTGCATAACCTTTGATAAAAGCGTAGCTCTGAAGTAGGTATGTAAATTATTATTTTGAGCTGTTGAAACAAAAAGCCAGCTGGTGCTATGATCGCACGCGCTTAGTCATAGTTCGTGTTTATATACAACAGTTCACATTCAAGAAACGTATAAGTACCAATGGACAACAACCATATTAATTATGCCAACACTGCCGACTGAAGAGACTCAACAGACATTTCGTAATTCGTATGCACAAAGCGGCGGACCGTGTGTTCTATTTTTAAACACGCAATAGTGCTGTGCTTCTTTATTATCGATAACTATTTTGTTGTTGTTATCGTTCTTTTTGGGATTTTCCTTTTTTATATTGTTAACAAAAACCGTATGATATTTTATAAAATGCTGTTTGAAAGCTCGTTTTACTGTATAAATAAAAAAAAATACCAGAAGAAATGTATTTAGGACTTTATCTATATTTATGATTTTTTAAAAGTAAAACGAAATTTTCAAATGTAATAAATTATAATCAAGTTAGTAATTTTCGATCTGATTAGCTTTTACAGCTTCACCCGGGCTTGGGGGCGAGTGCTTAAGGCACTCAGCCGCGAAATCAAGGCAATAAGTTCCATAGGTAAAAAGACAACAACACCGGTATTGAAACACGAAAACTATTCCAAGGAGAATGTTCTGTTTATTCAGTTTATAGCCAAATAAAGCGGTTTGAGCTAGATCGGTTATTGGTCTATCACGACTGACCGACATTATCGCATTAGATCTTGTAACCTTTTTTTAATATTTACAAATTTTATTTGTTATAAAATGTTATGTTATGTTGTTATAGAATGTTATGTTCCTATATCTAGGAAGAAAAAATCTACACATAAAGCTCAGACCAAAGAATAGAAATAAAGTTTTTAGATGGTTCCTAATTTTTTGGGAATATCTTTGGAGATTATTTTTTATAGCACTACATTCAGAAAAAAGCAGATGGAGCCTGACAAAACACGAAAATGTCCCTAACAATTTTAGTATTAGTATTTAATTGTGTCAGTTTTGAAGGAAAACATCATGCAATGTCAGAACCCGTATGTTTTTATATTATATAAAATATGCCGTCTTGTGTGTAATTAATAAAAATTCTTCCAGAAGACACAAAAGGAAGAGGGAAAATCGTTTCATAGGTAACAAAGCTTTTTGATATTATTTCCCGTGTTTTTTGTTACCGATTACAAAACTGTAACAGTCTTGCTAGGTTACAATGGAATGTTTTCCTGGAAGTTATAGTAAAATATATGTATGTCGCGTTGGAACATCATTTTATTTACAAACTAAAGGTATGGTAATATTTGTCACGTAATAGTTTATTTGTTTGACAACGACCAAACAAACACTAAAAACACTGGTTCTGTAAAAATTATAGAGAACCCTGGACAATTTAGCGTACCAGTCAAAAATCTAAAATCCAAGATGGTCCACAAAAAAATCAAATGCTTACGACATCGAAACCATTAGCCATAGGTATGGGAAGTTAAAACAAAAGTAAATAAATAAAGAGATTCAAGAAATATTTACTCAAAAGGAAAAAAATTAAGACGGCAGATATTGGCCAGTATTTTCTCTGCTTCCTACAACATGGAGTCCTTCAAACATAACGTGAAGAGACATTTGAGCAGGCCGGCATCACAGCGACTACTATCGATGTATTGTAAATCCCTCGGTAGTCACCGATGATATTGGATTGCACTGGTCTCACCATCAGGTAGTATGTAGTAGTAATAGTATGTAATAGTACTGTGACATTATGCCGTGCTTCGATAAAAAAAGGATTACCAAGGTTACACAGCTAAAAGCATGTTCCATTTTAGTTGTTCGTAAGGCTCCATCTGCCTTTTTCTCAAATCCGTGACTACATTATATTTAATTCTTTTGTATTTAGCCGTTACTCTTTTCTCGATTCCTCTTTCAGAAGAAATAAATTGAATACCAGAGTTATCCCGAACTAAAAATGTATTAAGAAACATAAATTGTTTTAATTTACAAGTTAGCAAAAAAAAATAATGCAAAAATGAATTGTCAAATATATCAATAAAACAAAGAAAGCAATTAAAGTAAAATAAACAAAGTAGGAAGTATTTTATTTACCTTCTGATTATTTGGATCAGTCTCCTGATTTTTTCCCGGATTTTGAAATTTTACTCTGGTAACAGTGCGTAAACGGAACACTAACAGGGCGAAGTGGGAAAGCTGAGGCGCGCGGGCATCAAAAAGAAAAACCGCGTATTTACGAACTCGCGTAAAACGGTGTAGCGTAAGTCGGGGTTTTACTTTACTGGTAGATATCCTGTATGGATTCTCATTTAGTATGTCGCGTTCTGGGTTCAGCTAGTGTAATATCCAGCCACCAAGAGGCTTGTAAGCCGGCATGACAGCTACGACCGCCGATGGATTTCAGATCTCTCTGTGGTCGCCGTTATTTTTGGATTGTCCTGTGCTTATCATCAGGCATAGTGTCGCCACTTTGACGAGGTACTATATAAAAAGACTTAGCGTAACCCTTTGGTCACAGAGTCACTTAAAATCACGAGACATCAAAAGTTATCAATACTAATATAATAAAGCGGAACAGTTTTTTTTGTTTGTTTTAACACGCTAATCTCTGAAACTACAAGTCGGATTCGAAAAATTCTCTTTGTATACGATAGCCAGATTCACGAGGTATAGTATAGGCTATCTACCATTATATTGATTTTTGTTAGGTAAGTCGGAAGAAATAGCTCACCCTGCTCACCAACTGCTTTATCCGCGTGCGCTGGCGTAATGGTTAGTGATACGTAAATATAATGTTCTACAAAAATATTGCTCCATAGTACATCTAAAAAAAGACCCCGATAATATATGCCTATCTCTTATAGGTACGCTACAACAAGGTATTTTGTGATAAAGTATTATTAAAAATTAAAAAGTGACTTATGAGCATTATTATTAGGTATGGTATATTAATCCTTACAAACGAAAGTTACTTCATCATCAAGACAATTTTCAAAAGATAAACTTTGCCCTTTATAGCGTGTTATTTGGACGAATAGTTTAGGAGATAATGTAAAATTAAAATAATTCAACACTCGGCTTAGGTCTATGACTATAGGTGTAGTGGCGCGAATGAGCCGTGTGAGTTGTGACGCATAACCCTGGCCGCCCAATAAAGCGATTTCTTTTAAATTATACGCCAGTGAAACTGCGATGCACAGCATGTAGAATAATATATAGGAAATTTCTTTGTACTTATGGCATTCCGACTGGTGGAATACCTCCACCCTACAGAAGACCGCATCCAAATAACCTTGTGTCGTGGTTCCTGTGGTGAGTAGGATTTCCAGAGCTTCCTGGGCTAGGGAGGTTCATGGTCGACAACGCGCCTGTAATACCAGTGGTCTTATAAGCGTTTATGGGCAATGGTAGTCGCTTACCATTAGGCCAATTTTCCATTGCCAGCTTATTTGTATAAAAAAAAAAACAAATTGGCAGGATACGGGGTGAAGTCACCGACATAGGCTAGTTTAGGTAAATGCATACATTGTATGTAACACATTAGTCGCAACTTGGTGTCAGTCATATCCTAAAATTAGATCCAATAAATTATCTCAATTGGATGCGATGCGGGACGGGGCAACGGTATATACCTCGATCATTTGGTCGGTTGAATGTCGGTCGCACACATAAACGCGTACGTACGACGATCTCGGATCGAGTTGGTCGAACGCAAGTCGCGAGTATCCGCGCCAGTGATACCAGATGACAATGTTTGTCTTAAGTTTGTTTACTTAAAAACATACCATATTTTACAGTGTATATTAAAAGACATTAATATTTATTAATATTTTGCTTTTACGACCAGCTATTAGAAAAACATAATTTACCTTCCATTTAGAAAAAAAATTATGTAGTTAATGAATACACTCAGATAAACTGATTGTACAGGAAAATGTTTTTTTAATCAACGTTAAAACTTTAATCTATCACGATTGAAGAAACATATCGGCTATCATTTTAAGGCGGCCTGAACAAGTGCAAAAGTCAAGAGGAATAAAATATAGAACATAAAGTAACATACTCGTATGTTCTTAAAACACGTTTGGACGGAGAGGACTAAATAGGAAAAAATGATACGCTAAAGCGTCGATGCGACCCTTGATTTGCCATATCACTGTAAATTTTTAGTAATAAACTGCTAACCACGAACGTTATACACGTAGGCATAATGAACAAGTTGAGTTTAACTAAACTAATACTCCGCCTTTTTACTAGATATACACTGGCTGATACCGAAACATAACTTGCGCGTTTTCTTCTTGAAGGTGTGCTCCTGACGCTTTGCGACTAATTTCGAATTACTGCACCCATCTTTTAAAATGTTCAGTTGTTAAATGCACTAAGTGGCTCGGGGGTGTCAATCCAGCTATACTACTTAATAATTTTCACTATTGTTCATTGACCTCAGCGCCATGTTATAAATGATATTCGTTATTCCTTTTATATTTATATTTTATTACTTTATCAAGAGACATGTTACATTCACTTCTAATAACCAGAAACCAAAACAGACTCCCATCTATACACATAGACTATCCAGATCATAGCTGTTGCCAGCTCCCTAACTCATTATCATAGATAATGCTATATCTATTTATACAATACTACTGTATCGAAATTAAATTATATTAATGAATAATTGATATTTATACACAAATCGTAAGAAGCTTCGCTGCTATTGAGTGTTCCACGATACCGTAGGATATTTTTATTACAAATGTTTTTTTTTTTTAATATTTTCAGCTTAAATTTATATAACAGTATATTCCCAAAACGTATTACATCTTCTAGATATAAATAAAATGGCCGAGGTTTGCCGTTTTGCGCGCATCACGCAAAAACTGGATAGATTTAAATCATTTTATTCCTTATTTAATGGGTCCTTATAAAAAAGAAAAATTATCACCATATCTTCATAAACAATAATTCTGGAATCCACGTGAGCGAAGCCGGGGACACAGCTAGTACTACAATAATGCATGTGCAATAAACAATTGTTCAGTAAAAATTGTACATACAATATACTGACTCAGCCTATAAGTGTCCCACTGCTAGGCAAAGGCCTCTTCCCAAGGGAAGGCAGGGGCGTAATCCGCTCGCCAGCACACTACGTATTGGCGATTTCAAACGCCGATAAATTAATAGTTGTATATTTTTCCCACATACAAAATGGTCCTACAAGAAAAAATCTCAAGCGTTCAGTTTTCCTCACGATGTTTTTCCTTCACCGTCAGCCGATAGTTTTCGCGAATTGCGAAAAAATCGTTGGTACGATTGTACCCGTTGGCCGGGGTTCGAACCTGCGAACATCGAATCGATATTCCACCGGTCTAAACAACTAGACCACGACGACAATATATAAAAACATTTTTAGCTTTCATTAAATGTGCATACATATTTTTATTATTATATTATATTATTATAAAGGGTTTTGATAACCCAAATATTATGTCTTTTTTTTGTCAGTTAAAAAAATATTACTTTGGCTTAGAGGTGTATTTTCACAAAATGGTAAACAGTAATAAAATCTAGGTACTTACCACATATCCGGCGAATAGGGTGGCGATGTCGTTACCAGAGACGGCGGAGGCATCAATGCGTCAATCGACAACTGTATAAAAAAATATTTATAAGTAAAGTAATACTCGAATATATGTAAAATATATATATATATATATATATATATATATATATATATATATATATTATCTGTGGTCTTTACTCATACGAACACACAACCGGATCCAAATTCACACATACAATCCTACACCTGCAATCTTCCAATGTCACACAAACAGTATTTCAATGTCATACAAACAATTTTACACCCTCAAATAATCTTCTTCTTCTTACTCTTATCCCACTTAAGTTGGGTCGGTGCAACATGATTTTCTCTTCCACTCTACTCTATTCATTTTAGTATTCACACCTTTTATACGCATATCATTCCTCACACAGTCCATTCATACCTTCTTCGGTCTTCCTCTACGCATATATCCATCCACCTTCACACTTAACATTCTTCTATATATATGACATTCATCCCTCCTCATGACATGCCCATACCACGCTAATCTATAACACCTTAACTTATCTGTGACTGGAGCTATTTTAAGACTTCTTGTTATATACTAATTCCTGATTTTATCCAATCTAGTTACACCACACATCCATTATAGCATTCGTATCTTTGCCACATATAATCTTCTTTCATCCGTTCCTAATACATGTTGACATTTCAATCTAACATACATTCGCTGCTTTATCTTTCATTTCTATCATTATACTAACAATTATTTTTCTAAATTTTTTCGCATACTCATCTTTCTCCAGCGTATGCCATTTAATTTTAGGTGGGGGATCTTGATTGTATTTCGGCCATTTCCACCTTTATTTTTAAATTTAACATGAATAAATGATTTTGAGCAACTAATGCCTCGCCAGGCAATACCTTGCAGTCGTTCGCAATTTTAATGTTATTTCTTCTACGAAGAAAGTAATCCATGTGGGTGGTGTGATTTTCACTATTATATGTAATTAGATGCTAGTCTCTTTTCTGGAAAAAAGTATTAACTATCTCAAGGTCAAAAGCAATAACAGCTTAAATGAGGCTTTCTACCTCTTTGTTTTTGATCCCAATACTCCACCAAAACACCAACCCCAATGCACTCTTTCATACCCAACATTCAGTCTTCCTACATGCCCGTTAAAATCGCCTCCGATATAGACATCACCCTGTGAAATATCCATCATCACTCCACCAAAATCTTTCCAAAATATATTTTTTATTAGCGCGTTACATCCAGTCTGCTGTGCATACATACTTACTACGTTTAATGTTATGTGTTGTATCAATAACTACACAACTATTAATCTATCATTCTCTCTCTTAATATCCGTCATACATTTCTTTAGCTCACTATCTAATACTATTCCTACCCCATTCTTCTTACCATCACTTCCACAATAGTAAAATTTATATCATAACCCAATCTCTCAAGCTTTCTTTCCCTTCCATTTCATCTCTTGCAAACAGGTCATATTTATTCGTCTTCCTTGTAAAACATCCGCTAACTCTCTTCCTTTCCCAGTCATAGTCCCCGCATTCCAAGTTGCAAGTCTCAGTCTTACATGCTAGATTCGCTTGTTACCTTGCATCCCTCCCCGGGTTAACAACCCTATGCTACTTATTAAATACGCCAGGTGTATACTTTCCACCCTGTTGTGAATTTTTGATTTGGCTTATTTTTTTACGATCGGTCGCTTACCTCACATCAACCGTCCTTGGGATAAAGCTACATTATTGATATAGCGAAATTATTTAATTAAGTTAATATAACAAAATATAATATTAAAAAAAATAAAAATATAAAATAAAACACCAATAATAATGAATAAAACTGATAATTTATAAAATAAAATATTAAAACATAAACAATAGTAAATGAACTGTGGTTCTCGTAAGCCCAGAGTCCTCAATTACAGCAGTATATATCAGTAATATTCATGTCGAAGCTTCTGGTAATATGGGCGTCAACTTTATTGTTACGGATAGTAAAACTTCTTGTTTTACTTAAATCTTTTGCGCACTAGTCGATAATCGGATCTATACTGTTATTTGTGTTATTACGTATAACTTACATTGATTTATTAATTCCGATATATTTAGTATCTTGTACTTGGTGCCACACACATTCTTAACAAAGTCATTTACAGTAATATTTCCAATAACATTAATATTACCAAAAATAATTACCGAAATAATCTTATAAACCTCAAATAATTCTCGGCTGTCACAATACAAACTTACCACCCTCAAACAATTTACATTTCCAACTGTCATACTAATTCATACACATACAATGACAGGATGAAATGACAGGATGGAATGACAGGATGGAATGACAGGATGGAATGATGGTTGGATCATGCGTACAGCACTGGCAGTCCATTCGTTGTCTTCACTTTGATGAATAAGAACTAACCGTTGTGAGTACAGTGGCCTCGCATCCTGGCTGGTACTTCTCGAGATCGATCCGCGGCCGGCGCATCACTTTCTCGCGGTCCTGTTTGTGTTTTCTGTCAGCCCCTTTCAGCTTGAATACCTATGATTAAAATGAGAAAAATCAACGGTACAGCATACGTCCAGTTTTCTATTTATAACTTACCATATATATAATAAAAGCATAAATAAAGTTATTAAAACTTAAAAATATAAAATTTGTACATTTTTTTTAATAATATTTATATTCCTTCTCCGATCTAAATATAGTTTATTTTATGTTCAAAAAGTGGGTAGCTACGACATTAATACTGTTATAGTTCTGGTCAAAAATGGCAGCCCCAAATGGCGTGATAGGCCGCCATTTTGTGTCGCTAAAACAGTCGTCTGTCGTGACAGACGTCAGGAACGCATTATCTCAGTGCCTGATCTATCAATTGAGCAATGAGATATTACATCAAAATTAGTTAAAAAAAGAAAAAAAAATGAACTTTTTTTTTTACTTTGTACTTTATTTGTATTTTTTACAATTTATAAAAGTAATATTGACAATTTCCTATAGGCCATCAATTAGGCAATGACTTCTTATACTTCCCGTGTATAAAATTACATCAAAAAAGGGGTAACAATGATTAATATTTCTGGATTTTTTAAGGTTTATTTTTAATTATTTTTTTAATGACAATTGATAGTCGAAGTGCATGTTTTTATGTTATGTCATTATTTTGCACGGCGTAACAATTTACATTCTATGGATGTGTCTATTAAGCCTTTTTACGATGAATATAGTATAACAGTTGTCATGTTAGTTAAACAGATCGTTAATAGATGGCGACACCTAAATGTAAGTTGAATATATTTTCACTAAGAATGCCTTCCCAATGAAAATACACTTTGCATGTGACGTCACTAGTATTGTTCATTGAAACTTCGATAGCATCGATTTTGTGTAAAAAAAATCTATTGATTAATTGTATATCGATTAAGCGTGCGACTATAAAATAAAATTGTCATTCACGTGATTTTTTAGGATTTGTAGCAGACAGAAAAAATCCATTTAAAATATAGTACATTTGTTATTGTACGACAGTTTGAGACTGAATTTCGATTAGTGCAAATGAGTATCGATTAATCGATATTCAATCGATTTTTGTAACATTACTAAGCATTTCTACACACGCCTTCTATACTGGTCGTGAGAGCCGTGTTCTTTGAATAACATACCTTGGGAGTTTTTGGCGGGATCTCAAACTGTCATGTAATGGTTTTTATTTTTTTATTCATAAATTTGTATTATTTGACCCTATATTGTGTAATAGAGGTGGCGTTATGCATAATAAAGCTTGGTTATTGTGCACAAGTGAAGTGAATTGGAAATAATAACACGAATCATGAATTCTGAGATGCCACAGAAAGTTCTAACAAGGGAGCCACCATGTTGTTAGGATACACAAATCGTCATAACACTGGAAACTTTATACACTCGATAATGGCAGTAATGGTCTTCAATAAAGAAGACCGGTTGGCAAGTTAGGAAAAAGAAGAAGAAGAAGAACATACCTTGATCTGGCAGGCGGCCGCGTGGAGCCGATTGTGCTCATCACTAGCGAGGTACGTCTCTACTTGAATGCGGAACGGCACTCCCTTCTCGCCGCCATGTTTCTTCGCGGTAAACTCCGTCGAAATGCAGTTTAACTGGACACAAAAAAAAAATTTTTCTTATTTACCACACTAATATCTTATTCCTAAGAAGCATAATTTTCATCATGGCAACCATGAAAGGACGAATTTATATTGTTATTAATATGTAACTAGTAATAGCTCGCGACTTCGTTCGCGTTAATTACAAAATATAAAATTTGAAGCGGCGTCCTAATCGGCCATCGTTCACACGAACAAACGACGATCGCATCGCAATGTTAATACGAACTCGCGATCAAACATATGAGAGTCCCAATTGATGTTCGCGCAATCAGATCAACATCAATTAGGACATTTTAATAAAGATATACATATACTAATAATGAGATGCGATCATCGTTCGTTCGTGAATCCCGACTCCCGAAACTCTATCTCCATTATTTATAAAATTTATTTACCGTCGAAAATGTGTCTACGTACGGTATTACGGCATTGGGCGTACTGCCGTTGAAAACAGTCTAACACACTTTTTTTAATAGTATTATAGTAAATTAATTATAGTAAATATCAATAAAATATTCTATTATCTGAACATTTCAAAGAATTAAGCACCGTTAGAAAGAAAAAATATCAATTTTTAACCAAAATTTATTTAATATTAATATCTATTAATAGTTTTTGAGTTATTAAACTTCTTTAGAATCGTTGTGATTTCAAACCGGATGCAACGGAAAAACGACAGGTAAGAGACACAAATAAAAAAAGGTGTGTGTGTGTGATTCACACAGGATAGAAGTGAAACTTAATTTTAAGAGATATTGTATATTTTATTTAAACAGTGTGCAATATACATACACACCGACATTTGCTCTCTCGCTCTGGCTCACACAAAGAGGAGAGACCGATAATGTGCGTTAAACGTTAAACTTTTAACGCGTTGGAAGTCGCATAAGAAGTTTCACTTCAAAAATGTGTAGGATGAAGCCGGCGAGTGAATGAGACAGAAATATACATACTATTTTATATTATCAGTCTCTCCTCTTTGAGTGAGCCAGAGCGAGAGAGCAAATTCCATACTATTTTATATTATGGGTCTCACCTCATTGTGTGAGCCAGAGCGAGAGAGCAAATGTCGGTGTGTATGTATATTGCACACTGTTTAATACTTGCTTGTATTTGAGCATTTAACGTGTGTTAGTATATGTGAAAAGTACGTGAGCTAATACTATTGTACACTGTATGCGGCTGCGTGTTACAGATTTTTAGTAAGAAGTCTTATGTAACATATGTTAAATAAAATATAAAATATATTTTAAAATGAAGTTCGCACACACACTTTTTTTTTTCAACTTATTTTATCTAATCATCATCAACGTATAGTAGTCCACTGCTGGACATAGATCTCCCCTAATGAGCGCCATAGCGCCCTCTTTTCAGCTTGGCGCATCCAGCATCTGCCTGCAGTCTTTCGCAGATCGTCATCAACTCTATCTAATAACAATTGCAATTTTTTATGTGCTAATAGATCCTCGAGACACATTTTCCTAAATGCCATTCCGAACCTAATGAGCTATCGATCATATTTTTAGTAGCTTGATCTCCAATTAACACCATTTTGAACTTGTTGACCACACAATTATTATAGATCTGTATCCGATTGGATTACGTTCAAAATACATATGGTGAAAAACCGATCACTGTGACCCTTCTCCGGTTTATCGCGATTCTGGATCAACCAGTGTATATCCAACAGCCGGGAGGCTTAGAGGCCGGCAGGACAGCGGTTGCTTATCTTGGACTGTACTGTGCTTACCGTGAGAGTCCATCGAATAAATTTTTCATACAAATCAGTTAGTACCTTGACGTAAACGCCGACATCTTTAGTCGCGTCCCAGTAGACGTGCAGCGCGTTCATTGTCGACGGCTGCTCCACTCTTATCACTCCATACGACAGGGGCACATCGACCTGATGAAGAAAAAAAAAACGTATTGTTACTTACGGTCTGCATAAAAAATCACATTTCAAACATTAAAGAAATATCTGCAAAAAAACTAAATATATCACTACAAGCATTGAGTTTATAATCGTAGATGAAAACAAAATACCGCGGTCGCGCGGAACACGCACACCTTGAAACCATATCGGTCCGGTTACGTAAGCAAATAAACGATGTCTAAAAATAGCCTGCCTAGGAATTTCTAACTTTCTTTATATTTCCCACGGGAATAACAAAATTTGCAAAATAACAGTGTTAACAGAGCTCGTCACAGTGACTAGTTACGCAGCACGCTTCTCTATTAATCAAAGTCATACACAAATAAAACAACAATACATATAGATGCATATTGCTCAATTTGCTGTAATGGAATAACTCTATCACTTAGCCGAGGTACGAGGAAGCGAGATGGCTGATCTATACTAATAATATAATTAAGCGGAATAGTTTTTTGTTTTTTTACACACGCTAAATCTTTGAAACTACAATTCAGATTCGAAAACATATTTTTGTATATGATAGCCAGATTCACGAGGTATAGTATTATAAGGCTATCTACCATTATATTGATTTTTGTTAGGTAAGTCGGAAGAAATAGCTCACCCTAACTGCTTTATCCGCGTGCGTTGGCGTAATGGTTAGTGATACGTAAATACAGTGTTCTACAAAAATATTGCTTCTTAGTACCTACATCTAAAAAAACGTTCGCGATACCTTATGCAAATCTCTTATACATAAGCCACAATAAGGTATATAGTGACAATGTTTTTTTTGATCATTGATAAGTGATTTGTGAGCATTATTATGGCATATTAATCCCTACGATTCAAAGTTAATTCATCAAGACAATTGTATGTAGATAAACTTTGCCTTTTATAGCATGTTATTTTATCGAATAGTTTGGGAGATAATGTAAAATTAAACTAATTCAACACTCGGCTCGGGTCTATGACTATAGGTGTAGTGGCGTGAACGAGCCGTGTGAGTTGTGACGCATAACCCTGGCCACCCGATAAAAATATTGTCTATACTGAAGTATTATAATCTATAAACCATGAATCATCGATTTATTTTTAATTATACGCGGGTGAAACTTCAGGGCACAGTTAGCGACATATAAATTACTAGTAGTGCGCCGCGGTTCCGCACACTTTTATCAGTAATTATATTCGGCACGTAGTTTTTTTGTACTGATATTAATGACAATTCATATAACCTATAATTTGAAGAATGACATAATCTTCCTCTAAACACAATTTAATAAAATTCGTTTTAGTATTAATAATATTTTTTTACTGTTTACAAAAGAATTATTGCCGATTATTAAAGCATTTATATCAATTGAGGAATGAGATAAACACGTGTACAAAATTTTATCATGAAACGGTTGAGAATTAAAACATTTTTTTACGATTTTACAAGTATTAGTCTAATCTTATAGTAATAGAACAATGACATAAGCTTCCTGTGTACAAACCTTCATAAAAATCGGCCAAGACGTTTTTGAGTTAAACCCAGACATGCAAACAGCCAATTTTTAATGCAAAT